>JAVGWX010000014.1:24580302-26020302 GCA_036924085.1 Ariolimax columbianus
GAACAAAGAGAAGGTGATATAAGCTGGGAGGGTGTGAGAACAAAGAGAAGGTGATATAAGCCGGGAGGGCGTGAGAACAAAGAGAAGGTGATATAAGCCGGGAGGGCGTGAGAACAAAGAGAAGGTGATATAAGCTGGGAGGGTGTGAGAACAAAGAGAAGGTGATATAAGCCGGGAGTGTGTGAGAACAAAGAGAAGGTGATATAAGCTGGGAGGGTGTGAAATTAATATAGAAGTGGGAGGGGCGAGAACTGATAGAAGAAATGGGGGGGAGGGGGGGGGCAAAGGAAGATAAATAGATGGGGTCCAGTATGAGGTGTTAAGAAAAGGTATGGAAGATATTAATGCCATGCGGTTGGAGATAAGTCTATTCTCAAGGGCGAATCGATGACGATCGTCAGAGAAACACAAAACTAACGTCAGCCGTACCCCAGTGCTCAGGACCATTGAAGTGGCTGGCAATTGGGGAACCAGTGCGATTACGGATATCGTTGAGGTGTTGGCGGAAACGCTCAGGCAGTTCCATACCAGTTTCCCCAAAGTATGCCATACCACACTGGCGGCAGAGGATAGAATAGATGAGGTTACGAGAATTGCATGTGAATGCCTCTTTGATAAAGAATTCTGCTTTTGGAAATGTGATGGGGCGAGAAAGGATGACATGAGGGCAGGTAACACAGCCACGTGTATTTTTGCACGGCCTGGTGCCTGGGAGGCTATGAGGGCTGGTGTGTAGGCAACTACTGACCAGCAAGTCCCTCAGGTTTTTGTCCCGTTTGTAGGCGACAAGGGGAGGATCGGGAAAAACTTTACGAGTGGCAGGATCAGAGTGAAGAATAGGGAGATGGCGGAATAGGATATCCCGGACGGAGACGCAATGAGGGTGATAAGTGAGGACGAGTTTCACACGGTCAGAGGGAGGGCGGTGAGTGGGAGTGAGGGAGTCTTGACGGGTAATAGAAAGAACCGGCTCTTCAAGCCGAGGAAAGACTGATCTCAGGGTAGAGTCGCTTACGGAAGAAGTCAAGCATCTCGTGTGCCCTGAGAAGGAAGTCGTCGTCATCCTGACAGAGACGTCGGCTGCGGAGGAGCTGGGAGAATGGAAGCGAATCGCTGCAGGATTGAGGATGGTAGGAAGTGTAGAGGAGGTAGTTGTGGGCGTCAGTGGGTTTGTAGTAGACAGTGGTGGATAGGCCTGAAGAGCAGATAAAGACAGTGATGTCCAGAAAGTTGACAGACGTGAGGGAAATGTCAGACGTGAACTTGATCGAGGGATGGAAGTCATTGACAAAGTCGATAAAGTTCAGGAGATCCTTCTCAGACATGTCGGTAATGCCAATCCCACCGTCGATGTATCGATAATACATCAAAGGAAAGGGGCCCTGGAATTGAAGCCAGATCAAGTGTTCCAGGTGACTCATGAACAGACAAGCGTAGCTGGGGCCCATTCTAGTGCCCATAGCTACACCGCTGATCTGGTCGAAGAACTGGCCATTGAACTCAAAGGTATTGAGAGTAAGGACGAGTTCTGTCAGACGGACGATGGTAGACGTAGAGATGGAAGGGTTACCCCTTCGGTCAAGGAAGAAACGGAGGGCCAATAAGCCATCGGAGTGGGGGATGGAGGTGCACAGTGAACAGACATCAAGTAGGAAGAGACGATAGGTTCGGTTTGGAGAGCGGACAATGGTAGAAAAAGTGGTTAAGGCGTGGTTAGTATCCTTGAGAAATGTGAGAAGGTGTATTTTGGAATTGTGCAGGCTGAATGTGGAAGAGACGGTGGAAGGATGGATGGCTGGGGTGTGGTAGAGATGGAGGCGGCGAATGGAGAGGTGGTTAAGGAGGGGAAAGAAATAGGGATTGAGGGGGACGAGAAGTGTGGGTTTGAGAGCAGAGAGGGAGAAAAATGGGGATGTTAGAGGTGCAGGAAAAGGGTTTTAAAAAATTACTTTAATAATTATCAACGGCAACGCTGTAGAAACCGAGTTTGGATGGTTGATGGTTAAGAAAAGTAAATTGGCAGAGCTCTCGACTCGCTCCAGTGTTTGTGTCATTTTCTAATGTTTGCTAGTTCCGGTTCCCATCATAATTGACAACTCATTCACCAAGTGGTATCAAGGACTATATTCTGTAGAATGTATGTGATTTGGATCGGTAATCCCGTTTGTTATGCTGCATCTTGCTGTGACTGTGCCTGGTTCAAGCCGTGGAAAACCAGTCCTTTATGGCGTTCAACGTTCTGCTTGACTGCACCCCAGAATTCAGCTCAGGTTGTCATTAATCAAGGACCTTCCTGCTTGGACTGAAGCCACCTTTCTCCTGCACCCCAACTCCCCTCCCCACCCTCACACGCCCATTCCGGAGGTTACACAATCTCGTATTCTCAGCCCAGCAAGAGTCATGCTGACCCGAAGGTGGACACATTCCAGATGCATCAGGGGTGGGACTCGAAAAAAAAAACTTTAACAAAGAAAGCATGACACAAACATTGGTACAACACACACTCCTCACTGCCCTCATCCCGAGGCAGTGGAGTGCTAGGCTCTACTTGAGGAGTCTGTAGGGATTTCGGTCGACACATGCACACGCCTCAACAGTTGGACATTGTAATGATCGACCAACGCAGCGGGCCTTAGATGCAAATATTATTATTATGGTTGATCGGGAGAAATTGGCGATGACCTAGAAATGACCGGAGATGGAATGGGGAAGGCGTGGGCTGAACGAATGGAAGAGATGAACGAATTGAGGGGGAAAAGATGGGTTGGGGGGATGGCCACATCTGCTCTCTCTGATCCTCGTATGTCGGGCAGTTTTTGCAGCAAATGCTCAGCGGTCATTTTGCCGGTACCACACGGGCATTAGTCGGTGCCATCTATCTTCAATTTGTTGAATAGGTGGTACCTCAGTCTATTGTGGCCAGTGCGAAGTCTGAAGACCACGACCTGCTCTCTTCTGTTCAACTGGTAATAGGCATCGTTTTTGGTGTAGCCAGTATGTTCGGTTTCCCATTTGGTCATGATGTCATGATGTCATGATGTCATGATGTCATGATACGATCATATAGAGATGTTGCATTCGTCTGCTATTCTAAATTCTAAATGTCAGACGTCGATTGGAACGCACCATCACACGAACCTAGGTAACATGATCAGATGTTGTCCAGATTCGTACTTAACACAAGTCTTCACCTGTTGACTGCCGATCATCTTTACATTGCTTAAACTGGAATATACGATCCCCTATTTTGGAAATGATGATGGTGGAAGTGTTAATGGGAGCACAGTATATCCGCAGTCTGTCAGACGCCATCTATGCCGTTCCGCTAACCCTACAGCCAAGACCTGGTGTTAAAGCCACACAGTCCCGTTTTTGCGACATATTCCATGTAGGGCGAGAACTCCTAGAATAATTTTAGTGGATTTTAAACTTTAATTTAACCCGTGCAGCAGCCGTTACGCCTACTCGTTTCGATTTCCAATTGCCAAGGTATTTTTAACGTGCGGCCACTGCACACGGGTGTCTGATCTCATTAATTAGAGATCATCGAAAATGTTTACCGGATCATCCACGTGAAAAAATCGCGGCCTCCGCCGTGATTTGAGCCCGCGACCTCCAACACCCGAGGCGAACACCTTATATTGAGACCACTGGGTCCCCGTATACTATTCCCCATAAACTTGTTTTACATCTCATGAATCTCCGTAAATGTCTTTTCGAGCTTCAAACAAAAATGGACGTTGACCCGCGATACGTTCAGACATCTAGAGACATACAAAACACAATCTACACACATTGAAGAAAACTGATCGCCGGGCAAAAAGTACACATGTTGTGTAGACAGCTGATGAACTGGACCGAAAGTAGGCTTTGTTGATAGACAGCTGATGAACTAGACCGAAAGTAGGCTTTGTGGATAGACAGCTGATGAACTGGACAGAAAGTAGGCTTTGATGATAGACAGCTGATACACCAGACCGAAAGTAGGCTTTGCTGATAGACAGCTGATGAACCAGACAGAAAGTAGGCTTTGTTGATACGCAGCTGATGAACCAGACCGAAAGTAGGCTTTGTTGATAGACAGCTGATGAACTGGACCAAAACAAATATTGTTGGGAAGAAAGCTGCTCAGCCGGACCGAAAGTAGACTTGCTGGAAAATAAACCAGGTGTGTTGGACCTAAAGCATATGTGGCGACCTAAAAACAAGTGCCCCGAACTCAAAGCAGATATGTCGGATCGAAAGCAGGTTTGCTGGCTGAGAACAGATTCCTGAAATAGCTCAATCAACTTACTTGTAAGAAGTATTATAACACCTAGGTCCATTTCCTTTTCTATCTTCTTGTTATTGTACTCTCCCATCCTGTATCATATTTCATATTTGATATTCTCATGTTGATGACTGTACATTTATCTACAGAAAAGTCAATTTCGTAGCTCTCAGACCATTCGCGAATTTGATCTACGTCCGACTTCAATATATCCACGTCTGCTTTAGATGAGACACCTCAGCATAGTTTTTGTGTTATCTGCGAGTTTTGCAATCACGGTTCTGACATCATTGTCCAAATCATTAATATATATCAAAAACAAAATTGATCCCAAAACCGAGCCCGGTGGCACTCCACGTTTTACTTCACACCACTCAGAGTACTCCTTATTTATGTCCACTATCTGCCTTCTTCCCGTTAACCAATTTTCAATCCATTTGCCAACTTTGCACCTATTCCGTGTGCTTTCAAATTCCTAAACATATTTTTGATAAGGTACTCTATCAAAGGCTTTTATAAAATCTAGATAAATAGCATCCATTGGCTCCCCTCTTTCTATCATTTTGATAACCTTCTCCATGAATTATAATAGATTTGTTAAGCATGATCTCCCTCTAATAAACCCTTGCGGACTATTCCTGATTAGATTAAATTTGTCCAAGGCCATTACACTTCTTTCTTTGATTATTGATTCTAACATTTCGCAGACTATGCTCGTTTATAATTTGCTGAATCTTAATTTGTTTTCCCTTTTTGAACAAAGGGATCACTCCTACATGTTTCCAATACCTTTGAACAGTTCCATTCGCAAGTGACTGAGAATATAAATAGCCAATGGTTTTGATAACAGGTTTCTAATTTCATACAGCAATTTTGAATGAATACCATCTTCACCTAAACATTAACCCCTTTCAACCTTTCCATTTGTTCAGAACCCCTTTTTTCCATAATGCAGACTAATCTCAATCCCTCTGTATGTATGTCCCATTGGAAAATAAATATGAGATCTGAATCTTGGAGCAGTCTTCTTTCGTGTAGATTGGGCCAAAGTACTGATCGAGTAGATTAGCAGCTTCCCTATTCTCATTTATTTTTGCCTGTTATATCTGGAGGGCCTTATGTTATGTTTTGTTTGTTCAAATAATTTAATTTGCTTTTCATTTTTGTGCATTTAACCACGAATCTAGTTAACTTTTTTTCGTTTGGGGTTTACGTTGCTACATGGAACAAATTCCTCTTTTATATTTCTAGAATTGTTTTTAAACTTTTCTACTCTTCTTCGGCATTTGTTCCATTGTTAATCTCCTTCCAGATTATGTGGATAACTGCGTATTTCATCTCGTTAACATGTCTTAGAGTAGTCGTATGTTCCTGTACTTACGTTGTCTTCCTTCCTTGCTATAAGATCCTAACGGATGATCTGATGGCCACTTGAGCAGTTCTCCAACTGTTACATTTTCAATCATATTTTTCTCTTAAGTGAATACTAGGTCGATCGTGTTTTTGCCTCTGGTAGTTTCTTTCACATGTTGAATAAATAAATTGTTCAGTTGTGCACTTAACAAACGGTTTTGACTCAACAAGTGCTTCTGTCATTTCACATTTCTATTTCCAGAAAGGTGAAATACCCCATTAATAATAATTTCCGTACACTTATCTTTCCTAAAAATGTTTAACAGCTCCTTAACTTCCTTTTTATTTTTTTAACTCAATGGACATATGTAGCATTCTCCTACAACTATTTTTTTCACCTCAGCTTTCAATTTCTGCCAGACGCATCTATGAGACGAGTGGCGGAGATTATTCCGACTGACAGGCGAACGACAGACAGTGTAGCAACAGCAATATGGTGTTCGCATTGTTTAGCCTGCAGTATAATACATGATCCCAACTTGGCGGGAGACGTTTAGCGAATGACAAAGTGGTTGAACGTGAAGTGAAAATGTGGCTGAGACAGCGGACTGAAGCGTTATTTGCTGCATGTTTTCGTGCACTGATAAAGCGATAGTATAAACATTTCAATGTTGGTGGAAATTATGTTTAGAAATAAGGGACAGCGTAAATGCAAAAATAAATTGTTTTCAAATTCGTATTTCATTTAGTTTTGTGCAAAATAGTCATTTGTGACTTATTTACTGACGACCTCCTGAACACCTGACACCTGACGAATAACGCTGAAAGAGAAGCCAGTTCACGTGTGGTCTTGTGAGCGGAACTCAAGTGGTGGACACAGAATAGGAACACATAGTGAGCATCTGTTGCGGACCTGTGCTCCGGGAGGAACAAAACGGATACATGATGGTAGCATACTATCCAAAACATGATTTTTTATAAACACTGCCATGAACACAGATCAAACAGCCTTCCTAGAGGTGGATTAGTATTATGTGCTTGAAGAGAGCTCTAGAGAAAAAAGCGTTTATGATACCTTAATATCTTAACAAATATCATGTTCCCAGAGGATCTGGCGATGGGGATGTTATGGATAAGGTACTGCTAGAAGTCGATTCAGCGTACTAGTAATATAGTGGTAGTGCCATCTCTTCGTACAGTAAAGGGGGCTGGTTCGATCACTGTTAGCTGTTATCGACACGCTCCAAACCTGTCCATACATTTACCACTGAATTTATTCATTCGTTAACTAGGATGCAGCTAAGGCCTAATTTTGTACGTCGGACACTTCTGCAGCAGATGTTAAAGGTAATTTTCCCAGTACCACAGGTGTATTCGTCAGTAGCACCTATCTTCAGTTTGTAGAATAGATGTTACCTCAGTCTGTTGCGGAGTCTGAAGACCACCATCTGCTCTCTTCCGTTCAACTGGTAAGAAGCATCATTTCTTGTGTAGCCAATATGCTCTATTTCCCACTTGGCCATGTATCTGGCCCTAATAAACCTTTATACTCACACTTCAATCTGTTTGTAATAACCTTCCATCTTCTTTCGCCAGTCTGTCTGCCTCAACGTTACTTTGAATGTTACATTTGGAAGGGACCCACTGTATTACGACTCTTCTGTTTTTCGACTGCTGGCATAGCTGACAAAGAACTGATCTTAGGTCTGTATTTCTCTGGCTCTTTAGCGCAGTAACCACGGGGCCTAGTGTAACATCAAGGTTAAATCCGATAGTGTGCCAAGATCTAAATGGGGACCTGGCTCACTGGTAAGAACGGAAAGGTTAGCACACAAAAAAGGACTGGTGAACCGCCCTCCTTTTCCCTAAGGATTAGCGCAATGAAGTGTTTACCACTTCATCCCCGATAACAGTGTCTAATAGGATCTACGTTAACATGTGTACGAGTTTATTTTGGGTTTTAAAAGAAACACTGCTGAAGCATGGATTGAAAACATCAGCTGTCACACATATGGCACGGCAAAGAAGATTAGATTTTCCCTCGCCTTCTAACGATTTAAATGAACAAATGAAGTGACAGGCGAGGTGACAAGTGAGGTGACAGGTGAGGTTATAGGTGAGGTTGCAGGTGAGGAAACAGATGAGGTGACAGGTGAGGTGAAAGATGAGGAAACAGTTGGGGTGGCAGTTGAGGTGACAGATGAGGAAACAGTTGAGGTGGCAGGTGAGGAAACAGGTGAGGAAACAGGTGAGATAGAATGATGTAGCAGATGAGGTGACAGATAAAGTGATAGGTCAAACCTGTTATCCAGGTATTCAACGAAACATAACAAGTGTCTGATGCCAGGTAGACAAATATTGTTTAAACTCATTTCGATCTTTTCCTTTGGAATGTTATGTTGGACCAAAGGCCAGCTGTTCGTCTCAATAGGGGACGTCCGCGTTAATGATTATAGTTGTAGGGCCACCAAGATCTGACTTTTCGTGCCTATCTATTGTCAGACATGCCTGTCCCACGTACAACCCGTCTGTTTTTCCTGCTATGGGTCGCTGTGGCCGAGAGATAAGGCACTCGTCTCTCAAAGCGATGAACGGATACGGTGGGCGATAGATACTGCAAGTTTCAAGGGGAGGTCGGACCAGAGCTTCTGTCTCTTGAATTACCTCCAGTTGTCTCGCCATTGGTCATATGTAGCTCGGGACCAGAGAGTGCGGTTGATCACCACCGTAGTTTCTTACTCACTATAAGCTACATCATCAAGACAGAAACGTCACATGATGTCACCATCATCCCTTGTGATGGATAACTAACATTTCTTACGGACGTAGTGTCTACGACTTGGCTCAAGACGATTTGGAATCTTCTTTCTGTGTTGTGAATGCAGTCCCGTTGAGAAACTGTCATAATGTTTATTAATATATTGTTAACGATAAACATAATTATACTCAGTTCTTGGCTCTAAGTTTTTAGCCGACCTATACTTTTGCAGGGGTTGATGCCCCTGTGCAGGTCCCAGCTATGGTGTGAGCTGGATGTAGCCGGGAGAATGGTTTTCTGCTTAGTGGGGTAGATAGGACTGCGTATTACTCCTCTTCGTTGGGACATATGCTGTGGAGGGTGGTTAACCAATGTGCGAATACATCTTAACAGACTCAAACACTAGAGCAAATTATACCCGCAGTCTGTTAGGCGCCATCTATGCTGATCTAAACAACCCACCTAATCATGGCCAGTGTTATGCCATGTCACACAGTTAGTCGCCTCTTATAACATGCTCTCTGTGGGGGCAGGGGTGCTATTCTTGTCCTTGTCATTCACAAAAATCCCGGCGAACTTGAGATTTCCATTTTTAGAAAGGAAACTTATTCTGACCACACACAAAAAACTGTAAAATTGTAGAGTTTAGCTGTGCAATGTTAGATAAAAATAGATATAAACAATAAATATCAGTAACAATGTTAGAAAATGGAAAATACCTGCTATAAAATAATGACATATCAAAATGCAATAAATGAGTTGAATTATCATAGTCGTACTTCTCTGCGATGTAAAAAAAATATATATAGAAATCCAAATCTTCAAGCACGTTTTCTGTTTCACTATGATCATACATTTGTATTGTAATAAAAGGGACAGCATTGTGGTGGTTGGCTAAAAATTATTGCAACAAATGTTATTACGAGACATATATCCAGGAATATGCAGGAGATTTTCAAGCTGGCGTTTGGTGTTCCAATCTTTTACTGCTGAGTCTTGCTGCCAATCTTTGGGCTCTATCCCACAACGATTTCTAATAAACTGAAACTAAATTATAAATTATGCACACTATTTAAATAATTTATTCAAATCAGAGTAAAAATTATAACATTATTCCGTTGTATTTTAAAGTCCAAGATAGACCGAAAAGTAATACAGATTAATGGTGCAATTCGATGAAAATTAACACATTACTTAACTTAACTTAACGTCTTTATACTGGTTTAGAAGACCCTGCCGAGTCTGTGTACAACCAGTTACATTTACATCACCTTGCTCTAAAAGCTATGCGCATCCAGTTTATTCTGAAATGCATTAACTGCCCCTGCCTCCACTACCTCCCCTGGCAATGCATTCCAAGCTGACACCACTCTCTGACTAAAAAAAATATTTCCTAATATCTAATCTGGACCTCTCTTTAGTCAGCTTGTAGCTATGCCCTCTTGTTATTGTGTGTGGCTGTATTTTTAAAAAAACTTGTTATAGTCTAATTTATCCATTCCTCTGATCATCTTATAAACCTGTATTAAGTCACCACAAATTCTTCTCTTTTCTAGACACTGTAAGCCGGTTTTTCTGAGTCTTTCCTCATAACTGTAATTCTGGAATTTCCAGCATGTTTATATCCCATCTATGATAAGGACTCCACACCTGTACACAGTACTCCAATCTAGGTCTAACTAATGCTTTATACAGTTTAACTTTCACTTCCTTGCTCCTATGTTTAATATTTCTTTTTATCATACCTAACATTGCATTTGCCTTTTTCACTGCTACCTTAACTTGCTCACTCACCTTTCCTGTATGATCTATTATAACCCCTAGATCCCTTTCCTTATCTATCTTTCTAATATTGTTCTCTCCCATTCTGTAATTATGTTCCATATTGGATCTACCCATGTGGATGACTGTATATTTATCTACATTAAACTCCATTTGCCAGCTTACAGACCATTCTAGAATTTTATCTAAATCCGACCTCAATATATCCACTTCCGCTTTAGATGAGACACTATTGCATAGTTTTGTGTCATCAGCAAATTTTGCAATCATGGATCCCAAATCGATGTCCAAATCATTTATATATATATCAAGAACAAAATTGGTCTCAAAACCGAGCCCTGTGGCACACCACTTTTCACTTCACACCACTCAGAGTACTCCTTATTTATGCCCACCCTCTGCCGTCTTCCCGTTAACCAATTTTCAATCCATTTGGCAACTTCCCCACCTATTCCATGTGGTTTGAACACTTTCGAAATAATCTTTGATGAGGTAATCTATCAAAGGCCTTTGCAAAATCTAGATAAATAACGTCCACTGGCTCCCCTCTATCTATCATTTTAGTAACCTCCTCCATGAATTCTAATAGATTTGTTAAACATGATCTCCCTCTAGTAAACCCGTGCTGACTATTTCTAATTAGATTAAATTTGTTTAAATGCTTTACAATGTTTTCTTTGATTATTGACTCAAACAATTTACCGACTATGCTCGTTAAACTCACCGGTCTATAATTCGCTGGATCTGATTTTTTGCCTTTTTTGAATAACTGGATCACTCCTGCATCTTCCCAATCTCTTGGAACAATCCCTTTTGTAAGTGATTGAGAACATAATATAGCCAATGGTTTTGCTAGCTGGTCTCTAATTTAAAAAACAGCAATTTTGGATGAATATCATCTTGACCTGGACATTTATCCACTTTCAACCCCTTCAATTTTTTTAAAAACCATTTCCTCTGTAATACAGATTGATCTTAATCCCGCTGTATACATGTCTCTTTGAAAAATATCTATAGGCTCTGGGATCTTGGAGTAGTCCTCTTTTGTGTAGACTGTGCCAAAGTACTGATTGAGTAGATTTGCAGCCTCCCTAGTCTCACTTATTATTTTCCCTGTACTGTCTATGAGAGGGCCTACTTTGTCTTTCGTTCTTTGTGTATTTCTAACATAAGAGAAGAAGCTTTTACTGTCAGTCTTGATCCTCTGAGCAAGTTTTTTTTCAAAGTCTATTTTTGCTGTTTTATTCGCTTTCTGAGATATGTTCTGCTTGTCCAAATATTGTGAATATGTTTCTTTTGATTTACCTGCCTCTATATATTTTTTCCATGCTTTATTTTTTGCTCTTCTACATTTCACTACAAATCTAGTTATCCACTTTTTACGCATGTGGCTTACCTCCCTACATGGAACATATTCCTCTTTTAGCTTTTCTAGAACTGTTTTAAAATTCTCCCACTCCTGTTCAACATCTATTCCTACGACAATATCTTTCCAGATTATGTGGTTCGCTGCCTCTTTCATCCTCTCTACATCTGCCTTAGCGTAGTCGTATGTTCGCGTGTTTATGTTTACGTCTTTCCCTGCAATAAGATCCCAACGGATGATTTGATTGTCACTTGAGCCAAACTGTTCCCCAACGGTAACGTTTTCAATCATATTTTCCTCTGTAGTAAAAACTAGGTCCAGTGTGTTTTTGCTTCTAGTGGCTGCTTCTACATGTTGAATTAACAAATTGTCAGTTATGCACTTAACAAAAGGTTTGGACTCTACAAGTGCTTCTGCCATATCCCATTTTATTTTCTGGAAAGTTGAAATCCCCCATTAATAATAATTTCCCTTCACTTGCCTTTGCTATGCAACTAATCAGCTTCTCATCTTCCTATTTTTGACTTGACTTGACTTGACTATAGCACACTCAAATCACTGTTTTTTCACCCCCACTTTCTATTTCTCCCAATACACTTTAATTTTTGTTACCACATGATAAATAATCTTTGATCGTTATATTAACATAATTTATACAGAATAATAAAACGCCACTTGCTTTAGTGTTGTCTCCAACTATCATATCTTTCCTTAACATTGTATATCCCTCTATTTCAAGTTCACTATCTGCAATGTCTTCATATGTCAACGATTCTGTTTATCCTATTATATCTGATTTTTCTTCTTCTACATACAGTTTCAATTCTTCTCTTTTATTTGCTATGCTTCTCACATTTGCATAAAAACGTTTTAGTTTGCAAGGTTGTTGGTTTTCCACTTTTTGCTTCTGCTTTTTACTGAATACAACATCAAAGTAGAAAACAAATTTGAGGCGTTGCTTGATATACATGAAGAGATGACATCTGAGGAGTTGACATCGGTACGCAAGGGATATTTTGATCTATGATTCTAATGATTCTAAAGATATTGCACAAGACACAGAGCTATTTAACAGAGACCCATTGCAGAAAGGCAACAATTAAAACAAATGGGAAGTAAGGGGACCAACACAGCATATAAAAACTGCGCAAGAAAAGTTAGAAAAGAAATAAGAAAAGATAAAAAAAAGATACATGGTAGAAACGTGTAAGGATATAGAAAACCTACAACAACAAGGCAGAGAAAGAGATGCATTTAAAGCAATAAGAACACTGACAAGGGAGTTCCGTCCGGTTCCACATGTCATAAATGACAAAGAGGATAACACATTAACAGAAACCAGACATACTGAATAGATGGAGAGAGTACTGCAGAACCATGTATGGAGATAGCACAAAGTGCTCAGTTACAATCCTACCAAAGGATGAGAAAGAACCTGAACCAACATTGGAAGAAGTACACTCTGCAATTAAAAGCCTGAAAAAGGGAAAGTCCCCAGGATGCGATGATATCCCAGCAGAGCTAATACAAGCAGGAGGAGAGGCGTGTGCTCGAGTCTATCACAAGCTGTGTAAACAGATATAGCACAGTGCAGAGTGGTCAGAAGCATGGAAGAAATCAATTTATATTCCCCTCCCCAAAAAAGGCAACCTGAAGCTGTGCACGAACTACCGAACTATCGCGCTGATCAGCCATGCTAGCAAGATACTCTTGTGAATCCTATTAAGAAGGATAGAGAAAAGGTTTGAATCTGAAATTCACGTAGTCCAGGCAGGATTTAGGAAAGACAGAGGGACCCGGGACCACATATTCAATTTAAGGAATATCTATGAAAAATGTAGAGAGTTTAATGTAGACATGTACACATGTTTCATTGATTACACTAAGGCCTTCGACGCGGTAAAACATCACAATCTGTGGAGAATCAAGAAGGAAATGGGGTTTCCTTTGCATATAGTCCATCTCATTGAAACATTATACCAAGATCAACAAGCCGCTGTCCGAGTATCTGGGCAAACATCAGATTGGTTTGCAGTACAAAAGGGAGTCCGACAGGGATGTATCCTCTCACCTTATCTGTACAACATATATGCGGAATGTATAATGAGAAATGTACAAGAAGATGAGAACATTGAAAGTTTCGACCCATTTACGTTTGGGGGGTACGAGATTCCAGAGTTACGATACGCAGATGACACAGTGATACTATCAAGAAGTGCGGAAGGGCTAGAGCAGCTATTTTCAGCCGTTAATGGACATAGTAAAGTTCAAAATCTGTTCATAAACATACATAAAACAAAAATAATGACCACTGACAAAACACAATATCAGCATAAATTTACAGTGGGTGGTGAGGAAATAGATCAGGTTACACATTTAGAATATCTGGGCTCCAGAATTGACAAAAATGGTGACTGCTCGAAAGAAATCAGAAGAAGACTAGCTATGACAATGCAGAGACTGAACAGCCTGAAGAAATTATGGCAGGGCACCAACAAAACGATAAAAGTAAAAGTCTTGAGAGCCTGTGTTTTTCCTGTGGCAGCTTATGACTGTGAAGCATGGACGATTACCAAAACTTTTAGACAAAGAATCGAATCCTTCGAGTCAAAATTTTACAGAAAGATCCTCAGAATACCCTGGACAGAGAAAAGAACAAATGTAGACATTCGGCAATAGTTGAGCATAGAGGAGAACTGGTTTATCAATTCCATTTTGGCTAGAAAATGCAAATACTTTGATCACATCAAGAGACACAACGGTCTTGAAAGAACGGTGATGGAAGGTATGGTGCCAGGCAAAAGTGGAAGGGGTAGACCAAGAAGACGATGGCACCAAGATATCCAGGACTGCCTGAGTATGACTGTGACGGAGGCTGGTATTTTGGCAAGGGAACGAGTTTCTTTCAGACAGACTGTGATGGGAGCGACGTTCTACAAAGGACATGCTTCATGATGATGATGCTTCTGCTTTATCATTTTAGTGTTTGCTTTTCCACTACTTATTTCACACTTCCCTGACCCCAACTCTCCCCTTTGACTACATCCTCTATAGCACCCTATTGTAGGCCTATCTTTAGTCTCATACTTCATAGGCCTTACTAGTTTACATTTCTAACACAATGATTAAACAGTCTGGCGTTGCATGCGTATTTGTAAGACCGCGAATACACAGGTCTATGCCAGGTAGCCCCAAAAAATAGAGTTCAAAAATAGAAGTAGCCCAAAATACTGCAACCCACAACTGACCTAAATTTCCTGCAATTCTCTGAAAAAAATCACAATTGGGTGGGAAAACCGCGGAACTTGAAACCCTTCCCATTACGCTGACCTGAATTTCCAAGAAAATCTTCTGGGTGTTTGCGCGCGTTAGTTTGTATTTCACGTGTGTTTATTTTGATAAATGTATTTCCATTTTTGTAGTAGGTTCGCGTGAAAGCGACAACATTTAACTTCATTTCCAAAATGGTTTCACAAATGTGTTACATCCGTCATTAAAGAAATCAAGTGTGATGGTGACAAATGTATCATGTACGCTTCAATGAATGGTTTTCATCGTTTTATTTTCCATTCGCTTTTTTCACAATGGCGGAATTTCTCTGTCCTGTGCTATGCGCCAAATGATCAAGTGCATTTCTTCTTCTTCTTCTTCTTCGTACGCTGTCAGACGCGAAATTGAATTTGTTCGAAGAAAGCAGCAGTCATCCTGAGGCTGTCGACACTGTCATATAGATTGTCTAGCGTTGGCACTGGTGATGACTACATGTGTTTTCTCCGGTACTCGTTTGTCGGGCAATTTTGCAGCAGATATTCAGCGGTCATTTTTCCTGTACCACATGTGCATTCGTCAGTAGCACCTATCTTCAGTCTATTGAATTGATGGTACCTCGGTCTGCTGTGGCCTATGAGGAGTCTGAAGACCACGACCTGCTCTCTTCTGTTCAACTGGTAATAAGCATCATTTTTAGTGTAGCCAGTCTGCCGAAGACGGAAGTGTCGGACCTAAAGGTGCAAATATCGCAGTCAAACTGTAAACTAGCGACACAACGCAAATCCGTTCTCTGGACTACATCCAGCTACTTGCAAAGCCCAGTTCAGACTTGGTAGCGGGAGATTGAGAATGAACGCAGAAGAAGAAGAAGAAGAAGAAGAAGAAGAAGAATAATAATAATAAGAAGAAGAAGAGTGTGGCCAGTATGCTCTGTTTCCAATTTGGCCATGTATCTGGCCCTAATAAACCTTTTGGACTCTTCGTAGGTCACACTAGAATCTGGTTGTGGTAACCTATAAAGTGCATTTGATTTAAGCAAACGATTGTTGTAACCTGCCAGATTTGTCGTAAGAGGTGACTAAAGAAGGCTAGACCAAGGGATAGCTACAACATCCTGTAGACATTTTAACCCACAGAAACTACAAGTTAACATTTAATGAACTGGCATTCCATTGTGGAAGATCTTTGCTACATTTGAAGATTAAACGGGCTTGATTGATTGATTGATTGAAAATTGTCCCAAATGAGATGCAGTCGCTGGTGTTGAAGTGTTAAGGGGGATCAAGATGCTGAGCAGCGCATGAGCTGCAGTGGACAGCGACCCATAGCTGACTGCTAGTGTCAGGGCCAGCAAACCAGAGCTGCCAAGACCCT
This sequence comes from Ariolimax columbianus, assembly GCA_036924085.1. Lineage (NCBI taxonomy): Eukaryota > Metazoa > Mollusca > Gastropoda > Stylommatophora > Arionidae > Ariolimax > Ariolimax columbianus. The sequence goes on from JAVGWX010000014.1 coordinate 24,596,476, forward strand.
TCTACATCTCCACGCGGTGATCCTGGATAACAGGCTGCAGCAGGGCAGACTGGCTAAGGTGAAGGGATCGAAGAGGGAATGCTAACCCGGTACTAAAAAATGCTTGCTGAAGTCGGATGTGTTGGACCGAATGGTGTAAATTTCGCATTCAATCTGTAAACTAAGACACAACGCATTCCGTTCTCTGGACTACATTCTGCTACTGAATCCCTTTCAGGGTTTGGTAGCAGGAGATTGAGAACGAACGAAGAAGAAGAAGAGAAGTGTTGAGGTTATCATAATATTGTATTGCACACGGTCGAAGAATCTGCGAGGTAGGGAAATATGTTTTCTTTCTCATGCTCGTTACCTTCCTGTGCGCGTGGTCTTTGCTCTGTGATACTCAAACAGGTCGGCCACAGTACATACTGATACAATCAAACAATTATCATTGAACATTCTCGTATGTTCTATAAATAGCCGATCTCATTGAACTTCGGAAAAACCCATTGCTGCTCAATCTATTTTTGGGAGTAAAGGACGAAAAGTTCGAGGAGCATGCTGGTTGTACAAACTCATGCTCTGTCCTCTAACGCTTCCCAGCATGCTCGTTGTACAGTTGATTTCAAAATTATCCATTATGTCGATTATCATTTCATTCACTGCAGTGCCAGCATTCAAGTAACTGTCATGGGTGGATTTTTGAATGTCAGCCCATTTCATATTCATAGCCCTTCACAATGGATTTAATGATAAGACGGCAGTTAGTACAATGCTATGATTCACAGAATGGCCAGGACAGAATATCCACACTATATCCCTAAGGCTTCAGACCTTTGTATCTGCTATCCACGTATGCTGTATGATTATAATGGTTATGGTCTGACCCAAGTGTCGAGTGTCCGATACGATCTGACCCAAGTGGCGAGTGTCCGATACGATCTTACCCAAGTGTCGAGTGTCCGATACGATCTTATCTAAGGGTCGAGTGTCCGATACGATCTAACCTAAGGGTCTAGTGTCCGATACGATCTGACACAAGGATCGAGTGATTTATAAAATCTGACCCGATGGTCGAGTGTCCGATACGATCTAACCTAAGGGTCGAGTGTCTGATACGATCTGACCCAAGGATCGAGTGATTTATACGACTGACCCGATGGTCGAGTGTCCGATACGATCTGATCCAAGTGTCGAGTGTCCAATACGTTCTGACACAAGGGTCGAGTGTCCGATACGATCTGACCCAATGTTCAAGTGTCTGGTGTCCGAAAAGATCTGACCCAAGGGACGAGTGTCCGTTACGATCTGACCCAAGATTCGAGTGCCCAATACGATCTGATCCAAAGGTCGAGTGTCCGAAAGATCTGACCCAAGGGTCGAGTGTCCGATACAATCTGACCCAAGAGTCAATTGTCCGATACGATCTGACTCGAGTGTCGAGTGTCCGAAACCATCTGACCCAAGGATCAAGTGTCCCATACTATCATAACCTTGGCAACGTTGGCCCAGATAGTCTCCTCATTGTTGAAATCAGCAGCTCAATCTCCTTTCTCATACCGTAGACTGATATGGGTCATTCGACATCAACCGTACCACTAATTCTATCACAGAACACTGATCCCATCATGCACTACTAATCCCATCATGCATCACCTATCCCATCATGCACCACCGATCCCATCAGGCACCACCGATCCCATCATGCACCTCCGATCCCATCATGCACCACCGATTCCATTTGTAAATCACAATATAAATCTTTCAGCTCCCTATGAAGCACATGTCTTCAACAACAAATGCACGTTAAGTCATCCTTCGTTTTCTTAGGCGTTCATCCTATAAAATGGCGTTCAACGTGTCGTAGTTTACAGCCATATGTGCGCAATTCCACACGATACATCCGATTTTAGCAGCTTCTTTTTTAGAGTACCAGGTATCCCACTGGGATCCCTATTTTATTTGCGAAACTACACTAGCGCAGCCTGTTTCCACGGCAACCGTATTGAGGAATAAGGTCGTAGTCAGTTGTGGTCCGATTACCCTGGTTCCAGTTATGAATCTCTGGCTGCTGTGAACCTATTCACTGCTGCATCTTTGGCTGTATCCAAGTGGCCCTACCCTGGACAATCCATTCCAGCTCTGTGAAAGTCTTCAATGTTTCGATATGTTTGTCTCAAGCTCTCTTCTTCGTACGTTTTACTCTGCCTCTACTTCTCTTACTTTGTGGATTCCAGAAGATATACTGTCATATAAAACTATCTACTTGTTTGCTTAATGTATGTCCTATATAACACCAACGCCTACTCCACCCGGCATGTTCCATTGATATACGTCTGCGTCTTTTAAACAGCACATATTCATGATTTTACAATTTCAATATGTTTAGTCTTCGGGGACACCCGCTTATGAAAGTCATTAACATTTCGCTTGCAGTTCTCCGTGTTTCAGGATCATACCCACAGAACAGACTTTACATTGGAGTTGACGATTTTTGTTTTGGATTCAATTATCTTCTGTGTGTACACCAGCATTATCGTCTTAAAAAGAAAGCCAGCAAAAACGTTACCCACTTGTCATTGCCTATTTGACCTCAATTTGTTACTGACTTTCCATCACCTGCAATTAAAACGTAATTCTTCCAGCTTTTACAGTACATTAGTTTTACGCTCCCTTGGGACTTAAACACGTGTATTCTTATTTTGATATGCCCCCACATCTCTGGACCAGGTGGTCGAGTCAACCGGTGTTACCGTGTTTTGTTCTCTAAAATGAATTTGTCTGACTTTGGCTATTCTAATTTCGCTAATAGAATCTGTCTTTCTCCTCTTCTTCATTACCATATCATCTGTTCACTTTTGTCTCCAGATGCCCTGAGGAGACGTAATATGCTTTCATGAACCATATGTGTCTCATTTCCACATACGCTGACTTAAGTACTAGATGCGTGGGGAGGTGCAATATTCTTTCATGAACCATCTGTCTTTCATCACCGCAACCACTGACTTACGCCGTTAGATGCGTGGGGAGGTGCAATATTTTTTCACGAACAAATGTTTTTCATAACTGCATCCACTGACTTAAGCCACTAGATGCGTGGGGAGGGGTAATATTCTTTCATGAACCATTTGTGGGGAGTAGCAATATATGATATTCCATAAATAACACCCCCCCCCCCCCCTACTCCTTCGGTGAATAACTGATTGATATTCCATAAATAACACATACACTCTCCTTCCTCCCCTTGGTGAATATATTACATTTCTTCCATAAGTAACTCCCCCCTCTCCCCCCCCCCCTCTCCCCGCTTAAAAAAGCAAAGGACACCGATTTGCAATAACAAACGTGTCAGACATTGGTCCAGACTGGAATCTCCCTCTCACGACGGAGTAGACGACAATACAATTTTTTTTTTTTTTTGCTTAGATGTTTGCCTCACTAGTTTCTACTGGCGGAGGCGCGCCATTTTCCACCCCAGACCGTAGTCCATTGGGCGATATCAGGACGCATAAGCCAGTGCTTGGATGCATGTGTGCGTCTGTATGTACCTATGCTAGGTTTGTGCGCCCTCAGCAGCTAGCCCAACCAAAGGGCAATGGAAGGGCCTCACCATGAGGGCGCGTGTGAAAGTTGTGCAAGAGTGTGACTGTAGGACAGAGTCAAATGAAACAGACTGAGGTGAGAGAAGAGAGAGAAGGGAAGAGTCACCTGAAGCCCGGACAATACAAAAGAAGTCCTACACACAAAACCAAACACGGGCTGACAAAAACGATTGACCTCGGCCAGTATCGAGCCAGTCTTGCAGACATTCACGCCGTCTTCCTACTCTGCTGCCACCTGCTGCAGCCTTCTGTACTTCTTATGTACGTCTTTAATGTTCTCACATTGTACAATAGAACATGCTTGCAACAACCATCGCATCACAACCGTCCACAGAGAATACGTACAATCCTTGTGATTGCCTTCAATCATTCAATTAGTCACTCCTCGGTCACACAATCTTCATGTCGGCTTACGCAATTTTGATGAAAGAGAGACCAGTCCGTTGCAGTTAATGAACGCAATTCAAAGGCGGAATGACAAAGTAATAGGGGCGGGCATAAGCTTAACTGAATAATGTAAATTGAAAGGATATATACCCCATTTATGGCTAACGTTCCACATGTGCTTCCATGGGGCCTCTCGCTGCTGGGACCCTTGGGATGTGTCTGATGCATTTTAGTTACGCTATAGAGATAATTTAATATTCAGCTGTGTTGAAATTAGCTCGTTTCATTATGTGGATGCAACGGAAGGGCGGATTCCATCCTGATGCCCGTCATCAGTCACGTAGCGCCCACGAATCAACAATAGACTTAAGATAATTTTTCTTCGCCAGGATGTTGTTGGGAGGTCCGAAAAGGGGGCACAAAGAATAGTAGTACTGTGACCTGCCAGCCATGTCTTAAGTGGTGAGGATGAATGTAAATGGGGACTGTAGAGACTGCTTGCCACAAGAAACGGAAAATAAGAACTCTACACTCAGTGGTAGAAGACTCTACACACAGTGGTAGAAAACTCTACACCCAGTGGTAGAAGACTCTACACCCTGTAGTGAAGATGAGAAACTAAAGACAATCCAGACTAAGGATGTTTAAGCTCGATGCCGGCTTTCCATCCTGCAGAAACAATAAATCACAAGAAAGGGACAAAGAATAACTCTACTCTTAGTGGTAGAAGACACTACAACCAGTGGTTGAAACTGAGAAACTAGGAAAAATCATCTATTATTGTTGCTCATTTAATATACACCAACTACCGGACTGTCTGACCTAATTTAAAATCACTTTTTACTCTTAAAATAAACTTACTTTTGTTCTGTTCAGAATCGATTTCACTGCACGATAGGTGCTCAGTCAATCAATCAATTGAAACTGTTATCGTATAATTTTTCATCAAATACATGAGCCCTCTTCCTGGCATGGGCCAGTTCAAACCACTTCTTCTAATTCTCTTTAATATTTGCCTGAAGCTCTCTCTTCTTCTGTCTCTCTCTCTCTCTCTCTCTCTCTCTCTCTCTCTCTCTCTCTCTCTCTCTCGCTCTGTCATGAATGGGTAGACATGCCTCTACTTCTCTTCTGTTCCAGAACACAGACTGCTTTGTAAATATGTCAACTGGTTACCTAAATGTAAGACCTTTTCAACGGTAACGCCAACACTTCATATTTCTGTCATGTCCACTAGCATATGTCCGGTTCTCTTCCCTGGTATATGTCCGGTTCTCTTCCCTGGTATATGTCCGGTTATGTTGGTATATGTCCGGTTCTCTTCTGCTGGTATATGTCCGGTTCTCTTCTGCTGGTATTAGTCCGGTTCTCTTCCACTGGTATATGTCCGGTTCTCTTCTGCTGGTATGTGTCCGGTTCTCTTCTGTTGGTATTTGTCCGGTTCTCTTCTGCTGGTATATGTCCGGTTCTCTTCCCCTGGTATATGTCCGGTTCTCTTCCCCTGGTATATGTCCGGTTCTCTTCCCCTGGTATATGTCCGGTTCTCTTCTGCTAATATATGTCCTGTTCTCTTCCCCTGGTATTTGTCCGGTTTTCTACTGCTGCTATATGTCCGGTACTCTTCCACTGGTATATGTATGGTTCTCTACTGTGGTATGTCCGGTTCTCTTCGCCTGGTATCTCTCCGGTTTTCTTCTGCTGGTATGTGTCCGGCTCTTTTCTGCTGGTATCTGTGTGGTTCTCTTCCCATGATATATGCCCGGTTCTCTTCTACTGGTATCTGTCCGGTTCTGGTATCGCCCTGAAAAGTAACCCAACCCCCAGTAATGTTTGGTCCGAATAGCAGGCCCAAAGTCTGCCTCCGGTCAATCAAACGCTCAAACATACCTGGCAATTACAAGGCAGACAGACTAGCAAAGAAGGGGTTAAGAAAAGAACAGCGACAGACAGCAAAAACTCTACAAAAAGTCAAACAGATAAGAACGTAACGAACAAAGAAATTTAACTGAACAGATGGGCCATGGGAAACACAGGAGACAGGTCTGCAGACATAGGATAAACTCCAATCCAAACGATAGTGCCAATCAACTCATAAGGAAGGATCAGAACACCATTTTACTGCTAATAACACACCACATCTCATATGAACCTGATAAAAATACAACACACTTCGAAGTGACAACTGTGTATACACACATACGTCACAGTTGATCATCTCATAGAGTGCTAAGCGCTCAACAATGTTCGGAAAGTGCTTCTTCCTGCGAGGCAAGATAAATGGAACACCTTATATGGCACTAGACAACTGACAAAGACGTGCAGATAGAATTACACTACGTTGGGCCGAAGAGCGAGAGCCCGGTTACTGCTGAATCCGTAACAATAAACAACAACATTACCCACCACATTGGCTTCATGTGACCCTAGGTTCACTAACTTCGCTTTATGTAACCCTTGACTTATTAACTTGACCACACCTCAATTAGTCTACTAACTTTCCTCTTCATACTGCATATCAAACAATTTACTTGACTTCATAAAGCTCTCAGTGCATTAACTTGTCCTTGGAAGCTTTGGTGTGAAGTTTTTATTCTTCACAATGAACTGGGCTCATCATAAAGTGGTTCATGTGTTTCAGATTGAATCCTGCCCTCCAAATATCTCAACGTTGACAGTACGGGTTGTCTGCGATACTTAACCGGTGTCTAAATAAAAGGTCTATGATAATTCTCCGACCGCCAGAACGTGATCTAGACTTAATGAGGCCAGTTAGAGAGGGAACTTATTCTGTCTTTAATATGACCTCATCAGGGCCAGTTCGCCATCCCTCAAATCCCCGGAGTCCGACTCTCTGAAACGAGTTCAGTCCGTCTTATTCTGTAGTTAAATGCTTTTAGTTTTGAGTGTCGTTACAGATCTGTCTATTCGCCTGTCTTTTTCTATGCTGGTCTGTCGTTATACCTGCCTGTAGATTTTTCTGCTAATCTGTTTGTATGTATGTCTATATGTGTTTCTGTCAATCTATTTGTTTATAAATTTATGTCTGTCAATTTATCTTTCTGTCAAAATTATTTATTTGTGTTCGCCTGTGTATCCAGTCGTCTGTGTTCATGTATGTATTTCAATCTCTGTTCATCTGTGTATCCAGTCGTCTGTGTTCATGTATGTATTTCAATCTCTGTTCGTCTGTGTACCCAGTCGTCTGTGTTCATGTATGTATTTCAATCTCTGTTCGTCTGTGTACCCAGTCGTCTGTGTTCATGTATGTATTTCAATCTCTGTTCATCTGTGTACCCAGTCGTCTGTGTTCATGTATGTATTTCAATCTCTGTTCGTCTGCACATAAATCTGTCTAAACATCAGTATATCTACTGGATGACGAAGAAGACAACAACATCAACCAATAAAAATGGAATGTAATGGAATTTGACAAAGCAACCCGATGTTCTGAATTTGAAGATGACTTGGCTCTTCTGTCCAATAACCACAACCAGGCGCCAAAATGGGATAAGTATACGTAATGAGAGATCACAGAAACTTGGATTCAAAATACACAAAGAAATGAAACAAAGATCATGAGGACAAAAATGCATCTGTCGCCAGTGAAATTGTCTTTCCTGTCCCATTCCTACAAGATCTGGAATCATTCATACATCTGGGTAGCTATATAGACATAGTAGGGAGTTCATGTAAAGATATTAAAATAAGAATAGAAACGGCGAGAGAAGCTTTCGTTGCATTGTGGAGCAAATTGAAATGAAAAGAAATTGAGCGGAGCACACACAAACAAGATAAATCTTGAACTCCAATGTAAAGTACACGCTATTGTATGCATTTTAAACAATGAAAACAACAAAAGCAACAACGAAATATGTACAGATTTCAAAAACTGGTTTTTGCCCAGAACAGAAAAATTGAAATGGTAGGCACCAGACAGATCTCGCTGGAACATGATGGTTGTATGAGGAGAAGACGTTCACGTTGGATAGGACATACATTAAGGAAACTAGTTGATAGTATTATAAGACAATCTATGCGCCAATAGGCGCCAATAGGCGCCATCTATGCTGCTCTAAACAAGGCACTTAACCATGGCCTGTGTTATGCCACGTGCCACAGTTAGTCGCCTCTTACGACATGCTCTCTGTATGGCAGTGGTGCTATTATTGTCCTTGTCATACACAAAGACGCCTGCGGACCCCGGTTGTCCCCGGCGGACCATATTTATATTGTTTTAATTGTTCTGTCTGTTTTCAAAGCTGCTCATATCCTTTTTCTTTGATTTTATTAAATTTTCTCTGAGAGTGGGTTTGGATCTGCCAACGTCTGCGGAGCATTTGGGAAGGGTGTGCTTAGGTCCTTCCCGATGTAGTGCAAGTCAAGATTTCTCAGCATATCCACCACTACGATAATCACATTGAATACTCCACACCTCGCTGACTAGGATGTTGCATTGTCATGTTTCTAGGTACACGGCGTGGATATGAAGGAGATCTGGGTCAGACGGTTGGATCCTGCCCTTGACGTTAGGCTTTGCATCCTCAGACAATTCATTTTCTCAACTACTAGTCCATAAATTTATCCGTCACTCATCCATCAATCCATGCATACATCCACTCATCCACTCGCCCACTTAGTCATTGCCACAACCCTCCAAATAAAAATTCTAATACAATCAACCATCCCTATTTACTGAATCATAAATTAAAAGTCCTTGCATCTGACACCCTGACATTGTTTTATTCACTAACCCTTCGGATAATCCCCCCCCCCCTCCCTAATCATGTCCAGCCCACCCAGAGGTATATACGCTTATGTTTATAAGACAACAAATATTTGAGAGCCGGCGCGTAAGAGCTGATCGGCTTGTTTGCTGGCAGATTTATCTGTCAGGCCGAACTGACAAATTTAACTTTTATAATTTTGATATAACATGTATGCTGAAGGAGAATGTATTGAATTATGGATAGGGAAAGTGTCCTGTTTTTAATGTTCTGTGCTGAGAAAACGAATACATTGTCTTCTTTATCTTCTTCTTTTTTTTCTTTTTCTGCTTCTTCTTCTTCATCTTCTTCTCCTTCTTCGTCTTTCACTTTTTCTTCTTCTTTCTTTTCTTCTTTTCTTTCTCCTTCTTCGCCATTGTCCTTGCCTTCTTTTTATTTTTCTCGTTCCTCTGCCTCTTCGTCTTCTTCTTCGTAATAGTCTTCTTTTCTCCTTCTACGACTTCATCTTTGTCTTCGTATTTTGCTATGGTTCTTGTCCGTGTTATTGTTGTGTTTCTTCTTTTCTTCTTCTCATATGTCTCTTCTTTTTTTTAAACTTCTTTTATTTGCTTGCTCTTCGCCTTCTTTGTCTTCTTCTTCTTCCTAATCTTCTGCTTATTCTTTTATCTAAAATTACAATTAGATATGTCGTGCTTCATTCAAAAGATAAAGTAGCCAACCCCAAACACAACTCTCCTAAGTAGCGTCTTATGACGTGTCTAACAGGTTACAGTGTTATTATCCCCCCCCCCCCCCCCCATTTTGACCCTGTATTACTCGGGAATAAGGAAGTCAATATTGTTCAGATAGATATTTGTACCAGTAGCCTCTCAAGTCATATATCATTGTCAACACCACATTCATATGTACCCTGTTCTTCAGGATTAATTGATCACTTATGCCTTATTTGAGCCCATTTGCTTGTTACGCCTCTTAGCTGTCTGCAGCTTCTCTCTAAAAACATTAAAAAATGGCATCTCTAAGCAGTAGTCTGCCAGAACCACAATCCAATGGCATGAGCCATTGGAAGCCTATCTACCATCTCAGGATGAGCCATTGGAAGCCTATCTACCATCTCAGGATGAGCCATTGGAAGCCTATCTACCATCTCAGGATGAGCCATTGGAAGCCTATCTACCATCTCAGGATGAGCCACTGGAAGCCTATCTACCATCTCAGGATGAGCCATTGGAAGCCTATCTACCATCTCAGGATGAGCCACTGGAAGCCTATCTACCATCTCAGGATGAGCCATTGGAAGCCTATCTACCATCTCAGGATGAGCCATTGGAAGCCTATCTACCATCTCAGGATGAGCCACTGGAAGCCTATCTACCATCTCAGGATGAGCCATTGGAAGCCTATCTACCATCTCAGGATGAGCCATTGGAAGCCTATCTACGATCTCAGGATGAGCCATTGGAAGCCTATCTACCATCTCAGGATGAGCCACTGGAAGCCTATCTACCATCTCAGGATGAGCCATTGGAAGCCTATCTACCATCTCAGGATGCTGAAACAGACCATTGTATGACGGTGGTAGTGTTTGCAGTCTGATAGACACTGGGCACTGAAGTATGGTTCGTCTCCTTGCAGCTACCCTACTTAGTTCATTTCTCATATATAGTTTTCCCCAGCCAGTTGAGGGAAGGGATGAGACCACCCTCCTATTGAAGAGGTGCTACGTACGCCTATACTGGACAAGAAGGTGCACAGGAAACCACAGTAAAACACAATGACCTCACTCTATGTGGATGAATTTACCATTTCTATTCAGTTTATTGGATAGAGTCTATCTTATAAATAAATCCGTGTGCTTCGTTTTGTTTTTGTCCAGGTGCGGTAAATGGGATATACATGTTCGTGATAATACAGACTTTCAACATTCAGTATAGCCGCAATTTCGAATTATTTGTACATGATTAATTTACTGCTAATGTTATTAGTTGTTTTGATACTTCCATGTCAAGCTCATCCATGCTAACTGGTGTTGTTATCATTTCTGTGTTTTCTTCTTCGTCCTTATTTCATTGGGATACACAGGCCATACCACAAGCATTTTAAGCAGACGTATCCTGTGTTACTATCGTAAGTTCTTTTCAACGTCTGTTTGTTTTTTTAATTGAATCTCCTACATATCTTTTCTCTGTGTGTTATTTTAACTATTTTGTCTCTTTTACGCTGGGAGATCCATGACAGAAATTACCTGATGATACCTGGATTGGGGGCTTTCATAATATGTGGTCCATCCAGTACTGCCTCTTTCCTAAGATGTGTTCGTTTCACCTGTCTTTGTTCTGTTCTTTCCCATAAGCTTTTTATTTGTAATCTTGTCAAACCACTGTAGGTCAAAGGTCATTCTCATGGATCTGCTGATAAATTCATGTCATCTCTTAATAGGAGGCTACGTGGCCTGGGGTTGAAGTCCGTTTCACAATCCCATCGCACGTAGTTGGAATCACACTCGTGTCCAATTTCTTCTTCTTCTCCTTCTTCTTCGTTCTTCTACATAGCAAGGTCCAGGTTTCTCTTACAAAGGACACCGTTGTTTGTAAGACTGGATTATATCAATACAGCTTTTGTCTTATATCTGTCTCACGAGGTCAGTATTGTTCTCTTTCTGTGTGATCATCCAGCTTTGTAGGATGTGTTCCACGGCCATTGTATGCTCCCCTCATGGACACTTGTCATATGCCCCAATTCTCATTTTGTTGTAACGATGACCCTTGAGTCTGTTATGTCCAGTTCTCAGTCTGACAGTGTCCAGTTTGACAGACATGGGTGTTTTTCGCTTCTCTGCGTACGGAAAGTAATGGCAACGTACTGTACTGCACACTTGCCAAGAAACTTATAACAACCAAAAAGGTTGGCGGTTATAAGAAGCAACGTTCTGCAAAGGACATGCTACTTACTGTAATCGTTTAATATATTGAGTTTTCACCCAAATAGACGGACATTGATGGTAAAGCTTCTGTTGGATTAAGATAATTTTAGAGTTCCGTTTAGGAAGCTGCGTAGCGCAGTTATTAGCGAACTGGCTTTGCATCTGAGATGTCCTGGGTTCATTTCTCAGTTGAGGCGGAAATGTTTTTTTCAGACCGCAACGGCTCCCGGGTCGATCCAGTCTTAAATGGATACCGGTTCAGTCCGAGAAGTAAATGCGGCGAGGGAGAGGAGATGGCTACAGTCCTCATATAGTCGAGCCTTTGAAATGTGAGATCGCTAACAGTTCACACCCCTACGGCAGTAATGCTATGGGTTACTTTAATTGACTTATAGTTTTCAACATGACAAAGGTCACTTTTGCCTTTTGCATCTTTTGTTCATCCTCATTTACATCGTCTGTCTTATTTATTTTACTCTCTATGTTGTCATAGCAGGGGGTGGAGTTAAGGGCATGCGTCCATATAGCCTCTGACAACAAAGTCCATCTCCTGGCCTTCTCGCGGCAGAACTGTTTTGACTAACAGAAGAAAGGGCGGAAAGCGAGTCACTTGCGCCCTGAAACCAGTAGTTTCGGACAGATGGGGCTCGCAAGCCTAAAAGGCAACTCGTCTAGGAGAAGGAAAACTTTGATTTTAAACCATCTGAAGCCTTGTAGATAAGATACTGGCGTATCTTGTCCGGCTTTGTCAGATGTGGCTGCACAACCTGTTTTCTGATAACTCTGAAAGTTGGTCAGCATCTACTAAAACCTGACAGCTGACGATGTACGAAGGAGCACACGCGAGAGGATACAATGCCTTATCCTAGAGCGAGGAAAAGCAACCTCAGCTGAGTGTTATGGTAGGGCAGACCAGTCCCTTAGCCTTGGTTGGCGGCTGGTCTAGGAGTGAAGTCCCGACAGGCGAACAGATAGAGCATTGCTCTGCTGATCCGACAGCTTCTGCAGCTTGCCTTGTTCCAAATGTATTGGTATCATCTTTCCCTTAGAGCAAACAAGGCAGACCGAGAGAGGGACCCTACTGCACTGGCAACACATTATATTTATAGTTCTTCCCGGGTGTTGTACTCAAACCAAAATTACTATCGTCTAACAAGACGAAAAGAGCCAAGTCAATGATGATATATGTGAAGCTCGCTGCCTCATCTAATAGTGTTCCTCATAGTTTGATAGCAGCCGTGTTGTTTCCCTCGTTTAATTTTACAATTGTAATCTTATCTTAAAAAATGATTCACTAGATTCGTGTATCTGATCTATGTCACTGACGAAGGCTGTGTGGTCGGAACGTTAGTATCGTTCTATGTATGCCCTCGTGTTTGTTTTGTTATTATACTCATATCTTGTTGCTATTTTTGTTATTTTTTCAATTCATTTGCAGACATTTTTTGTAGCCCAAGCATAATATGTAATGGAGCTGACAGTGATCCCATATATGACACCGCCGTCGTGAAGTAATTAAGGTCAGGTGAAAAAAGATATATGGATTTATGTTCAAAACGAAAGGCAGCATATAAAGACGTCGTTCGCCCCACCTCACATAAAATAGAGATCTATTACACAGAGAGCAGATGCCGTTAATGTCCTACCTTTACCTTGTGCTTACACCAGGGATCGAACTCGATCTCATTGACCGGGAAGACAAGCGTTCTGCCGCTAAGATAAACAAGACAGCCCGTGCTAATACATCAATGTCCATGTCTCATCATCGGTTGACGCCGAAATCGCCATTTTGTGACGAAATCGCCCGTACATTTCAACATCTTCGACAAGGTCATATCTGGGATTGATAAATCTATTCTAATCCAACATTCATTGGCAGCAACAGTGGCATGGATTGATTACATTTCTGCAACCTTCGAGAGCAGTTTGGAGTCGTCAAAATTACGTTCGTTTTTATCGAAATTGAAAGATGTGTTTGTTTGTCTGTTTTTTCGGATAGTTGGTAATTCATCATCATCATGCACCTATCACTCCAGATGGCGGAGTATAAGAGTAAAAAAAAAAATGTAAAGATCATGTGACACCTTTCGGTGCATAGGAAATATGGTGTTAGGAAATAGGGTGTTAGGAAATATGGTGTTAGAACGATATTATTTTGTAACCCGGAGTATAGATTCGACATTACATTTGATTTACCCAATCAAGCTTTCTAGGAATCTTGAATCCATTTGTGTGGTTTTAGTAGCAATGGTTTGTAACATGGTGATGTTGCTAGCCGCTTGCATAACCTTACCTAGTTATTTCTGGCGGTGTGCCCTGATAGAAAACAGTGACCCTGTTACGTTTAACCAGGTAACCAGTTTAACCAGGTAACCACTTTGGTATCGAGACAACGTTGATCGTTTTCTTCTTCTTCTTCTTCGTTCATCTCCTTGGATGAGATACGTAGTGACGTGGTTTGCAGCAGCGAGCTGTTTTATTCGCACCTTTCGGTCCAACACTTCTGTTTTCAGCAAGCATTTTCTTCAGGTTCACACCCTTAGCCTTTGGTTGTCCCCAACCGACCTGGCGGTTAAACCTGCAAGGCAGCAGGTTATTTTTATAACCTGATCGTCTTTTCTGCTAATAAATATCAGTCTACGCTGAATCTCAACAGCTTTCAATGAAAATGTGATGATGATGTATTTGTTACTACCATTAGGGGAGGAAGACTAACGTCTGGTCAGGCAAAACATACTGATCAGCCATATTAGTCAGAGTAAGGCAAAATATACTGGCCAAGACCCTCGCCTCTACTTACCCGTAGTCATTCCTGTAAACGGGCTGTTTTCATGGCATCCTGGCGAACGAGGTCAGGTATCGACGTGATCCCCGAAGTAGTGAGCAGCACGCAGATGAAGCCAAACATACCCCATCCGCCTGAAGGATCTTCATCAGCACACTAAGGATGGGAGGAAAGCTACAACGAACAGCCACTAAATGTTCTTTTCAGGGCGCACAAAAGAGTAATCCTACTCATTGTGGACATTCAACAACAACTACCACCGAGATCAGCACCCGACTATTGACGCTCTGAGCAGTACCCTGTATTTGGTTTACCCTAACCAGCTTTTACGGATAGTAGCTCTGACGGACGACGGAGATGTTGCTCTCCTGATGTGCGATAAAATATCATGTACATTCTTGCGCGTCGCTTATTGACCACGCATTTGGCTACCTAAAGGGAGTCATAGTTACTCCAAACTATAGATAGCGGCAGTCTCTTTCAGTCATCACTGACTGTAGGATGATTCGACCTTGAAGTGGTAACTATTGAGTTTTGGGTTTTCTTTTTTCTTGCTAGGAATATTAAATATCCACTGTAGATCTTCAATAAAAGTTGTCTCTGTCACGTGTGGATGAGAGAATCATGCCCATATTGTAGATCTTCATTGAAATATGTCCCCCAGCGATTAGAATATCGTATCGAAACTGCAGAGCGGCGTTGCGAAGTGCCTAACATCCTCATCTTGCTTACGTTCAGGTGTATGAAACAGCCATGCAAGCCTTTACTATACCAGTTCGCTTCCTGGGATTCCGTGGCGAAGTGGTTAAGCCGTCACCCTCGTGATCAGGTGGTGTGGGTTCGACTCTGGACTCCGCCGTCTTTTTCACGGGTGCTTGATGCGGAGTCCCTTGCGTCTCGTAGTCGCCCTCTAGTCGTCTTGTCCTTGACTTGCCACTGGGGTCGGGCAGCACGAGACGAGAGAGTGAGGATATAAAATAGCGCAGTTAATCCTTACTAAAAATAGCGCTAGCAAAATTAAGTATGTCATCATCGTCTACGATGGACGGCGGCCTTTGCCTTTGCTTCGCTTACTGTTCACCTAACCAAGTTACTTTGTCGTCTGTGGTCGACTGTGAGACGTCGATGAACACATCATGGACATACCTTAGACTATCTAAGACCGTAGACAGTTACCATCTCACTTTTTTGTTGGCTGAAAACTGTATGGTCATTTGTTGACTTGGGATGCGATGATCCTCACAAATAATGGCCGTGCATATCTGGACACGAGTCGCACATGAAGGACGCACAGACGGCAGCCGATCATGCTGCTCCGTATCTCCACTTCCGACAGCTTTAGCTTTCTGAACCCAGCGTGCAATTGCGCTCCTATCGGCTGAACATCTTCCATACACTAAGTGTGAATGTTCCACACCTTCTCCACCATCAAGAATTCAATTGCTACTAGTTGTTTCTAACAAATATCGCATACAGACGCCATTTTAACGGATTACTACAGCAGCGCGATCTGTCGGAAGAAAGTACAATTACGCACATGAACACGGGAAACATCCTGGTTTGTTTGTTTGTTTGTTTTTGTTGTTTGTTTGTTTTGTTTTGTTTTTTGGGGGGGGGGGGGGGGAAATGTTGGTTGGTTTTTTATTTTTTGCGTTCGCCTTATTTCTCTAATCCCCAAGGCGGTGTGCGTTGCACTGTTTTATTTTGCGCATGTCGGCCCAGTGCATCCGACTTCAGCATGCATTTTATGTAAGGACCTGCTTCCTCCTGCATTTTCTAAGGGTTTGTTTCCCGGGGTAACGGCATGTGCTGTGATGGGGATCGAACCCAGACCTTCCGTTTGTGAGCCATGTCACTTAACCAATAGCATACCACACCCCCCCCCCCACCCCACATCCCCCCCCCCCCCCCTTTGGCCTTCTTCCAATCAGAGTTGTAACCTGTACATTGCTATCATTATTCTAGGATGAGAATAAAATAGGCTGCAGCACTTTCTGAGGAACCTCATATATATATATATATATGGACATGCCCGATCGCGCTAACACATCTGTATTTGGCACCATGTCCTGCCATCTAATCCTCAACAGTTTCCGCAGGCAATCCATGTGGAAGTGATTTAATTTCTTGACATGGCGACTTATATTTAGTACTGTCTCGCATAGCGACCCTAGGCTCTTCTAGTTTCAAGTAACCCATCGTCTTAAGGGAGGTAAGACCAGAGTATCTGCATGTTGAGTTACCTCAAGTCGTCTCGACTGATAGTCTTGCCACTGGTCCATGGTTGCTCGGAACCAGAGAGTGAGGTTGATGACCAGCGTAGCCACTTCCTCACTATAATCCAAATACAGCGAAAATTACAGCATCAACACAAACACCGTCTGATGGTGACGCTATCATCACTTACGATGGGAAACTCTTTTCTTCTTCTTTTTTTTTACATCACCAACGCAACACGCTTGTATCCAGAAAGGGGACTCCAGCTTCCCACAGCACTTTGCGTCACATATAGAAGGGAAAAGTAAGTAAGTACCCCAATTATTATACGAGTATAGGGCGCTGTTTAATCGGTACTGTTGTTTTTCACATCCTGATTGTGCCTATATTATTGTCTATCTGTCCTGGTTGTGTCTGTATTTTTGTCTATCTCTCCTGCTTGTGTCTGTATTCTTGTCTATCTCTCCTGGTTGTGTCTGTTTTCTTGTCTATCTCTCCTGGTTGTGTCTGTATTTTTGTTCAGCTCTCCTGGTTATGTCTGTATTCTTATCTTTCTCTCCTGGTTGGGTCTGTTTTCTTGTCTTTCTCTCCTGGTTCTGTCTGTATTCTTGTCTATCTCTCCTGGTTTTGTCTGTATTCTTGTCTATCTCTCCTGGTTGTGTCTATTTTCTTGTCTATCTCTCCTGGTTGTGTCTGTATTCTTGTACATCTCTCCTGGTTGTGTCTGTAATTTTGTCTTTCTCTCCTTGGTGTGTCTGTATTTTTGTCTATCTTTCCTGGTCATGTTTGTATTTTTGTCTATCTCTCCTGGTTGGGTGTGTAAATCTTGTTTTTCTCTGCCTGTTGTGTCTGTATTTTTGTCTTTCTCCTGGTTGTGTCTGTATTCTTGTACATCTCTCCTGGTTGTGTCTGTAATCTTGTCTTTCTCTCCTGGTTGTGTCTGTTCTCTTGTCTATCTCTCCTTGTTGTGTCTGAATTCTTGTCTTTCTCTCCTGGTTATGTCTGTATTCTTGTCTTTCTCTCCCGGTTGCGTCTGTATTCTTGTCTATCTCGCCTGGTTGTGTCTGTATTCTTGTACATCTCTCCTTGTTGTGTCTGTAATCTTGTCTTTCTCTCCTGGTTGTGTCTGAATTCTTGTCTTTCTCTCCTGGTTATGTCTGTATTCTTGTCTATCTTTCCTGGTTGTGTCTGTATTCTTGTCTTTCTCTCCTGGTTCTGTCTGTATTCTTGTACATCTCTACTGGTTGTGTCTGTAATCTTGTCTTTCTCTCCTGGTTGTGTCTGTTTTCTTGTCTATCTCTCCTGGTTGTGTCTGTATTCTTGAACATCTCTCCTGGTTGTGTCTGTAATCTTGTCTTTCTCCCCTGGTTGCGTCTGTATTTTTGTCTATCTCTACTGGTCCTGTTTGTATTTTTGTCTATCTCTCCTGGTTGGGTGTGTAAATCTTGTTTTTCTCTGCCTGGTTGTGTCTGTACTTTTGTCTATCTCTCCTGCATGTGTCTGTAATCTTGTCTTTCTCTCTTGGTTGTGTCTGTTTTCTTGTCTATCTCTCCTGGTTGTGTCTGTAATTTTGTCTTTCTCTCCTTGGTGTGTCTGTATTTTTGTCTATCTCTCCTGGTCATGTTTGTATTTTTGTCTATCTCTCCTGGTTGGGTGTGTAAATCGTGTTTTTCTCTGCCTGGTTGTGTCTGTATTTTTGTCTTTCTCCTGGTTGTGTCTGTATTCTTGTACATCTCTCCTGGTTGTGTCTGTAATCTTGTCTTTCTCTCCTGGTTGTGTCTGTTCTCTTGTCTATCTCTCCTGGTTGTGTCTGTATTCTTGTACATCTCTCCTGGTTGTGTCTGTATTCTTGTCTTTCCCTCTTGGTTGTGGCTATATTCTTGTACATATCTCCTGGTTGTGTCTGTATTCTTGTCTTTCTCTCCTTGTTGTGTCTGTATTTTTGTCTATCTCTCCTGGTCGTGTTTGTATTTTTGTCTATCTCTCCTGGTTGGGTGTGTAAATCTTGTTTTTCTTTTCCTGGTTGTGCTTGTATTTTTGTCTTTCTCTCCTGGTTGTGTCTGTATTCTTGTCTTTCTCTCCTGGTTCTGTCTGTATTCTTGTACATCTCTCCTGGTTGTGTCTGTAATCTTGTCTTTCTCTCCTGGTTGCGTCTGTATTCTTGTCTATCTCTCCTGGTTGTGTCTGAATTCTTGTCTTTCTCGCCTGGTTATGTCTGTATTCTTGTCTTTCTCTCCTGGTTGTGTCTGTTCTCTTGTCTATCTCTCCTGGTTGTGTCTGTATTCTTGTACATCTCTCCTGGTTGTGTCTGTATTCTTGTCTTTCCCTCTTGGTTGTGTCTGTATTTTTGTCTATCTTTCCTGGTTGTGTCTGTATTCTTGTCTATCTCTCATGGTTGTGTCTGAATTCGTGTCTTTCTCTCCTGGTTGTATCTGTTCTTGTCTTTCTCTCCTGGTTGTGTCTGTATTCTTGTCTATCTCTCCTGGTTGTGTCTGTATTCTTGTCTATCTCTCCTGGATGTGTCTGTGCGTATGTTAAACTGTTCTTGGCTGTGTCTATGTTCTTGTTAATCTCTTCCTGATAGTACCTGTTAGTCTGTACTCTTGTTTATCTCTGCCTGTTAGTCTATGCTCTTGTTTACCTCGGCCTGTTTGTCTGTACTCTTGTGTATCTCGGCCTGTTAGTCTGTACTCTTGTTTATCTCTGCGGGTTGTGTACGCGCTCTTGTATAACCATAATAGTATTTGTTTCTAGTCTTGAAGATGATTATGTCTATTGAAAGAACTGCCTATATCCCAAAATACAACCCGTGTAGAACACGCGTTACAATCCTATGTTATAAAGGCAGCCTTGAGGATTCAAATAGGTCATGTGAACTGGTATAAAGGCAGCCTTGAGGATTCAAATAGGTCATGTGAACTGGTATAAAGGCAGCCTTGAGAATTCAAATAGGTCATGTGAACTGGTATAAAGGCAGCCTTGAGAATTCAAATAGGTCATGTGAACTGGTATAAAGGCAGCCTTGATGATTCAAATAGGTCATGTGAACTGGTATAAAGGCAGCCTTGAGAATTCAAATAGGTCATGTGAACTGGTATAAAGGCAGCCTTGAGGATTCAAATAGGTCATGTGAACTGGTATAAAGGCAGCCTTGAGGATTCAAATAGGTCATGTGAATTGGTATAAAGGCAGCCTTGAGAATTCAAATAGGTCATGTGAACTGGTATAAAGGCAGCCTTGAGAATTCAAATAGGTCATGTGAACTGATATAAAGGCAGCCTTGATGATTCAAATAGGTCATGTGAACTGGTATAAAGGCAGCCTTGAGAATTCAAATAGGTCATGTGAACTGGTATAAAGGCAGCCTTGAGAATTCAAATAGGTCATGTGAACTGGTATAAAGGCAGCCTTGAGAATTCGAATAGGTCATGTGAACTGGTATAAAGGCAGCCTTGATGATTCAAATAGGTCATGTGAACTGGTATAAAGGCAGCCTTGATGATTCAAATAGGTCATGTGAACTGGTATAAAGGCAGCCTTGAGAATTCAAATAGGTCATGTGAACTGGTATAAAGGCAGCCTTGATGATTCAAATAGGTCATGTGAACTGGTATAAAGGCAGGCTTGAGGATTCAAATAGGTCATGTGAACCTACTAATAATAGGTATTCTTCACTGGATTCTCCAGGACAGATTGACATTTCAAGAATTTGATGATACATGTATAGTATAATGGGGCTTGTTACTATGGGAGTGTAGAAAACACGGATTAGTAAAACAGCTGAAAGAAGAGGAAACACTATTTAAAAAGATTCGGTGTCACGAGAACATTAACAAAACAAATAGTAATGTTTGGTGTGAGTTAAATTTGAATTCTGTATTTCGGGACTCTCACGCTGTAAATAATCTTTCGACTAAATTGACATATCTTTGAGGGGTAGGGTGAGCGGGGAAGACTTTTTAAAGAGCAAGGACACCAGAAATAAATCTGAAAGTATTAGCAATAAATCGTCTGTCGTCGTAGATTGAGAAGGATGAGGTCGTCAAATAGATTTATAGAACGGGGCAATTTGAAACATTACCCTCCTACCTAAAACGCGAGTACTATCAGAATGAGGATTAGCGATAATAGATTCGTGAGAATTTCAGTTGAGTTCAATTTCCTTCTCAGCATCGAAGGTCGGCTCGGTCCTCCAGTGTATTCTTTTCTCTTGCCGTAATGGTGAAATCTGACAGCCTTTTTCCAGTCCATCTCCTGATGTTATCCATCCACTTATAACGATATATGTCTCTTGAACGACTGCCTTCCACCCTACCTTCTAGTATGATCTTCAATTATTATAATATGACCACAACTTTAACCTTAACTGTCTAACCCTGATATCGGTAATTAATTATCTTTTCACCCCCAACTTTTCCAATACTTCCACGTTTATTTTCTTCTCTTTCAGCGAAAGGCGACCCAATCTTCTATATACCCACATTTCGAAGGCTTCAATACTCTTTTCCAACTTATTATTCAGTGTCCATGTTTCTACGCCATAAAGTAGCGACGAGTATACATAACACCTGACAATTTTCATTTTCAATTTATGATTTATCTGTTTGGATGTCAGTATATGTCTAGACCTAGACATTTAATTAATTTCCCAAGTTGGACTCAGTCAAATGTATTCTGGTAGTCTATGAAGCAAATATAAATGTCATTATGTACTTCTATTTATTTATCTGTCATAGTTCTCAAACAGAAAATTGCTTCCCTTGTTCCATTGTACTTTCGAAAACCCAATTGTTCCCTCGGGATTTCCATTTCTACCTTTCATCTTATTCTCTCCTATGTGATCTTGAACAGTATTTTCATTGTCTGACTGGTTAGACAGATAGTTATAAAGTCTGAACATTCTGTTGAATGAGGTTTTTTGTCTATTGTTACAAATATTGATGTTTTCAAGTCAATTGGGTTGCGTCCATTACATAGGTCAGCAAGCACATCAATATTAAAGTCTTCTACGACTTCTATCATATTTATGTTTATGGAGTTCGGATCTGTTGCTGTCACTTTTCTCTTTTATTTTTGGTTACATTCACCACCTCTCATCCGAGGATGCTGGGTCCTTCATTATCATAAGTTGATGATTTGGCTCCGCGACTGTCCTCAAAAAGTTCCCTTGTATACTCCGGCTATCTGTTTGATACGTCACTCTTAGTCTTAGTCTTAGTCTTAGTCGTAGTCTTAGTCGTATTCTTAGTCTTAGTCGTAGTCTTAGTCGTAGTCTTAGTTTTAGTCGTAGCCTTAGTCGTAGTCTTAGTCTTAGTTTTAGTCGTAGTCTTAGTCATAGGCTGTCTTAGTAGTAGTCTTAGTCGTAGTCGTAGTCTTAGTCTTAGTTTTAGTCGTAGTCTTAGTCGTAGGCTGTCTTAGTAGTAGTCTTAGTCTTAGTCGTAGTCTTAGTTGTAGTCTTAGTCTTAGTCTTAGTTGTAGTCTTAGTCGTAGTCTTAGTTGTAGTCTTAGTCGTAGTCTTAGTCGTAGTCTTAGTTGTAGTCTTAGTCTTAGTCGTAGTCTTAGTTGTAGTCTTAGGTGAAGTCTTAGTCGTAGTCTTAGTCGTAGTCTTAGTCTTAGTCGACTTGTACTTCTATATGGGACAGATGCCCTGTGCAGATTCCAGTTCTTGTATGACCTGTGTGTAGCCGGGAGGAGGATTTCCTGCGTAGCGGGCTAGGTTCGAGCAGCTTATTACTTCGCTACGCTGGGGCAAGTGCGGCAAAAGGAGGTTAGCCGATTTGTGAGTCCATCTTAATAGACTTAAACACTAGAGCAAAGGAGACCCGCAGCCTGCTAGGCGCCATCTATGTTGCTTTTAACAAACCACCCTAAGTTACGCCATGTCACACAGCTAGTCGCCTCTAACGACATGCTCTCTGTGGAGCAGTGGCACTATTTTTGTTGTTGTCGGACACAAAGACCCTGTCGGACCACCCTCATCCATCAAAATGTCACCATTCTTATGTCGGATGCATCCCCCACCCTGGGCCACCTGTGTCTTGTTTGTTGTTTTCCTTTTGTCCATATTTATTTTTCTTGTATTGTGTTTTAGTCCCATGACCTTGTTTGTTTCTTCCAGCCACTGTTTATTTGTCTGCACATTGTGCGTATCACTTTGATTAGTGATGTATTTCCATGAGTACTTTAAGCCTTCTTTATATGTGCCATTTTAGTTAATATGTCATCTGTCATCCATTCTTGGTTTTTTCCTAAGTTCTTTATCTGGTAGTGATTAATTTGTTGCTTGCATACTAGCTTTCAAACGTTCCCATTTAGCGTTTATTCTCCGCTCTGTGTTTGCTTCTTTGTATTTCTCCTTGACCTCTGATTGTCAGTTTCCATACTCGTTTTTCACTCTCACCAGATATTTTTGCTACATATTTGGCTACTTTATCGCTAACCTATCTGTATTAATTTACTTTATTCTTTTGTTCTCTGTGATTTAGAATTGTGTATGCATTTTTATTCAAACTGGATTGTGGTTTGAGTTGATGTCTGCTCCTATGTACGTCTTGAATTTCTTGATATTATTTCTAAATTTGTTTCTGCCATAATAAAATTAATCTGATTCCTTGTTCTATCACCTGGGCTTTTCCATGTACATAGTTTGTTTTTGTAAATATTTTGTTAAAAAAAGGGTTACAAATACCAAGCTTGTTTTCCTCGCAGAATTGGATCAGTCTTTCTCATCTTTAATTCTTTGTCCCAATTCTATATTTTCCCACAGTGTTTTTATATTTAAATTTTCCTCTTTCCTTCTTTAGCATTCATTTAGCATCCACGGCAATTAATATATTTATTGATGCCACCGTATTAAGTAGCTGTTTAACGTCTTTATAATACTCCTCTGTTCTTCTCTATAATCTGAGATTACGACATAAGTTTGTAGAATGAACATTTTCAATGGTCTTGCTCATCTTCTTCTTCTTCTTCTTCTTCTTCTTCTTCTTCTTCTTCTTCTTCTTCTTCTTCTTCTTCTTCTTCTTCTTGTTATTCTTGTTCTTCTTCTTCTTGTTCTTCTTCTTCTTCTTCTTGTTCTTCTTCTTCTTCTTCTTGTTCTTGTTCTTCTTCTTCTTCTTCTTCTTCTTCTTGTTCTTCTTCTTCTTCTTCTTCTTCTTCTTCTTCTTGTTCTTCTTCTTGTTATTCTTCTTCTTCTTCTTCTTGTTCTTCTTCTTCTTCTTCTTGTTCTTCTTCTTCTTCTTCTTGTTCTTCTTCTTCTTCTTCTTCTTCTTCTTCTTCTTCTTCTTCTTGTTCTTCTTCTTGTTATTCTTCTTCTTCTTGTTCTTCTTCTTCTTCTTCTTGTTCTTCTTCTTCTTCTTCTTGTTCTTCTTCTTCTTCTTCTTGTTCTTCTTCTTCTTCTTGTTCTTCTTCTTCTTCTTCTTCTTCTTCTTCTTGTTCTTCTTGTTCTTCTTCTTCTTCTTCTTCGTCTTGTTCTTCTTCTTCTTCTTCTTCTTCTTCTTCTTCTTCTTCTTCTGCGTTCGTTCTCAATCTCCTACTATCAAGTACTGAACACGGCTTTGCACGTAGCAGGATGTAGTCCGGAGAATGGAATGCGTTGTGTCGCTAGTTTACAGATTGACTGCGATATTTGCACCTTTCGGTTCGACACATCCGACTTCGGCAGGAATGGTCTTGCTCTAATTTTCAATAGCATCATTCGATCGTTATCTCCAGTAACCACATATGGTTTGTTTTTTTCTAGTTCTTTTTTTAACAGTATACCGCGTCCTCTTATATGCTGTTCGTCTCCTGAATGTATGAAGAAGAATTCATCTTTGTGTGTTTTCTCAAATATCTTTCCATCTTGATTCTGTCACTCTCGATATGTCGATATACACAGCACCTCTCCCCCGTCATCAGACTGTCCAGTGTTCCTGTTTGGTGTAGTGCACTGACATTTCAAGTTCCTATTTCTTAGCTCTCTCTTCCTGGTATTCACATTGTATGATATGTGTGCCTCCGCTGCTAACCTCGAGGGTATACGTGATGAGGTCCCTAGATCGTCCACGTTGGCCAGACGTCTTTCATTTTGTGTCCTATGTGCGTCCCTCGTGTACCACAAATATCGCTGTTTCACTTCCTGAACCATTTACCATTTCTGGTTCTTCCGTCTCGTGAGTTTTCCCAGCAATTGTGTTTTAGCGATGGACATTTCCTTAATAGGGATTGGTCCCTGTTAGCGATTGGACGTGCGTTTGCCCCATAAAGTAACACAATTTTCAGCCATATGTGCATCTCCATGAGGCATAATGTAAATATCGAACACATCGACTTTATTACGCGACTGCTGCCAACTGACCCTCTTTCGGCCGGGGAAATACACATTGTAGCTAGTCACTGTACTTCCTACACCCCATATATTTGACTGCACAAAATATCAATCGAAGAAAATTACGAAACAAATATTTGTCTGTCGTCTTCACAGATATGTCTACATCCAAAGATAACACTAACGATAACTCTCGACGAAACTCTGCACAAATGAGAATTTCAGTTCAGATCGAATTGTCTCAGCATCAAAGAGCGCCTGTAATGTATCTTTAACTTCCTCTGTCTCTTGCCTTGATGGTTCAAACTAACAGGTGTATGTCTGTCTATCTTGTGACGTTGTCGTTCCACTTATAGCGTTGTTTCCTTCTGGCATGTTTGCCCTCTACTCTGTCTTCCAGTAGGGTACACAGCGAGGTGTTTTGATTTAGCGAGTAACTGACGAGTAACTGAACTCCGTGTGCTGTTTGGTCAATTCACTTGACTTAAGTGATTCTTGGTCAATTAACATGATTGTATGGGATATTTTGGTTATTTAACGTGATTATATGGGATATTTTGGTTATTTAACGTGATTATATGGGATATTTTGGTTATTTAACGTGATTATATGGGATATTTTGGTTATTTAACGTGATTATATGGGATATTTTGGTTATTTAACGTGATTATATGGGATATTTTGGTTATTTAACGTGATTATATGTGGTTTCAGGATGTGAGGAAACCTACTACAACCCACCCCTTAACGTCCTTTCCATGGCGCATAAAGAGTAAAGTTGCTCATTGTGGCATTAAATAACAACAGCAATGTTGACTTGGCTTACTGGTTCGTCTTCCACCACGGGATGGAGAGACCTGATATCTTTCGTGTGGTTTACATTCTCTCACATATGGCGTAGCCAGCGCTATACACAATCCTTCTTTGTTACCTCATATGAGGCACGTAATAGTGTTCACTTGACTTAACCTTCTGATATCTCTCATGTGGTTTACATTCTCTTCAGATGGCGTAGCCACGCCCATACACAACTCTTCGTTGTCACCATTCTATGAGGTACCTAACAGTGTTCACTTGACGTAGCCGCTCTGCTTCTACCACATAGTGTCAATTACTCAAAGCATTTCAGCTCTCTGGGAAGCACATGTCTTCAGCAAATACAAGCTGTCATCAAATTAAGATCTCTCTACATCTTTTGAGGTTTATGTTGTATAACGTGTCTACAGGATGGAGTAGCCCCATGCCCCACCCTTTTTAGTCGTATGTGTCGATATACCTAGCAGGTTACATTGTTACTATTTGTTGCTCCCTTTTCTGACTCCAGTAACACTTGTGTGGCCAAGGGATGAAGATACTTTCAGTTACTAGCGGAATGCAGTGTCACTGTCATTTGTTCACGTTTCGGGCCCCGGTAAGACATGGGTGGCTTACGTGATAGCAGATTTCTCTATTCTGTTAGTAACTGGATTGATGTAGGTCAAGGTCAACGTAGCCCAATTGAAGACACCACTGTCGGGGATGAAGTGTTAGAGATTGCATTGTACTTGTTAATGAGATGGGGTTGCCAGCTCCCTTCCTATCTGACTTTCCTTCCCTAATAGTTAACCTGGTACCAATTAACAGCTGATTTAACTGAAGCTGGCCTAAATCGGAAGTTAAAACTCTCACTTATGCAACAAAAATCGCACGTTCAAACCATTGAGTTCATCAGACGTCCAAAGAATTATGTGTGGGGAAATTGAATCTGTCCAACGATTAAGATGATCCCATTTAAAGAGATCTTTCCAGACATTTTAACCACAGTGTTAGATATTTCTGCCAAATATTCAAATATTTGGAGGGGGGGGGGGGGGGGGGTCGTGATATATAGAGTAAGTAGGAAATAAATGAGCAAACATATATTCATCGTCATAATGATTGCTGTTGAAATTTAATGAAAATCCTCACAGTTGCCCATAAATAGCCAATACAGATACTGACTATTTCATGTTGTGTTCACAGTTGCCCATAAATAGCCAATACAGATACTGACTATTTCATGTTGTGTTCACAGTTGCCCATAAATAGCCAATACAGATACTGACTATTTCATGTTGTGTTCACAGTTGCCCATAAATAGCCAATACAGATACTGACTATTTCATGTTGTGTTCACAGATGCCCATAAATAGCCAATACAGATACTGACTATTTCATGTTGTGTTCACAGTTGCCCATAAATAGCCAATACAGATAGTGACTATTTCATGTTGTGTTCACAGTTGCCCATAAATAGCCAATACAGATACTGACTATTTCATGTTGTGTTCACAGTTGCCCATAAATAGCCAATACAGATACTGACTATTTCATGTTGTGTTCACAGTTGCCCATAAATAGCCAATACAGATACTGACTATTTCATGTTGTGTTCACAGATGCCCATAAATAGCCAATACAGATACTGACTATTTCATGTTGTGTTCACAGTTGCCCATAAATAGCCAATACAGATACTGACTATTTCATGTTGTGTTCACAGTTGCCCATAAATAGCCAATACAGATACTGACTATTTCATGTTGTGTTCACAGATGCCCATAAATAGCCAATACAGATACTGACTATTTCATGTTGTGTTCACAGTTTTCTCCTTTCACTGAAACACAAGTCTCGAGACACTTGCGATTTGCACAACGATCGAGCTTTGATGAGTTCATTCCAAGCGTTCAAAATTCGTTGTTTTAACACAGTGACGTCCATTTATCTTTGAGCGATACCCTATTTGAGCCATTAGGACCCAAATTGCACAACCATCCAGATTTAGTTCGAGACTGTTCGGTGGCCAAAGTGTTGGATGTATAAAAAAGAGGAGCCTTGTTCCCAAGAAATTGAACCGTTTCTCGATAGTGGCGAGCTGGTGCATTATCTTGTTGAAAGGTAAACAGGTTGTTCCATCAGAACATCTTGGTAGTAGGCGCCGTTTAATTTCATACCTGGCTCGATGGAGTCAACATAAGTTTGTCCCAGGCTAGATAAACATCAATGTCACGTTTGTAAGTTCAGATTTGTTAGCATAAGCCATGATGTTAAATGCACAGCAACAGTTAACAGCGTTTCATCAATGAGCCAAATGTTGTTTTTTTTTGTTGTTTTTTTTTTGCGTTCGCCTTATTTTTTTAATCCCAAGGCGGTGTGCGTTACACTGTGTTTTTATTTTGCGCCTGTCGGCCTAGTGCATCCGACTTCAGCATGCATTTTATGTAAGGGCCTGCTTCCTCCTGAATTTTCTAAGGGTTTGCTTCCCCTGGGTAACGGCCGGTGCTGTGATGGGGATCGAACCCAGCACCTTCGGATTGTGAGCCGTGCCACTTAACCACTAAGCCACGCCGTCCCCAATGAGCCAGATAAAATGTAATACTTGCGCTGAACATGTTTAACACCAATCTCGATCTCAGCAGTCTTGCCATCAGCTTCCGTTCGCTTAGGCTGTCTCTGTGTCATTGAAACTTGTCAGTGAAGATCTTTCTTGCTGATATCTCAAATCGATGACTGTAAAATGTTCAAATCTCCTTAAATTTCCCTTTATATTCGCGAATTTAAGGTTGATCTTACCGGTCATGACAGCAACTGTTGGACATCGACAATGACCTAAGTCAAGGCGTACCTATCTTGGTCTTCTACCAGAGGTATGGCATTTGACCAAACCAGTTTAATTAACCCTGCACCAAAGTTTGTCCAAACCACCATGTAACCTTTCTTTGTCTGAAAATCTTTTAAAAATCATCTCCACTTATAACTTTTTGATTTGCGTAAAAATAAATAAAAATAAACTTATCACGTGTATTTCTTCTGGAGTGAACATCATTTTTGAACAGACGGATCTTCTTCTTCGTCTTCGTACGCAGTCAGACAGTAACCATTATTTTTTCGAAAAAAGCGGCGGTCATCCTGAGGCTGTCGACACTGCCATAGAGCTTGTCTTGCTGTTCCACTGGTGATGGCCACATCCGCTCTCTCTGATCCTCGTATGTCGGGCAGTTCTGCAGCAGATGTTCAGCGGTCATTTTACCGGTACCGCACGGGCATTCGTCGGTACCACCTATCTTCAATTTGTTGAATAGGTGGTACCTCAGTCTATTGTGGCCAGTGCGAAGTCTGAAGACAACGACCTGCTCTCTTCTGTTCAACTGGTAATAGGCATCGTTTTTGGTGTAGCCAGTATGTTCGGTTTCCCATTTGGTCATGTATCTGGCTTCAATAAGCCGTTTTGACTCTTCGTACGTCAAACTAGTATCTGTTTGTGGTAGTCTTGCACCTTCTTTTGCCAGTCTGTCTGCCTCCTCGTTGCCTTGGATGTTGCAGTGTGATGGGACCCACTGTACCACTACCCTGTTTGGTGCGGACTGCTGGCACAGTTTGCAGAGTGCTGCTCTTAAGTCATTAAGTTCAGTATTTTTCTGGCTTTTCAGTGCTGTGACTACGGCCAGTGCATCTGTAAGCAGGACTATGTGGCTTTCATTCCTTTTACCTGTCACCATTTCTTCCGCTGCCGCCCTCAGTGCCTCTGCCTCCGCTCTGAAATTGCTTGTGTACTTACCAGTAGCGAATGACAGTGTTATTTTTCTGCCATTTGGTAGGTTCAGGAATGCTCCTGCCCCTCCGTTCTGTGTAGTGTTTGTTACAGAACCGTCGGTGTATGCATGGGTCCAGTCCATGCTTGGGTAGTTTTTCGATATAAAGCTTAGGGTAGTATCTCTCCTTTCTGTTTCGGTCTGGCAGTTTTTGTTTCCAATACCTGGTATATTTTCTACCACCTCTGGAAATATATCCTGCCTCTAGGTAGGTTTTCGTACAGTAGTGATGGGTTTTGGTGTGAACAGACGGATCTAATGTTGACGCCATCCAAAAACGCGTGAACGCGAGCAATTCACGATGGGAGATAACAACAACTGTTGTATTAGTGTTCGTTACATTTCATCAACCATTTTATGCTGAGTTTGTTCTGACTCCATTTGTTCTTCCTATCCACTCTGTAGAAACATGGTGAGTTAATAGGAGGAACATTTTGAAGATCAATTCACATATGAGAGTACTGTGTACAGATGTGGAGTCCTTATCATATAGGAGATATAAACATGCTGGAAAGGATACAAAGAAGAGCTACAAAACTGATAGTGGAATTTCCATAATTACAGTTACGAAAAAAACTACTTAGAAAAATCGGCATATCGTGTTTAGGAAAGACAGAATTCGAGGGGATTTAATGCAGTTTTATAAGATAACCAAAGGAAAGGACAAATTAGACTAAATGTGTTTTATTTCAAAATACAGCCGTCTACAAGAATAAGAGGGCACAGCCACAAATTAATTAAAGAAAGGGCCAGATTAGATACCAGGAAATATTTATTTTTTTATTCAGAGAGTGGTGAATATTTGGAATGTATTGCCACTTGAAATGGTGGAGGCAGATTCAATCAATGCATTCAAGAGTAGATTGGAATCGGCATAGGTATTTCTAGATTAAATTAATGTAAAAGAAACTGGTCAGACGGTCAGAGTTCGATTTCGAGCTGCGACGGTCGGTCCATGATATCAATTTTTTTCAGGAGATCCCGAGGGTTCATTGCTGGAGCTACGGAGTTCGTGCTTTGTGGGGTACCCATCTGTCGAGAGAGACACAGCTAAAATGGGGAAAAAACCAGAGGCAATGAAGTCGAGCCCCCGCTTAAATGTTTTTTTTTTCCTAAAGAGTTTTCTAAACCAGTATAAAGACGTTAAGTTAGTTAAGTTTTCCATTCACATGTGCCCAATGTGGGGAGCTAAGTCAATCTTCTTGGAACACAAGTGTTGCGTCAGTCGTTGAAAGCCTAGATCGTTGTAGGATTACTTTTATTGTGCCTACTCATCTTCTACGCCGTCTACTTAGTGCCATGCAGCCAGAACTTCTAGTGTTTTAAGCCTGGGAACTGATCTGGCTCCATTTGCATGATATGACCAAATCATCGTTTTTTTTGTTGTTGTCTAGAAATAGATTCAACACAAGGTTTCCATGATATTCCTAATGTTCCTATGCTTCATTCAATCTCCCTTTATGACACCGATGACCTTTCTTTGATCCTAGACATCCCTTTGTCATTCATTAATGTCTATATTTCTTTACTTCACGTTACCAGTCTGTCTTTGAAAATATGGAAACAGGCGGGAGTAAGCAGAGTAAGCCACTACGGCGTTTCAGGAAAGAGAAGAAGAAAAAGAAGACGAAGAAGAAGAAGAAGATCATGTAGAGGAAAACGAGGAGGAGGCAAATAAAAGATAAGCTGCTGCTGTCAGGCCTTCGTTAAATCTAGTTATCTTCTTCATCCTCTGCTTCTTTACAATAATCTTCATCCTATTCTTTACCATCTTCTTCGTCACCTTCTTCTTCACTTCTTCATCATCTTTATCCTTTTCTTCTTCATCATCTTCTTCATCTCTCCGTCGTCTGTTTCATCATCTTCTTCATCTCCATCATCTTCTCCATCTCCATCATCTTCTTCACGTCTTCTTCTTCATCATTATTTATCTTCTCCTTTATCTTTACCTTCGTCATCCTCTTCTACATCTATGTCTTCATCTTCTTCTTCTGCATTTTCATCGGGCGTCTCTAATTAACCTAATCCTCTAACTCAATCATCGAAGAAAATCGCAGTCGCCACCTGCAGGTTCGGGTTCGAATCCATATCGTGTGTTACTTCCCTTTCCGTTGTCTGTCGAATTTTTTTCTTCAAGTCTTTACATATTTTCCTCTTTGCGATTAGTGTCCCTTATTTTTTCATTTACTGTGTTTATAGGCTGGACTCGGGCATCAGTGCGTTTCATCCCGACACACCCTCTCGTTTCATCCCGACACACCCTCTCGTTTCATCACAACACATCATCTCGTTTCATCACGACACATCCTCTCGTTTCATCACGACACATCCTCTCGTTTCATCCCGACACATCCTCTCGTTTCATCACAACACACCCTCTCGTTTCATCACAACACATCATCTCGTTTCATCACAACACATCATCTCGTTTCATCACGACACATCCTCTCGTTTCATCCCGACACATCCTCTCGTTTCATCACAACACACCCTCTCGTTTCATCACAACACATCATCTCGTTTCATCACAACACATCATCTCGTTTCATCACGACACATCCTCTCGTTTCATCCCGACACATCATCTCGTTTCATCACAACACATCCTCTCGTTTCTTCACGACACATCATCTCGTTTCATCACAACACATCATCTCGTTTCATCACGACACATCATCTCGTTTCATCACAACACATCCTCTCGTTTCATCACAACACATCCTCTCGTTTCATCACAACACATTCTCTCGTTTCATCACAATACATCCTCTCGTTTCTTCACGACACATCATTTCGTTTCATCACAATACATCCTCTCGTTTCTTCACGACACATCATTTCGTTTCATCACGACACATCATTTCGTTTCATCACGACACATCATTTCGTTTCATCACGACACATCATTTCGTTTCATCACGACACATCATCTCGTTTCATCACGACACATCTTTTTTACGCTGGTATTCACTAAACTTCGGCTTCTCCAGACTATATGCAGGACAGCAGATGATTTTAAGGCATGGTTTTCCTCTAATGGAGGAATAACGATATACAGCTATGTGGGTTTAACATACATAGGGGTGTCGTAAATGATGTCGTAACTGGGAGTGAAGTGAAGGACAAACTCTCGAACTTCAATCCAATGCCGCCGAGGCGTGCGTCTCACACTGCTTGTGACAGCAATGTCTAACTCCTGGCCTTCACACGGCATACCTGTTTATAGTAACAGGAGAAGGAGTGACGGGTGAGCATCTGGCGTCATAAAGTCTAGATAGTTAATCCCGCAGATGAGGCTTGTTAACTTAAGATGGCAGCCCATGTATTAGAAGGAACACCCATTATAATACCACCTGCTGTTTTACAGGTGAGAAAATGACGCATCAAAGACTACCGGGAAACCCCAAAGACAATACAAATAGAAGAGACTCGATAGCGTTACAGGCTGTTAATCCCGGAAAAGGAAGTAGCAACTGGAATCTTTTTCGCAGAAATACGCTCTTACAACCGCAAACTTATGTGACTGTTATAAGGTTCGTGGCACGTGTGCAGCACTGTTGCTATTTCTTTCAGCATGTCGAGAAGCGATCACGCCAGGATAAATCTCTGTGTCCGTTAAACTGGACATGACGGGATTCATATCCCGTGAGATGGGATTGTGAAACGGGCGTTACACTCCTAGGCCACGCTGTCACCTAGGCCAAGACAAGCGCGGTAAACATCACCTGCTTTCTCGTAGGTATACTGGGTACAGCGTAGGTATACTGGGTACAGATTATGTATACTGGGTATAGCGTAGGTATACTGAGTACAGCGTAGATATAATGGGAATAGCGTGGGTATACTGGGTACAGCGTAGATATACTGGGTACATCGTAGGTATCATGGGTACAGCATAGATATCCTGGGTACAGCGTAGGTATATTGGGTACAGCGTAGGTATATTGGGAACAGCGTAGGTATCCTGTGTAAAGTATCCTGTAAGTATCCTGGGTAAAGCGTAGGTATCCTGGGTACAGCGTAGGTATACTGGGTACAGCGTAGATATAGTTTGTACAGCGTAGGTATACTGGGTACAGCGTAGGTATACTAGGTACAGCGTAGGTATACTGGTACAGCGTAGGTATACAGGGTACAGCGTAGGTATACAGGGTACAGCGTAGGTATACTGGGTACAGCGTAAGGCTAAAGAATGTTAACCTGGGGGGAAAAATTGTTATAAACGGATGTGCCGAGAAGATAGCACGAATGTCGCGGAACAGCTACCAAATGCGGTACAACGTAATTCACTCTCACATAAACAACATACCTAGTGGTTTTAGGGCGACAAAGACTTGCTGCCCACCCTTGCTCCTTTCAGTACGAACAGTCTCTCGGTAGGAAGGTCAGGGGGTGGACTTTTTTCTGACAGAGCTTATGTGCTGAGTCTGTGGAACATGAAGATATGCGTTGTTAGGGCTTCGACTTTGTCCGGATGACGTGCTTGTGGATTTTCTTCCCAGTCCAGGTAGGAGTCAGAAGTGTACTGTCAGGACACTACGTAATGAGAAGGTGCATTAGCAGCCCTCTAAGGTACCGAAGCCAGAGTAGCGTTCAGCATGATCGTTCCCTGTCACCAGTCGTCTACTGGCGGGGCCGAGTTCTTCTTGGTTCTAGATCTATGACCAAAAGACAATGATTCGCCAGACCTTAGGCCACTGTGCCTTTACGATCGACCACGGTTGCCAGGGGAAGACGAATGTTGGTTCTCATTTTTTTAAGGTTTTTTTCAGTACAGTGGCTTCTACCTAAACAAGATTGTACACTGTGATGTTGTACTGTGTTGTTTTTAAAACATCGAGGTTTGTACCTCCATAGCCGTTTTATTTAGCGACGCAGTTTGCACATGGAGTTACCATCTCTCCCTGGAGGACCATCTGGTACTGCACAACGGACAGCAGGCTTTAACTTTGAGAGGTTATCTAGATCAAAAAGCTAATACCCTCTTCTTCTTCTTCTACGTTCATTCTCAATCTCCCGCTATCAAGTCCTGAACTGGGCTTTTGTAAGTACCAGGATGTAGTCCAAAGAACGGATTTGCGCTGTGTTGCTAGTTTACAGTTTGACTGCGATATGTGCACCTTTCGGTCCGACACATCCGTCTTCGTAAGGAGCTAACACCAAAAGCTATTTTCCGTTCATGACCATCATCATCATGTAGCATGTCCTTTATAGAACGTCGCCCCCATCACAGTCAGTCTGAAAAAAATATTTCCGTTGTCAAACCTTCAGCCTCCGTCCTGTTCATACCCAGGCATTCCTGGATATCTTGGTACCATCGTTGCCTTGGTCTACCCCTGCCTCTTTTACCTGGCACCATACCTTCCATCACTGTTCTCCTGTCATGATGAAAAGTAAAATTACAAGATCTACAGTGGGGCATGGATACCACATTCAGAACATCACACCCACTGCCTGTGTCATAGTTTTGGTCTCAGAACATTTAGTTAGAATTGATATGTCATCTGGAATCAAGACGCCGAACAGTACATCAGCTGTAGCTGTTAAGAGTTCTCTACACCTCCAAGTGGTGGTCCTGGATAACAGGTTGCAACAGTGCAGGCTGGCTAAGCAGAAGGGATCGAAGAGGGAACTCTAACCCGGTATCCAAAAATGCCAGCTGAAGTTGGATGTATTAGACCAAAAAGTACAAATATCGCAGTCAAGCTGTAAACTACTACACACCTTTTTCATTCTCTGGACAACATGCTGCTACTTTTCATGGCTTGGTAGCGGGGGTTTGGGAACTTTCAGGGCTTGGTAGCGGGGGTTTGAGAACGCTCAGGGCTTGGTAGGGGGAGATTGAGAACGTTCAGGGCTTGGTAGGGGGAGATTGAGAACGTTCAGGGCTTGGTAGTGGGAGATTGAGAACGCTCAGGGCTTGGTAGTGGGAGATTGAGAACGCTCAGGGCTTGGTAGTGGGAGATTGAGAACGCTCAGGGCTTGGTAGTGGGAGATTGAGAACGCACAGGGCTTGGTAGTGGGAGATTGAGAACACTCAGGGCTTGGTAGTGGGAGATTGAGAACGCTCAGGGCTTGGTAGTGGGAGATTGAGAACGCTCAGGGCTTGGTAGCGGGAGATTAAGAACGTTCAGGGCTTGGTAGAGGGGATTTGAGAACGTTCAGGGCTTGGTAGCGGGGGTTTGAGAACGTTCATGGCTCGGTAGCGGGGTTTTGAGAGCGTTCAAGGCTTGGTAGATGGAGATTAAGAACGTTCAGGGCTTGGTAGCGGGGGTTTGAGAACGTTCAGGGCTTGGTAACGGGGGTTTGAGAACGTTCAGGGCTTGGTTGCGGGGGTTTGAGAATGTTCAGAGCTTGGTAGCGAGAGTTTGAGAACGAACGACAATGAAGATAAAGATATCTCATCAACTCCACTCCCGGCTAAAACAACATTTGCGACCTCTCGATGAACCGGAGACATCAACCACAGAGAATAAGACAAAAACCGAAGATATTTTCTGTCGCGACCGGAACTAACCATATTTGACACAACAACTTCCGGTTAATGACAGTTCCGGTGAGAAAAGAAAAATGTCCGGACCCTTAGAGCCAAGATTAGCTGCCCGTTCCGTGTACTTAAAGCTCTCAGTGACATTTGTCAAACTGTTGGACGGAGCTGTCAAGATGGATTATTAAATTAAGTTAAGTTAAAGTTGACAGCCTCCTGAAAGCCGTTAATGAGTGCGGTCGATATGGGTTAACGAAAGCACTGAAAATAGTTTGCGCGGGAAGTTGAAATGTTGTTACGCTACATAAGGGGTTCTGAGCCTAGCATTTAGTGGATCCTTAAAGTTCCTCAGATAGTCTAGTGTATCCTTAAAGGTCTTCAGATAGT
This sequence comes from Ariolimax columbianus, assembly GCA_036924085.1. Lineage (NCBI taxonomy): Eukaryota > Metazoa > Mollusca > Gastropoda > Stylommatophora > Arionidae > Ariolimax > Ariolimax columbianus. The sequence goes on from JAVGWX010000014.1 coordinate 24,632,885, forward strand.
CTAGTGGATCCTTGAAGGTCCTCAGATAGTCTAGTGGATCCTTAAAGTTCCTCAGATAGTGTAATGGATCCTTAAAGGTCCTCATATAGTCTAGTGGATCTTTGAAGGTCACCAGATAGTCTAGTGGATCCTTAAAGTTCCTCAGATAGTTTAGTAGATCCTTAGTTCCTCAGATAGTCTAGTGGATCCTGAAAGGTCCTCGGATAGTTTAGTAGATCCTTAAAGGTCCTCAGATAGTTTAGTGGATCCTTAAAGGTCCTCAGATAGTTTAGTGGATCCTTAAGGGTTCTCAGATAGTTTGGAATGGCTTTCTTTTGGTTATGTTTGTTATATTTCTGTTTTGATTTACGTTTGTACTGAGGCTGGGGGGTGGTTACACATTTTTTACCCTTATACTGTATATGTTATACCACGTTTTGGGCCTATTGACTCAGTTTATCAGACGCCAGTACACGTATTTTGTTTAAGGGTTTACTTCTATTAGAGCTTCCCTTTTGCCTTTTTCGGGATCTCTGATACTACAAAGTATAAGGGTTGTGAGCTGCATCTCTCACCAAGTCGTTACATGGATTGATATAGGGGAAGGACATGTTCAAGAAACAAATATACGTTTTTATGTTACGCCCCCCTCCCCTTTTTTCCCTATCATCATCAAGTGTTATGCAAGGCGACATTGGCGATTATTTCCTTCCACAACTATTTGTCCTTGGAGCATGTTATCACCTCAGTATACCTATCCATCAGCAGGAAAGATGTCGCCGTAACAGGTTGTCTGTCTACATTGCGCCGCTGTTTTTATTCATTATGGAAGCCACCAGACCACAGATTTGCCTGGAATTCACACTAGTCGACGACTTACACTTGTGTTCACGGAAACGTGTTATTGTTTATGTGAATAGCACTACGCTTAAACATGTGTTATATTTCACGGTCTATTTCACACGGCTGAACTTCACGAGATTGGCGCCATCCGTCTTAGCTGCAAACAGTGTCGGTTTTGGTGGGTGAAATTTAGACACGACTATAATGGACTAAATACAGCCGGGGAGAAATGTCAACTTACTCACATGCTGAGTGATGATCCTACGACTTCTTGCGGTTATTGGAAACGCACGACACACAACGTTAGATGCCATCCCCCTCCGCTGCCTTGCGGGATACCTGTTTACGAGAAAGGCTTCGGAAGTAAACCTTGAGAAAAATCTGCATCCTGTGCTATATCCAGTCGTTTCGATATATATCTTGCCACTGGACAAGGGTAGCTGAGGACCAGAGAGTGAGGTTGACAAGAGGCGCAGTTCTTCCTAACTTTAATGCAAATCACCGCGTAAGTCACCCATTTCAGCGGGCACAGCAAAGAGAGTGGTCTTCATCACATCTGATGGACGAACATAATACCTATCCTGACTGCCATCACTATCTTGTTTTTTGTCTCCATCTGCTTCTCGCGTCATTGATCTTTCCCGCAATCACAAGCATATCCAGGCGTTCCTGTCTCAGTATGTGGCCAATGGAAACTAATCGTCTCCTTTGTATTTTCTTTGACACTGCCCTCGTGAGATTGTGTCGATGTTATGTGTCCTGTTTGTATGTTATTGCTCTCTATTGTAAAGTATAAGTAAGTATCCCTTTTCAGGCATGTGTCACTACAGGATGATGTGTCTTGCTTGAAGTAGGAGTTTTTGGTTTCCTTTTTCTTTCTTACTGTCTTGTCTTTTCACTTTTTGGCTTTACATGGGATTTCTGGTCCAATCTGAGGTGATTTTTCAGGATGAATCTTCACTCAGAACTGTCTGCTGTTTTTGTCTTCCCATGAGTGTTGATGGAGTCAAAAAGTGTAGCAAATAATAGTAGCACTGTAACCCGCCAGGTCAGCTCTAAAATGCAAATATGTAGGGTTGGGTATGGGGCTGGATACGCTATCCTGTAGAAAAAGGGAGACACAAAAGCTTTTAAAATATGGACAGGTCAACATATGATGACTTAATGTGTCTTTGTTGAAGAGCTACGCTTCACAGGGAGCTGTAAAGGTTTGATTGATTTATTGATTTGATTGTTGATGTGGGATTTTCTATAGTTAATGTATCCATATATCTGTCTTGTTCTTTTCCACCACATCTGTTGTTATTGGCATGCAGTGGTAGTTGATGAGGATCTTTTTTTCATAAGATAACTTGAAAAAAATGTATGCCGTCTGAAAACTGCCTACCTTTCTTCTCTTCCTATTTATATTCTTAATTTTCTCATCCTTTTTCTCCTTTCTTCTTTTTCGCCTTTTTTCTTTATAATCTTTTTTTTCACTTCATCTTTTATTTTCTTTATTGTCTTCTTCATCGTGCTTTTTTTTCTTCTTTTTTCTGTTTTTCTATTTTTCGTATTTTTTTTCATTTTCATTCTCCTCTTCATCTTCTTCTTCGTTTATTCTTCATCTTCTCCTTGTTCTTTTCCCTTCTTTTCTTCTCCTTATTCTTCTGTTTTTCTATAATCTCATTACTTTATTTTTTCGTTCACGCTCTTCATTTTCTTTTTCTAATACTATTTCATCAGTTCTGTCTGCATCTTCCTCATTGCGTCCCGCTTCAAAAAACAATAAAAAAACGGACATAGGCGATTAGGACTCTCTATAACTTCAGGTCCCTAAGCGACAATACCCAATTTAAAACATCTCACACAAAAACGCAAATTGCCTTTTTTTTCCCCCTCTACTTCACTCTTAGCGACACGTTTGAACAGAAATTACGCGAAATTGTGAGTTTCTGCCCCCAAAAAATTATTTTAACCTTTACAACTTTGCCGCAGCGCATCTCAATTATGTGACACAAAGGAGGATTCTTCATTTGGCATTTCCTCACAAGCACAGAACTATAATTCCAGCGGTTTTCCAATTGCTTTTTCTTACAGTGAATGTGACAGGGTTGTTGTTTGGTTAGAAGAAGGGAGGGTTGGCTGGTTAAGACGTCGGCGTATGACCAAACTGACACGGATTCAAAGCCCTTGTAAGTTGATTGTTGTTTTTCGATTGGAGGTAAAAGTAAAAAAGAAACTGCTATGTACAATGTGTGGCAACTATACACGCCTGCGACACTTACACATCAGACCTACACATCAGACCTACACATTTTAAAGACGGATCCAAGTAATCGAAATACACAACGCGACGCAATTAAAGATATGTAGACAGACTGGCGGATACCGAAAAAACGAAGGAATAGATGGGTGGATGGATGGGTAGGTGGATGGATGGATGAATAGATAGATAGATAGATAGATAGATAGATAGATAGATAGATAGATAGATAGATAGATAGATAGATAGATAGATAGATAGATAGATAGATAGATAGATAGATAGACAGACAGACACAAACAGACAAACAGACAGATAGATAGATAGATAGATAGATAGATAGATAGATAGATAGATAGATAGATAGATAGATAGATAGATAGATAGATAGATAGATAGATAGATAGATAGATAGATAGATACCATCCCGCACATAAATATCATCAGACACACACACACATATATATATGTATATGATAGATAGATAGATAGATAGATAGATAGATAGATAGATAGATAGATAGATAGATAGATAGATAGATAGATAGATAGATAGATAGATAGATACCATCCCGCACATAAATATCATCAGACACACACACATATATATATGTATATAGAAACGGACATATGAACATACAGAGATACATATACATAAATAAGTATACATAAATTGATGAATAAACATAGTTATAATAATATGAGAGAAGTACAAAGTGAAAGAGGTTTAGGAGAAATTCGATAGAGAGAAAGAAAGAAAAGAATGTGCAGGGAAGCCTACTTAAAGGTATGGAATTTATTCAAACCATGTGGTTTAATACTACTCAGTACTAGTCCCAAGGCGTGCGTCTCATATAGCCTCTGACAGCAATGTCTAACTCCTGGGCATTACATGGCACACTAGGAATTTGCATGTTCAGACCAATATCGATGATCGTTTCTTTTTTCTTTTTTTTTTTGTGCAAATGTCTATCTTTTGATATATGTGTGTGTGTGGTTGTATGTGTTGGCGAGTATACTCGTTGACTCGAGTGTTTTCATTTCTTGATTGACCTAATTTTTTGTAAGTGACATACAATGATTGGTAGGTTCTCTGACTAATACGGCTGTCTAGTTTGGTGTTTTTATCTATTTATTGTATTTATTGCTGCTGACGAAGGACTTGAGGCCGTAACGTATATTTAGTTGTGTTTCTGTCCTGATGCTGTAACGGAGAAATACTTATTTATGTTTTGAGCTTTGTTCTGTCGTGCTGAAACTCACGGTCAATGTACTACATTTGCAGACCCAGATGTGCTCAGCCTCCTACTGAAAATAGAGAAGGGTTTCTGTGATGATAGTTCACAGCGCTCTCTGTGAGACGGCCATTGATCGACTTCCACATCTCATACCTATCCCTATGCAATCACCTACTATGTCTGTTCTCGAGGCCACAATGTAAGAAGTGTTATAATAGCACCCTAGCAAGACCAGAACAATAAATCGACACAAGCCCCCGAAAGTATGAGAGCTCTATGCCCGTTATCCCCTCACGCCCGACACAAGCCCCCGAAAGTATGAGAGCTCTATGCCCGTTATCCCCTCACGCCCGACACAAGCCCCCGAAAGTATGAGAGCTCTATGCCCGTTATCCCCTCACGCCCGACACAAGCCCCCGAAAGTATGAGAGCTCTATGCCCGTTATCCTCTCCCGCCCATATCGTTCAAACAAGGTTTGAAATGTTTAAAAATAGTAAAGTAAAGATTCCGTTTGGACGCATGTAGCATATTGGCAATGTTATCTTGACCAACGACCCAACAGGGGTGACATGGGTAACATCACGCCGGCTGCTTTTACTTTCCAGATTGTTCTGGTACCCAATTTTTGAGACTGCTGACCCAGAACCGTCTTACGATCTGAAAAAAAATCACACCATAAACTGGGAACCGAACCAAGATCGATCGGCTGGGAAGCCAGAACATTTACCATCGTGCTACCTCGGCTCTTAATACGATGATAATAATGATAATAATGATAATAATAGTAATAATTATAATAACAATAATAATAAGATGGGTTAGGCGTCTGTGGTCCGTTGCGTCTGTTGGCCACATCCACGGTCCACTGCTGCGTCTTGGCTCCAGGCCTCGTCCAGAGCGGTGAGGGAGGCTGCTATCTGATGGAACCATACTGTGCGTTGACGGCCTTTTCTGCGCCTCCAGCCGGTCGGCTGCAGTCTTTTGGCGCTGAGGAAAGACCTGTGAAGTATTTTGTGGGCCGCGGTTTTGTAATCCAGCCGTACGACATGACCGAACAGAGAAACTCCTCGACGGTCCAGTGTATTCGAGATTGTATGGTTGCCTGTTTTAGCAGAAACCTTCACGTTGCCGATGTAGTCATGCCATCGGATGTCCAGGATACGCCGCTGGTTGCGCATGTGGAAGGAATTCAGTCTCGGTATATCATGTTTCACCATACATACAAACCTTGAAAGTCGCCGTATCGAGAGGTGGCACGAATTGACGCAGGCCCCAGAGATGGAACTTCGGGAGGAACCTGTTCCTGGACATCATCTACTAAACACAACATGGAAGTCGCTGAACAGACTCCGAGCTGGTGTATTACGGTGCAAGAGGAATATGAAGCGATGGATATACACAGATGATGACACATGTGATTACGGCGCAATACAGGACCCAGACCACCGGATGACCTGCCCCAACCTCCAGGAAACATGCAATAGGTGCGACAAGCTGGAGGCAAATGACAAGACAATCCATGTCGCTGAATACTGGATGCATGAAGTGTGACGTGGTGCTTGGACACGGAAAGAAGAGAAGACGTTTCAGCAATGTCCAGGTTTCGGAGCAGTAAAGCAGGACTGGGACCACGCAATACTGGTAGATGTGGAGTTTTGTTTCAAGTGATATCTTGCCGTTACTCCGTGCGCGTCGGAGGTCGCGCATAGAAGACGCAACTAGTCCGATCCGCTTTGGCATATTAGAACCGCTGCATCCATCTGCTGATACCATGCTGCTGAGGTAGACGAATTGTGTAATTCACGCCACAGCGTGACATTGAGTTGAAATCACTGGGGTGTTGTTTCGGAAATGAGGTTCTGAACTTTGGTTTTGGCCGAGGATATCTCAGATATAAGCAAATTCATTTTTCTGTTCAATAGTGCCTTTAAGCGGCGTGCGAAGCTTAAGTCTTCTCTCCTGGGCCCTATCGCTGTGGGATCGCACAGACGAATTCCATCCGTCTGCTATGCGAACTGTCTTGAATCCTGAAACCAGAACCTCTTGGGCAGTAAGCGCACAGTAGAAGTTGATATCGTGGCATACGTATGAGATTACCGAACCATCGCAACTTTGGCTCAGAAATGTGGTCCTCGCATGAGTTATTGTCAATCATAGTTCAAATGTCCTCATTTCTCATCATAACTGTCTTGGTGACACGAATAACCTTCCGGCGACATTGTATTTCTTTCACACATAGAAGAAATCTTCCGCTCCTGAGTCAAACATAATGGGGGTTAAAATGAAAAAAAATGTAAAAGTTGATTACGGTTGAGTTTAATCCAAATTTAAAACTGGGTATGGTCAGATACCGCACTGAGACGAGAACACAAACAAAACCTGAGTTACGACCAATAGGCCTTCATCAGGGACAACAAATAACAACAATACTGAACTAACAAATCAACATATAGTCAAAGATAAGAATCACCATTTTAGTTGCTGTCTTTTGATGTAGTCTAATACTGGTGTTGTTCCCACTAGTCTCCTGATGTCATCGTTTCTGATCATGTCTCTCCTTGCTACACCCAATATTTTTCGCAGGCATTTCATTTCTGCTGTTATATTTTGTCGTTTTACATTTGATGTTAGTGTCCAGATTTGACATTGATAGCATAGTGTCGGGACGACAATCATCCAAAAGCTCGTTTTTATTTACTGCCACGTGCTTGCAATTAAGTATTGGAGTTAATTGTCCAATGATCTGATTCGACTGATTGCTTCTTTGTTGGGGTTCCGCTGTGATTCTTACTCCTACTGATATCGTGCTACCTAATTATGTGAAATCTTTCACCTGTTTGATTTGCTGATATCGTGCTACCTAATTATGTGAAATCTTTCACCTGTTTGATTTGCTGATATCGTGCTACCTAAGTATGTGAAATCTTTCACCTGTTTGATTTGCTGATATCGTGCTACCTAAGTATGTGAAATCTTTCACCTGTTTGATTTGCTGATATCGTGCTACCTAAGCATGTGAAATCTTTCACCTGTTTGATTTGCTGATATCGTGCTACCTAAGTATGTGAAATCTTTCACCTGTTTGATTTGCTGATATCGTGCTACCTAAGCATGTGAAATCTTTCACCTGTTTGATTTGCTGTTTTGCAAGAAGTGGTCTGCCGGGGACTTTGTGTAGGACACAGACAATAATAGTACCACTGCTCCACAGAGAGCATGTCTTAAGAGGCGGCCAACTGTGTGACATGGCATAACACCGGCCAAGGTTAGGTAGTTTGTTTAGAGCAGCATAGATGGCGTCTAACAGGGTGTAAGTCTACTTTGCTTTAGTGTTTGAGTCTATTAAGATGGACTCGCACATCAGTTAACCACCTTCTGCGGCACTTGTCCCCTCAGGGAAGTAATAAGCTGCTCGATCCTAGCCAGCTAAGCAGGAAATCCTCATTCCGGCCATATCCAGATCATACCAGAGCTGGAACCTGCACAGAGGCATCCACCCATGAAGAAGTACAGGTCGACTAAGACTAAGATATTGCCTGGGTATTTAATTTGTAATATGTTGCTGCAATTGTATTTCTGAAGTTGTTATGACTGCTTGCTCGTCTGTGAAAAGAACTTCGTTTAAGAGTTCGTCAATGTTGTTTCCTTCATTTTGGTCTGGCTATTTTACATATGTGGTCTACATATGGGGTCTACATATGTGGTGAACAACAAAGTGGATAGCATACATACTTGGCATACTTCAGATTTTATATGAATTTATCTGAGAGTCTGGTTATTGTTTTAACAGAACACTGACTAACTGGTTATTATTCTAACAGAGCACAGACTATCCGGTTATTGTTCTAACAGAGCACTGACTATCTGGTTATTATTCTAACAGAGCACAGACTATCCGGTTATTGTTCTAACAGAGCACTGACTATCTGGTTATTGTTCTAACAGAGCACTGACTATTTGGTTATTGTTCTAACAGAGCACTGACTATCTGGTTATTGTTCTAACAAATCACTGACTATCTGGTTATTGTTCTAACAAAGCACTGACTATCTGGTTATTGTTCTAACAAAGCACTGACTATCAGTGTAAAGCCTTTTACATAGGTTGATTATGTAATTATTTACTCCATAGTGAGCAGAATATTTTCTATAGACATTATTTAAAGCTGTTATTTGTGTATCTATAAACGCAACATTTAGTTCGTGAGTTCTCACATTTTCACATTTTTAAGTGCTATCCAGGTGGTAGGACACAGGGACCTGCTTAAATGTGACGTTGTTGACACCAATAATAAGTTCAAGCCATTATCTCTGTAGTCATTCTCAGCGTTGTGGCCACCGCAGAAAAACGTTAGCTCATTTCTCACAGCATAGATACATCAGTATATGTGACAGCATCCATATCCCCGTTAATCACTTATTTGTGACAGAATCCATATCCCCGAGTGTTAATCACTTTATGTGACAGAATCCATATCCCCGAATGTTAATCACTTTATGTGACAGAATCCATATCCCCAAGTGTTAATCACTTATATGTGACAGCATCCATATCCCCGAGTGTTACTCACTTATAGGTGACAGCATTCATATCCCCGTTAATCACCTATATGTTGTTTGACGATAAATCTGATGGCCATTCATTAGAATGAAATAATTTGATGGAAGACAGAAACCCCCTTGGGTAGAAATACAGATATTACGTCATTTATGTTGTGAAAGTTCTTCCGGACGGGCATGCGCAGACAAGACAAGGCAATTTAATAATGTATGCGACAGAATAGGGTAATTTACAAAACGTGGATGTCACAGATTTGAAACCAAAAAATAACCCAGATCCTTTACAAAATAATGACGCACAAAAAAGAACACATGAATGTGCGAGACAGAGAGAGAGAGAGAGAGATAGAGAGAGAGCGTGAGGGAAAGGGTAGCAAAGTTAGAAGGATGAGCTAATATGTGGTGGTTTTAGATAGAAAGCGAGAAGAGGGTGGATTCTTTTATATGGACACTTAATTGGAATTGTGCATTGCCGATAAACTGGACTTCTCCCACTCCCTCCCCCCTCCATCTCTCTCTTTTTCTTTCTTTCTCTCCTTTTTTCTCTTTCTCTCTTTCTATCGCTTTCTCAGTCTTTCTCTCTCTGTATCCCTTTCTCACTTTTTCTCTCTCTCTCACTCTCTCTCTCTCTCACTCTCTCTATCTCTCTCTCTCTCTTGTTTTCTCTGCCTTATTCGTCGTTCTCATATTCTCAAATAAGAATGTTAAAATCGCTCCTTTCTCAGTCTTTCTCTCTCTTTATCTCTCTCTCTCTCTCTCTCTCTCTCTCTTTCTCTTGTTTTCTCTGCCTTATTCGTCGTTCTCATATTCTCAAATAAGAATGTTAAAAACGCTCCTTTCTCAGTCTTTCTCTCTCTTTATCTCTCTCTCTCTCTCTCTCTCTCTCTCTCTCTTGTTTTCTCTGCCTTATTCGTCGTTCTCATATTCTCAAATAAGAATGTTAAAAACGCTCCTTTCTCAGTCTTTCTCTCTCTTTATATATCTCTCTCTCTCTCTCTCTCTCTCTCTCTTGTTTTCTCTGCCTTATTCGTCGTTCTCATATTCTCAAATAAGAATGTTAAAAACGCTCCTTTCTCAGTCTTTCTCTCTCCTTATCTCTCTCTCTCTCTCTCTCTCTCTCTCTCTTGTTTTCTCTGCCTTATTCGTCGTTCTCATATTCTCAAATAAGAATGTTAAAAACTCTCCTTTCTCAGTCTTTCTCTCTCTTTATCTCTCTCTCTCTCTCTCTCTCTCTCTCTTGTTTTCTCTGCCTTATTCGTCGTTCTCATATTCTCAAATAAGAATGTTAAAAACGCTCCTTTCTCAGTCTTTCTCTCTCTTTATCTCTCTCTCTCTCTCTCTCTCTCTCTCTCTCTCTCTTGTTTTCTCTGCCTTATTCGTCGTTCTCATATTCTCAAATAAGAATGTTAAAAACGCTCCTTTCTCAGCTTCCCACAAAATTGTATTTAAAAATTTAGAAATTACAAAAATAATCCTTTGGAAACTACGAAAGAAACTATTGCCGTCATTAAACACACTCTTGTCTGCATTGGATTGCTTTTGTGCTTTGTAAATTAAAAATAATTTTAATTTGTAATTAATTTTTCTAATTTTTTTCAATTTTTTTTTTGTAGTGGATTCGTGATCTGCACATGGTTTCATTTTCTATTTGGTTCTTGCTACAATTTCAAAGCACTTTGTTTTTCATTTTCCTAATTTTTCAATTTTCCTATTATTAACATTAGGAGACAATCTGAGTGTAGAAATTCTTCGGCCACGAATGTTTTTTTAAAATTCCGGATGCATTGTTTCGTAAATCTTTTGGTGCAGATTGTCAAATTTTTTATTGCGCGAGCGCTTTCATCTTTATTCTTAAGTATGCTAACGTTTCCAAGCGACTAGGAATGTTGGAGAACAATTGAAAACTAATATCTAAATGATCGCTTTTCCAAGATCTGTATACGATAAATTCATCTAAATTTTCTGGCTCATGCAATCAACAATCTTCTTCTTCTTCTTCTTCTTCGTACGCAGTCAGACAGTAACCATTATTTTTTCGAAAAAAAGCGGCGATCATCCTGAGGCTGTCGACACTGCCATAGAGCTTGTCTTGCAGTTCTACTGGTGATGGCCACATCTGCTCTCTCTGATCCTCGTATGTCGGGCAGTTTTGCAGCAGATGTTCAGCGGTCATTTTACCGGTACCGCATGGGCATTCGTCGGTACCACCTATCTTCAATTTGTTGAATAGGTGGTACCTCATTCTATTGTGGCCAGTGCGAAGTCTGAAGACAACGACCTGCTCTCTTCTGTTCAACTGGTAATAGGCAATGTTTTTGGTGTAACCAGTATGTTCGGTTTCCCATTTGGTCATGTATCTGGCTTTGATAAGCCGTTTTGACTCTTCGTACGTCATACTGGTGTCTGTTTGTGGTAGCCTTGCACCTTCTTTTGCCAGTCTGTCTGCCTCCTCGTTGCCTTGGATGTTGCAGTGTGATGAGACCCACTGTACCACTATCCTTTTTGGTGCGGACTGCTGGCACAGTTTGCAGAGTGCTGCTCTTAAGTCGTTAAGCTCAGTGTTTTTCTAGCGTTTTAGCGCTGTGACTACGGCGAGAGCATCTGTAAGCAGGACTATATGGCTTTCATTTTCTTTATGTGTCACCATTAACAATCAATAACTGCTTGTCATCATCATTATCATCATAGGTGTCTCAGTCTCTTAAGACCATGCTCGTGACGGCCTGTAAGTTTTGTCCAGCTCTGTCTCCTGTATTACACTGCTTGTCATAACAATCAACAACATAAGCACATTTTTCTCCATCTACTTCTTCGTTCGCTCTTAAACTCTCATTACCAAGCCCGGAAAAAGGCTTTGCAAATAGCAGGATGGTGTCCGGAGAATAGATTGCGTTGTGTTATAGTTTACAGCTTGACTGCGATATTTGCAGTCGGTCGGACTCATCCGATGTCAGCAGGCATTTTTGATTGCCGGGTTATCTTTCCCTCTTCTATCCTTTCTTCTTAGCCAGTCTGCTCTGTTGCAGTCTGTTTTCCAGGATCACCGAGTGGAGGTGTAGAGCGGTCTTGGCAACCCTGGTATGCTGACCCTGACGTTAGCAGTCAGCTATGGGCCGCTGACCGCTGCAGCTCGTGCACTGCTCAGCATATTGACCCCAAGCACATTATTATAACAGTTTGACGCTAGAATTAGATCGGTCATGCTCTAAGGAGAGAATCGCAGACACTATCACGAAAACCTCCATGTTATTGTCTCAATATGAACTGGAAAAGAGAGATACATGCGACAACTCGATGAAGTACAATAGAAGACGAAATGGAAATCATAAACCATAGCTGGGGCACTTACGAAGGTTTGCTGTTGACGTCATCAGACGCGTTGATCACTGACCGCCTTGACAGTCATTAACCAAGGTTCTGAGAAGTGGAGGGAAGTTTGTTGCTGTCCTTGAAAACGCCATCAGACGATCACCAACTGTGATACAGCCTGTTTTCAGAAGTACGAGCGAGGTGCGGGTTTGGATCGATATGTCTCACTTGGGAAAATGGCTCCTAAAGTCAACATCCTTGCGCCGAGCGCGACGGGATTTGAACCTGGTTCGTTGAGATCACAATTCAAGCTCACAACATGTAGGTCACACGATCCCATGTTGCACCTAACTATGATTACTCTTCGATCTCTCTAAATGTATCGATAAATGCGACTAAAGCGTAGGTCTAGCACCCTCATCACGAGCAGCATTGAAACTGTCTCTCTAGAAGTTCTCGGGTACAGGCTTCCTGTACAGCGAGACAGGTGTAAGTAAGTAGCCCATCGCAAGCGAAGATAGCGATATCATCAGAGTGTCCTTGTCCTGAAGATGTAACTTGCGCTGAATTTGGATTATAGTGAGAAAGAAGCTGCGCTGGACATCAATCTCACTATCTCGTCCTGAGTTACCGGGAACCAGTGGCAAGACATTCAATCAAGACGACTGGAAGTAACTCAAGATGCAGGAATACAGGTCGTACAATCCGTGAGACCCGAGGTGGCTTGAAACTTGTGGGAGTCCACCGTTTCTATGACGATTTGACAAGCGAATGTCGTACCTCTCGACAGCAGCAGCCCCCACGCGTAGACTAGAAGACACTGCTGCTGACCAGTGCCCACATCTGTGGCTTTAGGTGATGGACCATTAACCCATGGCTGAGGGGAGATTCCGGTCGTGTCATGCACTGAAAATGGACACAATTTCCAAGTAAAATGATGTACTGTATCTTATCTGTATCTTATCTGTATCTTATCTGTATCTTATCTGTATCTTATCTGTATCTTATCTGTATCTTATCTGTATCGTATCTGTATCTTATCTGTATTTACTCTTATTTCATTCACTAAATTATCTTTGTTGTCCCAACATCTTCTTTGTTTCCCCCCCCCCCCTAACATGATATAATTGTTGTCTTCGTGTGGTCGTTTTTGTTATGTTCATACTGCCCAATGAGTTGCCTTGATGAACTGCACCACTGTTCTTCTTCTTTTTCTCCGTTCGTTATCAATCTCCCGCTACTACGCCCTGAACAGGGTTTTGTAAGTAGCAGGATGTAGTCCGGAGAACGGAATGCGTTGTGTCGCTTGTTTATCTCTTGACTGCGATATTTTCACCTTTCGGTCCAACATACCAGTCTTCGGAAGGTGCACCGCTATATTGGAATTGCTCGTCAGCTCCGTGCAGTTGTAAGTCTGGTCATTATTGTATAAGGTTTTGTTCTTCATCGTCAATCACTATTACGTTTGCGTTGTTTTTATTTTCCCTCTTTTCTGTGTCATTTACTTCGTCTTCTTCTTCCTCTTTATCTTCGCCTTCCTCGTTATTTCCTTCTTCTGCTTCTAATGCATCATCCTCTTTCTAATTTTCAATCGGCCTACTCTTCTCTACTTTCGCATCTACATGTTCTTATTATTTTTCATTTTCTTCTTCATTCACTTCTTTTCCTTGTCTTCTTACTCTTGTTTCGTCTTCTTATTTATCTTCATCTTTCTCTTGTTCTTCTTTTAAAGCTGCTTCTTCTTCCTCTGCCCCTTCTTCTTCTCCATCGTTCTTAATCTTTCGTTCCAGATTTTTTTCATCTCCCGTTTCTTCCTATTTCATTTGCCTTCACTTAGCTATATTCTTTCTTTCTTTCTACACAATCACAGCACGCGGTGACAACCTCAATCCTCCCACTTTAATCCTTGCTAGCGACAACATGGAAGACTTCTCAACCTTTTACTCAAATAAATACCTCTCTTGTATTTGCAATGTCCCTGTTGTCATGTGGCCAGATCTTCTTAACAACGCAGATGGGCTCAACCAAACGACAGGTGTCAATCGAAAATGCGGTTAAAGTAATTATCTCATCACAAGAAAGCTGATTATTTTGGTGAAAATTATATGGTAATTCTTGGAAAGGGCATAATGTAATGGCATTTAATTTGTATTGATTGTTAATCGCTTAAGAATATGTAATCTAGAGATGAGAAAAATCTGGGAGTGCATTAGTGAGGTATTAGGAATATGCCAGTGAGGGCTGTGACAAACCAATTGTATGGGAAATAAGTTCACAAATATGACCATGCAATTATTCAAGATACCCAAGTGGTTCCAAGAAAAAAGAGAATAGGGCTACAGCTTCTTTTCTTGCATGCGGGTAAGAGCTGACTAAAGAAGTTTGCATGGGACTGGCAACCTCATGTAGAAATCATTGCTAAGAATCTGAACAGAAAATGATTGGAATTAGACTATTAAAAGCTGGCTAGTTTAGGGCAAGTGCAGCGCGAGGTATAGGATTTTTATTTTACTGAATCTTTCAAGTCTGTTGTAAATGTCACCTAAAGAGGACTGTGCAAAGGCTAGTAAGGACAACATTAATATTGTAACAGCCACAGAAAATGCTTGGAAACCGACTACATATAAGGGGACAGCTGTAGTGTAGACATGTGCTTCACTTGTAGTGACGAAAAAAAAACCTGATCAAATATACGATCTGTCGTTGAGTAATTAATGTGTTTCTCAACCGTCAGTCCGTGGACGGGTGTCGGTCTGCAGAAATGTCCTGCCGGTCCGTGGACGGGTGTTGGTCTGCAGAAATGTCCTGCCGGTCCGTGGACGGGTGTTGGTCTGCAGAAATGTCCTGCCGGTCCGTGGATGGGTGTCGGTCTGCAGAAATGTCCTGCCGGTCCGTGGACGGGTGTCGGTCTGCAGAAATGTCCTGCCGGTCCGTGGATGGGTGTCGGTCTGCAGAAATGCCCTGCCGGTCCGTGAAAGAATTGTATTGCGACTTAACCCCTTAACTACGGAGGTCATCTTAAGATGATCTAATCTCTTATTGGTTAATTTTAAACTCCTATTCTCAAATCTGTAATCATTATTACCCTGACAAAAAAATTAAATGCTATAGAATGCGGTCAGTTCCGAATGATAAGTTTGATAACAATGCACCTAAAATTCTTTTGAAGATTATTCCTTTGAGAATTGATGGGAAAATAGAGGAGGTACTGAAAGATAATCAGTTTGGATTTAGCAAGGCCAGAGGTACACTGGATGCCATCGAATCATTGCGGCTTCTCGCAGGAAGAATGATCTATCAAGGATGTACACTGTTTATCTGTTTTATTGATTACGAGAAAGTCTTTGATGGGGTTCCCTGGAGCAAACTATTTAAGATTTTGCAGCAAATAGGTATAGAAAGATCCCTCATTAAGTTAATCCAGAACCTGTATGAAAATCAAGAGGCGATTATTTCAATCACCGGAAAACAACAAATGAAAAAAAATGTAAAAGTTGATTAAGGTTGAGTTTAATCAAAATTTTAAAATGGGTATGGTCAGATACCGCACCGAGACGAGAACACAAACAAAACCGCACGTAGAAGGTCTCACGGATTCAGTTTCCATAAAACAGGGGTACGACAGGGCTGCTTGCTTTCACCGAGTCTCTATAACGCATATTCTGAGATAACCAAGGTTATGCGAAGTTGTAATAGGGGTGTCAAAGTTAATGGTATGAAAGTTAATGGTATGAAAGTTAATGGTATGAAAGTTCATTCCATCAAATTTGTCGATGACCAAGCGATAGTGGGAGGATCAGTATCAACGTTGCAAATGCTGCTTGATAAAATTAATAGCACTGCCAAAGAGTTTGGCATGAAAATAAACACATCGAAGACATAGACTTTGGTAATATCTAAGCAACATAAGCACATAAATAAATCCATCGATGGAGAAATAATTGAACAAGTACAGATTTTACATATTTGGGGCAAACCATAACAGCAGATGTCCGCAATAAGACAGAAATTAAGATAAAGTTTGCAATGGCAAAAAAGGGCTTCAGAGAAAAACAGAAATTGTTAACTTCAAAGAATATCAGGATGGAATTGAGGAAGAGAATAATCAGTACTCATATATAGCCAATCGTACTGTATGGGGGTGAAACATGGACTTTAGCGAAGAAGGATGAAAAAGTTTGGAAGTGTTTGAAATGTGGTGCTACCGTAGAATGGAAAGAGTGAGCTGGACAGAAAGAAGATTAAATGACAACGTACTCAATGACGTGGGGACACAAAGACAAATATTGCATATGATTCAAAAACCTTGGTTGAATTGGCTGGGTCACAATATGAGATATGAAAGTCTTCTACATTAGATACTAGAGAGCAAGATTCAAGGAAAGATAGCACCAGGGTGATCAAACGCACCTTTACATCTCAGGCATGCAGGGACATTTAAGTACCAACTTATGCTGCAATGGAGAGAGCTGCAGAGGATAGGGTCAAATAGAGGGACATAGACAACCTTACAACCAGTCTCCGGACTGATCAACCAGAGGATAGAGTCAAATAGAGGGACATAGACAACCTTACAACCAGTCTCCGGACTGATCAACCAGAGGATAGAGTCAAATAGAGGGACATAGACAACCTTACAACCAGTCTCCGGACTGATCAACCAGAGGATAGAGTCAAATAGAGGGACATAGACAACCTTACAACCAGTCTCCGGACTGATCAACCAGATGATGATGATGAATGAATATCCTCATAAAGGTAATCTTTGGATTAAAAATCACTTCAGGGAAAATGTCAACCCGTGCGCATTCAATTGTCGTCAAAAAGAAAACCTGATCGAGTTGTCTTCTGTTTTCACTCTGGTGTCTGAACATTAAATGTAATCATTGTCTCAATTTTGGAAATCACTGGGAAACGAATTTCCATCTCCCAGTTACAGAGCTAATAAATTGTTAGGTCGTTTTTTCGACTACCTGTCTGTTAGAAGACTTTTCCAGCCATGTCACTGATCAAAAACAGAGAAGCAGAAAGAACGTCATTGCAGCCAGAACCAATTAAGGAATCCAGATGATAGCATTGGTAGACAGCCTCTGTTCTGGTAATCCCCAGGCCAATAAAAAAAAAGGCGAACTAAACAACGTATGGAGAATAGAGCTCTATGGGTCTTCTTATTCTTCTTCTTTTTCTTCTCTCTTTTCTTATCGTTTGCCATATTTGTTTTTAAGTCTTTAAGTGACGTCCAGTTCTCTGAATAAAGGTTGTTGTGGGGGAAAAGTTCTACAATGCTCCCAAATAGCTTTGTTTGGATGTTCGTCTCCATGGACCAAATAGCTTTGTTTGGATGTTCGTCTCCATGGACCAAATAGCTTTGTTTGGATGTTTGTCTCCATGGACCAAATAGCTTTGTTTGGATGTTCGTCTCCATGGACCAAATAGCTTTGTTTGGATGTTCGTCTCCATGGACCAAATAGCTTTGTTTGGATGTTTGTCTCCATGGACCAAATAGCTTTGTTTGGATATTCGTCTCCATGGACCAAATAGCTTTGTTTGGATGTTCGTCTCCTTAGACCAGTGCTCAGTACGCATTTGCCTAATCATTAAAAAAAACTTAAAACGAACTAAAAGCAAAAAGCGCGTACTGCCACAGCGGATACCATCACATTGTGCTGTACCAGGAAACAACAGTGCAGATGAATTGGCAAAAGAGGAAACAACAATAGAACACAAAGAACAAACAATATCCTTCCAGGAACTTACTTTCCGTGTCCTAGGCACTATGTCTCAAGCACACGGCTAGTCAGTTTCTGGAAGGAGACTGCTTCTTCTTCCAGGAAAAGAAACCTCCTAATTAAGCGATAAGTAACTTTGACCAATCGAGAGAGAGGAAGAAAGCAAGAGAGAGAGGGGGAAGGGAGAGAGAGTGAGAGAGAGGAGAGAGATAGAAAGAGAGAGAAATGGGGGAAAGAAAAAGCGAGAAAGAGACGGAGAGAGAGATGAAGGAGAGGGCAGAGAGAACGAGAGCGAGAAATATATAGAGGGAGAGAGATATGGAGAGAGAAAAAGAGAGAGGGAGAGAGAAAGAGAGAGAGAGAGGGGGAGGCATAAAGGCAACAGTGAAGACGTGGGCAGAATTATAATAAATGGTTCTGGACAGGAGGACGTATAACAAATCTGTTGAAGACACGTGCTCGGTGTGGAGCTGAAAGGTTTTGATTGATTGTTGATTGTTTCCTAAAATGTAATATGTTGATGTAGTGTGTTTTCCATCCTGACAACCCGCACATTCGTCTTCAGCACGTGTTTCAAAAATGTGTTCACATCCAGAGAGATGCGCCTTGTCGGTCCATGAAGCCGAACACATGTAAGTTTGGTCTGTGAGCCGTGCCGCTAACCGCTCAGCTAAGCCGGCCTCGTGAGCCGTGCCGCTAATCATGTAACTAAGCCGGCCTCGTGAGTCGTGCCGCTAACCACTTAGCTAAGCCGGCCTCGTGAGTCGTGCCGCTAACCACTTAGCTAAGCCGGCCTCGTTAGCCGTGCCGCTAATCACGTAGCTAAGCCAGCCTCGTGAGTCGTGTCGCTAACTATTCAGCTAAGCCTCTCTCGTGAGTCGCGCCGCTAACCACTTAGCTAAGCCGGCTTCCTAATGACACATGACGCCAGATACAAAACGTCGCTGTCTGCAATTGCTTCATTGTTGTCGAATCTTGTCTGGTGTCCGCGTTTTATATTTGGCTAGTGCTCGCTCTTACTGACAAAGATACCGGTATCTTCTCGTTATTGCACTCTCCAGTCGACCCAGTTGTAAATGAATACCTGATTAGGAATCGCAGGTTTCAGACACTTGGTCATTGACTGACTAAAAAGCTCTCTCTTGATTCGTTGGGTCTAATAGGGAACGGGTGCTGATATTAGACCTTCGGATGACAGGTCAGTTTAACCCTACTAATGACAGGGCGTTGCTACGGTAATCCTGCTTCGAGAGGAATCGCAGGTCTCAGACATTTGGTCCACGTGCTTGGCTGATAAGCCAATGGTGCGAGGCTACCATCTGAGGCATTACGGCCGACGCCTCTAAGCCGGAATCCCGCCCTAAATCTCAGCACCACTGCGATGGGAGGCTACGATATGGTTGGGACCTGGGGATCGCGTCTCAGTCCGACCCGGTCGAGCCGCAGAAAGAGGTCTCTGCCATCCGCCGATCAAAACGGGCGGGAAGCTGCTCGATATTCACCCCATACGGCGTTGAGGTGTGAAACCACTAGTAGAAGACTTAGTTCTCGGTCGGGGTGTCGTAAGCAGTAGAGCAGCCACCTCACTGCGAACTGTTGAGACGCAGCCCTTGATCATGAGATATGTCCGCACACCAGACGAACAACATCTCTGTGCCATGACCAGGCTTGTCTCCTGGTTAAATGCACTCCTGCCTCGCTCTTTACCTCTGTCTGCTATCAGTCATCCCAATGAACGTAGAAGAGATGCAGGCCAGCGGACATTGCACCTCTGCCCTATTGTGACAACTTCCCAGATGGCGGGGAATGCTAGGCGTACCATCACTGCAGATGAGCCGAGAAAATAAAAGGAGAAAGAGATACCTCACTCACATGCATATGCTACGTTCCTGGCAGGACGTGACGATCCTGGGACACAGACACACTGGACTGCCTCTCTTCTGAGATACTTGAAAAACGAGTACATACAGTCCATTATATCATATCATATCATTGCCACACCCTATAGACACGAGTGGGGAAGACTAGATAGTCCTGCAAGAGAACTTCCCTAAGAGAGACAACTCTGATCACAAACAACTGCTGCCCTGCAGATAGGCTGAGGACAGCCAAAGGCTAAAGAGGGCATCCCTACAGAAACGCCTGTTGAAATCGGATGTACTGGGCCACAGGCTTAACAAAGTAACACAGTGCAACGTATATCACTGTAACCAGCGTACGAAGAAGAAGAAGAAGAAGAAGAAGAAGAAGAAGAAGAAGAAGAAGAAGAATACCTGATTTACTATTAGGTTAGGCAACGCAGCGAGGGAGGAAACTCACCGCGCCATTTCATAAACGTTGAAGTTGACTAACGCAGTGAAGTCTCTAATACGTCAATCTCAGCAGTATTATCTGCTTTACCTTCCCCTTTGCATGCAGAAAAGTCTTGCTAAAACGACACAAACTCTACCGGCAAGACGGAAGTCATAGAAAATGGCCGCCTGGTGTAGATTAACTGGGCGATTTCAACTACTATGTCGCTGAGTTGTCTTCTCATTTCCCGTTCGATCACGTTGGTTGCGATTAACGGACAGTCTCGCGTCTGTTTTGTCAGGATAAGCAAATCCAAGATCAAGGCAATCCGATCAGGGAAGACCAAAAGGTGTGCAATCTCCTGAATCCGTTCGCGAAGGGATTCTGTGCTGATGGAGGTTTTTGTTTCCATCAACCGACTTTTAAAAAAAATGAGATATAGGAGATAAATAGAAATAAACAATGCAGAGTTAGAAAGTATAGAAAATAAGAATAGACAGATAGAAATAGGAGATATATATATTTATAGAAGGAAAAAAGAAAGTGAAAATAGAAACGAAAAATACATCGTAAGAAAGATAAAAGAAAGAGTAAACAAAAGAAAAAGAAGAAGAAAGAAAAAAGCTTAGAAAAAGGAAAACGGCAATAAAAGCATATTAATTATTAGAAGGGAATAGAAAAAAAGAAGATGAAAAAGATGAAGAAAAAAAACAGAAAGGGAGGACAGAAAGACGCAGCAGCAGAAAAAGAAAGCAGAAAAGCAAATTTCAGAATAAAATAAGAAAAAAGGAGCCAAAAGAAGAATTAACAGATTAAGTAAGAAAGAATTAAAGATAAAAATTGGAAAGAAACGAGTGAAATATGATAAATATGATAATGGAAAGAAATAGGGGTAAAAGATGAAGACGAAAAAGTCTGAAGGAAGGAAACATATGACGAAGGAAGGAAGCATCTGAGAAGAAGAACAATTAAATGAAGAATGAAAAAATAAAGAAAGAATGAAACAAAGAAAAAAGAAAAAAAACAGAATGAAAGAAAGAAAACAGAAGGAAAGACAAAAAGAAGGAACAAATAAAATAAGTAATAAAGCAACAACAAAAAAGGGGAAAAAGGAAACTAAAAGAAAGAAAGAGAGAAGTAGAGGGACAAGAGAAAGAGGAAGCAGTAGTAACAAATTTAGAAACGGAGAGTAGACGCAGAAGAAAGATATAGAAGACAAATAAGTCAAATACGGAAAACAGAAAGAAAGATTAAGTAGAGCAGCTGGATAAAGAAAGAGAGACAGAAAATTGATGAAAATAGAATAATGATATCAAATGAAACAGAAGAGGCGGATACAGGAATGAAAGACATGAAGGAAAACGAAAGACATGAAGGAAAACGAAAGACATGAAGGAAAACGAAAGAGCATCGCGCACGCCAGGATGTTAAAACCTGGTAAAGTGACAATTAAACATCCGGATGAGTAGGCCGAAGTATCTCGTCTTGGTCTTATGACTGGGCGGACAGACAGGGTAATACGGACAGGCGTGACTTGGCAATAATCGTCTGGTTTGAAAAACTATTCAAATAAATTCCAGCGTACAACAGTTGCTACTTTCACTAAAGCAACACCAGTGTAGTTCTAAACCTGCAAGCTATCCAGACTATTAAAAGTCAACATGTTGGAGACTTTCGTGGCTTTCACTGTGGTTATAGGGGCATTTCAAATTCGCAGATCAGTACCGTCTAGGTACTTGTCCTAGTAGAAGTCGTTAAACACGCCAGACGTTGAACAAGAAAGTCGTTAAACAAAGAAGTCGTTACTGAGTGAGTCGTTAAACAAAGTAGTCGTTACTGAGAAAGTCGTTAGTGTTGGTACTCAAACTTTATCCAAATAAAGTTCGGTTTCTGGAAATTAGTTGGTGTCAGAATTCGTTTTCCTGTTTGTATAATCTATCTATGTATCTATCTATCTATCTATCTATCTATCTATCTATCTATCTATCTATCTATCTATCTATCTATCTATCTATCTATCTATCTATCTATCTATCTATCTATCTATCTATCTATCTATCTATATATCTATCTATCTATCTATCTATCTATCTATATATCTATCTATCTATCTATCTATCTATCTATCTATCTGTCTAGATATCTATCTATCTATCTAAATATATATCTATCTATCTACACATCTGTATGTCCTGTCCCTGTGTCTGTCTGTCTGTGTATGTGTGTCTGTTTATCTGTCTACCTATCTATATGTCTGCCTATCTATATATCTATCTATCTATCTATCTATCTATCTATCTATCTATCTATCTATCTATCTATCTATCTATATATATATATATATATATATATATATTTATCTATCTATCTGTCTGTTTCTCTGTCTGCCTGTCTGTGTGTGTGACTGTCTGTCTATATATCTATCTAATCTGTCTGTCTATATATTCACCTCTTATCTATCGGTCTATATCTCCAGCTATATGTCTATCTGTGTCGGGATCAGCGTTTACGGTGGATCTTTGTTTCACTTCGAGCGAAAATGTAACTCGATCAAGTCAGTCAGCCCTCTTATCGTATTGCAAAATACGACTGAACAGGGTTGTCACTAGACAGGCAACTTTATCATATAAAACAGACTGCTACATATCCACCAATGCATGAGAAATGGTCAGTGCTTTGATAGTCCTCCTCTAAGGAAGCAGAGTTGCCATGTGATTGATAGGTATAATAAACAAGACAAGATGTTCACTTCTGTTCTGTTTTGTTTCAATTTACTTCTCTCCTGTGCTGTGTTATTTTGTCCTCTTCTGTTTTCTTCTGTTCGGTTTTTTTTCTGCTCTGTTCTGTCCTCTTGTGTTCTATTCTGTTCTGCTCTCTTCTGTCCTCTTCTGTTTTTGTTTTGTTTTATTATATTCTGTTATGTGCTCTTCTGTTCTGTTCTGTCCTCTTATGTTCTATTCTGTCCTCTTCTGTTTTCTTCTGTTCTGTTATATTCTGTTTTTTTTATCTTCTGTTCTCTTCTGTTATGTTGTGCACTCTTCTGTCCTCTTCTGCTATATTCAGTTTTCTTCTGTCTTTTTTTTTGTTTTTTGGTTCTGTTTTCTTCTTTATTTTTCTGTTCTGTTTCCTTCTGTTCTGTTTTCCACGCCATTCTCTGAAGTTTTGTACAAGAAGTAAAAGAAGACAACCTACTATGTATATCCCATAACGTGAATTAGGAAGAATATGTGCGCATGACTATCAACTTCACCATGTTAAAACAAATTTAGACTGCATGTGCTACTGCAGGACCAGGCTTCCTAAATGGAGCAAAGAGCAAGCGCATTTATAAAGTCTATCTTCATTCTCGTACATAAGGTTTGGGTCGTCTACAAATATTGGTTTATGTATTATGTTGGGGTCTGTTTCTGATGTTGCAATTAGGCTGGCGTCTGTTGTAGTTATGCCATGTCAATGTTGAACAGCACCGGTGAAAGCACACATCTTTGTATTATTTCTTTGGTTATTTCACAAACATATGTGCATTGTCTTGAGTTGGACATTTTTCTACTTTATTTGAGAGGGAATTACATTATGTGTCTCGATGTCAGTGGTCCTATTCTACCATTGTCACAGAAACAACATTGCATGGCAAAATTCGAGAATCATATTTTCAGAGATGATTTAAGGGAAGTAGCTATGGCCTCATGCTATGTAAGGGAAGAAACTATGGCCTCATGCTATGTAAGGGAAGAAGCTATGGCCTCATGCTATGTAAGGGAAGAAGCTATGGCCTCATGCTATGTAAGGGAAGAAGCTATGGCCTCATGCTATATAAGGGAAGTAGTTATGGCCTCATGCTATATAAGGAAAGTAGCTATGGCCTCATGCTGTATAAGGGAAGTAAGGCACACGAAAATCAATATTGTAAATGCATGACGTGGTTTGTACATACTTTTTATTTTGTTTTGTATCTGATTAAACAAACTTTGGTGTTTTTAATTGATTAACCTTTTGTAAAATTGGGAGAGTAAATAGAGACGGGGAAAAACATTTGTATTAACGAAATAAAAACGAATGCACTATCAATTAACTAAGTACTGTAAAATGTGTTTTGTGTATAAAACGATAACTATCGGTCTGGTGGAAATAAGAATGTGTCTGTTTTGAAATAATATGTGCACTCTACATAATCTTACTGTATTACGTCGTTATAAAAAAAAGGGGTACATGCTTCTTCGTCTATATCAATCAACTGATGCTATGCTTCTAGTCCGGTGAGGTTCATGAAGGAGACTGCGTTTGAGATCTTCACCGTTCCCCCACAGCTTTTCGAGCATCGTCACTCCTCCAGGCCAGACTGTCTCTCTTTGGTCTGAATAGGTAGGGCATTCTTGCAGAATTGTTTCTGGTGTTTGTCTCGGTGCTCCACAATCGCACGTGGCAGTCTCTCTGAGACCCATTCTGTGGAGGTGGGCCTTGAGTCTACAATGTCCCGTTCGGTGTCTGAAGATATGTGTCTGCCCATCTCTGCCAAGTCTATGTTATCGTTTTCTGGCCTGTATTCTTTGTGCTGTTCTCTCCATTCTGTCCTCATGGATCGTTTGATGAGTGTCTTTGCTTTTTTTATAGCTATGTGGATGAGAAGTCTGCGGGCCTCCACTTCCGGCTTTTGTGAGCTCAGCCGCTTTCTCGTTTCCAGGGATCCCACAGTGGGCCGGTATCCACTGTAAGACTAGATCTGTTTTATTTTAGACAGCAATCCTATGCTGTATTTTATTTTATGAGAGAGTCTATCTTGTTTGGGGCGTGATGGCTTGGAGTAGACTCCTAAAGTCTGTTAGAATGACCGTTTTCCTTGTAGTTTTTATTTTGGAAAATAAGAATCTGAGTTGCTGCATGAACAACTCTTGCTTCAGCTCTGAAATTGGTACGTCCCTCCTGCTGGTATGGAGTGATTTTCTATGTCCCCATTGGAGTGTTCGATCTAGATTCCACTGCCTCCCCTTTTATCGCTCAGCGAGGCAGATGCATATGTGTACACGTGTGGGTTACGTGCACAAATGCAAGTTTATAGGTTAAACAAATATTGAGAAAATATTTACATTCCAATGGCGGGTATCTCTGAACTCACTACAGTATATTTCCTACCTAAATGCTGATCTGCATTTCTCTCTTTCTCTTCATCAGATTTACCTCAAGAATGAATAAAATGATTTTTGTCTGCCTGCTGGTCCTCTCCGTTGTCGTGATGGAAGTTTCATGCAACAACATGTTGTCACCGCCAGAGAGACCAAGGGAGTTCAGGACTCCAAGCGAGCTAAGGCAATACTTGAAAGAGCTTAACGAATACTACGCCATCATGGGAAGACCAAGGTTTGAGCCCTAACTGTTGTTAATTTTGTAATGGGAAGACTAAGGTTTGAGTCCTAGCTATTGTTAATTATGTCATGGCAAGACTAAGGTTTGAGTCCAAGCTGTTGTTAGTTATGTCATGGGATGACGAAGGGTTGAGTCCTACCTGTTGTTAATTATGTCATGGGATGACCAAGGGTTGAGTCCTAGCTGTTGTTAATTATGTCATGGGATGACCAAGGGTTGAGTCCTAGCTGTTGTTAGTTATGTCATGGGATGACCAAGGGTTGAGTCCTAGCTGTTGTTAATTATGTCATGGGATGAACAAGGGTTGAGTCCTAGCTGTTGTTAATTATGTCATGGGATGACCAAGGGTTGAGTCCTAGCTGTTGTTAATTATGTGGTTTTCTTTGCCTCATTGTCATTGCCGTTTTTTTAGACAGGAAATGTGAAGGGGAGAGAACAGTGAGGACTGTGTTTGTTGCTTGGGACCAAAAGACCCTGACGATCATATTCTGCTGTTTGTCTGTTCTCCTAAAATGGGCACATGTCCGTGTGTTCGGTTTTTAGTTTGTTGAACGGGTGAATGTTCAGTCGGTAATCACCTGCTCGTAGTTAGGGTATTGTCTCTTGATCTCTTGTTGGTTTGTCTCTTAATCTTGTGTTGGTTTGTCGCTTAATCTTGTTGGTTTGAGTCTTTTGATCTCTTGTTGGTTTGTCTCTTAATCTTGTTGGTTTGTCTCTTGATCTCTTGTTGGTTTGTCTCTTAATCTTGTTGGTTTGAGTCTTTTGATCTCTTGTTGGTTTGTCTCTTAATCTATGGTTGGTTTGTCTCTTAATCTTGTTGGTTTGAGTCTTTTGATCTCTTGTTGGTTTGTCTCTTAATCTTGTTGGTTTGTCTCTTAATCTTGTTGGTTTGAGTCTTTTGATCTCTTGTTGGTTTGTCGCTTAATCTTTTGTTGGTTTGTCTCTTAATCGTGTTGGTTTGTCTCTAGATCTCTTGTTGGTTTGTCTCTTAATCTTGTTGGTTTGAGTCTCTGTATCTCTTGTTGTTTTGTCTCTTGATCTCTTGTTGGTTTGTCTCTTAATCTCTTGTTGGTTTATCTCTTAATCTTGTTGGTTTGAGTCTTTTGATCTCTTGTTGGTTTGTCTCTTAATCTCTTGTTGGTTTGTCTCTTAATCTTGTTGGTTTGTCTCTTAATCTCTTGTTGGTTTATCTCTTAATCTTGTTGGTTTGTCTCTTGATCTCTTGTTGGTTTGTCTTCTAATCTTGTTGGTTTATCTCTTAATCTTGTTGTTTTGTCTCTTGATCTTGTTGGTTTGTCTCTTGGTCTTGTTGGTTTGTCTCTTAATCTTGTTGGTTTGTCTCCTAATCTTGTTGGTTTGAGTCTCTGTATCTCTTGTTGTTTTGTCTCTTGATCTCTTGTTGGTTTGTCTCTTGATCTCTTATTGGCTTGAGTATTGCAGACGTTAAGTTAAGTCTGTGCACTTATCTCGCAAGACCTAGTGAGGAAGATGGAATCTCATTGGCCGTTGTTATTGCTCAATCCATGCCTCTGTAAAATGTCCTTAACGCCATCAATCTTTTTGTGTTCTTGTTCTTCCTCTTGTACTGAATCCCGGCTGTCTGGTGTTATAGATCTTGCTTCGGAAGGTAAGTAAGGGATGTGCATGCCATCAGTAGATAATGAACATAGAGGCCTTGAACCTTCGAGATACTGTGTGAATCTAGTAACCTGGTCATGTTAGGGTTTGTGGCAATTAAAGTGCTTGTATTCGGGCTTCAGGGACACTCGTAGTGGAGGCAATGGCGATGTCTGTTTGTGACATTTTGAAGTTGACCAACGATCGCTTTGTAGATTAAGACACTGCATTTCATGAGCCTGTGATACACATAATGCAAAGTTTTGAAATCATACGTGTGTACCGATGAGAGGACGAAGCAGAAATTTACAACCAGCAAAGTAGGGCAACCATCAGTATGTACACTCTTCAACATTTACTGAGAAAGACTATGCACCTATAGGCTTATCCAGACTGAATTGCGAGTCACTGCCTAAACGTGTATGTGCTGTGATTCGTAGAACATCAAGGGAAACAACCCCATAAAAAACATTTGTGCTGATGTTGAAAGCATTGGGTCAGATGCAAAACACAGTACTAACGCACTCAGCATTAGAAGACAAGACGGACGGGACAACAAATATTCAATGCATTGCTTGAGCTGTGTCCGGTTTGAAGAGGTAACGACCATTGTAAACTTCCAAGTATGATTGAAAGTCACTAAAGAAAGTTGTGCATGAGGCTAGAGAGCTCATCCTGTAAAACCGCAGCCATGAATCACATAAGCAGATGCATGCGTCATGTACAAGGACTAACTGTAGTTTTTGTCATATCCTTCATTTGGAGAGGAAATGTAAATGAAATTATCACGCGATATGAAATAAAGCTGTTCTTACTTTCTGTTGGAATTCTTCAAATCTTATATTTCTCTTATTTGATGTTGCAGATTCGGAAAGAGGAACGGTGCCACAGGAAATTCTGATTACCTGATCCCAAGCGGTTTGTTGCTATTTTTGCTTGTTATGTTGTTGGTAACCCGTAGATATTTAGTGTTTTAGCTGTAAAGTCAGAGGGTTGGTCTGAATGTTGCCATAGCAGGGTGTGGATTTGAGGGTCAGTTTAAGCGCCAATATAATGTTCATGTGGTGTGCGTCTCATTTGCTCTCTCTCGGCAATGTTCTATTTGTTCTTTTTCGTGATAGACAGGTTTCGGCTAGCAGGCGAAAAGTCGACGGACGAGTATCTGGTGTCCAAATACCAGACAGGTTTTGTTATTTCAGCATATTTTACATATTTTTCGGTAATTGCGGGGAAAAAAAGTCGTGAATGTGAAATGTCGTAAAATGGGACATCGACAATCCGGACATGCCTATACTTAACGAGAAATCGCAGAAATTAAGACTGCAGAAACACAACGAAAAAAAGAGAATAAGATTATCAGAATAAATGTGACTAACGACAATCATATTGTGTTAGGGACCTAGATTCTGAGCAGTGCATGAGCTGCAGTGGTCAGTGACCAAAAGCTTACTGCTAGTGTCAGGGCCAGCGAACCAGAGCTGCCAAGACCCTTCTACGTATCCACGTAGTGATCCTAGATAACAGGCTGCAACAAAGCAGAATGGCTAAGGAGAAGAGATAGAAGAAGGAATGCTAACCCGGTACTCAAAAATTCCTGCAAAAGTCGGATGTGTCGGACTGAAATGTGCAAATATGACATTCAAGTTGTAAACTACGACACAACGCATTCCGTTCTACGGACAACATTCTGCTACTTGTAAAGCCCTGTCCAGGGCTTGGTAGCGGGAGATTGAGAACGTCCAGGGCTTGGTAGCGGGAGATTGAGAACGTCCAGGGCTTGGTAGCGGGAGATTGAGAACGAACGAAAAAGAAGAAGTTATTGTGTTCGAAAACATAATAAACTCTGTTCTTCCGCTTGTGCTTCTTCGAGGTTCGTCCTGAAAATGACGGTTGTGACGGTTGTGTTATAGTTTACAGCGGGCCTGCAATATCTTCGCCTTTCGGTCCAACACATTTAATTTCAGCACAGCATTTTTAGGACCAAGTTTGCCTTCCCTCTTAGATCCCTAATCTCTTAGCCAGGGCTGCATGGTTGCAGCCTGTTTCTAGGGTCGCTACTAACAGGCGCAATAGGGTCTTGGTCAGCTATGTTTTGCTGACCTTGATGTAAGCAGCCAGCTGTGAGTGGATACCGCCGTCAGCTCATTCGCTACTTGGTCTCCAGTCCCATCCCCGTTCTACCGCATGTTCTGGCACACACACACAGAACAACAAGAACCACAACAGAGAACAACAAGAACCACAACAGGAACCACAACAGAGAACAACAAGAACCACAACAGCAAACAACAAGAACCACAACAGAGAACAACAAGAACCACAACAGAGAACAACAAGAACCACAACAGAGAACAAACAAGAACCACAACAAGAACCACAACAGCAAACAACAAGAACCACAACAGCAAACAACAAGAACCACAACAGCGAACAACAAGAACCACAACAGCAAACAACAAGAACTACAACAGCGAACAACAAGAACCACAACAGAGAACAACAAGAACCACAACAGGAACCACAACAGAGAACAACAAGAACCACAACAGCAAACAACAAGAACCACAACAGAGAACAACAAGATCCACAACAGAGAACAACAAGAACCACAACAGAGAACAACAAGATCCACAACAGAGAACAACAAGAACCACAACAGAGAACAACAAGATCCACAACAGAGAACAACAAGAACCACAACTAGAAATGGACAAAGTTTCACACATGAGTGTCAGCGCAGAATTGAGAGTTTGGAATGGTTTCATAAAATCAGTAATGTGGAAGTGTTGGAATGAAGAATGTGGATATCAGGGGAATGTGGCTCGAGGACTGAGCGGCAGATTAGCGCAGTGGTAGATCACTCGTTTTTCAAGGAAAGGGTGCAGGTTCAACTCCCACTACCTGCAGCTCCAGTCAACCAGCTAAAAATGGGAACCTGACTTACGGTTATGGAAGGAAAAGACAGCGAGGAAGGAAAATGCCCCCCCCCCCCCCCCCCCCCCCCCCCCCCCCCCCCCCCCCCCCCCCCCCCCCCCCCCCCCCCCCCCCCCCCCCCCCCATCTCACAAGCTGAGGCTTAGTATACTGAAGTTTCTAACACTTCCTTTCTGACCAGCGTTAAAGTCTGCTGACGGATTTCCGTTACCTTGTGACTTGAGAAGAAGGGGGTGGGTTGGATAGAACGGACATTAGAGAAATGAGCTGGTAGCATTACAAAACTTACAAAACTATATATTTTCTGAAATACCCAACGTAAAAGAAACATAAGCAGACAAACCACACTGGCATAAGAACACTTGAGACAAACATTTAAGAAACGGACAAAACAGGAGACAAAGCGAGAACAGGGATGCTGGGCGACTTGTCGTGTATTTGTTTAAGACATGTGCTCCACAGGCAGCTGATAGGTTTTGATTGATTGAATCGGCCATGCATATTGTGAGAAGCGTCTATAGAGGATTGACCGTGGGCCTGGTTGCCCCAAAAGTTTCAACAAATACGAGCAGATAAGTTAGTTGGAAAACAAGAGGAGTTTATGTATTTCCTGATGCCATGTGCTTCACTTGTAGTAGAACATGTTTATTTTAATATCCTCAGAACGCTTCCTTGATTGCTGTATTTAGCGTTTTACTAACGTATAGTAGCTACATTCTGACACGCCTGTTGACGTTACACCTGTTTACGACTGATTTAGCTCAGAGAATGTTACAGGACAGACACGCATCTGATATTGTTTATAATGTAAGATTGTTATTTTACTTTTTGTAATTATTTTTTTCTAATAATATTTCAAATTGTATAACTTGTTCCTCCTCAGAATATGAATAAACTCTGAACGCCCAATAACATCATCAAGCTTCGACACAGGGCGCCAAGAATGGATAATTCTACTGACGAATACATGGCGTTCCTTTGGTAGAACTATTATTGGTGAAGTTTGGACAAAACAAGTTTGTTTTTTTTCATTTAAAAACAGGACGGTGAATAAATTAGACATCTTCAATTGATATGTTGCTATAATTTCTTTTGTTTTGTCCTATTTGCTCTTTGTGTGTGTGTGTGTGTGTGTGTATGTGTGTGTGTGTGTGTACGTTATCTCAAAGCAACTTAAAAACAACTTAACTACGGCTATCATTGGGTATCGCGGCTGATGGCGTTGTCAATCATCTTCTTCTTCTTCTACTGTATTCAGGGCCCTTGACCATTCTTGATCTGCAGGCCCAGCGCCATAAGGAAGTTCAATATTTTCTAGAATAGGTCGGTGCTCTACAGCTTCCGCCCCAGCTACGCACCCAATGACATCGCGTGACATTATGAGCGGAGCCATTAATCAAGATCTGTATTAGGGACATAATTCTAGTCCCGTGTGGACATTGATTTGTGCAGATATTTGTAGACAACAGAGTAGTCCAGTGACTAGTTCTGAAATGGACGATTCGTGTTTCTTTATACACCTGATAGGCTGCGTCAGATCCGTTGCTGTCGCTAATGTTGTATCCTCCCATCTGTACCTGCACTGGTAATGATTAAGAGTTTTAGCCTCTCGGTATGTCAGTGTAGAGTTAGGAGTCATCAAATAACCTTAATATGTCATATTCTATTCATACAAGAAATAGAAGGTTATTCGTCAATTTCCTCCTCGTAGAACTGGGATGTCTCATTGTGTCATCAGCTAGCGACAAAACACCAACGTTCTTATTCAGTGTCATTCCACAGTACGAAGGAATACAATGCGGTGAAACAGCGGAAGACCGTTTATATGTTGTTTAGCTCTGATATGACGATCTTCTTCTTCTTCTTTGTTCGTTCTCAAACTCTCGCTACCAAAAGGTCTTTGCAAACAACAGAATGTAGTCCGGAGGACTGAATGCGTTGTGTCGTAGTTTGCAGATTGACTGTGATATTTGCAAATTCGACTTCAGCAAGCATTTTTAGGTACCGGGTTAGCCTTCCTTCTTCGATCCCTTCTCCTCAGCCAGTCTGCACTGTTCCAGAATGTTATCCAGGATCACCGTGTGGAGGTGTAGAAGGGTCTTGGTAGCTTTGTGTCGCTAGCCCAGACACTAACAGTTAGTTTTTAGTGGCTAACCGCGGCAGCTCATGCACTGTTGAGCATCTTATATGACGATCCATTTTCAGGTTCTCTTTTGTAAATATGCGTCACGTGCCTCTTTTTGTTATTTTAGCTACCTGTGCTCGTTGAGCATTTTTTTTCTGTCAATATATCGTCATTGAATTTCTGAACTGTCTAAGGCATGCGTAACATTCTTCCAGCAGATCTTGCTCTGATCGATTTCTGTGTATTCGTTGTCCATGATCCACACACATAAAGTCGTGTTGGTTCTGTATGACACTGCAAGGTTCTCTCTCTATCTCACTCGCTCTCTCTCTCTCTCTCTCTCTTTCTATGTGTGTGTCTGCCTCTCTCATTTCGTTAGTGTCATGTTTGTTAATTTTTACTTCGTGGAAGACTGCTATAGTCAGCTTTATTCCGTTCTTTGTTTCTTTTTCAACCTTATATTTCACAAATTTTCAAGTATCACAATTCGTAAATACAAATTCGTATAGAAGCACAGTTTGTGTGTGTCTATTCATTGTCAACAATTTACTCTCATAAAGCAGTATTGACTCTTTAAAATATTGTTACACTTCTTTCTGAGAATCTGCATGTCAATTCATGATTGCTTTGTTTAAGTGTTAACTAGGAGTGACCTTTGTATGTTAAGTAGGGGGGACCTTTGTATGTTAGCTAAAAGTGATCTTTGTACGTTGATGTTTAATGCCCACAATGAATAAGTTTACCCTTTTGTGCCCCCTGAAAAGGACGTTATGTGGCGGGTTGTAGTAGATTTCCTCACATCCCGAGCATGCTGAAGGTTGACCGCGGTCTTCCAGGTGGTTGTGCTATACTTGGCTTCATCTGCGTGTCACTCACTACTACGGGGATCACGTCGAACCCTCACCTCGTTAACCAAGCTGCCATGAAAACAGCCCGTTTCCAGAGAGGGCTACTAGAAGGCCGAAGTGGGGGTCTTGGCCAGTATGTTTTGCATGACCAGACGTTAGTCTTCCTCCCCATCTTTATATGTTAACTAGGAGTGACTTTTACATGTTGACTAAGCGCGATGTTTGTATAAGAAGTTAAAAAGTGACGTTAATGTCTCTATATTATGTTAATAGCAGATAGTAAGGTCACTTTTAACTCTTCTTATGTTAACTAGGAGAGATGTGTTAGTTAATTATGGGTGATATATGTATGTTAACTACGAGAGAACTTGTAAAAGTTAACAATAAAAGATAATGCCTGATATTTCAACAAATTATAGTGTTAATAAGCAGCTCAGGACGAAACAAAAACATTTGAGAAAACATGAATTAAAAAACGAAATGCTTGGAGTAACAAGAATGGATAGAATCAGAAATGGATATATTAAGAGACAAGTAGGTACAACACCAGGTCTAGACCTCATCAAGAGACAAGTAGGTACAACACCAGTGCTAGACCTCATCAAGAGACAAGTAGGTACAACACCAGTGCTAGACCTCATCAAGAGACAAGTAGGTACAACACCAGTGCTAGACCTCATCAAGAGACAAGTAGGTACAACACCAGTGCTAGACCTCATCAAGAGACAAGTAGGTACAACACCAGTGCTAGACCTCATCAAGAGACAAGTAGGTACAACACCAGTGCTAGACCTCATCAAGAGACAGCAAACCAATTGGTTCGGCCACGTAACAAATCAAACACCAGATAGTAAGCATAAAAAACAATGATATGCAGATACAATGGATACAAAAGCCAAGAGTCCGACCATACAAAAGAGGGATAGCAGAAATAACAGAAGAAGTAAAACTCTATACGTACGAAGAACATACTAGGGCCCGGACAAGAAATCTCTTCATAACCGGACGCTGAGTTGCATAAACATGAAAAAAAAAGCGAAAAGAAAGAAGATACGCGAAACCAAACGACTCAAATGTTCAAAGCATCGGAAATAGGATGAATCATACATATTCTTGGAATTACATTCAATGATCATATCTCAGATGCCAATATAGGATATACACTGCATCAAAATGCCGGACCAAATAAAGCCCCGCTAACCGTTGTAAAATCATGCAGACTCCAATGTTACGGCCCTTTGTCAAGATCAAATGGACTGTTCAGCTCAGAGGGAGGGAGAGAGACAGTATTAGCGCTGGGCAATTAATGTTCAGAAATCAACAGAGGAAGGTAGAGACAGACACATCAGCAATAGATAGACAGTAAAACAAAGTAAAGATCCCGTCACGCCATGAGGCGAATAGGTTGACCTGCGGCACATAGTGGATGATGTGGTCAGCGTCACGCCGGCCGACTTTACCATCCAGATTTTTTCTGGTACACAATTTCTGTGGCTGGGTTGACCACAGGAGCTGGTTCGAGATCGGGGAAAACCTGCATCAACTGGGGATTGAAACCCGACTGGAAAGCCAGTGAACCAATGTATTTATCTTTTAGCGTACAGTTTTCTCAGAATTGAGTAGTCGTCCCAATGCCCAACTCTCAATTGCGCTACCGCGGCCCCAATAGATAGACAGACCAGGAGAAAGACAATTCATAAAACAGTGAGATATGGTGTCACAGAGACCTACGAAAAGTTTGAGAGTGACAGAATACTGACGATAGACAGACAGATGATGAGACAGACAACGTTTGATACAGTGAGATCTGATGTCCTAACAACCTCTTAGAGTACGAGGAAGACGAAAAAGAAGTTTCTATGATAATATATTATATGCTTGAAATAAATAGGTTCTCTTCTTTGTGTATGCTGCTCTTTTTTTTTTAATGCTGCAACGCATAACACGTCATCTGTGTGAAAAGCTCCATGGATAAGGTCATGTGTCAAGTTCGAAAGGTTTCCCCAACGAACAATCCCGGGAACTATAACGTGAGGATCACTTAACACGCGCTGGACAGTTGGGGTTTTTAGATTTCAAAAATGAACGGGAAAACTTTGGCGAAACATAAACAATGATGATAGACACAGAAGTGGGAATAGACAGTTCCTAATACAGTGGAATGGGATGTCACGATGACCACATAGGTTGTAGTAAAGAAGAGAAAAAGAGGAAGAAGAAGAAGAAGAAGAAGAAGAAGAAGAAGAAGAAGAAGAAGTACCTACGTTATTGTCTTACCTGCTGAAATTAATATACTTTCTTTTTTTTTCTCGTTTGTGCTAAAAGTTATAAAGTCGCATACATTTGTGAAAAACAATGTCATCTTCTTTTGAAATACTGTTTATATATTTGTGTTCATTACAAAACCAAAAAAAATAAAGGTTTTATCAAATGTACGTAACATTGTCAAAAAGAATGCATTCTGTTTAAGGCGTGTTCAGAATTATATGCGATTTGTGCAATGTCGAATAAAATCATCGTCCTATTTCTAAAATGTCTTTTTTTGTTTGTGTTTAATTTGATCGCATATCATACATAAGAACAACATCCAGCATGAGAATGGAGATCGACGCAGCGGATTTGGCTGGTAGGTGACTATCTAAGAGCTATTTAATTAGGGTAGTAACCGTTTTTTACTCTCAATTCTTGCTTGGGAAGGTGCAATATAGATGGTTATGACATAAGTGAATAACGGACATAGAGGCCTAGAATTGTATGGATTTTGTGTGAATTTGCTAAAATGGTCATTCTGTTTGCAGGAATGAAAAGTTGACATCTGGACCTCAGAGCAGGGGCGGGCGTATTACGTGTGTGCTAGGTGAGCGATGCACAGCCACACATCTGAACGAATAAACAGTAACAAGATGTAGAATGAAATAATATTCAATATTTAATTAATAAATATTAATAAAATATAGAGCAAAAACAAAATTAGACAAAACAAATTAAATTAAACGCACAGATTCGTATTATTTCGTTCGTTATATTTCCAATCTTGCTTTGCTGTTTGCTGGATGTGCTTAAGCTATTCCGGGCACTTTGAAAACTAACTTCCGGTAGTCACGAAACACCACGAGTAGGGGGAGAAAATGGTTGTGAATAAATATAGTGGGTGTGCTAAGCAGTCTAGTGGTGCTGGAATATTGGAGAACACCTTTTCACCAGTTCATGAGTACTCTATTAAGATGGACTCGCACATCTGTTAACCACCCTCCAAGAAACTGGTTGTATACAGACTCTGCAGAGTCTTCTAAGCCAGTATAAAGACGTTAAGCTATGTTAAGTTAAATACCTTGTGTTTTGTGGTGTGCTAAACGATTTATCATTTGCTTATTTTATTGTATATAATTGCGTTAGAGAACGGCCAAAAGTGTAAATATTTATTAATTTAGCCGTTGTATCTACTAATTTCGCCATTTTTGTCGAGAAGTTAGGGTGACGAAATAAACATCTTGAATGCATTAAACCTAGACGATGACAGTTTAGTTTCCAGACACAAAGTTAAGAAATACACACGACAAATTGTAGTTTCATAATATGATACAACATAATGGTTGCCTGGTTGTGAGAATGGATCTAAGCTTTTTTCTAAAGATGGCGGAGGTTGAATTAAACGACGATGCCATTGATCAGTGTCTCTTACAGAAGAGGAGATTCAAGTTGATTTAAAAATAAAATTGCTAAGTAATATACTTGATTTGGGATCAAGATGCTGAGTAGCGCATGATCTGCAGTGGTCAGCGACTCATAACTGACTGCTAGCGTCAGGGCCAGCTAACCATAGTTGCCAAGACCTTTCTACACCTCCACGCGGTGATCCTGGATAACAGGCTGCAGCAGGGCAGACTGGCTAAGGAGAAGGGATCGAAGAGGGAATGCTAACCCGGTATTCAAAAAATGCTTGCTGAAGTCGGAAGTGTTGGACCAAAATGTGCAAATATCGCAGCCAAGCTGTAAACTACGACATAACGCATTCCGTTCTCTGGACTACATTCTGCTACTCAAGCCCTTTCAGGGTTTGGTAGCGGGAGATTGAGAACGAACGATGAAGAAGAAGAAGAACATATTTTGTCTAATACATTTTGAAGCTTTAAAACAGACCTTGTTTGTGGTTTAACGGTACGCCACTGCCTCTGAGGTACACATAGTGTGGACATCTTGTTTAAACAGTTGAAAGTTTGAAGTTGATCAACTGCCGATACTTTAATAAAACAACTGATATCAATGAACCGGCGTGGTATAGAATCCAAAATTTAGAAATCATACACGGATCCAGCACAGATGGCCGCCTGAGAGGACGGAGTAGGAGTGTGTGAATCAGAAAACTGCGATAACCACCAATGGCTACACTCTTCACAATCTACTAAGGAGAGGGAATGTGCACCTATGGGTCTGTCCGAAGTGCACTATTAACAGAACCTCATCTCGTCGGTCCCTAATAACGTCCTATCCGAACGGTGAATTGAAGGTAAGCTCTTAATTCTAACTTAACATTCCTAACGCCAAGCGCAAGACATTTCCCTCTGACAGGCAAATCTTGATTTTACGCTTGAGGCGTAAAACGTAAAAAAGCCATTAAGGTTACAGAATATTTAAATGGACGGGGGGGGGGGGGGGGGGGAGAAACAAAAGAGATAAGAGGGGGGGGGGTGTTATATAACAAAGTGGTTAGTGACACTCTTCACAAGACAGACATACATGTGTTCAGATTTAGCTTAATGCCTTCACAATTCTCTCGCTCAGTAACACGTAGCTGGAGAGACAGCACAAGATTCAGAGTGAGGCCATGAGAATCATTCTCGGTTATACAAGAGACACTGCCATGAGGTTTCTGTTGGACCTGGCAACTGTGGGGTTTAGGCGGTAGATGTTTCAGGCTCGAACTTACCTCCACAGCAGCGCGAACGTAGTATGTTCTTTGTAGAACGTCGCTCCCATCACAGTCTGTCTGAAAGAAACTCGTTCTCTTGCCAAAACTCCAGCCTCTGCCACAGTCATATCCAGGCATTCCTGGATATCTTTGTGCCATCGTCTTCTTGGTCTACCCCTTCCTCTTTTGCCTGGCCCCATACCTTCCATCGCCGTTCTCTCAAGACCATTGTGTCTCTTGATGTGACCAAAGTATTTTCCTTTTCTAGCCAAAATGGAATTGATAAACCAGTTCTCCTCTATGCTCAACTCTTGCCGAATGTTTACATTCGATTCTTTGTCTAGAAGTTTTGGTAATCGTCCATGATTCACAGCCATTATCTGCCACAGGAAAAACAGGCTTTCAAGACTTTTACTTTTATCATTTTGTTGGTGCCCCGCCATAATTTCTTCAGGCTGTTCAGTCTCTCCATTGCCATGGCTAGTCTTCTTCTGATTTCTTTCTAGCAGTCGTCATTTTTGTCAATTCTGGAGCCCAGATATTCAAAATGTGTGACCTGATCTATTTCCTCACCACCCACTGTAAATTTATGCTGATATTGTGTATTGTCGGTGGTCATTACCTTTGTTTTACTGATGTTTATGAACAGGTTTTGATCTTTACTCTGTCCATTAACGGCTGAAAGTAGCTGCTCTAGTCCTTCTGCACTTCTTGATAGTAGCACTGTGTCGTCTGCGTATCTAACTCTGGAATATCGCCCCACCCCCCCCCCACCCCCCACCCCTGCCCCAATCGTAAATGAGTTGAAACTTTCAATGTTCTCATCTTCTCGAACATTTCTCATGATACATTCTGCATATATGTTGTACAGATAAGGTGAGAGGATACATCCCTGTCGGACTCCCTTTTGTACTGCAAACCAATCTGATGTTTGCCCAGATACTCGGACAGCGGCTTGTTGATCTTGGTATAATGTTTTAATGAGATGGACTATATGCAAGGGAAACCCCTTTCCTTCATGATTCTCCGCAGATTGTGATGTTTTACCGAGTCGAAGGCCTTGGTGTGATCAATGAAACATGTGTACAGGTATACATTAAACTCTCTACCTTTTTCGTAGATATTCCTTAAATTGAATATGTGATCCCTGGCCCCTCTGTCTTTCCTAAAACCTGCCTGGACTACGTGAATTTCATATTCAAACCTTTTCTCTATCCTTCTTAATAAGATTCGCAAGAGTATCTTGCTAGCGTGGCTGATCAGCGCGATAGTTCGGTAGTTCGTGCACAGCTGCAGATTGCCTTGGGGGGAGGGGGGGGGGGAAGAATATAAATTGATTTCTTCCATGCTTCTGGCCACTCTGCCCTGTGCCATATATGTTCACACAGCTTGTGATAGACTCGAGCACATGCCTCCCCTCCTACTTGTATTAGCTCTACTTGGATATCATCGCATCCTGGGGACTTTTCATTTTTCCGGCTTTTAATTGCAGAGCGTACTTCTTCCAATGTTGGTTCAGGTTCTTTCTCATCCTTTGGTAGGGTTGTAACTGAGCGCTTTGTGCTATATCCATACATGGTTCTGCAGTACTCTCTCCATCTGTTTAGTATGTCTTTGGTTTCTGTTAATGTGTTATCCTCTTTATCATTTATGACACGTGGAACCAGACGGAACTCCCTTGTCAGTGTTCTTATTCCCTTAAATGCATATCTCTCTCTCTCTCACTCTCTCTCTCTCTCTCTCTCTCTCTCTCTCTGCCTTGTTGCTGTAGGTTTTCTATATCCTTACTCGTTTCCACTATGTATCTTCCTTTATCTTTTCCTATTTCTCTTCTAACTTTTCTTGCGCAGTTTTTATATGCTGTGTTGGTCCCCTTACTTCCCATTTGTTTTAATTGTTGCCTTTCTTCAATCAGTTTCTGTGTTTCCTCTGTTATATAGCTCTGTTTCTTTTTCGACATCTTGGGAATCATTTCTTTCGCTGTCGAGATCAAAATATCCTTTGCATACGATGTCAACTTCTCATGTGTCATCTCTTCCTGTACCGCAAGCAACGCCTCAAATTTGTTCTCTACTTTGATGTTGTATTCAGTAGGTATTGCTGTTACATCGAAGCGTATTGGCTGGCAACCTTTGTTGATCCTACATAGTCTTGTTTTGAAAACTGCAAACATGAGGGGTTACGGAAGACAAAAGGCACAAGACTTTAAAGGGGACAATCGTGGATGTTTCAGGCTGAAGCGGTTGTGCAAAGGGGACATAACGCATGGCAAAGAATGGATGAAATTTTCTGAGAATTCCCTGCAGACTTTCCGTGTGATTGTACCACTTGACAGAGCGAGTGAATTCACTTTATGTGGTTTCTGTGGTTAACGTTTTGATAAGTGACAATTCCGTGGATGATTATATCATTATCTACACAGATGGATCCGTTATTCGTGGGTTGAAAAGCGCGTGAGCCTTCGCGGCTCAGAGGGGTGGGAAACGATCAAGTCGGAGTGTGGCGCTTATGCGGTGACCACAAGCAGTCTGACAATGGAGATTATGGCTGTTACAAAGGCGATGGTCTGACTTCAAACAATGGGTGGCACATATGTGTGCATCCTCAGTGATATAATAAAGATGCTCAGGAAGGTGGTATTAGGTTGCGCGCTGCGCCAGTGGTTAGAGTTGGTAGGGCGGTCAAGGATCAGAGAGTCACCTTCATGCTCGTTCCGGGACATGCACGTGTCGAAAGGAACAAGAGAGCTGTTAGGTTGGCCAGTACAGCTATAGTACAGGGCGGGAGATCAATGGACCGAGCCGATAGGTTGGCCAGTACTGCTATAGTACAGGGCGGGAGATCAATGGACCGGGCCGATATCGTAAACGCCGTTAGGGAAATAGGTTGAAAGAAAGATTCAGGAGTTGATCCAGACTCTACGTCCTTGGCGCGACTGGTTGACGTGGCTGAATTGAACGTGAAACGGGAGGCGGAGAGGAAGGAACGCCACAAGGGGATCCAAAGACGTCTGGTTAACCAACACAGGACCGGAACGGTCAGTCATTACGTGCTGGCAGACATGTTGAAGATGAGATCTAAGCGCATGTGGACGTCATGAGTGCAATGAAGGTGATCCGACAACTAACTAACTAGATTTAGCAAGTTACTGTCCCTTT
The DNA here is from genome assembly GCA_036924085.1 of Ariolimax columbianus. Taxonomy (NCBI): domain Eukaryota; kingdom Metazoa; phylum Mollusca; class Gastropoda; order Stylommatophora; family Arionidae; genus Ariolimax; species Ariolimax columbianus. The sequence continues at coordinate 24,674,031 of JAVGWX010000014.1, forward strand.
GTTAAGTAACCCATTTTTTAAAATACGTGCTGCTGTTGGAAGCAGAAACAGTACAGCTCGTTCAGTCTTTAAAAAAACGTGTGTTTTGTTTTAATTGGCATCGGCAAACAACTTGACATAATCATTCCACTTCTACCGTCGAGTCCAGATACTTGTATTTTTCTTGTAGCGTACAGTTTTCTCAGAATTGGGTAGTCGTCCCAATGTCCAACTCTCGCTAATCGTTTCTTATAACATTCCTGGCAAGCTATGTAATGTTGACCTGCCATGACTCTGTCGCTCGTCTTCTAGTTGAGGATATAACTGTTGCCCTAACTCTTTCTTGCGGCTTATAGTTTGAACGGAATAGCGTAGCTCTACCTAACTTTTCTTAGCTGCTTTTTACGACATTCTTGCAGGTTATAGTGTTGCAATTCCAAGGTCCCTTTCGGACTGCATGCATCGCTGCAAGATGCTGAGCAGTACATGAGCTGTATTGATCAGCAACCCAAAACTGACTGCTAGTGTCAGGGCAACGACCCAGAGCTGGCAAGACCATTCTCCACTTCCTAGTGGTGATCCTGGATAACAGGAAGCAACGGGGCAGGCTAAGGAGAAATGATCGAAGAAGGAAGGCTAAATGGTACTCAAAAATACCAAGTCGAAGACGGATGTGTTGGACTGAAAGGTGCAAATATCGCAGTCAATCTGTAAACTACGATACAACGTATTCCAGACTACTTCCTACTACTTCCAAAGCCCTTTTCATAGGTTGGTAGCGGGAAAGGGAAAACGAATAAACGAAGAAGATTTAGAATACGAATAAGAAGAAGAAGAAGAAGAAGAAGAAGAAGAAGAAGAAGAAAAAGAAGAAGAAAAAGAAGAAGAAGAAGGTTGAGGTGAACTGAGTCCCAAACAAACATGGACACAACGAGCATATTAATACTAGCATGGCCAAATTCAAAATGACGATGTTAAATCTAACCAATCTATTTCTGGATCCTCGTCGGTCCTACGGAGTTCCTGCATTCTGCTGAGATTCTTCAAAAATATGGAGAGCCGAGCAATGGGTTAAGCCGTGACCTGGTTAAACCATGTGCAATGACCTTTATTTTTCGACTAAACTAAACTAACAGGGACCGGAAGACGCATTGAAAGAAATTGCACGAATCAGAGACTCATAGCTGACAGCCTGCGTCAGGATCACCGAACCAGAGCTGTGACAGACCCTATCATTCCTCTAAGTGGCAACCCTGAAAACAGTCTGCATCCATGCAGCCTGGCTGAAAGAATATGAATCGAAAAAGAAAGGCAAAACCTGTCATACAAAAAGGCCCCGCTGAAACATAATGTTCCTGAAAGATGCAGATATCGAAACCCGCTTGTCAATTAAAACACAATGAAGCAAAATGTAATTTCAGGATGAACGGCACAAAAGAAGTAACAAACGTGAAATAACGTTTCGACTTATAAAGGTAATTATCGAGAATGAAACAATTAAAAATGGCCCAACAGTAAACAGCCATTTAAGTTAAACGTCGTATACTTTTTGTATTCGGTGGGAAGATGGGGGGGGGGGGGGGGAAGAGGAGAGGGAAGGAGGGGGGGGGGTGTGTGCAATTATCTGAGGTAAAGAACACAACCGCTTAGACTGGAGATTGGGGAGACAATGTAGACGTGAACATGTAACGGGTTGTATACAGACTCTGCAGGGTCTTCTAAACCAGTATAAAAACATTAAGTTAAGTTAAGTTATGGCACATTCTTTGAGTCATCGTCTGAGTAACTGAATGCTAACATTCTCGCGACAGAGATATTCCTCGCACAGGGAGGGGGGAGAATAGGTCTACAGTCACCTCCTTGCATGGCGTAAAAGAAGATCAAAGGAAGTTCTGCATGGGGCTAGAGAAAACACTAAATCTCAAGTCAATATCATGGTACCAGAGATAATACTTATTACATGTCACGTTAATATAGTGCTAGCCAAAACACTTATTTCATGTCACGTTAATATAGTGCTAGCCATAACACTTATTACATGTCACGTTTATATAGTGTTAGCCATAACACTTATTACATGTCACGTTAATATAGTGCTAGCCATAACACTTATTACATGTCACGTTTATATAGTGCTAGCCATAACACTTATTACATGTCACGTTTATATAGTGTTAGAGATAATGTTTATTAAATATCAAGTCAATATAGTTCTAGAAAAAAAACACCTTATTACATGTCAGGTTAGTATAGTGCTATAGATAACGTTTGCTAATATCAAGTTAATATAGGGTTAGAGATAACACTTACTACATGTCAAGTTAATATAGGGTTAGAGATAACACTTACTACATGTCAAGTTAATATAGTGCTAGAAATTAAAGTTTATTACATGTCAAGTTCATATCGTAGCCCCTGAGAACGCATTTATTGTCGTTGACACCCTGATGCTTGAGAAAACACTTATTAGATTGTCAAGTTAATATCACAGTTTTAGAGAAAACATTAGTAAGCACCAAATTAAAGCCTTAAGGCTAAACAAAACACTTCTTCTTCGTTGCGTTCAGGATCTTTTTGGTCATGCTATATCTGCAGGCCAGTCGCCATGATGAAGTCTGTAGTCTGCACCAGGTCGAAGCGGCTGTCCCACAGTTTTTGACTCAGCTCTGCACCCTCTGGCCAGGTCTGGTATCTAATTTCCCTATAGATTGGGCATTCCTGTAAAATATTTTGATATTTGGATTTTGACAAGCGTATTACTTGCACTTTAATTGATTGTTGTTGGTTTGTTTAAACATGATTATGTGTCCTTACATAAGTATCAAGGTGTGATACGGACTGAAATACTGATATCATGAGTATGCGTGCAAATATTTTGACATTTGTATTTAGTGTTTGGGTTTCGACATTGTATGCAATGCATTTGTCTTGTGTTTTGTTGTTGTTTTTTTGTTGTTGTTGTTGAATCATCATGTTTACAGGTATTTGATACAGGTTATATAGGTGATCTACAGAGCAGTATATCTCATCCAGACTGTAGGCCTCCGCAAGCACAAGTCACCACGAGTTCCAGAATCACATGTATGTGGAGTCTTTGCAGAGAAGACTACATTGATCAGAAGTTTTAATATTGACTATGACATATGTTGTCAAATATCGTTTTTGTGGGAAACATAAAGAATTTTGCTGTTTTCTTTGAGAGGGGATAGCTGTCAAGAGAGACAATGATAACTAGCCTGAGGATAACCCACGTAAGTTCGTGGCCTCACAGGAGTTAGTATGAATTGAATCGTCGGCCAGGCGTGTAATGAGACCGCCTGAGAAAATTGACCTGAACTGGTCGTGTGTAACAATGAAGGTTCGTGTCCTTAGAGGAAGGCACGGGAACAGGTCGAGGTATATTGACCTCAATGAGTAAGGAGAATTCCTTAAGGTGTTTCTGTTTTGATGAGTTAAAGGTCCCGCAGGGACAGACTTAGGTGAATTTGACTGTAAAACGATGTAAAAGTGTTGGTTTGTGTTGTAAAAACGCCCAGCCACAGTGTTTTTCTTCTGCTTGTATTGATTGTGTATGTATTACAAAAAGTTTATATGTATCAAATGACATGTCTTTTTATGCATGTACGATGTGAGTGAAGTTGTAAACAGGAGTAGTGTTTACATTTTGGATAGTAGAGACGAAAATGGTGGTCATTTGCCAGATGAAAAAAATGACCATCCATGTTTCGGTCTGTAGTTTAGGGAGGTAATGTAACAGTTCCCGCCGGAGCAAGGGGAGTTTAGGATGCCTGAACATGTTAAAGCTTAAAGCTACATGAATGCATGTCAAGGTCACTCACTGTCTCAGCAAAGGAGAACAGAGTTGGGTTAAGGAATGTGGACAGGTAGAAACTGACCACTGGCCTTCCGATTCTGGTAGGGGGAGATTGATTGACAGACGAAATTGGCAACGGGGCTTGCTGCGAGAGAATGAGTGACAGGTGTGCAAAGTGGTTCGTTCCAATTGGAATTGAAGATGACCATACCTGAGATCGATTGGTCAAGCTCTGGCCTTGCTTGAGGATATATAACTCGAGACAAAGTTTAGCTCGAGAGGCTGGAGGAGAGATGGAGAGTGAGAGGCTGTATGGAGAAGAGAGAGAGAGAGACTGAATGTGGATAGTATGTTTAACTCACCGACTTTAGATAGAGGAGCGATTGATAGACGGTTGGACGAATGTTTGGTGATAGAACAGGAGCGCTCAAATAGGTGTGTGAGTTTTGCATTAATAGATAATGTGAAAGTGTGTTTGTAAGCAAGGACACATTGTGAACGAGTTATGTCGAGATCGCCCGCCTGAGGGGATTTCAGTGAGGAAGAGTATTTGATAAGGTGTGTTGAAGACGCAGTTAAGGCGATGTGTGTGTGATGTAATTGCAAGGCAATAGAACTGGGTTTTTAGATCGTTGGGAATTCCATCAATAGCTAATGCTTACAATTCCCGTTTTAGTATAATGTTTAGTTAAGATATGTATTATATTGTGGTTGTAATTTCTCTACTCATTGTATGATATGAGTATGATATAATAAATATGCCACCTGCTGTTTGATATGTCATTTACTGAGTATGGTCATGATGATGTGGATGAGTGTGAGAATGTTCTAAGATAGATCACGGCCAAGGCAAACAGTGGGATCTGCTACAGTGTCTTCTTGTGTTCTGTTGGTGAATGTCTATCGTAAAGGAAAGAACGAGTGTCTTCTTGTGTTATGTTGGTGAATGTCTATCGTAAAGGAAAGAACGAGTGTCTTCTTGTGTTATGTTGGTGAATGTATATCGCCAACGAGGAAAGAACGAGTGTCTTCTTGTGTTATGTTGGTGAATGTCTATCGTAAAGGAAAGAACGAGTGTCTTCTTGTGTTATGTTGGTGAATGTCTATCGCCAACGAGGAAAGAACGAGTGTCTTCTTGTGTTATGTTGGTGAATGTCTATCGTAAAGGAAAGAACGAGTGTCTTCTTGAGTTATGTTGGTGAATGTCTATCGCCAACGAGGAAAGAACGAGTGTCTTCTTGTGTTATGTTGGTGAATGTCTATCGCTAACGAGGAAAGAACGAGTGTCTTCTTGTGTTATTTTGGTGAATGTCTATCGCGAACAAGGAAAGAATGAATGAAAGGGTACACTATACATTTGTTATGAAGTGTCATATCATGGTTCTCCGCTGTTCAAGGGGACTTAACCGAAGAATTATTGTTATACCAGATAAGTGGGATGTTTCAAATGACATTTAAGCGACTTATTGTTATTTACTAACTTAGTCGCTCCTATATTACTCTAAGGTATAGAGGTCTGTCACAGAAAACCCCAAACGGCATTATTTGTGCTGCGAGATAAGATCTCATGTGACTGTAAAATTCGACCCTGGCACGTCAGACTGTCGTGGCATGTGCGACACCTTGTGGCCGTCAGGGGGACGTAAATATAAGAGTGTGACAATGACCTCTACATTTGGGACATGACAGTTTTTCTTTTGTCTCCCTTTTCAGCATCTGATGTCACCGTACAACAGCTACTTAGTGATACGCTTATCGGGCATGTGAACATGTCCCGTCTATTATGTTTGGACTCCTTGTAAACAGGTAAATATATTCAACATATTTGGCTGACGATTTCTGAGTTCGGTACATTGGCTGAGGATTTCAGAGGTGGGTACTTTGGTTGATGTTTGCAGTTATGTACACAATGAAAAGTACGATACCCAACTTACTTACTTAGTCGCTCCACTTCTACCGTGAGGTGTAGAGGTTTGCCAGAGAAAACACTTTACTGTTCTATCGGCCATCTTTCTCCTGGCCTCTTTACAATCCAATCCAGCCCTCGGTCACTTAGGGACTGTCGTATGTTTTATTACAAACCCACTTTGGGACGTCCTTGGGTCTGCGTTCTTGATTTATTTCCTATTATGATCGCCTTGGTATCCGATCGTCTCCCATTCTGCAGACATGGCCAAACCACTGCAGTTGGGACTGCTCCACTCTAAGCATAGCACAACCGCCAAGAGGACTCCGGTCCACCTTCATCAGCACTCCCAGGATGTAAGGAACGCTAAAAAAAACCGCCATTTTCAGGATGCACAAAAGGGCAAATCCGCCCATCGTGAACATTCTTCAACAACATGTGATCTCATTTTACGACGGATTACTTTCATGAAAATTATCTTCTAAAGTTGTCCTAAAACTAATCGATCTTAAAATGGCAGGACTTGTTTAGAGAAGATCGATTTTGCGACTTTTCTCCATAAAGACTGGAAATATTACCTAAACAAATGGTCAACCAACACCTGTGGGTCCAAACATCACAAGGCGCCTCTTTTATTTGTGGTGGTACATTGCAGGTGGAGTGATAGCCACTCCAAGAATTGTTTACGTCGGCTTTATGGGGATTGGTCTCTCAAACGTTATTGGGTTAGTGTTATCAGTGACAGACATATACCACTATGTCACTTATATTAATAATAATGTATGGTGTAATCATGAGATCTAGCGTTGGTGAGGTGGCTTTACCTTGGAGGAGGGAACGCAGAGAGAGAACGAGAGAGGCAGAGAGAGAGACAGAGAGAGAAGCAGATGGAGACAGAGAAAGAGGCAGACAGAGAGGGGGGGGGCAGACAGAGAGAGAGTCAGAGATAGAGGCAGAGAGAGAGAGAGAGAGAGAGAGAGGATAAAACGCTAAGAATTTAGAACATAATCGATGTAGTATGATAAATGTTGTTTAGTGGAGTTTAGTTGCTTATTAGTGGATCGTCGACCCTGTTGATAAAATCAAGTGTAAACAGACTCGTACAACAATGTATTCACGCAGCAAGATTATAGAACAACAATGTCATCCAAACACCCTGGAAACAGGATGTTTAAAAGGCAGTCAGGCTGACGAGATGTGCATCGACGTGAGCAGTAAACAGATTAAACCAATCATAGCACAACCGCCTGGAGATCCGGGGTCCGCCTTCATTAGCACGTTCGAGATGTGAGGAAAGCTACTACAACCCTCCATTTCTTCTTCTTCTTCTTCTTCGTTCTCAATCTCCCACTACTAAACCCTCAAAGGGTAAGTAGCAGAATGTAATCCAGAGAACGGAATGCGTTGTGTTGTAGTTTACAGCTTGGCTGCGATATTTGCACCTTGCGGTCCAACACATCCGACTTCATAAAGCATTTTTTGAGTACCGGGTTAGCATTCCCTCTTCGATCCCTTCTCCTTAGCCAGTCTGCCCTGCTGCAGCCTGTTATCCAGGATCACCGCGTAGAGGTGTAGAAGGGTCTTGGCAGCTATGGTTCGCTGGCCCTAACGCTAGCAGTCAGCTATGGGTCGCTGACCACTGCAGCTCATGCGCTGCTCAGCATCCTGATCCCAAACCTTCTATTTAATTTATTTATCATCTCATTTTTAACTTTATCTGCTATATTTGTTGCCAGTTTCCTCATCGTCATGCTCAGTTCTTGTGAAGTGAAGTGAAGTGATTTATAAAGGTCACTATATTGGTGGAGTCGGTGTTAAAGGAGTCCTTTAAAAGTGTTTTATTTGCAGTTTTCTTGGTTGCCCTTTATTTTCTCTAGCGAATTTGACGGGTGAACTGTTGCTGTAAACAGAGGAAGCAGCCATCTTGTTTGGCATCGGAAGTTACTGCACAGTAGTATTTCAAACATCAAGGGATCAAGAGAGGGTCGTCATGGATGGCACAGGCTGAGACAACAATCGGACACGTCACTCCAGTTGAGACGATAGCCAAATAGGAACAATGGGTCCACACTGGTAATAGAATGATAGAGTACCAGAGAGTGATCATAACCTTAGGCAAGGTATGCAGAGAAAGAAGCAACGGGAGAGCAGAGCACGAGGTAAATCAGCTGATAACTGGGAACACACAGGAGAGTGACGCATTCATATCCACCGACGGATCAGTCGTGCGCAGTGGGACATCAGGCTGGGGTTTTATCATCTAGAGTGAGAATAGAGGTCGTTGCTGAGAGCAATAGGGCATACATGTCAACAACCTCCAGTATGAGAATGGAGACGGAAGTTGTGACCTCAGCACTGAAATGGATACCTGAGACTTCTATAACAAAGGCAGCCATCGTGACACACGCGCAAGCCGTACTTCAGAAGGTACAGAAGAGATGGCTTAGGTACGGGGTGGATAGCAGCTGTTGAGGCCTCAAACCTCCAGGCGCTGACCTGGATCTACTGTCCTGCTCATGCCGGGGTTAAGGGTAATGAAAGAGCTGACATCATGGCTTCACAAGCTCCAAGCATGGGCACATTAGTGAAGGATAGATATGATATTTTGAAATCAATCAATGACCGCCTGCTGGATGAGGACACCGCAATAGATGAAGCAGCAATACACAGACTGCGAAGTTTCGACATTAAACGAGGTACGAGCGGAGTGGTGCGATTGAGAGGACGGCGTAGGAGAGTGTACAACCAACGAGCTGCATGGACCATCAGCATCCATACCGTACGGCATTTGATGAGAGAGACTGAGCACCTATGGGTATTCCCGGAGTGCAGTGACGTCGATTCTTAGAAACAGAAATACTATAGTGTAAAATGTGATAAAGATCTCAGCTTTCTTTGTGTTTGATACTATTTCGTCCCCAGATTCTCCAACCAAGGATGTTGGGTTAGACTTTCTCTTGTTCCCTTCAAGGTTGCTCAGTAATCTCCTCACCTTGTTGCCTTTTCTTTTTAGATCCAACTTGCTACAATTGTTTCTCCAAGTCTCCCGCTTGCTTTGTTTAGCGATGCAACTTACTTTTACTGCCCATCTATTAAACTCTTATTTAGGGTATTTGGAGATTTTTCTACCTTCTTCCTGGTCTCTCTTCTCTCTTTGACCGCTGCCACCAGCTCTGGGTTCCAGTACGGTTTATATTTCCTGCATGTTCCCTTTGTGATGCATTTCCTTGCAGCTGTTGAGATGGTGGCACATGTTTGAAAGTTGTACTGACGTCATCATTCTTACTTATTTGGCTAAACCCAGCATCAGTTTCCCGATCATAACGGTTCCAGTTAGCCTTTCTGAAATTCCATGATGGTTTTCTCATATCCCTCTGCCGTGTTTCAAAAATTGTTAGGATAGGACGATGATCGCTTCCAACATCGTCCAAGACTTTTAGTGGTAATATTATCTACCAAGTCAGCCGATACAAGTGTCAGATCGGGCCAGCTAGTAGTACCGTGTACTCTGTACAAAAGAGTTGGCATGGTTTCCAGACTCTGGAGCAGTGTAAGATTAGTACCATTACATTGCTCTTTAATCTCCAGGCCTCTATTATTAAAGTGGCGGTATCCAAGATTTGGGATATGGGCATTGAAATCTCCAACGAACACTGTTTTCTTTGGCAAAGGCTCAAATTCAGGTAGACACGTTTTGGACGTTGGAGGACAGTAAAAGTTATGTAGTATGCATTTTGTGTTATCTTTACTCCATAACTTTGTTTGATGGATGATATCATCATTCACAGGATTGTTGGTTAAAATAGCTTGTGTATCATTCCTGACCAGGTCATATTGCGCTGGCACTTGTTGCATTCACACTTAAACTGTGTATAGCCCGTGATGTTAATTTGTCTTTGTGGAAGTATTGTTTCCTGGAGTAGAGCTATGTGGATTTGATAGTCTTGTAGTGTTTTGGTCAGCTCAGTTGCCTTGTTTTGTAATCCGGGAATGTTAAGCTGTAGTATGTTAAGGTTCCCCCTCGCTAACGTCTCTCACAGAGCAGGGGGATTTTCTTTGTTTGGGGGGGGGGGGGGGGGCGCCCGCACCTTGGCAACCGAGGCGACGCACAAGCTCGTTAGAAGAATGTTTGTTTCCTGGCATTGGAGTATTGTGTGTTTTGCTGCAGACTTCTGTCTACCAAATAGCACACTGGATGCGCCTTTCTCCATGGGTGATGGATGTATTTGGCTTTGCCATTTTCTTCCTTGGTCATTTGGAGGTTCGCTGCGTCGATTGGTGGGGGAGGGTGTCAGGTGGGATTCACAGAGTGCATTCCCCGCTAGCCATGGGTGCTCTCATTGCAGATCACACTTCTTCGGGCCTTTTTCCAGTGGCTGTGTCACGTCCTGCCCACTATGCCTTCGTAATATCCCCCACCACCTCCCACGCCCCAACGACATCCAATGTCTCCGCCCCACCTATCCACCCTTAGAGTCAGAGCGTAGTCCGACGGTAGTGCAATGTCAGATCACACGGTGCTCTCGCTGCAGCTGGGGTGTTGGGCTAGGCCGGGGGTCCTCTCTGGGTGCCTATACCATTAGTGGATCCTTGGCAGAGGTCTCGTAGGTTGGACAAAGAAAAGTTGTGTAGAAAGGCAGACGACAGATGAGAAGAACATTTAACATATGGGTGGGGTTTGAGTTGGTAACAGCCAGAGCACATTCCACTTGTCGGTGAGTACTGCGCTGTCGCCTTAAGGGTCCCAAACTGCTCCCCGTCTGTTTATACCACCAGATACTCAGTCGCCTCCATAGTAAACAGCAGGATTACACACGTCAAGGTGTTGCTATGGACACGGTTGTGCAGGAGACGCTCTATACCAAAGGCTTGCTGTCAACCAGACAGCAGCTTCCGCGGTGATTACTGCACCCTGGATGTGAGAGGCTGTAGATTCGCATCATCATCCATTTGTTGTAAGACGGACGTTGTGCCCAGACCCTACATCGACCCCGTCTCAGAGGTCATACAATTAATATCCCACTGACCTCACTATCGTGCTAGAAATTGCTTACAGCCCAGCAAGACAGCTATCCTATCGAAGACAGCTTTGACAAACTGATGTCATGCACATAATCTGGGGATATTCAGAGGCTAGGGAAGCAGCCCCAGACAAATCGTTGCTGTATGTGGATGCGCTGGACTATTGGGCACACAAATAAACTTGTCTCATCAAGACAGTCACAGATATGGCTTTGCTGAGTCATTGAGTGGATGTCCAATGGTGAGTGATTAAGGGATCTGGAAACGGTGAAGACGATCCTCTCATCTCATTCATCATACACAACATCCTAACAGATTATCGTCTCATTCACCACACACAACATCCTAACAGACTATCGTCTCATTCACCACACACAACATCCTAACAGACTATCGTCTCATTCACCACACACAACATCCTAACAGACTATCGTCTCATTCACCACACACAACATCCTAACAGACTATCGTCTCATTCACCACACACAACATCCTAACAGACTATCGTCTCATTCACCACACACACAACATTCAACAGACTATCGTCTCATTCACCACACACAACATCCTAACAGACTATCGTCTCATTCACCACACACAACATCCTAACAGACTATCGTCTCATTCACCACACACAACATCCTAACAGACTATCGTCTCATTCACCACACACAACATCCTAACAGACTATCGTCTCATTCACCACACACAACATCCTAACAGACTATCGTCTCATTTATTACACACACAACATCCTAACGTCTCATTTATTACACACACAACATCCTAACAGACTATCGTCTCATTCACCACACCCAACATTCTAACAGACTATCGTCTCATTCACCACACACAACATCCAACAGACTATCGTCTCATTCACCACACACAACATCCAACAGACTATCGTCTCATTCACCACACACAACATCCAACAGACTATCGTCTCATTTATCACACACACAACATCCTAACAGACTATCGTCTCATTCACCACACACAACATCCTAACAGACTATCGTCTCATTCACCACACACAACATCCTAACAGACTATCGTCTCATTCACCACACACAACATCCTAACAGACTATCGTCTCATTCACCACACACAACATCCTAACAGACTATCGTCTCATTCACCACACACAACATCCTAACAGACTATCGTCTCATTCACCACACACAACATCCTAACGTCTCATTTATTACACACACAACATCCTAACAGACTATCGTCTCATTCACCACACCCAACATTCTAACAGACTATCGTCTCATTCACCACACACATCCAACAGACTATCGTCTCATTCACCACACACAACATCCAACAGACTATCGTCTCATTCACCACACACAACATCCAACAGACTATCGTCTCATTTATCACACACACAACATCCTAACAGACTATCGTCTCATTCACCACACACAACATCCTAACAGACTATCGTCTCATTCACCACACACAACATCCTAACAGACGATCCTCTCATTCACTACACCCCAACAGACGATCCTCGCATTCACTACACACCATCCTAACATGCGATCATCTCATTCACTACACACAACACCCCAACAGGCGATCATCTCATTCACTACACACAACACCCCAACAGACGATCCTCGCATTCACTACACACAACACCCCAACAGGCGATCCACTCATTCATCACACACATCATGACCTTTACAGCGCTGCTGGCCAATACAGTCTGCCATACTCTAAAAATGTAGAATGGAAAAAATAGAGACAGGTACATTTTTAAAAATTTAAAATATTTGGACAAGGAAAGCACAGCTCAGAAAATGAATAAAGCAGCAAAAATAGACCCACAAAAATGTACTCATAGGATCAAGACATAGTAAGAGCGCATGAGCTGCAGCGGTCAGTCACCTAAAGCTGACTGCTAGCGTCAGGGCCAGCGAACCAGAGCTGCCAAGACCCTTCTACACCTCCACGTGGTGATCATGGATAACAGGCTGCAACAGAGCAGACTGGCTAAGGAGAAGGGATCGAAGAGGGAGTGCTAGCCCGGTACTCAAAAAATGCCTGCTGAATTCGGATGTGTTGGACCGAAAGGTGCAAATATCACAGTTGAGCTGTAAACCATGACACATCGCATTCCATTCTCTGGACTACATTCTGCTACTTAAGCCCTTTTATGGTTTGGTAGCGGGAGATTGAGAACGAACGAAGCTAAGCCATAGTAAAAGCTTCTTTTCTTATGCTAGAAATAAAGAACGAAAGACAAAGTAGGCCCTCTCATTTATAGGAAAGGAAAAATAATAATAGAATAGGGATGCAACTAATCTACTCAATCACTACTTTGGAAATCTACACAAAAGAAGAATGCTTCAAGAACACATATTTTCCAGAGGCATAGAAACAGTGGGATTAAAATCAATCCGTATTACGGAGGATATGGTTTTTAAAAAAAATAGGTATTGAAAGTGGATAAATGTCCAAGTCAAATTGGTATTCATCCAAAACCGTTGGCTACATTATGTTCTCAATCACTTGTAAACTGAATTGTTCCAGGGGATTAGAAAGATGCAGGAGTGATACTCTTCTTCAAAAAGGGCAAAAAATCAGATCCAGCAAATTATAGACCGGTGAGTTTAACGAGTATAGTTAGAAAATATTGTAATGCATTTAGACAAGTTTAAACTAATCAGAAATAGTAAGCATGGGTTTACTAGAGGGGGATCATGCTTAACAAATCTATTTGAATTCACGGAGAACAGAAAATGATAAAGGGGAGCCAGTGGATGTTATTTATCAAGATTTTGCAAAGGCCTTAGAGTACCTCAGAAAAGATTATTTAGGAAGTAAAAATCACATGGAATAGGTGGGGAAGTTGCAAAATGGATTTAAAATTTATTAATGGGAAGAAGGCAGAGAGTGCACATAAATAAGGAGTGGTGTGACATTTTGTTTAACGGAGTGTGACAGGATCGGTTTTGGGACCAATTTTGTACTTGATATATATAAATGATTTGGATATTGATATCGGATCCATGGTGGCAAAATTTGCTGACGACAAAACTATGCAGTAGTGTCTCATCTAAAGCAGAAGTGAATATATTGAGGTTGGATTTAGATAAAATTTGAGAATGTTCTGTGAGCTGGCAAATGGAGTTTAATGTAGATAAATGTAGTTAACCACACGGGTAGATCTAATTTAGAACATAATTACAGAATTGGCAAGAACAATATTAGAAAGATAGATAAGGAAAGGGACCTAGGGACTATAATAGATCATACAGGTAAAGTGAGTGAGCAAGTCCTGGTAGCAGTGAAAAAGGCAAATGCAATGTTAAGTATGATAAAAAGAAATAAACATAAGAGCAAGGAACTGATTGTCAAACTGTATAAAGCATTAGTTAGACCTAGATTGGAGTACTGTGTACAGATGTGGAGTCCTTATCATATAGGAGATATAAACATGCTGGAAAGGATACAAAGAGTGACAAAGCTGATAGTGGGATTCCAGAATTACAGTTATGAGTAAAGACTCAGAAAAACCAGCCTACAGTGTTTACAAAACAATAATTCGAGGTGACTTAATTCAGGTTTACTAAGATAATCAAAGGAAAAGATAAATTAGGCTATAACAAGTTTTTAAAAATACAACCACCTACAAGAACAAGAAGGTATAGCTACAAATTAAAGAAAGGTCCAGATTCAGTTCATCCAGTAACCCATCAGGTCTTTGGGGCACACATGAAGACACTCCTAAAATCCCACGCCATCATTCTCTCTATCTGTCGTATCTCACCGAGACGAAGGCCTGACCACTCAGTGATATTGTCCACCGATCTCTTCCTTGGACGTCCTCGCCCTCTCTGTCCCGGTACGGAAACAGAGTACCGAGTTGGTAATTCCGTTGGACCTCGTGACGTGCCCGCACCAGGCTATCTTTCATCTTTTGATAGCTGTGAACAGATCTTCAAATGGACCATAGCATCTTCAACTCTTGACTTATTTCGACATTCGTGACACAATCTTTATATTTAACATTTAGGAGTTTTCTATAGCACATATTTAGGTTTCCTGATTTAGGCAGTGGTATAATTACTGATTTTGTCCAGCTGGAGGGCCACTCTCCTGTCTGCCAAATTCCATTGCAGACGTATGTCAGAGTATCAATTGTTGCCTCACCTCCCACTTGTAGCAGCTCTGCTGGGATATTATCCACACCTACAGCCTTCCCTCCCTTCAGCATATTTACGGCTTCATGCACTTCTTCCCTTATCGTTTGATTTTCCTCTATCAGACTTACTTCAAGAGACATTGCATTTCTGGGGTCACCTCGACCTTCATGCTTATAGTTCCAAACAGTACTCTGGCCAGCGCTCACGAATGTCTTGAGCTTCTGCGAGACATTTCCCATTCTTGTCCTGAATCGTATTTCGACTTTGTACAGGCCTTACAAAGTCCTTGACTAATTTATACGCCCCCTTGGTATCATTTCTTCCTAGTTTTTGTTCGATATCTGCACACTGAGTCGTTATCCATTCCACTTTGGTCTGTTTCATCTTGGCCTTTGTTTCCATTTATCTCTCTATATTGCTGAATCCCATCTAGTGTTTTCTTAGCTCTCTTCATTTGTTGTCTCTTGTCACATAAATCCAGTATTTCACTCGTGATCCATGCTTTCTTCTAAATCCTGCATCTACCTAGAACCTCAGATGCCATGGAGATTAATGCCAAATTCAGGGCTTCAGTCATCGTATCAACATCTGCCTCCTCGTTAAGAATCAAGAGAGGTGCGAATTAGATTAGATATTAGGAAATTTTTTTTAGTCACAAAGTGGTGAATGCTTGGAATGCATTGCCACAGGAAGCAGTGGAGGCAAGGACAATTGATATATTCAAGAATAGATTCGATGCACATAGATTTTAGAGCAAGGAAATGTAAATTTAAACTGGCTGTATAAGACTCTGCAGTCTTCTAAACACAGTATAAAGACGTCAAGTTATTTTTTGAACTGGGGTCTCCATATAAAACTAACAAAACACGGCTCATTTGATTTTACATACCTTCACTTCTTTCTTTACTAACTACTCGCGAAAGTGTTTTTAATCAGTGTGGACTATCCCATTATCAGGGATGGCGAGGTCGTAAATGATCTTTGTGAGGTAGATCTGTTTAATTAGTTTATTTAGATGTAATAAATACGTTTGAAGTGAAAACTAACAGATTGGTCTAGCTTAAAAATAACAGTATCTGTGTTTTGTGGTGATTCCGTTGGATTAATCGAGGAGCGACGTATACTATTAGGCGAGTCTCAATGTGTATGCTTAGTTTTATAAATTTTCACCATCATGTATCTCAGAAACTAACAAACACACAACAGAAGAACACCTACTAATTATCCAGGCATAACAAAACCATCACACCTACTAAATATCCTAACAGATGAGCCTCTCATTCACGCCGACACACATCCTATCTAATAAATGTGCGAAAACAACTCTGGTGTCAAAGTTACGATATTGAATTTATTTGCATCAATTTTATAACAAATACAAAAACCTGGTACCACATTAGAGACTGCGGTAACTACAAAACACCCAATCCGCTATCGGCCTCTTCACAAATAATGTACAACTATTTGTAAATTGTCACAACATGTCGTCACCACATCTGCACGTCACAATCACTAACTATCAGACAATTTTTTTGTGTGGTCTGTAGTGATACAAAAAGTTACTTTAATTTACAATAAATTTTGGTGACCAGACTACAAAATTCTGAACAAAATGCCTAAAATTTAATTCATGAGCTATTTAATTACTCGTCTCTTAAAGCGGACACAGCTTCCGTACACTTCTTTTTTAAATATATATATATATACCATCAGTGCTAAGTTTGGTACGCTATACATATCTTTATGAGTTAATTTATATCTAAGTCTTAAGTCCCATGTTAAAATGCAAAGAGGAGCAGGAAAGCCATCATAAGACAGAATAGACCCATGGCCTCGGACAGGGCAAATCCCAGGATAGCAAAGGAGAACAGCTGTCCCTTCAACGAGGGGTTGCGAGCATAGCCAATGACCAGGCTACCAAAAACACTGCCAATTCCAGCTCCTGTGAAAGGGATAAAGAAATGTGTTGTTGGAAAGTACATGCTGAGAAAGTCACATCAATAACAGCATTTCATCATTCAGTGTCAGACATTGAACTTAGGAATTACACATATTTTTAAAATATCTCAATACATTTTAAAATACATTATATAGCAAATTGGATCCACTTTCAGAAAAACATAACTTATTTGTGATAAATAATGGGCACTAAAATGTGAAACGCAGAAAATGTGTTTTTCTTAATGTTTTGTGTCTTTTTAACCTATTTTCCCACATTTTTCAGATTTGATTGGGCAGGACATAAATTTCGTGAAATTGTTAATACTGACTTGTGTGTCACTCTGCCGATGAAACCAGTAGTAACGAGGCTAGGTCTAATGTTGCCGATATATCGGTAGAAGACAGGTCAGCCCAATGTACAACCATTAAAGTTTCTGTTACCTAAACATGGTTTGGGTATTGATGTTTTCCCGTATGGTTACTTCACTTTATTTATAAATGAATTTTACAGCAATATTTAAGCAATATATAAAACAAAGTCAAGCCATCGTCTTGGGGCATAAAGGTTTGGTGCTGTGCATATCCACAAATTGGCTATGCAAGCAGTTTTATCAGTTTTTACTTTTACACTAAGAAAGCTAACGATCCAATGCCTTATGGTATAGACCATCATGTGGTACTAGCCTATATCTGGGAAAGGGTTAACATTTTTACTTTGACAATTACTTTTCTAGTGGTTTCTGATGCAGCTGGCAATGACAAATTCTTTCATCTACAGTGACTCAGGGCAGAAGTGAGACATGCGGTCATCTGCAGTTCTGCCTTGGTGTTTTAGAAGGCTTGAAAGGAGTCACTGAAAAAAGACTGCAAATTAGATGCCCCAATCAGGAATATGCAGCAGCAGATATGAATGAACTGGTACGAATGTAAGGATGCTGTTAAGTCTTTTGTTTGTTCAAGGAACAAGTTGAAAACTCCACGCAGATATGGCAGAGAGACTATTTATCGCTGTCCAGTGCAGGGTTGCCAGCTCTGCGGTTTTCTCGTCTAATTGGGCTTCTTTTCTTCAGATTTGCGGGAAATTTCGGTTGGTTGCTGTATTTTGGGCTACTTCCATTATTGGCCACTCTTTTGGGGGCTACCTTGCACAGACATGTTTTGTATTTACGATGTTACAAATGCGCCTTCAAACGTACTACTTAATTATATTTGCAGTTGATTTCGGCATTATTAAGTTGTATTTGTATTCTTGGGCTTGAAATACAGCGTAAATAATATTAATCTTTTTTTTTACTCTGTTAAATTATTCAAAAGTTTTCAGTTCATTATAAATCGTTATGGGCAAGTGGGCACAAAGTACAGTAAATGATATTGTAATGATTGGGAAAAATATACAGCACTGAAAGATTGGATTCAGAGTTCTAGGTAACGTTTCGAAAGCTTATTGTAAATATTGCTAATGTGAAGTATGTGCACATCATGGCGATTTGATTTCGCATGCCTTAACTGATAAGCATCAACGAAATTCAAACTCAAGAAGTATATTTGATCTAGGTTGCCATTCAACGGCAATGGATGACACAGAAAAGATGCCATTCCGGCGTCTCGACAGTCAATCATTTAGGCAAACTGATGCATGATATTCTCGACAGTCAATCATTTAGGCAAACTGATGCATGATATTCTCGACAGTCAATCATTTAGGCAAACTGATGCATGATATTCTCGACAGTCAATTATTTAGGCAAACTGATGCATGATATTCTCGACAGTCAATCTTTTAGTCAAACTGATGCATGATATTCTCGACAGTCAATCATTTAGGCAAACTGATGCATGATATTCTCGACAGTCAATCATTTAGGCAAACTGATGCATGATATTTCTGGGAAGGAAATTTAAGTGTACAGCATTGATCAAGCGTGTTTTGGGTCCAGCTGTACATGAGGAATTACTAAGTGATTGGAAAGATTCCACGTACTCACTAATCATTGACGAAAATACTGATATCACAAGAGAGAAGCAGCTCTTTGTAGTGGTGCGCTACTACAGTCGAACATCAGAGAAAATTTGGCCTGTTATCCTTGGAATCTGGAATGGCCGATAGCATTTTCCAAGCCATGAACAATTTTCTTCATTTGAAGAACATTCAGATTGACAAGTGTTGTGGACTGGCAACGGATGGGTGTAATCAGTAATGCAATGTGTGGCATAAATAAATGTCATCACAATGTTTTGATACATATTTCCAAACATTGTGCATATCAAATGTCATTCAAGTGATTGTCCCACACTTTGAAGGTAATGCCAAGAAATGTTAATTCATGGTGGCAGAGACATACCAAATGGTTCTGTCATAGTACTGCTCGTCAGCAAAAATGCGGTGTATTCATGCATAAATGTTGTAGAAGATCCTCTAAATATTATTAATTGTCTGATACACGCTGGCTATCAATAGCACCTTGTGTGTTGGATTGGTATGATGAATTAAAATATTTTCAAGTGGCTAAAGATGTGGAGCGGATTTACACTGCTGAGCTTTTGTACAATATGTACAATGCAATTGAAAATAAATTGTATCTTGTTTCCCCATCCTCTAAGAACTCAGAGGTAACAAACTCTTCAAGTTAGAGCAAGTCCTGCCAAACTGATGAGTGAATTGATGTTATATCGCTACGCTATATTCTGCAATACATCATGAGCCAAACAACATTCTATAGATGGGCTTCGACTATGACATTGACAACCACTCAAATCATCTTCCCCTTGCATCTGTTAATTTTGGAATAAAATTTCAAATAAATCTAGCGGAATGTAACAATGAAAGGCAGCCCAGCTGGCAGAAGATTTTGTCAAAATTATACAGATTGCCAACAAACATGGAATGAAATGAATCGTTATCTAATCTTAGCCCATTAGAAATTTTGGGCAACAGAAGCCACATTTAACAACATTATCGTTTCCTACTTTATTTCAAGGAAATCTTGGACAACTGGAACACCAGTGGAATGCAACTCAGCTTAATTTCTTGGCCAAATACCGATGAGGCTGATGTTGAAAGGTTTTGGGTGGACATTACTAACCATACAGATGCATGAGGAGAACACAACTTCCATGATCTAGGACATTTTGCTCTCTTTTGGCGTTACCATTTATCAATGTATCTGTTGAGAGCGTTTTCGCAAATTAATCTAATTCAAACGAAACTCACGAACAAGATGCAACAAAGTCTGCTTGAAAATCATCTGATTATTCGTGGCTATATGGCTCGTAATAACATTTGTTGCAATAATGTCCAGCCAACCAGCACAATGCTGTCCCTGTTTACATCCGATATGCATGAACATAGTGAAACAGAAAAGATGCCTAAAGATGTGGATTTCTAGGTGTGTGTATGTGCGGCAGGGACATACCCCTATGATGATTCAACTCATTCATTGTATGTTAATGTGTCATTTTTTTTTGTAGCATATATTTTCCTTTTTATAACATTGTTACTGACATTTATTGTTTATATCAATTTTCATCTTACATTGCACAGCTAAACAGCACAATTTACCAGTTTTTGTGCGGCCAGATTAAGTTTTGTTTCTAAAAATATGAAAATTAGCATAATTATGTTCATCTTTAACTATTTTAAAATAAATTTTCAATTCAAATAATTTATTGAAGCTACTTTTGGGTGGTTTTTTTTTAGAATCATCTGGCAACCCTATTCCAGTGTGTCAAAAAGGACTGTTATTCATCATTCCACAGTTGTAATATACTGTATTAATGTCAGATTATAATGCATACTTGTTAAAGTTTGTGGTTGATGGAAGACTAAAAAAAAATCTTCAAAATAATTGTTGTTTTTATTGCATTTCACAATTTTAATTTTACAAAAAACTGTTGTACTTTATACATACTTCAATTACCTGTGTCTAGTATCAAGCATAATTGTAGCAGTATGTTTTATATCAATTTTTTTCTGAAGTCTGTCAAAAGACAGTTCCCATGTCCTGGACTGAAGGGGACAAATTATGTAAATATGCTGGAACAAGAGTGCATAATGCAATTTGCAACAATGACGACAGAAAATCACATGGTGCCTTCGATTTTGCACCATTTCCACTGCCAAACTTTCAAATGAAGGATATTTTTCAGCATCAAAACTGAATTTATTCATGTATAATACGCACCTGAATTTTGGTGAACCAAAATTAAAATTGTGAGCATTATACATAAGATAGGTTAAAACTACCTGCTACCTTGCAAGCAGGGCGGTGACAGCCAAAGGCTAGGCTAAGTTAACACTAAGCTAACCTTTACCAATCCACCGTTGTGAAATTGTGATTTTCATTTCAAAGCGGTTGTCATTGCCGAGTCATTGGTCAGTCGTGTTAAAGCACCAGGGTTGATACTATAGATATGGATGAACATATGGGAATTTGAATAAAAATAGATAACTTACATCAGCTTGGATTTTAACTGTGAAAATGGACTGTTGGATTATTAAAGTGAATTTTGAAATGATTTATTCTCTTTTTCCCTAAGATTTAAAAATGATCTCACACTAAGAGATGAAGTTACGGTGTTGCAACAGATTTTTCTAGGCCAGATCTGTTAATTTTTTTAATGTAGATGTAATAAAGACATTTGTAGTGAAGGGGACGGCTTGGCCTAGTAGTTAAGTGGCACGGCTCACAACCAGAAGGTGCTGGGTTCGATCCCCATCACAGCACCTGCCGTTACGCCGGGGAAGCAAACCCTTAGAGGAGGAAGCAGACCCTTACATAAAATGCTTGCTGAAGTCGGATGCACTGGGCCGACAGGCGCAAAATAAAAACCAGTGTAACGCACACCCGCCTTGGGGAATAGAGAAATAAGGCGTACGCCAAAAAAAAAAACATTTGTAGTGAAAACAGATACAGCGATCTGGTAAAACTTTATTATCCGTCTGTGATAATTTCCCAAATTTTCTGTGGACATGATACCCCCCAGATATAGGTTGTCTAAAAGTTTCTGTTGTTTTTCATCATTTTGTATCTTAGAAACTAACACACAACAGAAATAATGACACCAAAGAGTTCTTTATTAATTCATGTCTCCACACAAAATCAAAAACCACAGTAAAATGCGCCACGCAGACAAAAATGCAGCTGCAGGGGAAATATTTTGTTATGGTCTCAAAGGTTAAAAGATAAGTTAACCAAAATAGATCAATTTACAATTTGCGGATAGATGCAAATATAAGTTAAACCACAAAATGAAACCAATAACATTGCACTAAATTATATTCAAACATTTTTGTTAAATGGTTGAACAATGAAGTATGGCCCAAGAGTTATTCTTTCCTCCAAATGGGCCCCAAGATCAAAATAAGACGGACAGAACAACAAAAAATTAATTCAAAAACATAAGCATGTTAGTACCTGATCCGGCGACACCCACAGTAGCAGCTCCTGCTCCAATATATTTAGCGGCCTGGTCAATATCACGCTGAACATTACTGGTCTGGAACAATCGGATCTGAGAACAGAAGAAAATAAATTCATGTTAAATGATAGATCAACTGACAATGTTTCAGTGTGAATAAAACCAGGGACAGGATCACCACCATCCCCTCCAAAAGCAAAGATCATGTATAATAAAGACAAGTGATACTCATTACAGACGCTGTAAAACAAAAGATATTCAGAAGCTAAAAGTAATAATAATAGTTGCCCATCGCCAAGTGAAGATGACAACAGCAGCATCTTTCTGCTGTGAAATATGTCATTGCTGTAATGACCAATCCTGAAACGACATACATTTTGGGACAAACATGAGGGATCTTGGTGCAGCGGTGTGCGTTTTACTTTACTGACAGCATGATTTCGCCGACGGATTCACTCTCTGCGCTCTGAGGACCTTCGGTGATAGTTTTGCTCAAGCACCTTCCAGGATATGACAACAATCTTAGTGCTCTCCAGAGAGAATTTCCAAGTCTAGCTTTTTTATTTCTACCCCTCTGGTGAGATGCTTGGGGATGTGCTTATTTGCAGAAGAGTATGGATACTCAAATATGTATATTAAATATAAAGATATATATATATATCTTCCCTGCTCCATCAAGTTAAATAGAAAGCTATGTGACATCAGTGGTTCCATGTACAGCAACCATCATCTTTAGTCTGAATGTGTTAAGATGATTTCATCATGTGAAACATACATTCTGTATTCGTGTTAGAGCAGGGATTCTCACATCTTCATGTCATAAATTATTTCCAGCACAATAAAACTTTGAAGAGAAATGGATCAAATATGAACTCAAGCTTGGGCAACCATTCATACAGCTTGGATGTACAGAAACCAAATAATCCATGTATGGTACTCAAAATCTCTGAACAATCTAAAGTTGTAGCTAGCTAGTATTACAAAATCCTTAGGTTTTCCTTTCAGCTGATCCATTGCTAGACATCCTTATAATAAGTAAATAAAACCATCAATGCTGCCATACCTCCTGGAGGAGATGGTAGCAAGACCTCTCACAATAACAGCTTAAGTTACCAGCAACACCATATACAGAGTTGCTAAATAAACTGAAGTTGAACATGCTATAGCCACACGAATTAAACCACATACAATCCCGATGCTAATAGCCAAATGCGAGTTCTAAAGGCAAACCAAGAAAGACACTGGAAGCACCACCATATCAAGTCAGACCAGATGGATTTTGCACAACAAATTATCGGTTTTGGCTTCACACACTAATTGAATGCTACAATTCTAGAATTATCAAGCTCTTAACATTTGAGGTCGCACCGAGACCAAACTAATACATGCAATTGTTTTGATAGCCTGGCAAATTGAACAATCTTAGCTCAGGGTCTATCATCAAAATGTTAAGAGCCCCTGGTCTACTATATAAAGACATGGCAGCCCATTGAGTAGAAGGAAAATGAGACAAAATGCAGAATCTACAAGACTTTGCACACATGGCCATCTGTTGCAACATGTCACAGAATTCCTAGTTATTACATCATTGATTAAATTTAAAAGAAGAAGGTGGTAAAATGGGTATGCTAATCAGTTCATACCATTTATTTTCCACATCAAGCAATTTTTTCAATGTAAAGTCTAGCATAACATTGAAAACTGACACAGAAATAAAAGTTAACTGTGCAGGCAACAACAAAAAGCTGGTTTTTACTACAATCAAACAACAGGAAATTATCCAGAGAGCAACAAATGCTTCCACTAGTCCTTCCCTGCTCTGAAGTTAAATAGAAAGCTATGTGCCATCAGTGGTTCCATGTACAGCAACCATCATCTTTAGTCTGGATGTGTTAAGATGATTTCATCATGTGAAACATACATTCTGTCTTCGTATTAGAGCAGGGATTCTCACATCTTCATGTCATAAATTATTTCCAGCACAATAAAACTTTGAAGAGAAATGGATCAAATATGAACTAAAGCTTGGGCAACCATTCATACAGCTTGGATGTACAGAAACCAAATAATCCATGTATGGGACTCAAAATCTCTGAACAATCTAAAGTTGTAGCTAGCTAGTATTACAAAATCCTTAGGTTTTCCTTTCAGCTGATCCATTGCTAGATATCCTTATAATAAGTAAATAAAACCATCAATGCTGCCATACCTCCTGGAGGAGATGGTAGCAAGACCTCTCACAATAACAGCTTAAGTTACCAGCAACACCATATACAGAGTTGCTAAATAAACTGAAGTTGAACATGCTATAGCCACACGAATTAAACCACAGACAATCCCGATGCTAATAGCCAAATGCGAGTACTAAAGGCAAACCAAGAAAGACACTGGAAGCACTACCATATCAAGTCAGACCAGATGGATTTTGCACAACAAATTATCGGTTTTGGCTTCACACACTAATTGAATGCTACAATTCTAGAATTATCAAGCTCTTAACATTTGAGGTCGCACCGAGACCAAACTAACACATGCAATTGTTTTGATAGCCTGGCAAATTGAACAATCTTAGCTCAGGGTCTATCATCAAAATGTTAAGATCCCCTGGTCTACTATATAAAGACATGGCAGCCCATTGAGTAGAAGGAAAATGCGACAAAATGCAGAATCTACAAGACTTTGCACACATGGCCATCTGTCGCAACAACATGTCACAGAATTCCTAGTTATTACATCATTGATTAAATTTAAAAGAAGAAGGTGGTAAAATGGGTATGCTAATCAGTTCATACCATTTATTTTCCACATCAAGCAATTTTTTCAATGTAAAGTCTAGCATAACATTGAAAACTGACACAGAAATAAAAGTTAACTGTGCAGGCAACAACAAAAAGCTGGTTTTTACTACGATCAAACAACAGGAAATTATCCAGAGAGCAACAAATGCTTCCACTAGTCCTTCCCTGCTCTGAAGTTAAATAGAAAGCTATGTGCCATCAGTGGTTCCATGTACAGCAACCATCATCTTTAGTCTGGATGTGTTAAGATGATTTCATCATGTGAAACATACATTCTGTCTTCGTGTTAGAGCAGGGATTCTCACATCTTCATGTCATAAATTATTTCCAGCACAATAAAACTTTGAAGAGAAATGGATCAAATGTGAACTAAAGCTTGGGCAACCATTCATACAGCTTGGATGTACAGAAACCAAATAATCCATGTATGGTACTCAAAATCTCTGAACAATCTAAAGTTGTAGCTAGCTAGTATTACAAAATCCTTAGGTTTTCCTTTCAGCTGATCCATTGCTAGATATCCTTATAATAAGTAAATAAAACCATCAATGCTGCCATACCTCCTGGAGGAGATGGTAGCAAGACCTCTCACAATAACAGCTTAAGTTACCAGCAACACCATATACAGAGTTGCTAAATCAACTGAAGTTGAACATGCTATAGCCACACGAATTAAACCACATACAATCCCGATGCTAATAGCCAAATGCGAGTTCTAAAGGCAAACCAAGAAAGACACTGGAAGCACCACCATATCAAGTCAGACCAGATGGATTTTGCACAACAAATTATCGGTTTTGGCTTCACACACTAATTGAATGCTACAATTCTAGAATTATCAAGCTCTTAACATTTGAGGTCGCACCGAGACCAAACTAATACATGCAATTGTTTTGATAGCCTGGCAAATTGAACAATCTTAGCTCAGGGTCTATCATCAAAATGTTAAGAGCCCCTGGTCTACTATATAAAGACATGGCAGCCCATTGAGTAGAAGGAAAATGAGACAAAATGCAGAATCTACAAGACTTTGCACACATGGCCATCTGTCGCAACAACATGTCACAGAATTCCTAGTTATTACATCATTGATTAAATTTAAAAGAAGAAGGTGGTAAAATGGGTATGCTAATCAGTTCATACCATTTATTTTCCACATCAAGCAATTTTTTCAATGTAAAGTCTAGCATAACATTGAAAACTGACACAGAAATAAAAGTTAACTGTGCAGGCAACAACAAAAAGCTGGTTTTTACTACGATCAAACAACAGGAAATTATCCAGAGAGCAACAAATGCTTCCACTAGTCCTTCCCTGCTCTGAAGTTAAATAGAAAGCTATGTGCCATCAGTGGTTCCATGTACAGCAACCATCATCTTTAGTCTGGATGTGTTAAGATGATTTCATCATGTGAAACATACATTCTGTATTCGTGTTAGAGCAGGGATTATCACATCTTCATGTCATAAATTATTTCCAGCACAATAAAACTTTGAAGAGAAATGGATCAAATATGAACTAAAGCTTGGGCAACCATTCATACAGCTTGGATGTACAGAAACCAAATAATCCATGTATGGGACTCAAAATCTCTGAACAATCTAAAGTTGTAGCTACCTAGTATTACAAAATCCTTAGGTTTTCCTTTCAGCTGATCCATTGCTAGACATCCTTATAATAAGTAAATAAAACCATCAATGCTGCCATACCTCCTGGAGGAGATGGTAGCAAGACCTCTCACAATAACAGCTTAAGTTACCAGCAACACCATATACAGAGTTGCTAAATCAACTGAAGTTGAACATGCTATAGCCACACGAATTAAACCACAGACAATCCCGATGCTAATAGCCAAATGCGAGTTCTAAAGGCAAACCAAGAAAGACACTGGAAGCACTACCATATCAAGTCAGACCAGATGGATTTTGCACAACAAATTATCGGTTTTGGCTTCACACACTAATTGAATGCTACAATTCTAGAATTATCAAGCTCTTAACATTTGAGGTCGCACCGAGACCAAACTAACACATGCAATTGTTTTGATAGCCTGGCAAATTGAACAATCTTAGCTCAGGGTCTATCATCAAAATGTTAAGAGCCCCTGGTCTACTATATAAAGACATGGCAGCCCATTGAGTAGAAGGAAAATGCGACAAAATGCAGAATCTACAAGACTTTGCACACATGGCCATCTGTCGCAACAACATGTCACAGAATTCCTAGTTATTACATCATTGATTAAATTTAAAAGAAGAAGGTGGTAAAATGGGTATGCTAATCAGTTCATACCATTTATTTTCCACATCAAGCAATTTTTTCAATGTAAAGTCTAGCATAACATTGAAAACTGACACAGAAATAAAAGTTAACTGTGCAGGCAACAACAAAAAGCTGGTTTTTACTACGATCAAACAACAGGAAATTATCCAGAGAGCAACAAATGCTTCCACTAGTCCTTCCCTGCTCTGAAGTTAAATAGAAAGCTATGTGCCATCAGTGGTTCCATGTACAGCAACCATCATCTTTACTCTGGATGTGTTAAGATGATTTCATCATGTGAAACATACATTCTGTCTTCGTGTTAGAGCAGGGATTCTCACATCTTCATGTCATAAATTATTTCCAGCACAATAAAACTTTGAAGAGAAATGGATCAAATGTGAACTAAAGCTTGGGCAACCATTCATACAGCTTGGATGTACAGAAACCAAATAATCCATGTATGGTACTCAAAATCTCTGAACAATCTAAAGTTGTAGCTAGCTAGTATTACAAAATCCTTAGGTTTTCCTTTCAGCTGATCCATTGCTAGACATCCTTATAATAAGTAAATAAAACCATCAATGCTGCCATACCTCCTGGAGGAGATGGTAGCAAGACCTCTCACAATAACAGCTTAAGTTACCAGCAACACCATATACAGAGTTGCTAAATAAACTGAAGTTGAACATGCTATAGCCACACGAATTAAACCACATACAATCCCGATGCTAATAGCCAAATGCGAGTTCTAAAGGCAAACCAAGAAAGACACTGGAAGCACCACCATATCAAGTCAGACCAGATGGATTTTGCACAACAAATTATCGGTTTTGGCTTCACACACTAATTGAATGCTACAATTCTAGAATTATCAAGCTCTTAACATTTGAGGTCGCACCGAGACCAAACTAATACATGCAATTGTTTTGATAGCCTGGCAAATTGAACAATCTTAGCTCAGGGTCTATCATCAAAATGTTAAGAGCCCCTGGTCTACTATATAAAGACATGGCAGCCCATTGAGTAGAAGGAAAATGAGACAAAATGCAGAATCTACAAGACTTTGCACACATGGCCATCTGTCGCAACAACATGTCACAGAATTCCTAGTTATTACATCATTGATTAAATTTAAAAGAAGAAGGTGGTAAAATGGGTATGCTAATCAGTTCATACCATTTATTTTCCACATCAAGCAATTTTTTCAATGTAAAGTCTAGCATAACATTGAAAACTGACACAGAAATAAAAGTTAACTGTGCAGGCAACAACAAAAAGCTGGTTTTTACTACGATCAAACAACAGGAAATTATCCAGAGAGCAACAAATGCTTCCACTAGTCCTTCCCTGCTCTGAAGTTAAATAGAAAGCTATGTGCCATCAGTGGTTCCATGTACAGCAACCATCATCTTTAGTCTGGATGTGTTAAGATGATTTCATCATGTGAAACATACATTCTGTATTCGTGTTAGAGCAGGGATTATCACATCTTCATGTCATAAATTATTTCCAGCACAATAAAACTTTGAAGAGAAATGGATCAAATATGAACTAAAGCTTGGGCAACCATTCATACAGCTTGGATGTACAGAAACCAAATAATCCATGTATGGGACTCAAAATCTCTGAACAATCTAAAGTTGTAGCTACCTAGTATTACAAAATCCTTAGGTTTTCCTTTCAGCTGATCCATTGCTAGACATCCTTATAATAAGTAAATAAAACCATCAATGCTGCCATACCTCCTGGAGGAGATGGTAGCAAGACCTCTCACAATAACAGCTTAAGTTACCAGCAACACCATATACAGAGTTGCTAAATCAACTGAAGTTGAACATGCTATAGCCACACGAATTAAACCACAGACAATCCCGATGCTAATAGCCAAATGCGAGTTCTAAAGGCAAACCAAGAAAGACACTGGAAGCACTACCATATCAAGTCAGACCAGATGGATTTTGCACAACAAATTATCGGTTTTGGCTTCACACACTAATTGAATGCTACAATTCTAGAATTATCAAGCTCTTAACATTTGAGGTCGCACCGAGACCAAACTAACACATGCAATTGTTTTGATAGCCTGGCAAATTGAACAATCTTAGCTCAGGGTCTATCATCAAAATGTTAAGAGCCCCTGGTCTACTATATAAAGACATGGCAGCCCATTGAGTAGAAGGAAAATGCGACAAAATGCAGAATCTACAAGACTTTGCACACATGGCCATCTGTCGCAACAACATGTCACAGAATTCCTAGTTATTACATCATTGATTAAATTTAAAAGAAGAAGGTGGTAA
The DNA here is from genome assembly GCA_036924085.1 of Ariolimax columbianus. Taxonomy (NCBI): domain Eukaryota; kingdom Metazoa; phylum Mollusca; class Gastropoda; order Stylommatophora; family Arionidae; genus Ariolimax; species Ariolimax columbianus. Next base: position 24,703,637 of record JAVGWX010000014.1, read on the forward strand.
AATGGGTATGCTAATCAGTTCATACCATTTATTTTCCACATCAAGCAATTTTTTCAATGTAAAGTCTAGCATAACATTGAAAACTGACACAGAAATAAAAGTTAACTGTAACTGTGCAGGCAACAACAAAAAGCTGGTTTTTACTACGATCAAACAACAGGAAATTATCCAGAGAGCAACAAATGCTTCCACTAGTCCTTCCCTGCTCTGAAGTTAAATAGAAAGCTATGTGCCATCAGTGGTTCCATGTACAGCAACCATCATCTTTACTCTGGATGTGTTAAGATGATTTCATCATGTGAAACATACATTCTGTCTTCGTGTTAGAGCAGGGATTCTCACATCTTCATGTCATAAATTATTTCCAGCACAATAAAACTTTGAAGAGAAATGGATCAAATGTGAACTAAAGCTTGGGCAACCATTCATACAGCTTGGATGTACAGAAACCAAATAATCCATGTATGGTACTCAAAATCTCTGAACAATCTAAAGTTGTAGCTAGCTAGTATTACAAAATCCTTAGGTTTTCCTTTCAGCTGATCCATTGCTAGACATCCTTATAATAAGTAAATAAAACCATCAATGCTGCCATACCTCCTGGAGGAGATGGTAGCAAGACCTCTCACAATAACAGCTTAAGTTACCAGCAACACCATATACAGAGTTGCTAAATAAACTGAAGTTGAACATGCTATAGCCACACGAATTAAACCACATACAATCCCGATGCTAATAGCCAAATGCGAGTTCTAAAGGCAAACCAAGAAAGACACTGGAAGCACCACCATATCAAGTCAGACCAGATGGATTTTGCACAACAAATTATCGGTTTTGGCTTCACACACTAATTGAATGCTACAATTCTAGAATTATCAAGCTCTTAACATTTGAGGTCGCACCGAGACCAAACTAATACATGCAATTGTTTTGATAGCCTGGCAAATTGAACAATCTTAGCTCAGGGTCTATCATCAAAATGTTAAGAGCCCCTGGTCTACTATATAAAGACATGGCAGCCCATTGAGTAGAAGGAAAATGAGACAAAATGCAGAATCTACAAGACTTTGCACACATGGCCATCTGTCGCAACAACATGTCACAGAATTCCTAGTTATTACATCATTGATTAAATTTAAAAGAAGAAGGTGGTAAAATGGGTATGCTAATCAGTTCATACCATTTATTTTCCACATCAAGCAATTTTTTCAATGTAAAGTCTAGCATAACATTGAAAACTGACACAGAAATAAAAGTTAACTGTGCAGGCAACAACAAAAAGCTGGTTTTTACTACGATCAAACAACAGGAAATTATCCAGAGAGCAACAAATGCTTCCACTAGTCCTTCCCTGCTCTGAAGTTAAATAGAAAGCTATGTGCCATCAGTGGTTCCATGTACAGCAACCATCATCTTTAGTCTGGATGTGTTAAGATGATTTCATCATGTGAAACATACATTCTGTATTCGTGTTAGAGCAGGGATTATCACATCTTCCTGTCATAAATTATTTCCAGCACAATAAAACTTTGAAGAGAAATGGATCAAATATGAACTAAAGCTTGGGCAACCATTCATACAGCTTGGATGTACAGAAACCAAATAATCCATGTATGGGACTCAAAATCTCTGAACAATCTAAAGTTGTAGCTAGCTAGTATTACAAAATCCTTAGGTTTTCCTTTCAGCTGATCCATTGCTAGACATCCTTATAATAAGTAAATAAAACCATCAATGCTGCCATACCTCCTGGAGGAGATGGTAGCAAGACCTCTCACAATAACAGCTTAAGTTACCAGCAACACCATATACAGAGTTGCTAAATCAACTGAAGTTGAACATGCTATAGCCACACGAATTAAACCACAGACAATCCCGATGCTAATAGCCAAATGCGAGTTCTAAAGGCAAACCAAGAAAGACACTGGAAGCACTACCATATCAAGTCAGACCAGATGGATTTTGCACAACAAATTATCGGTTTTGGCTTCACACACTAATTGAATGCTACAATTCTAGAATTATCAAGCTCTTAACATTTGAGGTCGCACCGAGACCAAACTAACACATGCAATTGTTTTGATAGCCTGGCAAATTGAACAATCTTAGCTCAGGGTCTATCATCAAAATGTTAAGAGCCCCTGGTCTACTATATAAAGACATGGCAGCCCATTGAGTAGAAGGAAAATGCGACAAAATGCAGAATCTACAAGACTTTGCACACATGGCCATCTGTCGCAACAACATGTCACAGAATTCCTAGTTATTACATCATTGATTAAATTTAAAAGAAGAAGGTGGTAAAATGGGTATGCTAATCAGTTCATACCATTTATTTTCCACATCAAGCAATTTTTTCAATGTAAAGTCTAGCATAACATTGAAAACTGACACAGAAATAAAAGTTAACTGTAACTGTGCAGGCAACAACAAAAAGCTGGTTTTTACTACGATCAAACAACAGGAAATTATCCAGAGAGCAACAAATGCTTCCACTAGTCCTTCCCTGCTCTGAAGTTAAATAGAAAGCTATGTGCCATCAGTGGTTCCATGTACAGCAACCATCATCTTTACTCTGGATGTGTTAAGATGATTTCATCATGTGAAACATACATTCTGTCTTCGTGTTAGAGCAGGGATTCTCACATCTTCATGTCATAAATTATTTCCAGCACAATAAAACTTTGAAGAGAAATGGATCAAATGTGAACTAAAGCTTGGGCAACCATTCATACAGCTTGGATGTACAGAAACCAAATAATCCATGTATGGTACTCAAAATCTCTGAACAATCTAAAGTTGTAGCTAGCTAGTATTACAAAATCCTTAGGTTTTCCTTTCAGCTGATCCATTGCTAGACATCCTTATAATAAGTAAATAAAACCATCAATGCTGCCATACCTCCTGGAGGAGATGGTAGCAAGACCTCTCACAATAACAGCTTAAGTTACCAGCAACACCATATACAGAGTTGCTAAATAAACTGAAGTTGAACATGCTATAGCCACACGAATTAAACCACATACAATCCCGATGCTAATAGCCAAATGCGAGTTCTAAAGGCAAACCAAGAAAGACACTGGAAGCACCACCATATCAAGTCAGACCAGATGGATTTTGCACAACAAATTATCGGTTTTGGCTTCACACACTAATTGAATGCTACAATTCTAGAATTATCAAGCTCTTAACATTTGAGGTCGCACCGAGACCAAACTAATACATGCAATTGTTTTGATAGCCTGGCAAATTGAACAATCTTAGCTCAGGGTCTATCATCAAAATGTTAAGAGCCCCTGGTCTACTATATAAAGACATGGCAGCCCATTGAGTAGAAGGAAAATGAGACAAAATGCAGAATCTACAAGACTTTGCACACATGGCCATCTGTCGCAACAACATGTCACAGAATTCCTAGTTATTACATCATTGATTAAATTTAAAAGAAGAAGGTGGTAAAATGGGTATGCTAATCAGTTCATACCATTTATTTTCCACATCAAGCAATTTTTTCAATGTAAAGTCTAGCATAACATTGAAAACTGACACAGAAATAAAAGTTAACTGTGCAGGCAACAACAAAAAGCTGGTTTTTACTACGATCAAACAACAGGAAATTATCCAGAGAGCAACAAATGCTTCCACTAGTCCTTCCCTGCTCTGAAGTTAAATAGAAAGCTATGTGCCATCAGTGGTTCCATGTACAGCAACCATCATCTTTAGTCTGGATGTGTTAAGATGATTTCATCATGTGAAACATACATTCTGTATTCGTGTTAGAGCAGGGATTATCACATCTTCATGTCATAAATTATTTCCAGCACAATAAAACTTTGAAGAGAAATGGATCAAATATGAACTAAAGCTTGGGCAACCATTCATACAGCTTGGATGTACAGAAACCAAATAATCCATGTATGGGACTCAAAATCTCTGAACAATCTAAAGTTGTAGCTACCTAGTATTACAAAATCCTTAGGTTTTCCTTTCAGCTGATCCATTGCTAGACATCCTTATAATAAGTAAATAAAACCATCAATGCTGCCATACCTCCTGGAGGAGATGGTAGCAAGACCTCTCACAATAACAGCTTAAGTTACCAGCAACACCATATACAGAGTTGCTAAATCAACTGAAGTTGAACATGCTATAGCCACACGAATTAAACCACAGACAATCCCGATGCTAATAGCCAAATGCGAGTTCTAAAGGCAAACCAAGAAAGACACTGGAAGCACTACCATATCAAGTCAGACCAGATGGATTTTGCACAACAAATTATCGGTTTTGGCTTCACACACTAATTGAATGCTACAATTCTAGAATTATCAAGCTCTTAACATTTGAGGTCGCACCGAGACCAAACTAATACATGCAATTGTTTTGATAGCCTGGCAAATTGAACAATCTTAGCTCAGGGTCTATCATCAAAATGTTAAGAGCCACTGGTCTACTATATAAAGACATGGCAGCCCATTGAGTAGAAGGAAAATGCGACAAAATGCAGAATCTACAAGACTTTGCACACATGGCCATCTGTCGCAACAACATGTCACAGAATTCCTAGTTATTACATCATTGATTAAATTTAAAAGAAGAAGGTGGTAAAATGGGTATGCTAATCAGTTCATACCATTTATTTTCCACATCAAGCAATTTTTTCAATGTAAAGTCTAGCATAACATTGAAAACTGACACAGAAATAAAAGTTAACTGTGCAGGCAACAACAAAAAGCTGGTTTTTACTACGATCAAACAACAGGAAATTATCCAGAGAGCAACAAATGCTTCCACTAGTCCTTCCCTGCTCTGAAGTTAAATAGAAAGCTATGTGCCATCAGTGGTTCCATGTACAGCAACCATCATCTTTAGTCTGGATGTGTTAAGATGATTTCATCATGTGAAACATACATTCTGTATTCGTGTTAGAGCAGGGATTATCACATCTTCATGTCATAAATTATTTCCAGCACAATAAAACTTTGAAGAGAAATGGATCAAATATGAACTAAAGCTTGGGCAACCATTCATACAGCTTGGATGTACAGAAACCAAATAATCCATGTATGGGACTCAAAATCTCTGAACAATCTAAAGTTGTAGCTAGCTAGTATTACAAAATCCTTAGGTTTTCCTTTCAGCTGATCCATTGCTAGACATCCTTATAATAAGTAAATAAAACCATCAATGCTGCCATACCTCCTGGAGGAGATGGTAGCAAGACCTCTCACAATAACAGCTTAAGTTACCAGCAACACCATATACAGAGTTGCTAAATCAACTGAAGTTGAACATGCTATAGCCACACGAATTAAACCACAGACAATCCCGATGCTAATAGCCAAATGCGAGTTCTAAAGGCAAACCAAGAAAGACACTGGAAGCACTACCATATCAAGTCAGACCAGATGGATTTTGCACAACAAATTATCGGTTTTGGCTTCACACACTAATTGAATGCTACAATTCTAGAATTATCAAGCTCTTAACATTTGAGGTCGCACCGAGACCAAACTAACACATGCAATTGTTTTGATAGCCTGGCAAATTGAACAATCTTAGCTCAGGGTCTATCATCAAAATGTTAAGAGCCCCTGGTCTACTATATAAAGACATGGCAGCCCATTGAGTAGAAGGAAAATGCGACAAAATGCAGAATCTACAAGACTTTGCACACATGGCCATCTGTCGCAACAACATGTCACAGAATTCCTAGTTATTACATCATTGATTAAATTTAAAAGAAGAAGGTGGTAAAATGGGTATGCTAATCAGTTCATACCATTTATTTTCCACATCAAGCAATTTTTTCAATGTAAAGTCTAGCATAACATTGAAAACTGACACAGAAATAAAAGTTAACTGTGCAGGCAACAACAAAAAGCTGGTTTTTACTACGATCAAACAACAGGAAATTATCCAGAGAGCAACAAATGCTTCCACTAGTCCTTCCCTGCTCTGAAGTTAAATAGAAAGCTATGTGCCATCAGTGGTTCCATGTACAGCAACCATCATCTTTACTCTGGATGTGTTAAGATGATTTCATCATGTGAAACATACATTCTGTATTCGTGTTAGAGCAGGGATTATCACATCTTCATGTCATAAATTATTTCCAGCACAATAAAACTTTGAAGAGAAATGGATCAAATGTGAACTAAAGCTTGGGCAACCATTCATACAGCTTGGATGTACAGAAACCAAATAATCCATGTATGGTACTCAAAATCTCTGAACAATCTAAAGTTGTAGCTAGCTAGTATTACAAAATCCTTAGGTTTTCCTTTCAGCTGATCCATTGCTAGACATCCTTATAATAAGTAAATAAAACCATCAATGCTGCCATACCTCCTGGAGGAGATGGTAGCAAGACCTCTCACAATAACAGCTTAAGTTACCAGCAACACCATATACAGAGTTGCTAAATAAACTGAAGTTGAACATGCTATAGCCACACGAATTAAACCACATACAATCCCGATGCTAATAGCCAAATGCGAGTTCTAAAGGCAAACCAAGAAAGACACTGGAAGCACCACCATATCAAGTCAGACCAGATGGATTTTGCACAACAAATTATCGGTTTTGGCTTCACACACTAATTGAATGCTACAATTCTAGAATTATCAAGCTCTTAACATTTGAGGTCGCACCGAGACCAAACTAATACATGCAATTGTTTTGATAGCCTGGCAAATTGAACAATCTTAGCTCAGGGTCTATCATCAAAATGTTAAGAGCCCCTGGTCTACTATATAAAGACATGGCAGCCCATTGAGTAGAAGGAAAATGAGACAAAATGCAGAATCTACAAGACTTTGCACACATGGCCATCTGTCGCAACAACATGTCACAGAATTCCTAGTTATTACATCATTGATTAAATTTAAAAGAAGAAGGTGGTAAAATGGGTATGCTAATCAGTTCATACCATTTATTTTCCACATCAAGCAATTTTTTCAATGTAAAGTCTAGCATAACATTGAAAACTGACACAGAAATAAAAGTTAACTGTGCAGGCAACAACAAAAAGCTGGTTTTTACTACGATCAAACAACAGGAAATTATCCAGAGAGCAACAAATGCTTCCACTAGTCCTTCCCTGCTCTGAAGTTAAATAGAAAGCTATGTGCCATCAGTGGTTCCATGTACAGCAACCATCATCTTTAGTCTGGATGTGTTAAGATGATTTCATCATGTGAAACATACATTCTGTATTCGTGTTAGAGCAGGGATTATCACATCTTCATGTCATAAATTATTTCCAGCACAATAAAACTTTGAAGAGAAATGGATCAAATATGAACTAAAGCTTGGGCAACCATTCATACAGCTTGGATGTACAGAAACCAAATAATCCATGTATGGGACTCAAAATCTCTGAACAATCTAAAGTTGTAGCTACCTAGTATTACAAAATCCTTAGGTTTTCCTTTCAGCTGATCCATTGCTAGACATCCTTATAATAAGTAAATAAAACCATCAATGCTGCCATACCTCCTGGAGGAGATGGTAGCAAGACCTCTCACAATAACAGCTTAAGTTACCAGCAACACCATATACAGAGTTGCTAAATCAACTGAAGTTGAACATGCTATAGCCACACGAATTAAACCACAGACAATCCCGATGCTAATAGCCAAATGCGAGTTCTAAAGGCAAACCAAGAAAGACACTGGAAGCACTACCATATCAAGTCAGACCAGATGGATTTTGCACAACAAATTATCGGTTTTGGCTTCACACACTAATTGAATGCTACAATTCTAGAATTATCAAGCTCTTAACATTTGAGGTCGCACCGAGACCAAACTAATACATGCAATTGTTTTGATAGCCTGGCAAATTGAACAATCTTAGCTCAGGGTCTATCATCAAAATGTTAAGAGCCACTGGTCTACTATATAAAGACATGGCAGCCCATTGAGTAGAAGGAAAATGCGACAAAATGCAGAATCTACAAGACTTTGCACACATGGCCATCTGTCGCAACAACATGTCACAGAATTCCTAGTTATTACATCATTGATTAAATTTAAAAGAAGAAGGTGGTAAAATGGGTATGCTAATCAGTTCATACCATTTATTTTCCACATCAAGCAATTTTTTCAATGTAAAGTCTAGCATAACATTGAAAACTGACACAGAAATAAAAGTTAACTGTGCAGGCAACAACAAAAAGCTGGTTTTTACTACGATCAAACAACAGGAAATTATCCAGAGAGCAACAAATGCTTCCACTAGTCCTTCCCTGCTCTGAAGTTAAATAGAAAGCTATGTGCCATCAGTGGTTCCATGTACAGCAACCATCATCTTTAGTCTGGATGTGTTAAGATGATTTCATCATGTGAAACATACATTCTGTATTCGTGTTAGAGCAGGGATTATCACATCTTCATGTCATAAATTATTTCCAGCACAATAAAACTTTGAAGAGAAATGGATCAAATATGAACTAAAGCTTGGGCAACCATTCATACAGCTTGGATGTACAGAAACCAAATAATCCATGTATGGGACTCAAAATCTCTGAACAATCTAAAGTTGTAGCTAGCTAGTATTACAAAATCCTTAGGTTTTCCTTTCAGCTGATCCATTGCTAGACATCCTTATAATAAGTAAATAAAACCATCAATGCTGCCATACCTCCTGGAGGAGATGGTAGCAAGACCTCTCACAATAACAGCTTAAGTTACCAGCAACACCATATACAGAGTTGCTAAATCAACTGAAGTTGAACATGCTATAGCCACACGAATTAAACCACAGACAATCCCGATGCTAATAGCCAAATGCGAGTTCTAAAGGCAAACCAAGAAAGACACTGGAAGCACTACCATATCAAGTCAGACCAGATGGATTTTGCACAACAAATTATCGGTTTTGGCTTCACACACTAATTGAATGCTACAATTCTAGAATTATCAAGCTCTTAACATTTGAGGTCGCACCGAGACCAAACTAACACATGCAATTGTTTTGATAGCCTGGCAAATTGAACAATCTTAGCTCAGGGTCTATCATCAAAATGTTAAGAGCCCCTGGTCTACTATATAAAGACATGGCAGCCCATTGAGTAGAAGGAAAATGCGACAAAATGCAGAATCTACAAGACTTTGCACACATGGCCATCTGTCGCAACAACATGTCACAGAATTCCTAGTTATTACATCATTGATTAAATTTAAAAGAAGAAGGTGGTAAAATGGGTATGCTAATCAGTTCATACCATTTATTTTCCACATCAAGCAATTTTTTCAATGTAAAGTCTAGCATAACATTGAAAACTGACACAGAAATAAAAGTTAACTGTGCAGGCAACAACAAAAAGCTGGTTTTTACTACGATCAAACAACAGGAAATTATCCAGAGAGCAACAAATGCTTCCACTAGTCCTTCCCTGCTCTGAAGTTAAATAGAAAGCTATGTGCCATCAGTGGTTCCATGTACAGCAACCATCATCTTTACTCTGGATGTGTTAAGATGATTTCATCATGTGAAACATACATTCTGTCTTCGTGTTAGAGCAGGGATTCTCACATCTTCATGTCATAAATTATTTCCAGCACAATAAAACTTTGAAGAGAAATGGATCAAATGTGAACTAAAGCTTGGGCAACCATTCATACAGCTTGGATGTACAGAAACCAAATAATCCATGTATGGTACTCAAAATCTCTGAACAATCTAAAGTTGTAGCTAGCTAGTATTACAAAATCCTTAGGTTTTCCTTTCAGCTGATCCATTGCTAGACATCCTTATAATAAGTAAATAAAACCATCAATGCTGCCATACCTCCTGGAGGAGATGGTAGCAAGACCTCTCACAATAACAGCTTAAGTTACCAGCAACACCATATACAGAGTTGCTAAATAAACTGAAGTTGAACATGCTATAGCCACACGAATTAAACCACATACAATCCCGATGCTAATAGCCAAATGCGAGTTCTAAAGGCAAACCAAGAAAGACACTGGAAGCACCACCATATCAAGTCAGACCAGATGGATTTTGCACAACAAATTATCGGTTTTGGCTTCACACACTAATTGAATGCTACAATTCTAGAATTATCAAGCTCTTAACATTTGAGGTCGCACCGAGACCAAACTAATACATGCAATTGTTTTGATAGCCTGGCAAATTGAACAATCTTAGCTCAGGGTCTATCATCAAAATGTTAAGAGCCCCTGGTCTACTATATAAAGACATGGCAGCCCATTGAGTAGAAGGAAAATGAGACAAAATGCAGAATCTACAAGACTTTGCACACATGGCCATCTGTCGCAACAACATGTCACAGAATTCCTAGTTATTACATCATTGATTAAATTTAAAAGAAGAAGGTGGTAAAATGGGTATGCTAATCAGTTCATACCATTTATTTTCCACATCAAGCAATTTTTTCAATGTAAAGTCTAGCATAACATTGAAAACTGACACAGAAATAAAAGTTAACTGTGCAGGCAACAACAAAAAGCTGGTTTTTACTACGATCAAACAACAGGAAATTATCCAGAGAGCAACAAATGCTTCCACTAGTCCTTCCCTGCTCTGAAGTTAAATAGAAAGCTATGTGCCATCAGTGGTTCCATGTACAGCAACCATCATCTTTAGTCTGGATGTGTTAAGATGATTTCATCATGTGAAACATACATTCTGTATTCGTGTTAGAGCAGGGATTATCACATCTTCATGTCATAAATTATTTCCAGCACAATAAAACTTTGAAGAGAAATGGATCAAATATGAACTAAAGCTTGGGCAACCATTCATACAGCTTGGATGTACAGAAACCAAATAATCCATGTATGGGACTCAAAATCTCTGAACAATCTAAAGTTGTAGCTACCTAGTATTACAAAATCCTTAGGTTTTCCTTTCAGCTGATCCATTGCTAGACATCCTTATAATAAGTAAATAAAACCATCAATGCTGCCATACCTCCTGGAGGAGATGGTAGCAAGACCTCTCACAATAACAGCTTAAGTTACCAGCAACACCATATACAGAGTTGCTAAATCAACTGAAGTTGAACATGCTATAGCCACACGAATTAAACCACAGACAATCCCGATGCTAATAGCCAAATGCGAGTTCTAAAGGCAAACCAAGAAAGACACTGGAAGCACTACCATATCAAGTCAGACCAGATGGATTTTGCACAACAAATTATCGGTTTTGGCTTCACACACTAATTGAATGCTACAATTCTAGAATTATCAAGCTCTTAACATTTGAGGTCGCACCGAGACCAAACTAATACATGCAATTGTTTTGATAGCCTGGCAAATTGAACAATCTTAGCTCAGGGTCTATCATCAAAATGTTAAGAGCCACTGGTCTACTATATAAAGACATGGCAGCCCATTGAGTAGAAGGAAAATGCGACAAAATGCAGAATCTACAAGACTTTGCACACATGGCCATCTGTCGCAACAACATGTCACAGAATTCCTAGTTATTACATCATTGATTAAATTTAAAAGAAGAAGGTGGTAAAATGGGTATGCTAATCAGTTCATACCATTTATTTTCCACATCAAGCAATTTTTTCAATGTAAAGTCTAGCATAACATTGAAAACTGACACAGAAATAAAAGTTAACTGTGCAGGCAACAACAAAAAGCTGGTTTTTACTACGATCAAACAACAGGAAATTATCCAGAGAGCAACAAATGCTTCCACTAGTCCTTCCCTGCTCTGAAGTTAAATAGAAAGCTATGTGCCATCAGTGGTTCCATGTACAGCAACCATCATCTTTAGTCTGGATGTGTTAAGATGATTTCATCATGTGAAACATACATTCTGTATTCGTGTTAGAGCAGGGATTATCACATCTTCATGTCATAAATTATTTCCAGCACAATAAAACTTTGAAGAGAAATGGATCAAATATGAACTAAAGCTTGGGCAACCATTCATACAGCTTGGATGTACAGAAACCAAATAATCCATGTATGGGACTCAAAATCTCTGAACAATCTAAAGTTGTAGCTAGCTAGTATTACAAAATCCTTAGGTTTTCCTTTCAGCTGATCCATTGCTAGACATCCTTATAATAAGTAAATAAAACCATCAATGCTGCCATACCTCCTGGAGGAGATGGTAGCAAGACCTCTCACAATAACAGCTTAAGTTACCAGCAACACCATATACAGAGTTGCTAAATCAACTGAAGTTGAACATGCTATAGCCACACGAATTAAACCACAGACAATCCCGATGCTAATAGCCAAATGCGAGTTCTAAAGGCAAACCAAGAAAGACACTGGAAGCACTACCATATCAAGTCAGACCAGATGGATTTTGCACAACAAATTATCGGTTTTGGCTTCACACACTAATTGAATGCTACAATTCTAGAATTATCAAGCTCTTAACATTTGAGGTCGCACCGAGACCAAACTAACACATGCAATTGTTTTGATAGCCTGGCAAATTGAACAATCTTAGCTCAGGGTCTATCATCAAAATGTTAAGAGCCCCTGGTCTACTATATAAAGACATGGCAGCCCATTGAGTAGAAGGAAAATGCGACAAAATGCAGAATCTACAAGACTTTGCACACATGGCCATCTGTCGCAACAACATGTCACAGAATTCCTAGTTATTACATCATTGATTAAATTTAAAAGAAGAAGGTGGTAAAATGGGTATGCTAATCAGTTCATACCATTTATTTTCCACATCAAGCAATTTTTTCAATGTAAAGTCTAGCATAACATTGAAAACTGACACAGAAATAAAAGTTAACTGTGCAGGCAACAACAAAAAGCTGGTTTTTACTACGATCAAACAACAGGAAATTATCCAGAGAGCAACAAATGCTTCCACTAGTCCTTCCCTGCTCTGAAGTTAAATAGAAAGCTATGTGCCATCAGTGGTTCCATGTACAGCAACCATCATCTTTAGTCTGGATGTGTTAAGATGATTTCATCATGTGAAACATACATTCTGTATTCGTGTTAGAGCAGGGATTATCACATCTTCATGTCATAAATTATTTCCAGCACAATAAAACTTTGAAGAGAAATGGATCAAATATGAACTAAAGCTTGGGCAACCATTCATACAGCTTGGATGTACAGAAACCAAATAATCCATGTATGGGACTCAAAATCTCTGAACAATCTAAAGTTGTAGCTACCTAGTATTACAAAATCCTTAGGTTTTCCTTTCAGCTGATCCATTGCTAGACATCCTTATAATAAGTAAATAAAACCATCAATGCTGCCATACCTCCTGGAGGAGATGGTAGCAAGACCTCTCACAATAACAGCTTAAGTTACCAGCAACACCATATACAGAGTTGCTAAATCAACTGAAGTTGAACATGCTATAGCCACACGAATTAAACCACAGACAATCCCGATGCTAATAGCCAAATGCGAGTTCTAAAGGCAAACCAAGAAAGACACTGGAAGCACTACCATATCAAGTCAGACCAGATGGATTTTGCACAACAAATTATCGGTTTTGGCTTCACACACTAATTGAATGCTACAATTCTAGAATTATCAAGCTCTTAACATTTGAGGTCGCACCGAGACCAAACTAACACATGCAATTGTTTTGATAGCCTGGCAAATTGAACAATCTTAGCTCAGGGTCTATCATCAAAATGTTAAGAGCCCCTGGTCTACTATATAAAGACATGGCAGCCCATTGAGTAGAAGGAAAATGCGACAAAATGCAGAATCTACAAGACTTTGCACACATGGCCATCTGTCGCAACAACATGTCACAGAATTCCTAGTTATTACATCATTGATTAAATTTAAAAGAAGAAGGTGGTAAAATGGGTATGCTAATCAGTTCATACCATTTATTTTCCACATCAAGCAATTTTTTCAATGTAAAGTCTAGCATAACATTGAAAACTGACACAGAAATAAAAGTTAACTGTGCAGGCAACAACAAAAAGCTGGTTTTTACTACGATCAAACAACAGGAAATTATCCAGAGAGCAACAAATGCTTCCACTAGTCCTTCCCTGCTCTGAAGTTAAATAGAAAGCTATGTGCCATCAGTGGTTCCATGTACAGCAACCATCATCTTTAGTCTGGATGTGTTAAGATGATTTCATCATGTGAAACATACATTCTGTATTCGTGTTAGAGCAGGGATTATCACATCTTCATGTCATAAATTATTTCCAGCACAATAAAACTTTGAAGAGAAATGGATCAAATATGAACTAAAGCTTGGGCAACCATTCATACAGCTTGGATGTACAGAAACCAAATAATCCATGTATGGGACTCAAAATCTCTGAACAATCTAAAGTTGTAGCTAGCTAGTATTACAAAATCCTTAGGTTTTCCTTTCAGCTGATCCATTGCTAGACATCCTTATAATAAGTAAATAAAACCATCAATGCTGCCATACCTCCTGGAGGAGATGGTAGCAAGACCTCTCACAATAACAGCTTAAGTTACCAGCAACACCATATACAGAGTTGCTAAATCAACTGAAGTTGAACATGCTATAGCCACACGAATTAAACCACAGACAATCCCGATGCTAATAGCCAAATGCGAGTTCTAAAGGCAAACCAAGAAAGACACTGGAAGCACTACCATATCAAGTCAGACCAGATGGATTTTGCACAACAAATTATCGGTTTTGGCTTCACACACTAATTGAATGCTACAATTCTAGAATTATCAAGCTCTTAACATTTGAGGTCGCACCGAGACCAAACTAACACATGCAATTGTTTTGATAGCCTGGCAAATTGAACAATCTTAGCTCAGGGTCTATCATCAAAATGTTAAGAGCCCCTGGTCTACTATATAAAGACATGGCAGCCCATTGAGTAGAAGGAAAATGCGACAAAATGCAGAATCTACAAGACTTTGCACACATGGCCATCTGTCGCAACAACATGTCACAGAATTCCTAGTTATTACATCATTGATTAAATTTAAAAGAAGAAGGTGGTAAAATGGGTATGCTAATCAGTTCATACCATTTATTTTCCACATCAAGCAATTTTTTCAATGTAAAGTCTAGCATAACATTGAAAACTGACACAGAAATAAAAGTTAACTGTGCAGGCAACAACAAAAAGCTGGTTTTTACTACGATCAAACAACAGGAAATTATCCAGAGAGCAACAAATGCTTCCACTAGTCCTTCCCTGCTCTGAAGTTAAATAGAAAGCTATGTGCCATCAGTGGTTCCATGTACAGCAACCATCATCTTTACTCTGGATGTGTTAAGATGATTTCATCATGTGAAACATACATTCTGTCTTCGTGTTAGAGCAGGGATTCTCACATCTTCATGTCATAAATTATTTCCAGCACAATAAAACTTTGAAGAGAAATGGATCAAATGTGAACTAAAGCTTGGGCAACCATTCATACAGCTTGGATGTACAGAAACCAAATAATCCATGTATGGTACTCAAAATCTCTGAACAATCTAAAGTTGTAGCTAGCTAGTATTACAAAATCCTTAGGTTTTCCTTTCAGCTGATCCATTGCTAGACATCCTTATAATAAGTAAATAAAACCATTAATGCTGCCATACCTCCTGGAGGAGATGGTAGCAAGACCTCTCACAATAACAGCTTAAGTTACCAGCAACACCATATACAGAGTTGCTAAATAAACTGAAGTTGAACATGCTATAGCCACACGAATTAAACCACATACAATCCCGATGCTAATAGCCAAATGCGAGTTCTAAAGGCAAACCAAGAAAGACACTGGAAGCACCACCATATCAAGTCAGACCAGATGGATTTTGCACAACAAATTATCGGTTTTGGCTTCACACACTAATTGAATGCTACAATTCTAGAATTATCAAGCTCTTAACATTTGAGGTCGCACCGAGACCAAACTAATACATGCAATTGTTTTGATAGCCTGGCAAATTGAACAATCTTAGCTCAGGGTCTATCATCAAAATGTTAAGAGCCCCTGGTCTACTATATAAAGACATGGCAGCCCATTGAGTAGAAGGAAAATGAGACAAAATGCAGAATCTACAAGACTTTGCACACATGGCCATCTGTCGCAACAACATGTCACAGAATTCCTAGTTATTACATCATTGATTAAATTTAAAAGAAGAAGGTGGTAAAATGGGTATGCTAATCAGTTCATACCATTTATTTTCCACATCAAGCAATTTTTTCAATGTAAAGTCTAGCATAACATTGAAAACTGACACAGAAATAAAAGTTAACTGTGCAGGCAACAACAAAAAGCTGGTTTTTACTACGATCAAACAACAGGAAATTATCCAGAGAGCAACAAATGCTTCCACTAGTCCTTCCCTGCTCTGAAGTTAAATAGAAAGCTATGTGCCATCAGTGGTTCCATGTACAGCAACCATCATCTTTAGTCTGGATGTGTTAAGATGATTTCATCATGTGAAACATACATTCTGTCTTCGTGTTAGAGCAGGGATTCTCACATCTTCATGTCATAAATTATTTCCAGCACAATAAAACTTTGAAGAGAAATGGATCAAATGTGAACTAAAGCTTGGGCAACCATTCATACAGCTTGGATGTACAGAAACCAAATAATCCATGTATGGTACTCAAAATCTCTGAACAATCTAAAGTTGTAGCTAGCTAGTATTACAAAATCCTTAGGTTTTCCTTTCAGCTGATCCATTGCTAGACATCCTTATAATAAGTAAATAAAACCATCAATGCTGCCATACCTCCTGGAGGAGATGGTAGCAAGACCTCTCACAATAACAGCTTAAGTTACCAGCAACACCATATACAGAGTTGCTAAATAAACTGAAGTTGAACATGCTATAGCCACACGAATTAAACCACATACAATCCCGATGCTAATAGCCAAATGCGAGTTCTAAAGGCAAACCAAGAAAGACACTGGAAGCACCACCATATCAAGTCAGACCAGATGGATTTTGCACAACAAATTATCGGTTTTGGCTTCACACACTAATTGAATGCTACAATTCTAGAATTATCAAGCTCTTAACATTTGAGGTCGCACCGAGACCAAACTAATACATGCAATTGTTTTGATAGCCTGGCAAATTGAACAATCTTAGCTCAGGGTCTATCATCAAAATGTTAAGAGCCCCTGGTCTACTATATAAAGACATGGCAGCCCATTGAGTAGAAGGAAAATGAGACAAAATGCAGAATCTACAAGACTTTGCACACATGGCCATCTGTCGCAACAACATGTCACAGAATTCCTAGTTATTACATCATTGATTAAATTTAAAAGAAGAAGGTGGTAAAATGGGTATGCTAATCAGTTCATACCATTTATTTTCCACATCAAGCAATTTTTTCAATGTAAAGTCTAGCATAACATTGAAAACTGACACAGAAATAAAAGTTAACTGTGCAGGCAACAACAAAAAGCTGGTTTTTACTACGATCAAACAACAGGAAATTATCCAGAGAGCAACAAATGCTTCCACTAGTCCTTCCCTGCTCTGAAGTTAAATAGAAAGCTATGTGCCATCAGTGGTTCCATGTACAGCAACCATCATCTTTAGTCTGGATGTGTTAAGATGATTTCATCATGTGAAACATACATTCTGTATTCGTGTTAGAGCAGGGATTATCACATCTTCCTGTCATAAATTATTTCCAGCACAATAAAACTTTGAAGAGAAATGGATCAAATATGAACTAAAGCTTGGGCAACCATTCATACAGCTTGGATGTACAGAAACCAAATAATCCATGTATGGGACTCAAAATCTCTGAACAATCTAAAGTTGTAGCTAGCTAGTATTACAAAATCCTTAGGTTTTCCTTTCAGCTGATCCATTGCTAGACATCCTTATAATAAGTAAATAAAACCATCAATGCTGCCATACCTCCTGGAGGAGATGGTAGCAAGACCTCTCACAATAACAGCTTAAGTTACCAGCAACACCATATACAGAGTTGCTAAATCAACTGAAGTTGAACATGCTATAGCCACACGAATTAAACCACAGACAATCCCGATGCTAATAGCCAAATGCGAGTTCTAAAGGCAAACCAAGAAAGACACTGGAAGCACTACCATATCAAGTCACACCAGATGGATTTTGCACAACAAATTATCGGTTTTGGCTTCACACACTAATTGAATGCTACAATTCTAGAATTATCAAGCTCTTAACATTTGAGGTCGCACCGAGACCAAACTAACACATGCAATTGTTTTGATAGCCTGGCAAATTGAACAATCTTAGCTCAGGGTCTATCATCAAAATGTTAAGAGCCCCTGGTCTACTATATAAAGACATGGCAGCCCATTGAGTAGAAGGAAAATGCGACAAAATGCAGAATCTACAGGACTTTGCACACATGGCCATCTGTCGCAACAACATGTCACAGAATTCCTAGTTATTACATCATTGATTAAATTTAAAAGAAGAAGGTGGTAAAATGGGTATGCTAATCAGTTCATACCATTTATTTTCCACATCAAGCAATTTTTTCAATGTAAAGTCTAGCATAACATTGAAAACTGACACAGAAATAAAAGTTAACTGTGCAGGCAACAATAAAAAGCTGGTTTTTACTACGATCAAACAACAGGAAATTATCCAGAGAGCAACAAATGCTTCCACTAGTCCTTCCCTGCTCTGAAGTTAAATAGAAAGCTATGTGCCATCAGTGGTTCCATGTACAGCAACCATCATCTTTAGTCTGGATGTGTTAAGATGATTTCATCATGTGAAACATACATTCTGTCTTCGTGTTAGAGCAGGGATTCTCACATCTTCATGTCATAAATTATTTCCAGCACAATAAAACTTTGAAGAGAAATGGATCAAATGTGAACTAAAGCTTGGGCAACCATTCATACAGCTTGGATGTACAGAAACCAAATAATCCATGTATGGTACTCAAAATCTCTGAACAATCTAAAGTTGTAGCTAGCTAGTATTACAAAATCCTTAGGTTTTCCTTTCAGCTGATCCATTGCTAGACATCCTTATAATAAGTAAATAAAACCATCGATGGTAGCAAGACCTCTCACAATAACAGCTTAAGTTACCAGCAACACCATATACAGAGTTGCTAAATCAACTGAAGTTGAACATGCTATAGCCACACGAATTAAACCACAGACAATCCCGATGCTAATAGCCAAATGCGAGTTCTAAAGGCAAACCAAGAAAGACACTGGAAGCACCACCATATCAAGTCAGACCAGATGGATTTTGCACAACTAATTATCGGTTTTGGCTTCACACACTAATTGAATGCTACAATTCTAGAATTATCAAGCTCTTAACATTTGAGGTCGCACCGAGACCAAACTAATACATGCAATTGTTTTGATAGCCTGGCAAATTGAACAATCTTAGCTCAGGGTCTATCATCAAAATGTTAAGAGCCCCTGGTCTACTATATAAAGACATGGCAGCCCATTGAGTAGAAGGAAAATGAGACAAAATGCAGAATCTACAAGACTTTGCACACATGGCCATCTGTCGCAACAACATGTCACAGAATTCCTAGTTATTACATCATTGATTAAATTTAAAAGAAGAAGGTGGTAAAATGGGTATGCTAATCAGTTCATACCATTTATTTTCCACATCAAGCAATTTTTTCAATGTAAAGTCTAGCATAACATTGAAAACTGACACAGAAATAAAAGTTAACTGTGCAGGCAACAACAAAAAGCTGGTTTTTACTACGATCAAACAACAGGAAATTATCCAGAGAGCAACAAATGCTTCCACTAGTCCTTCCCTGCTCTGAAGTTAAATAGAAAGCTATGTGCCATCAGTGGTTCCATGTACAGCAACCATCATCTTTAGTCTGGATGTGTTAAGATGATTTCATCATGTGAAACATACATTCTGTATTCGTGTTAGAGCAGGGATTATCACATCTTCATGTCATAAATTATTTCCAGCACAATAAAACTTTGAAGAGAAATGGATCAAATATGAACTAAAGCTTGGGCAACCATTCATACAGCTTGGATGTACAGAAACCAAATAATCCATGTATGGGACTCAAAATCTCTGAACAATCTAAAGTTGTAGCTACCTAGTATTACAAAATCCTTAGGTTTTCCTTTCAGCTGATCCATTGCTAGATATCCTTATAATAAGTAAATAAAACCATCAATGCTGCCATACCTCCTGGAGGAGATGGTAGCAAGACCTCTCACAATAACAGCTTAAGTTACCAGCAACACCATATACAGAGTTGCTAAATCAACTGAAGTTGAACATGCTATAGCCACACGAATTAAACCACAGACAATCCCGATGCTAATAGCCAAATGCGAGTTCTAAAGGCAAACCAAGAAAGACACTGGAAGCACTACCATATCAAGTCAGACCAGATGGATTTTGCACAACAAATTATCGGTTTTGGCTTCACACACTAATTGAATGCTACAATTCTAGAATTATCAAGCTCTTAACATTTGAGGTCGCACCGAGACCAAACTAATACATGCAATTGTTTTGATAGCCTGGCAAATTGAACAATCTTAGCTCAGGGTCTATCATCAAAATGTTAAGAGCCCCTGGTCTACTATATAAAGACATGGCAGCCCATTGAGTAGAAGGAAAATGAGACAAACAGCAGAATCTACAAGACTTTGCACACATGGCCATCTGTCGCAACAACATGTCACAGAATTCCTAGTTATTACATCATTGATTAAATTTAAAAGAAGAAGGTGGTAAAATGGGTATGCTTAATCAGTTCATACCATTTATTTTCCACATCAAGCAATTTTTTCAATGTAAAGTCTAGCATAACATTGAAAACTGATACAGAAATAAAAGTTAACTGTGCAGGCAACAACAAAAAGCTGGTTTTTACTACGATCAAACAACAGGAAATTATCCAGAGAGCAACAAATGCTTCCACTAGTCCTTCCCTGCTCTGAAGTTAAATAGAAAGCTATGTGCCATCAGTGGTTCCATGTACAGCAACCATCATCTTTAGTCTGGATGTGTTAAGATGATTTCATCATGTGAAACATACATTCTGTGCGCTAAAGGTTAAAGTATTAAATGTAAGATTACAAATTGATTTTAAACGATTAATCTTATTACACGAATTGAAGTTGTAATAGATATTTTTGGTGTAGATGGGTGTTTATTTTGTTTCAGATTAATTACGTTTGAAGTGGAAACTAATAGTTGTGCTGATATAAAAACAGTATTGATACTTTCTTGTAATTTCAATGAATTTATTGAGGAACTATGTCCACTGCTCGGTGAGTTCATTCATATGTGTGTTCTTTCACAAATTTTCACCTCCTTGTATCTCAGAAACTAACAAACACACACCAAAAACAGCAACATGTTCTTTATTAACTTGTCTCTACAAAACAATCACATTTATTGACCAACAGAGGTTACAGGCTCTCAAAGCCAACAACCAGTGAAATATGAAGTTATAAAAATTGTGATGGTATGGTAAAGGTTAAACAATTTTTTTTAATTTAAAAAAAAAACAAACCCAGCTATTCATAGCCCAACAATCTATACTCATCACACATGAAATCAATGACAGACTTCCAAACAACCAATAACATATACGAGCCAACCTACCTGAATAAGCAGAGACGATGCACTGTTAGATTTAGATACTAGATTCAATGCAGTGAGTCCGCTATAACCTGATAGGCTGCCATTTGGCGTCTGCTGCTGGTGGAGAGAACAAAAATAATTGTATGTGTGCGTGTACATTGTGCTAACAACAACATTCCAAATACATTGATTCAGCTCTTTTTCAAGAGCAGTGATTTTGTAGACTTTCACTTAGGAGTCAACTATTGTGGTAGCAAGATGCTTTGTAAGAAATGTTACAACAAATAGGTGCCCAGTTTACTATTAGATGGGAATTGCCACATGCCCTCTACTTTCCACAACGTTAAAAAAATCGGTTTCGTAGAATGAAGTCTCCAAAAACCAGAGAACAGAATCTGTTATGGGCTCAATTATTGTTTACTTAATAAAAACTTTTCAGCTCCCTGTGGAGCACACTTCAACAAATACACACCTAGTTCAGCTGCCTGCTGTCTTGATCCACCCATTCCAGCTCTGCCCATATATTTCCTGTTTCTTTTATATTTGTCTCGAGCTTCCTTCGTATGTTCTGGTCTGCATCTACTTCTTGTCTTGGTGACACCAGAGTGGACACTATCATGTAATTCTATCACCTAGTTTCCTTAATGTTTCCTATCCAACACGTCACATCATGTCTGGTTTCTTTATTATTTCCCATCGAGTACATTCTAACATCATGTTACTGATATTTTTGTGGTTCTATCAAACAGTTCCACATTAGTGATCTTATCACACCATTTTGATCTCTTTCGTGCAGGCACCCATTTATGAAAGTACGTCGATCCATATACTAGAATGGACTTTACTTTGGAATTAATTTTTCTTTTGGTGAGGCTTCTTTTTTGAGTTTGCCTTATTTCTCTAATCCCCAAGGTGTTGTGCGTTGCACTGCGTTTTATTTTGCGCCTGTCGGCCCAGTGCATACCACTTCAGTGTGCATTTCATGTAAGGCTCTGCTTCCTCCTGCATTTTCTAAGGGTTTGCTTCCCCGGGGTAACGGCTGGTGCTGTGATGGGGATCGAACACAGCACCTTCTGGTCTAGTTGTGAGCCGTATCACTTAACCACTAGGCCACACCGTCCCCTGGTGAGGCTTAATTTCTTTTGATTTTAATTAGCTTCCCAGTGCAATAGAAGTTCCTCTCACCCTTGTATTTTTATTCTGATATCTTTATCTGGTTTCCCTCTGTATTCATTATCAGTTCCAGTTTTTATGACAGAGTATTCTTTGCCATCTTTACATAGATATACAAACACATATATATATATATTATGATGCCCTGAAAAATAATGCGGCTGCAGAACAAATTGCGTCATTTTTTTAATGTGTGGTTAACATCTTTAGATCATATTTTGGTTCAATTGTTAAAATTGCTTCATTTTATTTGGGAAAAAGAACGGCACTTACTGGAAAGAGTAAGTATTTAGCTATTAATTTATTTAAAAACTACTTTTATTCCAATTATAAAATCCATTTTTCTATTGCTATTAAATTTTTAAAACACTAACAAACCAAGTATATTATGTACTAATATAGAAAATCCACTATTTATCCACATGTGATAGTAAATCAACATTTAGTAAGTGTTACCTCCTGTTTCACAAGGACTGTGCTGCTGAGCGGCCGTACTGCTAGCCGGCTAATGATGTTCTGAGAATAAATGTATGATAAAGTTAGTGTTCTAAGCAGTAAGACTCAAGACACTATTTACAGATATAAAAATGGCAGATTTGATAATCATTGAGACATTGAAAATACAACACGCTTGGCACAAAAAACTGCAACTCAAGCTTCCAACGACACTCGTGGACGGGACAACTCATAATAAAGTGGGTGTAAAGTCTACAGAATAATAGTCAAGCACAGCTTGGCCAAGATCCTAGTAGTGCTGAGCCTGCTCAGCAGAAGTCTACTAATGCCAAAAGGTCCCAGTCTGGACATGTATATGAAGAGCCACTAGGCCGCTATCATCAGAAAAGAATGGGTAGCTTCAACCAACAGTCAGTAACATATCCTCGTACTTATCTCAGTCAAGCGTTAGTGTTGCTGGGGCCTGAAAGGGAAGCAAAGAATAGCAACACTTCATCCTCATCCTGTAGAAACTAAGCAAAAACAACTTCAGATATTGAGACACTGTCATAGAGCTTGTCTAGTGTTGCCACTGATGATGGCCACATCTGCTTTCTCTGATCCTCGTATGTCGGGCAGTTTTGCAGCAGATGTTCAGCGGTCATTTTCCCAGTACCGCACGAGCATTCGTCAGTGCCACCTATCTTCAATTTATTGAATAGGTGGTACCTAAGTCTATTATGCCCAGTGCGAAGTCTGAAGACCACAACCTGCTCTCTTCTGTTCAACTGGTAATAGGCATTTTTTGTGTAGCCAGTATGTTCTGTTTCCCATTTAGTCACGTATCTAGCTCTAATAAGCCTTTTTGACTCTTCGTATGTCACACTAGTATCTGGCTGTGGTAGTCTTGCACCTTCTTTTGCCAGTCTGTCTGCCTCCTCGTTGCCTTGGATGTTACAGTGGGATGGAACCCACTGTACCACTACTCGTTTTGGTGCGGACTGCTGGCATAGTTGACAGAGTACTGCTCTTAAATCATTAAGTTCAGTATTTTTCTGGCTTTTTAGTGCTGTGACTACAGCCAGGGCACTTGTAAACAGGACTATATGGCTTTCATTTCTTTTGCATGTTACCATTTCTTCTACTGCAGCCCTCAGTGCTTCTGCTCTGAAATTGCTTGAGTATTTTCCAGTTGCCACTGACAGTGTTATTTTTCTACAATTTGGTAGGCTCAGGAATACCCCTGCCCCTCCGTTCTGTGTTGTGTTTGTTACAGAGTCATCGCTGTATGCATGGGTCCAGTCCATGCTTGGGTAGTTTTTCGTTATGTACCTCAGGATTATGTCTCTTTCTTTTCCAGTCTGGCTGTTCTTTTTTCCAATACCTGGTATATTTTCTACCACCTCTGGAAATATATCCTGCCTCCAGGTAGGTTTGCGTACAGTAGGGATGGGCTTTGGTGTTGTTAATGCGTTCATAGGGTCTTCGCTCATCTTTGCTTTGGCTATTTCTGCAAAGTTTCTCCGCTTTAGTTTCTCATTTCCAAAATTATTTAGTCTCTTATGCATTGGATGGTCTGTCAGTCTTCTGAGTTTCTCTGCTTGCTGCTGGGCTCTGCAGTCTCTTCTGTCAGTCATGGATTGCAGATTTGTAATCTTTTCAAGTTCTACAATTGGTGTTGACTTCATACCTCCTGTTATAACTCTCATGGCTTGGTTTTGGAGTTTGCTAATTTTGTCAAAGTTCGCCTTTGCTGCTGTTGTCCATGCCGCAATGCCATACTCGAGAACTGGTCTCACTCTTCGACTGTACAGTTTCTTTAGTATACTTTCGTCTGCTTCCCAGCTTGTGCCAGCAAGTTTCCTCATGATTGCCATTCTTTCTCTGGCTCTCATTCAGTTTCTCTCGATCTGACTTTTCCATGTCATGCGCCGATCAAATGTGACTCCCAGGTAGTTTGGGTTGTCGTTTGGCCGCAGATATTTGCCGTTAAGACTTATTTTGGTGTTTTGGGGTTTGTTTGAAAGCGAGAATATTGTATATGTTTTTTCCTCATTTATTTTGTCCAGCCATGAGTTCATCCACTCCTCCAGCGATGTTAGGGCCTGCTGCATCCAATTACTTGCTATGGTGAGATTCTTTTCAGAGGTCCACATAGCCAGATCATCTGCAAACATGGAGCGGTGTACTCTTCTTGGTATATTCTCTGCAATGTTATTTAGTAATAGTACTGGATTTGATACACATCAGTCTATCTGCAGTAAATGGTTACTTTTACTTCTTTACTAGAGGTATTCCTCTTTAACATTAGCGGACGAGGTAGCAAGAGACCCTATTTTAACAAGATGGAGATATGCTACCTCTTACGACATGCAATGCAGATTAGCGTTTTTCTCACATCAGACCCCAGCCAGTAACACAAGTTTTGTTACTTATATAAAATACTACAGCGGTTGCACATCAAAACAAAAGTTACACAAACTGCCTCATTGGTTTGCCTTCAGTTTATTTGTTGTTTCCGATGAGTCTTTATAACAGGTTTTTGTGTACCTGTGTCCATTTCCATGTGCTGCCCTTGGAATTCCATCATAGGTAGGACAGAAAATGCTTACTACACCTCCATGTCATAAAGTGCACCTAAAACTGTATATGAAGCTAGAGATTTACAAACATGTGAGAGGAAAAACAATCCAGCTTTAGAGCACACATCTCATGCAGTCACTTATTGGATTCGCATACTACAAAAAATTTGTTCTTTGGAAGCTGATCAGACACTACGGTATACAGAACTTATGAGGGCATGTAATGGTGGGTCATACATGAAGGTCAGTCAGTCTACTCATTTGTAGTCAAAACAGATGTGCAGTAGGGCTGTCTATTGTGTATCCTCTTTTTTGCTGGCTAAAGACTATCAAAAAGATAACTGCAGTGAATGATGGCATGGAATATGGAATTGGAGGACTTGGACAATGACTTGGTTTTTCTTCTGCCACATGACTGACAAAAACAACAAAGCAAGTTGAATAGCTGAAAGATGGTCACTGTTCAGGTTCTGATGGCCAAAAAAAGGGTGAGGCAGATTGAGGCACTTCGATTGTGTTGGTTGATGACCTTAACTCTACATTGGGCAGTCAGGTTTTTGACTGCTTGAACCTCATGTAAAACAAATTGCTACAGAAATCAACCACAGCAAGAACACATTGAATGTGTGTTGGGCAGACCATGTAATGTATGTCTAGTAGAACACCCTAAGACTAAACAGAAAGTATACCAACACAGGAACATGTGAATGACATTCGCATCATAGTACTTTGATGCAACAAACAGACCTTTATTTTGCAGTGCATGGGAGCAATCTACAGTGGTGGCCCCTATGCTTCCTAAGGAGTGAAATGGAGAAGGTGCCCTTGAGTTAACCGATTCCAATTTATGTTACAACTTGCATTCTTTTATCAGTTTGGTTGCAGTTCCTCAGACTTTAAAACTCTTGAAAGTTACAGGAAGACAATACTGTACAATCATTGTTTGTTCTAATTCTAACATTACAATGTGAATGTCAAAAATATGAGTGTTGCCTTAATTTGCTGCAACATCTTATTCTTGGCCAATGTGTGGATATTTTACCAAATGTATCATTACGAGTACACACAGACACACACACACAAAACGTCAGTGTTGAATAGAATATCAATAACATAACTAAAACCAGTCTCAAAATGGAAAGCCACTGCCACAATAATATTGGGCATATATCTGATTCTGCAGCTTCTATGAGGTCATTGTAGGTCATATGAAATTCTGCTATTTCTACCGATGCTCTTATAAACACGGCATTAACATACACAACACTGTGGTATTTTATTAACTTCGATAATTAGTTAGTCTGCAATTGTATAGTGATGCAGTATAATTAGTGTCTCAAAGATCGGTTAGATCGTATCCCTCCTTCCAAACCCAAGCAACAAACCTTCTCCCCACAAACAGCTAACTCTTGGTTAAACGGATGCCTGTATGGACTTGATCAGCAACGCCTACAATTAATTTTTAAGCAAGCTAAAACTAAGTTTTGTACAATTTCGACGACGAGCATTAACTTACCATGCATCTGGCTGATGGCTGAACGAATTTTGCACAGGCATACATGATGAACATCAGTTTGTGAGATCGTCGAACCTAGAGAAGAAGCCGGTTGAATTATCGATGATTAAATCAACAACTTTACAAAAACCTTTAGTAGAAATATTTAATTGTGCACTGCGAATGATCTGTTAGCTATTAATATTTATGTTAATGATACAGCGACTACTGGATGATTTAATTATCGTGTGATAAGTAACAGATTTTACAACAAATATTTCTGCTTGTAAGATCCTACCTAGAGGTGAACATGAAGGAGACCGGGTCAACGCGCATGCGCTGGTAGTCACAGGTACATCCGCTTGATGACGACTATGGAAGTTCAATGAAAATAAATGTGATATGAAAGCAAATACATGTACGACCCTAGTTGTACCGAGGATGAAAGGAAAAGCACCACTGCCATTTTCCAAGCATGTAGAAAAATGGGAGCAACAACATTTGTGCAGATGTCTAGCAACTTCATAATGTATATGCAACAATGGCTTTGTTGTTTGTTGTTTACGAATGCCCAAAATGGGTAGGTTACTTTTTGTGCACCATGAAAGAAACGTTAAGTGGCGTGTTGCAGTAGCTTTCCTTACATCCCGAGCGTACTGATGAAGGTGGACCGGGGTCCTCCAGTCGGTTGTGCTATGCTTGGCGTTATCTGCGTGTCACTCACTACTACAGGCATCATCTCGATCCCTCACCTCGTTAGCCAGTCTGCCATGAAAACAGCCAGTTTTCGGGGAGGGCTACTAGAAAGCCTAGGTGAGGGTCTTGGCCAATATGTTTTGCCTGACCCCGACTAACATGTCCGATAATTATATTTTGTCTGACCAGACGTTAGTCGTCCTCTCCTGCAACAATGGCTAGGGTACATACTTCCTACACAATGACGAGTTACAGTGGTGGGCAATAGGCTTCACTTGGAGTGAAAAGGGGAAACATTATATAAATCAATTCTTAGCGATATGTTGAAGTAGATCTAGGAACATGAAGACAAATGAGCATGTTCATTGCACTCCTAAGCATTTCGTAAAATACGAATTAAGATAGTTATTCCGAGCAACCACTACAAGAGCATGCAAAAGTACTTTAGCAAACATTCTCTGCACAGAGACATGTAGCTGCAGGTGTGACTATGATTTGTTAAAAGCGAAATGTAGACGAAGAAAGACGAATATGTGTAGAATGCGAAAGAAGAAGGTATGTAGAAGTTGAAAGTTGCAAACATTCCCCAGCATACATTAAATAAACAAACTAAGGGTGCTGCCAAGAAGACAATAAAGATGCAAGAAATTTATATGTAAGAATTTCGTAGTGAAAAATAATGACCATATGTTGTCATGCCTACTTCAAAGGTATAATAGATTGTATTACTGACGCTGTAAACGAATTGATAGCAGTCAGTTACTCATATGCAGATTCTTGCGTCAGGGTCAATGTGAACAAGAGCTGTTCAAAACTATTCTGTCTCCAAGAGGCTACCCTGGAAACAGGCTGCATACGTGCAGTCAGGGTGAGATAATAGAATAGAGAGATTGAAACGCTATGATAAGATAGTTAATGTGGAACTGTTGGAAAGAACCACACAGATAGCAGTGGGACATGATGTGTGGAGACCACGATAGCGTTGGGTAGGACACAAATTAAGGAAAACAGTAGATACCACAAGTTAATATCGGTTCTGGAATCCTCAGGGCAAGAGAAATAGAGGCAGACTAAACACAAGGAGAAGAGCGTCGCCACAAACATAAAGGAAGCAGGAAAGACATTCACATAGCAGGACTGGATGGCACACGGCAGGACGACTTGTTCAGTATTATTTTTTTTAAGACATGTGTTCCAAGGAGAAGTGAAAAGATTTGAAAATCTGGTTGGTTGAATTGGATCAAGATGTGAAGCAGTGCATGAGCTGCAGCTGTCAGCTACCAAAAGCTGACTGCTAGCGTCAGGGCCAGTGGACCAAAGCTGCCAAGACCCTTCTTCATCCCTACGCGGTGATCCTGGATAACAGACTGCAACAGAGCAAACTGGCAAAGGAAAAAGGATCGTGTACTAATAAGGTACCCAAAAATGCCTGCTGAAGTTCCAAAAGGTCCAAATATCGCAGTCAAGCAGTAAACTACGACACAGCGCTCTCCTTTCTCTGGACAACATGCTGTTACTTTCAAAGTTCTTTTCGGGGCTTGGTAGTGGAAGTTTGAGAACGAACGACGAAGAAGAAAAAGATTGATTGCCTGATTGAAGTTATTAAGTCCACTTCAAAGATTATATCACTAACGTCATCTATCTCTTGCCGCTTCAAACAATCCGACGCTGAGCAGCACATAAGCTGCAGCGGTCAGCTACCCATTGCTGACTCCTAAGGTCAGGACTAGTAATCCAGAGCTGCCAAGACCCTTCTACACCTCCACGTGGTGATCCTGGATAACAGGCTGCAACAGAGCAGACTGGCTAAGTAGATCGGATCGAAGAGGGAACGCTAACCTGATACTCAAAAATGTCTGCTGAAGTCGGATGTGTTGGACCGAAAGGTGTAAATATCACAGTCAATCTGTAAACTACGACACAGCGCATTTCATTCTCCGGACTACATCATGTTACTTGTATAGTCCTTTTCAGGGCGCAGTATCAGGAGACTGAGAACGAACGAAGCCACGCCAAATAATCTGAGAGCCTTTTTTTCAGTTCATCTCTTAAAGTTATCCTTCCATTTAGTCTTGTTTGTCTCTGACACGCCTATCCTCAGATTTTACCTGCAGTATAGTTTTAACAAGGACATGTCTTTTAGTGTGTCAGCTCATGTGCTTGTTATTGTTTGCGAATGCCCACAATAAGTAGGTTACTCTTTTTTGCGACACAAAAAGGACGTTAACTGGCAGGTTGCAGTAGCGTACCTCACATAACGAGCGTACTAATGAAGGTGGACTGGGGTCCTCCGTGCGGTTATGCTATGCTTGGCTTCATCTGCATGTCACTCACTACTACGATGAAACACTGGCGAGACAGAAGTGAGAACAGACAATTCATACAGTTGTAATATGATGGGATATTATACTCCTTAGACCCTCGTGATTTAAATCGTGGACCACTTCTCTAGTCAACCCAGCTGTAAATGGATACCTGACGCTTGGGTTAGGCAAAGTAAAAACAACAATGAAGGGCACTGGCCACTCCACCTCTTACAGGCTGCGGCTTAGTAGAATGGAGTATTCAAAAACTCTATTTCCGACCAGTGGTTAATTCTGCTGAATTTCCATTTTACCTCCGTGGTTATGGCAAACAAAAAGAAGCCACAACGGGAAGGTCCCATTCTTTCTTCAGGTTATGATAGTTGCTCATCGTAAGCAAAGAGGGCAACATCATTAAACTTATACTGCAAGATGTGATCTCATATGGCTGGCACGTCAGACTATTCCGCACTTGTGACACACGCGTAAGAAGTCGATCGTGGGGTTATGCCGTCTTTCCTGCATCTCGCTTTCTCTTAGCCTTAACAGTGATATTGCGCTCGGCGATCTGAGCACCGTATGTGATGCTAGCGTGCCAGGTGAAACGGTTCTGTGGGAGCATCTCGCAACAGGTGACTTGAAGCTCTTCAGATGTATTTGTGAGGATCCTCTAGCATTAATTTTGTTTTCCTGATGATCATCTACCTATTCTGAGTTCAGCAAAGAGATGTTTGGATAAGCGCCTATCGTGCTTAGCAGCTACATGTGCCTTCCATCTTATCTGGGATCTTGGCAGAAGTGTATTGATGATTGACATGCAGAGGATTTCAGAGTTAGATGCTTTGTTCTGCCGAAGACAGATGTGTCGAGCCGAAAGGTGCAAATATCACAGCCAAGCTGTAAATTAGCGACACAACGCATGTCGTTCTCCAGACTACACCCTGCTATTTGCAAATCCCTGTTCAGGGCTTGGTAGCTGGAGATTGAGAACGAGCGCAGAAGAAGGTGCTGTGTCCTGCTATATAATTATGAGCAAGTATATTCAAGTCTGAGAAAGTCTACGAAGAAAAAGCACTCGTATAACATGAACATTGTATATGATTGTATTTGCTTTCAATAAGTATGGAAAAAAGATTAACGTCTGGTCAGGCAAAATGTACTGATCAGATGTGCTAGTCAGGTTCAGGCAAAATATACTGATCAGACATGCTACTCAGGTTCAGGCAAAATATACTGATCAGACATGCTAGTCAGGTTCAGGCAAAACATACTGGACAAGACCCTCGCCTTGGCTTCCTCGTAGCCCTTCCTGGAAAGGGGCTGTTTTCATGGCAGCCTGACTAACGAGGCGAAGGATCGACGTGATTCCCGTAGTAGTGATCGACACGCAGATGAAGCCAAGCATAGCACAAGCGCCTGAAGAAACCCCATCCACCTTCATCAGCACGCTAGGGAAGTTAGGAAAGCTACTGCAACCCGATACTTAACGGTCTTTCAGGGCGCTTAAAAGAGTAAACCTACTCGTTGTAGGCATTCGCAAACAACAACTTTCAACGAGCTTTCTGTGAAAGTGGATTCATGTTGGCTTTTCTTACATCCAAAGGCGTAATGAAAACGGCGGACACCAGTGTTCCTGTCTGTTGTGCAACGCGCGATTCTCCTCAATAAGGCTACGTCAACCTGCCACTTAACATTATTTGTAGGAGGATCAAAAGGGTAATCCTACTCATTGCGAGCATTCAACAACAACCTACGTTAGTTTATTTATTTATACATTTTTTGTTTTGTTTTTTGGGACGTGATATAAAATATGCAAGCAAATGAGGGACAAGTAAAAAGGCAAACCTTCAGGTACAACACTTTAATGGTTGTTTCCCTTGCCCTGACGTCTTAGGTTTCTTTGGACTAAGACGTTATTTTAGTGGGGGTTGGGGGTGGGTGTGAGGGTTGGGTGTGTGAGTGTGTGTGTGTTTGGGAGAGGTTTTTAAATGGTGGCTGGGGGGGGGGTGGGGGGTGGGGTTAGGTTTTAGGCGGGGGTATGGTTTTTGATTACCTGTTTTTATATATACTGGGAATCAAGGTTTCTAACAGCTGAAGGATGTCACCAGTTGACATTCATCGCAGTTTTAGAAGACAATGCAAAGTGTAAACAACCAGTTTCAAGTGTATAGTGACAAAAGTGTGTCGAAGACAACAGCGAAGAACTGGACAACGATGTTTAAAGAGACACGTGAGGACGTTTGTGATCACGCGTTCCCCCTAATTATGTTGACACTATGACCATCTAGAAAGGGTTCTTAACCGAGTGGTTGATCGGGAGAGTAAACTTACTGCATGTTGCCGAAAACTCCGTCATGGTGGACTGCATATATTTTTCTGAGCAAGTGTTGAAGGCGCAATCGTCTGCGAACAGAAGATCCAAGGTCGTTGTCTCACCCACCTTGGTGTATGACGCCTCCGGATGAACAGCTGGCCCTGCGTCCTGTACCTGATATGTATGCCTGTAGCAGGGACATGTACAGTGTCAGTGAGCATTGCTCACTTGGAAAACGGAAGTACTCTTCCAGCCTGCCCCTGAGTAGCCATACATTGAACAAACATTACTGAACAACACCAACGTTCCCAGACAGTCGCTAGTTTTACGAACCTAGACAGTTTACTGACTACAGCGGTGAATTTTGACTGTGAGGTCAATAACAGGTTTGCAAAGACGAACTCTGAGTTTATGAAGCTCATAGCTAACGCATGGAACCGACAAGTCATCGGTGTTGCCACCAAGGTAAGGGTATATCGTGCTGTGGTGTTGCCCACTTTGCTACATGCCTGTGATACACAAACAGTTAATGCCAGACAGTTAAATCGTTTTTACTTCAGCTGTTTGTTTATACTACTCAGAATCAGGTGGCAGGACAAAGGGCCTAGGTTGGTCAGGATCAGGTAGCAGGACAAAGTGCCTAACTCTCAGGATCAGGTGGACAGACAAAGTGCCTAGGTTGGTCAGGATTAGGTGACAGGAAAAGTGCCTAGGTTGATCAGGATCAGGTGGCAGGACAAAGTGTCTAGGTTGGTCAGGTTCAGGTGACTGGAAAAAGTGCCTAGATTGGTCAGGTTCAAGTGGTTGGAAAAAGTGCCAAACTCTCAGGATCAGGTGGCAGGACAAAGTGCCTAGGTTGGTCAGGATCAGGTGACAGGACAAAGTGCCTAGGTTGGTCAGGATCAGGTGACAGGACAAAGTACCTAGGTTGGTCAGGATCAGGTGGCAGGACAAAGTGCCTAACTCTCAGGATCAGGTGGCAGGACAAAGTTCCTAGGTTGGTCAGGTGGCAGGACAACGTGCCTAGGTTGGTCAGGATCAGGTGACAGGACAAAGTGCCTAGGTTGGTCAGGATCAGGTAGCAGGACAAAGCGCCTAACTCTCGGGATCAGGTGGACAGACAAAGTGTCTAGGTTGGTCAGGATTAGGTGACAGGAAAAGTGCCTAGGTTGGTCAGGATCAGGTGGCAGGACAAAGTGTCTAGGTTGGTCAGGTTCAGGTGACTGGAAAAAGTGCCTAGGTTGGTCAGGTTCAAGTGGTTGGAAAAAGTGCCAAACTCTCAGGATCAGGTGGCAGGACAAAGTACCTAGGTTGGTCAGGATCAGGTGGCAGGACAAAGTGCCTAACTCTCAGGATCAGGTGGCAGGACAAAGTTCCTAGGTTGGTCAGGTGGCAGGACAACGTGCCTAGGTTGGTCAGGATCAGGTGACAGGACAAAGTGCCTAGGTTGGTCAGGATCAGGTAGCAGGACAAAGCGCCTAACTCTCGGGATCAGGTGGACAGACAAAGTGCCTAGGTTGGTCAGGATTAGGTGACAGGAAAAGTGCCTAGGTTGGTCAGGATCAGGTGACAGGACAAAGTGCCTAGGTTGGTCAGGCTCAGGTGGCTGGAAAAAGTGCCTAGGTTGGTCAGGTTCAAGTGGCTGGAAAAAGTGCCAAACTCTCAGGATCAGGTGGCAGGACAAAGTGCCTAGGTTGGTCAGGATCAGGTGGCAGGACAAAGTGCCTAGGTTGGTCAGGATCAGGTGACAGGACAAAGTGCCTAGGTTCGTCAGGATCAGGTGACAGGACAAAGTACCTAGGTTGGTCAGGATCAGGTGGCAGGACAAAGTGCCTAACTCTCAGGATCAGGTGGCAGGACAAAGTTCCTAGGTTGGTCAGGTGGCAGGACAACGTGCCTAGGTTGGTCAGGATCAGGTGACAGGACAAAGTGCCTAGGTTAGTCAGGTGGCAGGACAAAGTGCCTAGGTTGGTCAGGCTCAGGTGACTGGAAAAAGTGCTTAGGTTGGTCAGGATCAGGTGGCAGGACAAAGTCCCTAACTCCCAGAATCAGGTGGCAGGACAAAGTGCCTAGGTTGGTCAGGTTCAGGTGGCAGGACAAAGTGCCTAAGTTGGTCAGGTTCAGGTTTCTGGAAAAAGGGCTTAACTCTCAGGATCAGGTGGCAGGACAAAGTGACTAGGTTGGTCAGGATCAGGTGGCAGGACTAGGTGACTAGGTTGGTCAGGATCAGGAGGCAGGACAAAGTGACTAGGTTCGTCAGGAATAGGTGGCAGGACAAAGCGCTTAGGATGGTCAGGATCAGGTGGCAAGACTAAGTGACTAGGTTCGTCAGGATCAGGTGGCATAACAATTTGACTAGGTTCGTCAGGATCGGGTGGCAGGACTAGGTGACTAGGTTGGTCAGGATTGGGTGGCAGGACAATGTGACTAGGTTCGTCAGAATCAGGTGGCATAACAATGTGACTAGGTTCGTCAGGATCACGTGGCATAACAATGTGACTAGGTTCGTCAGGATTGGGTGGCAGGACAAAATGTCTAACTCTGAAATCGTTAGCAAAACTAACATTTTGAGCAACCATACACTTAAGCAATTTAAAATAAAAAATGTTGCTAGATTCCTATTTATCTATTAATATGATCTTGTTACAGTTGTTCAGTTCCTCTCTTCCCACCAACACTGCATTTGGCTTACCATAACCAGCCTATTCTCGGTTATTTGCAATGCGGTTTTATTGCAATGAATTTTACATGATGATGGTGTGAGCTGCATGAACAACACTCTTTAGTTACCTCTTACGACATGCAAGAAATGAACTCAGTTAAATTTCACTACCACGGAAACCATTAGGACGAGTTATGCTCCTGCTTACCCATACGTCAATTGCATGCAAGCTATTGTCGTCTTTTCAAGTCTTACTGGTACCTAAATGGACTAGTAATTTGGATGACAATCTGAGATGGTTGTATTAGACATACTGTGAACTTCAATGGTTCCCTTATTATATCACATAGGTTAAGAACGGTTTGTTAAAAAAAAAATTTAAAAATAACTCGTCTTCCAACGGATTATATTTGGAAATGAGTAAAAGAATACTTAACTTGACGTTTTTATACTGGCTTAGAAGACTGCAGGGATCAAGATGCTGAGAAGTTCATGAGCTGCAGTGGTCAGCGACCCATAGCTGACTGCTAACGTCAGGGCCAGCAAACCATAGCTGCCAAGACCCTTCCATACCTCCACGAGGTGATCCTGGATAACAGGCTGCAGCAGGGCAGACTGACTAAGGAGAAGGGATTGAAGAGGGAATGCTAATCCCGTACTAAAAAATGCTTGCTAAAGTCGGATATGTTGGACCGAAAGGTGCAAATATTGCAGTCAAGCTGTAAACTACGACACAGCGCATTCCGTTGTCTGGACTACATTCTGCTACTTAAGCATTTCAGGGTTTGGTAGGGGGAGATTGAGAACGAACGAAGCCAATCCAAGCCTGAAGACTGCAGAGTCTGTATACAAGTAGTTTCTTGGAGTGGGGTTAATCGATGTGCAAGTTCATCCTACAAGACTCAAACACTTGAGCAAACTAACAGCGTGGGCTACTGGTTAAGGACACGTATCACAGCCCGAGGGTACTGGGCTCGCTCCCCATCACAGCACGGCCGTTAAACCGAGGAAGCAAGCCCTAAGAAAATGCAGGAGGAAGCAGGCCCTTACAGAAAATGCATGCCGAAGTCGGATGCACTGGATCGACAGGTACAACATAAAAACTAAATGCAACGCACAACGCCATGGGAAAAAGAGAAATAAGACGAACGCAATAACAAAACACTAGAGAAAAGTAGACCCGCAGCCAGTTAGGAGCCATCTATGCTGCTCTTAACAAACCATCTTATCATGGCCTGTATTATGCAATCTCACACTTAGTCGTCTCTTACGGCATGCTCTCTGTGGGGCAGTGGTGCTTTTCTTGTCTTTGTCATACACATAGACCCCGACAGTTTTGTGCCTACAGATTTGGCTTGACTTCGTTCATTCTCAATCTCCCCCTACCAAACCATGAAAGACTTAAGTAGCAGAATATAGTCCAGAGAACGGAATGCGTTGTGTCGTAGTATACAGTTTGACTGCGATATTTGCACCTTTCGGTTCAACACATCCGATTTCAGCAAGCATTTTTTGAGTACCGGGTTAGCATTCCCTCTTCGATCCCTTCTCCTTAACCAGTCTGCTCTGATGCATCCTGTTATCCAGGATCACCGCGTGGAGGTGTAGAAGGGTCTTGGCAGCTATGGTTCGCTGGTCCTGACGCTATCAGTTAGCTATGGGTCGCTGACTACTGCAGCTCATGCGCTGCTCAGCATCATGATCCCGCGACTACAGATTTGACCATCCACGTCGCATCTTCTGCCCACCTATGTCGCTAGACAATGTGGGAACTTGCGCCCTTCTTTCATTCACCATCTTGGCAATTGTCGCTATTTTTAGCCCATGTATCTGTAATGATAACCTGGCACGTAAACTGACGCCGAAAGGCTAAACATGATAAGCGAAAAGAAGAAGTATTTCTGTAATGTTCTTTTTTAAAACACTGTCTATCTATCTTCTTTTTCTTGCACTTATTCTGAAAACCTGCTACCTTCTGTAATTGTTCGCTAGGCGATTATTTTGTCAGACCTTCTTGTCATTTGCTCAACCTATTTAATTCTGTCTGTCTGTACATTTCATGCGACCTTCTATATGAGAACATCAAGTGGAAGGACGAGAGGTAGACCGAGGAAACGGTGGATTGATAGCATAAACGAGACCTTCTGTAAAACGGGGAAAAATGTTACTCGGGTCACGTGAGAGGCGAAAGACAATTAAGAGGTAGCTTCAAAAAGTTCCCGGAATTAGTGGATTATGTAGAAATAAGTTACAATAGAATTATCTGCACTACATTTCCTTCAAAATAGTTCTTTTCGGCAACTACACACTTTTGGCAATGTGCATACAGATGCTGGAAACATTTGTGGAACCCATTTTTTTACACCTCTCTCAGCTGTTTTATCGCATTGGTGATAACGTCCTCAGCATCGTTGAATCGATGTCCTTTCTGTGCCGGTTTCAGTCGATGGAACAAGAAAAAATAAGCCGGTATCAGGTCGGGAGAATATAGAGGATGTTCCAAGGTAATCGCATTGTGCTTTGCGAGGTACTGCTTCAGCAATATGCATCGATGTGCTGGCGTATTGTCATGCAGCATAACCCAACCGTTTGTTCTCCATTTTTCTGGTCGCTTTCTTCTGATTGCATCTCTTAGGCCACCGAGGATATCAACGTACATTTATTTGCTAACCGTTCGGCATTCAGGAATGAAATCATGGTAGACAATACCCTGGGAAGAAAAAACTAATTTCCAACATAACTTTTCCTTTGCTCTCTTACAAACGAAATTTCTGTATCCGGGGAGATGTGGGAGATTTCCATTAAGAGGACTGACGTTCTGTCTGAAGATTATGCCACTCAAATACTTACGATTTTGCATTGCAATATCACCATATGCTTTATTAAGCAATGTTTGTGTATTTGGGGGTGACTTTTCAAGCAAAACACATAATTTGACATTTGTACGTTGTTCAATCAAGGACATTTCCAACTCCGACGATGTAACGAGCACAAAACACAAATACACTTCTGTAACTTCTGTTCGAAAGTATATGTAAAGGTCACGTCTGCCATGTAATTTCGTCAAGGTCACTACCAACTTCTAAATATATTTTCTCCATAATATCATCTTTCATTCAAACACGAGTCAACTTTTCCGGGAACTTTTTGAAGCCACCTCGTACATACCACGACACCTTGTTACAACCCGGTTGTTGTTTGCGTTGTTTGCGAATGCTCACAATGAGTAGGTAACTCTTTTATGGGCCCTAAAAAAGACGTTAAGTGACGGATTGCAGGATAGGTCTTTCGTTCGTTCGTTGGTTAGTTAGTTGGTTAGCTAGTTAGTTAGTTAGTCGGTTAGTTAGTCGATTAGTTAGTTAGTTAAGCCCGTGTCCATGCAGGATATTTCGTTCGTGCGTTAGTTAGTTGGTTAGTTAGCTAGTTATTTAGTTCGCTAGTTAAGCCCGTGTCCAACGAAACCAAAACCACGTACACAATGTTCTTTCTATCCCCCAAGCCCTAAAAAGTGATCCTGAAAGTAAATGGCCAGACTCTGCCCTTAACAACGGGAACATACTCCATAACTTCCGTGCAGAAGCAGAGGCACTGAAGGCCGCAGCTGAGCTTGTAATCCAAGATAAAGATATCTAAAAAAGAAAAGATGGTATTCCTGACTGATGCCGCGTCAGTATTAACAGCGCTAAAACAACACAAAGATGAAGATCTCGAGCAATGTATGTTCTCCCTGACACAGCTCTCAGCAGAACACCCAAGGTTGGCCATACAATGGATCCCATCCCACCGCAATAATGAAGGCAACGAAGCTGCAGACAAACTAGCAAAGAGTGGAGGAGCATCCCCACAAACAGACCTGAGTATCACATATAATGAGGCCAAGACCATAATTAAAGCCAACTTCAGGGGAAAATGGGCTGATCAACACATCGACTTCTGTAAAGAAAACAACTACTTTAACTTAACTAGAGAAGAGCAAGTCATCATCTTTCGACCTAGAACTAGGCATAACAGACTCAATGGTCATCTTTACAAATAACTGAGGATTGGGACAGGTGACCATGTGGGGAGCATATCATGACCGTGGAACACATCTTGCAAAGCTGCACGTTCACGCAGGAAAAGAGAGAACAGTACTGGCCTCGTGAGACAGATATGAGACAAAAGCTGCACGCTCACGCAGGAAAAGAGAGAACGGTACTGGCCTCGTGAGACAGATATGAGACAAAAAGCTGCATGGAGATGAAACAGCCTTACAAACAACGGTGTCCTTTGTAAGAGAAACCGGCAACTTGATCTGAGGATGAACGAAGAAGAAGAAGAAGAAGAAGAAGAAGAAGAATCTGATTTTTGTGCATAGTGCTAACCGTTTATCTTGCCAGATTTTTTTAAGCCGTGCAAGCGCCGCTATTGTCTTTGCTATTCTGATCTCACATTTTGATCCTTCATCACTGATAATCGAACCCAGATATTTAAAACGGTCAACCACTACGAGTTCCTGACCGTTAGCTTTTATCCTGCCGTTGAAGCCCTCGGTGTTGTTGGTCATTAATTTTGTCTTTCCAGCGTTTATCTCCATACCATAGTCAAGATCTGTTTCATCGAGCCTTCTGACCCATTCCTTGAGTTCTGCTTCTGAACCCCCCAACTCGGGATCAAGATGCTGAGCAGCGCATGAGCTGCAGTGGTCAGCGACCCATAGCTGACTGCTAGCGGCAGGGCCAGCGAACCATAGCTGCTAAGACCCTTCTACACCTCCACACGGTGATCCTGGATAACAGGCTGCAGCAGGGCAGACTGACTAAGGAGAAGGGATCGAAGAGGGAATGCTAACCCGGTACTAAAAAAATACTTGCTGAAGTCGGATGTGTTGGACCGAAAGGTGCAAATATCGCAGTCAAGCTGTAAACTACGACACAACACATTCCGTTCTCTGGACTATATTCTGCTACTTAAGCCCTTTCAGTGTTTGGTAGTGGGAGATTGAAAACGAACGAAGCCAAGCCAAGTCAACCCGCCAACCCATCGATGTCATCTGCAAAACGAAGGTTGGTAATCGTCCCCCCCCCCCCCCCCCCCATCTTGACAGTACCAACGTGACCTCCAAGTGCCTCACTCATAATTCCCTCAAGGAATATTTTGAAAAGAGTTGGAGAGAGTGTACACCCCTGTCTCACACCAACTGATGTGTGAAACCAGTCTCGTCGCCTCCCATTCACACGAACAGCGCTAGACGCCTTGTCATACAGGAGTTCAAGGAGCTTTATAATATTTCTGTTGATTTTATACATCCTCATGGTTGCCCATAGCGTTTTGTGCCATACCCTATCAAACGCCTTCTTAAAACAACAAACACATGATACAGTTCTTGCTGCTGTTCTAGATATTTCTCGCTTAGCAGCCTTAAATTAAATATATGTTCTGTAGTGCTTCTTCCCTGTCTGAACCCTGCTTGCTCCTCAGCAATAATATTCTCTGCTTGGGGTTTCAATCGGTCGAGGATTAATCTAAGCATGACCTTGCTAGAGTGGCTGATGAAGCTTATTGTTCTGTAATTTTGTCACAACTTGGGTTTCCAAACTTATGTAATTGATTTTGTCCATACGTCTGGCCAGTATCCTGTCACCCATATTTTGTTGCAGATGTGTGTCAGGCCTTCCACCACTACCTCCCCACCTGCCTGTAAGAGCTCTGCTGGTATATTGTCCACGCCGGCCGCCATCCCTCTTCTCAATGACTCTACCGCTGCAGCTACCACTCCCTTCGTTATCAGTTGGATATCCTCTGTAGTTGTTGGTGTTGGAGGGACTCCGTCCCTGATAGTTGTATAACTCGGAAAAGTACTCTGTCCATCGTGCCAGTACGTCATTGTCCTCAAAAAGGCACTTGCCGCCTTTATCCTGGATCATAAAGTTCCTGCCTTGTCTTGGTGTTACCAGTTATTTGATCACTTTGCATGCTCCTTTAGCGTCATTTCTGTTTAATCTCTCTTCGATGTTTGCACATTTCTCACATATCCACGCTTCTTTCGCCTCTATCATCTTTTGTTGTATCGCTTTCTTGACCTCCTTAAATCTGCCGACCTCATCAGGTGGATGATTTTGGTTTTTCAGTGACCTTCTATCATAAAGGTCTAAAATTTCTTGGTTCACCCATGGCTTCTTTTTTGTTTTGTGGCATCCCAGGATCTCTGTTGCTGTATCTGTGAGAGCTGCGTTAAGAGACTGTAACGGTATCGGTATCCAGTGCCTCTCTGAGAACCAACTGTGGAGCAAATCTCCCTCCTACCCATGATTGGAACACTTCGATGATTGTTGGGTCTTTTAGTTTGTCCAGGTCAAACTTGAGTCTAGTCACATCTTTCTTTGCGACGTTCTTCAATCGCAGACACATAGTCATCATAACAAGATGGTGGTCCTTTCCTATATCCGCTCCGGGAAAACTTCTCGTTTTGTCGGTGTTGATGCTAGATCTAAACCTCCTCTGGACCAGTATATATTCAATTTGGCTGTGCACTTCATTGTTTGGGTTATGCTATGTCCAGCGTCTAGAAGACTTGTTAAACCCGACAAGATCACGTATCAATATATAATTTTTTTTCCAGAAATGAAGCAAAGATGTTAAGAGGTGATTTATAAGAAAATGTAGACAACTATGCAGAAGTACGTCTACAGCATGGGTTTCAAATACCTCATTCAGCACAAACACGAAGTACTTTTCAAGATTTTGTTGGCGTCGTTAAGTGTGCCCCTTTATGTTCATGACTCAGCTTAGTCTAAAATTATCATCACGTCACGCTACGAGCAGCACTATATCTGGTCGCATCTGAAACTTTTTTTAATTAACATTAGAATAAGACCTGGCAGCTTTATTGACATCTGCCAACCTTTAACACTGTCAAGAATTGGGAGCAAACGAAAGTTAATTAGGTGTATGCTGATTTGCTTGCTCTGGTGAAGTAGATATTAGGTATTCTGGGTATGGGTTTACTGCTTGCTTATATTCTTGCCTTGTCTATTGTGGCAACCAGTTCGTGCAGTGCTCTGTTGTGATGTCATGCAGAACGTCGGTTTCTTAGTGACACCCTACAAGATGAAAGGACGTGTTCCAGAATTTACATCACTTTGCGCTTTGGACATTGACCATCCTGAAACTGTGCTCATATCTACACATAATAATCGGGAGTACAGGTAACCTGTGTCGTCATCACAGTCTGGTAATTCTGTTCGTGGCACGAAATTAAAACAGTGACGTATCGCTGCCATAATGATCAATTAGAACATGCCGTGTCGTGTCATTTGTTCTCATCACCATGACGACAAGGGACACGACTCTCACGTGTAGAGCTCGATCATCTTTAATTGGAGGTGGGATTGAACGAAGCCTACATCCGGGCCATTCAGTTTATGGTTTGGGCGCCAACAGGTGAGAGGAGATCACGGATGATTGATATGGAAAGGTGATAATTGGAGGCGGATCTGCTTTACAGGCGGGACATGGCTATGTCAAGGGAACCAGGACACTGAATAGATCACTAAAGATATTAGACAGTTTTACCTGCAGCACGTGCATGTGTTTATATGTCTTTTCTCACTGAATGGCTCTTTTATAGTTTCCCGCGCTTGCGTAAAACGAAAATACAAAGTGTAATTATAATATGGCACAACGGTTGAACTAGGAGAGGCGTGTCGATCGCGTGAGATAATTACTACTGTAATACTGTAATCCTGGTATTCAATCAGGCAGATCATGAGCATGATACCAGGTTTGAAAATAATCCGGTGAAATCGTTCACATATGACGCCACGCAGTGAAGAGAAGAGAAAAAAAAGGAAAAGGGGGGGGGGGGGTGGTCACTTTTTGTAATGAAATTGCTGAAAGAAAGGAGGAGGGGCGGGTGTACACGAAATGAAAAGTCACACATGCAAGATTAATCGTTTTCTATTTTAAGATACTGTTACTTAACCGGATTATTAATCTTCGTAATCTGCTATTTGAGACAAGAGGCAGACTTGGTTCTTATTCTAGGCACAAAAAAGGTAAATTACAGCGGGTGAAATGAGATGTCTGTAAGACAGGTTATCAATGTCACCAAGACAGATGTCTGTAAGACAGGTTATCAATGTCACCAAGACAGATGTCTGTAAGACAGGTTATCAATGTCACCAAGAGAGATGTCTGTAAGACAGGTTATCAATGCCACCAAGACAGATAGTGTGAGGAATGATGGCGTTAGACATTGCTTTGTGAACGACTGCTTCCGCAGAGAACATAGCAAGATACGAGCTGAGAGACATGAGACTGGAATTGTCTTCTTCTTCTTCGTTCAATCTCACCCTCCCGCTAGTAAGCTATGAAAATGGCTTTGCAAGTAGCAGGATGTAGTCAGGAGAACGGAATACGTTATGTCTTAGTTTACAGCTTGACTGCGATATTTGCACTTTTCGGTCCGACACACCCGACTTCAGCAAGCATTTTTTTAAGTACCGGGTTAGCCTACCCTCTCTGATTCCTTCTCCTTAGCCAGTCTGCTATGTTCCAGCATGTTATCCAGGATCACCGCGTGGAGGTGAAGAAGGGTCTTGTTAGCTTTATTTCACTGGCCATGACGCTAGCAGTCAGTTATGGGTGGCTGATCGCTGCAGCTCATGCCCTGCTCAGCGTCTTCATCCCAGACTGGGATTTGATCCGTTATCCCTGTGTGCATATAAGTCAAAGAGTTCTATTTACAAGCACAACAAAGACCACGTGGTAGATGCATAGATGACAACACATAAATTATGCAACAACTCTGACAAACAAAGACAGACGTAACACATTGGACCAAAGAGAGGAAAGGTCAGCTCCACTCGAAGTACGTAACAT
Source organism: Ariolimax columbianus (assembly GCA_036924085.1). Classification (NCBI taxonomy): domain Eukaryota; kingdom Metazoa; phylum Mollusca; class Gastropoda; order Stylommatophora; family Arionidae; genus Ariolimax; species Ariolimax columbianus. The sequence goes on from JAVGWX010000014.1 coordinate 24,747,684, forward strand.
AAATGGATGGAAGAAGTATAGTAATGTTAGCCCATAATCTATATAAGCATGGAACCCGTATTTCAAAAATTATTTCATCCTTTTTAAACGTGTAACCCTCCATCTTCTGCCTATTTGTTTCCGCACTAGATGGCTTGGCTTGGTTTGGCTTGGCTTGGCTTGGTTTGGCTTGGCTTGGCTTGGCTTCGTTCTCAATCTCCCGCTACCAAGCCCTGAAAGGGCTCAAGTAGCAGAATGTAGTCCAGAGAACGGAATGCGTTGTGTCGTAGTTTACAGCTTGACTGCGATATTTACACCTTTCGGTCCAACACATCCAACTTCAGCAACCATTTTTTGAGTACCGGGTTAGCATTCCTTCTTCGATCCCTTCTTCACTGCAATGCTGCAGCCTGTTATCCAGGATCACCGCGTGGAGGTGTAGAAGGGTCTTGGCAGCTTTGGTTCGCTGGCCCTGACGTTAGCAGTCAGCTATGGGTTGCTGACCACTGCAGCTCATGCCTCAGCACTAGATAATTCCATATTGAACCATTAATACTCACATTGATGTCATTGTTGAAGTATTTTGGAGATTGATATACAATTAACTACCCCGAAGCCTTACCGAGAAGCAAAAGCTATCATCAACAATCAGTATAACTCAAAATAGAAGAAAGACAAGGACTTGAGCAATAGACTTGACAATCCACCAGCGTCATAGACACCACCGTAAACCACAATCTAACGCCTGAGAACAAACCACTGCAGACTATTGGGTCATTTACATCGGATCAAGAAATCACACACAAATGACTGCCCATATGAAACCGGTTCCATACCATGAACACATCCTACAGGACTACCCAGCATTCAGGGGTCAAGGATGTCAAACCTGACAAGAGGGAGCAGACGTGGCGCAGAAACTATGAGGCTGCCACCCGGACGTGGGGTGAATCGTGGAATTCGTCACAACGATGTGACTGCAGATCTAGCATGGCCATAAAGTCTGAACGAGGAAGAAGAACTATCTTGAAGGTGTGGCAGTACTTAAGAACGATAAACGATAACCACATATTTGTTTGTTTGTTTTGTTTTTTTATTTTTGTTGTTGTTGCGTTCGCCTTATTTTTCTCTAATCTCGAAGACGGCGAGCGTTGCAATGTGGTTTCTCTTTTGCGCCTGTCGTCCTAGTGCATCCGACTTCACAACGCATTTTATGTTAGGGTCTGCTTCCTCCTGCATTTTCTAAGGTTTTGCTTCCCCGGGTTAACGGCCGGTGCTGTGAAGGGGATCGAACCCAGCACCTTTTGGTTGTGAGCCGTGTCACTTAACCACTAGACCCACGCCGTTCCCTCATAACAACATATATAAGTAATGACTCAGTGATTGTAATAGGACAGAAACAAAACGAAACCCACTTTACGGTAACATGCCTTCATCATGCATGATATATATATGTTGTTATAGCCGGGGGTGGGGTTGAAGATAAACTCTCAACACCAACTAAATGTTCCTATGGCGTGCGTTTCGTATAGTCTCGGACAACAAAGTCTATCTCCTGGCCTTCGCGCGGCAGAACTGTTTTGACTAACAGATCATCTGCAAAGCGAAGGTGATTTAGCAGCCTCCAATTTATGTTGATGGTAAAGGTATACCAATCGCAACGGCTGAAAACAGATCCCAGGCATGCGGCAAAAGGCTCGATGAGATGGGGTCCACTTGATGCACGGCTCTCTGTATGGGTACTACTACCGGTCTATGTACAATTTTAAAATAGTATATTTTATTTCGGTAGTTAAAAAACGGTATATTGAAATGGTCCATGGATTCGTAGAAATATAAGTGTTTTTAAGTTAATTACGCCAATCTTCCAGAAATAGTTTACAATACCACTCAAATGATAAGATCCGTATATTTTGCAGCAGGCACGATTTAGTTACATAAAAATAGCTCTTAAAAACATATTTGATTGTCTGTCCTGTTCAAAGTCTTCACAATATGCCCAGCCAAAAAAAACAAACAAAAACAAAACCAACAAACAACTAAATCTACACACACACGCACGCACGCACACACGCACATATACATATACATACACATAGACATATACACATATACACATATACACATACACATATGTACATACCCATATACACACACATACACATATACACATACACATAAACACGTACACACACATACACACACATACACACACATACATACACATACACACATACACATACACACACAAACACACACATACCCATACACACACATACACAGACATACACATACACACATACACACATACACATACACACATATACACACATACACATACACACACATACACACACATACACATACACACACATATACACACATTCACACACATACACATACACATACATACACACACATACACACACATACACATACACACACATACACACACACATACAAACACATACACATACATACACACACACATACACACATACACATACATACACACACATACACACACATATACACACATATACACACATATATACATACACACACATATACACACATATACACACATATACACACACATACACACATATACACACATATACACACATATACACACATGTACACACATATACACACACATACACACATACATACATATACATACATACATATATACATATACACACATACATACATACACACACATACGCACGCACGCACCCAAGCACGCACGCACGCACCCACGCACACACGCAATGTGATTCCAAGATTGGGGATTGGAGAAAAAAATAACGAACATCTTTAGAGGAAAAAAATTGCCAAGGATTTGCAACACTGACGCGAAATACTTCATGTTTTTGCTAGCTACGGTATGTCAAACAATGCCAGCTTTCATTAATTACAACTGTCAATAATTTTGTAAAGAAAAGAGAAAATATTTAACAAATATTCTATGAATGTAATTCAAATATTCTGAAATAAATCATTACATTAAATCAGTTGAAGTGTTGTTTTTAATTAATTTCTGTTATCCACCGCAGCAATTATTTGTCGGCTAGACTTATGAGAAGTAGATGAGTTTTGGTCAAAAAATGTCTAAGCTTTCTTCTTCTTCTTCTTCTTCTTCTTCTTCTTCTTCTTCTTCTTCTTCTTCTTCTTCTTCTTCTTCTTCTTCTAATTCATATTCTTCTTCTTCTTCTTCTTGTTTTAATTCATATTCTTCTTCTTCTTCTTCTTCTTCTTCTTCTTCTTTTTCTTCTTCTTCTTCTGTTGTGTTCGTCTTGAAAAGGACGTTTTGTTACTTCGTGTAGCGGTTTGCAGCTTACCTAGGATATCTGCGGCTTTCTGACAAACACATCCGACTTCGGCACGCCACTTTGTAACCATGTTTGCCTTCTCTCTTCGATACCTATTCTCTTATTCAGACTGCACGGGTGCAGCTTGTTAAAGAAAGGTTGCCAATTTTGACTTGGAACAAGGTTTTGGTCAATAATGGTTCGCTGACCCTAAGGCAAACTGTCAACTTTGAGTCGATGCTGCAGTCACACAATCGTGTAGCATCGGTGTTAGTTCTTGCATTTTGACTCCTGCATTAGTTTAAATCCCGGATGCTGTTTTGTTAAACTCCCCACTCGCTATCCAAGTTTCAGAAATATGCACCGCCAACATGCATTCTTTGCGTACGTCTAATAAATAATGCCGGCAACAGGTTTAAAGATAACAAATCTCGTGTTTTTTTGGTGTTAGCATAGAATGTTGAGCGACTTTCATTTTGGGGAGTTACTAAAGGTTTCATGCAACAGCGACTTTTAAAGTTAGTTTTAAAAAACTGATTTGTTAGCAGCATTGCAGTTATAATATATTTGCGACTCTGAAATTTCCAGTTTTTTGTGATTACCTTATAGTTAAAGTAATGCCAGTAGACGTTGTGTGTTGATTACCTTACAGTTAAAGTAATGTCAGTAGACGTTTTGAATACGCTTGGGAATGAAGATGCACCAGTGAATGAGCTGATAGCAACTAGCAACCATATCTAACTGCTTGCATCAGGGTCAGTGAACCGCAGCTGACTTATTCCACATCCAAGTGGTGTCCCTGGAAACAAGATGCAACAGTGTAGTCTGAATAAGAGAATAAGGATCGCAAAGTGAAGGCAAACCCGATCTCAAGCATATAGTGCTGAAGCCCGATGTATTGCACCGAAAAGAAGTGAAAATCGCAGCTACGCTGTAAACCACAAAACAATGTTGCAGCGACCTTTCGAGGAAGAACGCTTTTAAAAAATGTATTTATATATTTTATGTGTTTGCCTCACTAGTTTGGCGGAGGCGCGCCTATTCCACCCCAGACCGTAGTCAATTTGGGTAATATTAAGACGCATAAACCAGTGCTTGGATGCGTGTGTGTATCTTTTGTACCTAACCTGGTGTTTCCGTGATATTTCTCCCGTTGTTCCTCGCCATTTGATGATCCTTTCGTTGTCCTTCGTAGATATTTGGTTGCTATTTTCATTTTCTTGTGTTCTTTGGTTTGCTATGTCGAGTTCCCGAGGCAAAATATGCACACTTGTTTTCCTGGGACCATTTTGGAAATGAGTATATTTATTTTCCTTCATAATTGATCCGGACCCCTTTTTTTTCCAGATTTAAATAAATATATATAATTTTTTCATATTTTTTTAAAATTAAAAAATTAAAATTTTTTGTTTCCATTTAAATATCAAATCATCATATATTTACAAAACATTGTGAAGATGCAATGTAGTGAGGTGTACAACGAGGATGAATGAAATGAAATGATTATGAAAGAGGACAAAATATATGCTGAATACATCAGAATATAGGGATACAGGAACTCGAAGTGGTTGACCGTTTTAAATGTCTTGGATCGATTGTCAATGGTGAGGGATCGGGGTGTGAGGTGTTGGCCAGAGTGGGACAGACAATGGCGGCACTTACACGGCTTAACAAGATCTGGCCAATGGTCGGTTGGCGCTGTGCACGAGGGTCAGATTGGTGCGTACACTGGTCCTGTCAGTGTTCTTCTGTGCTTGTGGAACATGGACGGTTGCAGCTGGCATTCAACGAGGAATGCAGGCCTTGGAGATGGGATGTTTCCGAAGACTTTTAGACGTCACGTGTGGTAAATCGAGTTGCAGGTGAGGAAATACGAGATAGAATTACAACAGCAATAGGGCCTTTTGGGGATCTCTTGGCAACTGTCAAAAGAAGGAAACTCACTTGGTACGGTCACATATCGAGATCAAATGGTCTTGCAAATACGATCCTCCACGGAAAGGTGCAAGGCAGACGACGAAGAGGGCGTCCCAAAAAGAGATGGGAGGATAACATAAAAGAATGGACCAATCTCCGACCAGAAGAGTCACAGGCAGCGGCATCTGACAGAGAAGGGTGGCATGGCGTTGTGAGGATGTATTCATGTGTGCCCCAACGACCTCACCGGTTACGGGATGACGTGACCTGATCTGACATCAGAATTAAGAGTACAATATTGAATAGATAAATTAAATGATTTGGGTCTTCCTTCTGTTGTGAGGCCCATCTGTGTCGACTTTCTTCCGTCTGGTCTTGGTGTTTCAGGTTTTCACTGCTCTCATATATTTTTCCATCGCAGCCCTATATTCCAACTTGTAAGCCATTTTCTGACTTTCGTTGGCCACTTGTAGATACTCCGTTGCACTTGTGTCCTCACAGAAGAAGACGTTTTTATGGCAAACTTCACTAACTATCTAAATCGTATCCGTTTCCGTCTCGTGTTCAGCAAACAACACAATCCTTTATTCGGTGCATCCAAGACGCCGAGCAGCGCATGAGCTGCAGTGGTCAGCGACTCATGGCTGACTGCTAGCGTCAGGGCCAGCGAACCAAAGCTGCCAAGACCCTTCTACACCTCCACGCGGTGATCCTGGATAACATTCTGCAGCAAGGCAGACTGGCTAAGGAGAAGGGGTCTAAGAGGGAATGCTAACCCGGTACTAAAAAAATGCTTGCTGAAGTCGGATGTGTTGGACCGAAAGGTGCAAATTTCGCAGTCAAGCTGTAAACTACCACACAACGCATTCCGTTCTCTGGACTACATTCTGCTACTTAAGCCCTTTCAGTGTTTGGTAGTGGGAGATTGAGAATGAACGAAGCCAAGCCATACGGTGGATCCATAATAATTAGATGTTATATATCGGCCAGATGCTACGCACGGCCCGGATAGGCATTCAGCCCCGTCTTGATTCTATCATGTCTTCGAGGACTTCTTCAAATTTCAATCTATCTATCTATCTATCTATCTATCTATCTATCTATCTATCTATCTATCTATCTATCTATCTATCTATCTATCTATCTATCTATCTATCTATCTATCCATCCATCCATCCATCCATCCATCCATCCATCCATCCATCCATCCATCCATCCATCCATCCATCCATCCATCCATCCATCCATCCATCCATCCATCCATCCATCCCTCCCTCCCTCCCTCCCTCCCTCCCTCCCTCCCTCCCTCCCTCCCTCCCTCCCTCCCTCCCTCCCTCCCTCCCTCCCTCCCTCCCTGCCTGCCTGCCTGCCTGCCTGCCTGCCTGCCTGCCTGCCTGCCTGTCTGTCTGTCTGTCTATGTTCTTTGCGCCAAATACGGAGCATAAGACAGAAACAAATGATCTCCAGTTGGAACGCTGTGACACCACTGTTTTTAGATCATGTATGGTGCTGAGGCCCATAGTTGAGCCCTCTCGGATTATTGTTCTTCTGAGTGTTTCCGTGGGTCTCCCTCTTTTCCGGACCCCCCTTTGTGTCCATTCAAGTGCTTGCAATGGAAGACGGTTGTTGTTCATTCTAAGGACATTGCCGAAGTATGTCTATCGTTTTTTTCCCCCGGATGATGGTCGACACGTATAGCTGGTTTGTCTCTGTTCTTATCGAATCATTAGCTATGAACTGGTATAAGCGTTTATTTAATCATTTTTTTAAACATTTATTTTCAAAGACATTTAGTTTGTTTTCCAGCGCTTTTGTTGTCTTCCAGCTTTCACATTCATATGGCAGGACTTGCATGACGATTGAGTTGAATAGTCCATACCAACTGTTGATTTCACATGTAACACTAGACAACACATTGTTGACTTTGTGTGTGTATCTAAGATTAAATGTTGTTTGTGGTGCTGAAAATGAACATGACCATTAAAACACTAGATCAGTGATAGTTTTTAAATTATCTGTAAAACAAGTTTCACATTATTGCGAATACATTCCGTACAATAATAATGATCGTATCGGAAATGATTTACAACCACTTCTTTTTGTCAGTCGTTTATAATGCGTTTCTGGAGCACTCTCACAATGGTCCAACAGTATTCTGCTAGCATTGCTGCATACCATTTCCCCTTGCACTTTTTTTTTTCAATGGTAGCAATGTCCTGATGAAATCGTTTCTTGTGTTCGTCGGTGACAACATTGCAATTAGCAGTGAGCAATTTACAGAAGCGTGTAAACATTGCGAGTAATTTCAATGACATGTTGCATTCTTATCTTTCGTAGCACTGCAACAGGGTTTCTATAAGCTTATAGTAATAGTCAGCCTTATTATTTACTAGAAAGATTGTGGCCACTTGCTTAAACGCGTTCCAAGCTAACTTTTCGTCACCTATTAGAATATCATCAAATCTCTGAGCGCATGAGGTACAGTGGTCTGCGACTCATAGCTGACTGCTAGCGTCAGGGCCAGCGAACTAAAGCTGCCAAGACCCTTCTACACCTCCACGTGATGATCTTGGATAACAGGCTGCCGCAGGGCAGACTGGCTAAGGAGAAGGGATCGAGGATGGAATGCTAACCCGGTACTAAAAAAAATGCTTGCTGAAGTCAGATGTGTTGGACCGAAAGGTGCAAATATCGCAGCCAAGCTGTAAACTACGACACAACGCATTCCGTTCTCTGGACTACATTCAGGGCTCGGTAGCGGGAGATTGAGAATGAACCAAGCCAAGCCAACTACACAAATGGCGATTTGAAGAGTGTTCATTTATTCGTCCAAGTTGAGTTTGAAATATGTGCTGCTTCATAATGGTAACAGTTGACCACCTTTTCCAATTGGGTAGGCAGTCCACGTGAAAGGAACAAGCAACAACATTAAACAACTTGTACACACCGGTAACTACACCCCTACTCCGTCGTCACACGTACCCCATTACACTCGATCCTTGTTTTATTTAAAAGCTGAATGGTCTGTGAATTGCTGATTCATCTTTTTCGGTGTCATGATCCAATAAGATGTCATTTATAGACTTCATGATTTTTGTTTGTTTGTATTTGTTTTTTGCGTTTGCCTTATTTTTATATTCGCTAAGGCGGTGTGTGTTGCCCTTGTGGTTTTTATTTTGCGCCTGTCGGCCCAGTGCATCAGAGTTCAGTATGTATTTTATGTAAGGGTCTGCTTCCTCCTGCATTTTCTAAGGGTTTGCTTCCCCGGGGTAACGGCCGGTGCTGTGATGGGAATCAAACTCAGCACCTTCGGCTTGTGAGCCGTGTCACTTAACCACTAGCCCACGCCGTCCCCTACCTGTTAAATAAATACCAACATCTTTCAATTTTAAAATAACATTAAATGGTATAGTCCGCGGATATATTCAAAATTCGATATCCGGCTTGCGCCCTTGATGGTGTTGCACATGCCTGCCATTTTGGTTATGCAATTCCAAAACACCATGTCATCTTATGCTTACTTTTACTTTGGAGCAGTAGATGGACGAGACCGACCGTGAAGTCTGTAACATGGTCCCTGGCCTTTGCCCAGATAAAAAAGTTGCCGATCCCTCCAGATGTTAGGTATTCATGTGATTTTGTTGTTTTCTCGTACGTGACTTTGATCATATGCAAAAAAACAAAATTAGCTTATTCAAAATGCATTCTACTAAAATATGATCACCACTCGTGTATTCCCATTGCTGGGGTCTACCTGGAGATTGAAAGGACTAAGGATTAAAGGTCGCTTGCCCATGCAGTCCATAAAGATTAATTGCCAGATAAATTCAAATTTGCAAAATTTTAGCCATCTGGAAAATAGCACTGACAAAGACGGAGGAACAAACCAAGAAGTTAACGTCAGGATTAACAAGACCTGATTTGCTTTCAAATTTCTTCGCCAAATACGAGGCGCGTTCAAATGAAACTGGACCAAACTGCACCAAGTGAACATACGTACTATTCGCATCATGACGTCCCTTCTGATGTAAGCAGCACATACCAACCGTTAAGTTTGCAAAATTTCATTATCATCCGACTCATAGTTTTCTCAGCAGACCGTTGAAAACATGTCGGGTGTGATACGGAATCCGTCCAGAGTTGATCAACAAGTGGTGATTCGGTTTCTAACAGCTGAATGATATCGACCAGTTGACATTCATCGCAGAATGCAGGCAGTGTATGGTGACAAAAGTGTGTCGAAGACAACAGCAAAGAACTGTACAACGAGACCAGGTCATACGCATATTGCTGCGTTAACTCACGTCCTTTTTAAAACATCGTTGAATACGGAGGATGAATCAGAGGATGAATCGGAGGATGAATCGGAGGATACTGAAAATTTGCAAACCTGAGGGTTGGTATGTGCTGTTTACCCCAAGAAGTGACGTCATCATGCACATCGTGCGTATGGTTCACTTGGTGCAGTTTGGTCCGATTTCATTTGAACACACCTAGCATGTAAATCCGCATTATATTCCGGGGAGACAAAGACTGTTTAACACTAATATAAAGTATGTCCTGCTAAATGGCTATGAGACCTGACATGTCACTAATGGTATCACATCCAGCCTTCAGACTTTTTGTTAAGAAGTGTCTTCGTCGCATACTTCGTGCCAGAGGTACTGGCAAATACAGAGCCGCGTGAAGGAACACGGCAACAAGCACATATAGTATTAAACTGGGGAGAAAAATTAGGAATGAATAGGACACACTCTCAGAAAGAGACCCGGCATCATAACCAGACAAGCGCTGGGTTGGAACCCATAGGGAAAGAGACGAATTAGAAGACCAAGGAACATATGGTGGCTAACGGTATATGTGGCAGTCAATTCAATCGAGGTCTCGTGTACGGAACTTAAGAAGACGACACAAAGTCAAGAATAGATGGAGATAATTTGTTCTGACCCTTTGTTCCAAGGGGAATCAGATGGACATATGATGATAATACCTATGCAGTCACTGTACAGACTATATTTGTTTTTTTAACCCCGTTAAACAATAAAGCTAAGCCTTACTGAGGTTTTGAACTCATGTCATTGTGGTCAGATACCCGACAACCAAATTGCTCGGTCAGCTTCTCCTTATACAAAATGCGTGCAGACGCAGCAATTACGCAATTTTCTGCGGACTGATTACATGTTGGAAGTGGTGTTCCCCGTAACACACTTTGAGAAGCACTGACGTTCAAGAAAGTGGTTGGGAGCATAACGGTTGTTTCGGTGTCGCCGTTTGAGCATTGAGCTGGCTAGCTTAGCCTATCGTGCACAGAGAAGCGGAACGGCCACGAGAGGCAGTTTGGAAGTGAGCGAGTGCAAACGTAATGGATGAGGGAAAGTATTGTTAAATGTTGGAATAGGGCGAACATTTGGAGGTACAAACTGGTGTTTGTTAGGATATATTCTGTGATTTTCTGAACTTAACAGTTTGATACGTGTTGTATTTGATGCATTTAAAAATTCTTAGATGGATTGTGTGTGACAGACACGAGAGTATGAACGAGAGAGCACTTTATAATACGCGATTGACTGTGCAGTCGAAAGCCGTAGGGTTAAAATACACTCTTTGCGTTCTGGTCTTTTAATAATAGACAACATTGCACTCCGGGCAGGCCCATAGGTGCCCAGTCCTTCTCAGTCAGTAGATAAGAGTGCAAATACTGATAATCCCAGTAGCTACCTGGTTGTACACACTCTTGCTCCGTCCATTCAGGCACACATCTCTGTTGGGTGAGCTTATTGCAGTATGTCTCGCCGGTTCATCAATTGCAGTGTCATCATCTAAGAGATGGCAGTTGATCAACTCTAAAGTTTCACCTCTTTCTATTTCCAATGTCTCCACTACCGGTGTGCCTGAGGCCAGGATGTCCGCTCTTTCATTCTCGTAACCCCAACATGATCAGGACAGTAGATTCACACACGATTCGGACAGTTCCAGACCCTTATAAAATGCATGCCGAAGTCGGATGCACTGGGCCGACAGGAGCAAAATAAAAACATAATGAAACGCATACCGACCTTAGGGAATAAAGAAATAACTAGAACGCTAGAAAAAAAAAAAAAAGAAAAAAAAAAGGAAATTGTCATTGTTGTTGATTGCCCACAATGAGTATGTTTACTCTTTTGTGCACCCTGAAAAGGATATTAAGTGGCAGGCTGCAGTAGCTTTCCTCACATCCCGAGCACGCTGATGTAGGTGGACTGAGGTCCTCCAGACTATTGTGCTATGCTTGGCTTCATCTGCGTGACACTCACTACTAAAAGGATTGTTCAACCACGCCCGTCCATCCCCCCCCCAACCTCGTTAGTCAGACTGCCATGAAAACAGCCTGTTTGCACTGAGAACTACATGGAAGTGAGATAGGGATCTTTTTAAGTATATTTCGCCTGACCCTGATTAACATTGTTCGATCAGTATGTTTTGTCTGGCCAGACGTTAGTCTCGTCTCTAACTGCTAGATTATTTCAGGACTTAACCTGGAGCTTTCAACTAATGCCATAACTACTCCTTAAATACTCTCAGAAGCAAGGATTGAGAATCAGACAATTACATGACTCATTTAAAGGTATCCCATAGTAGTGAGTGACACGCAGATGAAGTCAAACCGCCTGGAGGACCCCGGTCCACCTTCACCAACAAGCTCGGAGTGTGAGGAAAACTACTGAAACCTGCCACTCAGCGTCCTTTTCAGGGCGTACAAAAGAGTAACCTACTCATTGTGGGCATTCTCAAACAACAGCAAACAACAACAAATGTATCAGAAGCCACCTAAAGACTAAAATTGTGTAACAAAGACCAGAATATGAGCACTGCCACACTGGGAGCATTTCATAGCGACTACCAATGTGATCTCATAACCCATCTACGGTATAAGACTCTCTTTGTGTAACAGTGATGGAAATATAATCGCTGACTTGCTTCAGAATTAACATAAGGAATAACGACTGCACGAGTGGAGAGCGTGCATAACGACATTACACCTTCTGGGTCTTATGTGGATCTACGGAACTGGGCATGCAGGAGTTAGCGACCACAAAAGAGATTGTACTTTGGTTTCCAAAGCACCAATCTGGCATATGTGGATGACCTAGTCTCTTCTCTGCTATCATATATTTCTTTATGTTTCTGTGGCTTAAAATTTCTACACGATGGGGTAACCAAGCCGTAGCCATCTTTGGTGTCGAAGACGGCGTGTGAGCTGACTTCATCGGTTCATAACTGTTTTTTGCGTCAGGACACCCAAACCAGAGTGCCCAAGACCCTATCCCAATTTCACGTGACTGCCATAGTAACTGACTGCATCAATGTAGCCTAGATGAGAGAATATGGATCCAAGATGGAATGCACACTCCCTAAAATATGCCCTCCTGAAGCCATAGTGGAGGAGGAAAAATTAGAAATCTTTCACTAGGCGTTTGGCAGGTTACAGTGTACCAATTCCTGGATCCTCTTTCAGGTCTCGGTAACGCGTGTAAGAGTGGCCTATGTGACAGCATATGCCAACGTGTGTGTGTGTGTGTGTGCTTGCAGTCGATGCCGAATCTTGTGAAACATCTCAATAGATTCTTAGTTCAGATTTACAAAATAAATTTTCGTAACTTAATCACACGACTTTCTTAAGTGAGCTACGTGAAACGTCTAGTATACACCACAGATGGGAAAACAACGAGTGATTAGGACACCTCTATCTTTTTTTTTCTTTTTTTCTTTTTGCGTTCGCCTTATTTTCTATAATTCCCAAAGCGGTGTGCGAGGCACTGCGGTTTTTTATTTTGCGCCTGTCGGCCCAGTGCATCCGACTTCAGCATGCATTTTATGTAAGGGTCTGCTTCCTCCTGCATTTTCTAAGGGTTTACTTCCCCGGGGGTAATGGCCGGTGCTGTGATGGGGATCGAACCCAGCACATTCGGGTTGTGAGCAGTGCCACTTAACCCCTAGGCCACGCCCCCCCCCCTACCTCTATCTTGAATAAAGGGATATGTGTTCAGAACCTCAGTAAGGCAAGTTTTTTTATGCTGCGAGTAAAACTAAAGTCTAGCTTGTAAATTATGTGACGACTGCGGCCTTTATTCCTCAGACCTCTACATTGCTCCGGCGGACATCAATGATAGGAATATAACACAATAATTATAGTTTTTGTGGGTGTATATTATGTACCCGCTTTTCTCAACTAGGAAATAATATTCTTCTTCTTCTCCTTCTCCTTCTTCTTATTCTCCTTCTTCACTTTTTCTTCTCCTTCTTCTCCTTCTCCTCTTTCTCCATCTTCTTCTTCGCTAGGTACCCATTTACAGCTGGGGATGCTGCCGTGTTGGACCGAAAGTTGCAAATATGGCAGTCTAGCTGTAAACTAGCGACACAACGCATTCGGTTCTTTGGACTACATCCTGCTACTTGCAAAGCCCTGTTCAGGGCTTGATAGCGGGAGATTGAGAACGAGCGCAGAAGAGGAGGAAGAACAGCTGGGGATATAACAATATGATAATAATTGCCTATATTATATCGACTTCTTTTATTAATTATGTATGCGATGTTAACATTTCTTTTTCTTCTTCTTCTTCTTCTTCTTCTTCTTCTTCTTCTTCTTCTTCTTCTTCTTCTTCGTACGCAGTCAGACAGTAACCATTATTTTTTCGAAAAAAGCGGCGGTCATCCTGAGGCTGTCGCCACTGCCATAGAGCTTGTCTTGCAGTTCCACTGGTGATGGCCACATCTGCTCTCTCTGATCCTCGTATGTCGGGCAGTTCTGCAGCAGATGTTCAGCGGTCATTTTACCGGTACCGCACGGGCATTCGTCGGTACCACCTATCTTCAATTTGTTGAATAGGTGGTACCTCAGTCTATTGTGGCCAGTGCGAAGTTTGAAGACAACGACCTGCTCTCTTCTGTTCAACTGGTAATAGGTATCGTTTTTGGTGTAACCAGTATGTTCGGTTTCCCATTTGGTCATGTATCTGGCTTTGATAAGCCGTTTTGACTCTTCGTACGTCATACTAGTATCTGTTTGTGGTAGTCTTGCACCTTCTTTTGCCAGTCTGTCTGCCTCCTCGTTGCCTTGGATGTTGCAGTGTGATGGGACCCACTGTACCACTACCCTTTTTGGTGCGGACTGCTGGCACAGTTTGCAGAGTGCTGCTCTTAAGTCATTAAGCTCAGTGTTTTTCTGGCTTTTTAGCGCTGTGACTACGGCGAGAGCATCTGTAAGCAGGACTATATGGCTCTCATTTTCTTTGTGTGTCGTTAACATTTATTGATAATATAGAATACTTGAGCCAACAAAAAAAATAAAAAAATCAAAATAGTGTAAATAGGAAATATATCCTTTTAATTTCCCACACACTTGCTGACTAACTTCTGTCCCCAACTGCGAGCTAGGTTTTTATTTTTAAAACGACGTTTATTTAATTCAATCATGATCTTTTTCTTTCGTAACTCCATTGAAACCATACTCTATTGTTCCGTGGATGACTGGTATAGACTATATAACTGCTTCTGGTTGAAGGGCATGTGCTATCAATGTACACGAGTTTGTGCAGGTTGAAACTAGTTCAAAATCTTAAACGAATCGTCATATGTGCAATATGATCTTTATTACCTAAATTGAGAAGTTTAGTACGCGAACAGCCCATGCTGATAGGACTTAGTCCTAGACTCATACGTGGGACATACTTATGAAGTCATGGGCATTGATATTATGTTTAAGTGTGGTGTAGGTGGAGGGAGAGTTTTGTAAAATGTCGTTTGTTATTTTCGTTTGGTCCCCTTCTTAAGTGAGCAGCCAGTTAGCCTCGAAGAGGCCGTAGTGTATTACATGTGTTGATCACATACTGAAATAGGTTACTAGACGGATACTGTCATCACATGTGCGCGTCTGCGCGTGGTTGAAGGGAGAGCCTAGTCAATTATCTTAATTAGATCTTTGCGGAGAGAAACATAATGATCTTTGTTATCATAATTTTCCGACTTTCTTAAGTGAGCAGTACGATACGAATACCGTTAGACCCGCACATTCTGATCTCAGGTCACATAATGGATAATGTCAAAGTACACGCGCCTTTTCAGATGGAAAGTGCTATTAAATACCTGACAACAGGAGAGACACATAGAAGTGCACAATATGTTTTATAATATAAAAACTGCGCGTTGTTTAAGTGACCATTAGTTTGACAAGTCTTCTTCTATTAACCATAGCCTGCTCCAGGCCACGAAGCGGATGCTGTCACCGTACATGCGCACACAGCCACATCTACCACCGCTTCAGACGACAAGAAAATATGGCCGAGGTGGTGAGCAGGTACGCACGACGAAAACAGACCAAACCCAGAAGGAATAACGGTAAGTACACTCATATTATTACCAAATTTTGTTATTTTATTCAGCCGCAGACATGTATTTTAAAATGTGTTCGTCTTGTGTAGATTATTTCTAGGATTGGAGTCAAATTCTAACCGGGACCTAGTCTTGGAAACCACCTGCTATTTAGTTCGCACCGTTATCAGGTCAACGATAAATGCTGAGACAATACGGATGACCAGTTGGTAATCCTGCGCTCGTTATACGCTGTCGTATTTAACTTACATCATATAATAGTTCTAATTGTGTTTTATTTCAAAAACGTGACTAGAAAGCGTGTAGATGTGATGAGGTGAGCAGGAAAGGTGTGAGAGAAACTTGTGTGAGTCGTGCGAGATACGGCCAAATATGGCTTCAAATAGGCCGTCCCATAATGAGGTTCTAGAAGTGGCACCGTCTTGAATTATTTATCTAAATCAGGCGGGGGATATTTACTATGATATTCTTAGAAGAAACATTCAACTTATTTGGTCTTCTTGTTGTTTATTTGATATTGCGTGTCTCGTTTGTACTTCCTTGTGACCAACATGAATGATGTATTGTACACATACACGATAATGACCTGGTAGTTTTCTCTAACAATTGCATGTACGCGATGAGGTTGCTAGCTCCATACATCACTCTTGTCAGTGACCTTCTACACTATGGTTTGAATTGACAGTTGCCCCATTATTTCTTTTTCGGGTACCACCCTAGTTTTTATTTTCACATCAGTGTATCTCTTTGTTGAATCTGAGTAGGTATACAAATTGAGGCGTAGTACAACTAAGTCAATTAACACTTCTCAACAACAAGGTCTGCTGTGAGACTACTTTTACCCTTATATTTAATCTCAATGTTGCCACTTCGGGAGAAACTAAACATTTGACGTATTTTTGAGGCATTACTGTTGCAATTAATTTCACATTTCTCGCGTGAAGATCCACCTTTGAATGTTTTTAAATAATTACGTTCCAGTTTAATTTGTTGGGTCATTACTGTAATTAATAATACTTAAGCTCTACTGTACTTTAAAAAACAACATATTATGCAGTCTTAAATAATTTACATGAATAGTTCAATAATGTTTCTGCAAATGTGAATCCTCCTCATCATATATCCATTTCCACTCCAGAAGAAACATGGGGCCACCACTATAGTTAGTGTCTAACCTTTTTAATAAATTTCCCAAAATGGTTTAGTTTGTTTATGTATTCCTGTTTTATAATTATTGACTTTCACTAAGCATTCATTATCTTCCAAGTTTTGTAAGTGTTTTGACTTTCACAAGAAGGGCATTCTTGTTTTGTCAATTATAACTTCTACATAGATTTTCTAAACATTTTTTTGTATTTCTTACATATGTACATGTTCTTTAATCACAACAAAATTTTGAATTTTGAATACATTTTCTTATTTTGTTTTCATATCTTTTTCTTATATATACGTTTTCAATTTATATAATATCTATATTATGCATAATTTTTTCTAAAATGTTTAAATTTTGTGCATTATCATTCATTTTTAGCTTTTAATAATTTTTGGTATATTAATACTTTTCCAAAAACCCTTGCCATCTTTACCTTTTACAAACATTTTTTTCAGAGTTTAAACTTTTTTTTACATACACAAAAATTGTATTCTAGTTTGATAAATATTGAAATACACAAGTTGTTTTTTCTGTTTGTACAATTTTGACACACAAATACACTTTCTCAGCCACAAACAAGTAATTAAAAAAAAAAATGAAAAGATGACTTCCATAATTCCATGATAGAACTGGTTAAACTATGTCAAATCACATAAATTGTCTCCAAAAGTTGCATCGCTCAACTCATTTCATAATTAATTCAAAAGTTATGTCATGTGTGTCTTAAAAGCTTGAAGTAATTATCTTCTAATTGTTTCTCAATATATGTTATATCTAGCTTTAAAACACGTGTCTACAAATTTGGGTTTATTCATTACACATATCTTTGATTTTTATATGTCCTCTTCTACATTTTATGCATGAAGTTTAAATTTAACACCATTTGCTGAAATACACTTTAACCAGCAATGAATGCAAGGACATTTTATATCAACTATTTATTTTGGGTGCTCCAGTCAGTCAGTCAATAATTTAATCAATCTTTAAATTAATCAAACTTTAAATTAATCAATCTTTAAATTAATCAATCTTCCTCTTCTGTTATCCTTCCAGTCCTTCTTTCTTTGTCTTAAACAAAAAAAACCAGAACGTTCCCCTATTTGACCAATTCGCTAGTTATACCATTCACTGTCTGTCCCATCCAGTGTCTTTCCTATTCCACCTGTCTGTCCCATCCAGTGTCTTTCCTATTCCACCTGTCTGTCCCATCCAGTGTCTTTCCTATTCCACCTGTCTGTCCCATCCAGTGTCTTTCCTATTCCACCTGTCTGTCCCATCCAGTGTCTTTCCTATTCCACCTGTCTGTCCCATCCAGTGTCTTTCCTATTCCACCTGTCTGTCCCATCCAGTGTCTTTCCTATTCCACCTGTCTGTCCCATCCAGTGTCTTTCCTATTCCACCTGTCTGTCCCATCCAGTGTCTTTCCTATTCCACCTGTCTGTCCCATCCAGTATCTTTCCTATTCCACCTGTCTGTCCCATCCAGTGTCTTTCCTATTCCACCTGTCTGTCCCATCCAGTGTCTTTCCTATTCCACCTGTCTGTCCCATCCAGTGTCTTTCCTATTCCACCTGTCTGTCCCATCCAGTGTCTTTCCTATTCCACCTATCTGTCCCATCCAGTGTCTTTCCTATTCCACCTGTCTGTCCCATCCAGTGTCTTTCCTATTCCACCTATCTGTCCCATCCATTGTCTTTCCTATTTCACCTATCTGTCCCATCCATTGTCTTTTTATCAATATCACTATTTGTCTCATTCCATATGGGTCTCATTCCTTATTTGTACCGGAGCGCCCGAGTAGCAGTGTGATATATCTCGAGGAAAGGCAACGAGGAAGGGAATTGGCCACCTCATCTCATAAAAAGCTGAGTGCTAGTACAAGTCAAGTCTCTAACACTTCATCCCGGGCAACTGTGTCTGTTAGAGAGTAACTTTGTTACACGCTCTATGTTATTGCTATAATACTGAAGTTTAATTTTAGACAATGCCTTAAGTTTGTGAGTGGCTTATGGAACCTTACGAGTGGTCGACTTCCTCACCGTACATACCGCTTGACAAATGTGTACGTCTGGTCCGTTTAGGTGTTGTCAACTCCAGGAAAGTATTTTCAGCTATGAATATGTTTACAAGTGGCTAAAATCAGCTTGATTTTCCACTTTTTCAGCTACATTTTTGGCTAAGAACATTTATCACTTTTTAAAATGGGTTTATTGCTAGTATGTATAATGCTATTTTAAACAATAATTTAAAAAAACAAAAACAATGTAGTTTCAAGGTGTAAAACAAAGAACATGTATATATAATAGGTAAATTGTTTATCAATTCAAACTAGACATGTCTAAAACAATCGGCCACATCTGCTGCAAAACATGACTTACGTTGGCAACACTAGTTGTCCTGTTGTGTTGTAATGCCGATCTGTTCTTTGTTTACAGTGTGACGGAGGGGTTGAGTGCTGGTTTTGTCAAGCGATACATGTTTAAGAAGATGGCTGCTCAAATCTCCGAACAAACACACGGGCTCAAGTGTGCTCCTACACACGCATGCACACCCCCACCCCACATATTATATATACACACATGCTATCTCCCTCTCTCTCTCTCTCTCTCTCTCGCTCGCTCGCTCATCTATCTCATCTGTCAACTTATGTTGGTAGACATTGTGTGACATCTGTGTAGCCCTTGTTATTTTCAATGCTTCTGTGCCGAGTCTTTAACGCACGTCAATCCACTTCTGTCTCGGCCTACAGTACAAGTACACGCGCAAACACATACACGAAAAACGTATTCACACTCGACACACAACCACACACACCCTGCACATATATATATGCACACATAAACACACACACATTCACACTTACACTTGCATGCAAGCACATTTGCAAAACATGTATATTCAATTAATTACAAAATGCATACAAGCACAGTTAGACATTCACACAAACACACACATTCATACATTTATACATACACATATGCACACACATGCACGTAGAAATACGGCTACACACACACACACACACACTAGTATGTATAGACATGCATCCACGCACACCAAGCACGCGCATCGTGAAACACTCAATACCCAATCACTCATACACAATACGCACACACTGTTACACAACACACATACACAAATACATACATGCTCTCACACACAACACGTACATACTCTGAAACTCATCACACATACGCTCACGTCCACTTACATACAACTCGCACATACGCTCAAGTGCACTTACACACAACTCGCACATACGCATTTATATTTGAACACGCACATTCTCGCATAACACACGCATACATTCATTTGTTCCCAACACACTTGCACATACACGCATACATACATAATGCTCCACGCTTCCTATTTCTCCTCCCCCCTCCCTTTTTCTGTCTCTCATTACATGTATGACATACCTCATAGGTTGAGGTTTCCCCCCACTAAATCTGTCCTGCAAAGGTCAGAGGTCACACATTTTGCCTATTGATTTTTCGTCCTCTCACAACTGGACAGAGATAATGTATGCACCATGGAGAACCATATATACCCTCTGCCCCACTCGCCCAGCTCGAGCCTCAATTATTCTCTTTCCATCGGGTATTACCCTTTAATCTGCGCTCATTCCAACAGAAAAGAGGGAAGGTGGATGTGGGTAAATACACTACCTACCGCCATTTTAAACATTGTTTGTTTATTGTGTGTGTGTGTGTGTGTGTGTGTATATATATATATATATATATATATATATATATATATATATATATATATATATATATATAATATGAATTTTCTCTATCTCTCGGGGAACTGAGACGCTAGTCAGGCACAAAATACTGACCAGGACGTTGCGTCAGGGTCAGTATACTGACCAAGACCACTCTCTCTTCATTGAACCGTTTTCTGGAAACAGGCTGACGAGATGTGGAGCGATGTGATCACCGTAGTAGTGAGCGACACGCATATAAAGCCAAGGATAGCACAACCGTCTGGGGGACCATGGTCCACCTTCATCAGCATGCTCCGGATGTGAGGAAAGCTACTGCAATCCGCCACGTAATGCCCTTTTCAGGGCACAAAAGAGTAAACAATTACTCTATCTCTCCATCTTTCTCAGTCTATCTATTTTCATATATGTATGTCTATAGTGGTTCTATCTATATCTGCCTGCCTGTATGCCTGCCTGTCTGCATGCTTTTCTGTCTGTCTGTTCGTATATCTGTCGTCTGTAAGTTAGTTCATTTATTTATAGGTCCCATTGTCCCTCATCCACAGTCATGGCTCTTACAGTTTTTCAAGGCCTAACGTTTACCGTCTTCTTGTCTGTGACTAGACTGCAAACCTTCACAACATTTGTCTTAATCGCTTTCTTCCTATTCGATGACACTGTGTAATAACAAAAAGCGTGTGGTAGCTTGCTTTACAGTTTATAGATGGATAGACAAGTGACTGCTTTAACTGTACAGCTGAGGTTCAAGCACTGAACAAGCTGCGAACATAGTTTATAATTACATTTCTGACTGCCGCCATTTAGTAATCTTCGTAGATGTACTATCTGTACTGCAGGCTCCCAAGAGTGAAATACTATCTCACCTGGGAAATAAATGAAGTAAGATAGCTATCAGAAAGCAAACCATACTTCCATGATTGTCATTACACTGTGGTTTCCCCGGGAGCGAGAAGACATATGCTTGCGGAAAGGGGATATATTGTGAACCACAAAACATTGAATACACGTATTTTGAGAAAAACAGCTATCAAGGCTGCCAGAAGAGAACAAACAGAGCCAACCCAACGCCAACTGCCACATCCTTCATCTGCGGGAATATATCACCAATCTTTGCATCGGTACAATGCACAACCGACTCTACAAACGCATAGACATTCTTCGACTGTCTGCTTCACAAGTGTGCACATGTTGACTAAACGAACAAACTGCTAAGCATTGTACCTAGGGCTGTCCTTCAGAAAATACCCTAATCCAAAGATTCAACACTAAACTAAATAATTAACATGATGAAGAAAAGCTCCAAATATCGATAGACTTCGTGATAGAAAATCGCCTGATTTCGAAGATGCGATAACGAACGAAAAGAAGAAGAAAAAGAACAGTGGCGATCTGGTGGCCCTACAACTTAATCAACCACTCAGTGGCCAACCCACCAGTGAGATATATATATGGATTCAATAAAACCGGTGGTCCAGCGTGGTGCTTCAGGAAAAAAACAAAACTGAAATGAATTTAAAAAGCTTTTTTTGTTATCCGGAAACATACACAACATTTTCTTGTGTTCTCCATTTTTAACTATATATCTCTCTTTAGTCGCCTTTCATGGTATACATGGAGGTGAAGTGAATTTACCATTCTTTGTTTCTCGGTAACGGCTCTAGGTATACACTGGAAAGACATAAATTCTGCCTGATTGAAGATCAGTAAACAAGCGTTGATGTAATAACTGACACCGATCGGTGCCACAGAACACAACAACAGCCAGTGTAGCTGGTCATCACGTAGCGATTAATACAGCAGGTACGAAGGATAGGGACTTAGCTATAAAATAGCCAAAGATACTCTGGATTATAATTCACAAGGAAAGAAAAGTGGTGAGATCAAAGAACGTGTGGCGTAGAATAGTGCAGAGAAATTAACGCCACCAGATCAGGACCTACCAATCAAAATCGTTTAGTTCTTTGTGTAGCAGTCGTCTTTAGCAAATAAACATGAACATCTCCAATACCAAACCATCCGGCCTAGCTCACACGTCATTTTACAAAATCTGATTTTCGACTAGGAAGACATTCATTCCTGAACCATCCGTCCCAGCTGTCTCTATCTCTTTTATATATAATTATCGTCTAGGAAAAGTACCATTCCTGAACCATCCGTCCCAGCTGTCTCTACCTCTTTTATATATAATTATCGTCTAGGAAAAGTACCATTCCTGAACCATCCGTCCTATCTGTCTCTACCTCTTCTATATATAATTATCGTCTAGGAAAAGTACCATTCCTGAACCATCCGTCCTATCTGTCTCTACCTCTTCTATATATAATTATCGTCTAGGAAAACTACCATTCCTGAACCATCCGTCCCATCTGTCTCTACCTCTTCTATATATAATTATCGTCTAGGAAAACTACCATTCCTGAATCATCGATCCTAGCTCTATAGATCTTTCTTTTCTCATCCTCGGCTGTAAAACCTCCTGTTCTGTACTATCCCTTTACCTCTTTCATATGTAATTCTCTAGGAAAACATCCAGTCCTGATCCATGAAGTCCCAGCTCTCTCTCTCTATGTCTTCTTGATGTCTTTCTCGTCTCGGAAAGTCTCCAGAATTGGTGCTCAAGAAGACGGCTCAAAATTGCAATTAATCGATATCGACTATTGCAGGCCTATGCTCGAAAGGGAACCAGAAGGACACAAGACAAATGTATTACTACGCAAAATACCCCACCATAACCTTCCTCCTTCATACAATCGTTTATGTCGGTCATTTTCTGTCAACATTTTTCATTATCATAATACGTCCATGAAACTTTTGGTCGTCCCTCTCCCTTTTCTGCCGGCACGTGCAGTTACTCATTTCTCAGGCCACCTCTCATTTTGAGACTGAGACGACAAGGAAACCCCCTCACATTAAGAACACGGTGCTAGGGAAAGAGTGACTAATGACGTCTTTGTTTCTCTTTGACCCTCCATATTTGATTATTTTTATACCATCCAAAAAAGAGTAGAGGAGCAAGTAAAGAACTTCCAAACTTCTCCGTCTCGCTCCCTCCCTCTCTCTTTCCCTCTCTATCTCTATCTCTATCAATACTGCTTTGAACCTCAACATATGTGCTATATAAATCCTACTAATGTCCTCTAGATGACTCTGGAAGAAAGTATAGGTCGACTGCACCTCCATGCATGTCATAAAGGGCGACAGAATAGAGTTGTGCATGCGGCTAGCGACAACATCGTGCAAATTAAATATCTACAGAAACAACCACTGCGAAAGCACACACTGTACTTTGATGCTGACTTCCGAAAGGAAGTGACCCTATACTCACCATGTTGGGAACCATATGGAACTCTAAAATGACCAAAATGTATATCAAGTTAAGAATCTTCAACCATAATGTGAAGGCTGTCCTTGCAAATGGAGGGAGAACATAGCGGATAACCAAACTCGGTATTTAGAGATTGCAAGAGTTTATCAACAAACTCCTGATCACGATTCTTAGTCTGTAGTGGCTCGTCAGAATTAGAAATGAAAACTTATAAGAGAGAACAGGAAAAAGACAGATGGGACAGGAAATCTTAGTAAGAAAGTGGCGCTGGATAGGCAACACTCTTCGAAAGTCCCAATCGTCTTCGTTCTCAATTTCCCTCTACCAAGCACTGAAAAGTACTTTACACAGGATGTTGTCCGGAGAATTGAATGCGTTGTATCATAGTTTATCGATTGACTGCGATATTTGAACTTTTCGGTCCGACACATCCAACTTCAGTCGGCATTTTTGAGTACCGGGTTGCCGTCCCTCTTTGATCCCTTCTCCTTAGCCAGTCTGCTTTGGTGCAGTCTGTTATCCAGGATCACCGAGTGGCGGTATAGAAGGGTCTTGGCAGCTCTGGTTCTCTGGTCCTGATACTAGCTTTCAACTATGGGTCGCTGACCACTACAGCTCACGCGCTGTTCAGCATCTTGATCCCGAAAGCCCAAATCTAGTATCACCAGGCAATCTCTTTTATGAAACAAAGCGAAAAAAAAAATCAATGGAAGGCCAAATAACACGGATAAGAGACCCAGAGGTAGATAACAAAAACCCTTCAGAAACTGGATCGCAATCCTAATTTAAACTGTCTTTAATACCCTCCTTAATAAAACAGCAAGCAGATGGCTTCAAGAATTCACAGAAAGCTGGTTAGAATAAGACAAATGCAGTTACTGCTGCCGAAGATGGATATGTTGGACCGAAAGGTGCAAAATCGCAGTCAATCTGTAAATTAGCGACAACGCATTCCGTTCACCGGACTATGTCGTGCTACTTGCAAAGCCCTGTCCGGGGCTTGGTAGCTGGACATTTGAGAACGAACGCAGAAGAATAGGAGGAGGACCTATACTCCGCCATCTAGAGTGACAAGGAACATGATGCTGATGCTATTGATGAAATACAGTAGAATAGAGAGACGGTCGGTAACAGAACCGAGTTTGTCTTACGAGGAAAGAATATGACAGCTGTAACCTTCCAAGCATGTCGGTAAAGTCGCCTAAATAAGGCTACACGTGCAGCTAGCAACCTTATGTAAAATTAATGACTACAAAAATAAATGCTGCAAGAGTGCACGTAAGTGCTTGCATACGGGCGTTTTTTAGGGACCAACAAGAGTATCTGCTCCATACTCCATTAGTAATAAGACATGCTATATAGCTTTTATGTAATTGTAAAGCGGTAGTGCTATAACAAATGCTGCCGTGTAGGATTAAGTGTTAGACTCAGCACATATGGGTATGCCTGAAGTGCAGTGAAGTAGATTCTTGAGAAAACAACAGAACAGAACGGATATATGTACATCAACAACGTAATAGAGCCGTGTCAGCCCATGATGTAGTGCGGGGAGAAAAGAAACTAAACATCTTCATTAACAACACATGTTAGACACACAGCATCAAGGGACTGTGTGCCAAAATCAGAATCCGTTCCTGGTGCCTTGTAATTTAAGGCTGTCCCTGGACTTTGATTGCTTGTGGCAGGTCCTCGCGACTCGTGTCAAGTGTCCCAGATTCCGGACTTGAGGTGAAAGTGTGTCGTGTGTTTGTCGCAGGCCCTGAGCTAGTTACACACTTCGTGCTCACGCTTATGTGTAGGGCAGGAAATACATCTCTTAAGGCTGGCTCGGTTAATTCAGCTTGGTGTGCATGTTTTGTTATTCTTGTTTGTATGAGATAGAAGGGGCAGTTTACTGATCTATATATATTTGTTTGTGTGAGATAGATAGATAGATAGATAGATAGATAGATAGATAGATAAATAGATAGATAGATAGATAGATAGATTAGATTAGATTAGATTAGATTAGATTAGATTAGATTAGATTAGATTAGATTAGATTAGATAGAGAGAGAGAGAGATCTGCCGAAGACGGATGTGTCGGACCGAAAGGTGCAAATATCGCAGCCAAGCTGTAAACTAGCGACACAACGCATCCCGTTCTTTGGACTATATCCTGCTACTTCCAAAGTCCTTTGGTAGCGGGAGATTGAGAACGAACGCAGAAGAAGAAGAAGAAGACAGAGAGAGAGAGATAGATATATAGATAGATAGATAGATAGGTAGGTAGGTAGGTAGGTAGGTAGGTAGGTAGGTAGGTAGGTAGGTAGGTAGGTAGGTAGGTAGGTAGGTAGGTAGGTAGGTAGGTAGGTAGGTAGGTAGGTAGGTAGGTAGGTAGGTAGGTGAGTGGGACGGGTTGGGTGGATGGATGGATGGATGGAGAGAGAGAGAGAGAGCTATTTGCTGATCTGTGTGTATTGGTTGTATGAGATAGATAGATAGATAGAAAGAGAGAGAGAGAGAGAGAGAGCTGTTCACTGATATATGTGTATTGTTTGTATGAGATAGATAGATAGATAGATAGAGAGAGAGAGAGAGAGAGTTCTTTACTGATCTATGTGTATTGTTTGTAGGAGATATAGAGGACAGTTTACTAGCGATCTATGTATACTGTTTATGTGAGATAGGGAAGACGGTTTGCTGATGCGTATATGTTGTTAGTATGAGAACAGTTGAGAACATCACAAGAGCCGAAAGTACCGAGACGCTCAGAGACCAAAAAACACTCCAGCAGGGGGTGAAGTTCAAACGAATGTCCGATCATCCAATATATGCCACGACAAATAGCATGGAAAGAGCAAGTTTAAAAAGAAATCACTTCATATAAAAAAAATAGAAAAATTCTTGCAAGAGGAGTAACAATAAAAAGTCAGGCTACAAAACATGAAAAACATCCCAAATCTCATCATGGAAAAAAAATAACAGAGAAAATACAAAAAAAAGGGAATTTATAACGGAATAATATTTTAGAAGAGTATATTCGCCAGAAACAGGGATACACATATGTACAGATGGATCAGTTAACAAAGCAACATGCAATGGAGATGGAGGGGTCTGTTACAGACTAAGGAATGGAGAAGATCAAACTCTAGTACTAACAGCGGGAACGTACTCCAGTAACATACTCGCGGAAGTACAGGCACTGAAGGTCGCAGCTGAGATTGTAAATCCATGATGAAGATATCGAGCAAAACAAAACACAAGATTCCTGACTTTTCCTCGTCAGTATTAGCAGCTCTAAAACAACATAAAGATGGAAATCTCGAACAACAAATGCACTTCCCTGACACAGCTCTCATCAGAACATCCACGTTTGGTCATTCAGTGGATCATCAACCACTGCAAAATCAAAGGAAATTAAACTGTAGACAGATTAGCAAAGTTTGGAGGAGCTTCTTCAGTAATACACCTTGCCACCACGTGTAATGAGGCTGAGCAAGACTATAATTAAAACCAACTTCAAAGAACAGGTACCATTCTTTAACTAGAGAAGAGAAAGTTGCCATCTCCAGGCTGAGAACTGGGCATACTAGACTACAGGGTCATCAATACAACAAAATGAGGTTTGGGAGAGATGACAGGTGCCAATGTGGGGAGCAAACCACGGTCGCGGAACACATCCTGCAGAGCTACATGATCATATAGGAAGAGAGAGAACGATACTAGCCTCCCGAGACACACGTCAGACAAAAGCTGTACGGAGATGATGTTCTGAATGTTCACAATAATTATGTTTACTCTATTGTGCGCCATGCCATGAACATGGCGTTAAGTGGGCTGCAGTAGCTTTCCTCACATGATGAATGTGCACCGGGGTTCTCCAGGCGGTTGTGCTATGCTTGGTTTCATCTGCGTGTCGTTCGCTATTACGAGAATCACGTCGATCCTCCACCCCGCCAGACAGGCTGCCAAGAAGACCAACCCGTTTCGAAGGAAAACTACGGGGAGGTCGAGGTGAGCATTTTGACCAGTATAGGGATCAAGATGCTGAGCTAGCGTTAGGGCCAGCGAACCATAGCTGCCAAGACCCTTCTACACCTCCACGCGGTGATCACGGATAACAGGCTGCAAAAGGGCAGACTGGCTAAGGAGAAGGGATCGAAGGGGAAATGCTAACCCGGTACTAAAAAAATGCTTGCTGAAGTCGGATGTGTTGGACCGAAAGGTGCAAATATAGCAGTGAAGCTGTAAACTACGACACAACGCATTCCGTTCTCTGGACTACATTCTGCTACTTAAGCGGGAGATTGAAGAAGAAGAAAAAGAAGAAGAAGACCAGTATATTTTGCCTGACCTCGACTAACACGTCTGACACTGGAGGTGGTATACCTGGGTCCTCTTGACTACTGCAATACAAGGCTTCTCAGCAAGATATCCCACAGTCGCGATTCCCGTCTCGTTGATCAGGCTTATATATATATATATATACATTTTTGTTGTTTTGGCGTTCGCCTTATTTCTCTATTCCCCAAGGCGGTGTGCGTTGCACTGTTGTTTTTATTTTGCGCCTGCCGGCCCAGTGCATCCTCCAGCATTCATTTTATATAAGGGTGTGCTTCCTCCTGCATTTTCTAAGGGTTTGTTTCCTCGGAGGGCCGATGCTGTGATGGGGATCGAACCCAGCACCTTCTTAACCACTAGCCCACGCCGTCCCCGATCAGGCTTATGTAACACAACATATATCCATGTGCACCATTGGACTCCTAGCTTTCTCCACATTTTGCCTGTTTCCTTTATATCTGTCTCGAGCACCCTTCTCCCGCCACCTCTCTCTTGGATTGGAATTTCAGAACACTGTTGTAATCAATCCTCTCAGCTGGTTTGCGTTGTGTGTGTCTTATCCGACAACGGCGTCTTCTCCTCACCTTGTGTTCCAATGTTGTCTTTTTGGTTCCTTCCAATAATTGCACAATAGTAAAATAATCATACCATTTCTATCCTCTTTGTTCGTTGTGTGAATTTACATTTCTTTAGAGAAAGGACGCAATTTCAACCACAGTTATAGTTTTTTGGGTTATATTTGAGCGCTTAAACCATTTTGTTAACAGTCGGCATCCAGGCTGAATCGCTTTTGCAGCGCAGACAGCACTTGGCCGTGAAAAAGGATGTAATTCGATCAAACCATCGGTCTTAAAATCGATGGGATGCAATTGAACGGGAGGTGTTTTTTTCCCCTTGTGCAAGGGTAAATAAATTGTCTCCTTCTGGAATCTGAAAGATACTGCGTGTGGAGTCTCCTTTGCGTATCGCCATTTCTCTGGATCTGCTGGTGCGTTGTTTGCATGTGATTCAGTACTACTTTATTGTAGGGTTATAACTTGTAAGAAAAACAAATTGTTACATTTTCAGCGTTTGAGATTGAGCACGATTAAGAAAAAAAAGGTGAACGTTGAGTAAAATGTCGATAAATACAAACACAATATTGACGGTGTATGGAAGTTTGAACAACAGTAGGTATCGAATGCTCAGTCAAACAATAAATCAAATCAAAACCTTTGAGTTCCCTGGGGAGGTCATGTCTTCAACAACAACAAAACGCCAAGTCCAGCCATGTCCTCGTCATTCCTGTTTCATTGACATGCTCTCTTCTACATGTATATTTTGGTCTACATCTGCTTCACTTGCCATCCCAGACTGTATTGTAATGCTATCAACTGGTGTTTAATGCGTATAGTCTAACGACAGCACGTTCTTTTTTACCTCCTGTTTCATATCTATCTGACTTTCAAACAGTTTCGCATTAGTGATATTATCATATCATTTCAATCGTTGTATTCTGCACAGCCACCCGATTATGACAATATTTACTATATTGGCTGTTGTTTTTGTTGTTCTCTATATTTCAGAACCGTACAAAAGAAAGGGCGTTGGTTGGTTGGAGTTCAAGATTTTCATTTTGTATTTGACTTTAATTTCTTTTGATTCTCATAAACGTAATGAAAGCTCCGCTCGTCTTTTGTATTCTTGTTTTAATATTCTTGTGTGCGCCTCATTTTTTGTTCTATATTGTTATAAAATTCAAACAAAATTAGTTGTCCATTCCAAGCGATGATGGAGACGTCAGACAGTTTTTTGTCTTGATGATGTAACTTGCGTTGTATTTGGACTATAGTGAGCAAGCGGCTGCGCTTGTCAACAACCTCACTCTCTGGTCCCGAACTACTTGTACCAGTGGCAAGACATAAATCGAGACGACTGGAGGTATTTCAGGTTGCAGGCAATCAATTCCCACCTTTTTGAGACCAGATGTGGCTTGAATTCCGCGGGGCTCGAAATCAAATTTCCGTTCATCGCTTTTATCCTTTACATTTCGACCACATCGAACTAAAATATATGAATGGCTCCCCATCTTGTAGGAGTGCATCTCCCAGTGTAATGTGATTGTAGTTTGTTGCATTTATTCTGATAATCAGTGCTCTTTTCTCGGTGTTTATTCAGTATCTTATTTCTGTGACTTCTCATCAAGTTTACTTCTTTTATTTTGCATCTGATTGCAGTTATGGTACATAATGCTATGTACAGCAGACATACATGTTGTTACATATAGTTTTGTTAAAAGTTTTGACTTTCTGATAAGCTCAAAGATAAAAGCCATGAAAAAAAACCCCAATGTCTTCTGAATAAAAGCAAAGATCCCAAGGTTTGAACAGAAAGTACACTATTTTTGAGAGGAAAAGTCAAGAAGCGTTAACACTGCACTCAGTTGGTATCGGTATATGCAGGTGAGGTTTTCGTTACGCTGTGCGGTATAACAGGCCCCCCCCCCCCCCACCCCCCTCCAGTCAGGTGAGAGAGACTGGCCTAGCCCCTAGCCTTTCTGATTGGTTCACCTAGGTATATTGATCCCCAAGACGGTGTGTTTGAAGTTTGAATCCCTGACCGACCTTGATTCGCCAATCACCTGACAGGTAGGCGGAGTCTAGCCGCTGTCTTCAGGTGTTGCAGTTGCGACCCCCAGCCATTCGTGTGGTTAGAATTTTTGTTTGGTTGTGCGGTGTCCTCGAAATCGATCTACAGTTGTTCTTTGCGAGAAAACCAACTCTATTGTCGTTGGTTAAAAGTCACATATCTTTACCTAAAGGAAGATAGACGTGTCAAGCAAACAAAAGATAATAACGGAAATAACCGAGGCCAGTAAATAAACAATCTATTTTTTGTACGACAATGAAGGTTAAGGACGTTCACATTAACTGCTTGTCGGGAGATGATGTGGGAAACATATCCTTGTACTAAGCCAACGCTTGTTGACGAGGTGGAGTGCTCAGTTCCCTTTAATACTGACTGTCATTTCCTTTCATAACTGTTTCTTTTGAAGCTGGGTCGACTAGTTTGTGTCGGCTGCGGCAGTTGAACCCTGCTCCTCTGCGTGTTTGTTATAAGCCATTTTCAACTTGGTCGAATGAAGCGCACCAGTAACGAGAGTTAGCCCAGTACCTTTGGTGTGAAAAGCGAGTGCTCAACCATTACACTAATACAGCGACACCACGATCACAAAATATTCGTAAATGTGTGCGTCTCACACCCAAGTGGTTGTCAGAGCAAATATAATAAACCCAATTTTCTTTCTTGCATGTGGTAAGAGGGTTGTTCATAGGGATGGCAGCTTCATTATGTAAAAACCATTGCTATAAACCGCACTGCAAATAACTGGAATCTTCATCATCATCATTTACCTGTCACTGCAGTTGGTAGATTGTAACAGTAAATTTGGTTTACCCTAACCAGTTTTTAGAGAATCATGAATATATTTATTTGCAGTGCGTTTTCAGTAGCAGTGATTTTTACATTGACAAAGTTGTCAACTCCATACACAGGCTTCCATTGTCACCTGTCTCGACATTTTAGGAAGGAAATAGTGGTCCTATTATGATTTACCCGAGAGCCACTCCGGCGCCGTGCGAGCCAGTTGATTTTCTGTTGACAGGCGATCAGCCAGGCTCGAGTGGTCGACGGAGATATTGAACGTCTGCTGTGCGAACAAATCTCACAGTTACGGCTCGCACAGTCCAGGCTCTCAC
Source organism: Ariolimax columbianus (assembly GCA_036924085.1). Lineage (NCBI taxonomy): Eukaryota > Metazoa > Mollusca > Gastropoda > Stylommatophora > Arionidae > Ariolimax > Ariolimax columbianus. The sequence continues at coordinate 24,779,529 of JAVGWX010000014.1, forward strand.
AGGCCAGGCTCTCACAGTCCAGGCTCTCACAGTCCAGGTTCTCACAGTCCAGACTCTCACAGTCCAGACTCTCACAGCCCAGGCTCACAGTCCAGGCTCTCACAGTCCAGACTCTCACAGTCCAGGCTCTCACAGTCCAGACTCTCACAGTCCAGGCTCTCACAGTCCAGGTTCTCACAGTCCAGACTCTCACAGTCCAGGCTCTCACAGTCCAGACTCTCACAGTCCAGGCTCTCACAGTCCAGGCTCTCACAGTCCATCTCACAGTTACGGCTCGCACAGTCCAGGCTCTCACAGTCCAGGCTCTCACAGTTACGGCTCGCACAGTCCAGGCTCTCACAGTCCAGGCTCTCACAGCTTGCAGCGACTATATTTGATCATCAGGCATCTGCTACTACCATCTTCTTCTTCGATTGTTCTCAAACTCCCGCTACCAAACCCTGAACAATGTTTTGTTAAGTTGCAGGATGTAGTCCGGAGAACGGAATGCGTTGTGTTGTGGTTTACAGCGTGACTGCGATATTTGCACCTTTTGGTCCGACACATCCGACTTAAGCAGGAATTTTTGAGTACCGGGTTGCCAACTCTCTTTGATCTCTTCTCCGTAGCCAGTCTGCTTTTTTTGCAGCCTGTTATCCAGGATCATCGTATGGAGGTGTAGAATGGTCTTGGCAGCTCTGGTTCGCAGGCCCTAACGCTAGTAGTCAGCTATGGGTCGCTGACCGATCATGCGCTGCTCAGCATTTTTATCCCGATTGCGGTTGTGGCAAAATTGATCGCTACTATCACCAAGATCTGCACTCGGATAGTGGCGTTTTGACACTCTTAATTTGATTTTAGTGCGCATTTGTCCTCGGCGACGAAGATTTCCTGTTCATCTGTTTTTCCAATAAATCCCCACGCGAACGGGGCATTTGGCTTCACTTTGAAATTACTGGTATCAGGATTTCCTAAAAACTGGTTGTAAAAAAAATGTAAGTAGCCTAGCACATCCTTTGCAGAACGTCGCTTCTTATACAACTGCCAACCTATTTGACTTGACAAATTCTTGGCAGGTGTACATGTACGGTAGGTTGCGGCTACTTTCCATTCACGGATGAGTGATCGGACCAAGGAGAAGCTCGTGATCGCCAAACTGGACACGGCAGGATTGTGAAGCGGCGTTTCACTCATATAGTACACACTACCGTACTACAGGATGGTTAGGATAAGGCAGTTACAGTGTTGAACCCTTGCTTCAACAATTTTGCGATCAATGGATCGCGAAGAAGTGAATATATTTTACGAGCGCTAGTTTGTCTTTGTGATTACTGTTGTCGCTAACATAAATAGTTTAGACAGACAAAGACAATAAAAAGGCAAAGAAGTAAACACATGTTCTTCTAACTTTAGATCTTCTTCATGCCACTTGTTTGCTCCTGACAAAGTATAGGAACTACACTGACAGAAAGTATTTGCCTTTGAATACTAGTCTTCTGGGCTATTACGGGATTCAGCACATCTGAAAGGCATGCGATGTTTCCTATCGGCGGGAGGGGGGGGGGGGGAGGGAGTGTTGTGTATTTTTGTTAAATAATAGCATATCCTGTACACTGCATAGCGACTGCTGTTGCACGCGATCTTTATTAATCAGCTATATAAATTATCCCCATATACCTAGCGCTGGGAATAGACACTGTAATGACAACTCTCAGTTCATCTGGCCAAACCTTTGTTTACATACAGTGGTGGTATCTGTAGCACTTTTGACGTGATGAGTTTCGTAGTTCAAAGGGCAACCTTCTTTATCGCCTTTTACGACATCCTTGAAAGGTTTAATCGTCAAAACCTTTCATCGCTCTATGGAGCACTGGTCTTCAACACATACACATCAAGTGCCTCTGTCCTGACTCATCCGTTGCGGCTATGTCTACTTCTTTTCTGTTTATTTCCTGTTTCTGTCATGTTTTTTTCAAACAGTAGAAGAAAAGAGGTACGACAGCGGTGTACAAGGGGCTTGTCATAGGTCTTTACCCTGACTATGACGAAGTAGGAGGTGAAAGTTGTAATTTGGCACATGTATAGCTCATTCAATTTGTAGTGGACTTGAGAAGTATGAATTTCCCTCCTCGACGGGTTTGCCCGGTATGGTGCATGGCGCAACACACCTTATTGACCGGATCTGCTACTCTAACGGTTTGTCAGAACAATGGAGAAATCCGAGGCCAGAACTGTGATAAAATTCTTCATGTTGCAGGAAAAAACACCTATAGAAATACACAGAGAGATGGAACCAATGTTTGAGGAATTCTGTCCTTCGTATGCTTCTGTAAACAAAAAGCTGTTGTAGGCAGTTTAAGTGTGGCCATTCCCATGTTGCTGATCTTCCAAGATCATGAAGACCACCCTCAGAGTGCAGCGATGAAAATGCTGCCAAGAGTGAATAAAATCATTGGCCAGGATAGGAAAATGACAATTGCAGAGATATCTAGGTCAGCAAAACTGAATGAAAGTACAGTTTTTAGAATTTTACACAACAGACTGAACATGAGAAAAGTGTGTGTACGCTGGGTCCCGCGTCTGCTGACACGTGAACAGAAACAAACGAGGGTTGATTGCTGTGGCCAGTTGCTCAAAATGTGTCGGTCGAAAAACATGTTGCAAACCATGGTGACAGTAGATGAGACTTGGGTTCACCATTATGACCTAGAATTCAAAGTTTCCAGCATGCAGTGGAAAACTTCGGGCCTCACAAACACAAGTCAAGCCAAGAGCACAGCAATCTGCAAGAAAAGTGATGCTGTTTTTTGGGACGTCAAAGGTGTCATATTGACAGATTTCCCGCTTCATGGCACACGGTTAATAGGGGATATTATGCAGATCTCCTGACCAAACTAAGAAAGACTGACCAGAAGACGAGGGATAGCGCGTACTCAAATTCTGCCTTTGCTTCAAGACAACGCGCCCTCCCATAAAGTAAGGCGTGTGCTGCAAACAGCCAACGATTTGTAAATTGAAATTCTTCCACACCCACTATATTCTACGGATTTAGCTCAATCAGACTTTTTTCTTTTCCCAAAACTTAAAAAACAGCTGAAAGGAAATCATTTTGCCTGTCACGAAGATGTCATACTGACTTGTGATAGCTGGTTTAGTTTGAAAAATAGGTTACTGTATTCTGAAGGTCTTTTCAAGATCACGCAGAGATGGCAGAAATGTATAAATTCAGGAGGTGGCTACATTGAAAAGGAATAAGCCAAATTTAAACTTTCTCTTCCTCCTTCATGGTCAGCGTATAGACACGACAAGTCCCTTTTATATGCCTTGTTGCTTTCTCTATATCGCGTCAATAGCCCTCTTGACAGAAGACATTCTTCCGTCTTGGATGATGGAGTTGTATTTGGCTATTAGGTGACATGTCCATATTTGTTGAACATTTTGTGGCTTAAAATTTATAAAGGATGAGGTAGCCAGCCCCGTGCCCAACACTAATAAGACGCATTTTATTACATACTTGGCAGGTATAGATATGTAGGCCGCTTAGACAACAAGGATCCATCGCGTCAATCCTCCATCAACATGATGAGTCCCAGGCTGTGAATTAAGGATTGATTTCTTTGCGATTTGACCTAATCAGGTTCACGATCCCGGGGGCAGGACCATGATTGAGAGAGTCGTTTCCGATCGTTGATGTCCATGTCCTGTGCCAAGAGCTGGTTGGTGGGGACGTCCTCGACATGGCGGGTCACATGTTCAAATGGAACCAAACGGCGAAGATTCTGCATGACACATGTACTTTCTAAACATGCCCATCTGGTGACTTCGTCGTTCGACACCCGGCCAAACCAGTGAATATGAAGAATACGCATGTGGGAGGCTTCAATGCATTTCTTATCGCTCTGCTGAATAATCCAGGTGTCAGAACAATACAACAGGATGGGGATGACACAGGTTATGTAAATCTGTAGCTTGGTTTTCAGTGTAAGCCTCGGCCCGTTTCAGGCTCGAAGCATGGCGTTCTTAGAGGCGACAGCCAGGCATACTCTTTGAAGTATGTCCGGGTGACTTCGTGAGTTTTGTTTGCTGTCAAAGGAAATGAAAACTTCACGAGAATTTACATGGTCGCCATCTACAATAATTCCTTTCGTTGTGGTTGTAGTTCAGGTTTTGGTTCTTAGTTTTTGCTCATGAGATGTGGATGATTAATCTAGATGCAATTTCTTGTAGGTGCCCCAGTGGTTTTATCAGTGCTAATGGTGGGAGCTCAGTGTGACTATGTCATCTAGATAGTCGAGGCTGGTCACGTGAAGCTGGCCCATGGAGATTCCTGGGTTGTGCATTTCCAGCTGACCGAGAAGCCATTCCATGGCGCGGCTGAACAATTCCGGATCGAGGGCGGATCTCCTACCAGAGAGATTGTGACACAGTCGAACTCTTTCTCAGTGTTGTAGTGAATCTGCTCAATTAGCCGTTGCGTTGTAGCGGGAACTCCTATTTGTTCTAAGACAATAAACAAGACAGATCTGTCCACCGCAGCTTTAGAGTGTTTACTATTTTGTGTTCCCGTTATGGACCCCGGCAATATTCGGGCAGATAGAAGATTATAGTTGTGCTTTCATTTGCTCTCCGTTATCCACACTCAAACAGGACCTCACCCCCTCCCTCCCTCCCCGCATGTGATTATAGAAAAGGAAGAGGGCCATTAAATTATATACATTAATTTGATCCATAATAGACGCTGCCGTCAGGGATGTAGTTAAGAGAATCGATCGTACATGTGCTAGGTATTGTTAGGTACGGAGATACTAGATTCTTCCCTTCGCTACTTAGTACAAGTATACAGTTACGGTATGGCGCCTCTTGAGTAGTGCCTGGGATGGGTGGAGGCGGGAGTAGAGTAACTGTAGTCTTACAAGAAATTAATAAAATACAACTAAAGAGGGCTTCGCATAGGGCTAACGACATCATCGTGTACAACCACTGCTACAGTAACTGCGAGTGCTCGGATACAGGCTGCTTGCAAGAAGCCAGCTGTGATATTAACATTATGCTTCACTTGCAGCGGAAAAAAACCAAATCATTCAATAATTTTACATGCGCACATACATACAAATACACACACACACGGTTATTGGCCTGTTGAATGTGTGTATATGTGATGTAGTGGCCGCCTTATTTGTACTTTTTATACAGGCTATCAGCCAGCTCTTTTCTATTTTCATCTTCCAATGGTACTTTTATGTACAGAAGCTCATGCACGCATCCACCGAGTTTATAGTCCGTCTTCAATATACTTAGGCGCGGATATAATTTCCGTTGGAACAAGGGGAGTCTTGAAACTTCCAGGATTCGTACTACCCAACGTATCGTGTCTTGCCCTGCCTTTCAGCTAAAGCAACTTAGCTACTGAGATGCTCTTCCTTATAAGTGACAGATTAATCACCTTAATTAATTTTCAGGTTCTCTGGTAGTAATTATCGGGTGCATAGGGCCATTATCGCGCGGATAACCGTTGACATTGACCTGGCACTTCGCTGTCGTCCCCCACCCTCCCCATTCGTGCGTGTTTTGAAAGTGATCCGGCTGTGGTCACTAAAGGTGTAATTACAGGTGTGAAAAGGATGGGCGAAGCGGCGACTCGTGACTAAAAAAAGGGCAATAGTTCTCAGATGTCTCTTCTTCAGCGTTCCAATTTGTTGATTATAAGAGATCAACAGGCCCGTCACCTTCATGCAATCCAATCTTTACTTTGTCAGGACAACAGCACTGCAGCTTCTGTCTCTGCTCTCTTCTTCTCCCCCCCCCCCCCCCCCCCCCAAGTTGTACAAACGACATTCCATTTGGTGGACGAAAGGGTGGACATATATAGTTGTAAAGCCACCAGAACGTCACTTTTCATATCAATCTTTTGTCAGGTACTCGTACAGACAAACCTTCAATCAAAGCCCGTCGCTTTTATTGGTGCATAGGCCATTGACATCCTGTGAGCATACACGGTCCAGGGTTGCATTTTCTCCAGGTGCAATAATTTAAACTTCATTCTCACATTCCATTCTCCATGTATTGTGCGAATAACAATCATCCAAATTGGGATTGAATATCAGCATGAAGAAAACCAAACACCTTAACTTCAACACTACCAATAAAGAACGCGTCATGCTGGAGGGAGAGCCGTTGCAAGAAGTGGATACCTTTACCTATTTGGGCAGCGCAGTTGACACATCAGGACGCACATATGCAGATATAATGACCAGTATTGGAAAGGCATGAGGGTCATTCCTGGCACTAAACAACATGTGGAGATACAGAGAAATCAAGATTCACGCCGAAGTTAGAATATTCAACGTCAGTGTCAAGTCAGTGTATGGAGAGGGGGCCTAGACAACGACCAAGGCCATACAAGATAGACTCCGGTCCTTCGTTAGCAGATGCTTACGAAGGATAATGGGCATAAAGTGACAAGATATATTGAGGAGTGAAGACATGTAGGAAAGGGTCCAACAGCAGCCACTGGATCAACAGATTAGGCAAAAGAAAATGGGGCCGAATATGACATACGCTACGGAACGCATCGTCCAACATAACCAGACATACTCTTACATGGAATCCTCAGGGAGAGAGAGAGAGAGAAGAAAGGGGGGGGGGGGACCAAAATATACACTGAGAAGGGAATGTGAGAAGGAACTATGTTTAAATTATTACGCCTGCAGAGATGCAGAAAGAGAAGCACAGGACCGTATACGCTGCTGGGATGTTGTCAATGGCCTATGTAGGTAGAGAGCAGCGACGTACTTTGATTGATTTGATTGACTTTGCAAAAGCATTAGGGCATTAGCAATAAAGGAAAAGAAAATTTATATTAAATACTCTTACCTTCAAAAACCTTTAGTCTGCATTTATCTTTGGCTGATAAACATCAAGGAGTAACGCGCTGGCCGAGTGGTTTGGATGTCGGACTTCTGACCACCAGAACATGCCTTCAAAACTTCAGTAACGCATAGTTTTTAATAGGCATAGGCTGATAAGCAAGCAGATGGATGGATGGCGGTAGACGATATACAGACAGGCAGGCATGTAGGTATAGCTAGATCCATAGATTAATATGTAGGTAGGTAGACAGACAGGCAGGCATGTAGGCCGATCGACCAACCAATAACAACTGCTTTACATAGAAACATACCTCATAGCCATACCCCGTAACTAGAAAGGGGGGGGGGTGGTTGTTTCTTCTGATCTGGAGGTCTTGTATGACAAGCATCAGTAATATTCCTGAACTGGGCAGTGCTTTCTTTAGATACGCTCAAGTAAGAAGAAAACCATGTTGTGCTGTAGACATATTTACAACACCCCCCCCCCCCCCCCTCCAATATCCACGTCGCTTATGTGTACGTGCTCACAGACACCCGCGCATATCCTGCAAGACTGTCATATATATATATATATATATATATATATATATATATAGCAACTACGCACTGAGCATTGGCCCCCGCACGGAGACGAACCTTCCCACAAAGCTGTTCGAGAGCCATGAAGAACTCTCCATCACGACAACCTTTATCAAGAGAACTAGTTTTCACGTGTAGACATAATTAAAATAATGGCTAACGAGGAGGAAGACGAGGGGAAGGAGGAAAAAGACGAAAAACACGAGGAACGTGGAAGCGAGGGTGAAGTGAGACAGACAATGACACTCATCAAAAACGATCAACCGTCATTCTGGATCCAAAACTCTCCCCAGGCTGTGAGAAGATCTGGTGTGATGACCGCCTTGTAATGACAGAGGAGCATTGTAGAACTGGCAAGGGTTTTCGGTCGGAGAATCAAGTGGTTGCATTGTCATGTCCACCTGCTCAATGTAACTGCCCGGTGCAACTGCCATTCTTTGTCTGTTTGTGGAATCCTGGTTTTTAATTCATCCTTCTTGATGTCAGGAGGTATTCCAGAGATGCGCATTTTGTTGTTACAACGTCCTTGTTCGTGTGAGCAGTCTCTGGGTGGACATGAAATATTAAATGGTGGCCAGGACGGTAATTTGACATGGTCAAACGGATCATTTTATATTTGAGATCAGAGTAATTTCGCCTTGCATACATACAGAGATCGCTTTGCCTTGATCTGATTGGTCTTTTTACGATTGCTAGATGGGTAGATTCTTTAGATTGACATCAGTTTAATTGATCGTTTTACGTTATCAGGTTTGCCATTTTACCTTCTTTAGATGGGCAGTTTTACGTTACATTTATGGGTAGTTTTACGTTACATAGATGGGTAGTTTAACGTTACATAGATGGGTAGTTTAACGTTACATAGATGAGCAGTTTTACATTACATAGATAGGCAGTTTTACTATACGTAGATGGGTAGTCGTAGTTTTACGTTACATAGATGAGCAGTTTTACGTTACATAGATGGGTAGTTTTACGTTACACATATTGGCAGTTTTACGTTACATACTTGGGCAGGTATACGTTACATAGATGGGCAGTTTTACATTACACAGATGGGTAGTTTTACGTTATATAGATGGCCAGTTTTACGTTAAATAGATGGGTAGTTTTACGTTACATAGATGGGCAGTTTTATTTTGGTTAGATTGGTAATTTTGATGTTCCATAAATGGGCAGTCCTGTTGGAAGGAGCCTACACTTCAAACCACGCGTCTCAGCAAGGATGCCGTTTTGTGAATGACCCCCTAATTTGGAGGCTAGCTGTGAATAAGCAGCCGTGGACAAAAACGGACCAGCTGACGTAGTAGCCGTAAAGAGGCAGCCCCTCCACCATTCAAATGCACAACCAGCTAACCACGAACTGGCGGAAACAAAGGACTGCGATTTACGGAAAATGGGATATACTTGTAAGAAGCTTGAATAGAAGAACTGGAGAAACAAGCTGTTGTATAAATGTCTGGCCAGCTAGGTCGGGATCGACGCTGTAATCCTCATACGGGTGAGTTTACTGTGGAGTCTTGCATTGCCCTACCTTGGGCTCAGGCCACCTACTCAAATACGTCTCGAGATATAAGAAGAGTCACTGTAACTAGCTATCAAGGAAACGTCAAGAGCTAATTCGGCACAAGTAGCTTCGAACAATAACAACAGCACCTGAGTGGTACAGGAGTTGTAAAGAAAAGGGCCACCGCAACCGCCTAAATACGTCATAATAGGCTACTAAAGAGGGTTGTGCATGGGACTATCAACCTTATTACCTAAAACCACTGCTAGGAAACTACCACTGCAAATGCTCAGGTATAGGCTTCTATGAAAGAGCCAGCTGAAGTGATGGCCCTGTGACTGACCTATCATTACGTCTTAGGGTCCCTACCATCCAGAGTAGACTATATATAAGACCAACCTCACGTCCATCCTATTGGCATGTACATTTGCATGGTATTTTTGATGTTCTGTCCCATTTTTTTCTTGTAACAGCAGATGCTGCTGTTACGGATGAAGTGTCAGAGACTTCATTCTACGAGGTCACAGTTTGTTTATTAGGTCATGTGACCGCTCGCCTTCGTCTCTACCTCTCCTTCTCTAACGGTAAGCCATGTACTCATTTTCAGCTGGCTCGACTAGAGCGTACCGGTAATGGAAATTGAAAACTACCGCTGCTGTGAAAAGTAGTTGCTCTATATTTACAACAATGAGACGCTCCCCTGTATGTGCTAACCCAATTATTTATATCTTAGTATTTCTGTCCACAAATTATGTAAGTTCTGGCTCTATTTCACCAAGTTCATTAACATTCAAAGTTGCAGTTTTAGTTGTGATACTGTTCCGTGGTTCTTTGACGTTCGTTGAGATCAGTCCAGTTAAGCTTATTTAATTAATCTTTTGTTAGCTGTAGAATATTGCTTGTTGGCTTGCTAGGTCAATCACGACAGGAAATTGGTACCGGATTAACACATCTTGCTAGTTTCTTGGTCCATCTAGGTGACTCATCGAGGAGCGGTTCAAACTTTAAGTACGGTCACATCTGGTCATCGCTCGGACCCCAGGAATGACCACAGGACAAAAAGGGATTTAACTCTCAACTTCCTGGATCAATTTGGCCATGATTAGTCTGTAATCAACAATCCCCCGTTCCAAATTGTAAATCTTGGCCCAGCTGTTCATTTAACGGACAGAAGGAAGAGTCATCAGCAGGGTGGCCCTTTAAATCTGCGAGGAAAACAATGGGTGTCTTTCATTGTGTGAGTCCGTACATATTGATTTCCTCTCAAATAATTTAGTTAGAATTAGGAGTGCATCCTCAGTTATACTTCTAGCTATGACATCATTTTGGATCCAAATCTGGTCAAGCATGCCGATTAGATACGTATGAGAAACGTTGCATTTTAATCATGGCCTTTATAATGATAACATGTTGGTTGACTTATCAGTGAAAACCTTTTTTTTTAATTGGTGAATTCAGTTTAGTATTCTTACTTATTGTGCACAGTTAATCACAAAAGGAAAGATATAGCTTCCACAAATCTATCGTATACCTACCTACCTGCCTACTTACCTGCCTACCTGCATATCTACCTACCTACCTACCTACCTACCATCCTACCTACATACTTACATTCCTACCTATCTGCCAGCCTGCCTACCTACCTGCCTAGCTACATGGACGCAGGAATGTTTGCCAACTCTATGGACAGGTATTGACTAGAGTTCATCACACTTATTAGTCGAGCTTCACGTGGAACTACGTACGACTCAAGCTCTTAGCTCACAATGAAAGACAAGTCTGGCAGACGCCTGAACTTGGTCAAACGTCCTGCCAGTACCACATTGGAAGTAGGCAAAGGAAACAGATACATGGATTACGCCCGATCAGTGATGGACTGCAACCGGCTACTGCAAACTACAACGAGCAAACTAACTCAGAAGAAATAGGTTCAAATCTAAAATCAAGCTCTCATGTCTATGTGAGGTAGTAGGAGAACGACACCAACACCTGCCTGTTAAATTGATGCTAACATATACAATACCTTTCCCTGGAGTAACAAGGCAGACCGAGAGAGGGACCATACTGCATGGGCAACCCATGGTCTCTGGATTTCAGCCCGGGCGTTGTGCTAATAACACAATTACTATCGTCTGACAAGACGAAAAGCACCACTGATGATGATGATAAAAAATGAAATATAAACCAAAAGTGTAAGTGGGCCACACCAGACTGACGTAATACAAACAACACACAACATCAAAGTTACCCTCAGTTGATTCCAGGAAATATAGTTACTTATTTTAACTTAACGCTTTTATACTGGTTTAGAAGACTCATCAGAGTCTGTATACAACCAGTTACATTTGCATTATCCTGCTCCAAAAGCTATGCGCATCCAATCTATTCTTAAATGCATTAACTGTCCCTGCCTCCACTACCTCATGGGGCAATGCATTCCAAGCAGTCATCCCTCTCTGACTAAAAAAAAATATTTCCTAATATCCAATCTAGACCTTTCTTTAGTTAATTTGTATCTGTGCCCTCTTGTTCTCGTTGGTGGTTGTATTTTGAAAAAAACGTGTTATTGTCTAATTTAACCTTTCCTGTGATTATCTTATAAACCTGTATTGTCACCTCGAATTCGTCTCTTTTCTATACACTATAGGCCGGTTTTTCTGAGTCTTTCCTCATAATGGTAATTCTGGAATCCCACTATCAGTTTTGTGGCTCTTCTTTGTATCCTTTCGAGCATATTAATATCTCTCCTACGATAAGGACTCCACACCTGTACACAGTACTCCAATCTAAGTCTAACCAATGAGTTATACAGTTTGACAATCATTTCCTTACTCCTATGTTTAATATTTCTTTTTTATCATACCTAACATTGCATTTGCCTTATTCACTGCTACCTGGACTTGCTCACTCACTTTACCTGTATGCTCTATTATAACCCCAAGGTCCCTTTCCTTATCTATCTTTCTAATATTGTTCTCTCCAATTTTGTAATTATGCTCCATATTGGATCTATCCATATGGATAACTGTACATTTATCTATATTAAACTCTATTTGCTACCTTACAGACCCGTCTTGAATTTTATCTAAATCCGACCTCAATATATTCACTTCCGCTATAGATTAGACACTCCTACTAAGTTTTGTGTCGTTCGCAAATTTTTCAATCAGACAATGAGAAAGCAAATAGGGCAGCAAAACTATGAGCAAGCATGTGTCAAATAAACACACCATCCAGTGTGCAGACAGCAAAATGAATACTCCAGAATACATTCAAAGAGAAATGCATGAAGTGCTGGACGGAAGGGTCTACTGCGCGCGCCATACATGGCACACACAAAAAAAAATTTAAAAAAAAATAAATTAGAACATCAATAAACTGCGACGTTGAAACAGAACATAATCGTCCGACTTAGGACAGGCAGCATCAGCATTTACAAATACATAAATGAGTTAGAGCGTGTACACGAACCTAACTCTTGCAACTGCACCCACCCACATGAGACAATGTGACACGGCTGCTCGCTTGCCCTACCCTTGCCACAAAAAGAAAAAGTTACTGCCAACACCACCACCAATCACGAACGCTTTATACCGCTCCGGTCACCAGATATGACGTATCTGCAATGTCTGCAACTTGACATTGACAACGAAAGTGCTAACAGCTCGGCATACCTAATTAACAACAACAACATACTATCTACTAAGCTTCCTACTTGCCTACCTATCAACATACATACCCACCTTTATACTTGGTTATTGATCCAACGGCATATGGGCTCCTGCCCTTTGACCCACACCTATATACTTACACAAGCTTTGAAATCCTTGAATCCAGCCAACTGCTCTGTCACTATTACTCCATCTGTCCACCAATCTGTCAATTCATCAGTATTTGATCTCTCCTTTCATCCATCGATCTATTGATCCGCCTATCCGCCCGCCCATCGAATCATTGATATGTCTGACTATCCGTTCAAAGATTCATTGATCGATTTATCTTTGTCATTCCGTCTGTGAATCAATTCATTGATCTATCTGTTCGTTAATCTTTCTATCCATTGATGTGCCTGTCCCGCCGACCTTCCATCAACTTAACTGTCAGTCTACCCGTCCACTCATCGATCCATTGACATGTTTATCCATCCATATATCTATCTAGCGATGTGTTTGTCCACCCACTCCACCATCCACTGTTCTGTCTTTTCACTCTTCCGCCCATCGATCCATTAATATATTGGTCCATCCAGCCATTGATTAATCTGTCCGTCCGCATGTCCATCGATCAATTGATTTGTATGTCCGCCTGCTTCCGATCGATCCATTAATTTGTCTTTCTGTCCACATATCCATCAGTGTATTGATTAGTCTTGTCTGTCCGCATGTCAATCGATCCATTGATTTGTCTGCCCGTCTGTATCTCAATTGCTCCGTTGATTTGTCTGTCCGTTCGCATGTCAATCGATCTATTTATTTGTCTGTTCGTCCGTCGGTACATCGATTTTTATTTGACTTATTGTCATTGCCTGCCATTCTTCATGTTGATATTCCCCCCCCCCCCCCCAGTTTAATAATATCCGAGTCTTACTTATATTCCACGTCTTTCTCGTTTTATGTCAGTCTCTATTGGATTGTGTCTTTCTATATACATTTCTTATGATTTAATTTTAATATGTTTGGTTACTGTTCTTGTATGTTTCGTCTGTGTCAACGGTAGTTAATATGTGTGTTCTATTTTGTAACAATGTCCCGCACGTTTGTTCTATTTGGTAATCATGACCTGTACGTTTGCCCTATTTGGTAATCGTGTCCACCCAAACGTTTACTCTATTTGGTAACCATGTACCATACTTTTGCCCTATTTGGTAATCATGTCATACTGTTGCCCTATTTAGTAACCATGTCCACCCAAACGTTTACTCTATTTGGTAACCATGTCCCATACTTTTTCCAACCATGACCCATACTTTTGCCCTATTTAGTAACCACGTCCACCCAAACGTTTGCCCTATTTGGTAACCATGTCCCATACTTTTTCCAACCATGACCCATACTTTTGCCCTATTTAGTAACCATGTCCACCCAAACGTTTACTCTATTTGGTAATCATTTCCAGTACGTTTGCCCTATTTGGTAACCGTGTCCCATACTTTTGCCAACCATGACCCATACTTTTGTCCTATTTAGTAACTATGTCCACCCAAACGTTTACTCTATTTAATAACAATGTCCAGTACGTTTGCCCTATTTGGTAACCATGTATTGTACAACTGAAGGGTGTACTCTATCTTGAATCCCCACACTCAGAATGGGGGAGAGTCGATTTTGCAATATCAGCGGGCAGATGAATGTCACCCTCGTCATATGACAGATGTCAACCGATTAGTTCAACGCATCTGCTTTCAGGTCACGAACCGTACCCAGTACTTGATAATGCTGTCACATGGTACACTCCATTCAAGAAGACACTGGTTCCACTCAAACAGTCTGGCGCTGTTTTGTCCCTGTTCTCTGTTTTGGATTTCTCAGCTTAAGCCGGTCGCTGTTTGTTATTCATGTGGGATTTTGATAGAAAATATCGATTTGACCCAGAGTGTGGAGTCTTGAATACCGTGTTGGTTTTGTTATTGTAATGATTGCCATTTTCACCACGAAAGCAATGCCCTTTGAACTGTGTCATTCCGCTCGTTCTGGTGCCTACACCTTGTAGAGTAGCTCGTGTTTCCATATAGTTACATGAGTTATTGTGTCGGCTGAGGCATAGCTAACCAGCAAGGTCTCCCAAGTCGGATGGGAGTAGTTTGTGTGTCCCTTTAACCGTAAAGATGGCTCATGTAACATATAGATACCAACAGGGTTTCTTGTCGGATTAGACGTGGCTGTGTGTATCAATCGCCCCAATAGCTTTGCCGGCTGTAGCATAGATACGAGGGACGTTCATGTCAAACCGGGATTATTTTTGGTAATTAAATATTTTTGTTTGTTGAAGTAGTCAAAATGTCATTTATTTTTCTATATAATCTCCTGCAACGTTTATGCACATCCCAGCGTTTGAGTAATGATTGAAAATCTTCAGCGTAGACACATTTGTAAGCATGTCTGAACCAATCCAGGACATGCTGTTTCACTTCATAATCAGTGCTGGAATGCCGACCTTCCAGAAGGGATCCAAACAGGTGGACTTTTCTTGAAGCGAAGTCTGGGCTGTACAGTGGATGTGGCAATATCTCCCAGTCGAGTTGCTGCAGATTGCTCATAGTGCAGTGAACCGTGTGGGGTCTAGCGTTATCTTGCAGAAGCATGACGCTTTTTGTAATAAATCCAGACCTTTTTTCCGCAGACGGCTATTCACATCACTTAAACTGCTTATGTACTGTTCACTGTTGATAGTGGCACCGCGGGGTAGAAAATAAACATCCAGGATTAGGAGTTCCACAATCTGAATGTTGACAGGCATGACTGTGGTGGGTTGAGTCACTACGGCCAGGATCATCACTCACGAATGTACAACCTTTCCTAAAACGTTTACACCATTCAAATGTCTTACTGCTACTGGCTCATCACCGTATTGTGATTGCAGTCTTCTGTAAATGTTCGCAGGTTTCACGCCTTCTTTCACAAGAAACTTCATATCAACACGCTGTCCCATGCACGCACTTACAGTGTTGTCCGCCATTTCTATTTATCTGTCACGTGACTGGTCTATGGCAAGGGAGCCACCTAGCAGTAATATAACATATGCGCCCCTAATTAATGATAGTAGTTCCAGCACACTATAACCCATTCAGGTAGAAATAGAACAAAAAGTCCCGGTTTGACTTGAACGCCTCTCGTACTAGCAGGGTCTGTCAAGTCTGACTAGAAATTGTCTGTCACTGTCACCCCCTATTGCGGCAGAGACATAGATACCAGCAAAGTATCCTAGACTAGAAGAGGTTATGTGTCCCTATTACCCCACGAGAAATGTCTGCGGTAGCATAGATGCATGCAGGGGTTTTCCACGCCAGTGAAGCACAAACCTGCTGCCAAACAGGCAGGCGGGGAAGAACCACGAGTTGTTTCTATTGCCGGAAGTCACTCGCACTGAGTTTACTAAAATCTTGACGTTTCTTTTGTGGGAGGGATTCAGGTGCTCTTATTACATTCTGAGGCGAACTTGAAAAGTTGGACCTGGGTGCTCCTGGCTATAGTGCAGTGCGGACTACCCAAGTAAGTTCACCATTATTCGCAGTGTCGACTCCAACCTCCTTGTCCAGATTGTTGTGACACAGCCTGTTTCTAGGAATTACGAGGATGACGTGAGGTGAGGGCGTGGTTTGTATATTTAACCTGACACTAGCACGTCCTGGTTTTAAGAAAGTTTATAGGAATACACAGTGATTTTGTCTTTCCGTCACATTTGGCATATTTGGATAAGTGATCAACAAACACAGTGCAATAAAACTCTCCCACTTTCAACACAAATCCTATTTATGGGCTTACTTTCAGGCTATTATCCACGGATAATGTGAACTACGAACCAGCGCAAGCTACCATACCACGACGTGAATGAATAGCTCGTTCTATCCACTAGAAGTATCCGAATACGTGTTTCGTCTTTCATCCTACCCTATTCTGAATTCAGTGTAGGAGACTCCTGTCTCTATCATCTGTCATCAGGATATCTAGATTATCTCTATAATCTGGCCGCTTGTCCCTGGGCGCACGCGTCTACTTGTGGTATTGCCTAAACTCACGGCTAGCGGACAGTGCTAGCTCGCATAGCCGTTCTCTGTGTTCAGCTAGGCGATTTCCGCTTAGGTGTCTAAAGAATAAGTTGGATCACAAAAAAGAACACACAATACTATAAAAAATGTGTTCGAAATTGTTCCAAAACAGAAACGCTGTCTAACGTTAAGGGAACACCCGTCGGCTCTGTAAATGTGTATCTGGCTTATTGTTATGAAAGGAAAGACAGAGATAAAAAGTAAGTCTCTCTCTCTCTCTCTCTCTCTTTCTCTATCTATCTATCTGTCCGTCTGCCTGCACGTCTCTGTCTGTCTCTCTCTGTCTAGCAGCCTCTGTCTGCCAGCCTGCCTGTCCATCCATCCCACCTTATAAAAAAATATTAAGACCAGTTCAATGAAGTCGCTAACACTTCATCCTCGACAACAGTGTCTAACTATTGGATGACTTTTATCGTTGCCTTAACGCTGTGGTTAAACGGACTCACAATGCTATTGTTGCCGGTATTGTTATTATTATTATTATTATTATTATTATTATGTGTTGAATAATGATATGGTTCGGCCATCTCATGATAATAAACCACAGTTAACTAACACTGCGCGCGTTCAGAAGAGGATCTGATTATAGGGCACCAGGTAGATAACTAGACAGAGGGCCAGATGATGTAGCCGAAATACTACGACAGCACGGGCTCATAAAACCAACGGAATGGTGCTAATAGGTTTAACAGGACTGACAAAGGTGCTCCTAAGAATCTTCTTCTTCGGCACTGGTCCTAGAACGGACATTTTGTTGTAGTTTACAGCGAGGCTGCGGGTAGAGGAGATCCACGTCTGGTCAGGCAAAACATACTGATCAGACATGTTGGTCAGGTTCAGGCAACATATACTGGCCAATACCCCACACCTCGACTACCTCGCAGTTCTCCCTGGAAACTGGTTGTTCTTATCGAGAGCCTAGATAAGGAGGTGGGAGATCAACGTGATTTCCGTAGTAGTGAGCGACACGCAGATGAAACCAAGCATTGCTTGATCGCCTGGAGGACCCTGGTCAATCTTCATCTGCACATTCAGAATGTGAAGAAAGCTACTGCAACCCGTCACTAAACGTCATTTTGATGGCACAATAAAGGGTAAACATTCTCATTGTTGGCAACAACAACAGCGATGCTTCGATATCTGCGTCTTTCGGCCCGAGACACTCAATTTTTTAGACCAGGCTTGTCTTCCATCTGCGATCCATATTCTTTTAGATAGACTTCACTAGTGCATCCAGTATTCAACTCGGAATAGGGTCTATGTCAGCTATGAGTTTCTGGTTGATGCCAGCTCAGTACTAAGTTTTTATTTTCCCCCCTGTCGGCCCAGTGCATCCGACTTCGGTATGCATTTTATGAAAGGGTCTGCTTTTTCCTGCATTTTCTAAGAGCTTACTTCCACGGGGTAACGGCCGGTGCTGTAATTGGGAATGAACCAAGCACCTGCCGGTTGTGAGCCGTGTCACTTAACCACTGTCCCACGCCGTCCCCTAGTACCTCTTACAAGATTAACAAGACTTCCTTCGGTGTTCATAAGCAGCAGAAGACTGTCAAGTGTTCATAGACTACAAACAGTGTCCGTATGTTTTTACAAGACTGACGAGTGCGTCCATAGGTTTAACGACTAACTAAAGGTGTTAATAGATTGCCGAATATGTTTAACAAAACTACCAAATATATATCTTGTACATAGGCTTTATAAGGCTGTCAACGGGTTCATGCCATTAAACATGTTAAGACTATCTTCCGCTACAGTAACTTTCACCGTTTGGAAATTTGAATAAGAGTGACAGACATCATTTGACCTAACTCACGTTGAAAACTTCAGCGTACGCGAGAGCAAATTGGGACACATAAAAGCTCCAGCTCTATTCATTTGCTAAAGGCCCTCACTTGACCCTCGGAGGCACGTTTCAAACACGCAGTTTACAAATTGAGGGTCATTATACGGGGCTGGGATACTGTATAGCCGATTCTACCAGCACCTGGTAAAGATTGTTCTGGTTGGGTTGTAGCAAAATGATGTGGATGGATACCTGGATTCTGACCAAGTGGACACAGGTTCAAATCCTCTGTATGGTTTAGGTTTTTTTCTTTCTATTGTCGGTAAATAATAACCTAACACGTATACACTGCATGACGACTGCGTGGACAAGCTGCCTTTATTAACCAACCATATACATCATCTCGATGGAGACTAGAAATGGGATTAGCACCATCATGATAGAACAGTAAAGTACTAAGTGTGTTCCAAAGAAATAGCGTTGGACATTAATGCACCATCAAGGAACGAACCACAGTTGCATGTTTAGAGCAGTGCTTCCCAGTGCTGATCTGCAAGTCCTCAGTCGTCGGTCCGCAAAGGGCGTCAAGAAGCTAGACTGAAAATTGTCGTTTTCTTGCCCGTTTCGACTTCGAACGATCCTTAAGAAACACGACTGTCTCTCAATTAAGACATGATATCGGCAACATTTGTTATAAACAGACAAAATTAAGATGACCGAAAAAGAATAATAATCCATACATCGGGCACGGGTCTCTGCTGCAATGGGTATATTTCTGCCGGTTCGTCACGCTACAAAGTTTGGGAAGCACCGATTTAGAGGAGCGAGAGCTTGAACCTAGCAGTAGCTGTTGGTCGAGCGATTTGACATTGAACAAATAAACCAATGATTTCAATCACGGAAATACGTATTCACTTTTGTTTTGTTTTCGTATCTTAAATGTTGTATTGTTTCCAGATCTTTCTTTCAACCCCAGAAGTCTGCTCTACACTTACCATACGCTTAGCATGTATGAATGGCACGCTGTTCAGAGTCATATGTTGGGGAGTATTCTATTCTAGAGAGTTCACACAGTTGTCACATAAAGTCATTTCTGTCGTTATATTTAAAATGATATTTGACATCGAGGATATCATTTGTGTGGACAGCGATTAAAACTGAGCATACCGGAGGGTCAGACCGGCACCGACGTGTCTCAATGGGGATATGTCGTACTTTCGCTTTTCTCGTGAACTATCCTTCTCAACTCCCCCACCCCATCCCATATCTACCTATTTCACCTTCCTTTTCCTCCGTTCGGACTAATTCAATAGTTGGATTGCCTTATATGTCCTGAGTTAATTTACTTTTGCACTTTTTCCCGGTTGTTGGGACTAGGACAACAGGGCGGCCCCCCCCCCCCCCCCCCCCCCCCACTCGTCGAGGTCGAAGGGTTTGTGGATGAAATAAATCGCAAGCGCCACGACATCTAGCACAGGATGATGATAAGTCGACGATCTGGTATGTGGACAGCTGAGCCGCGCACGCCGAACGAGACGTAAACAATGAACATCAGGACTCATCCCCCGTCCCTAAGGGTTGATCACGCGCGGAGATCAGTTTGTCCACCCCATCCTCCTGCCAAGGGTGTCCCTATTGGGTCAAATTTCGGCAGTGTTTCGCCCTCAGGCGTTCGTTTGTGCTGTCTGAGCCGTGGATTCGAAACCTGATATACACAAACCTCCCGCTTTCACTCCCTTCCGTAATCCTTTTTCAAATTCTGGTTGTCTTGTTGTTTTCACGCCCGATATCCTCAATTTTACCAAGCGAAGGCTAACGACCGGTTAGAATGTGATAAAAACGTACGTGGGTAATAGCTCAGTGATCGGACCAGGACAAAAAACCAAACCCACCTTAAGTTCGCAAGGCCTTTCAGAGGAAAACAATCAAGGAGTGATAGACCAAACAAAGAATGATCAGTATGATTACAAGTAAAATGATTACAAATGAAGGAAAGTCAGGGTCAGGTGAAACATAATGACCAATTACAATATCCAACACCACGTCTGGCCGTGCTCCTGGTAGCGGACAGTATTACAGCAGCCTGGTCAACGAAGTTGGAATGTGAAAGTATGTCCGTGAGAAGTCAAGCATTGCACTATACACTACAGATGAAAAAAAAAAGCATTTGTGGTTTGCAACTATGAGAGCAAATTCATCACGAGTAAAGAACTGTATTAGATTGGAAAACAACATCCTTGTTACTGACAGCGTCTGCTGTTATCTGCTCCAGCTGTCATTATCCTTCCTGCTATCGCCCCAGTGGCATCATTGTTCCGGCATGCAGCACGTGTGAACTCTTAACAGTGGCATCATTGTTCCGGCATGCAGCACGTGTGAACTCTTAACAGTGGCATCATTGTTCCGGCATGCAGCACGTGTGAACTCTTAACAGTGGCATCATTGTTCCGGCTTTCAGCACGTGTGAACTCTTAACAGTGGCATCATTGTTCCGGCATGCAGCACGTGTGAACTCTTAACAGTGGCATTTTCCTATCTTGAAAATATCATCATAGCAGATTGAAGAATCGTAAACCGAAATGATGATTGATGTTGAAATACCTACAATAAGTGGAACGGAAAATCATACCCCATGAAAAGATTATATTTAGTACAATGAAGTCTCTAACACTTTGTCCTTAACAATGTCTGAAATTAGAGCACCTCAAATTCTCGATCTATTGATACATGGCCGGTTTAATAAAACAGTTGCACATTCGAGATCTTTGCATACCATTTCAATTCGATGTAGGCACCTATTTTTGAACGTTTTAAGTTGTTTCGCAATCCACTTCGTTATACACTAAGATCACGAACCATATAATAAAAATAAGGATGAATGAATCCTTCATACGGAGCAAAAGAGAGGACATGACAACATACAATGTTTAAATGCTACTGGAACTGAGTTCTACACGCGTGACGATGTTTTTATGCTCTCCGGTTTCCACGGTTTATTCTCGCATCTCGAAGTCTACTGAAGAAGGTGATATCCAGGGCTTGATACATTTTAGGGTGTTTACCAGTCAGTAGAAAAATGTCACCAGTCAGCATTGTCGGACTACAGTCCAGCGATTTATGTAACTTACTTACTTAGTCGCTCCTCTTCTACCGTGAGGTGTAGAGGTTGCGATTTATGTTAACAAACTTAAATTAGGCACTCATTCACTTTTATTTCTACGTAATAATGCGTAACAAACCAACATATTTGGTATTATACAGTAGCCTATTTCTTCTTAAGAGGAAATGCACTGCTGTCAGAGGCATGCGTTTGTGCCCTTAAACATACTTGGTAGTTTTAGCACTGACGTACCATTTATCGATGATTTTAGTAGGTTTAAATTGTCAGAATGGAGGTTCATTTTGTTGTTCATCCATCACGCGTGATGAGGGCCTTTCCTTTTTAATTTAAGCCAGTCCTCCCAGACGAGTATTCTGTACTTCCGGGCTGGGGATGAGTGCGGAGATGGCTGACAAGTCCGATTAGGGATCCGTATACTCGCAGGCAGTGAGGGAATGGAAAGTTCGCATCGCGAGACTGATATTTCACGGGCTTTTCTGGCCTTTCTCCGTTGTTTTGCTGCAGTCTTTTTAGAAGCCTCACGTTACACGGCTCCTCTGTGGAAAGCTGTACGCCTGGCTGTATGGTCTTTTGCAGTATCTTCCCATGTTTCGAGGTTTATGCTGAAAGCTTTTAAAGACGTTTTTAGTATGTCTTTAAAGCGCTTTTTTGGGCCTCCTTTGGGAGCGTTCGCCATTCTGCATCTGGCAACCGATAGTCTGGCATGCGAACCACATGACCCGCCCAGCGAATCTGTGATTGCATCATGATGATATCAATGCTAGGGATACCAGCTCTCTCAAGAACAGCAGTGTCCGGGACTCTGTATTGCCATTTAGATTCACTATCATAAACTAGCTCATGTATAATCTACTCTAACCGTAAAATCTATAATAAGCCCGCGAGAGTCGTTATGTAGTAACAACTAAAAACGTAATTAACGATTAAATACTGTTTTTTTTACTGTCAAGCAAATATTTTTACTCGTCACAGACGAGCGATTTTGTCAAGCCCTGGTTATATATGTTCTTTCTCACTGCATTGCAATGCTTCTCAACAGGCTTACCACTTTGGGAATCACAATAACGATCCCCATCTCGTTGGTGAGGCTACTGTAACACAGATAGTTTAAAGATGTACGTTAGAGCATAATCTTAGATCTTGGTCAGTATGTTGTACCTGGCTCAGCCGCAAATCTGGCATCACTTCACATCACTAACAACAACAACACCACCACTACCACCACCCCTACCACTACTACTACTACTACTACTAACACTACTACTACTACTTATTGGGTCTTATTCTACGCCAGGGTGTATAATCTTTTAAGTTATTCCCTTAGTCGCTCCTTTTCTACCATGGGGCATAGAGGCTTGTTAAAAAGAGCAACTGACTATTTTATCCCGTCTTCCTCCTGATCCGATTCAAGTCTAGTCCTCGGTCTCTGATAGTGTCTTTTATTGTCAACCCAGCGGATTTAGGGTCTTCCTGTAGGTCATATCCATGGCTCTTTGCTTTTCATGACTGCGTGCTAGCCGATTCTCTTTTATGCTGCAGACATGGTCAAACCACCCAAGTTGTGATTGCACCACTTGCGTCTGCAAAGGCTGTGTTTCGAAATCGTGACGTTTTGTGTGATTGCGGACCTCGTCTCTGCTTGTTACTTGGACCACCTTTCTCAGATATATGTCCTCCCTTGGCGACGAGAAGTAATCACGCATTCTGGAATGGTGTTATTCAGTACAAAACTAGCCTTATCTTCTGTTTATTTTACTCTCGCGATATTTCCTGCACGATGTTTACAGACCCGGTAGATGTGACTGCCTCCCAGATTAGGCCTTATCGTAGACCAGTCGGTCTCAACCTTTTTTTAATCGGCGAACCTGTACACTAATGTCCCAGTCTCAGGGAGCCCCTGCATTCATCTTATTTTATCCACAGATCAAGGTACATTAACATGGTCAGTAAGTTGTCAATTTCATCATCACTACCATCGCCATCCATCACCATCAACGAAACTGTCAGCTCCACGTGGAGCACAAGTAATGAAACATATATATGACAAAGTTTTTCCTCAACCATTTGTAACAGCTTTGTCGCCCTCCTTGTTTTCCTGTTTGTGAATTTCAAGTACGATCAAGATGTTAGAATAGACGCTGTAACCCGCTACCATAGAAACGTGGTCAAGTGTTCACTCATTTACAGCACCAAAGCTTGGAACAAAAACAGTATATGGGGCATTTTTTCAATGTCCAGAAGGTTATTTCACACTCTGCGAGCTTTTGACATTCATGAAAGGAAATACGTGCATTGGCATAAGTTGGAGAGTCTTCTAGATGGATTTATGAAGGCACTAACAAAATCAGGCTGAGCACTGTTTCCTCTAGAAAAATTCAAACCATCGTCTTAAACCTATTGTAGAAGATGACTTCAGGTACGAGGATTATAAATATTTCGTATGCCCATTACTAGAACTATTCAAGGACAAGCTCAGCTCTATGGAGATCACAATAACCTCAGACTGGACACTGCTTTAAATGGACATATTCAAGTTGACGTGTGAAAATGTACGAAGACGTAGAAGAAGAGTCTAACGTCCGAGGAATAAAGAAAGCACACATGACCGTCACCAGTTCCATTCCTGACCAAGCTCTAAGATGACCACATCTGTTCTTAGATATATTAAGGTTGACATCTCAGTTGACATCTGACAATCTACACAGATGACCTCAGTTATACCAGAACCAGAGAAAGCACTTGCTGACACCCCATTCTGTAGATGCTCGGTTGTAATACCAGTATCCCCAGGCTGACCTAGTTCAGAGAACTGCTGTTTGTAAGACGGGCATAAATATATGGGGCCCGCAGTTTATTTTTGGATCCCGGGATAACATGACAAGGTGACGAGTTGCTGACAAGAGCGATGATGTAATCTATCTGCCGTCACTTGAAATAAATATGCCCGTAGGTTTAACGTTGTTGCTGTATGGTTTATCTGTCTCTGGTTGCTTTAGATTAGGATTGTTATTGTCCCTGTTTTACTTGAACCATAATACCACCACTACAGTTTACTTCCTTCGGGTAGCGTTAATTAAACATAATGTTACATCATGTATGCTTAAAGATGCACGCAGAAAAGACCCATTTTGTAAAATTACAACAACCCGGCTCTTATTAAACTAGGAGAAAGACCATTGGATTAATAGGATCACTTCACATACTTAGAGAGCATCATCCACAAGACAGAATACGCAGATGAGGATGTAAAAGAAAAAAAGTATACCAAAGTCAAGACGTTGAACATCATATGGAACTCTAAAATGATCAAAATGCACACCAAGCTAAGAATCTTCCAACTCCCCGCCGTCTATATATTACATATATTAATTTGAAAGCAGGTGCAGGCGCACTGAAAGTTGCAGTAGAAGCTATGCTGACAGGCGAAAGAAATGAAATCCAGGAAGTCTTTTTGACATGCCCTGCCCGTTGCTACAACTCTAGAGCCAGAAAAATACAGACTTCAATGACCTAAGATCCACACTCTGTCAACCATGTCAGCAGTCTAAACCCAGAAAAGTCGTATTACAGTGGGTCCCATCCCACTAACATTCAAGGCAACGAGGAGGCAGACAGACTGGCGAAAGAAGATGGAAGGCAACAACCAGATTCAAGAATGACCAACGAAGAGGCCAAAAGGTTTATTAGGGCCATATACATGGAAAAATGGGAAATAGAGCATACTGGCTACACACAACAAAAAACAAATGATGCTTATTACCAGTTGAACAGACGAGAGCAGGTGGTAGTATTCAGACTCCGCACATGAACGACGAAACCCCGTCAAACAAACAAAATACCATCAAGCAGGGCGAAAACTTGCTCACCGGTAAGAAAGCCGCAAACGCTTTTGTCGATTACTATGCCAGAGCAAACCACATCGAGGTCCCTGCAGATAGGCATACAGACATTAGTGAAGAGCTAAAGGGGCACGACAACATCAATACGGCACCTGAAGAGCACATGATGGCCAAACTAACAATGCGCGAAATGGAAGAGGCTATGAGAACATTAAAGAAAAGGAAATCTCCCGGAAAAGACGGGATAACAAACGAAATGCTGATGGGGCTGGGCCAAACAGCGAAGAGGAAACTGCTATCGGTCCTGAACCAAAGCTGGAAAAGGGGAATTGTACCCCAGGCATGGAAAGACGCAATACTGGTACCAGTACCAAAAACAGGAAAGGACAAAACAGATCCAAATGGATACAGGCCCATACGCCTACTGAGCTGTGTCGGCAAGCTGATGGAACGGATGATAAACACCAGACTGATGTGGCATCTGGAAGAAAAACGAATACTAATTCCACAGCAAGCCGGCTTTAGACAGCACAGATCCACTGAGGACCAGGTCATCCTCATAGCCCAGGAGATAGAAGATGCCTACCAGGCACAGAAACACACAGTAGCTGTTTGGGTGGATCTGGAAAAGGCATTTGACAAAGTCTGGAAAGATGGACTTAGAGTCAAGCTAAGAAGAAGTGATGTCTGTGGGAAGATGTACAAGTGGATCAACCACTACCTCAAACAAAGAACGGCCAGAGTCCAAGTACAAGGACAGATGAGCAAAAAGGTGACACTCGAGCAGGGAGTACCCCAAGGGGGAGTACTGTCACCCACACTCTTCCTGGTATATATAAACGATATTACAGAGAATATACCAAGAAGAGTCCATAGCTCAATGTTTGCAGACGATCTGGCTATGTGGACCTCTGAAAAGAATCTCACCATAGCAAGAAATCGGATGCAGACGGCCCTAACATCGCTGGAAGAGTGGGCGAACTCATGGCTGGTCAAAATAAACGAGGAGAAAACCACATGCACAATATTCTCGCTTTCATTAAAACCCCAAAGTACCAAATTAAGTCTAAATGGCAAATTCCTGCAGCCAAACGACAACCCAACCTATCTGGGAGTCACATTTGATCGGCGCATGACATGGAAAAGTCAGATTGAGAGAAACCGAATGAAAGCCAGAGAAAGAATGGCAATCATGAGGAAACTTACTGGCACAAGCTGGGAAGCAGACGAAGGCATACTAAAGAAACTGTACACTGGAAGAGTGAGACCAGTTCTCGAGTATGGCATTGCGGCATGGACAACAGCAGCGAAGGCGAACTTCGATAAAGTTAACAAACTTCAAAACCAAGCCATGAGAATTATAACAGGTGGCATGAAGTCAACGCCAATTGTAGAACTTGAAAAGATTACAAAACTGCAATCCATGACCGATAGAAGAGACTGCAGAGCCCAGCTGCAGTCAGAGAAACTCCGAAGACTGACCGGCCATCCAATGCACCAGAGACTAAACAATTTGGGAAATGGGAAACTAAAGCGGAGAAACTTTGCAGAAATAGCCAAAGCAAAGATGCACGAAGATCCCATAAACGCACTAACAACACCAAAACCCATCACTACTGTACGAAAACCTACCTGGAGGCAGGATATATTTCCAGAGGTGGTAGAAAATATACCAGGTATTGCAAACAAAAACTGCCAGACTGAAAAAGAAAGGAGAGATACTACCCTAAGCTTCATAACGAAAAGCTACCCAAGCATGGACTGGACCCATGCATACACCGACGGTTCTGTAACAAACACAACACAGAACGGAGGGGCAGGAGCATTCCTGAACCTACCAAATGGCAGAAAAATAACACTGTCATTCGCTACTGGTAAGTACACAAGCAATTTCAGAGCGGAGGCAGAGGCACTGAGGGCGGCAGTGGAAGAAATGGTGACACACAGTGAAAATGAGAGCCATATAGTCCTGCTGACAGATGCTCTCGCCGTAGTCACAGCGCTAAAAAGCCAGAAAAACACTGAGCTTAATGACTTAAGAGCAGCACTCTGCAAACTGTGCCAGCAGTCCGCACCAAAAAGGGTAGTGGTACAGTGGGTCCCGTCACACTGTAACATCCAAGGCAACGAGGAGGCAGACTGGCAAAAGAAGGTGCAAGACTACCACAAACAGATACCAGTATGACGTACGAAGAGTCAAAACGGCTTATCAAAGCCAGATACATGACCAAATGGGAAACCGAACATACTGGTTACACCAAAAACGATGCCTATTACCAGTTGAACCGAAGAGAGCAGGTCGTTGTCTTCAGACTTCGCACTGGCCACAATAGACTGAGGTACCACCTATTCAACAAATTGAAGATAGGGTGTACCGACGAATGCCCGTGCGGTACTGGTAAAATGACCGCTGAACATCTGCTGCAGAACTGCCCGACATACGAGGATCAGAGAGAGCAGATGTGGCCATTACCAGTGGAACTGCAAGACAAGCTCTATGGCAGTGGCGACAGCCTCAGGATGACCGCCGCTTTTTTCGAAAAAATAATGGTTACTGTCTGACTGCGTACGCAGAAGAAGAAGAAGAAGACTTCGCACTGGCCACAATAGACTGAGGTACCACCTATTCAACAAATTGAAGATAGGTGGTACCTTCTTCTTCTTCTTCTTCGTCTTCGTTCGTTCTCAATCTCCCACTACCAAACCCTGAAAGGGCTCAAGTAGCAAAATGTAGTCCAGAGAACGGAATGCGTTGTGTCATAGTTTATAGCTTGGCTGTGATATTTGCACCTTTCGGTCCAACACATCTGACTTCAGCAAGCATTTTTTTAGTACCGGGTTAGCATTCCCTCTTCGATCCCTTCTCCTTAGCTAGTCTGCCCTGCTGCAGCCTGTTATCCAGGATCACCGCGTGGAGGTGTAGAAGGGTCTTGGCAGCTATGGTTCGCTGGCCCTGACGCTAGCAGTCAGCTATGGATCGCTGACCACTGCAGCTCATGCGCTGCTCAGCATCTTGATCCCGATAGGTGGTACCGACGAATGCCCGTGCGGTACCGGTAAAATGACCGCTGAACATCTGCTGCAGAACTGCCCGACATACGAGGATCAGAGAGAGCAGATGTGGCCATCACCAGTGGAACTGCAAGACAAGCTCTATGGCAGTGGCGACAGCCTCAGGATGACCGCCGCTTTTTTTCGAAAAAATAATGGTAACTGTCTGAATGCGTACGAAGAAGAAGAAAGAAGAAGACTCCGCACAGGCCACAACAGATTGAGGTACCACCTGTTCAATAAACTGAAGATATGGTGCTACTGACCTATGCACATTTGGTACTGGGAAAATAACATCTGAACATCTGCTGCAAAATTCCCCGACACACGAGGACCAGCGAAAGCACATGTGGCCATCACCAGTGCCAACACTAGACAAGCTCTATGGCAGTGTTGACAGTCTCATGATGACCGCTGCTTTCTTGGAACACATTCAAGTCAGCATCTCACAGTGTACGAAGAAGAAGATATGCTGCATACGAATATGTGATAACCACAGAGGTATATCTCTGCTGTGCGTAGGAGAAAAGGTGCTTGCAAAAATACTTACCCGCTGACTAAATCTTCATCTGGAGCAGGGGTTACTGCCCAAAACTCAATGTGGCTTTAGAAAGAACTATGGGACCATCGATATGATCTTTACTGCAAAACAGATTCATGAGAAAAGACAAGAACATAATGTTTCTCTCTATACGACCTTTACTGGCCTAAACAAGACTTTTGATACCGCACATTGTAACGGTCTGTGGAGAGTTATGGCCTAGTTTGGGTGTCCGGCGACATTCTTTACAATGGGGAGACAATTTCCAGATGGCATGCGTGCCCGAGTCATTGATCATGGAAGCTAGACTTCCCCTTTACTGTTACTGCCGGTATTAAGCAGGGATGTGTGCTGGCTTCGGCTCTTTTCACTATGATGTTTTCTGCTATGCTGTGAAATGCATACATCGATTTCGACGTTGGTTTGGGCTTTACTACTGCACTGACGGCGGTCTACTCAATCTGGAGGTTCAAAGCCAAAACCAAAATCCACAGGGTGACTGTACGTGATTTACTCTATGCGGATCGATGTGCCTTGATTTCAAATACGGAGGTTGACATGCAAGGATACATGGATCGGACACTATTGAAGGTCAAGCTGCAGTTGTTCTACCTATCCTTTTAAATGCGCTTAACACCCGGATCGTCTATAATCGGGAAATTAAACCACTTCCACATGCACTGTCTGCGAAAACTACTAGACATTAGATGGCAGTGCATGTGGTTACAGATCTGTTAGTGCGGTCGGAAATGTCAAGTATATGCACAATGATATGTGCAGCACATCGTAATGTAAGTTATTGCCCGTCGCGAAGCGATGATGGCCACAATATAAGACGGGTTTGTCTTAATAATTTGATGTGAGCTGTATGAGGATTATAGTGAGAAAGAATATGCGCTGATCATCAATCTCACTCTTATCCCGAGTTAACTTGGACCAGTGGCAAGACTATTGATCGAGCGACTGGAGGTAACTCAACATGCAGGCACTCTGGTCTTACCTCCAGTGAAATCAGAGGACGATTGAAACTTTCGGAAAACTCTATAACGTCCTAACTGTCCGATCTTTATGCAAAGACCGACGTAGACCTTCCTGTCTGGGTAGGTGGTAGATAGTTATTAAGGAATAGTGGTAGTTTGGAATGAAATAACTTCACAAGTAAGGAAGTAGCTCTTAAAATGAAGTACATGACATCCACCACACTGACCCCCTTACATGTTTCGAATATCTGGACATGTGTATTGGCAGTTTCATCGCAATGGTTTTGTGTGGTAAGACATCTGGCACAATGCTTTTCAGTTGTATTTTACGACATGCTTGGAAGGTTGAAACGGTGCTGTTCTCACTTCGGGTACCAATCAGATGAGTTTGTGACAAATCAGAAAACAGTAATGTTCCAATAATCTCTCTCCCTCTCTCTCTCTGTATCTCTTTCTCTCTCTCTATGTGTGTATATGTCACGCGCGTGCGTGCGTGTCAGGTCGTGGTTACAAAATATAGAGTCTTAAAGCAGATGTTGTTGGGAATGAAGTGTGAGAGACGTCATTGGACGTGGACATGTCAGTAAATAGGTTACGAATGGCTATTAGAATATAACTAAATGAGATGCGAACTTGGTAACCATTTATTAAGGGACTTACATTAGCCTTT
The DNA here is from genome assembly GCA_036924085.1 of Ariolimax columbianus. Lineage (NCBI taxonomy): Eukaryota > Metazoa > Mollusca > Gastropoda > Stylommatophora > Arionidae > Ariolimax > Ariolimax columbianus. The sequence goes on from JAVGWX010000014.1 coordinate 24,810,213, forward strand.
TTTCTCTACACAATTTCCACCAAAATTGATACATTTATCCCATTGTTTTACCAGTGCACCAAAACCTGCAGCATATAAGTCTTAGGTCTGTTGTCTCAACCACAGCCTCTTTCGTCAAAGTGGATTTTTAGTGCACCAAACAGGTGGAAATTGTCTGGGGCTAAAGTCGGGACTATGTTCAGTAAGTCTCCACCCTAGTTGGTAAATATTCTTCGGGGATAATCGAACCGTATGTGGTCTGACATTGTCACGATGGAGCAGTGTTCCTCAACTCAGCAGACCCGAACCTTTTTTTTTTGTTGTTGATTTGCTTCCAAAAGCATTAACAGCACTTCACAAAAAGCAACGTCTTATTAATGTCGCTGTTATTTGATTGTTCACTGTGTGCACATACCCCATTCCGTATTTGAGCTGCGCACGTGCATGCGCCACCAGTGTCTGCTATCTACTTTAATAACAAAGCTAGATGTTGCTGCCACATATTGACATCTTTAGAAACTGTTAGGTACATTTTTGAGCTACCATATGAGTGTGTCACCTACTTACTGACTTACTACTCTGTACGATATCGGTTGACCAGTTCCCGTTCCGTTGCTTTGTATTAGCATAATGTACAAGTTATCTCCACCAGAGTGATCCCCGAGTTGAAATGAATAGGACTACCGTAACTAACAAATCATGCAGTAAAAGTCGGATGTTGAGGTGTATGCGTGGGGTCAGCAACATCATCATGTAAAACCACTCACTTAGTCACTCCTCCTCTACCCACGTGGGACTGTCTACACTGGCAATCGAAAGTATAGACAAACAGGACGATTTTCCTGGGTGCTTTTGTATGATGAAGGGGCCCTCTTTTTGGTTTTCCCGTTGGCTACTGTTTGGTATGAATTTCATTATCTTCATGCGTTTTTATTAACAGTCTGCTCTTTTAAAAAAAAAATATGTAACTGCTAGAGTTCTTTTACATGCAGATCATGTACACGCGCGATCTGAATTTATCGTCCGTGTTCTATATATCTAGTCGAGTTTGTGGCCCTGTGCTTTTATGTGGACCAACAAGACGAACTAATCAATCAAAGGTTGCCCCCATAGCCAGTAGTGCTGCTGGAAATGAAACGGGGATACTTGTTTATGTCCCGTGGCTTCTTTTGCTGGAGCATAGATCGTACACTGCATTCAGTTTACCCGACCAGATTGCAGTCTGTAGTATTGGTATATTCTTGGCCATTGCTTCTGTCAAAATGCGCTATGTAATGAAGTGTCCCGATTACAGTGATGGAACGCGTCTTTCCAGTCAGTTTCATGACTCTAAATTGCGCACCCAGTTTTGAATGAACGAAATGCCGTATGCACGGTTATTGCATTGCTTATTGATCCGCTTGTGCGGCTCAGCGACCAGTCAGGCCACACATAAATTGTTCATCGATTGAAGCAAGGCGGAATGCACATAGCTCTACGATCCCGCTTCTAGTTGTTACCGGAGGTCCGGAAAGAAATGGTTTTCCTAATGGTTTCTGGGAAGCTCTGTGTGTCACACGAGAGCACAACGTAAAAGGCGAACGGTCCGGTTTAACCTCACTTGCAAAGGCATCTTTGTGTGTGACAGAAACGAGAGTAAGGCCACTGCCACACTAAGACTATGTCAGTAAGTGGCTACAAACGGTGCTATCTAACTCTGTTATGAAACTCTCCGTGTATGGTAGAGATGATAATAGGGTCAATGCCACACTTCTGACAGGGCCTAAGGGAAGACATCTTTTTTATCATAGTTCGCCCAGAATGAGACGTTTTATTACTCTGTGTCGTAATTTACAGCGAGGTTGCGATGTCTGAGCCTCTCGGCCTGATACATCCGGTTACAGAACGGCACATTTTAGGACTGGTTTTGCCTTCCTTCTTCAATTCTCAATTTTTCAGCACGGATGTATCCTGTTTTAAAGGCGATCATCATTTGGAGCCTGGGTGATAAACAGCATTATAGATAGGACGGCAAAGAGCAGAGTCGACAATAGAAGTGATAAATGGCAAGAGAGATGGTACAGAGCAGTCGACAGTAGAAGTGATAAATGGCAAGAGAGATGGTACAGAGCAGTCGACAGTAGAAGTGATAAATGGCAACAGAGATAGGACGGCATAGAGCAGAGTCGACAATAGAAGTGATAAATGGCAAGAGAGATGGTACAGAGCAGTCGACAGTAGAAGTGATAAATGGCAACAGAGATAGGACGGCATAGAGCAGAGTCGACAATAAAAGGGATAAACAGTACTAAAGAGGACGGCAGAAAAAGATACTGGATAGTTTCACATCATTGTACGGAAGAGAGTCAACAATAGAATTGATAAACAGCACTAGAGACAACGACAAAGAGAGAAAATACTGGACAGTTTAACTTCAACTAATGGTGCCAAGACTCATGTCAGGATCAAGTACGACTTAGTGACGAAGACCATCAGCGCACGTCCTCCTCGTTCACCTGGAACCAAGCCTAGTTACAGCAGACTAACCAACGAGGTGGTTATCTATGATGTGATTCTCCTGACGAAGAGCCTGCTGAAAAGCCATGCATGGGCGAAGAGTCATGCTGAAAAGCCATGGATGACATTATATCCTCAGTACTTCCAGTGATATAAGAAGAGCGACTACAACCTTCTACCAGAGAACACTTGTTAACAGTGAACACCTCAGTACAAGTAACTTTAAAAACAACAACAACAACATGGCACCCAAGAGAGCAGCAGAATGATTCAACTTAAATTGGAGTCTGTAGTGTGCAGGGATATGTGGTCGTCTATGTCAGGGGTCTCAAACCAGACCGAGGGACGCATCGTGAAAGGTTTAATGGCTCGCGGATAGTACACAAGCAAAACCTGTATTCTGTCTTTTTATCCCCGTAACTTAGAAGGTCATCGAGGCGCCACATATTACTGTATTAGGAATTGTCTGGAGTTTCTCTTCTTCTTCTTCTTCTTCTTCTTCTTCTTCTTCTTCTTCTTCTTCTTCTTCTTCTTCTTCTTCTTCTTCTTCTTCTTCTTCTTCTTCGTACGCTGTCAAACGTCAACCTGTATTTGCTCGAAGAAAGCAGCGGTCATCCTGAGGCTATCAACACTGCCATAGAGCTTGTCTAGTGTTGCCACTGGTGATGGTCACATGTGCTTTCTCTGATCCTCGTATGTCGGGCAGTTTTGCAGCAGATGTTCAGCGGTCATTTCCCCGGTACTACAAGTGCATTCGTCAGTGCCACATATCTTCAGTTTATTGAGTTTCTGTTCAATAAGTCATTTCGTAGTTTGATAAATTACTTGTTTTCATATCCAGAGCGGCTTCTTTTATCATGTTCCATTTATAGCATCACTAACGGTATGCTGATTTAGCACCGATATTGTCTGTATATAAATCAGGTTTTGAATATAAAACTTCATGATGTGACATATTCTCCGATATATAATGAAAAAAAAAAAGTTTTCCTTCCAGGAGCGATTTTTGGAGCAACATAATTTTTCAAAGAACCTAAAATAAAATAATAAATCAACACTTCTTCAAACTAAATCTGTTTATAAGAGCCTTATTATAAGGACAGTACCCGTTACAGCTAGTAATTCAACTCTATATCAAGATCCATAGTGTCGTAGTCACTAGTAACAGTTCAAATATCAAGCAATGTTAAAGGTATCTGTCACATACAAATAACGTGAACTATTTCTGAAGAAAGAACAGTTTCGCGATTAAATTTGTTAATTTGTCACCAAACACCCCAACAATAAATGTGTAGATAAAACATTTGATTACTATGGTCCCACCGTGACAAATCTTGCATGGATCAGATAGGCAAAAGATTCAAGAAGTGTACCACTGTTTTGACGAAAACCTGTCGAAGTGAGTATTAGTTGATCTTGATGAGATGTTTTCATTGATTGATTGATATTATTGTCTAATCTTTATTACGCCTTATTACACATTATTGATGGCAAATATCTCATGATCATTTACAATATGTATTGGGAACAGACTTAGGTTTTATGAATTGACAATCAAGTGGAATAATATAAAAAGAGAAGTGAGGCAAGGTTGTGTTCCAATCCCTGATCAGTTCTCTCTGTACAACGAGTTTATCTTGAGAGACAGACAGACAATGGCAAGAATATCAATTGGCAGTCAGAACATAAACAATCTACGGTATTCGCTGATAATATTGTATTGATAGCCCAGAATGAAACCGACTTGCAGAAAAGGGTAAGCACGGTAGTTCAGAAAAGTAAAAACAAAGGTCTCACTTTAAATAGAAATGAATCGGAGGTGATGGTAGTGACTAAGAAACATGACTCTCCAAAATTGAGACAAGTTAACATGTTTAAATACCTGGGCATATACATAGCTTCAGACGAAAGATGAAATAAAGGCGGAAAGAAAAATCGATCTTCCAGACCATGAAGGACATCTTGTGCAACAAAGCCTTGTCGCTGGAACTGAGACAGAGTGTCTTGGATGCTACATGGAACAAGCACTGACATATAGCAGTGAATCATGGACAATCAGCAAGCAAGCACATAGATCTTTGGAAGCAACACTGGTGTGTTTTTACAGATGAATGCTGCAGATCCCATAGACTAATTATACAGTACCCGGAAGATCCACACACACAACCACAACTCATTGCAAAGATCAGAACGAGGCAGTCATCCTTATGAGAAGCATATTATGAGAAAAGGAGATTTAGAACACGTAACAGCGGGAACGATGGCAGCAGAGAGAGGCAGAAGAAGGCAGAGAGAGAAGATGCTGTACAGCCTGAGAGTATGGCACGGGCGACAACAACAGCATCGGTAAACGACACACGTGATAGAAGTGGTTAGAAGTCAATGATCGTCATCACCAACTGCCAAGGCACCTGATGATGATGACACCAAAGCTCAAACGTGGCGAACCACAGAAAAATCCTTCGAGGCTCGCCTGCGACCTGTAATCCGAGAGTTTCAGACCCTAGGACAAATCCATCCTGCACCATACTTCATGATGATGGACGGCTTTACTTAGATTAACGACAAATACGGAATATTGAAAGTAAGTCAAATTGAGAGAGCAAGGCATCACCTAATTCATCTGTAGAGTAGAGGAAGGAGAGAAAGTATAGATGGACAGGACATACTTGCCGTAGTATGTAAATAACAGAGGGATCTAACCCTTTTATGGTAGATGCATCTCTGTGACACAGAGACGAGAATACAATGTGTAGGTGGTTAAGTTGATAAGTTGGTAGGTAGGTAGGGGCAGAGGGGAAAAAAACACACAAATAACAGAGGATAATGAACTGCTTAACATTATGGCAGGGAGAAGAGTCAATAAAAGAATTGACAAATCGTCCTAGAGATAGAGGTCGACATAGAGGAAGGGAGAGAGAGGAAATAAGGGAGAGAGAGAAAGTGAGCGAGAAAAGATGCTGGGCAATTTGATATCTTGGTATCGAAAAGTATAAGAAAAATTGATAAACAGTTCTAGGGAAATGGGAAGACAAAGAGTGAAGGTACTGGACAGTTTAACTTTAACGTCAGGGCATGTAAGAGTCAACAACATATCATTCACCCAAACAAACAAACTAACAAATACACAAACAAACGAACAGACAAGCAAACAAATAAACTCACAAAGAAACACATAACTAAAAGGAGTGAGCAGGAAGAAAACAGCCACGTTCCCATTATGCCCTGCGGAATTGCTAAAACAGGGCCGTCATCTTGACTTAATCCAAATTCGTGAATCGATTTCTTTGTGAATATACAGACTGCCCATATCTCGGAAACCTCGGCTCTTCGCCCCGTCCGTCTCCTCACACACACGTGCTCTCTCTATCTCTGTGTCTTTCGCGTTCTCTAGAACACCCCCCCCCCCCCACAACTTCCCCAACTCATGAAAACTAAATTTGCATATTGACATCTTGCATGTTGTTGAGGGGATCATGCGCCTTGGCTATCTGGTTAGATTTTGTAGCACCCAACAAGGTAGTTTGATAGAGCTCATTGGTTCCTGCTTTCATCTAGCGCTGGTAGCAGCAGAGCTGTTAGTGACATATATATCAATGACATAAATGTAAGTGGCAGAGATGTTAGTGATGACAGAAATGTAAGTGGCAGAGATGTTAGTGGTACAGCTGTTAATGGGATACATGTTTGTAGCAGTGATGTTTGTGGTAGTGATGTTAATGGCATCGCTATTTGTGTCAGTCGTGTTAATGGTAGTGATGTTAGTGACAGTGCTGTTTGTGGCATTGATGTTTGTGGTAGTGATGTTAGTGACAGTGCTGTTTGTGGCATTGATGTTTGTGGTAGTGATGTTAGTGGCAGTGCTGTTTGGGGCACTGATGTTAATGGCATTGCTGTTTGTGGCATTGATGTTTTTAGCAGTGATGTTAGGGGCATGCTGTTTGTGACAGTGGTGTTAGTAGCATGCTGTTTGTGACAGTGATGTTAGTGGCATGCTGTTTGTGGCAGTGATGTTAGTGGCATGTTGTTTGTGGCAGTGATGTTAGTGGCATGCTGTTTGTGGCAGTGATGTTAGTGGCATGTTGTTTGTGACAGTGATGTTAGTGGCATGCTGTTTGTGGCAGATATGTTAGTGGCATGCTGTTTGTGACAGTGATGTTAGTGGCAGTGATGTTAGTGGCATGCTGTTTGTGGCAGTGATGTTAGTGGCATGCTGTTTGTGACAGTGATGTTAGTGGCATGCTGTTTGTGACAGTGATGTTAGTGGCATGCTGTTTGTGGCAGTGATGTTAGTGGCATGCTGTTCGTGGCAGTGATGTAAGTGGCATGATGTTTGTGGCAGTGATATTAGTGGCATGCTGTTTGTGGCAGCGATGTTAGTGGCATGCTGTTTGTGACAGTGATGTTAGTGGCATGTTGTTTGTGGCAGTGATGTTAGTGGCATGCTGTTTGTGACAGTGATGTTAGTGGTATGCTGTTTGTGGCAGTGATGTTAGTGGCATGCTGTTTGTGGCAGTGATGTTAGCGGCATGCTGTCTGTGGCAGTGATGTTAGTGGCATGTTGTTTGTGGCAGTGATGTTAGTGGCATGTTGTTTGTGACAGTAATGTTAGTGGCATGTTTATTGTGGCAGTGATGTTAGTGGCAGTGATGTTTGTGGCAGTGATGTCAGTGGCATGCTGTTTGTGGCAGTGATGTTAGTGGCATGCTGTTTGTGTCAGTGATGTTAGTGGCATGCTGTTTGTGACAGTGATGTTAGTGGCATGCTGTTTGTGGCAGTGATGTTAGTGGCATGCTGTTTGTGACAGTGATGTTAGTGGCATGCTGTTTGTGGCAGTGATGTTAGTGGCATGCTGTTTGTGACAATGATGTTAGTGGCATGTTGTTTGTGGCAGTGATGTTAGTGGCATGTTGTTTGTGACAGTGATGTTAGGGGCAGTGATGTTAGTGGCATGTTGTTTGTGGCAGTGATGTTAGTGGCATGCTGTTTGTGGCAGTGATGTTAGTGGCATGTTGTTTGTGACAGTGATGTTAGTGGCATGCTGTTTGTGGCAGTGATGTTAGTGGCATGCTGTTTGTGACAGTGATGTTAGTGGCATGTTGTTTGTGACAGTGATGTTAGTGGCATGGTGTTTGTGGCAGTGATGTTAGTTGCATGCTGTTTGTGACAGTGATGTTAGTGGCATGTTGTTTGTGGCAGTGATGTTAGTGGCATGTTGTTTGTGACAGTGATGTTAGTGGCATGCTGTTTGTGGCAGTGATGTTAGTGGCATGTTGTTTGTGGCAGTGATGTTAGTGGCATGCTGTTTGTGGCAGTGATGTTAGTGGCATGTTGTTTGTGACAGTGATGTTAGTGGCATGTTGTTTGTGGCAGTGATGTTATTGGCATGCTGTTTGTGACAGTGATGGTAGTGGCATGTTGTTTGTGACAGTGATGTTAGTGGCATGTTGTTTGTGGCAGTGATGTTAGTGGCATGCTGTTTGTGGCAGTGATGTTAGTGGCAGTGCTATTTGTGGCAGTGATGTTAATGGCAGTGATGTTTGTAGCAGTGATGTTTGTAGCAGTGATGTTAGTGGCATGTTGTTTGTGACAGTGATGTTAGTGGCATGTTGTTTGTGACAGTGATGTTAGTGGCATGTTGTTTGTGACAGTGATGTTAGTGGCATGTTGTTTGTGACAGTGATGTTAGTGGCATGTTGTTTGTGACAGTGATGTTAGTGGCAGTGCTATTTGTGGCAGTGATGTTAGTGGCAGTGCTATTTGTGGCAGTGATGTTAATGGCAGTAATTTTAGTGGCAGTGCTATTTGTGGCAGTGATGTTAATGGCAGTGATGTTAATGGCAGTGATGTTAGTGGCATGCTGTTAGTGGTAGTGCGGTTTGTGTTACAGCTGTTAAGGACAAAATTGTTTATGGCAAACATGTTAGTGGCAGAGCTGTTTCTGGTAGAGAATCTAGGGGCAGATATATTAGGGGCAGAGCTGTTTCTGGTATAGAGTTTAGGGGTAGATATGTTAGTGGCAGAGCTGATTCTGGTAAAGAGTTTAGGGGCAGATATGTTAGTGGCAGAGCTGTTTCTGGAATAGAGTTTAGGGGCTGATATGTTAGTGGCAGAGCTGTTTCTGGTAGAGAATCTAGGGGCAGACATGTTAGTGGCAGGAGTGTTATTTGCAGAGATTCATTTGGTATAGCTGTTTATGTCAGAGGTGTTAGTGGTAGATATGTGTGGGGTAGAGCTGTTTGTGGCAGAGATGTTTTTGATACAGTTGTTTGTGGCAGAAAATCTAGAGACAAATGTGTTAACGGCAGAGATATTTATGGCGCAGCTGTGTGGTCTCGGGGCCGTTCAAGAGGACTGCGATAACACATAATTTATATAGCCACAGCTTGATTGCCAGGGAGAGCCTCTCCTGGGACCAGATTCTGTGCAGAGAGTTCATGGATGAATGGATTCCGGGCCACCATGTGCATCAGAAGTCAGTTTGCTGCCCGAGCAGATGGAATTCTCAATGGCTTGACGTGATGACCATTGGCAGTGATTTCCACAGCAGGCAGATCACTGCCAACACTTGGTGGCTTGGTCTTCGCCCAGGAACTAGTCAGTTCCAAATATGACGAGCTGACTATTATAAGGGCTCCAGAGGCCAAAGTCAGCTAGAAGGAACCTATGCCATGCCGAAGATTTGAACTCGTGTCGCCTAGTTCGGATGTCTGCTAGTATTCCAGGGAATAAAACTAAAACACATTCAAATATCATGGCATTAAAATAACATATATTGGGGAAAAGATAGCTATTGTGGCAGGGTCAGGATCCCAGGATCAGGGATTACACAGGGATCTCGACTGGATCCACAGTACATCATGCTCCCGATGCAAATGGGCCTTTGAAAGCTAAGTGTAACTTGGTAGGAAGCAAGGAGATGGAGAGAAATAGACTAATTCAGGGTTCGGAGGTTTGATTTTTCGGTCATTTCAAACAAGGCCGGGCTGGTTCCTAAATGTACCTTTTCATTGTCGGAAATCAGGTCAAGAGAAAGTTCGATAGGTAACAGTCAGAACTACTGTCCTTTATTATCGACTGTTAGTATCCAAAGTTTAATACGGTTGTTCTAAATGTTAGACACTTGAACACAGCTTGCTAAACCGTGTGATGAGCCTACGATTATTAGTTAGAAGTGGGAAAAGGCATACTTCAGAATGGTGGTGGGGGACTTAGCAAAACCCAGTCTTCATACCCTTCTTCCTCCTCCTCCTCTTCTTCTTCTTCTTATTTTTCTTCTTTTTCTTCTTCTTCTTCTTCTTCTTCTTCTTCTTCTTGTTCGTTCTCAATCTCCCGCTACCAAGTCATGAAAAGGACTTTGCAAGTATCATGATGTTGTCCGGAGAACGGAATGCGTTGTGTGGTAGTTTTCAGCTTGACAGCGATTTATGCACTTCAGCAGGTATTTTTGTTAGTACCGGGTTAGCCTTCCATCTGCGATCTCTTCTCCTTAGCAAGTCTGCTTGCTGTTATCCAGGGTCACTGCAAGGAGGTGTAGAAAGGTCTTGGCAGCTCTGGTTCACTGACCCTAACACTAGCAGTCAGCTATGGGTCGCTTGCCGCTGCCTCCCGTGCACTGCTCAGCATCTTGGTCCGTTGGGTGTTGATCGTCGAGAGAGAAATAAAACTACTCATAGCCAGTTCCCCTTTCTAAAGTATATCTTAACCTTCTAATTAATGGGGAAAAAACATGAAAAAAAATGTAAAAGTTGATTAAGGTTGAGTTTAATCAAAATTTAAAAAATGGATATGGTCAGATACCGCACCGAGACGAAAACACAAACAAAACCTACGTTACGACCAATAGGCCTTCATCAGGGACAACAATACTGAACTAACAAATCAACATATAAGGAAAAAATGGTCAACTTATCTGATAGTAGACCCAGTCTGTCTAAGCGACCGGTTGGGCCAGATGCTTGACTGAAAATGAAACCTTCTAGCTACAGCTTCTTTTGACCTCGTCCTGAGCAGGGCAGTTTTTTACGTTGGCGTTAGTGATATTGCTCACAACCCACAAATGCTCATTTTTGAATTTATGAATCAGGAAGACAGTGCTTTGGGAAGTACAGTAAACCTAATACAAATTTCTTGCTGGACTCGGATACACTGGGTCGTTATGCGCAATTCACAGCACAACGTACTCGCCTTAGGAAAGAAAACGAACGAAATGAAAACAAAAGAAAGGAAGAAAGAGAGCCATCATCTGCACTTGTCGTTGTGTATGCGTACATCGGTAGTGGTAAGCTAACGTTGATGTTTGGTGATAGATTAATCCTGACTCTCCTTTTTCTGTATCTTGATGTTCGTCTTTTTCTGTTCTCTAGTTTATCTTATTCGTCCTATATATCTTATTATTTCTCTTTTTATCCTCGACCGCTTTTTCTATAGCTTCTTCTTCCTATTTCCTATCACTCTTATGCTTCATTTTTCTATTCTACGTTGTCTTCTTGTAGTTCCTTTTTCTCATTACTGTCTTCTTCATCTTTTTGCTCATCGTTATCATCTTTTTCTTACTCTTTCTCATCACTTTTCTGTTCCTCTATTTTTTTTCAACGTGCTTTTCTGCTTGTTTCTTTTTCTCGTCACTCTCTTTGTCCTTTTCTCTTCATTGTTTACATTTTTCCTCTTTCTCATCAACGGTCTCTTCTTCTTGTTACTCTTTCTCATCGCTCACTTCTTACTCGTCGTCTTCATGCACTTGTTCTTTTTCATCGATGTCTTCTTCCTTTTTTGTTTCCAGTACTTCCTCTGTTTCTGCATCACAATATTCTTCTTTTTTCTTTTAATGATACCCTTCTTCTTCCACTTTCTCTTCATAGTCATCTTCTTATTGTTCCTCTCTCTCTCTCTCTCTCTCTCTCTCTCTCTCTATATATATATATATATATATATATATATATATACACATACATACACACACATACACGCATACCCTCTTCTGTCTCTATCACTTCATCATCACTTCTTTGCCTGTCTCTTTCTCTTTATATGCCCTCCTTCTCTTCATCACGTTTCTGGTTATTTTCATCTGTCTATTTTTCTTTCCATACACTGTTCTTCCTTTTTCTCTTCATCAACTTCTTCCTATTCTCTTCATCGCTGTTCTTCTTTTTCTTTCTCTTTATCTCTTCTTCCTTTTTCTTGTCATTATGATCTTCTTCTGCGTATTATTCTTTCCATACCATCTTCCCTTTTCTCTTCATTATCCTCTTCTGTCTCTTGCACTTTCTATACCTTCTTCTTTCTCTTCACCACACTGCCTCTTTCTCTTCATCATCCTCTTCTTCCTCTTTCTCTTCATCTCTTCTTAACCATATTCTTCATAATCTTCTTTTCCAGGCAAACACCCCCCCCCCCCCAACCACACACATACACAAACGCACACCTCTGCCTAATCATTACGTTTCTCTTCATCCTCATAACTTTCCCCGCACCTTCCTAATTCCACCGGCCACCTGTGTCAGCGGTTACCTCTATGTTTTGACACGTCCTCTTCCTGTTGATGAACGGATGACAGAACGAGTCTATTGTGCATGACTGTTGACAGTTTCAAAAATATCAATAGTACTTGTCATCGAGTCCCAGTACACAGGTAGACCCATTACTAATACTACTACTTCTTTCTCCTTATCAATTTTTACCATCCATCTCTTCTTGGTCTTCTACGGCTGACTTTACTTTATCCGCTTTTCATCCTCGTGTTCCTTTTCCGGATCTTCGGCCTGTTCTTCCTCCTCGTTTAACTTGCCATCTACTATGTTCTTCACAGCCCTCGTCCTCTTCATCAACTTCTACCTTTAGCTTATTTTCGCTCTTCGTTATTCTTCTTCATTTCTTATATTTATTCTCTGATTTTTTTCTTCGTCCCTTCCTTACCTGTCTGCTTATTCGCCCTCTTCGTCTTCGTTGACTTCTCCATAATTTTTTCCTCTTCGTCTTCACCTTATTTGCTATCATTTGCCGTCTTCTTCTACGTCATCATTTTCGTTACCACCATCTTCTTTGGATTGATTTTCTTTGTCATCTTGCTGTTCTACGCGTCCTTCACCACCATCGTATTGTTTTTATAATTACCATCTTCTTACCTCTATTCCTCTCCTTCACGATATTATACTTCTTCTTTCTCCGTAATCTTCTTCCTCTTCTGTGTCTACTTCAAGATGTTTTTGTCATTCATCATCGTCTTCTTTATCGTCTCTTTATGTTTCATTCCAACTTGCAGCGCTGTCTTCATCAATCCTTATTGGTAAACTTTGTTCAAGATGCATGCTAGTTTCACAGCCACTGTTAGGTAGAGGTGACTAGGCCCCCTTCATTGCTGCATTGTTTCTTTGAATAAAAAAAGCAACAGTTTGTTTAATTCAAGAGCTATCTCCGCTACGAAGGTTGGCTGCAATGGACATCCAATATAGTATGACTCTTGTGTTGACGGTACACTCTGTCAGACTGACGTTAGTCCATCTTTTAATGTTGCTCTCCCACTTATAGCGCTACCCATCTTTTGTCCGCTTACCCCACAACCTTCTCCTCCAGTATTGTTTTCAATAAAGTATTGTCTCTTTTGTATACGACTAAAATATTTGACCTGCCTAATTTTAATTAATGTCTGTCGATCGAAAGTTCTCTACCCATGCCAACTCTCGTCAGGACATCTGCTATTTGTATGTTTTTCTTTCGAGGGCCTCTGTTTTGTTTTTAAACTGTTTGTTCGTAGTCCATGTTTCTACACCATATAATAATGTTGAATGCATAACAGCTTAATGTATTGGTTATTTGCCCCATGATGCCTATATATTCCTCATTATATTAAATACACGTTTGGCCATTTCTCTTCTCTTCGTCACTTACCTCTCACATCTACCATCACTGTCCCAGATACAAGTAGTTGTCTACCTGTTCTACTATCACTCAGTTATTAGTTTTGGGCTGCACATTTGTTTTGGTAATTAACAAAACTGTTGTTTTATTAATGTTAATGTCTAAACCATATTTAAAACTTCCGGTGCTGACTATCTCCACAAGTTCTTGCTACTCTTTCTCACTTTCAGCTAGCAACGCAGTGTCATAAGCATATCTCAGATTGTTGATTATTCTTCCATTTATGTTTAACTCAGGCATTTATTGAACCTGTCTGAAGATTGTCTATGTGTAAAGGACTCAATAAACTTTTCATGTTGGACTCTGTCAAATGCTTTACTATAGTCTATGAAACACACATAGACACTCTTTTGTACTTCTATGAACTTTTCTGCTACCATGCGATGAACAAGTATTGCTTCCCTAGTTTCAGTGTTCAGCTTTCCTAGTTACAGTGTTCTCCTTCCCTAGTTCCAGTGTTCTCCTTGCCTAGTTCCAGTGTTCTCTTTCCATAGTTCCAGTGTTCTCTTTCTCTAGTTCCAGTGTTCTCTTTCTCTAGTTCCAGTGTTCTCTTTCTCTAGTTCCAGTGATCTCTTTCCCTAGTTCCAGTGTTCTCTTTCCCTAGTTCGGGTGTTCTGCTGTCCTTAGTTCCAGTGTTCTCTTTCCCTAGTTCCAGTGTTCTGCTTCCCTAGTTGCAGTATTCTGCTTCCCAGTTCCAGTGTTCTCCTTCCCTTGTTTCAGTGTTCTCATTCCCTAGTTCCAGTGTTCTGCTTCCATAGTTCCAATGTTCTCCTTCCCTAGTTCCAGTGTTCTGCTTCCCTAGTGTCAGTGTCTGGTTTTCTTTAGTTCCAGTGTTCTCCTTCCCTTGTTCCAGTGTTCTCCTTTCCTTGTTCCAGTGTTCTCCTTCCCTAGTTCCAGTGTTCTGCTTCCCTAGTTCCAGTGTTCTGCTTCCCTAGTTCCAGTGTTCTCCTTCCCTAGTTCCAGTGTTCTCCTTCCCTAGTTCCAATGTTCTCCTTCCCTAGTTCCAATGTTCTCCTTCGCTAGTTCCATTGTTCACTTTCCCTAATTCCGGTGTTCTCCTTCCCTAGTTCCAGCGCTGTTTCCCTAGTTTCAGTGTCTGGTTTTCTTTAGTTCCAGTGTTCTCCTTCCCTAGTTACAGTGTTCTGCTTCACTAGTTCCAGTGTTCTCCTTCCCTAGTTCCAGTGTTCTGCTTCCCTAGTTCCAGTGTTCTGCTTCCCTAGTTCCAATGTTCTGCTTCCCTAGTTCCAGTGTTCTCCTTCCCTAGTTCCAGTGTTCTGCTTCCCTAGTTCCAATGTTCTCCTTCCCTAGTTCTAATGTTCTGCTTCCCTAGTTCCAGTGCTCTGCTATTCAAGTGTCAGTGTCTGGTTTTCTTTAGTTCCAGTGTTCTCCTTTCCTAGTTCCAGTGTTCTACTTCCCTAGTTCCAGTGTTCTCCTTCCATAGTTCCAGTGTTCTGCTTCCCTAGTTCCAGTGTTCTGCTTCCCTAGTTCCAGTGTTCTGCTTCCCTATTGTCAGTGTCTGGTTTTCTTTAGTTCCAGTGTTCTCCTTCCCTAGTTCCAGTGTTCTTCTTCGCTAGTTCCAGTGTTCTCCTTCCCTAGTTCCAATGTTCTCCTTCCCTATTTCAAATTTTCTGCTTCCCTAGTTCCAGTGTTCTGCTTCCCTAGTGTCAGTGTCTGGTTTTCTTTAGTTCCAGTGTTCTCCTTCCCTAGTTCCAGTGTTCCCCTTCCCTAGTTCCAGCGTTCTCCTTTCATAGTTCCAGTGTTCTGCTTGCCTAGTTCCAGTGTTCTCCTTCCCTAGTTCCAGTGTTCTCCTTCCCTTGTTCCAGTGTTCACCTTCCCTAGTTCCAGTGTGCAGACTTCCCTAGTTTCAGCCTAAAACCAAACTGTTCAGCAGCTACTTCAATATTGATTTTAATTGTTTTTCTGTATTTCTCAAGGAGTAATTTGGTCATATAGCTTTTAAGTTTGATTGTTCAATAGTCAGTACAATGCACCTCCTGAGGTTTTTTAGGTAATGTGATAACCATGGATGTATCAAATATCATATATCTCATTGCTAGGTGGATAGACAATTTACACATGGTAAGACACGTTTTTCATTTTCGTTCGTTTTTTTTTAAGAATTAAAAAAACGCTGTTCCACATTTGATGTATTGATATCGAAACCTGCGGATGCCAGTACCACACATTTTCACATTTAAAAAAATCTAGCATTTGGGTTTGCCATACTTTTTGCCAGTTACAAAGAAGTGCTTGAAGTCACAGCTTTCCTTTCGTTTAGGGCCTTCTTGTACCCAAAGCATCCTGCTTTTAGGAAATATTCCCTATTCGTGTAGAGGTGGAGCACTCACTTTTCATGGCAAAGGCACGGGGCTTAACTCATGCAACAGACATGCGCTAGTCGATCCATTTGTAAATTGGTATCTGACTTATGTTTAGGGAAGGAAAAGGCAGCGTGGAAGGGACCACCACCTCATACGCGATTTGGTTTCATACAATTAGACCTTTAGCAATATCTTCAACGGCAGTGTCTGCTATAGGAATGTTTTCACCTTCTGATATAAAGCTAGGAGTTGTGCATTTGCTGTCAGGGGTTTCAAAACTCGCAACCCGCACACCATTTTTTTATACGACCCGCAACGTGGTTTGCGTTTCAAGGAGTCATACGGAATAATACAGATTAGACAATACTATTAACCGTGGAGAACAAGTATGGGTTAACTAAAGGGAAAACATAGATTAAATGCGATCTGAGGGCACAAGAGATGTCAGAACGTGAATATCCTTATAATATCAGGTGTTAGCTTGATTGAAGAATTAAATATTAGAATTGCACAGCAGCGTAGCAGCACAAACTGAAGCAGACTTACAGAAGAATAACAAACGATACTAAGAAACATACAAATCACCAGAATAAATATGAAGAAAAGATTAAATTCTCATCCCGTCCAACGAATATTTACGACAACGTATTTTTGTCAAAACATCGGCATAGCTCATTCATCATTGGTCGATCTAATCCACTCGCCTTGTTCATGGATTGATCACAGTAATTAATATGTAATATATGTTTTCATTTGCCGGATTGTTTAGTAAAAAAAATAACAAACCTATTTCTGTTCTCACGAAACTGATCACTTTATATTTATATAACTGATACTACTGGTTCTAACATTACTGTATTAACTTTTACAAGTGGTTGATGGAATCGTATAATTTGAAGGGAATTATTACTAACTCTCACGTAATCTTTTCAGTAATATATCTTTTGTACAAACGGTTTTATACTTCTCGACAAATTATGGGGAAAATATTCTTCTGGAGAAAGTGAGAATTTGTAAATTTTAAACAGATGTTAATTTCATTTGAGTTATCCACTTGTGCCGGTCAGCGTCTCGTGGAGCATAAGTACTCTTTTTTGTGACAAGTGTATTGCTTGGGTCGTTGTTAGCCCATGCCGTTTAAGGATTATCTTGATATCATCAATCCATCTTAGACACGTCTTTTTTGTGACAAGTGTGTTGCTTGGGTCGTTGTTAGCCCATGTCGTTTCAGGATTATCTTGATATCATCAATCCATCTTAGACACGTTTTTTTGTGACAAGTGTGTTGCTTGGGTCGTTGTTAGCCCATGCCGTTTCAGGATTATCTTGATATCATCAATCCATCTTAGACACGTTTTTTTGTGACAAGTGTGTTGCTTGGGTCGTTGTTAGCCCATGCCGTTTCAGGATTATCTTATCATCAATCCATCTTAGACACGTTTTTTTGTGACAAGTGTGTTGCTTGGGTCGTTGTTAGCCCATGTCGTTTCAGGATTATCTTGATATCATCAATCCATCTTAGACACGTTTTTTTGTGACAAGTGTGTTGCTTGGGTCGTTGTTAGCCCATGCCGTTTCAGGATTATCTTATCATCAATCCATCTTAGACACGTCTTTTTTGTGACAAGTGTGTTGCTTGGGTCGTTGTTAGCCCATGTCGTTTCATGATTATCTTGATATCATCAATCCATCTTAGACACGTCCTCTACATGTTATAGTGTTTTAAGCGTGCACTATGAGTTGACCAGACCTCAATCGTATGAGATGACGAAACCATCGTATTATCTGTCTATAAATGTATTTAGGACAATGGTTAATTCCCGCCCTATTTCTAACGTCATCATTTCTCACTCTATCCCTCTTGTCACACTCATGACCTGTCTTAAACATTTCCTTTCACGCGTCGCTATTTTTCTCTTGAACAAGGACCAAGTCTGACACTAGTAGCACAGAGTTGGTATAAATAGACTGTTTATCACTTGTTGTTTAGTTGTCAAGTTGATGTTCGGTTGTTTAAGAAGTGGCGACAATTGATAAATCACAGCGGACGCTTTCTGACATTGGATTTCGATTTCTCAATCAAGTTTTCCATCGTCTGTAAAAAAATACTTCCCACATATTTAAACTCAAGGGCCTGCTGAAGATCGATTTTGTTTACACATAGCTGAAATTCAATATTTAATTTGTCCTCAAACGACAGCCATGCCAAAAGAGTACAATATTGGTCGTCACTATAATGAGGATGCGTTCTGAGACTTGATTTTATCATTGGAGCATGAGAGAGAAAACAGTTCTGAAGCTGAAATAAGTCATTTGTCAGGCAACATTCTACTGCTCCTATCTCAGCCCCCCTTCAAGTCTATAGACCATCACCACAGATAGCCCTTTATAGAAAGCCGGTATCCGAGCTCATGTAGTGGTGATTTGAATAGCTTATGGCAGTGGTTCTCGCACTGTGTGCTGTCTGGTTTACAGGGCATGTACCAAACATTCTTGGAAGGTTACAATAATCTAACTTTGAGCTTTCCACCATCAAACATTTCTTCATGCGGCCCTTCGTTTATCGAGCTTGTCTTCATACAACCCTTCATCCATCAAATTTGGGATCATGTGAACTTTCCTCCATCAATTTGTGATCATGTGAACCTTCCTCCATCAAACGTGTCTTTATGTGGGCCTTCATCTATTAAACCTGTTATCATGCGGCCCTTCGTTCATCGAGCTTGTCTTCATGCAACCCTTCATCCATCAAATTTGTGATCATGTGAACCTTCCTCCATCAAACGTGTCTTTATGTGGGCCTTCCTCTATCAAACCTGTCTTCATGCGGCCCTTCGTTCATCGAGCTTGTCTTTATGCAACCCTTCATCCATCAAATTTGTGATCATGTGAACCTTTCTCCATCAAACGTGTCTTCATGCGGCCATTCCTACATAGAACATGTCTTCGTGCGGCCCTTCGTCCATGGAACTCATCCTAGCGCGACTCTTCATCTGTCGATACTTGCCATAGTGTGATTTACGTTTACAGACACAGTGGGTTTCTTCTGTTCTTGAGTCTGACAACGAAAGTCCTGTTGAAATTGGGCTAGATTCTTAACATTTGTTAGCAAGTCCAAAGGGAATGAAGCTGCCAGTTTTGATGAAGCGTGGTAATCAGGATCTGAGAGTTGTCGTGAGAGTGTGAATAGTCTTTGAATGCTGGTATATGAACAGCAGGATGCGTGCGATACAAAGGGATTCTTCTCTCTCTGAGCGCGATAACAGATAAGGTCAAGGTAGTCCCATATCAGACACTAGTTCGGGGATCAAGTGTTAAGACACTTTACTGTACCAAGTGTTAATCATTTAATAGATTTAGCTATTTGAGGGTTAATATGCCTAAAGCAGACTGAAACAGTCAGTCAGATTTATTAGGGATATAAATGGGTGCTATTGTGACGAGAGAAAATTGTGACAGGCCGTCAGATTTATGAGAGAAATTGATGTTATTGTAACGAGAGAAGATTGAGACAGGCCTTCAATGTTATGAGAGACAGATATATGTCAGTGGGACAAGAGAGCCCTGAGACAGGCCGTGAAAATATTTATTAGAGAACTGGGTCTTATAGTGACGTGAGAAGCCAGAGACAAGTCGTCATATTTTTGAGAGAAATAGATGTTATTGTGACGAGAGAAGCATGGGATAGACCGTTAGATTCATGAGACTAATAAATTTCGGACAACAACGAAAGGGAATAATAATAAGTAGATAAGGAAGAGAAGAAAGAGAGCACGTGTGAGCACTGTCAACACCGGAGAGATTTATTACCGTGTCCAGATAGAACGCTGCTCGGTGTCTTGATGAAGTGCAGCGACAAGGATCTCAGAAATGGCGTGAGTCGACTGAACTGTCAGTGAAAGCTTATACCAGAACGACGAGAAGTTTTGGGTACAATGTGGATGCGTCTTTGAGTCTGATCAGGACAGCGTAAGATTAGAAGTGTTAAAAAAGATAGACTGCCGTCGGGGAACAAGTGATAGACTGGATGTTTTTTGTGTTACTATTTTGTTTAAGTTGTTTGAAGGTACTGGCACTAATTTAGTTGAACTCTTGACGACGTTTCTTTGGTGACGGGTTACAGTGGGTCTTCTTACATCGCGACGTGTAATTATGAAGGTGAACCTGGGTCTACCTGGCTGTAGTCAGATGTGAAACTCCTTAGTAAACACACCACTATGGGTATCGCAATGTCGATCTTCACCTTGTTTGCAGGCGGCTATGACACAGACTGTCTACAGAACCACGACGTGAGCAAGAGAAAGGGGGGGGGGGGTCTTAGTCAGTATGTTTCTTCTGATCCTGATGTGACTTTTCTCTTCTGATCCTGATGTGACTTTTCTCTTCTGACCCTGATGTGACTTTTCTCTTCTGACCCTGATGTGACTTCTCTTCTGATCCTGATGTGACTTTTCTCTTCTGATCCTGATGTGACTTTTCTCTTCTGATCCTGATGTGACTTTTCTCTTCTGATCCTGATGTGACTTTTCTCTTCTGATCCTAATGTGACTTTTCTCTTCTGATCCTGTGACTTTTCTCTTCTGATCCTGATGTGACTTTTCTCTTCTGATCCTGATGTGACTTTTCGCTCCAGATCCTGATGTGACTTTTTTCTCCCGATCCTGATGTGACTGTGTTTCTTGCCAAGATATAGAGTAGCTTGTCTGTTCCATTGACTTTGTTGAGGGCCAGGCACAATATACCGACCAAGAGGGGACTCAGTGGTCTCGAGATAAGATGTGACAGAGGTCGCGTGTTCGGTTTACGGTGGAGACCAGGATTTAAAAAAAAAATTAATCTTCTGGTAAAAATGTTCCTGATCTCTGGGTAGTGAGATCGGACTCCCGTGTTCAGTGTGGAGCACGTTAAAAATTCCTTGGTAGTTGGAAATCAAAACTAGAAGGCTAAACGGCCGCTGCCCGGTCAAAATTCAAATTCAAAATCCATCTTGTTATTTGTATCTTTCCCCGGTTGGTTTGTTAAGAGCAGCTATAGATGGTGCCTAACTGGCTGCGGGTCTACTTAGCTCTAGTATTTTTATTCTATTAAGATGGACTCGCACATCGGTAAAAATCACTTTCCAAGAACCTGGTTGTATACAGACTCTGCAGTGTCTTCATAACCAGTATAAACACGTTAAGTTAAGTTAAGGCCACTATCTTCCACGTAGCGTTGCCTGGAAACAGACCGTTTTCAAGTCAGTCTGGCTGACGAGATGTGGATCGACGGGATCTACGTAGTAGTCAGCGTCTCGCAGATGAAGCCAGACAACTGTCGGAAAAACCACGGTCCAGCTTCATCAGCACTCTCGGGATGTAAGGAAAGTTAATAAAACTAGCCACCCTTTTCAGGACTCACAAAAAGAGTAAACTTATTCATTGTGTGAATTAAAAAAACAACAACAACAACACTGTTTCGGCAGCGTTTATTCTTCTCGAAGTGGCGGCCCTGAAAACAGACTGCACCTATGCAGCCTGGCCAAGAGAATATGGACCGAATAGAGAGGGAAATTCCGGTACACAAACTATGCCGCGTTGAAACTGGATGTGTCGTTCCGAAGGCGCAGATATCGCTGCCTTGCTGTAAATTACTACATGACGTCACAATGTTCTATTCATGACGAACGCTGAAGAAGAAAAGATATGATTAGGCAGTATCACCCGAGTATTCCCAGGACCTGAAATGGAAGCAAAGAATAGTAACACTGTAACCTGCCAGACATGTCGAAAGAGGGGACTAAGACGGTTTGGTCATGGGGCTGGCTACTCCATCTTGTCTAAACTTTCAGCCACAAAAACTTCAACAAATGTAAACAGATCAACATTTGAAGACTGGGCATGTATTTATTGAAGGCTTATGTTTCGCAGGGAGCAGAAAAGGTTTCTATTGATTGAAAGTCCCATAGTAGACACTGCAGTCTGATACATGTTAAAGACTTTGTGTAACGAAGTCGCCGTTTTTTTTTAAAGCTGACCTAATTAGTGTTCTTCTCTCGCTCGCCTACTTGTATTCGCTCCTCTGTCCACCCCCTCTCCTTCCTCTCTTTCTCTCAATCCCCCACCCCCCCTCCCCCATAACTCGTTCGCATTGTTCCCCGAGGCCGAATGCATAGTACTGTATTTTGCCCCTAACGGCCAAGTGTATTCGGCTTAGCACATTTTAAAAATCGGTTTACTTCACATAAGGGATACTACCTTGCTTTTTCCTGAATCCGAACAGAAGCAGGTCTGTGCTGCAGGTCATGCACTAACCTTTACACCACGTCGGCCCCATGTTTGATTGAAGTACCTCATCCCCTACGAAATGGAAAAAAAAAATGTTGGTGACAACGATCACAATGACAAGAATTCATCTGCACTCGGAAATCATGTTTTTTGTTTGGTTTTTTGCCTTCGCCTCATTTCTATATTCCCCAAGGCGGTGTGCGTTACGCTATGCTTTTATTTTGCGCCTGTCGGTCCAGTGCATACGACTTTGGCATTCATTTTTTGTAAGTCTGCTTCCTCCTACATTTTCTATGGGAATGCTTCCCCGGAGTAACGAGAGGTGATGTAATTGGGGAGCGAACCCAGCTCCTTCGGGTTGTGAGCCCTGTCACTTAACCACTAGCCCACGTCATCCCTGGAAATCATATAACGAATATCGGAAAAGAAAGTGAAGTAAATGCAGCCTGGAATTCGAACACCGGGCCTCTATATGACGGAAGCGCATTGCCACAAGAGAGAAATTAGATAAATTACTATATGAGGGGGGGGGGGGGGCTTCCCAATAAAACAGGTTACAGCTGACCGTCTTCATCACTCAACACTTGCCACTTGGGAATATAGGCCAATTTCGATCCAGACGTTTGTATAGACTCAATTACCACATACCTTTTCCATCATCAAGCACAGACGATACATGTCTCGCTGCCTCTGAGATTCCTCTAGAAAATAACTCTGTGTAGCAACTCCTGTTTCGTTTTGCTGTTTTCATTCTGGAGTCGGCTGCAGTGACACGCGCATTGCGGGCACTTCGTGAAACTGGACTTCATCATGTTAATTCTTGAACCTTGACACTACGTTGAAAAGTGCGGCTATTTCATACACATTCCCTCAGGGATGTTTCATCATGATGCGTTGAACTACTACAATCGACTGATGTTACTACTAGGTTTGTCTGACATAGTCGAGTAAAGACTGTGGCATAACCCACGTCATTTCAGAACTTCCTACTTCACTCGTAGGCTTGCTGGAGTTATATACATGCTTTACGGTACTGAACCGTTGATAGATTTCATAACTTAACTGCAAAAAAACAAAACGTTAACAACAGTAACCGGATAACAGAACGTAACACCTCTTTGGTGCGGGTGGCCATTTTTAAACGGCTGCTATGACGTCATGTGGCTCGTATGCACCTGCGAGAGACTCGTGAAGACTTAGAAACGATACTGCCAACTTACACTACGATGGCACGATGTTTGTAATCTGTATCTCTTTGTTAAGGTTTTTATGTCAAGCTCCCTTGTATAATGTGAAGGTAGTCCCAAACATGCACTACTGGCCAGAGCATTCCTCCCCATGTAAAGATTACGGTAGTCCCATAGCAGACATGACACTGTTGTCAGGGATGAAGGGTTATAGACTCCTTTGTACTATATAATATTAGTCAGGTCAGCTGTTACACAAGTAAGATTAGCCATGTAAAGATAGAGGCCCATAGCAGACATGCCACTGTTGGAGTTTAAGTGTTACACATTTCTATGCACGAGACCGTAGTTTGTTTATATGGTGGGGGTGGTGAGTTCCTTTCATTGCCTCTCAACAGTTTGTCAGGTACCCATTTACAGCTGGATCGACTGGAGCGTGTCGGTAACTGTGGTTGCCCTGAAAGTCGCTGCTCGAGCTAGACGCCATAGTAAAGTCTTCTATGGTTCAAAGCGACGTGCCTCCTGTGAAGGTGACACAGCAATAACAATAAAGAATGAGATTTGTACTCGGTTTAAGGTATCTTGTTTATTCATGGTTGGTCAAGAAGTTGAAGTAGTGTCTCTGATTGTTTAGCCTGCACTGTCAGCTATACCTCACTACGGCCGTGCTGAATAAATGTTAAGTTAGTTCAATATAAGACACTGTTGTCGTGGATGAAGTGTACTATTCGGCTCTCAAACGAATGCGGAACGAATAGACGCTACATCCTTTTTAACGACACCCAGGAGAGTCCTACCAGAGGTGGGCTTGAACTGGCAGAAATGCTTCCTGTCATTACCACCTCGCTACTAGGAGACCTGGCATCCATCACTGGCACAATCTCCGTGGACTTGCGGAATTTGATTATCGCTCTTACCTGGCAGTTTCTGATCCAGCATGGTCTGTACCTTTGTCTTGCAGGCCTGGGCGGTAGTTAGTCCACAAGGGTTGGCCCCCCTGCTGCTAGAATTAATTACTGGTAGTTGGAGCATTTTTCGTGATTAGATTAGCAAATCTAAGGAGGTGAGGCAGGCGGAAGAATGGTTGGAGGACCGGTGTTCTTGTTTCTGAGGTAAACGGGTTTGTGTGACACGTGTTTGGTCACGTTACTTGTATATGTTGTTGTCGTGCTGTCGTGGCAGATGGTGTTGTTTGGTCATGTTACTTGTATGTGTTGTTGTCGTGGCAGATGGTGTTGTTTGGTCATGTTACTTGTATGTGTTGTTGTCGTGGCAGATGGTGTTGTTTGGTCATGTTACTTGTATGTGTTGTTGTCGTGGCAGATGGTGTTGTTTGGTCATGTTACTTGTATGTGTTGTTGTCGTGGCAGATGGTGTTGTTTGGTCATGTTACTTGTATGTGTTGTTGTCGTGGCAGGTTGTGTTGTTTGGTCATGTTACTTGTATGTGTTGTTGTCGTGGCAGGTTGTGTTGTTTGGTCATGTTACTTGTATGTGTTGTTGTCGTGGCAGATGGTGTTGTTTGGTCATGTTACTTGTATGTGTTGTTGTCGTGGCAGATGGTGTTGTTTGGTCATGTTACTTGTATGTGTTGTTGTCGTGGCAGGTTGTGTTGTTTGGTCATGTTACTTGTATGTGTTGTTGTCGTGGCAGATGGTGTTGTTTGGTCATGTTACTTGTATGTGTTGTTGTCGTGGCAGATGGTGTAGTTTGGTCATGTTACTTGTATGTGTTGTTGTCGTGGCAGATGGTGTTGTTTGGTCATGTTACTTGTATGTGTTGTTGTCGGGAAAGATGCCGTAGCATAAAGTTTGGCTAGTCTTTTGTGGGTATTGCGATTTTGGTTGGACAGACAGACGAGCAGGTTCATGGGAATGTACGCGTGAGAGCAAAAGAGAGAGGAGGCCAGTGAAGAAATGGGGGAGGGAGAAAGGGGCGAGGGAGAGAGGCAGAAAGGGAAGAGAGGGATAGAGAGGGAATGAGAAAGAAAAAGAGGGAAAGGGAGAAAGAGGGAGAAGATACATAGAAAGTAACTGCCTGGTATGACAAGGCAACCAGCGTATGACGAATTAAAAAAATATATTAATTCGAAGGTAAGTGAAAAAGAGAACTGAGTCTGATATAGCAGAAATAATCGATACAAACTTGTACAGGTAATGGCTAAGTGACCCCACAGCACAACAACAAAATGAAGCTCACGTTAAGACCACTATGCCTTCAACGGGAACAAAGAAAACAAATTGATGCAACCAACATTCAAAACAAAAGCCAAGTTGTGATGTACGACAAAGATACAATATTGTTTGAGGTGGACGAAACGTGCGCTTTGTGTTGGTTTTCTCGTAATGAGGTTACTGAGCCATTACCTGTATATGTTATTGTCCGGGATTTGTGACCCAGGTCTACCCTGAGAGGGACTTGGTCGGAATCACTCTTCGGAACCAACGAATGCAAGGTCTCACAATTCTGACATAAGACGACTGTCCCTGGTGAATGATGCGGTAATCCATGCAGACAAGGCAAAACATAGATTGGCAGGTCACATGTTACGACGAAACGATGGCCGATGGAGCACTGCGAGTCTGGTACCCCCTAGGTAAGAAGAGAGCGTGGGGAAGATCACAATGCGTTGGTCAGACTTCCTTGCCGTACGCTGCAACATCCAAGATGCCTCTAGGGGAGCAATTAACATGCACTGGACTTCCGTGGCCCAAGACAGGGTTCGCTGGAGACGAAGTTGGCACCCGCAGCTACGCGGAGGAACGGGTCATCAAGATGAAGATGTGTAATTCAAGTGACAGTCAAGCATGCAGTTCGACTGAAATAGACGAGCAAACGGGTACACATATTTTAACAATTAAAATTACGACAAAGAAGTAAACCATTGCTAGTTAGGAAAACTGAAACTGACGTTACCGCTTCAACTCTGTCCCTGTTGAAAACATCTTTTTTTAATAAGTAAATGATTGTTTTCTATATTTGTGTTCACCGTGAATTGACCCATATTTGTTTATCTGCACATAGGCGCTGGTCGTTAGATATATTGTTTTGTGTTAACCGTAGGTCACCACTACCGAAAGACTGTATCCGGGCATTTGTAGTAGTTGCTTCCAGTAGCAGAATAAGAGAGAGAGAGAGAGAGGGAGAGGGAGAGAGAAAGAGAGAGATGGAGGGGGGAAGAATGTGTTGGAGGGAGGAGGGGGAGAGAGCTTTGCGGAAGACAAGGAAGTGGGAGAAGGGGAGAGCAGGGGGGAGTGTGGAAGTAGAGGTTTGGAGATGGAGAGGGGCTGGAAAGAGGTGAGAGGGACACTGGCGAGAAGGAAAGAATGGTGGCAATTGAGGAAAGAGAGAAAAAGAGAGACGGGTAGAGTATTGAGAGTGAAAGAGGGTGGGAGAAAGAATGAAAGAAAAAGAGAGAAAGTCTTGAACTGCTGTTTAGAACCAATATTGCTTCATGAGCTTACTAGAACTATTCAAAACTCTCTATAATCGCCTATTGCAACATGCTTGGAAGGTTACAGTGGTCATATCGTTATTTTTCGACCCGGATACCACTCGAGTGACTGCAATAATGGTAACAAGAAAAAGGATTTGGACGTAATCGGAAACACATTACACTAAAACAAAGCAAATGCCTGATCATGGCGAGCTGTTGAAAATAGATTGGAGTGGTTCCGGAGAGAGTTTCCTTCTCGGAAGGTTGTGACAGACGACTAAGATGAATATGCTGGCGTTAGCAACCTCATTATGTAAAAATACTTGCTTATGAAACCGCACTGCCATCAAATAGATTCAGGATTCCTTAACGCATACGGTTCAAATCAAGTCCGTGTCCGGTTTGGCAGACACGGTGTTTTTTTCTTGGTACGATCGCTTCTCCGCGTACAGAAAGTAATAACAACCTACCGTACTGAACACATGCCAAGAAACTGACAACAGCTAAATAGGTCGACGGTTCTAAGAAGCGACTATCTACAAAAGGACATGCTACTGACAATTATTTTAAAGCTGGCTAAAGAAGACCCAATGTAGGGTTAGGCATATACTCCTACATCAGGAATGGCAAGCTACCCAAATGATGACATTCCTCTAGTGTCTTCGTCTAATCGGGGCACGACGTCTAATTTGTGGATTGCTTTGAGCGCTTGCCACTCACTGTGACGGTGACAGGTTTATTCCTCGTGTCTCGACATTCCAGTTTACCTTGTTGTAAATGGATACCCCACTTTCCACCACCTATGGAAATACAAGAGAAGAATGGAACAGGTCACTGCTTTGCGCAAAAAAGATTTAGTACTTTGAAGTAATTAAAACTTCATCCCTAACAACAGTGTCTGCTGTGTGATTACCTTTACCATGTATTAATACAATGCAGCGAGGAAAGGAACGTGTCACAAAAGCTGAGGTTAAACGTTAAACTTACTGGAACTAAGAGGAACCAGGATCAGGTGAAACATACTGATCAAAGGGGGAGAGAAGAGTAATCAGGGTCAGGTGAGACACACTGATCAAGAGGGGAGAGAAAAGTAGTTAGGGTCACGTGAGACATACTGATCAAGGTGGGAAAAAAGAGTAATTCGGGTAAGGTGAAACATATTGATCAAGAGGGGAAAGAAAAGTAGTCAGGGTCAGGTGAAACTACTGATCAAGGTAGGAAAGAAGAGTAATTCGGGTAAGGTGAAACATATTGACATAGACACAACTAAACCTTACTTCAGTGTTCGTGCTCCTGGAAACATTATGTCACACCAGTTTGGCAAACGAGGTAGGGATTGGCACATCAATCTCCATTATGCTAAGTTAATTGAAGAGCCTCGCATTACATTACAGCCAAGAGGATCAAGACGCTGAGTAGCGCATGAGCTGCAGCGGTCAGCGATCCATTGCTGACTGCTAGCGTCAGGGCCAGCGAACCAGAGCTGCCCAGATCCTTCTACACCTCCACGTGGTGATCCTGAATAACAATGCTGCAACAGAGCAGACTGGGGAAGTAGAAGGGATCGAAGAGGGAAGGCAACCCGGTACTCAAAATTGCCTGCTGAAGTCGGATGTGTCGGACCAAAAGGTGCAAATATCGCAGTCAAACCACGACACAACATATTCCGTTCTCCGGACTACATCCAGCTACTTGCAAAGCCATTTCGCGGCTTGGTAGAGGGAGATTAAGAACGAACGAAGAAGAAAAAAATTGCAGCCAGTAGGAACCAGGTCCACCTTCTCAAGTACCCTACCCCTCGGGTTGAAAGAAGAGCCACTTTAACCGCTATTTAAAAAACAAAAACAAAACATCAAGAGTTAATTCAGCAATTGCAAACATTTTACTAATGCATGGCACAGAGGAAGTGAACTGGTCTTCCAGTCCAACAAAATCTGAGACAATCGGACAATGAAGTTTGTAACACTTAATTTCCGACGGCAGTATCCGCGATGAGGGGATACCTTTACCTAAAGCTGCCGTGTTACTTTCAATTGCACTACCCAGTCAGATTTGTCCTCGTTCAAGAGCGTCACCCAATAAAACAGTTTTGGCCTGAACTGACCCACCAGCTCTCTCCGTGGACCAACACAATAGCCATCGCTGGCACAAATAAACCTCTACAAAAGGCACCCTTGACCAGACGTGAAGGCACACGCCAGTGTCCCTCGTTTTTTTGTTGGTTTGACCCAGGTCTCCGATTGTGGCGTCGAGATTTCTAATTAAAGTCTCCTTACCATCATCCTCTCCTGTTTTGTTCCCAGCCACGTCTCGCTATCTATAGGACATCAGTTTCATACTGACCAAATTACCCAATCTCTCCCCCCTCCACCCCACCTCACACACACCTCGCGTCCTCGCCGTGCACCTGGAAACAGGCTGTTACAACAGCTTGCCCAGCATGGGAGGAGCTGGGGTGGGGGGGGGGGGGAGAGGGGGTGTTATGAAGACTGTGATTCCAGTAGACTGGTGGCTTGCTAAGAAGCTTACCATTATATTACAGCGAGAAGGACCTAGTCCCACCTTCTTCAGTACGCCCTGGATGTAAGAGCCTCAACAGACCCGCACATCAGAAACCTCGTAAAGAGTGAAGCTCCAAATACGAGTAACTTTGAAAAGACAGCCAAGGCCAAATCCTTGTTATCGCTGCCAAGAGTTTAGACTTGTGTACCAAACATTTCTTGGTGTGCCCCCCCTTATTTCCTTCTAGTTATTTGACGCGCAGGTCCGACAATGTATCTAGCACTTTATCCCAATCATAGGTTCGACATAGTATTTAACAACCCCTGATTTAACCATTGGTCCAACACTGTATTTGACCCATACCCTAACCGTATGTTCGACACTGTATTGGACCCTTGCCCGAACTATACACCCGACACTATATTTTACCCCCTTGCCCCAACCACAGCCCTTCTATCCCAAAGCCAAATGCAAACGAAACTGGATAGAATGGATTTAATCTCTAAACAAGTCGGTTTGAAGATCCATGAGGAAAAGACAACAATAATTAGGGTCAATGCAACGAACACAGAACTAATTAGGCTGAGAGGAACGCCACTGGAAGTGGTAGAGGTATTTACATACCTAGGAAGCATCATCAACAAAGAACGAGGGACAGACGAGGATATAAAAACAAGGATACGAGAAGAAACAACAAAAACAAGGATACAAGAAGAAACAACAAAAATAAGGATGTTCAATTCAAATGTGAAGCCAGTTCTGCTGTATGGAGTGGAAACCTGGAGGATGACCAAGAGCAATGACAGGAGACTGCAGGGTTTAGTCAACAGATGTCTGAGAAAGATTCTTGGTATTAAATGGCTTGACAAAATTACAAACGACAGGCTGTGGGAGAGAGCGGGACAAGGTAAATTGAAACAGGAAATCTTAAGGAGAAAGTGCAGATAGATGGGTCATACATTAAGAAAGCTCCAGGCCAGTATCACCAGGCAGTCACTGTCAGGGAACCCCCAGGGAAGGAGAGGAACAGGTAGACCAAGGAATACACGTAGACGAGATCTGGATGCGGAGTAAAGAAAACAGATTAACGTTGGAAGGAAGTGGAAAGGATTGCACAGGATAGAGCTACTTGGCGAGGCTTGGTTGATGGTCTATACATCCCTAGGTGATATAAGGCGAATGATAAAGACACCATTCATTGGTCCGAAGCAGTATTTGATCCCCTTGCCAACTGCTGCCTTACAGCTAGGCTGGGGACAGCCAAAGGCTAAGGAGGGCATCCCTACAGAAACGCCTGTTGAAATCGGATGCACTGAGCCACAGGCTGAACAAAATAAAACAGTGCAACGTATATCGCTGTAAACAGCGTACGATGAAGAAGAAGAAGAAGAAGATCCCCTTTCGTAACTATAGTTCCGACACTGTATTCGACACACCCGAACCATATGTCCGACACTGTATTTGACCCACGTACTTAAACATGGACCAGACAGACACTGTATTTGGTCCCTTACCCTAACATTCTTAAATGATTCATTTGCAGTGGTGGTTTAAAGAGCAATAGTTTTACATGATTATGTTGCCAGCCCCATGCACGCACCTCTTTAGTCATTTTTTACGACATGCTAGTGGTCGATTTGTCATTATCCCAGGTATACCACTCGGGGATTCGCGCTCCGAGTAAACCAAATAGGACTGTGCTTGAAAAGGACGTACGTACCATGTCACGAAAAGAACTTTTTTTTCGCACGAAAGAAGGTATCGTAACCACCACAACAAGAAAACACCACTCACTCATTCCCGCCTGTGGTGTGGGGTCCAGAGGGCCGGTGGTCTGTAAACAGAATGAATATTCACAACTGGCACCACCTGCCTACATCTGGGAAAAGAGCTGACGACGGCCATCTAGAACAAGGGCTTTCGCGTTTAACCACGGCTAGTGTTTATCATCATCATCATGTGTCAGAGCTCGTGTTGATGATTAACCATCTCCACAACCGTCTATTCTTACCGCACTTCTTGGTTTCCTTGTCATGACATCCCAAATCTGTCTGCTCTCTTTTCCAGTCTCTCTTCTCACGACATCTCAAATCTGTCTGCTCTCTTTTCCAATCTCTCTTCTCACGACATCCCAAATCTATCTGCTCTCTTTTCCAGTCTCTCTCATCACGACATCCCAAATCTATCTAATCTCTTTTCCAGTCTCTCTTCTCACGACATCCCAAATATGTCTGCTCTCTTTTCCAGTATCTCTTCTCACGACATCCCAAATCTATCTACTCTCTTTTCCGGTCTCTCTCATCACGACATCCCAAATCTATCTGCTCTCTTTTCCAGTCTCTCTTCTCACGACATCCCAAATCTATCTACTCTCTTTTCCGGTCTCTCTCATCACGACATCCCAATTCTATCTGCTCTCTTTTCCAGTCTCTCTTCTCACGACATTCCAAATCTGTCTGCTCTGTTTTTCAGTCTCTCTTCTCACGACATCCCAAATCTGTCTGCTCTCTTTTCCAGTTTCTCTTATCATGATATCCCAAATCTGTCTGCTCTCTTTTCCAGTTTCTCTTATCATAACATCCCAAATCGATCCTCTCTTTTCCAGTCTCTCTTATCACGACATCCCAAATATATCTACTCTTTTTTCCAGTCTCTCTTAACACGCCATCTCAGATCTGTTTACTCTCATTTCCAGTCTTTCTTATCACGCCATCTTAGACCCGTCTACTCTCCTTTTGGGGTTCTCTGTTGAGCAGATTTCTTCAACAAATGCACGCCGAGTCATCAAGTGTTGCCATGATCATATCTATTGAGGTTTTTATGACATTTTGTACAGGAAATAGTAGTCAGTTCCATGCCTAATCTCCCTCAGTCACCCATTATGTTCAGCCTGTCAAGTTACAGTGTTTCTATTCCTTGCTCCACTTTGAGGCTCGAGTAACACTGGCGAAGATTGTTTTAAGTTTAGTTTCTCTTTATTGACTTCCTTACGAAATCATATTCAATTAGACGTACTATCATATTAGACAGAAACGTTTCGTTTGATAAATATACAAATGAGGTGTACTAATTAATCTAAACAAGGATTAAAACAGCCATTGTTTAGATTAGTAACCTTTAGATTAGTTACCGGTAGTAATTATCATATGCTTATGTTTGTTGTCGTTTGTTACTAACGAAGACCACTTTAGTCGTAACGCGTGCCCTTGCCGAACACACACATTTGTTTTGTTATTTCCAGCATTTTTTGGTTTTGTTTTTATGTGCATGTGTATGTTTGTTTTGCAGTAGAATGTGCGCGTTGTGCTGTGCCTTGCATTTAATGGCACATCGCATCACATTTTAACCATTTAAAATGGGTTTACTCGAACCCGACAAGTATGAGTTATGAGCCGTGTCATTCACGCACATTTTTTTTTCCCCAAGCTGGATCCATATCAGCAAATGAGTTTCAGTTCCACTGCAGACATTATTATTTACACTTTTCGAATATCGTGTTTATCAATAAAGTTTTTGTCTTTCTTCCTTTTAATTTAGTTCTCCTGCCCTCATTTCACTCCACGCGAAGGGAATAAAGAATAATCAGAATGAGGCGAAACATAGCTGATCAAAAGCCCCATCTAACATCTCTCTTTCTTGCTCCTGGGAACAGGCTGTACTATAACAGTCTGACCAACGAGGTAGTGATCAAAGCTGTGATCACCGTGGTGGTGAGGTTACCAAGGAGCGCCGCATTGCGCTACGGTAGAAGGATATTAGTTCACCTTCTCAAATACTCCTCAAACTATAAGAAGAGCAACTGTAACCCGTATGCAATTTATAGGTAAAGTCGTCAAGAGTTAAATTAACTCAAACAGCAATAGTAACTCCATGGGAAGCAGATACACCGCGTACCATCAACTCATGAACTGTTCATATCTGCTGACGTCTTTGTGGCGTCCAGGTTCTACAGGATCGAGTAGCCAGTCTCATCCAAACTCTCCTTAGTCGCCATTTTCGACATTACTGGCAGGTTACAATTCTTCGCTCCGTTTTCGGGCCTCAGTTGTGATTGAATGACCACAGGGAGTAAGTTTACTTTTAAGCACGCCCTGAAAAGGTCGTTAGGCGACGCAGTTCAGTAGCTTTTCTCACACCCCCAGCTTGCTGGTGAAGGTGGACCGGGGTCCTCCAGGCAGTTGTGCTACGCCTTGCTTCATCTGCGTGTCGCGGCCTGTTTGCGTGGGCGTGCGTTGAATGCGTCTTGGTAGCTATGATCGTGATGTTGCGACGAAACCGTCTGATGATGTCGCTATCGTCGTTTGCGATGAGCAACTAACTTTATTTTAGCAATCACTCGAGCTGTATAACCGCTTTGCCGCTAAGAAGCGCTGAGAGTGGGATACAGCTTTCAATCTCACCAAAATAGGTCAATCTATTGTGCAAATAGGACAGAAGGTCAGCTGTGGCCGTGACTGGCCATGACCACGTCACTTGGGTGGTGTCCCTTTTGGCCTGAGCGGGTCATAGATTGGGAAGTTTGGACCAAGGGGTGACGATACAAACTTGTGGAGGGGCACTGTCCTAATGTGGCCACGCTCCTTAAAGCAAACACTGACAGCCTGGTTGGCCGCCAGGTGTGAACAGACCTCTTAGAACTTGACACGGGAAATCTGACCGGGCACTGCTGTTGTTGTTAGTTAGATATGTTTGCCTTTCTTTTGTCTAGGTGCGCCACATTCTTCTCATCCTCCTCTTCATCTTCTTCTTCGGCGTTCGTTCTGAAAAGACGATGTGTTGTAGTTTACAACGAGGCTGTGACATATGCGCCTTTCGACCCGACACATCCGCTATCAGCACAGCATTTTTGGGAGAGGTTTGTCTTTCCTTTTCGATCCCTGTTCGCTTAGCCAGACTGCATGTTGCAGTCTGTTTCAAGGGTCACCACTTGGTGGAGGAATAGGGTTTTAGTCAACTATGCATCGCTAACTCTGATACAAGCAGCCAGCTAGGAGTCGTTGGCTGCTGTAAGCTGATTCACGGAGGCACCGTCAACCCCGCGTCCTTTCAACCAAGATCACAACCCCACGTCGCACTGCTGGAAACGGTGTGTCCAGCAGGTTGGAATCGTGGTAAGAATCAACACGTATCCTCACAGTGGGTAGTTTATTGAGGAGCCTCGCATTGTTCTACACTCAGGAAGACCCAGGTCCATCTTATTAAGAACGCCTCGGGATGTAAGAGGAATCACCGTAAGTCGTAACCAAATACATGCCAATAGTTAAATTAACTCATCATGAGTGGTTTCCAACAACACCCACTACATTTTGGAGTATTTACCATCGTGATGTTGCAGCAACTGACCTGGGATTAGTCCTGATGATGGCTAGACTGTTGTATAATATAGTATAACTAATGGGTCCGATGTGTATTGTATTATGCAAGTTGATGAAATGTTGATAACATGTTGATGGTGTTTATAGAGTGCTGATAAGGTGTGGATAAAGAATTGTTAAAGTGTTGATGAGGTGGGGATAAAGTTTTGATAAGATGCTGATACAATGTTGATGAAGCATTGATAAAGTGTTGGTATTGTGTTAAGGTGTTGATCGTGTTTAAGGTGTACTGATGTTGTTGTTTCTGTTATCACATAGCTGATGAGCGAGCCTGCTCTTGGCAACCCAAATGCCATTCTTATATAGAAACAGGTCTTCTTCAGATGTTTCATTGTTCCGTACAGTGTGTTGGCAATTGTCAGATGTGCTTGTAAGAATCTTTTCCCGGTGTCCGCAAACGCATTGCATTCAATGAGAAGGTGTCTAACTGTTTCTTCAGGATGGGAGCAATGTCTGCACAAGAGCAGGTGCTGGGAATTGACGCTGTTCAAGTGGCTATTGACTCTGGTGTGTCCTGTTCGGAACTGAAAGATGAGACTGTATCTTCTCTATGTAGTTTATTTATGTCATCATTACTTTTTGGCTGTGACATTTCGCTAAATAAACTGCGACCCGTTGTTCCCGTCGCCCACCTGTTTACTGTGTGGTTACTGCGTGGTCTATCTAATTGTTGTGTGGAGGCTCCTGCTTTTCCCGCTATGTCCAGGGATGCGAGTGACATTAATCCAGTGATATATTGTTGATTACCCTCCCCGCCATAATATCTCTTTGTAGTATGGGTTGTACATAAGCGATATTGTGTTGATAAGATGTGAATAAAGTACTGATATGCTGTTGATAAGATGTGAATAAAGTACTGATATGCTGTTGATAAAGTGTTGCGAAAAGATTAGACTCCTTTTTTTCTTCTTCTCTTCTTTCTCCTCCCATTTCTTCGTCTTCATCCTACTCTTAATTTCTGCATCGTTTTGTCTTGACATAATCACACGCATTACTTTCCTAAAATTGTCAGTCTGTCTGGGATATCTCCCTTCACCATACAACTTATCCCTCAAATAAGCAAATATATTTCCCTCATAAATCTTGTAAGTTTGTCTCTGATCTCTCTCGTCCTCGTGCATTTTATCTCTCAAATTAGTTGGAACAAGGCATTCTGTCATTATGCTTCTCTCGTGAACCAACAACTATGTTCTGCTGTTTATGCTCCTTACACAGACACACGTGTGTTTGTATTTAAACGCTCCCACACTGTATTTGTGATCCCTGTATGTGCACACATCTGTTTGTGCTCCCTACATGGGCGCGAGTCTGTTTGTGCTCCCTACATGGGCGCGAGTCTGTTTGTGCTCCCTACGTGGGCTCGAGTCTGTTTGTGCTCCCTACATGGGATCGAGTCTGTTTGTGCTCCCTACGTGGGCGCGAGTCTGTTTGTGGTCTCTACATGGGCTCGAGTCTGTTTGTGTTCCCTACATGGGCGCGAGTCTGTTTGTGCTCCCTACGTGGGCTCGAGTCTGTTTGTGCTCCCTACATGGGCGCGAGTCTGTTTGTGGTCTCTACATGGGCTCGAGTCTGTTTGTGCTCCCTACATGTGCACACATCTGTTTGTGGTCTCTACATGGGCTCGAGTTTGTTTGTGCTCCCTACATGGGCGCGAGTCTGTTTGTGGTCTCTACATGGGCTCGAGTCTGTTTGTGCTCCCTACATGGGCGCGAGTCTGTTTGTGGTCTCTACATGGGCTCGAGTCTGTTTGTGCTCCCTACATGTGCGCACATCTGTTTGTGCTCCCTACATGTGCACACATCTGTTTGTGGTCTCTACATGGGCTCGAGTCTGTTTGTGCTCCCTACATGGGCGCGAGTCTGTGTGTGGTCTCCCTACATTGGCGGCGCGAGTCTGTTTGTGCTCTATTGGTCCAACATGCCCATGGGTATGTCTGTTCTCGTTTACATATTCACACATCTGTTTGTCCCCACTAAATTGCTTGTCCTTTCTAAATGGGGACGGGTCTGTTTGTCGTCCTTACACCGGATCATGGATGTTTGCCATATGTATAATTAAGCCTCCTCGAGCTTTACAAAGAATGTTCATCTGTGTGCAAGTTTTGAGTGATTACCTAACCAGTTTCTTGTGGTCATCCGATTTGCAAATTCGAAAGGTCAATTTGCAGACTATTCACATCGTTGTTCGTCTGCATACGATTTGAATACATTTTAATACAAAAAAGCATTGCTGTCATTTTCTAAAATTTTTTAAACGCTTGACATAAAATAGTATAATATATTATGTATACTTTTATTTGTATTTTGTGAAAGTCGTCATTACCCCTAAATTGTTATCCAAATTGGGTCATTTATCCGTGATCCACTTCTACTACCTGGACAAAAGTATACCCAAACACTTTGAACGGCGTTCTCGTTAGTGCGAATTAGTAATGTAAATAATTGTTAGTCTGGTCGCCCATGCTTTCCGGGGACCGAAAGGGGAATAATGAATACTACTGTAATCTACGAAGGGTTCAAGTCAAGAGCAGAAATACACACCGACAAACAACTACTAAAGACTGCGAACAAAGAGGCTTGGCTGAATAGATAGGCATAGGGAGTATTGGGAGAGAAATCTACAAACATATTGTCATCCTAAAGACAATATCAACTTCATGAAAAGGAGAGATCAAGCACTATTTTCAGTACTCAACACATACAACTTAATAGTCACAGAAACATATCCAACTACAACATACTCCAGAATGCCGGCTGTGCACACATCTCTATGAAAGTGTAGAACATCATCTTTAAGAGTGTCCAGCGCTTGACGAAAAAAGCATCTTTCTCCAAGGCCAGAAAAACAAAACACTATAAACAGCAAGGAGCTCACAAACACCTGCATATACCACTATATGGCATTGGACCAAAGGGCAGAATACACATGCTGCTGGATCAATGACCAACCAACCAACAAACAAACCATCGGCCAACCGCTCACAATGATGAAAAATACCTCAACATCACATGACAAAAGTAGAACGACTAAGCAAGTCAGTTTGAAAATAGAGAGGCTGTGTGCGTCTTGCACACCGCGACGATAACTCGGCTGCGAACCCATACGAGATGGTTACATCTTGTGCGAACTCAAGTATACACGTTCTACTCCGGTTTACATTTAAAAAAAAACAGGCTTCATCTGATAGGATGTAGTGATGGTCATATGCTTGACGTGCAGAAGAGAAGGCGAATCGAATACCAATCATCAGTCAAACCATTTCAGCTCCACGTGGGGCACATGGCTCAACAAAATATACGCCAAGTCTCCTTGTTTTCGTATTTGTTGAAGTTTTGTGGCCAACAGTTTCTACAAGATGATGTACCCGGCCGCATGTCCAACCTTCTTTAGTCAACCCTTACCATGCACTTTACAGGTTTACAGTATTATTCTTTGATCAACTTTCGGGCCCCGACAATAGTACAGGTTGTGAATAACATGTTTTCCTTGGAAGAGGAGGAGGAGGCAGTCATTATAATGGGCGGGGCGAACTGGTACTATTTTTCATTCAATGCTCTCCGTTCTCTCGTGTTGAAACCCACGTGCAAGGTAACAATATTTTCAACCTGGCACAGGTGGACGGGCTTCGATTGTGACTCTTGCTTGGCCTGATCTTTGCCGCGAGGAGGCGGGGTCAGGGTCCAGAAATCTAGCACGGGGATTGGCTCGTTGCTTGATGATTGTGCCAGGTCGGGGCGAAGATTCAGGTGATTATTGCCACAAAAGAATGAAAAGGGGGGGGGGAGGGAGAATGAGAAGAGAATGGAGGAGACTCCACCACCGGTTAGCGAAGTGGTTGCAGCGCGATTTGTGGTCGCAGTCGCCTTTACCTGTTTTCATTTAGCCCGCAGAAAAGGTGTTAGCGGGAGCGGCAAGTTATTCTCCCGTTGCGGGAAATATTCTCAATGTGTTCCTGCTTGCGGCTTTTTGTGGTTAGTGATTCCAGACGAAAGAAGTTTTGTGAGTAGAATAACATTTGTCTCGTAAAAGACACTTTAGTTTGGGGATAAAGTATTCAAGATTCAGTGTAGGAGATGTCAGCTTTAGTGAGGAGTTCTTGTGAGCAGGTTCTTGCTGCTATCTTTGTGTTGGTATAATTAGTGTACAACAGATATTGTACTGCTCTAACTCGTTGTTCCAGGTCTCGGTTTTGTGACGAGTGGTGACCACTGACCAGGTCTCTTTCTCACCGCCCTGGCTATCCCTTAAGTCAAATTTCCATTTGCAGCTGTGTAGACTTTAATGTGTCAGGTAAAAGGGATCGAACAGTGTCGCTTTTGCTACAAGAATTAAGCACTGTTAACACCCCTGCCAATCCTACGCATAAAGTAATAAACACAAAAGCGACACATAAATACTCTAGTCCAACTGAGGATTATTCATTTCAAAACGTGTGCAAGCAGAGCTGTGTTGAGAAGATTTCTTACCAAGGTCTACATTTATTTGGAACGAAGTTCAGACGGACGTGGGAAGGGTCCTATTTCAGAAAGATGGTTTTCAAAGGTAGGATTGGATGTTGTCTTTCTGGTTTTATTGTCTCATTAAATGGACAGGAAAAGTGACGTTCTGATTACCCTACAACTTAAAGCGTCCACTCGGTGACCTCACCATTGAGGTGAATAAATGGGCCGAGTACATTATTTGGTCTGACTTCATGTATCCAAAGCGTACTTGTCCATCCTCTTGTGGCGCTAAGCACCATGGGATAGCTTGTTACTACCCAAGACTGGAATTAATTCTAAAGTGTTTGAAAATATGGCTAATAAAACATGGCGAGATAACGTTCAGCTTCCGCAGTGGAACAGAAGCAAGAACGAAATCTACGTTAGGCGCCATAAGGCCTTCATGATGGACAACGGCGAATACACATGTGAACTAACACAACATTACAGAAGACGAGAGGAACACATCAAAGACATATAACACGTTAAAAAAGATACCTGGTAACAGGATTCATTTGGACTGTATACGTCAGTGATGTGCCAGTTCGTATGTCCGTAGTTCCGATGAAGTCCTTTTGGTAAAAACGTAGGTTCTCTTCTTGTGTCTATTCCAACGCAGTGACTGAAAACAAGTTTTTATATACTTTATTTTAATCCACTTTACCGCCGCAGCTTCGCCATATATATAATTTTCAACTGAATTAAAAAAAAATTTGTGGCTGGCTACATGGCATCAGACAAATTATATCTTATTGAAATACCAGAATCACATATTGCAGACACACTCTTCTTCTCCTGTGGTTAGACATGAAATGGGGAACTACGAGGATAATTAGTAAAACTGGTATTTTTAGCCCATAGCAAACTTTGCCGTTATGGATGACTTGTAATGGTTTCACTGAAGGTGGTCTCAGCTTCTGTGACGTAGTGAGTGACCACCATGTTTCCTCGCTGCCTTGTGTTTTTCTTGAATCGTTTTCAACGCATCAGGAGTACAGATTACCTCATTTATTAAGCCCGCGTTAAAGCAATTTGAATGCTTATGCATTTGTTGTTTCTGTAGCAATTTGTTTTATACGATGAGGTAACTAGCACGCCCTCCCATCCCACAACTCTCTTTAATCGGCTTTTACGATATACACGGATGTGCAGGCTGCATGACTTTGGCGATGAGTTCCATTCCACACCATCTCTATTCTGTGGGTGTGGTAGTACTTTACATGTTCTTTGGGATACCGGAATCTCTGTGTACAATCACCCATATCAGTGCTTGATGCTATGTAGCCAAAAATCTATCCTTTTGTTCTGCACATTTATCTTGTCGGTCCTTTGTGCCGTCTCATGTCTTCCTTGGATTGCCTTTCGGACTCTCCTTTAACTATTACGTTTGTGGGTGGTTTCCTTCTTGCGGCTTGCTAGGCCAGGGAAAGGTGCATGTCTGGAGTATCCAGCCTCCAGGTTGACATTTAGCGTACACAACATCATAAGACTTGCAGTCTGTAATGGTGCTGTAACCGCTAAGCTCTCAGTACGTGAGGCCTTGCTACATGAGGTTTCCCATCATCATCTCTAGAAGGTTTGTCTGCGCAAATGTTCTCTGGTAAGAATAAACTGAAACAATTTGATGATTGATATAATGTTATATTACACTATGTGTAATAACCGACTTGGCACGGAAATAACATTTTCAGATCGGATGGAATTATCGGAGTGAAAACATTTGTCACATTGTGTGTTCTTTCAATATTGTGATCTCAAATTTCTCCACCTCCCCCCCTTCTTTCATCGTTCCACCTCACCATGTGTCCCACCAGTTGGCGTTGCCGATCATGGATCTGGACCTCCTCTTATCGTGTGTGCCGCTTATTAGTTCCACCGTTTATCGTCTCTCATGCCACTCCTTCGAGCTGTCCAATATTTGCTATCTCTAATTAAAAATTATTGTTAAAAATATAGCCAATCTATTACCACTCCTTCGAGCTGTCCAATATTTGCTATCTCTAATTAAAAATTATTGTTAAAAATATAGCCAATCTATTACCACTCCTTCGAGCTGTCCAATATTTGCTATCTCTAATTAAAAATTATTGTTAAAAATATAGCCAATCTATTACCACTCCTTCGAGCTGTCCAATATTTGCTATCTCTAATTAAAAATTATTGTTAAAAATATAGCCAATCTATTACCACTCCTTCGAACTGTCCAAAATTTGCTATCTCTAATTAAAAATTATTGTTAAAAATATAGCCAATCTATTACCACTCCTTCGAGCTGTCCAATATTTGCTATCTCTAATTAAAAATTATTGTTAAAAATATACTCAATCTATTACCACTCCTTCGAGCTGTCCAATATTTGCTATCTCTAATTAACAATGATTGTTAAAAATATACTCAATCTATTACCACTACTTCGAGCTGTCCAATATTTGCTATCTCTAATTAACAATGATTGTTAAAAATATACTCAATCTATTACAGGATCCTCGGTGGTGCTACGGAGTTCGTGCATTATGCTGAGATTCTCCATAAACATGGAGGAGAACAGACCACTTATGGTTTAAAATTAAACCGTGTGCAACCACGTTGATTTTTCAACTAAGACAAAAAACAGAGAACTAAAAATTCTCTCTCTGCTTCATTCTGTTCCTCATCCCTGTGATTCTGCCCGTTTCAATCTTGTGTTCGACCCCGCTTCTCCTCACGACAAACCCGCAAAAGAGTGACTGCCTTGTCCTGATTCTTGCAATAAGCTGCGTATGTGTCTGGGCCTCAAGTACCACGTTATGTCTTCTTTACTGTCCATGGAATAATCACAATACGTCTATCTCAACCACACCCTAACCTCCCATCCCTACACCACGGGAACATGTTTTCATTCTAAGAATTCCGCTAGTTCAATCCGATCTGAAAATTATGTTATTTCATATGAAATAAAAATTTTCTAATACACAAAATTCGGGTGTTCTTGTTGTTGTTGAATGTCCACTGTGAGTAAGTTTACTCCTTATATGCTCTTTGATAATAGCGTTAGGCGACGAGTTGCAGTAGCTTTCATCACATTTAAAGAGTGCTGAATAAGGTGGCCTGGAGTCCTCCATGCGGTTGTGCTGTGCTTAACTTTATATACATGTTGCTCACAACTAAGGGCAATACGTCGATCTCCTACCTTGTTAATCAGACTGCCACAAAACAGCCTGTTTCAATGGAGACCTGCGTGGAAATGAGGTGGGGTGTCTTGGTCGGTATGTTTAACCTGACCCTGACTAATATGTCTGAGCAGCGTGTTTTACTGACCCTGACTAATATATCTGAGCAGCGTGTTTTACCTGACCCTGACTAATATGTCTGAGCAGCGTGTTTTACCTGACCCTGACTAATATGTCTGAGCAGCGTGTTTTACCTGACCCTGACTAATATGTCTGAGCAGTATGTTTTACCTGACCCTGACTAATATGTCTGATCAGTATGTTTTACCTGACCCTGGCTAATATGTCTGATCAGTATGTTTTACCTGACCCTGGCTAATATGTCTGATCAGCGTGTTTTACCTGACCCTAACTAATATGTCTGATCAGTATGTATTGCATTACCAGACGTTAGTCTCCTCTCCCTACACAATTCGTTGGTAAATTCAAATGATCGTGTCAGTTTAAATATAAATTCAATGCGATCCGCAATAATTCTTGTCTGAAATCAAGACTTAAGGACATTCGGCCACGTGCCTCTCTACGGTTCGCGTCATTAAACTGGTAACAATGTTGCTTTGGATTTAAATGTCAAATTGTATCTCGCGCATGCCGAGAAAATTCGGTAATTTACCGGTGAACAATATACATTACATTTTGTCAAAAACCCATAAAGAGGGAACGGCGTGGCCTAGTGGTTAAGTGGCACGGCTCACAATCCGAAGGTGCTGGGTTCGATCCCCATCTGCCATCAGCACCGGCCGTTACCCCGGGGAAGCAAACCCTTAGAAAATGCAGGAGGAAGCAGACCCTTACATAAAATGCATGCTGAAGTCGGATGCACTGGACCGACAGGCGCAACATAAAAACCACAGTGCAACGCACACCCGCCTTGGGGAATATAAAAATAAGGCGAACGCAAAAAAAAATAAAAATACAACAAACAAACCCATAAAGGAAATAATATAGCCAAGTGAAATAAGTCCGACTAATCTACGAATTGACCATAGAATGTTCAGGGAAATATTTAGCTAGAAATGTTTCTTTTTCCACCTTCCGTTCGCGAGCGTCATTTGTGTGTGCATGCGAGTGAGTGAGTGAGCGTGACCTTGGGTAACACTTCCGTTTCACAATCCGAACGATATGGGTTTGAATTCTGTGTCAGTTTGGCAGACACGGTATATTTTTTCTGTGGATCGCTTTTCCGCGTACCGAAAATAATGTTAACCTACCGTATCTGCCAAGCAACTTATAACAACCAAATAGTCTTTCTGCAAAAGACATGCTACTTATACATTATATATAAATATATATTCACTCACTCACACTCTCTCTCTCTCCCTCTCTCTCTTGTTCTCTCTCTCTCCCCCTCTCTCTCTTTCTCTCTCTTTGAAACTTATGTTGAATAGTGTTAGGTGGTTGCAACGTTGGACGTGGGAAGGATAAACCAATGCATCTTTTATGTACCGCATTCCGCTAACTCGTGTCTTCCTTGTGCTAGATGACCAAGATGTTGTTCTGTTGTACCAATTGCTTCACTTTATTTTATTTTTCCCCTTCCTGTGACGCTAGCCTATAACACTAAACAGCAGGGCTTCGTACGAAGAAGAATATGAAGAAAATAAGTATTTCATGAAGGTTCTAAAGAAAAGTAGAGAGGCACAGATTTTAAAAAAAGCATCGGCCACATAAAATACAAATGAAAGGAGATTGCACTTTCCCATACTGTCAAGGATATATGGACACATTTGACAATAATTTTATGTTCTGTGTATATGTTTCCCTAGTCGTTTTAGTTGTTTTCGTCTACTTTACTTACTCTTTACTACCGTTGGAGTTCCTTTACCTTTCCTGGTAACAATTAATTAATAGACGTTCGTTTCCGGTCCCCAGCGGGATCTCTGAAATCTGTCTGCATTGCCAGTCTCAGGTCGATGCCGTGAGCGTAACCAAACACTGTTTTCTCAGGTGCTAGTAATAGTACATGGGTCAGACCTCGCCCTAGGTGTTCTACTATCTACCTTCCC
The DNA here is from genome assembly GCA_036924085.1 of Ariolimax columbianus. Lineage (NCBI taxonomy): Eukaryota > Metazoa > Mollusca > Gastropoda > Stylommatophora > Arionidae > Ariolimax > Ariolimax columbianus. Next base: position 24,854,387 of record JAVGWX010000014.1, read on the forward strand.
CTACAGCAATGGTTCTTAACTTATCGGTCTGCCCGAGTTGTATATGCAGACACATCAGCAACAAATGGCACAGAGAACGGAGGAATCTTTCTGAGCCTAAAAGACAGTAGTGGCAACTGGAACATTTTCACATAACTTCAGAGCAGAGGCAGAGGCTTTGAAAACTACAGTAGAAGTGCTTAGAATCACAGATGAAAACACAGACAAGTGGTACTCTTCAGAGTACACTCAATGGTTGCGCAGTTGTGGGCACATCAACAAATAATATGAACCAAGCGTAATACACTATAAACATTGTCACCTTTCTTAAGAGAGTTGTGATACAGTGGATTTAATCTCATTGCAACATTCTTGGTAATGAAGGAGCTGGACACTGTCAAGGGAAAATGGACAACGATCTCAGCTTGGGATAGGTAAAACGTATGGGAAGCCAATGAGATGCAAGGTCAAGTGCTAATCTCAGCACATATGTTAAAAACAAGATAATGCATATTACCAGCTCAACAGAGGTAAGTAGGTAGCAGTCTTTAGATTCCGCACAGGCCATAACAGTTTGAGTTGATATCTAATCATCAAACTAATGATTCCTGCACTAACAAAATGACAGGTGAACATCTGCGTCGAAGCTGCCCAACATACGAAGAACAGAGAAAGTACATCTGGACATCACCCTGTACAATTGATGGACAAGCTCTACAGAGATTCCAATAACCTCAGACAGCAGCCTTCTTGGCATATCTTGGTGTTAACATGTGAAAGTGTCAGCCCGAGTGCAGTGATGTCAATACCTCACAGACCAGGTCAGAGAGTACAGACAACGTCCAATCCTTCTCCTTCCCGTGACAGCTCCACTAACATGAGAAGAATGTCTTGCGCCATAAATTTGGAATCTTGTGAGCAGATAGAGACCCTAGTCTATAGTAATGCTTCCCAAGTGATGTTCAGCGGAACGATGTCAGTCCACCAACCCATAGTCGTCGGCCTGCGAGTCCTCAGTCGCGGAATCGCAAAGGGCATCAAGAAACTTGACTCAGAATGTAGACGCTGCCTCGCTTGCGGCTTGACTTCAACCGATCTTAAAAATTACGATTATCTCGATCAAAATAGGTGTGCCAAATATTTTTCATATAAAACAGATGGAAGTCTTTCGATATATATATATATGACAAGGACAAGAATAGCACCACTGCGTCACAGCGAGCGTGCCGTAAGAGGTGACTAAAACTGTGACATGGCATAACACCGATCATGGTTAGGTGGTTTGTTTAGAGCAACGTAAGATGGTGCCTAACAGGCTGCGGGTCTACTTTGGTCTCGCGTTTGAGTCTATTAAGATGAACACCACCCCCCCCCCCCCCCTCCCCAAGCGATTGTCCCAACACAGGTGAGTATTAAGCTGCTCGAGCCTAGCCCGATACGAAGGAAATCTTTCTCCCGTCTACAGAGCTGGGACCTGCACAGGGGTATTTGTACCTGTAGAAGTACAGGTCGACTAAGAACTATATATCAATGCTTGCCCGAATCAGATGTGCGGCGTCGAATGGTGCAAAAATCACAGTCCGACTTTAAAATAGCTTGCAACGTTGAAAATGTTGTTTCCTCTTAGGACCATAACATGTCTTTTTTACAAGCACCTTATATCCTAGCGATTACAATGGCGGTTTCAATATAAAGGGCTTTACATCATGAGGTTGCTAGTCTCGGGCACAACACTCTTCAGTCGTACCTTACAACTTGCTTGAAAGATTAGTTAATTAGTAAATATTTTTCCTCTAATGTGAATCATAGGTCACCACTACAGCTGACCCTTTTAGAATAACTCGAGAGAGAGAGAGACACACACCACACCCCCCCCCCCCCCCCACATTTGCAATCATTTCCTTTTCGCTGCCATGCGAAGCATATATTTTTGATATACATTTGGTCCCTTTACTAGAAACTTGAGCTTTTACAGTTGCTGAATACAATGGCAATGATTTTTTACATAATGAGTTTGCTAGTCCTAAACATATCATTCTTTAGTTGCCTTTTACGAAATGTTTGGACTGACCCTATTGTCAACACAAGTACCATTCGGGTGACTCTACAGCGTACTGTATGAGAAATAAGTATTGAATTTTTCTTAAGACATTGTTCACTGGTCCGTGTTTTGTGCCTAATGACCCAGTACACCCGACTCATGTAGCATGTCCCTCGCTGAACGTCGCTCCCATGACAGCCCACCTCAAAGAAACTCGATCTCTTGTCAAATCTCCAGTCTGCCCCAGAGTCATGCTAAAGTATTCCTTTATATCTTGGTGCCATCGCCCTCTTGGTTTGCTTCTGCCTGTTTTGCCCGGCACCATACCTTCCATCCCCGATCCCTCAAGACCGTTGTCTTTTGATGCGGCAAAAGTATTCAGGTTTTTTGTTCATTGTGGAATTTATGAACACGTTTTTCTCTATGCCCAACTCTTGTCTAATGTCTGCATTCTTATTTTTGATCAGTTCTCTATTCTGAGGACCCTTCTATAACATTTCAACTCCAAAGACTCGATTTCACTTATTTGAGATTTGGGTAACTATTCACGTTTCGCAGTCGTATCCTGCCACGGGAAAAAACACACGTTCTCAAAATGTTCAATTTTGGTTTGCTTGTATTCTCTGCCAAAGTTTCATCAGGTTGTATAGTCTCTGCATTGTCAATTTTGGTTTGCTTGTATTCTCTGCCAAAGTTTCATCAGGTTGTATAGTCTTTGCATTGTCAATTTTGGTTTGCTTGTATTCTCTGCCAAAGTTTCATCAGGTTGTATAGTCTCTGCATTGTCAATTTTGGTTTGCTTGTATTCTCTGCCAAAGTTTCATCAGGTTGTATAGTCTCTGCATTGTCAATTTTGGTTTGCTTGTATTCTCTGCCAAAGTTTCATCAGGTTGTATAGTCTCTGCATTGTCAACGCCAGTCTCCTGATTTCTTTTGAGCAGTCGCCATTGTTATCAATTCTAGAGCCCAGATACTCGAAGTTCGTGACCTGTTTTATTTGAATTTAAGTTGACCTCTTGCTTTGCCGGTGGTCATTATCTTTGTTTTGTTTATCGCTACAAAGAGGTTTTAAAAAAAAAATCTACGCTGCATCTGCTTACGGCTGCAATTAGCTGCTCTTACCCCTCTGCGCTGTTTAATAGTATCACTATGTTGTCTGTGTATGTTAGCTCTGTGACCCTGTATCCGTTGATTGTAAAGGGATCATAACTTTATCATTCTCATTATGCACTTTGCAAACATGTTAAACAGATATGGGCAGATGATACATCTCGTTCTTACCCTCTTTTGTACTTGAACCAATCTGATGTTTGACAGCAGCTTGTTGGTCCTGGTGTAATGATTCAATTAGATGGATTAGATGTACTAAAAATCTCATTCATATTTATCATGATTTCCCACAATTTCTGATGTTTTACACAATTGAAGGCATTGGTTTAATCGATAATGCATGTATACACATTTACGTTATACTTCTTACAGATTTCATAGATATTCCTCATATTAAATGTGATCTTTGTCTTTTCTGAAGCCTGCTTGCACATCATAGATTTCGCATTCAAATTGTTATTTTATCCTCTTTAATAGAAAACACAAGAGGATCTTTGCTAGCGTGAATTTTTAGCGCGATATTGCGGTAATTTGTGCACGTCTTTAGGTTACCTTTCCTTTGGTGAGGAATACAGCAACTTTAGCCACAATTTTAAAATGGGTTTGTTTCCCTTGCAGTTTCGAGTATCCGAACCTGGAAAGTTTGTGCTGAAAGACGTCACATACTGATTGTTCCAACACCTCAACGCACCCCCCTCCTCTCTCTCTCTCTCTCTCTCTCTCTCTCTCTCTATATATATATATATATATATCATGCTAGCATTGACGAGCGGATAACGAAAACGAATGACACTACTATTATTACCTACTAGGTTGACACTCATATAGTATTATTTCTTGTCATAAATGACATTAATACTTTCCATTCCTTTCCGGTATACGTCGGGAGACTCCGTGTTGAGGTCTTGTCATGGCGAAGTCCCATTAGAAGCATTGGACGTAACTAAACACTTATCTTACTGACAGTTCCGGTCCACTGTGTCGGTAAGGGACAACGGGAGGAGATTATGTCGTCTTCTTGGTTCAATTATGTTGTGTTGGTTGTTGTCAACTGGCATTGTGGTGGGATTTATATTATGTCATCTATACCTTAGCCACGCCGACTACCTCGTGCTTTTGTAGAGAGATCTCCTTTTGTGTTGTAAGCTTGCAGTTAGTTCAGCAGGTTACAGTCTCTTGAGGTGACCGAACTATTATATTTTATGTCTCGATATGTAATCAGCACAACGGGTAGTTCTCACCATATTTCCCACCACTATTACAGCTCTTAGTATTAGTATCACCTGGCCATTACGATTGAATGAGCTGTTTAACACATATGTTTTCACACATTTAAGTTAAGTTTCGGACACAAAATAAACAATATTGTATTTATTTTGTAAATGACAAGCTAAATTAATTTAATCAGCTTACAGTTTGATGACAACTTATACTAGTCAATATGAAATATGAGCTTGCTTCTTCATCAGTTCTACAAATCTGGGCACAAATTTAGAAATTGCGATTTGGCTTGGCTTGGCTTGACTTCGTTTATTCTCAATCTCCCACTTCCAAACACGGAAAGGGCTTAAGTAGCAGAATGTAGTCCAGAGAACGGAATGCGTTGTGTCGTAGTTTACAGCTTGACTGCGATATTTACACCTGTCGGTCCAACACATCCGACTTCAGCAAGCATTTTTGAGTACCGGGTTAGCATTCCCTCTTCGATCTCTTCTCCTTAGCCAGTCTGCCCTGCTGCAGCCTGTTATCCAGGATCACCGCGTGGAGGTGTAGAAGGGTCTTGGCAGCTTTGGCTCGCTGGCCTTCTCGCTAGCAGTCAGCTATGAGTCGCTGACCACTGCAGCTCATGCGATTTGAACCTCCTTCTCGACGTCCAATCGCGATCTGATTTTGTTTTGATGGCGGCCAGTGCAGAAAAGCATGTCTCACACAAGTAGGTTGTTGCAAATGGAATCATAACTCGTATGGCTTTGCTGCCTACTTCCTGGTTCACCAAGCTCCAAAACTGTGGTAGTGATGAAGAGTCGAACTTCCATTTCAGTGGGGAGTCCGATGAAATATCAATAGGCTGCTTTTGCTCTCTGAGTGTAGATGGGAGTTCTGTACTGAATGGATTTTAATCCAGGTGTGTTTGTCAGTCTCTTCTGAAAACTACTTACCAAAGTAACTGTGTTAAGTGGTCAACAAACACAGCTTTCAGTTCTTCACTCAGCTCCAAGTCATTGTCTTCTAAGCAGGTGTACAGAGAAGAAAAGCAGTAACTACGTCTTTCTTGTCTAACTTCCACGATAGCAATTTCTTTATGAAGGTTCGAAATTCTATCTGACAGCTGCAGAATATGGATCTCAGTACCTTGAAAGGACACATTTCAAGTATTTAGTTTGTCAAAGACATCACAAAAATATGCAAGCTTCAAGACAAAGTTGTTGTCCACGAACTTTTCAGAACTTGAATGTTTTTTGTTTGACTAAATAACAATCAAGCTCATTCCTGAGTTCATACACCCTATTGATGACATTTCTGAGTGAAAGTCAGCGAGAGTTGCAATAATAAAATAGCCAAGTGTGCTTAGCTTCCATGTCAATGCATATTATTCGAAACATCTGCACTTTAGTAGCCGCGTTTGAATGAAATTGATTACTTCGATTACCGATTGAAGGACTTCATTAAGGGCAGGGCTGATGTTTTTGGAATCTATCTTCCCTGTGAATGATGCAATGAGTCCAGACACAGAAAGAGCTTTCTTCGGAATCAAGGCTTGCAGTCCGCCATAGTAGCCAGCCATTGAACGACCTCCATCAGTGCAGACACCTACACATTTCTCCCAGTTAATGTTGTTTTCTTCAATAAAACAATCCAGTACTTCAAAGAGGTCTGCTGCTTTCTTTTCTAGGTTTCATGCTTTTACAGAAAATACGATTCTCAAAGAACTTTTTTCCTTCTATAAATGGCACAAAACAGATTAGATACACATCATTGAGCATATCTGTTACTTCATCTAGCTGAGTAGCGAAATCACATTTGAGTTATTTAATCAACTGGCCATTAACATCGTCAGCCATCTCAATTATTCGACGATTAAAAGTGATATCTGACAAGAGCACACTCAGCAATTGCTTGGCAGCAGACTTACCTTTTGTAGTAGACACCATGTCCACAGCGGCAGGTAAGAAAAAGGTCTTACGCAATGGTGTGTGGTTTCTTACTCTTTGCTACATGGTAAGCAACTTGGTAAGATGAAAGAAGAGGCTTTGAAGGAATCAAAGTTTGTTTAGTGAACGCTGCTTTTTGTTATGTCATTTCTTTTTAACTTGCGAGAAAAGTACTCAAGGTGATCGGTTCATCAAACTGTCATGAACTGGACGCCAAATGGCGTCTAATTTTATTGGGAAGCGTACTTCCACTTGCCAGAATTTTAAAACAAATGACACATTGTGGGCGTTCTTAATTTTACACAGTAGTGCACGTAAACCCATAGTGCAGGTAACTGTCGTCATACATTCGATGTTTTTGTCTCCGTTCGTTTTTAGAACTGCTCGGCGTCTCAGAAATATCCCTTTTTTGCACACTTAATTAAAAATGTATCCATACTGTCTGAAAAAATAGGGATATTACACAACACAATTTAAATCAAACTGCATTGGACAACAAATACGTCCAAATTACAAAACAGCAAGACTGATTATAATTATTGTGACACGTGATTCTATTCGACTGCAATCTACCAAAACAATAGCAATAACAAGCCTACTAGAGGTCACTAGCACACAGCTCATAAACCAGAGTCGGCTTGGACGTCAGAATTCGCCATGATGACATCAAAGTTAGGGATCAACTGTTCGTAATATAGAATTGCTCTGAAGTTTTATGGTGCATTTGTCAATAACTTCTAGTACCTAGTGATACGTATTGGTATATGGAATAGTACCTCGGCGCAAAGATTTCATCTTTTCTAAGATATATATATACATATATATATATATATATATATATATATATATATATATATATATATATATATATATATATATATATATATATTGAAGGACCATGGCTCATAATATCAACCCCATTTTTCACAAGCCACCGCGACGTCCTTAGCCGCGGACCGCGATGCACAGTTTTAAAACCTCTGGTCTAACATGGTATTCAGGGTCACAGTTTCTGGCAATTGAGAAAGACCCGATGGTCAGATGATGTTCTGATATGGATGGGAAATATCTTTAAAAACACTCAATCATTCGCGACCTTAACGAAATTAACGTTGAATAGACCAAGGTGGCGATTTTGTGAGATGTGTTCGTTCGTCTATCATAGGTGATGAAGACCCCAATAGGGCTTTTGAAGATCTCTTGGCAAGTGTCAAAAGAAGGAAACTCGCTTGGTACGGTTAATATCCAGATCAAATTGTCTTGCAAATACGATCCTGCACGAAAGGTTCAAGGCAGACGACGGAGAGGCCGCCCCATAAAGAGGTGGGAGGACAACATAAAAGAATCAACCTATCTCCGACCAAAAGAGGCACTGGCAGCGGCCGATGACAGAGAGGGATGTGGCGTGAGGATGTGATGATGTCTTCAGGTGTGCCCCAACGACCTCACTGGTTACGGGATGACCTGACCTGACCAGATCTGATATATATATATATATATCAATATCATCATCATCATCATGAAGCATGTCCTTTGTAGAACGTCGCTCCCATCACAGTCTGTCTGAAATAAACTCGTTCTCTTGCCAAAACTCCAGCCTCCGCCATAGTCATACTCAGGCACTCCTGGATATCTTGGTGCCATCGTCTTCTTGGTCTACCCCTTCCTCTTTTACCTGGCACCATCCATTTCATCACCGTTCTCCCAAGACCATTGTGTCTCTTGGTGTGACCAAAGTATTTACATTTTCTAGCCAAAATGGAATTGATAAACCAGTTCTCCTCTATGCTCAACTCTTGCCGAATGTCTACATTCGTTTTTTTCTCTGTCCAGGGTATTCTGATGATCTTTCTGTAACAATTTGACTCGAAGGATTTGATTCTTAGTCTGGAAGTTTTGGTAATCGTCCATGATTCGCAGCCATAGGCTGCCACATGAAAAACACAGGCTCTCAAGACTTTTACTTTTATCATTTTGTTGGTGCTCTGTAATAATTTCTTTAGGCTGTTCAGTCTCCGCATTGCCATATCTAGTCTTCTTCTGATTTCTTTCGAGCAGTAACCATTTTTGTCAATTCTGGAGCTCAGATATTCAAAATATGTGACCTGATCTATTTCCTCACAATCCACTGTAAATTTATGCTGACATTGTGTTTTGTCGGTGGTCATTATCTTTGTTTTACTTATGTTTATGAACAGATTTTGATCTTTACTATGTCCATTAACGGCTGAAAGTAGCTGCTCTAGCCCTTCTGCACATCTTAATAGTATCACTGTGTTCATCTGCGTATCGTAACTCTGGAATCTCGTACCCCCAATCGTAAATGGGTCGAAACTTTCAATGTTCACATCTTCTCGAACATTTCTCATTATACATTCCGCATGTATGTTGTACATATAAGGTGAGAGGATACATCCTTGCCGGACTCCCTTTTGTACTGCAAACCAATCTGATGTTTGCCCAGATACTCGGGCAGCGGCTTGTTGATCTTAGTATAATGTTTCAATAAGATGTATATGCAAAGGAAACCCCATTTCCTTCATGATTCTCCACATATGTTGATGTTTTACCGTGTCGAAGGACTTGGTGTAATCAATGAAACATGTGTACAGGTCTACATTAAACTCTCTACATTTTTCATAGATATTCTTAAATTGAATATGTGGTCCCTGGTCCCTCTGTTTTTCATAAAACCTGCCCGGACTACGTGAATTTCGGATTCAAACCTTTTCTCTATCCTTCTTAATAGGATTCGCAAGAGTATCTTGCTAGCGTGGCTGATCAGCGCGATAGTAGTTCGTGCACAGCTTCAGATTGCCTTTTTTGGGGAGGGGAATTTAAATTGATTTCTTCCATGCTTCTGGCCACTCTGCACTGTGCCATATCTGTTTACACAGCTTGAGTACATGCCTTCCCTCCTGCTTGTATTAGCTCTGCTGGGATATCATCGCATATGATATATATATATATATATATATATATATATATATATATATATATATATATATATATATATATATATATTCGCACGCACGTACCTCTTTTCATTAAGTATTAAACATGATTTTGAAGTACTAATTTTGGTCGTCATAGGCTCCATTACCCTTCTGCACCACGCCAGAAAAGAGTATGTTTGGCAGCCGATGGCTTAGTATCCCAACAACATGACTTGCCCAGCCAATCTCTGGCTGCATCAGAATAATATCGATGCTACCGATAGCAGCTCTTTCAAGAAGTTGATATGTCATTTCCGTGTGACCTCCTATGTTACGGGAGAGACGACGAAATAATAGTACCTGGGTCAGACAGTCGCCACAGGTGTTCAACTATTTACCTTAACCGACGCTCACCTACCAGTGATTGACTCACTTGAGAATTTCAGTTTCCAGTCAGAGCTTCCTGCTCGTGTGGAGTCGGCTCTTTTCATTTTCCTGTGCTGAGGCTATCTGACATTCCTCTACCTTTTGTTTGTTTGTTTGTTCCTCTTTTGACTGAGCGCCTGAATAACAGCGCGCGCTTTTTCCTCGTGGTAAAGTAAGCGGTTCACTACACGCAATCAACACTTTTAATTTGGCTCAGATGACATAGTGTCAGGGCAGCAAGAAAGTGTACTGTCCACCTCGATCAAATCAAAATTTGTTCAGCTCCATGTGAAGCATATGTCTTCAACAAATACACGCCAAGTCCTCCTGTCCTGAGCCAGTTAATCTATCTTGGATGATCGAGTTGTTCTGGAATTTCGATTGACTTATCCATATTTGTTGATGATTTCGTAGCTTAAAGTTTCTACATGTTGAGGTAGCTAGCCCTATGTGCAACCCTCCTCACAGGCCTCTTTCCACACGTCTAACACATTACAATCTTGCTATTCTTTGCTCCCAGTATAGACCCTGGTAACGTTTCGGAAACTGGCCACCTCACTTCATAAAACAACCGAGGCATACTGCAATTAAATAAACCTTCATCCCCGACAGCAGTGGCTTCTATCGAATGCAATTTTACCGTTGCTGGTAGTCAACTCACTTCAGAAGATCGTTTTCAGCAAGCACGCCATGCGTACTGACATCATCAACATCATTGTTTGCCCAGACAATCTTACTTGCAAACATACACCTTATGGCGGTGAACAAACCTTTCGCTTTACACCATTCCTGGTTTTTTTGTAGTGATTTGTTAATTGTTTTCATCTGTTTTTTGTACCTGGCGAAGGTTATATGGCCGTAACATGGGTGTCGTTTTGTTTTTGTCATGGTGCCGTCACTGAACCCTTACCTATATGTGTTTTACAAATTGATTTTTGGCCTTCAGTACCTCCTCTGCAGCTTCGATCCATTTATTTCTACAATGCGTGCGAGTAAGCGAAGGAGATTACGGAATGCAGAAAATTGAGTCAACGTAAAAGTGTTCGGTCGAACAAGCATACGTAATGTGAGTGTTGATGCGGGATCAAGATGCTGAGCAGCACATGAGCTGCAGTGGTCAGCGACCCATAGCTGACTGCTAGCGTCAGGGCCAGCGAACCATAACTGCCAAGACCCTTCTACACCTCCGCGTGGTGATCCTGGATAGCAGACTGCAGCAGGGCAGATTGACTAAGGAGAAGGGATCGAAGAGGGAATGCTAACCCGGTACTCAAAAAATGCTTGCTGAAGTCGGATGTGTTAGACCGAAAGGTGCAAATATCGCAGTCAAGCTGTAAACTACGACACAACGCATTCCGTTCTCTGGACTACATTCTGCTACTTAAACCCTTTGAGGGTTTGGTAGTGGGAGATTGAGAACGAACGAAGAAGAAGAGTGTTGATGCAGGTTATGCCTGTACTCTACATTTTTGCTTGCGCTAGTGCTGTTAAGCGTCATTGACCGCCCGTCCCATGTGCGGTAATGGAATTGAGGATGAGCTGTTACTTTTAACTGTATACTACATTTTTATCGCAAAAAAACCAACAACTGTCTTGTCATCATGGATCAGTCGTCTCAATCTGCATCGGATTCTCTAACCGCTTTACTATTAGAACACGTGACCGTTATGTGTCGCATCTCTTGGCATCTCTCCTCCAGGATTCTCTAACCGCTTTACTATTAGAACACGTGACCGTTATGTGTCGCATCTCTTGGCATCTCTCCTCCGGGATTCTCTCACTACTTTATTACAACTCCCCCAACTGTATGTATCATTCCGCTTGGCTTTCACCACGACCACCTCGGTCCTTCAAACATTTCATGTCTCTAGATGTTTCTTGCTTGCCATATAAACTTGTATGATCGCGTATTTTTTTTATATCACCCGAAGACTCTCAAATTACTTTAAATTTTAGAACACATCACTACCTTGTAGCTTTGAAGATCAGTTCTCAGCCTCTGAAGACAAAATCCCGACTCCTGGCCTTTTTGTGCAAATGCTGTCCTTATTAACTTAAGAAGAGGGGAGGTTCGAATCCTTGACACCATAAAATCAGATTGCTATAGATAGTTGTAAGTCCACAATCCGTAGCTATTAATTCATCTAGGACACGTGTCTTCAAAACAATTGTCCACTGGTTGAGGCCAGTGACCTAAAAAAAATCAGAATTGTGAACTTGAAGTCACCTGCTGTCGTACCGGTTGTCTAGTTACAGTCAAAGGCAGGACAGTTGTGAAAACTACTGTACCGGACAGAACAATGCAGATATCACCTTCCAAATATAGACTAAGGCACAACTTCGGGTAAAGGGATGTAGTGTTGAAAACTTGATTGTACCAAAACGCAGTTCCCTTCCTCGCTGCTTTTCCTTCTCTGATAGTAAGCAAGATACCAATTTACAGTTGTGTTGACTGGAGCGTACCGGTGACTGATGTCGAATCTGGTACACTTACCGCGAAAAGCTTGATCCCTTCCATTATATACATTTTTCGTAAAGTGGTAGTCAGAGGACTCCAGCCGGCCCGCAAGTCCCGAGTCGTCGGTCGGTAAAGGGCATCAAAATGTAAATCTTTCTAATCTTGTGTTTAGTCTCGGCTTTGAACGATCTAAAATAAATTGAAAATAAAACATTTGCCTCTGGATGAAAATATTTTGTCCTCCATATGTTTTCACATACACATAAATGTGAATACATGTGTAAGATTATCGAAAAAGAACAATAATCAGTCAATTGAGCCCGATCCATACTACAAACCCGAATCGCCACACTGACACATTTTGTAAGCACTGCACTACGCTAATCGAACGTATAAGTAATGACGCTTCAAAAACCACGAATAAAGAACAACAATATGGAGGACAAGAGGATGAAAACACAGAAAGCCGCCAAAATAGATGTACTTTTCCCACGGCTGAAGACTCTCTCGTAGCTGGAACAATTCTCAAGAAAATTGTCGTTTTACGAGCATCCATGTAAAACTCGATCCTGGCCTCGACTGTTTGTTTATTGCCTCGCCTCCCACGGCTGGTGTCGGCCCTCCCAGCACTTCCTGATTCTTGGAAGCTTCTTGGAATTCCCAGACCATTACAGGGTATCTTGAGGTGAGGGGAGGGGAGAGACACGAGCTCGATCTTAGATCTTTCTTTAGGCAGCGTTCGTCATATTACGACTACTGGGAATGTGATACTACAATGGGTGCGTGTGTGTGCGCGTGTGTGTGTGAGGCAGGTTAGCTGAACATTGAATTGGGTCTAGTTCAGTAATACTTCTTTGTCTTTCGCTCTCAAATAAATACGTAAAGGTGGCAGTCTACATCATAAATAAGCAGGTCCGTGTGTGTGTGTGTGTGTGTGTGTGTATGTGTGTGTGTGTGTGTGTGAGAGAGAGAGAGAGAGAGCGAGAGGGGGGAGGGTTAGGTGGTGGTGTTTGCATGGATTCTGTCGGGTATGTCGTAGTTTGCGATAAATTTGAGGTGGGTGTGAAGCTAGCTACCTTATCTGCAGAAACTGTAACATTCATTGAACCCTGTCAAGTTTTATCGGATACAGGCGCGTCGGATTAGCCACTCGTATTATGGTATGATCCCCATGAAGCTAAATGAGCTGGCAATGGACAAATTGGTGATTATTTGTTGGGGACCTATGATCCACAGGAAGTGACAGTGGTTGTAATTGATTGATGCAATAACAGCCCCGATCTGTGTCCTGCTGCTTTCAAATATCTGCACCTAAGCCTAGTAAATATCACAGGTTTCTCTCATCGCCATACAGTTTATCCCTCGAATAACCACATCCATTTCCCTCGTAAAGCTGGTCAGGTTTCTCTCATCACCATACAGTTTATCCCTCAAATAATTACATCCATTTCCCTCGTAAAGCTGGTCAGGTTCTCGGCACCATACAGTTTATCCCTCCAATAACCACATACTTGTATATTTCTCCTGAAGCTGAAGGTAGGCTCCCGTCACCATACAATTTACCCCTCAAATAACCACATCTTTTCCCCTCGTAAAACTGCCTTTCTTGCTTAAGTTTTTTTCGTTGCCACATAATGTATTCAGCATCGTTTTCTCTCATGAAACTGGTTAGCGGCTTCAACTGGTATAGTCACCGTATATACTAGGCGTGTTCAAATGAAACCGGACCTAACTGCACCAAGGGAACATACGTACGATGCGCATGGTGACGTCACTTCTAATGTAAACAGTACATATCAACCGTCAAGTTTGCAACATTTTATTATCCTACTACTCATAGTTTCCTCAGCAGGGCGTTGAAAACATGACGGGTGTGATACGGAATCCGTCCAGAGTTGATCAGCGAACGGTGATTCGGTTTCTAACAGCTGAAGGATGTCAACCAGTTGACATTCATCGCAGAATGCAGGCAGTGTATGGTGACAAAAGTGTGGCGAACGTAAGCTCCGGCGACGGTCCACCCGAATTGCTGCATCAATTTTGACGATGGCATCTTCTGACGCAACAATTTACGACTGACCTGGTCTCGGAAGATCTTTCGTTAACTCACGTCCTTCTTTAAACATCGTTGTCCAGTTCTTTACTGTTGTTTTCGACACACTTTTGTCACCATACACTGCTTGCATTCTGCGATGAATGTGAACACTTTCCTCAGCTCTATTCCGATCTTCATTGAGGTTAGCAATTTATGTTTTCCTCTGAAGGCCTTCTTTGCCAATGCATTCCTTGTTCTAATTTCAGTCTCAATTACGGACATCTTCTGTTAGGGTTTGCCCTAAATATGTAAACTGCTGTACTTATTCCATTATTTTTCCATTGATGATTATATTCATGTACCTGTGTTGCTTGTCTATTATCGTGTCTTTAATGTGTTTTTTTGTTACTGTCGAACTCTTAGGTTGTGCCGTTAATAAAGCACTATACAACTCTACTGTCTCCTCTTCATCGTGTGCTGTTGCCAGCATATATGTTTGTAATGTGGCTGTGTCCAGCAGAATAGAAACCATGCTCAATGTCATTAGTCTGTGCTTGTGTAGCTGTTGACTGTTTATCTAGACACCTGACATTTCCAAAATGGGTCATGTGATATTAATCTCATTTATATATCATATAAATATAAATATATTTCAAGTATATCAATTTTTAGTTTCATCGTCTCCAGTTTGGTGCTCTCCGACTTTTTCGTTTGCATCATTGTCCGCATGTTCATCATCATTAGGTGCCTTGCCGGTTGGGTATCATGCCCCACCAACCACTTCCATCACGTGTGTTGTTTGCCAACTTTGTTGTTGATTGTCGCCCATGCCATTCTCTCAATCTGTCCAGAATCTTCTCTCTCGGCCTTCGCCTGTCTCTCTCTCCTGCCATCCTTTCCATTGTCACAACGCGCTCCAAGCCTCATCTTCTCATAACATGTTCAATGTACCTAAGTTTAAACAAGGATTTCGCTCGATGACGACCCGATAGGCAGTGTCTCCTCTCTATCCGGATACGACACCTGGACCTCCTGAGGTCCGTGTTTGCTGGTGGTGGCATTTTTATGTTGTGACATACCATAACCGTTCTTGTGAAATGAATGTGGTGGTTTTCCCTTGTCTTCCACGTCCACCTGGCTGGTTTATAACCTTCACTATTTCTAGCCTGCAGGGCAAACCCTGCTCTGTTCATCCACATAGTTGTCCACTTTTACTGGTGAATACTAGGTCCCAAAACCTGACAGCCTCAACTAGGGCGTTGCATATTCTCTGCTATCAGGAGGAGCAGTTATGAGTTTCCCTCCGGCATGTTGAGACACTCCAGTACTTTCCATGTACGGGAATGAACATCCATGTAAGCCTGTACTCGATTGGTTTTGTAAAGCCATATTCTGAAGCCTTTGCCTGTCCCCATCCCAACTGCAAGGCAGCAGTTGTTTGTTGATATATGTGTATAACATGTGTCCGCTAAGTAAGAAACCACGACATTATATTACTGAATAGTGATGTGCTGGTTCCCCTTAGCAACCGCCGTTCGTGAAGAATAAACTTTCATTCTCAGCAAGCGTATATGTTTATATAAACACAATACCTCAGCACAACAGTGTGGTATATTGGGAATACGGTATTAAACCCATACGTTCTTGATCAATATGTCACTGGACTGATGTGGCCAGCATCATGTCGGCCATCTTTACTTCCTAGACGTGTTCTGTTACCCTATAATTGAGATTGGGTCGACTACGGGTCGCTTGCGAGCGAAAACATTCCGCACCAATTTGAGATTGAACCTAGATCACTCGGCTGTGACGACTGTGCACTAACCACTGTACTGCAGCTAGCAATAGCAAATGTTGATGCATTTTCAAACTGAAAAAAACAAAAAAACATTCTTATAAATGAATATTAATAGACTAATCTGCCGCACAGGAATCCCCATTCCTTCCGCTTGAGGACGCCTTTATATATAGTCTTGAAACACTCAATGGTTGCATAATAACAATAATAATAATAATACGCAAATGAAGAGAAAGAAAAGAATGAAACTAAAATACAACAGAGCCACGAGGCACAGCACGTTATGGTGATGGCGGGAAAAGTCCAGAGTTTCTGTTCGACCTTGAAATGGAGAAAATAAGTGTTTGTTTTCCCAGATAACTGACGAAGTAGGTGCACGGGTTTGTGTGATATGTCCCGAGAGTCTGACACGTGAGTGGAGTGAATGTAGGCGTGGGAAAGAATGCCAGTCAGGTAGGATGTGACTTGAAAGGTTAAAGAGATTCTGGAAAGTTGGGAGGATACGGTGCGCTTGTATTGCGTCCTGAGCTTCAGTGGTTTAGCTATCTATGACGTTTTGTTGTATGCTCTGATGATCGTGGTGTGTGCATGCATGTGTGAGCTATGTCTCTCTGCTCGTGATATGTATGGTTGTGTGTCTGCATATGTTGCTTATGTGTGCACGCATGTGTTAGTTAGTCTCTGCTCGTTGTCTGTGTATGTAATGTGTTAGTTATGTCTCTGATAGTTGTGTGTGTATCTATGTGTCAGTTATATCTCTGATCGTTGTATGTGTATGTATGTGTGGTGTATATTATTTCTTTCTGCTTTGTAGTGTGAGTGTATGTTTATGCTTATGCCTCTGCTTCTTCTGTATTGTGTGTGTATGAGAGAGAGAGAGAGAGAGAGAGAGCAAGAACGAGAGAGAGGTATATGTCTCTGCTCGTGTAGTGTATATGAGTGAGATTCGTTATATGTCTGCCCGTGAGGTGTATATGAGAGAGATAATTATACGTCTCTGCTCGTGGAGTGTATATGAGTGAGAGAGAGTTATATATCTCTGCTCATGGTTGGGTGAGTGTGAGAGAGGTGTGTGTTGTCCCTGCTCATGGTGTGTGTGTATACATACGTTCAATGTGTGTGCGTGTGCGTGAGAGAGAGAGAGAGAGAGAGAAAGAGATAATTTAAATTCTCATGAACTTGAAGACTGCCAAGGTGTTTGTTCTTCTTCTTCTTCTTCTTCTTCTTCTTCTTCTTTCTTCTTCTTTATTCTTCTTTCTTCTTCTTTTCCCTTCTTCCTCTTCTTCTACCATTCTGTATGGGATAAAGTTACCAGTTCCCTTCTGTGACTTTCTTACCCATTTACAACTGGAGCATATAGATGTAGGAGATCGAACCACGAACCTTGCCACAAGAAGCATCCGTTTCAGCACTCTGCTGCTCATATGCTCAGATGAAAACAAAGTGAACTGAGGTGTCGAAAGAGAGAAGTGGTCTGAACAGAAAGGAGCAGTGATGTCGATAAAGGGGAAAGTGGTTTAGACTGAGGAGCCGGGGTGTACATAGAGATAGTGGTCTGAACTGAGATGAGTAGTGTAGATAGAGAGATGGTACTTCTTCTTCTCCTTGGTTCTTCTTCGTCGTTCGCTCTCAAACACCCGCTACCAAGCTCTGAAAAGGGCTTTGTAAATAGCAGAATGTAGTTCGGAGAACGGAATGCCTTATGTCGTAGCTTACAGCTTGACCGCGATTATTTGCACCTTCCAGTCCAACAGATCCAACATCATCGTTTCCTTTTTGGATACCGAGTTAGCCTTTCCTCTTCGATCCCTTCCTCTTAGACAGTATGTCCTATTGCAGCCTGTTATCCAGGGTCACCATATGGAAATGAAGAAGAGTCTTGGCAGCTCTGGGACGTGGTTTAAACCGATATGAGTCTAGAGAGAAAGTGGTTTAGAACGACAGCACAGAAAGTGGTTTAGACTGATAGGAGTCTAGAGAGAAAGTGGTTTAAACCGATATGAGTTTAGAGAGAAAGTGGTTTAGACCGACAGGACAGAAAGTTGTTTAGACCGACAGGAGTCTAGAGAGAAAGTGGTTTAGACCGATAGAAGTATATAGAGAAAGTGGTTTAGACCTAAAGGAGTCTAGAGAGAAAGTAGTTTAGAACTCAAGTAGTCTAGAAAGAAAGTAGTTTAGACTTAAATCAGTCTAGAGAGAAAGTAGTTTAGACTTAAAGGAGTTTAGAGAGAAAGTGATTTGACAGAAGGAATCTAGAGAGAAATGAATTTAAAATCGAAATGAGGAGTGTAGAGAGATGGTGCCAGCTTTAAATGGGCTTAGACGGATGGGATAAGTGCAGATCAGTGCTAGAACCCACTAGTGGGCGATTTTAGCTTACAGCTGGGCGGTAACAGAATAATTACATTCTGTATTAAAACATATAATAATAATAGTAACAATAATAATAATTACGACAATGTAATAAACAATCTGAGGTAACTATGGCAGAATACCACTAAACCAACAAAAGTGAACATTTTGAGAATCTGTGGTTTTCACGAGGAAACAATTGGCTGTGAAACATGGGCAATTATAGTTGAAATGTTATAGAAAGGTTCTCAAAACATGGGCAATTATAGTTGAAATGTTATAGAAAGGTTCTCAAAACATGGGCAATTATAGTTGAAATGTTATAGAAAGGTTCTCAAAACATGGGCAATTATAGTTGAAATGTTATAGAAAGGTTCTCAAAACATGGACAATTATAGTTGAAATGTTATAGAAAGGTTCTCAAAACATGGACAATTATAGTTGAAATGTTATAGAAAGGTTCTCAAAACATGGACAATTATAGTTGAAATGTTATAGAAAGGTTCTCAAAACATGGACAATTATAGTTGAAATGTTATAGAAAGGTTCTCAAAACATTAACAATTATAGTTGAAATGTTATAGAAAGGTTCTCAAAACATTAACAATTATAGTTGAAATGTTATAGAAAGGTTCTCAAAACATGGAGGAGAACGGAACAATTTTAATACTTTGGACACAACGGTCTTTAGAGAACCATAATGGAAGGTATGGTACCGGGCAAGAGAGACAGAGGCAGGCCAAGAAGGCGATGGCACCAATATGTCAAGGAATGCTTGGGCATGATGGCTCTGGAGATTTGGCAAGAGATCCAGTTTCTTTCGGATGGGCGACTCAAGACGACAACCCAGAATATGGATAGGTGGACATCATCAGCTTCAGTCTCTGCTTCAAGAAGATATCCAACATAGGAGCGACGTTCTTCAAACGACATGCCACATGATGATAAATTAAAAACATCCAAAATGCACAGACTCTGCTGTGGACGATCGCGAAATTTTCTTCAATTTAAATTTTAGTGGGCGGTAAGGAAATTTACCCTAACGAAAATGATAAAAGTGCGTGCCAGGTATAATAAGGTTGACTAGCCAGGGTGTAGATAGAGATAAAGTTTGTTTTTAACCGAGGGCTGGAAAGTAGAAAATGTGGTTTAGACCGAGAGGAGTGTGGATAGAGAAAATGAGGTTTACCAGAGAGGAGCATGAGTGGTAGATAGAGAGAAAGTGGTTCTAACCGAAAGTAATAGGTGTGAAGCTATAGAGAAAGTGGTTAAGAACGAGAGAAGTGTAGATAAAGAAAAACATTGTTCAAGCGAGAGGAGCAGGAGTGTAGATATAGAGAAAGGCTAGTGTGTAGATTGATGGAACGGAGGTGAAGGAGAAAAATCTGAAAAAATTCCCTTTCTCAGTAAGTAGTTCTTTGTGTAGGGGCCACACGTGCCTACCTAGCTCGTAAAATACCTCGACACAGTCTCTCCTACCTTCACCACCTCCCTCATACCTTTCAGCGTCTCCCCCAGACTCTTCCAGCCAAACGGTGTCATTACTCTGTAAACCTGTCACTCCCATCTGGAACATTTTAGATTCGAGTTACCCACCAGGTCTCGGGTCGGAACCACTGGCCGAGACGATCTTTAAAGTAATCGAGAGATGTGTCCACAGGAGGTAACCTTAGCCTCCGTCTCCCGGGCGCTGCAGGGGTCGGCTCCATCCTCTCGGCCGGGCTGATGAGTTGAACAGGTTTCTCTGTTAGACTATCAGCGACAAGTCATGGGAGTCAGTGGTCCAGGCAGCAACAGGTAAACGAGTCTTCTATTAGTAATACACTTTCTTATTTGATGTATGTTCTTCTTGGAGCAGAGACTGAAGTTGATGATGTCTACCTATCCCTACTCTGGGACGTCGTCTTGAGTTCACCCACGAGACACTATCTGCCATGACCAAGTCCTCCACCGACCTTCACCACATGTTCATTGGCATCGTCTCTTCCCTCTGTGGGTTCAAATCCAATTCATGACTGCTTATACTATAGGGTTTCTCTATGTGGGTGTATCCTATCCATATCTCTCTCTCTCCCCATGTTTCCCAGCCTTATAATAGGACTAATTGTCCATCAGTGTTGAACAGTTTGCATGTGATACTCTTAATTGCATGTCCATGTTTTCTAGCCATATAGTAGGATTGATTTTAGATTAATGTTAAAGAGCGTAGTCTTATTTTCATGAGTTTCCAGTTCATGGTGGATTTGGTTTGGTCTGGTTAAAGTTGTCATTTAGTAATACAAATCAGATTACTATCCATCTCTACACAGAAGGCCTACTAAAATTGATCTCCTGTATTTGTCTTGATGGTGCAGTCTGACATTCTTCATGTTTAGATCCCATTTACAGTAATTTTTTTCTCTTGGGCGTTTGCTTCTGCTTCCCCCTTTGCTTCTCTTTCCCCCTTTGTTTCTGCTTCATCCTTTGCTTCTCCTTCTCCCTTTGTTTCTCCGTCCAAAATTATTTTTAGCTAGATAAAATAAATAAACTGAAGTTACAGTGGTACAAAAGATAGATATTCGATTAAAAATATACAAATACTGTCTCTGTGATCGCGCAGAGATAGGCACAAAACATACAAGTACTGACTCCGTGATCGCGCAGAGATAGGCGCAAAACATACAAGTACTGACTCCGTGATCGCGCAGAGATAGGCACAAAACATACAAGTACTGTCTCTGATCGCGCAGAGATAGGCACAAAACATACAAGTACTGTCTCTGTGATCGCGCAGAGATGGGCCCAAAACGAAACCCAACTTACCGCTACAATGCCTTCGTCAGGGATAAAGAAAAGACTAAAAAACATGTTAAATAATAATACACATACACACATATCGAGAGAGAGAGAGAGAGAGCGAGAGAGATGGAGAGGAAGAGGGAAGGGGGGGGGGGAGAAGAGAGAGAGATTGATCTTTGCCACTTTTTGTGAAAAGTTAGATGTTTTGTTATTTGTCTGTGACGAAGACTTAGTGACGGTAACATGGTTTTCTTTTGTGTCTGCCCCGGCATGTCCTCTGAGCCTGTACATATAATTTTTAAAAATAGACTTTTCAGCAAGTTTTAATATTTTAGTTTTATGTGGTCAAAATGTTCTGTCTTATCTTTAATTAGCCTAGCTGTCTTTCTCTTCCCTTCTCCCCCCCCCCCCCGTTTGCTTTTGTGTTGTGGGGGAGGGAGGGGGGGGGGCGGCACGCGTGACCTGGGAAGCTGTTAATGATAGGGCTCACAAGCCAAACTTGCTTGTATTAGGATTCATGAAACAGCAAAGCCGTGCCCCTATGAGAAATAAACCCATTAATAACATTCGTGCTGATATCGGAAACACTGCCGTTATACACAAATCACAGTAAACAACGCGAACGAGAAGGAGGACATAAATTGTGCTTCTAACTTCTCCAAGGCCTCATTTTAATTGTACTGTCATTGTACCATTTTCGTCCCCTTCAATATATCAATATTAATTCGTCTTACTCGTCCCAGTTGTACCCCTGTACAAGTCCTCATGTATATACTTAGAATCAAGTGTTCAGGCAAACAGGGGATTAGCCTGTCGTTTTTTTGCATGATAGAGAGGCCGACACCTTTTGACCTTCATGAAGGTTACTATTGGGTAGTAATTTCCTAACTTTTAGAATATATGCCGTGACAGCGGCTAACAGCCTACTCTTTTCCACTTTCAACTGCCAGGGGTTCTTTTTTTATGCGCTCGGGACCTCCGGGTTTATCGTCCATCCACGATAGGACTAAGCGCCGATATCACCTACTTTTTGAGACCAGTAGAGGGTTTGAAATTGACGGGATCCGAACATCCGTTTCTCGAGCGCCCTACCTCTCAACTATGGTGAACTGAACAAAATGCTCCAATTCTCCCCAAATACTACTTGTCCATATTCCTACCCCATACAGTGGTGCTGGTCCTCTCTTTTGTCATTTGTGAGTTATTTGTTTATATGTCAAAATTGGTTTCATGTTGATGAAAACAGCTTTGGCCGTTCTTATTCCCTTCTGCCCAGCATTAGTATATTTAAAAGCTTCAAGGAGCGGTATGTCGAGTGGTTAGAATAATGTCACCTAGTCAGAAGATCATGGGTTATATTTTGTGTTTATCGGCGATGACATCAAAACCTAACATCCGTTACAGCTCTAATCTCCAATTCAAGTAAGGCAAGACATGTCTGCTATCCACTCGTAACATCCATTCTGAAATTGAACAATAAACGCCATTTGAATCCATTTGAATGTGGCACTACAATCTATTAGCTGCCAATTCACAAATTAGGGTTCTCATGAAGTCTTATTTGTAAATAGGGTGAGACCAAAACAAGAGCATGCATTTGGAAATGAGTTACGTGTTCAGGGCTCAATAAATAGGAGGTTGTAGATGATAGAATCTTTAATCTTAGTGATTGATCACACGCGCCTCAGATTAAAGAGCCAGTGCACATAATATGGTTGATAGTGGCAGTTTTATCCACAGCCTCAGAGCATTGCTGCAAATATCATGGTAAATAGTGTGGGTGCGAGAACACAAATTTGATACCGAGAATGCCGCAGACAGCTCCCTCATTCTGGACCCGTGCCATCATGTCGTCATGAAATTGACGGACCATTGTAATGAATTTTGCATGGCAGCCAAATGTGGCCATAGTTTGTCGGAGCCTGCTTCTGTTCATAGAGTCGAAGGCCTTAGTCAATTCCACGAAGGCCATGTACAGGTCACGATGCTCTTTCTGGCTCTTTTTCCAGAATTTGTCGTGCTGTGAACGCATCAATTGCTCCACGACTCACTCGGAATCCACAATGGATTTCTGACCCTGCTCCAAATTGTCATTTAGGGCGATTGAGTAAGACTCGGGTCCGAACTTGACCCGTAATTGATAGTAGGGACCGGCCTATGTGATTATTGCAAGGTGTATCCATTACCTCAATGTTTGTACAAATGTACAATGGTGGCTTCTTTAATCTCTAGTGGAACTTATTCGGCTTTTCACATGCAGTGAAAGAGTCTAGTCAGATCTTGAAGAGGGCATAGGACTCTCTGCTTGGTAAATATTAGCAGGGAAGAAATGGGACCTAGTTGCCTTGTCTCGGAGCATCGAGCTGATTGCGTTTCTGACCTCAGCATGTCAAGGGTGCATCCACGATGTTTTGTTTCGGGTGGGCAGACGAAACATAATCTTAGTGATGGAAAGATAAATAAGGCACAGAGGATCAGCAATGGTTGGTCATTGCTATTACACTTCACTATTCCGTGTACCCCAGTACTCCCTCCCAGCTCTTATTGAGTCGGAGGAGGTGTGCTTCGTTGAGGAGGACAATGATAGATTCTTCGAGTATTCCTACACCCTCATTCTGTCCGACTCTCAAGCTAGTAATCCTTGGTGACTTCAGTGCTCTAGTAGACTGGCCATCATTCCTGGTGGTAACTAAGTATGTATGTAAGTACATCTAACAACAACAACAAAAAAGTTAAAACGAAACGTATAACCATACAGGTCTACTCCGATCTATGGCGCGCCTATCTAGAGATCTTCGTTATACCGGATATATTTTTCTTAGCCTAGTGAAACCAGCGCACAGATGATACGAAGCTGTGGATATAGTCACAAGGCTAAACAATGTATAATATAAAAAACAAAACACATGAAATGTAGACTGTAGATGTTAAACTAATGCTTACTACTATAAAATGTCACTTTTATACAGGATAATCAAACAATCTTCACCGCGATCAGACATAGGCTAGTATTCTTACTTGTGTTATATAATACATTCAACTGTCTCAGTTCACTAAACACATCATTATTATTATTATATTAATCGCATGTAATATTACTGCTTACTACTGTACATATTTATTCAAATTTGATTACCGGCGCTCAGCATGAAACACATCCATGGATCTCAGCACCTCGTTCCCAGCAGCTGAAAATGTTACAGCATTAACTACATCTCATGGTCAACCTTTAACAGATGAAGATTTGTTTTGCTAGAACAACAAAGAAGGTTGCAACATGGAATTGACTAAGATCTTTAACACTATAAACAGAAGCAGACTGTGGTACATTATGGCCAAATTTGGCTGCCCTGCAACTTGTCTATTGCTGATAATGCCTCAGTTACCATCTAGGAAATGTCTACATAAGAATTCCTCAATTGAAAAGAAATGACACATTTTGAGAGAATCGACGAGTTAGAGAGAAGTTATTTAGTGTACAGAAGCGCGTTAAACAGCATCACACGCTACACAGAGATTGTTTAATAAAGGAAGAGTATTCTTTAATGAAGTGCCACCACCACACAGCAACCTTCCACAGTTTTGGACCTAGTGTTGAACAGCCTTCAACATTTAGATAAAGTCTGGAACCAGCTTCTTCCTACAACCCTCCACCGATCTTCATTTTTTTCTTCTTCTGCGTTCGTTCTCAATCTCCATCTGCCAAACCCTGAACATGGCATTGCATGTAGCCCGGAGAATGGTGTACGTTATGTCGCTAGTTTACAGCTTGACTGCGATATTTGCACCTTTCGGCCCGACACATCCGTCTTCAGCAGCCCTCCACCATCAAAACGAATAAGATTTATTGAAGACTCAATTGACGAATCTCCATGATCTCCTTCAGACTTCCTTCAATAATCAACTTCTTTTTTCAAATGTACATTAGTCAGTCACCATAAGTAGACGACAAGAACATTTTAAACTGTGAAATTCATTTGACGTGAAATCGTTTATGTGATGACATTGTGTTGATAGAGCTGGATAAGTCAGCCTTACCAGAAATCATCAACATAGTAGTCCTTCAAAGCGAAACAAATGGCTCAGTTTAAATCAAAAGAACTAGTGGTAACTAAGAAACAAAACTAATCCAAATGCTGGATCAAAGTAAACGAGGAGGAAGTAAGACAAGTACACACATTTATATACTTGCGCAAGCAATAATGAAATAAAGAATATAATAGCCCAATCAAAATCAGTCTAGATGGCAGTCTTGTGCAACAGACCTCTGTCACTTGAATTAAGGAAATGAGTTCTTGGATGCTACGTGGAAGCAGTACTGATATACGGCGGCGATTCATGGACAATCAGCAGATAAACTCAGGGATCTTTGGAGGCATCGGAAAAATGGTTTTACAAAAGAATTTTTAGAATTCCATGGATTGCAGAGAAATCTAATAATTTGGTACTTGAAGAGGCCCATGCATAAAGACAGCTTATAGCAAACATCAGGACACGGCATCCTTTTTCAGACACGCCATGAGGAATAAAGGGAACACACGGCGACAACGGGCGGAGTTGCGGGGAACAGGGACAGATGGAGACGAAGAGAGAATACAGTAGACAGCTCAAAGGAATGGCTTGGGAGGCGATCTATGGCGGAGTTGATAAGCAACACACGTGATATGAGGAGTTGAAGATACATGATCATCGACGCAAACCGACAGTGCACATGATGATGATGGTAATCGTGTATTTAGGTCTAGACACTATCGCGCACTTAATCAATTAAAGTGTAATCATGTTTTTATGTGCACTGACATTGGGGGGTGTGGGTAGTAGTGGGTATGGGGGGTAAGGGATATGATCTACGGCGATTTTCAATTGACCGTAGTGTTACAGTACTGAACCCGCCGTTATAGCGGGGTACACCTGTA
This sequence comes from Ariolimax columbianus, assembly GCA_036924085.1. NCBI lineage: Eukaryota > Metazoa > Mollusca > Gastropoda > Stylommatophora > Arionidae > Ariolimax > Ariolimax columbianus. The sequence continues at coordinate 24,880,368 of JAVGWX010000014.1, forward strand.
TTTGTAATTCATTAAAGAACCTACTTCATTACGCCATAGCTTCGGTCCTGACCGGGAGTATAATATTTAGATTTACGGTTGCGGGCCGGATGTTTTCGGCACACGGGCCGGATGTTTTCGGCAGGCCGACCGTAAGTTGTCATAAAGCAATAAACATCGACTGAATCGAGCCCTCTTTGTTTTCAGGTACAAACTAAGGAATACGTTCGCGCCGAAACGGTGTCGGCGTGTCTGGAAAAGTGCAAATGGTTGGCGGTAATTGACGGTAGCGGGAAACACCTGTAGCTCGTTTGGTCGGTGCAGGGAGGTTCGTGGGGCGCCTTTGAGGTTGGCCTTTGATGGCAGACCGTGGTAGGGGTTATAGGTCGGGAGTTACACCGAGAGTGGAATGAGTGGGTAAAAGAGGGGAGTAGGAGGAACATGGGATGAGAGACGCAAGTGAAATAAGAAGAAAAAGAGCACGAAAGGGATGCAGAGGGGCGGAGAATATGAGAGAGAAGTATAGAGGTGGGAAATGTAGGGGGTGGGGGATAGGGGAAAGAGGAAAACGAGGGGGGGGGAGAAAGAGAGGACGAAAGAGGGACATGAAATATAGGAAAGAACGAAACAAAAAGGGGAGATTGAGTGAATGCGCGAAAGAGAAAGGTATAGAGTGAGGGGGCGGGCGAGAGAGAGAGAGAGAGAGAGAGAGAGAGAGAGAGAGAGAGAGAGAATGATTAGAAGGGAAGAGATAGGCAGATGGTTGCCGTTCTTGTACACCCCTGGCGTTGAAACTTGTGCCATTGTTTTTCAACATCATTTACAACCATGCATCTCCCACAGTCACTATTTACAAATGCAGTAAACGGCACAAGGTTCCTGGCATTGCCGTAGTTTCCCATGCAGGTTAAACTGTTTTTCGAGATCTGTGAAACCTCACGTCAAGCTTTCAGTTTTACAATCATCATCATCATCATCATCATCATCATCATCATGTGCTATGTCGACTGACATTTGCGATCTTGGATCTCAGCACTTTGTGTGATTGCCCGTCTCTTACGCCATAATGTTAGTAGGTCCAGCATTATTTTCTTCTCTGCTATATTTTCTACTATTTCCTCACAGTCATGCACGTTGTTACAGTGTACTCCATCCTTATTCTTCTCATAAAATGCTAAAATATAAAACGAACTGCCAATATTCCCATCTTGAGGCAGCTGGTTCACTAATACGCCATTTTTGCGACAGTACGCTACAGCTTCGACACCCTGATGATGGCGTTATTTCGTTGTTGCAAGCACGGTACCCGTATCTTTATGTGGAACGGAACAGAAAGATAATCGAAGCTCACCTTCTTAGTTATTAGTCGACATGTACTTCCACAGGGGCGGGTGCCCATGTGCAGGTCCCAGCTCTGGTATGAGCTGGATATAGCCGGGAGAAGGATTTCCTGCTTAGCGGGCTAGGCTTGAGCAGCTTAATACTTAACCGATGTGCGAGTTCATCTTAATAAACTAAAACACTAGAGCAAAGTAGACCAGCGGCCTGTTAGGCGCCATCTATGTTGCTCTAAACAAACCACCTGACCATAGCTGGTTGCATGTCACACAGTTAGTCGCCTCTTACGACATGCTCTCTGTGAGGCAGTGTTGCTATTCTTGTCTTTGTCATCCACAAAGACCCCAGCAGACCCCTCGAAGCTTACGTTACGACCAAAATGTCTTCGTCATGGGCAGAGACCACCACACATTAAACAACAAATATATGATAACAGCTCCAACAATTGTAATGTCAGACTGGAGATGTACTTATCCGAGCCAACCATGTCTGTCCTGTGATCTGGGCATGCCTGCATTATTATGAGGCTTAATATTCTGGTTTGATTAAACGCCTTAATATCAGAGCGCTAGCTTATCTTGGCGGCAAACCTGCCCCATTATCTACACACTGCAGTCGACCAAGCTGTCAATGAATACTTGGCTTAATGTCAAGGAAGGAAAGGCAGCAAGTTAGGGAACGTAAAAACTACTTTTCCTTCACTCACCTTTTCGCTCCAATGTGAAGCTTATATTTTAACTGCCGCTGACCCCTCTACGGGAAGCCTGCATCCGAGCTTTTGCTGTGGCTAATTATAATGACAATATTTTCTACATGATTGAGTTACCATCCCTAATCACAACCCTCTTCAGTCACCTTTTACGACATACTTGGAACTACCTTTACCTTACCTCCATGATTTGCAAACCTTTTGTGTCAACGTTTTTCAAATACTTTTTTCCTCAGACGTCCTTGACGAGCAGAAACTGAGCGAAACCGCTGCCCTTGCCGCTGCAGGGGTTTCCACTTCTGACGACGAGGATGCTGGTGTCAGCAACAAAACCATCATCATCGGTAATAACAACATCAACGGTAGCGTCGTACACACCGCCGTTTCTTCTGTCGCCGTCATCACAGACAAGGGCATTATTGACTCTCTCGTGAGCAGGCCTGCTGAATCGGCTAGGTCAGTTTGTGTGGTCGACATTGATTCTGTAGAGAACGGTAGAAGTGGGTTCAATTCTGGTTGTCATGGCAACCAGCACTTTGACAGAGACGAGGTCTCGGCGGAGGAACATTTGCACGGGACGGGGCCAGATAGGCTGAGAGAGGGAGCAGAGGATGAAGGGGATGTGATGGAAGGTGGGCAGGAAGATGGAGGAGATAGATACCAGAAAGCTGGAGCAAGGAATGCTGGGGGAGACGATACAAATACTGGGGACGGATATGAAGGAATAAAGATTGAACGGCCACCAGAAGATGGACAGAAGGATGAAAGAGTACAAGATACAGACAGAGGTAATGAGCATGTTTTCTTTTTTTCAAGTGTGATAGTGTAGATATATTGTTGATCTAATATATATATATATATGCTTGTATGATGTGTGTATAATATGTGTGTGCAAGTATCTCTCTCTCTCCCTCTCTCCCTCTCTCTCTCCCTCTCTCTCTCTCTCTCTCTCTCTCTCTCTCACACATACACTTTCTCACTCTCACGTTGTTGTTCATAACTACTCTTATAATTTGTCTCTGGTAGGGAGGAGGTTATGTCTTATAAGAAGGCGCACTGGGACCTCCTGGCTGCAGTGCCTGCGAGGCTTCTCGCCACTATGGAGATCACAGTGCCGATTCCCACCTTACATCGTTTCCAGGAGCACAACGTGGACGAAAAAGGAGGGGGGGGGGCAGTATGTTTCGCATGACGTTTGGTGGGGAATGTGGGTCAGTTTATTTCACCTAACCTTGAAGTGAGCTGGGGCCTTGATCCGTATGTTTCACCTGGTGTGAGGTGGGGGGGGGGGGGGTCCTTGGTCCGTATGTTTCACCTGGTTGAGGTGGAGGTCAGGGTCAGTATGTTTCACCTGGCGTGAGTTAGGGGTCATGGTCAGTATGTTTCACCTGACGTGAGGTGGGGGTCTTGGTCAGTATATTTCACCTGGTTGAGGTGGGGGTCATGGTCAGTATGTTTCACCTGGCGTGAGGTGGGGGTCATGGTCAGTATGTTTCACCTGACGTGAGGTGGGGGTCTTGGTCAGTATATTTCACCTGGTTGGGGTGGGGGTCATGGTCAGTATGTTTCACCTGGTTGAGGTGGGGGTCATGGTCAGTATGTTTCACCTGGCGTGAGGTGGGGGTCATGGTCAGTATGTTTCACCTGGTTGAGGTGGGGGTCATGGTCAGTATGTTTCACCTGACGTGAGGTGGGGGTCTTGGTCAGTATATTTCACCTGGCCTCAGGTGGGGGTCTTGGTCAGTAGGCTTCTCCTGATGTGAGGTGGGGTCTTGGTCCGTAGGCTTTCCCTGATGTGAGGTGGGTTTCTTGGTCAGTAGGCTTTCCCTGATGTGAGGTGGGTTTCTTGGTCAGTAGGCTTCCCCTGATGTGAGGTAGGGTCTTGGTCAGTAGGCTTCCCCTGATGTGAGGTGGGGTCTTGGTCCGTAGGCTTCCCCTGATGTGAGGTGGGTTTCTTGGTCAGTAGGCTTCCCCTGATGTGAGGTGGGGTCTTGGTCAGTAGGCGTCCACTGATGTGAGGTGGGTTTCTTGGTCAGTAGGCTTTCCCTGATGTGAGGTGGGGTCTTGGTCAGTAGGCTTCTCCTGATGTGAGGTGGGTTTCTTGGTCAGTAGGCTTCCCCTGATGTGAGGTGGGGTCTTAGTCAGTAGGCTTCCCCTGATGTGAGGTGGGTTTCTTGGTCAGTAGGCTTCCCCTAATGTGAGGTGGGGTCTTGGTCAGTAGGCTTCTCCTGATGTGAGGTGGGTTTCTTGGTCAGTAGACTTCTCCTGATGTGAGGTGGGGTCTTGGTCAGTAGGCTTCCCCTGATGTGAGGTGGGTTTCTTGGTCAATAGGCTTCCTCTGATGTGAGGTGGGTTTCTTGGTCAGTAGGCTTCCCCTGATGTGAGGTGGGTTTCTTGGTCAGTAGGCTTTCCCTGATGTGAGGTGGGGCCTTGGTCAGTAGGCTTTCCCTGATATGAGGTGGGGGTCTTGGTCAATAGGCTTCCTCTGATGTGAGGGGGGGGGGGTTCTTGGTCTGTATGTTTCATCTGATGGGAGGTGGGGGTCTTGGTCCGTATGTTTCACCTGACGTTAGATGGTGTCTGGGTCAGCTTTTCACTTGATATGATGAAATGACTTGATCAGTATGTTTCATTTGGCACTGATTACTCTTAGCCTCCATCTTGTTTAGTATGTTTCACCTTACCCTGAGGTAATAATGGTTAGTCAGGGTGTTTCATCTGACCATCACACGATGCAGGGTCGTATCCAGTATTTTTCACTTGACGTGAGGTAGGATCTTGCTCTGTATGTATCACCTGACGTGAGGTAGGATCTTGCTCTGTATGTATCAGCTGACGTGAGGTAGGATCTTGCTCTGTATGTATCAGCTGACGTGAGGTAGGATCTTGCCCTGTATGTATCACCTGACGTGAGGTCGGATTTTGCTTTGTATGTATCACCTGACGTGAGGTAGGATCTTGCTCTGTATGTATCACCTGACATGAGGTAGGATCTTGCTCTGTATGTATCACCTGACGTGAGGTAGGGTCTTGTTCTGTATGTATCACCTGACGTGAGGTAGGATCTTGCTCTGTATGTATCATTTGACGTGAGGTAGGATCTTGTTCTGTATGTATCACCTGACGTGAGGTAGGATATTACTCTGTGTCTATCACTTGACGTAGGTAGGATCCTGATCTGTATGTTTCACCTGACTTTAACGATGACGACTTACAAGTATAAAGCACGAATAACACGTTTCAGCGAGATCAGAAGAAATAATAGATTGGATTGAAAGAGATAAATTTAACTATACTGATGAAAATAGATCTCATAAGGCGCGCCCCTCCCCGAAATAATGAAGAAAAGATCTGTCACCGGTGTCTAATAGTTTTGTAACTTCACATTCCAGAAGTTCATTCCTCGAACGTTGTCATGGAAGCTTAATTAATCTTCTTCTAAATGACGCCTTCGCCATTGACAATTCTAGCTTACGGGACATAATCGAAGATATTTTAAAACAACAGAAGGTTGTACCTCTTACGTCCTTTGAGTTGTCCAACGATCTGGACGATGATAATCATGGCGTCCGTTAATGATAAGCTATTATTGCACGAAATGATACCAGGACCCAGGGATCGAGCTTCAGGAGGAACCTGCCCCTGGACATCACTTACCCTACTCACTTTGGAAGACAATAAATAGACTTCGAACTTGGGTATCACGATGTAGGAAGAACATGAAGAAATGGGGTCTCTCAGATGGCAATACACGTGACTGCGGTGCGGTACACGATCCAGGTCATCTAATGATTTGTCCCAACCTTCCTGATACATATGACGAGAGCGACGTGCTGAAGGCGAACGACAGGGCAATTGAAGCTGCTGAACACTGGATGGACGCTACATGACGTGGTGCTTGGACACGTACAGTATGTAACGTAAACGATTTCGGAACCGCCGCGGGAGGTGCGGACTTCGTGTTCAGAGCACATATGGGTACACCATTCCCAATGAAGTAGGTTCTTTGAAAAATAGAATAAAATAGACGAAGCATACTGATCAAAACCATACCTCACGTCCTCGTCTGTGCTCCTGGAAAAAGGCAGTGTCACAGCAGTCTAGCCAACGAGGTGGGGATCGACATTGTCATCCCTATAGTGGCGAGCTTACTGAGAAACCTCACATTGTACTATAACAAGAAGAACCCAGGTCCCCCTTCTCAAGCACACTTCGGGATGTAAGAAGAACCACTGTAACCCACTACCAAATCAACGCCATCAAAAGTTAACTGAACTTAGCAGGAGTAGCTTTGAACAACAGCAACTCACTATCTGTATGTATCTCTCTCTCTCTCTCTCTCTCTCTCTCTCTCTCTCTCTCTCTCTCCCCCCCCCCCCCCCTTTTCTCTCTGTCTAGGACGAGTAGTGTACACCACCACTTGATTACTCTCATATTCATTTTGTGAGTTGTTTGGTTCAATGTCAATATCTCACATTGTGATCATAACAGGTTTGGCTATTCCTATTCACTTCCTGGATTATATTTTGTATTTTCCATCCTCTTATATTTTTAGGATACGAGAAGCTTTTGACTTCTACTTGTTATTTATTATGCGTGCATTGGTCTGATTTCTCGTCACCATACAGTTTAGCCCTCAAATAATGACGTCTATTTCCCTAAAACTTGATGGTCTGTCTCAACATCTCTCGTCACCATACAGTTTATCCCTCAAATAATGACGTCTATTTCCCTAAAACTTGATGGTCTGTCTCAACATCTCTCATCACCATACAGTTGTCCCTCAAATAGTGACGTCTATTTCCCTAAAACTTGATGGTCTGTCTCAACATCTCTCGTCACCATACAGTTTATCCCTCAAATAATGACATCTATTTCCCTAAAACTTGATGGTCTGTCTCAACATCTCTCATCACCATACAGTTGTCCCTCAAATAGTGACGTCTATTTCCCTAAAACTTGATGTTCTGTCTCAACATCTCTCGTCACCATACAGTTTGTCCCTCAAATAGTGACGTCTATTTCCCTACAACTTGATGGTCCGTCTCAACATCTCTCGTCACCATACAGTTTGTCCCTCAAATAGTGACGTCTACTTCCCTTAAATCTAATGGTCTATCTCAACATCTCTTGACACCATACAGTTTAAACTATTTGAGACTTCAAACAATTCAATATATTCTCAGGCTTATTCTGCGTTAAAACATATACACCAGAGTTATGTTAAAATGCAATGTATAACTAAAATATATACATTCAACAATTAAACGTGTGAGAAATTATTATATTTCTTTTGGTGCTGTTCTGTGTTAACAATTTTGTGTGTGAGCATTTTTCTGTATAAGCAATTTTCAATGTCTGTATTTTTTTTATCTGTGTGATTATTTTTCCATGTGAGCAATTATATTTTTGGGTACTTTTCATGTGAACATTTTTCCTTGTCAGCAATTTTCTGGGAAGTATTTTTCAAGTGAGAATTTATACCAGTGTGGTGTTGTCTGCATGAAATTGTATCAGGTTACAAGGGCTCTTGTTATATTCCAAACTGTACTGGAAACAATGTGCACCTGGGTTTTCCTGGCGTTATTGCAACACAAGTCGTCTCAGTATGATCACAACAATTAGGATCATAATGTTGAATCCTATATGTGGACGGCGTGGCCTAGTGGTTAAGTGGGGCACGGCTCACAATCCGAAGGTGCTGGGTTCGATCCCCACCACAGCACCGGCCGTTACCTCGAGGAAACAAACCCTTAGAAAATGCAGGAGGAAGCAGACCCTTACATAAAGTGCATGCTGAAGTCGGATGCACTGGGTCGACATGCGCAAAATAAAAACCACAGTGCAACTCACACCTCCTTTGGGATTAGAGAAACAAGGCGAACGCAAAAAAAAAAAAGAAAAAAAAAAGGATCCTGTATCATTGGCCAGACTTCCTGTAATACATCCTCTTTTCAGGTGTATGGCAAGGACGTATGGAGGGAGTCTTTGTAATGTGAGGTGGGGGTCTTGATTGGTATGTTTGACTTAGTCCTGACATGAGGTGGGGGTCTTGATCAGTATGTTTCGCCTAGTTCTGACATGAGGTAGGGGTCTTGATTGGTATGTTTCACGTTACCTTATTGTGAGATGCAATCTTAGTATGTTTCAGCTGACCCTGATGAGAGATTGGGGTCTTGGTCAGGATACTTGACCTAACCCTTACTCTATAGGTTGTGGTTAGTGTATTTCAGCTGGCCCTGATGTCACCCATGGTTTCCCTTTAATTTATTTATAAATTTGTCCTACCACAGATCACCAAATCATCCTTGGAGAAGATTATGCCCTTACCTGTATGTACTGTGGGTCCACCTACACGCGGGCTGCCATGTTACGAGACCATATGCGCAGTGAACATACGGACAAACCCATCCGTTATCAGTGCCCCAAGTGTGAGCAGACCTTCATTCTCAAGTCACACCTGGACAAACATCTAGCGCAGCATTCTTCAACTTCCCAGGCTTGTAAGGTAAGAGGCACAGCTCTGTTCTGTTCATTGCACTCGGGCAGACCAATAGATGCTCACCCAGTCTCTGTCAGCAGATGAAGAAGGGTGGGAATCCAACAAAGTAGCAGTAAATTGGTCCAGTGATCCACAAACCTTAGTTGTGTTACTGAGACAATACTACTGATGTATAAATAATAGTTTTCTCTATTAGTTGGTCCTCTTCTATACCATGGGGTATAGAGGTCCTTTTGAAGGAGTTTCATTACCATTAACATTTTTGCTCAGCCTGCTCATTTCATTTCTCAGCTGCAATGTTCTCTCACGTTCATTGCATATACACAGGACCTCAGAGTTTATCTTTCATCTCCGAAAGAATTAGGTGTCCGATCTCACCTGTAATGAGATCAGGTGATGCTTGAATTGAGATCAGGTGATGCTTGAATCTTGCAAGACTCGAACACCCACCGTTTCATGCTTTCATTTCTTGGGTGGCGAGTGCATTTACATCTCAGCCATAACGACGCCCATAAAATAATAATTAGTAATAGTAAATAATAATAATGTAAATAATGGTGTAGAGCCATTGTTAGTTCCATCATCAAAGTAAATTGTAAGTCAACTGTAAAAGCAATTGAACAATTTTGTTTTGTTAAGAATCAACATCATTGCACAGATTTAAAAACTCAGCCTTTTCATCACTTATTGCTGTTGAAACACACTTTCACTTTTATTTCAAAACAAGTCTCAACATTGTAGGCCAAAAGGCACCATCTTTAATCTAGCAATGCGTTTACAGGAGTGCTGAATAGATGCTGTGGTCATGACAAGTACTACCATTAGGAGGGGACGGCGTGGGCTAGTGGTTAAGTGACATGGCTCCCAACCCAAAAAAAGGTGTTGAGTTCGATCCCCATCACAGCACCGGCCGTTACCCCGGGGAAGCAAACCCTTAGAAAATGCAGGAGGAAGCAGACCCATACATAAAATGTATGCCGAAGTCAGATGCACTTGGCCGACAGGCACAAAATAAAAACAGCAGTGCAACGCACGCCGTTTTGGGAATTAGAGAAATAAGGCGAACGCAAAAAAAAACACAAAAAAACAAACAAACTACCATTAGGCTAACTAGGCAGCTGCCTGGGGCATAGACCTCAGAGGCGTACAGAGTGTAGAGTGTCAATGTGCTAAGAGTGTGAGAAACCAGATTAGCGAGTAGAAATCTGAGAATTAAAAAACCCAGTCCATTTGTTTCTAACACTAACAATACTACCAAGTTCTTAGCTTTGTCTAGGGTGCAAAGTAGTCTGGCACCAGCCCTGGTTGCGCTATTTGTAATTGATAGTGTATGAACAGCTTATTTGACCAACATTTTTGGCTGTGAAATTATGGAATGGCGAATATTTGATGCAGGTCCATTTGTGATACATAAGGGGCCAAAGATCTAGCTCAGTGAATGAGCTGAATAGTAGCCAGCAACTCATAGTTCGGTGCTTGCATCATGGCTAGCGACCAGAACTGACCAAGACCCTATTCCGCTTCCAAGCAGCAGCCTACAGGCTGCAATAGTGTAGTCTGGCTAAGAGAATAAGGATCGCTGCGGGAAGGCAACTAGGTAAGGTAAAAAGGCCAGCTGAAACTAAATATGTCGGGCCGAATGACACAGATATTGCAGCCTCGTTTTAAACTACGACACAATGTCCTATTCAGGACTAGCGCCGAGGATAGGAAGAAGTAATACAAAATTCCTGAAGTTAATGATTTCCTGTCTCATATTCTCACCAGGTGTGCCAAAAGACATTTGCCAATGTCTACCGCCTTCAGCGCCACTTGATCAGCCACTCTGAGTCCAGCGACCTGAGGAAGTTTAAGTGTCCAGATTGTGACAAGGCTTTTAAGTTCAAACATCATCTTAAAGGTATGGCATGTTACACATCTCTGTGTTGCTGTTCTCCTGAAGCTACTTGTGCTGAGCTCTTCCTTCTTGATGATTTTTCTCTGATTGCTGGATACAGATCTTCTTAAATCTCATGGTGTCCTGAAGATGGTGAGCCTGGGCCCACCTGACTAGTGCAGTGCTAGGATATTCAATAAATTCACCAGCATTAAAATCGAATATAAACAACTATCATTGCTGAGTTGATTCTTATTGCTGCAGTCCACTGGGAGCATTTTTAAGCCACCACTCACTGTACAGGCTAGGTTTTTATTTTAGGAAAAAGCCTATGCCTTACCATGAGTTTGAATGCAAGTCCTCTTAATCAGGTGACCAACATAAAAACTACTTGGTCATCCTCTACATACTAGAGTTATTACAGAGTCCATATCCCCACCTGGTTGGCAAGGCTGCTGTAATACAGCATGTTTCCAGGTGTGGATGTAAGATGAGGTCTTGGTCATTATGTTTCAACTTACACAAGCAACTTGATACACATCAGGTGTTGGTTTCCCGACCTACAAAAGTGCTATAATGTAACAAGACACTCATCTTCTCTTAATTATTTTCTTCCAAATATCTTCTCTCATTCATCTCTTCTTGTTCATCTCCTCCCATCCATTTACTCTCATACACCTAATTTCCCAATTATCTCTGAACACATTTTCTGCCAATCATCTCATATCCTTTACTCCCTCCCATTCACCAGGGGACGGCGTGGCCTAGTGGTTAAGTGGTACGGCTCACAACCAGAAGGTGCTGGGTTCGATCCCCATCACAGCACCGGCCGTTACCCCGGGGAAGCAAACCCTTAGAAAATGCAGGAGGAAGCAGACCCTTACATAAAATGCATGCTGAAGTCGGATGCACTGGGCCGATAGGCGCAAAATAAAAACCACAGTGTAACGCACACACGCCTTGGGGAATAGATAAATAAGGCGAACGCAAACAAGCAAAAAAAAAAAAAAATCCCATTCACCTTCGCGCATTAATATCGTCTCATTGATCACCATTTCTTCTTTTCTTCTCCTTCAACCCATCTCCTCTCAATAATCTCCTCCCATTTTTATCCACTCCCATTGCATTGTATCAAACTAATAAACTGACTGCTTATCAATATCCACAGAGCATATCCGAATTCACTCGGGAGAGAAGCCATTTCAGTGCCCAACCTGCTGCAAGAGGTTCTCCCATTCTGGCTCCTACAGCAGCCACATGACCTCCAAGAAATGCTGGGTTCAGAGCCACATCAAAGGCCAGGGTCATCACCATGACAACCAGATGGTAGAAGGTCAGAGGTCAGGTAGCGGAGCAGCTAGTCTGAGTCAGCTAGGGTCTGAAAACGACTGCTTCATGTACCCGACCGTCACAGGCCAGGTGTATGTCCAACCATTGACATCCCCTTCACCAGGTACGACTTCCATCTTGTATCCAGCTCATTCCATACAAAGAATGGTTTCTCAACCAGTGCTTGTCTGAACTCTATAGGTTCTCTATAGGTTTGAAGGGGTTCCATCAATTTAATCAATCAATCCATCAATAACAAAATTTGAGCTTTTTGTAGAGCACAGGTCTTCAACCAATACATGCCATGTCTTGCTGTTCAGGACCACCTTTTCCAGCTCTGTCCATCCCTGTCCTTTTTCTTGTACATTAGTCTCAAGCTCTCTTCTCCATGTGCATTTTGGTCTGTCTCTACTTCTCTTGCCTTGGGGATAACAGAAACTGTCTTGTAATGCCATTAGCTGGTTTTGTTTAATGTGTGACCTATCTATCACCAGCATATTCTACTCACGTCATGTTCCACTAATAGCTGTCTGGTTCTTCCAAAAAGTTCTGCATTAGTGATCTTATCTTACCATTTTAGTCTGTCTATTCTGTGCTATCTACCATTTATGAAAGTTTGTACCTTTTTAATTGTTCTCCGTCAAGATAGTGAGAAGTGCATGAGTTGTAGCTGTCAGGGACCAAAAGCTGACTGCTAGTGTCAGGGCCAGTGACCCAGAGCTACCACGACCCTTATCCACCTCCACGTGGTGATCCTGGATAAATGGCTGCAGCAATGCAAACTTGCTAAGAAGACGAGATCGAAGAGCTAAGGCTTACCTGGTACCAAAAAATGATATTCTGAAGTCAGATGTGTCAGACAGAAAGGTGCAAATATTACAGTCAAGTTGTAAACTATGGCACAACACATTCTGTTCTCTGGACTACATCCTGCTACTCGGAAAGCCCTTTTCAGGGCATAGTAGCAGGAGATTGAGAACGAATGCAGAAGAAGAAGGTACATACCTCATGTGTTCTTTGTAAAAATGCATGGAAACATGAAGTGATTTTGTAGAACAATTTTCAACTTCCTGTGCCTTCAGAAAAATGTGGATATTATGACAATTATTTCACCTAATAAGGTGACACTTTAAGATCACCTTTCTACATGGATTATTTTTGATAGAAAACTACTGTTTTTTTATGTACCGATATAAAGCTGAATTATTGAGCTGTGAATATAAACATTTTTTTAAAACAAAAACTATATATCATTGTAATCTTTATTTACTCTAATCTGCTTCCCCACATTTAAGACATTATATTCTATTCTGTTTGTTATTCAATTGTGAATGTTTTCATAGGATATATACAACATGTTAATGCAACATTATTGAACATAATAGATCTCACCTAGTGACATTGTGAGGGGGTTTTGTAAGCAAGGACAATAATTCTAGACTGAATGAGTTTTTGGATATACACTTCCCTAGTGGCGTCCATTTCTGTGACTGCTATGTATGTGACAGAGATGATAATAGAACCACACTAACAATGTGGTCCAGCCCTTCCAGGGAAGAAGACTCTCCAACTTAAATGGAGACAGGAAAGATAGTAAGATGTTATTAATATGTTTACTTTCAGACTCATACACGCAGCATTTCATCAAGTTCAACTCATCCACATCTACTCCTTCTATACGGCACAAGTTCTATGCAGCTCCCCAGCCACATATTACCTCAACCATCATGACTTCTGCTAAGAATGCATTTGATTTAAATACATATCACCACACTACGACATCCTCAGCATTATTGTCATCCTCATCACCCTCACAAGTTGTATCTTCTGCAGGAGTTTCATTAACAACCTCATCACCACTGCCAGCGCATGCCCATCAGCGTTCAGGCATATCCTTCCATCTTCTACATTTGCCCACCTCAGTTCCCGAGGCACATACTGCAGCAGCTTCACCTCTTGTTCTATGTTCAGCAAAATCTTTAGAAGAACATCCAAAGAAGAAACACATACTCTTAGAAACTTCGCTGCCATGTCAGAAGAAATCCAGCAATCACAGCAATAATCCTTCACCCTCTAGAGCCATTTCTTCAATTCCTGGAATTAATGGAACAATTCCTTTGCCTGGAATCATCTCTACAGTCCCTGGAACAAACCCATTGCCGGAAGTCGCCTCTTCGATTAATGGAACCACACATTTAATTCACAGAGCAATCTCTTCAATCCCTGGAACCATCTCTACAATCCCTGGAACCATTCCTATTGTCCCTAGAACAATCTCTTCAATCCTTGGAATCATTCCATCAATACCTGGAACCATCTCTACAATCCCTAAAACAATCTCTTCAATCCTTGGTACAATTCCTTCAATCCCTAAAACCATCTCTTCAATCACTGGAAGCATTACTACAGCCTCTCATGTACCCAAAGGACGAAGAACATCCATCAAGAAAAGCAAAGATCAAAGCAACAAGAGGGAAATAAATGGAAACAAGATCTTCAACATAGAGAGAGGGGGTAAAATTGCAGCCAGTTTTATCAGAAGAATGAGAACTAAAATGGGCAGTAGGAAATGTAGAATTTATTCCAAGATGAAAAAGAAAGCAAAGGATGAGGATGAAGAAAGAAAAAAGGAAGAAAGGAATAAAGATAAAGCTGGCTCTATAGATGATAAATCCAATTTAGTGGATAAGATAAAAGAAGAAGTTTTATCAGATGATGGCATTTCCCAAACAAAGAGTCTCGTTATTGAAAAGAATTTGAATAGTTCAATAGGATCTTTTTGTGACTTGGAAGAAAAACCGCAGGGTCGCAGTGAAGTCAATGATGAGGATGTTGATGATATATCGAGCCTCATTGTTGGGGAAGTGAAACTGGAGATGGATACTTCCGATGAGGAAGGCCAGTTGTGCCAGTATTGTAAGAAGATGTTCCACAGCCCTGTTGATTTACACCAGCATGAGAGGTATCTCTGCAGAAGTAACCATGACATCACAGAAGCTATTGGTGGCATAGCTAGAGAGTTTTCTCGAGGAAATAGCAAAGGTGAGAATAAAGGCAGCAAGAATTGTGAAGATGATCATGTTAAAGTTAAAGAGGAGATGGATAGCGGGTTATCTGTCAGCAGTTCTGATGATTACTCTGAGGTCGATGATGATGAGGAGGATGAGGATGATAAGGTCAAGAGGACTTCATACTTGTCTGACACACAAGCCCAACACTTGAGAGCCTGTTACCTTGACAACAAGAAGCCTGGTGACAATGCCATTGAAGAGATTGCAAAGATCATTGGAGCCACCAAGAAAATGGTTCAGGTAAGATGTTTTTGTGTGTAGAGGCTGATTGTACTAAATTATTCAGTCTTGATAATTTATTTCTAGTTGCTGGTTTGAGTTGTTGAACGATTAACTGATTTTTATTGTTGCAAGTAAAGCTTAGGGCCACCACTATAACCGGTCTTTACAAAAACCATTTGCAGTGGCAGTTTCAATGGCAATGATTGTACGCTATTATGCTCCTAGCTCCATACATAGCCCTCTTTATTAATGTTTTAGATCAAGACGCTGAGCAGCTCATGAGCTACAGCGGTAAGTGATCCATGGTTGACTGCTAGCGTCAGGGCCAACGAGCCAGAATTGCCAAGACCCTTCTACGCCTTCACACAATGATCCTGGATAACAGGCTGCAACTGAGCAGACTGGCTAAGGAGAAGGGACCAAAGAGGGAAGACTAACCCGATTCTCAAAAAAGCCTGCTGAAGACGGATGTGTGGGACTGAAAGGTGCAAATATCGCACGCAAGCTGTAAACTATGACACAATGCATTCCGCTATCCAGACTACATCCTGCTACTTGCAAAGCCCAGCCCTTTTCAGGGCTTGGTAGCGCGAGATTGAGAACGAATGAAGAAGATTCATCTTTAACAATGTGCATGGAAGGTTTCTGTTTCTAAGAATCGACGTCACTGCACTCTGGGCATACCCATAAGTGCTCAGACTAACTCAGCAAATGGTGCAAGGTCTAGATTCCAATGGTCCCTGTAGCTCGCTGGCTGTACATGTTCCTGCTCCGTCCAATGGTAGGGTTACAGTGGCTCTTCTTGTATCCTAACGCATGCTGGAGATGGGCTTGGTTACTCCTAGCTGTAGGGCAATTGCAGGCTTCTCAGTAGGAATACCGCTATGGAGATCACAATATTACAATGCTGATCTACACATTGTTGACCAGGGTGTTGTAACACAGTCCATTTCCTGGTGCGAAGCATTAACATGAGGGGATGTCTTGATGTCTGACATAAGTTGAAGTCCAAGTCAGTATATTTCACCTGACCCTGATGTGTGGTGGCGGTTGTGGTCAGTAGGTTTCCCCTGATGTGAGGTGGGGTCTTGGTCAGTAAATTTCACTGATGTGAGGTGGGGTCTTGGTCAGTGGGGTTCCCCTGAGGTGAGGTGGTGTCTTGGTCAGTAGGTTTCCCCTGAGGTGAGGTGGTGTCTTGGTCAGTGGGTTTCCCCTGATGTGAGGTGGGGTCTTGGTCAGTGGGGTTCCCCTGAGGTGAGGTGGTGTCTTGGTCAGTAGGTTTCCCCTGATGTGATATGGGGTCTTGTTCAGTACATTTCCCCAAATGTGAGGTCGGGTCTTGGTCAGTATGTGTGACTGGACCTCAATGCTTAGGGACCTGACCACCTTGTGTCTATGTGAAACACCAGTGCTCTCTCCTTATGGTACTCCTCTATGTTTTGGTGTCCTCTTTGATAATTGGCGGGATGAATAGCATGCTTCTCCTGCCTGACTGGTTTCTGGGATAATGCTGATATGTATGTCTAACCAAGATCTTCTGCTCACATCTTTGATGTTTACACCGTCATGAGTTCACACGAGGAACTCAACGGTTGCCTGGAGCTCCTCTTTAGTTCTATCCGGTTTTAAATTAACTGTTGAATCATTATGCCAGTGTATCTCTCTTACCTGGCTGTAATAAGGTCAGTCATGTAAAACTATGCTCAACAGTTTGTTCGTTAAGTCCACCTGTGCTGCCGAAGACGAATGTGTCGGACCGAAAGGTGCAAATATTGCAGTCAAGCTGTAAACTAGCGACACAACGCATTATGTTCTCCAGACTACATCCTGCTACTTGCAAAGGCCTGTTCAGGACTTAGTAGTAGGAGATTGAAAACAAATGCAGAAGAAAAAGAAGTCCACCTGTGTACAGTAGTGAAGCAGACAGTCAACGCTTATACTTGTGTTTATTCAGTCTGTTGTGCTCTGTTCTGAGGTGAATAATGGTGATCCGTCCCTGCAGATGAAGGATGCAGTAGTTATTGTTCAATTGATTCTGTTCTGTTCTGTTCTCCTGGATAGCTCTCTTTTTCTCAAAGTATTTGATTTCAATGTCCCCTTGTTCACAATCCCTCTTGCATGTCTATTTACTATCTTGTTCTCCAGAGATTAAGACTGGACAACTACCAAGAGTAGTTGTTGTTCGAAGCTACTCATGCTCAATTGGGTTAAGTTTTTATTTTTGGAAGAGGGTTACAGGGGCTCTTCTTACATCTCACGCTTACTTGAGAAGGTGAACTGAGGTCCTTCTACCTGAGGGGCAATGTGAGACTCCTCAGTAAGCTCACCACTATGGGGATAACAGTGTCAATCCCCACCTCAACCTATTTCCATGAGTGTTAACGACTATATAAAGTGGGGTCTTGGTCAGTGTGTTTCACCTGACCCTGTCTCCTGTCAGTAGTAGAAGACTCTAACTCAAAGCTCTGCATTCTCCACATCTTTACACAAGCCATCCTGTCAAATGTGGAGTATCTTTCTTGGTCTGAAAGAAAGCTCTAGAAACAAATAGCCTATATACAATACAGGAATTAAGAATTGAATGACTGGTTTTCCTTAGGGATTAGAAGAAGAGGGAGAAGAAGAATCCCATACTCTTAAAGTGTGTCATGACCCAATCGGGGCACACTCATTATAGGGAAACTGTCAACATGGATATCTAACTCTGCTTTTAAGCTTTCAGACATCAACTTCAACATGTTTAAAGAAAGCAGTGACCAGCTTGAGGTTTTTGGTATCTCCATAGAGCGTATCTTTCGTCGTACACTTTCTGGTGTCAACTTGAAAATATATCAAAACATGGCAGAATTTAGCCTGAGGTTGTACACTTTTGAATACCAACTTGAATTTATCTAGAAAACCAGTGACCAACCTGAAGTTTATCCATAAAGTTTGTTCAGGAGAGCTACTGGTGATGACTGTGCTTTCTCTGTTCCCAAATGTGAGGCAGTTTTGCAGCAGATGTTCAGCTGTCATTTTATTTGTAACACAGTAACCTCAGAACACTAAAATTTTATATTTTATTATCAATTTTCATCTAACAGATGTGGTTTCTAAATGCAAGAGCCAGAGACTACGCAAAACAAAGCAGGTCTGCTCACTCTGAAACTAAAAGAAGAAGCGTAGGAAGCAGCACTTCTTTGGTGTCACCATCATCATACATTCCTATTGTACCAAACCCTTATGCTATTCTTCACCACTTTCGCAAGTACAGCGGTACCACTATCTGCAGTGGTAGCTTGCAAACACCAGCAAAGTTGAGCAGTCAGAGCATTACTTCATCAACACAAACATCCAGGGTGTACCCATCTAAGCAGCAATCATCCATGGACCACCTACCATCCATGGATCACCTACCATCCATGGACCACCTACTAGACAGGGACCTCGAAGCATCCATGGACCACCTACCATCCAGAGATCATCAATTCTCCAATGAACAACCTCTAGACTTAAGTGTCCACAAACTGAAACCCCCAAGGGCCCACGAACATCCTCACATGAGCAAGTCCCCTGCAATTTCTATTTCAGGGTCTGGAAGCTCTGATGACCATGTTCTGAACCTAAGCAACAAAACTCCAAAGCTAGAGCTTGTTTCACCATCATCCCACAACAGTTTTGAACCATTGAACTCCACCCCAAACCATATCAATTCAGCAGAATTCCCTCCCATGCTGACATCATTTTCCACAACTCAACAGCAGTGCCTCTTATCCATCCCAAACCACAACCACTATCACATCATCTCTGTTCCCGGCAATAAGCAACTCCACCCCGACACTTCAACCGCCAAGCTGAAGGATTCAAACACTACAGCTAGACAAGTAGACAACAACAGAATCCAGCACTCTGAGATTTTTAAGTATTTGACACAAAAAGGATTATTCAAGAGTGGATTATCTTCTCTCCTTGGAGCCGCTGTCCGCCACAAGCTGTCCCCATCTGCGCTCAACCCTACAGTCTTAGCTCACATCAGTGACACAAAATCTCCTAACAAAATACATGCTCAGTGTGACTCTCTCAGAAATGGAGGGACCAGAGACAATTACAAGCTAGAATTGCCCTTGAATGTTGGTGAGTCTTATTCATTTTTCCTTTTTGATTTCTTGATGTATGCAAAGCATACGGCCTCCAATACAACTGTCCCTTTATAGGAGGAAGCCTGTATCTGGACATTTGTGTGGCTGTTTATATAGCAATGGTGTTCCAAGATGAGGGTTGAGAGGAAGAGACCTACGGCTTGACAAGTGGAGAGATGGGTGGGTTGAAGGACGAAGAGATGACAGGTTAGAGAGCAGTATGGAAGTACAATGGGGATATGAGGAAGGCAAGGGGCTTCAGTAATTAACTTTTCATAATTATGCTGGGTACCCTAACTAGTTTCTATATAAAATGTATATTAAAAATATATATAACAATAATAAATAATGAAATAACAGTAATACTGTACTGTTCAGTTCAGTTCACTTTTCTGTCCTCTTGTGCTGGTTTGTCTCTCCTGGGGCAAATGTTTAGCATGCTCCATAGAAGTTGTAGGATCACTCTAAAGCACTCAATCTGTGAAGCCAGAAAATGGACTACTATCTCTCCTGATATCAATGACCTTTCAAAGTCAATTCATTTCACATGTAGAAATCTTCCATTGGTGAGCCTTAGATAAGGATGACCTCTGACACGGGTAGTGAAAGAGTTGGAACAACGATACTGGTCACCGGTTGTTGATTTGTAGCCAAGTCAATGTCCATGTGTTTAAGTAGCAATAATAATTTATGAATCACAGCAAAGGTCCTCTGAAACCTAGTGTCAATTCAAGTCTATCAAGCCTTCATTCATCTGTAAAAATACTTTCCAGGTAGGGGAACTAATGGACCTGCTGAATTGTGATGTAGTTGACACCAATACTGAGGGGACAGGGAAATTTACTAATCTCTTGCAGCATCTGTTTTGGACATGTTAACCTTTATATTAAAACATTCAGACAGTGATTTGTCAGTTGACCTTCATCCTCATATATGAGGCAATGTTGACCATCTACAAAGATAAAATTTATGTATTGAGACTGGTTCAATATCTGTACTGCATAAAAATTTGCCGAGTATACGTATATAGGATCTACATAAGTCTGACTCTGTCTGTATACACTTGTATGTATTTTGATTGCACAAATATTGTCTGTTGTGATTGTTGTCACTGCCCACCTGCTTTGTGACCAACGTTTTGAATTTCATTTTAAGCACCAGAGTCTCTGCCCTCTCAAAAGTTTACCATTGATGAGTCTGAGAACAAAGATGAGGTCAAAACCATCTCAGAGAAGCTAACCACATTTGAAGATGAGCTGAAGAGGTTCATGGAGATTCAGGGAGGTCTACACACTCTAGCAACAGTGGCATCTCTGGAGGAGTTCCGAGCTTTGTCTGCGGCAGATGGCAAGAGGAAGAGAAAGAAAAGTTCTAGACAGGTTTGTTCTTTTTTGTCCCCTTTTCAAACCAGCCAAAGTATACAGCCACCACTACAGTTGGACTCCTTTAGGAAGCCTGGAACCAAAGAATTTTTGCTTTGGTTTTTCCTGTTGTTGTTCATCATTTTCTTAATATGACAAAGCTTGTAATAACAAATTCTACTTAAACACACACACACACCACACACAAACCCCCCCCCCCCCGCAAGTTCTTCTCAAAAGAAGGTTGTGCATGGGACTAATCTTGTGAAACAATTGCTATTGAAACCACCATTGCAATTGCCCAATATACATGCTTCCAGTAAAGAGCTGTAGTGGTGGCCCTATGCTTCACTTGGAGCTAAAGGACCTATTATGGTCATTACTCAAATCTTCCTCACTTAACCTTCACCTGTGCTAATTACATCTTCGTCAAACAATCACATCCATTCCCCACATACATTTTGCAACCTGTCTAAGACTGCTGTCATCAACATACAATTTACCCCGCAATTGTATTGGGGAGTGCTATGACTCTGCTCCTCTCGTAGGAGCCAATATACCTGGAGAACATGTTCCATCATTTGTTTGTTCTCCCCATATGGGCACATGTCTGTGTATCCAATTTTTAATTGATTGAACAGATGATTTTCCAGTCTGTAGTGAACACCTGTTCGCAGTCTGAATATTGTGACTTGAGTGATAATTACTATCCCGACTGTCAACACCGACTATTATACCTGGGAAATTAATTACCTGTGACATTACAAAATGTGAAACATTTGTGCAGGAAAGTAAATATACAGCCATAATGGAACAACATATTCTCATAAGGTACGTATGTCAGACCTCTGTGTATATCATATGTGTTACAAGTTTATTAGTCACTGCTTGCTTGCAGTCAGTGGTAGTTTATCTTGGATAGTTAATTTTATTTGTTACTGAAACTTTTTCCAAGAGTAAATTCCAGGCCCACTTAACTGTGTAGGTAAGAATAGGCTCATTGTACCTCCAAGCATGTCATAAAAGGTGACTAAGGAGAGTTGTGCATGAGGCAAGCAGCCTCATCGTATAGAATAAATTACTACAGAAATGTCACTGCAAGAGTCCACAAAGTGCTTTGGTGCAGGCAACTGGAGGGAGGTCAAATGTATATATATATATATATACTCTGGCTGGAGTGAAACAAAGATGAGAGGAAGATACAATTTCTGGCTATTTAATTTTGTTGTTGGCTGAGGGTGAGATGGACTGTGATATCTGCACATTTCAGGTGGGCACATCCACTTTATGATGTTTGGTTATTAATTAATAAATGTATATATATATATTGGAGGTGGGTGGTGGAATATATTTTTTATAGTCTTTGGCTGTACCTAGCCTTAGACTGTCCCCAGTCTACCAATAAAGCAGTAGGTAGTTTGTGGACAAAAATTTTCCTTTCTTAGATGAGCTGCCTTCCAAACTAACGAGTCTGATCAGCCCTAGATGTCTGCAGTTTTCTCTAGCAGCTTTTGACATTAGTATCTCATCTGCAAGTCAAAAGGTTGTTTTAAGTCTGTTTTCTTCTCCAGGCTATATAGTCCCAATTACCCAGAGCTTCAGATACTCCTCATTCATCATTTTCTGGCAAATACTGAGCACCTATGGATCTTTCAGGATTTCGATTTCAATGATTTTGATTAGATTATATATTAATACAACACAACGATATATGGATATGTATCCCACAGATGGAGTCAGAAGAGATTCTGATGGAAGATTTTGAAGACTCGCTCAGCAATCCAGAAGATGACAGTGCTTCTCCTCGGAAGCGACGACGTTCTTGGAAAGGACATAGAATTGGCGAGGAGTTGGGCTTGTATGCATGTGACCAGTGTGACAAGCAGTTTAGTAAACAGAGCTCTTTGGCACGTCACAAATATGAGCACTCGGGTAAGAATCTTCCTTTGACTCTCTTGTCACTTTAGTTTCTTTTTCTTGCTTATTTTCTATCCTTATTTTCTTTTTATTTTATGTCTACACTATCAAACAAATTCTGAGGGGACGGCGTGGCCTAGTGGTTAAGTGGCACGGCTCACAACCAGAAGGTGCTGGGTTCGATCCCCATCACAGCACCGGCCGTTACCCCGGGGAAGCAAACCCTTAGAAAATGCAGGAGGAAGCAGACCCTTACATAAAATGCATGCTGAAGTCGGATGCACTGGGCCGACAGGCGCAAAAATAAAAAAACCACAGTGTAACGCACACAAGCCTTGGGGAATAGATAAATAAGGCGAACGCAAAAAAAAACAAAAAAAACAAACAAACAAACAAATTCTGGTGCTGAACTAAACTTTTATTTTGGGTTCCACTTTAGCTCTGTTCAGTTTTCTAGTCTAGTGTTGAAATGTTGGGTCAGTGTATCTCTCATAACTGTCATACAAGAGACGGTCCTGTAACACACGTCTGCAGTTTGTTCATTTAGTACACATGAGCGCAGTGGTGAAGCAGACAGTTGAAGTTTGTATATGTGTTTATTCAGTCTGATATGCCCTGTTCTGAGACGAAGAGGTGATCTGTTCCTGCCGATCAAAAGGGTGGTAGTCGTCACTCAATAGAGCCAATATCTTTCTTACAATGCCATATAACTGATTGATACATGGACTTGAAGAGTTGTCATACTTATATCTAAAAGTTTTTCTGTATCAAGTGTTCCTACCTATATAAATATACCTAAATTTCCTAGTAGCAGTTTTACATTGCAAGAATAGATGTGTTCAGTGGGTGACCCAAAGTATTTCAGAGTGAATGAGTTCAGAGCTTTCAGCACAGATCTGTGAAGATGACTGCCTGCTGGCAGTCAGAATTGTTGTTATAAATCATGTTCACAGCTTGAACCTCGGTTGTATAATTAGAGCAGAATTTACCAAAGTTAATACTCCTTTACCCTCTGGTCCCTTGGAAAAATAAGTTATGCACTGTTTTATTTCTGTTTTGTCCTGTCAAGAATCGACGTCACTGCATTCCTGGCTGACCCATAGGTGTTCAGTTTCCATAATTAAATAGTGTAAGGTGTAGACACTAATGGTTTCCTGGTTGTACATACACACTCCTGCTCCATCCTCTCATGCACCCCAGCCTGCTGTATGATATATAGTTACAACCATGAACAGTGAATAAGATCACTAACCTTCCAGTATATCATAAAATGCAACTAAACAAGGTTGTGTATGGGGCTAGTGACCTCATTGCGCAAAACTAATTGCTACAGAGCAACAAAGTGCTTTGATATATTTCCATCAGTGACCAAGTCTTCCATGTTTCCTTTATGTTAGTTTCAAGCTCTCTTATCCTTGAGTGTTTTGATCAGCCTCTACTTCTCTTGCCTTGGGATTCCAAAAAGGAGACTGTCTCGTAATTATATCAACTGCCTTCTCTAGTGTGTGTCCAATTCAACGCCAGCGTCTTCCCCTGGTTGTTTTTGTTGTTCTTCATGATTCAGAGCATACAATTGAATGGACTTTACACACACACATTAACAACTCTACAAACAGCCAAATAGATCATAAGAACAGCAAACAAACAAAACTTGGCTGAACAGATGGGCCATGGATAAAACAGGGAGGGAGGTCTACAGACATATGGCATGCCCCAATCCAAATAACAGTATCAATTAACTCACAAAGAAGGATCAGAGCAAAATTTTCAAGAACCAAAACACATCCTGCTTAACAAGCACCTGACAGCTGTGCACACACCAATACAAAATCATTCTCTTTGAGGGCTTAGCCCTTAAAGATGTTAGGAAAATGCTTCTTCCTTTGAGGCCAGATAAATGGAACACTTTGTATGGCACTAGACAACAAATGACATAAACAAGCAGATAACATTATATGGCATTGGGCTGAAGGTCGAGAGACCGAATGCTGCTGAATTCGTAACAACATAATGACGAATAATATTATTGTTATTATTATCATTATTACACCTCATTATTCAAGTTTAACATTTCTGGCACATCCTCCAGGGGCCAGGCCATTTAACTGCGAGGTCTGCTCTAAAGCCTTTAAACACAAGCATCATCTAACGGAACACCTCAGACTTCACAGTGGAGAGAAACCATTCAAGTGTCGTAAATGTGGGAAACGGTTCTCCCACTCTGGTTCCTACAGCCAGCATATGAACCATCGGTGAGTGTCTCTCAGAGATTTGGTGTAGCTATAAAGTGAGTGTGCATCAGAGATTCAATTGGGAGTGGATGTGTTATTTTTGTTGGTGTACAAATGAATATATCCAATGTTGTGGTTCCTGAAGCAGGGCCGAGATTTGGATTTTCATCTTCTGACCATGAGGACATGCTTTTAAAATGTTGATAAAGCACAGGTTATAATAAAAACTTATCCAGTGCAATGTTGGTGACTGTAAGGGCAAGGAGCCTTTATTCCTCATACCTATAAATTCTTTTCTCAGTGAACCTCAGCAATGGAAATAAACCTCATGGTGTCAGAAAACAAACAAAAATGTAATACGTAACAGTCAAAACTTTCATCTCCATATGGAGCACAGATCTTCAAGAAATGACAACACCCAGTCATCAGCTCCTGAGCCATCCCATCCAGCCCTGTCCATGTCTTCACTATTTCCTTCGTGTTTGTTTGAAGTTCTCTTCTCATTGTGCTTTGTTCTCTACCACACTTCCTCAGGGGATTCCAGAACAGAGCCTACCTTGTAATGTTATCAGTTGCTTTCCTTGATGCGTTACTTTCCAGCATTGATCTCTTTTCACATCCTGTTCCACTAATATCTGTCTAGTTTTTTCTAACACTTCCACACCAGTGACCTTATCAAATCCAGTTGAGTCTCTCCATTCTGTGCAGGTACCCACATGTGAAGGTCTGTACATTTATGACTGTTCTTTTTGTTGTTCTCCATATTTATATAATACAGAATGCGATCAAGATGCTGAGCAGCACATGAGCTGCAGTGGTCAGTGACCCATAGCTGACTGCTAGCGTCAGGGCCAGCGAATCAGAGCTGCCAAGACCCTTCTACACCTCTACGCGGTGATCCTGGATAACATGCTGCAGCAGGGCAGACTGGCTAAGGAGAAGGGATCGAAGAGGGAATGCTAACCCGATACTAAAAAAATGCTTGCTGAAGTCAGATGTGCTGGAACGAAAGGTGCAAATATCGCAGCCAAGCTGTAAACTACGACACAACGCATTCCATTCTCTGGACTACATTCTGCTACTTACCCTTTCAGGGTTTGGTAGTGGGAGATTGAGAATGAAAGAAGAAGAAGATGAAGATATAATACAGAATAACGATTACTGCACTCTGATCAGACATGTAGGTTTGGTCAGACACGTAGGTTCTCAGTCTCTCTAAGTAAATGGAGGGACTGTACTGATGATTCCTGTAGCTTGTTAGTTGTACACACTCCTGTTGCATCCCCTCAGTAGATCATCCCAGCTTAGCTCACATTTTATGTCAAATATATTTGTTATCTTAATTACTTAACCTAACGTTTTCATACTGGTTTAGAAGACTCTGCAGTCTGTATACAATCAGTTTCATTTACATGTCCTTGTTAAAAAAACTATGCGCATACAATCTATTCTTAAATGCATTAAATGTGTCTGCCTCCAGTACCTCCTGTGGCAATGGATTCCAAACATTCACCACTCTCTGACTAAAACAATATTTCCTAATATCTAATCTGGACCTCTAGGCCTTTACAAAATCTAGATAAGTAGCATCCAATGGTCCCCCTTTATCTATCATTTTAGCAACCTCCTCCATGAATTCTAATAGATTTGTTAAGCACGATCTCCCTCTAGTAAAACCATGCTGACTATTTCTGATTAGATTAAACTTGTCTAAATGCATTACTTTGTTTTATTTGATTATTGACTAACAATTTACAGACTATGTTTGTTAAACTTCCCGGTCTGTAATTTGCTGGATCTTATCTTTTTTCCTTTTTGAATAAGGGGATAGCTCCTGCATCTTTTCAATCCCTTGTAACAATTCCTTTCACTAGTGATTGAGAACATAATATAGCAAATGGTTTTGCTAGCAAGTCTCTAATTTAAAACAGCAATTTTGAACGAATACCATCTTGACCTGGACACTTATCCACTTTCAACACCTCCAATATTTTAAAAACCATTTCCTTCATAATACAGATTGATCTTAATTCCACTGTATCCAAGTCTCTTTGGAAAACATCTATAGGCACTGGGATCTTGGAGCAGCCTTCTTTTGTGTAGATTGCCAAAGTACTGATTGAGTAGATTAGCTGCAAGACTATTCTCACTTATTATTTTTCCTGTGTTATCTATGAGAGGGCCTACTTTGTCTTTCATTCTTTGTTTATCAGTTCAGGTACCATCTCCACATTGAAAGTCGGCTGCAATAGATCTCTAATGTTCTATCTCTTGTCACAATGGTACAATCTGCCAAGCTTTACCCTGTACATTATAGAGTTGCTTACCTCGTACAACTGTTGCCAACCACCTTCCCTTCCCTATTGTTACCATAAAGACCGAATGCGGAACGACGACATTCGTAGTATGGTTGGCATTACGCCCTGTGCCGAATACATTTTCAGATAGAAAATACATTCATTTGGTCATCTCACGAGAATGCACTCATCAACATGCTTACAACACTGGTAGATCGGTTACAGGGCAAGGGGGCCGCCGGAGGACAGTTGGATAGATGACATTAGAGTGATTGTGCAGCATCACAGGCTCACATTTACGCAACACACTTTGCACAGGACACACTAGGAGTGAAGCGTCCTTTTCACAATCTCAACATCCCCGGTTTGAATCACCCTCGTGTCCAGTTTGACAGACATGGGTTTTTATTTTGTTGGCTCCTCCACATACGGAAAGTAATGGCAACCTACCATACTGCACACTTGCCAAGAAACATTTAACAGCCAAATAGGTTGGCAGTTGTAAGAAGTGACGTTCTGCAAAGGACATGTTACTTACTTACACCATAAAAACATTACAAGTTGTGTCAAATATGAACTATCTATCATAAAAAAGTGACATGTTGTGTCAAATATGAACTATCCACTCTTTTTTGTTCTCTTACCCAGATATAAGTACTGTAAACCTTCCGATGGTGAGGATGATGACAACCCTGCTCTATCAAGCAAGGAAGACTAAGAATCTTATCATTTCTTGGATGTCGAAATGTGTGAATTATGATTGACTATGCAAGAGAAACTACTGAACGAGATACTGGAGCAGGGAAAGATCTTCTGTTGGATCTGATTCTATATCGGATGGGGTATAGATAGTGTAATATTCAGAGGAGACAGTAGTAGGTAAAGATGGTCAAATATCAGATAGCGCTATTAGAGAAGGCTTCATTGTATGAGGTCTCAGACTGTGAGGTTCCGTTTCTCGCTGGCCTGTATTATTATAATATAATAAGAATAATAGTTGCAAGCAATAGTTGCCCATCGCAAGAAGAGATGGCAGCACATACGACATGTGCTGCAAAATGAGATACCATATTACTGTAACGTCATATCTTAGACTCTGCTGTATGTGAGACACACATGTAAGGAGTCAACCATTGGGTTGCCGCCCCTTCTGTTCCTACTGGCAGATTGATTTTACTTGGCCTCAGTGATGATATTCTGCTCAGAAACTGAGCACTCTGTGTGATGTTAGTGCGCCACATGGAACACGTTCGGGCAATCTCCTTCCAGGAAATGACATCAATGTTGTAACTCTTCATAGACATTTTGAAAGAGTCTTTGTAGCATTTCTTGCCCTCACCCTTTGGCCCAATATCATGTAATGTTACCTGTACATGTTTGTTAGTTGTTGTTGAGTACCAAACAAGTGTTCCATTTATCTGCCTCTGAGGAAGAAACATTTTTCAAACATCATTGAGCACGCGTGGCACTCAAAGAGATTATGATCAATGGTTTCATTTGACTGTGTTGTAGAAGGATTTTCTTCAGGTGCTTGTTAAGTGTGATGTGTTGGGCTCTCGGGAAATGGTGCTCTGATTCCTTCTTGTGAGTTAATACTGTTACAACTGTTCAGTCAACTGTCCATATTTGCTATTTGTATTAGCTGTTTTGTTGCTCTATGTGCATCTTCATGTAAAATCATTGTTATTGAAACCACCACTGCAGATCCTCGGATCCGATACAGGTTTCCTGTAAAGAACAAGATGTAACTTTAGCTTTAACTTTCACTTGAAGTGAAAAGACAATTTATCATATCAGGTACCGGTATCCCTATTAAGAAATGGTCTCATTATATGATGTCTCCACTTATATTGGGGGGGGGGGGGGAGTTTCCTTCTCTGCTGTCTTGTAATAGTATATAGCAGGCGTGGTTCCATAGATCTTTTTTTTTTTTTTAGGATGAAGTGTTACAGATTTCACTGCACATTTTGCCATTTTTAGATTGGACGATCACGGTTAGGATTTCATTGTCGCTGTTAATCGTATTAGGTGGTTTGAAGGTCAAGGTTAGGGATTCAGTGTTACTGTTAAATCCAATTAGGTGGTCCAGATTGAAATTCCCATCTGGCTTGTTTTTATAGGTGACTAGAAGGTCAAGGTTAGGGCATCAATGTCACCAGTAATTACATTGTTATTAGATAGAAGATCAAGGTTAAGGTTGCAATGTCATGGATAGGACTATCGTGTTTCAGTCAATCAACTAATTAAAACAGTTTCAGCTGCCTGTGGAGTATGAGCTTCAACAAATACAGGTCAGGTCATTAAATGTTGGACCTCTCTATATCTATATAAGATTTTGTGGCTTAAAGTTTCTACAGGATGCAGTAGCCAGTCCCATCCCCAGCCCCCCTTAGTTTCCTCATCCAACATGCCTAGCAGGTTACTATAGTAATCTTTGCTCACCATCAAGTCATGGTAACACTCATGCAAAAGTTGTGTTACAAGTCGAACAAACATAACATAGACCTCGGTCTGAAGCTAACAATGGGCTGTGGAAATGAAGCTCATTATTTATATGTCAGATAGTGTTTGTTGCTGTGATAATAGTTAGTCTCATGTTGAACATATCAGTCGCTGTGTGGACCGCTACGTTATTCATTGTGAATGGAGGGATAAAATCCCTACACATCCAGGGTAAATCATTGAGGATGGAAGGATATACCCACTACACTAACCCTGGGTCATTCATTGGTGGCAGAGGGATAGACCCATTCTGGGTCCTTCATTGGGATCAGAGAGATAGACTAACTACACATATCCTCAGTTCTTCATCGAGAATGCAGAGATATACACTTCATTCACTCAGGATCCTTCTTTGAGTATGCAGGAATAGATTCACTACACACACATCTAGGGCTGTTCATTGAAGATAGAGGGATAGACCCTCTGCATCCACCCTGGCTCCTTGATTGGAGACAGGGGATAGACATCCAACACTATCACAGGGTCATTCATTGAGAATGGAGGGACAGAACCACTACACCCACTAAGCAACCTTGATTCTAAGAGATCATGATAAAATTATAATTGTTAGGGATCACAGTTGCACAGGCACGTGATAGTTATAATTGTAACAGACAATGACAAGGGTCCATGATGGTTTGTAATTATAAGGGACAACAACAAGGGCCCATGATGGGTTGTAATTGTAAGGGACAACAAGGGCCCATGATGGGTTGTAATTGTAAGGGACAACAAGGGCCCATGATGGGTTGTAATTGTAAGGGATAAGGGCCCATGATGGGTTGTAATTGTAAGGGACAACAAGGGCCCATGATGGTTTGTAATTATAAGGGACAACAACAAGGGCCCATGATGGGTTGTAATTGTAAGGGATGACAAGGGCCCATGATGGGTTGTAATTGTAAGGGACAAGGGCCCATGATGGGTTGTAATTGTAAGGGACAACAAGGGCCCATGATGTGCTGTAATTATAAGGAACAACAACAAGGGCCATGATGGGTTGTAATTGTGAAAGACCACAGAAGCTACTATAATCTGTTATAATTATAAGGGACTATGACAAGTTACAATTATAATGGATCACCAAGAATGTTGACCTCAGTATGGTATGACATTAATGGAACACGATAGGTTGCCATTATAATGGACCACGATAGGTTGCTATTATAATGGACCACGATTATAAATAATTATAAAGGGACATGATTACATCCTTTTTTTAAATAAAAATTCAATGTAGTGATATATATATATATATATATGTTACAGCTTCACTTGATTGTGAAATATGTGTGTATGTTTAAATTGATTTTGTTTTAAACATTTTGTTGTGCCACATATTATATTTAGATTGCTATATCTGCGCATTTTGGCTCAGGACGGCTGATGCATGTCTTTATGTTTGTTAACTGTCTCTAGCCTTTATGTGTCATTAGAC
Organism: Ariolimax columbianus; assembly: GCA_036924085.1. Lineage (NCBI taxonomy): Eukaryota > Metazoa > Mollusca > Gastropoda > Stylommatophora > Arionidae > Ariolimax > Ariolimax columbianus. The sequence goes on from JAVGWX010000014.1 coordinate 24,911,258, forward strand.
TACATTTAAGGAAGCAGGAAGTTGTCTTTCTCCTTGGGGCCAAATAACTTCATCTACCCAGAGCATTCTGGTTTTATGATACGACAGATTTGCTCCTCATCTCTTATCATGTTAGTTGAAAGAGTTCAATCTTGTGTAGGCCAGAACCTTTGCTGTCAGAGGCTGTGTGTTGTACATGTTTTTGGGACATTTTGTTAGGATTGAGAGTTCATCCTAGTCTCCTCTCGTGGCTATGATTAAGGACCACTTAGAACTAAACAGTTTTAAAATAAAACATGTCATTCAAAAAGTCTTTGATTTGAAAAAAAAATATTTAGTTAACATCTTTTTTTTTTTAAAGTCAAGACTTATAGAACCAAATATATATGTTTATTTTGTAACTGAGACTTCTGAAACTAAATCTATATGTTTATTTTTTAATTGGGAATTGTAAAACTAAATGTGTTAATATTTTATTTGGGATTTTAAAAACTAAACATATATGTGTATATTTTTTATTGAATCTTTTAAAACTAATTCTGTATGTTTTTGTATTAATTCAGACTTTTTACAACTAAATATATGTTACATTCTTTAATTGAGACTTCTGGAAGTAAATATGTATGTTTATTTTATAATTGAGACTTGTAAAACGAAATATATATACATTAATTTTTTTAATTCATACTTTTAAAAATAAATGTTTGTTTATTTTTTAATATAGGACTTTTAAAACTAAATATATAGTTAAAATATTTTTAATATCTCTCCAAACTAAATATATGTGTTGTTTTTTTTAAATATTTAGGGCTTTTAAAATGAAATGTTGATATTAATTTTTGTTCAACCCTTTCCAATACTTGAAAGTGTTGCCATTGGGGGGGGGGGGGGGGGGGGGGGGGTGTTACTCAACAGAGCTGTATTTTTCAGTTAAATCCCTCAAAAATATTACTAAAAGTACCTTTCATTGTGTCCCAGTCAAAGTCTGAATAGGATATGTGTTGAATATCCACGTGTAATCCAGATGCATGAGCATTGGTCAGATCAGGTTAATAAAATTATTTCTCTGGTCTTGTCGTCCTAATTTCATCAGAAAGGTCGACTCCAACCATGTGCATATACCAGAAGCATATAGTTCGTTCAATCAATCAAAGCCTGTCACTCCTCTAGGTGCATAGACCATTGATAACATCTCGCCCGTAACCACGGTCCTGGGCTGCTCTTTCTTCCGCTCTCCAGGTGTAGTCATTTAATCTTAGTTCCTTCTCACATTCTCTTCTGCATTTATTTTTGGACCTAGCTCTTTCCCTTTGTCTGAGTATTCCATGTAATAGCCTGTCTGGCTATGTTGGACAGTGTCTTCCATAGCGTATGCCCTATCCAGCCCCATTTTCTTCGCTTAGTTTGTTGTTTCAGGGGCTATTGTTCACTCCTTTTCCATATGTCTTCATTCCTTACTATGTCTTGTCACTTTATGTTCACCATCCTTTATAGGCATCTGTTAACAATGGACTGGAGGTTTTTTTGTATGGCCTTGGTCATTCTCTATGTTTTCGCCCCATACAGCAGCACCAACTTGACACTGATGTTGAATAGTCTAACTTTGGTGTGAATTTTGATTTATCTGGATCTCCAAAAGTTGTTTAGTGCCAGGAATGCTAGTCTTGCTTTTCCAATGTTGGTGCTTACATCTTCATCAGTACCACCTGAAGTGTTAATTGTGCTGCCCAAAATGATAAAGGTATACACTTCTTCCAACAGTTCTTCCTTCATCATGATGGGTTTTTGGTTAAAAGTGTTGAGTTTAAGTAGCTTGCTTTTCTCCATATTGATATTCAGTTCCAATTTGGCTGATTGTTCTTTCAAAGTTTTTCTTGCATGTAGTGAGAGTTTGTTGCTATGTAGCAATTGCCGGCAATAGTGTTTTGATACAGATTTAAACTAAATTAAACTGAAAATGATGTTTTGTGCGCTACCGATGCCTACCTAATGAACTGAGAATGGTTAATTGGGACTAAATGTATAAGGTTATTTTTCAATTGGAACTTTTAAAACTAAATGTATATGTTTATTTTGTTTTAATTTGTACTTTTAAAACTAAGCATACAGCCTGGGTTAGTCACTCCTCTTTTAGTCTACGCTGTAAATGTTAAAAATTCAATATTTATGATTATCTTTGAATTTACTTTGGGAAGGAACATGAATTCTCAGGTCTGGATTTAGACTTTTGTAACTAAATGTTTGTTATTTGTATTGAGTTCTTATAGTTTGAACTGTCACTTTTATTTATATTGTTAAGATGACACTTTTAAACTGTTAAATTGATGATACTCTTTGAATTAATTATTATGTTTATGTTTGCTTGAATTGATAATTTGTTCTGTTATGTTGTTCAATTCTTGCTGCATTCTATTTATTTTATTTTTGAAGAAAAAAAACCTTGTTCTATTTCTGAACTGTAAATATCATGGATGTGAGTCTGTACAAGTTTTCTGTCTCTGACATTTCTTCTAGTGTACAGACTGTACACTGTTTTGTACATGTTTCTTTCCCTAAATAGTTTTATAAATAACTTACTGATGTAATCACTCCACTTCTACCACAAGGTGTACAGGTTTTCTTTTCTGTCTCTTGGGACATAGTTTCTACAGCTTGGAGTAGCTGGTCCTATGCCCAACAATCCTTATTCTCCTCTTATCATATGTTGGCAGGTATATTCTTAGCCTGGTCATCAGACCAATGGCTTTCAACTAGAGTCACTTTAAAAGCTGAGGTCTAGTACAATCAAGTCTCTAGCACTTCATCCCTGACAGCAGCGTTGACTATGTTGAACTTTTATGGTAGTCCCATATCAGACAGTGCAGTCGGAGATGAAGTGTTGGAGACTTGATTGTGTTATTGGTATACGGGTTATAGTTTGGTCATGTGTGCAGGTTTATGTTCATCCCGTGTATGAGTTCTGATGCACTGAAAATTACATGAATGCGGGCCTTGTGTAGTCCGAGTGCTGGAAGATGAGCTCTAAAAGTATCACTACAAAAATTAATATTTTGTATTCTTGCCAGTTTCTTTTGCTAATTCCACATGCTGGAGAAACTCAACTAAATCCAAGAGCTTCCATTCCACTAATCAAATGTTGTAGGTCAGTGGTTCTCAACCTGATCCTGACTCATTCATCCATCTTCATATTGCTGCTTGTCAAATAGAGGGCCTCTTACCAAACATGGAAGGCTCTTTACTGAATAATAATGCCCCTTACTGAAAATATAAGCCCCTTACTGAAAAGATAAGCCCCCATAACAACCATAAAAGGCTACTTGCCTAACAGAAAGCCCCTTACCAAACATAGAAGGCTACTTACCAAACACACAAGGCTACTTACCAAATATACAAGGCTACTTGCCTAACAGAAAGCCCCGTACCAAACATAGAAGGCTACTTACCAAACATAGAAGGCTAAATACCAAACATGGAAGGCTACTTACCAAACATAGATGGCTACTTACAAAACATAGATGGCTACTTACCAAACATAGAAGGCTACTTACCAAACATAGAAGGCTACTTACCAAACATAGAAAGCTACTTACTAAACATAGAAAGCTACTTACCAAACATAGAAGGCTACTTACCAAACAGAAGACTACTTACCAAACACAGAAGGCTACTTACCAAACATAGAATGCTACTTACCAAACATAGAAGGCTACTTACCAAACATAGAAGGCTACTTAGCAAACATAGAAGACTACTTACAAAACATAGAAGACTACTTACCAAACATAGAAGGCTACTTACCAAACATAGAAGGCTACTTACCAAACATAGAAGGCTACTTACCAAACATAGAAGACTACTTACAAAACATAGAAGACTACTTACAAAACATAGAAGACTACTAACCAAACATAGAAGGCTACTTACCAAACATAGAAGGCTACTTACCAAACATAGAAGGCTACTTACCAAACATAGGCTACTTACCAAACATAGAAGGCTACTTACCAAACATAGAAAGCTACTTACCAAACATAGAAGCTACTTACCAAACATAGAAGGCTACTTACCAAACATAGAAGGCTACTTACCAAACATAGAAGGCTACTTACCAAACATAGAAGGCTACTTACCAAACATAGAAAGCTACTTACCAAACATAGAAAGCTACTTACCAAACATAGAAGGCTACTTACCAAACACAGAAGGCTACTTACCAAACACAGAAGGCTACTTACCAAACATAGAATGCTACTTACCAAACATAGAAGGCTACTTACCAAACATAGAAGACTACTTACAAAACATAGAAGACTACTTACCAAACATAGAAGGCTACTTACCAAACATAGAAGGCTACTTACCAAACATAGAAGGCTACTTACCAAACATAGAAGGCTACTTAGCAAACATAGAAGACTACTTACAAAACATAGAAGGCTACTTACCAAACATAGAAGGCTACTTACCAAACATAGAAGGCTACTTACCAAACATAGAAGGCTACTTACCAAACATAGAAAGCTACTTACCAAACATAGAAGGCTACTTACCAAACATAGAATGCTACTTACCAAACATAGAAAGCTACTTACCAAACATAGAAGGCTACTTACCAAACATAGAAGACTACTTACCAAACATAGAAGGCTACTTAGCAAACATAGAAGACTACTTACAAAACATAGAAGACTACTTACCAAACATAGAAGGCTACTTACCAAACATAGAAGGCTACTTACCAAACATAGAAGGCTACTTACCAAACATAGAAGACTACTTACAAAACATAGAAGACTACTTACAAAACATAGAAGACTACTAACCAAACATAGAAGGCTACTTACCAAACATAGAAGGCTACTTACCAAACATAGAAGGCTACTTACCAAACATAGAAGGCTACTTACCAAACATAGGCTACTTACCAAACATAGAAGGCTACTTACTAAACATAGAAAGCTACTTACCAAACATAGAAGGCTACTTACCAAACATTAGAAGACTACCAAACACAGAAGGCTACTTACCAAACATAGAATGCTACTTACCAAACATAGAAGGCTACTTACCAAACATAGAAGGCTACTTAGCAAACATAGAAGACTACTTACAAAACATAGAAGACTACTTACCAAACATAGAAGGCTACTTACCAAACATAGAAGGCTACTTACCAAACATAGAAGGCTACTTACCAAACATAGAAGGCTACTTAGCAAACATAGAAGACTACTTACAAAACATAGAAGGCTACTTACCAAACATAGAAGGCTACTTACCAAACATAGAAGGCTACTTACCAAACATAGAAGGCTACTTACCAAACATAGAAAGCTACTTACCAAACATAGAAGGCTACTTACCAAACATAGAATGCTACTTACCAAACATAGAAAGCTACTTACCAAACATAGAAGGCTACTTACCAAACATAGAAGACTACTTACCAAACATAGAAGGCTACTTAGCAAACATAGAAGACTACTTACAAAACATAGAAGACTACTTACCAAACATAGAAGGCTACTTACCAAACATAGAAGGCTACTTACCAAACATAGAAGGCTACTTACCAAACATAGAAGACTACTTACAAAACATAGAAGACTACTTACAAAACATAGAAGACTACTAACCAAACATAGAAGGCTACTTACCAAACATAGAAGGCTACTTACCAAACATAGAAGGCTACTTACCAAACATAGGCTACTTACCAAACATAGAAGGCTACTTACCAAACATAGAAAGCTACTTACCAAACATAGAAGCTACTTACCAAACATAGAAGGCTACTTACCAAACATAGAAGGCTACTTACCAAACATAGAAGGCTACTTACCAAACATAGAAGGCTACTTACCAAACATAGAAGGCTACTTACCAAACATAGAAAGCTACTTACCAAACATAGAAGGCTACTTACCAAACACAGAAGGCTACTTACCAAACACAGAAGGCTACTTACCAAACACAGAAGACTACTTACAAAACATAGAAGGCTACTTACCAAACACAGAAGGCTACTTACCAAACACAGAAGGCTACTTACCAAACATAGAATGCTACTTACCAAACATAGAAGGCTACTTACCAAACATAGAAGACTACTTACAAAACATAGAAGACTACTTACAAAACATAGAAGACTACTAACCAAACATAGAAGGCTACTTACCAAACATAGAAGGCTACTTACCAAACATAGAAGGCTACTTACCAAACATAGGCTACTTACCAAACATAGAAGGCTACTTACCAAACATAGAAAGCTACTTACCAAACATAGAAGCTACTTACCAAACATAGAAGGCTACTTACCAAACATAGAAGGCTACTTACCAAACATAGAAGGCTACTTACCAAACATAGAAGGCTACTTACCAAACATAGAAGGCTACTTACCAAACATAGAAAGCTACTTACCAAACATAGAAGGCTACTTACCAAACACAGAAGGCTACTTACCAAACACAGAAAGCTACTTACCAAACACAGAAGACTACTTACAAAACATAGAAGGCTACTTACCAAACACAGAAGGCTACTTACCAAACACAGAAGGCTACTTACCAAACATAGAATGCTACTTACCAAACATAGAAGGCTACTTACCAAACATAGAAGACTACTTACAAAACATAGAAGACTACTTACAAAACATAGAAGACTACTAACCAAACATAGAAGGCTACTTACCAAACATAGAAGGCTACTTACCAAACATAGGCTACTTACCAAACATAGAAGGCTACTTACTAAACATAGAAAGCTACTTACCAAACATAGAAGGCTACTTACCAAACATTAGAAGACTACCAAACACAGAAGGCTACTTACCAAACATAGAAGGCTACTTACCAAACATAGAAAGCTACTTACCAAACATAGAAGGCTACTTAGCAAACATAGAAGACTACTTACAAAACATAGAAGACTACTTACCAAACATAGAAGACTACTTACCAAACATAGAAGGCTACTTATCAATCATAGAAGGCTACTTACCAAACATAGAAGGCTACTTAGCAAACATAGAAGGCTACTTACCAAACATAGAAGGCTACTTACCAAACATAGAAGGCTACTTACCAAACATAGAAGGCTACTTACCAAACATAGAAGGCTACTTACCAAACATAGAAAGCTACTTACCAAACATAGAAGGCTACTTACCAAACATAGAAGGCTACTTAGCAAACATAGAAGACTACTTACAAAACATAGAAGACTACTTACCAAACATAGAAGGCTACTTACCAAACATAGAAGGCTACTTACCAAACATAGAAGGCTACTTACCAAACATAGAAGACTACTTACAAAACATAGAAGACTACTTACAAAACATAGAAGACTACTAACCAAACATAGAAGGCTACTTACCAAACATAGAAGGCTACTTACCAAACATAGAAGGCTACTTACCAAACATAGAAGGCTACTTACCAAACATAGGCTACTTACCAAACATAGAAGGCTACTTACCAAACATAGAAAGCTACTTACCAAACATAGAAGCTACTTACCAAACATAGAAGGCTACTTACCAAACATAGAAGGCTACTTACCAAACATAGAAGGCTACTTACCAAACATAGAAGGCTACTTACCAAACATAGAAGGCTACTTACCAAACATAGAAAGCTACTTACCAAACATAGAAAGCTACTTACCAAACATAGAAGGCTACTTACCAAACACAGAAGGCTACTTACCAAACACAGAAGGCTACTTACCAAACATAGAAGGCTACTTACCAAACATAGAAGGCTACTTACCAAACATAGGCTACTTACCAAACATAGAAGGCTACTTACTAAACATAGAAAGCTACTTACCAAACATAGAAGGCTACTTACCAAACATTAGAAGACTACCAAACACAGAAGGCTACTTACCAAACATAGAATGCTACTTACCAAACATAGAAGGCTACTTACCAAACATAGAAGGCTACTTAGCAAACATAGAAGACTACTTACAAAACATAGAAAGCTACTTACCAAACATAGAAGGCTACTTACCAAACATAGAATGCTACTTACCAAACATAGAAAGCTACTTACCAAACATAGAAGGCTACTTACCAAACATAGAAGACTACTTACCAAACATAGAAGGCTACTTAGCAAACATAGAAGACTACTTACAAAACATAGAAGACTACTTACCAAACATAGAAGGCTACTTACCAAACATAGAAGGCTACTTACCAAACATAGAAGGCTACTTACCAAACATAGAAGACTACTTACAAAACATAGAAGACTACTTACAAAACATAGAAGACTACTAACCAAACATAGAAGGCTACTTACCAAACATAGAAGGCTACTTACCAAACATAGAAGGCTACTTACCAAACATAGGCTACTTACCAAACATAGAAGGCTACTTACCAAACATAGAAAGCTACTTACCAAACATAGAAGCTACTTACCAAACATAGAAGGCTACTTACCAAACATAGAAGGCTACTTACCAAACATAGAAGGCTACTTACCAAACATAGAAGGCTACTTACCAAACATAGAAGGCTACTTACCAAACATAGAAAGCTACTTACCAAACATAGAAGGCTACTTACCAAACACAGAAGGCTACTTACCAAACACAGAAGGCTACTTACCAAACACAGAAGACTACTTACAAAACATAGAAGGCTACTTACCAAACACAGAAGGCTACTTACCAAACACAGAAGGCTACTTACCAAACATAGAATGCTACTTACCAAACATAGAAGGCTACTTACCAAACATAGAAGACTACTTACAAAACATAGAAGACTACTTACAAAACATAGAAGACTACTAACCAAACATAGAAGGCTACTTACCAAACATAGAAGGCTACTTACCAAACATAGAAGGCTACTTACCAAACATAGGCTACTTACCAAACATAGAAGGCTACTTACCAAACATAGAAAGCTACTTACCAAACATAGAAGCTACTTACCAAACATAGAAGGCTACTTACCAAACATAGAAGGCTACTTACCAAACATAGAAGGCTACTTACCAAACATAGAAGGCTACTTACCAAACATAGAAGGCTACTTACCAAACATAGAAAGCTACTTACCAAACATAGAAGGCTACTTACCAAACACAGAAGGCTACTTACCAAACACAGAAAGCTACTTACCAAACACAGAAGACTACTTACAAAACATAGAAGGCTACTTACCAAACACAGAAGGCTACTTACCAAACACAGAAGGCTACTTACCAAACATAGAATGCTACTTACCAAACATAGAAGGCTACTTACCAAACATAGAAGACTACTTACAAAACATAGAAGACTACTTACAAAACATAGAAGACTACTAACCAAACATAGAAGGCTACTTACCAAACATAGAAGGCTACTTACCAAACATAGGCTACTTACCAAACATAGAAGGCTACTTACTAAACATAGAAAGCTACTTACCAAACATAGAAGGCTACTTACCAAACATTAGAAGACTACCAAACACAGAAGGCTACTTACCAAACACAGAAGGCTACTTACCAAACACAGAAGACTACTTACAAAACATAGAAGGCTACTTACCAAACACAGAAGGCTACTTACCAAACACAGAAGGCTACTTACCAAACATAGAATGCTACTTACCAAACATAGAAGGCTACTTACCAAACATAGAAGACTACTTACAAAACATAGAAGACTACTTACAAAACATAGAAGACTACTAACCAAACATAGAAGGCTACTTACCAAACATAGAAGGCTACTTACCAAACATAGAAGGCTACTTACCAAACATAGGCTACTTACCAAACATAGAAGGCTACTTACCAAACATAGAAAGCTACTTACCAAACATAGAAGCTACTTACCAAACATAGAAGGCTACTTACCAAACATAGAAGGCTACTTACCAAACATAGAAGGCTACTTACCAAACATAGAAGGCTACTTACCAAACATAGAAGGCTACTTACCAAACATAGAAAGCTACTTACCAAACATAGAAGGCTACTTACCAAACACAGAAGGCTACTTACCAAACACAGAAAGCTACTTACCAAACACAGAAGACTACTTACAAAACATAGAAGGCTACTTACCAAACACAGAAGGCTACTTACCAAACACAGAAGGCTACTTACCAAACATAGAATGCTACTTACCAAACATAGAAGGCTACTTACCAAACATAGAAGACTACTTACAAAACATAGAAGACTACTTACAAAACATAGAAGACTACTAACCAAACATAGAAGGCTACTTACCAAACATAGAAGGCTACTTACCAAACATAGGCTACTTACCAAACATAGAAGGCTACTTACTAAACATAGAAAGCTACTTACCAAACATAGAAGGCTACTTACCAAACATTAGAAGACTACCAAACACAGAAGGCTACTTACCAAACATAGAAGGCTACTTACCAAACATAGAAAGCTACTTACCAAACATAGAAGGCTACTTAGCAAACATAGAAGACTACTTACAAAACATAGAAGACTACTTACCAAACATAGAAGACTACTTACCAAACATAGAAGGCTACTTATCAATCATAGAAGGCTACTTACCAAACATAGAAGGCTACTTAGCAAACATAGAAGGCTACTTACCAAACATAGAAGGCTACTTACCAAACATAGAAGGCTACTTACCAAACATAGAAGGCTACTTACCAAACATAGAAGGCTACTTACCAAACATAGAAAGCTACTTACCAAACATAGAAGGCTACTTACCAAACATAGAAGGCTACTTAGCAAACATAGAAGACTACTTACAAAACATAGAAGACTACTTACCAAACATAGAAGGCTACTTACCAAACATAGAAGGCTACTTACCAAACATAGAAGGCTACTTACCAAACATAGAAGACTACTTACAAAACATAGAAGACTACTTACAAAACATAGAAGACTACTAACCAAACATAGAAGGCTACTTACCAAACATAGAAGGCTACTTACCAAACATAGAAGGCTACTTACCAAACATAGAAGGCTACTTACCAAACATAGGCTACTTACCAAACATAGAAGGCTACTTACCAAACATAGAAAGCTACTTACCAAACATAGAAGCTACTTACCAAACATAGAAGGCTACTTACCAAACATAGAAGGCTACTTACCAAACATAGAAGGCTACTTACCAAACATAGAAGGCTACTTACCAAACATAGAAGGCTACTTACCAAACATAGAAAGCTACTTACCAAACATAGAAAGCTACTTACCAAACATAGAAGGCTACTTACCAAACACAGAAGGCTACTTACCAAACACAGAAGGCTACTTACCAAACATAGAAGGCTACTTACCAAACATAGAAGGCTACTTACCAAACATAGGCTACTTACCAAACATAGAAGGCTACTTACTAAACATAGAAAGCTACTTACCAAACATAGAAGGCTACTTACCAAACATTAGAAGACTACCAAACACAGAAGGCTACTTACCAAACATAGAATGCTACTTACCAAACATAGAAGGCTACTTACCAAACATAGAAGGCTACTTAGCAAACATAGAAGACTACTTACAAAACATAGAAAGCTACTTACCAAACATAGAAGGCTACTTACCAAACATAGAATGCTACTTACCAAACATAGAAAGCTACTTACCAAACATAGAAGGCTACTTACCAAACATAGAAGACTACTTACCAAACATAGAAGGCTACTTAGCAAACATAGAAGACTACTTACAAAACATAGAAGACTACTTACCAAACATAGAAGGCTACTTACCAAACATAGAAGGCTACTTACCAAACATAGAAGGCTACTTACCAAACATAGAAGACTACTTACAAAACATAGAAGACTACTTACAAAACATAGAAGACTACTAACCAAACATAGAAGGCTACTTACCAAACATAGAAGGCTACTTACCAAACATAGAAGGCTACTTACCAAACATAGGCTACTTACCAAACATAGAAGGCTACTTACCAAACATAGAAAGCTACTTACCAAACATAGAAGCTACTTACCAAACATAGAAGGCTACTTACCAAACATAGAAGGCTACTTACCAAACATAGAAGGCTACTTACCAAACATAGAAGGCTACTTACCAAACATAGAAGGCTACTTACCAAACATAGAAAGCTACTTACCAAACATAGAAGGCTACTTACCAAACACAGAAGGCTACTTACCAAACACAGAAGGCTACTTACCAAACACAGAAGACTACTTACAAAACATAGAAGGCTACTTACCAAACACAGAAGGCTACTTACCAAACACAGAAGGCTACTTACCAAACATAGAATGCTACTTACCAAACATAGAAGGCTACTTACCAAACATAGAAGACTACTTACAAAACATAGAAGACTACTTACAAAACATAGAAGACTACTAACCAAACATAGAAGGCTACTTACCAAACATAGAAGGCTACTTACCAAACATAGAAGGCTACTTACCAAACATAGGCTACTTACCAAACATAGAAGGCTACTTACCAAACATAGAAAGCTACTTACCAAACATAGAAGCTACTTACCAAACATAGAAGGCTACTTACCAAACATAGAAGGCTACTTACCAAACATAGAAGGCTACTTACCAAACATAGAAGGCTACTTACCAAACATCGAAGGCTACTTACCAAACATAGAAAGCTACTTACCAAACATAGAAGGCTACTTACCAAACACAGAAGGCTACTTACCAAACACAGAAAGCTACTTACCAAACACAGAAGACTACTTACAAAACATAGAAGGCTACTTACCAAACACAGAAGGCTACTTACCAAACACAGAAGGCTACTTACCAAACATAGAATGCTACTTACCAAACATAGAAGGCTACTTACCAAACATAGAAGACTACTTACAAAACATAGAAGACTACTTACAAAACATAGAAGACTACTAACCAAACATAGAAGGCTACTTACCAAACATAGAAGGCTACTTACCAAACATAGGCTACTTACCAAACATAGAAGGCTACTTACTAAACATAGAAAGCTACTTACCAAACATAGAAGGCTACTTACCAAACATTAGAAGACTACCAAACACAGAAGGCTACTTACCAAACATAGAAGGCTACTTACCAAACATAGAAAGCTACTTACCAAACATAGAAGGCTACTTAGCAAACATAGAAGACTACTTACAAAACATAGAAGACTACTTACCAAACATAGAAGACTACTTACCAAACATAGAAGGCTACTTATCAATCATAGAAGGCTACTTACCAAACATAGAAGGCTACTTAGCAAACATAGAAGGCTACTTACCAAACATAGAAGGCTACTTACCAAACATAGAAGGCTACTTACCAAACATAGAAGGCTACTTACCAAACATAGAAGGCTACTTACCAAACATAGAAAGCTACTTACCAAACATAGAAGGCTACTTACCAAACATAGAAGGCTACTTAGCAAACATAGAAGACTACTTACAAAACATAGAAGACTACTTACCAAACATAGAAGGCTACTTACCAAACATAGAAGGCTACTTACCAAACATAGAAGGCTACTTACCAAACATAGAAGACTACTTACAAAACATAGAAGACTACTTACAAAACATAGAAGACTACTAACCAAACATAGAAGGCTACTTACCAAACATAGAAGGCTACTTACCAAACATAGAAGGCTACTTACCAAACATAGAAGGCTACTTACCAAACATAGGCTACTTACCAAACATAGAAGGCTACTTACCAAACATAGAAAGCTACTTACCAAACATAGAAGCTACTTACCAAACATAGAAGGCTACTTACCAAACATAGAAGGCTACTTACCAAACATAGAAGGCTACTTACCAAACATAGAAGGCTACTTACCAAACATAGAAGGCTACTTACCAAACATAGAAAGCTACTTACCAAACATAGAAAGCTACTTACCAAACATAGAAGGCTACTTACCAAACACAGAAGGCTACTTACCAAACACAGAAGGCTACTTACCAAACATAGAAGGCTACTTACCAAACATAGAAGGCTACTTACCAAACATAGGCTACTTACCAAACATAGAAGGCTACTTACTAAACATAGAAAGCTACTTACCAAACATAGAAGGCTACTTACCAAACATTAGAAGACTACCAAACACAGAAGGCTACTTACCAAACATAGAATGCTACTTACCAAACATAGAAGGCTACTTACCAAACATAGAAGGCTACTTAGCAAACATAGAAGACTACTTACAAAACATAGAAGACTACTTACCAAACATAGAAGGCTACTTACCAAACATAGAAGGCTACTTACCAAACACAGAAGACTATTTACAGGAAGCCCATGTGAAAGCATCTTACATGTCATGCAGTCTGAGTTCTGTAGCAATTTATTATACATGATGAGGTTGCTAGCCCTATACCACAACATCCTTTAGTCACTTTTTACAACTTGCTCAGGGAATGTACAGTCGACCTTTTTTTAACTACCCAGCAAACCCCCTAAAGTCAAGAACTTTTTGTTTCCTAAGGCTGAGTGCATTGTGCCATGTTTTGTGCCTTTCAGTCCAGTGCATCTAACTTCAGAGCATAATTTTTTTAATAGGTTCACTTCCAATAGAAGTATAACTTTGCTATTATAATGATATGCAAAAATACTGTTAACTGAATAATATTGAAGAAAATTACCCGAAATAAGCTAATAGACTTTCAAAATGGCGAGTAGATTGTGGACAAGAAGACATTGAAATTACATATGAAATCCCACATAATAAATCATGATATTTTGCAAAGGATAACAGCCGGATGGCTCAGCTTCAACTGTATCAAACCCATACAAGGGGTGGTCAAAAAGTATCCTACCTTAGGCTGGGAAAACAAATTAATTTACTTATTTAGTTCAAAACCTAGTCTCCTTAAAAAAAAAGTCCTCTTCTGAGTTGATAGACTTCTCCCAGTCATGCTCCCACTGCTGGAAACATTTCTGGACATCATTTTTTGTGAGGAAACATTTCTGGACATCACTTTTTGTGATTTCCATCAGGAACCTCATCACACTTGTCTTGATTTCTTCTATGTCCTGAAATCTCAACTCTTTGAGTTGCACCTTGAGTCTTGGAAAGAGACAACAGTCTCAGAGAGCAATGTATGGGGAGGGCTGAATCTGTCCAATGCTGTGTTTTAGGAAAAAAAACCTGGATGAGGGACGATGCATCTTGGAACAAATTTTGTCATAACACTATGCATCCACAGATTGTCAGTCAAAATTGATTGCACCAAACCATACAAAATTACCACTCCACTCTCAATCTCTGTAATTGTTATTTGACGATCTTCCATTACTAATCGTTGCACTTTCACAATTGTTTCTAGATTTCTGTTTGTTGAAGGCCTTCCTGATTGTTCGTCACTCTTAATTGATGTACGGCCATATTTGAAACGATAATACCACTCTTTAATCTGCGCAAAACTCATAGCTTTTTACCAAGCTTGGAATGCATTGCCAGGGGAGGTAGTGGAGGCAGGGACAGTTAATGCATTTAAGAATAAACTGGATGCGCATAGATTTTAGAGCAAGGTGATGTAAATGTAACTTGTTGTATACAGACTCTGCAGGGTCTTCTAAACCAGTATAAAGATGTTAAGTTAAGTGTTAAGTTAAAAGCACTATTTATCTTCTCAATAGTTTCTGATTACGTGTCACCGAGTTTTTGACAAAATTTAATGCAAATTCGTTGCTCAACATTCAGTCATTTTGTCTGAAAACATAAATACAATGGGCGCAGTGCACCAGTGTGATTATCACAGCAGCCTGGCAACAACTGAGGGGGTTAGAGTCTGGCAAAAAAATCACACATTCGCAGAACATATCAAGGTCACTTGCTACAGGCAGCTTTATTGACTATTAAAATGTCTTACTTTTTTATCATGGCTATTAGGTCTGTGGTAAATGACTGCGAGGTATGGAGCCAACAAAAAGCAGATTGAGACGCTTCAAATTACTCAAATGGCAATGGAGCGAAGAACATTGACAAGTCTTCTTCTTCTTCTTCTTCATCGTACGCAGTCAGACAGTAACCATTATTTTTTCGAAAAAGGCAGCGGTCATCCTGAGACTGTCGACACTGCCATAGAGCTTGTCTAGTGTTGCCACTGGTGATGGCCACATCTGCTCTCTCTGATCCTCGTATGTCGGGCAGTTTTGCAGCAAATGCTCAGCGGTCATTTTCCCGGTACCACACGGGCATTTGTCGGTGCCACCTATCTTCAATTGAACATTGACAAGTCAATCCAAGGGATCAAATTCACAGCATCAGAATCAGGCATCCCTCAATGACACCATTGATACTGCATTACTAGGAAAATACACATTAGTTGGGCATGTAGTGTGCATGCCTAACAGCAGATAGACCAGAAAAGTGTCATCCTGGTGGCTCTACAACTCTAAGAAGAAAAAAAAACCAGAAAGGAGTTTAAACAACATTTGTCTTCTTGGCATCAAAACTAGGATAACAGATTACAGAAAAAAACTTGTGGGTAATAGGGAAACAAAAAACATAAATTTTGAATATGAGAATAGTGAGTAAATAACCCGCTTTTAATTGGAAGGAAAGAGTGAAGCAGAATTGTAATCGAAAAATGGATAGAGAAAAACATGTATACGTAAATTAGAAATGGGGAATATTGTGTACATTAATTACAATAATTTAATATCTAGATTTGGTCAGCAGACCCTTAAAAAACTCAATGTTGGCTTCCACAAAACTCATTACGGACCCCTGAAATACTCTTAGTGTACTCATAGACACTCATCATTGGCCCTCAATATACTCATTGTGGAACCCATGATATTCATCCCAAAATTCAGGTTGAGAACCACTGCTGTAGTTGATATCTGAATGTTATATGTTTCACATCCTTGTTCTGATCTATTTTTCATGTCCATGTTCTGTTGTATGTTTGTTCTCTTCTTGGCTGTGCTGTTTTATTTGAGGTTGTTTGTTCAGTCCTTTAAGTGTTGTCTGTTTGGTAGATAAATGTTTGTGGGCAAGTTGTGGTGACCTGGATGGGCCAGACCTTATGTTTATAAGTAGTTGTGGTACTTGAATGGGCTAGCCATTATGTTTGTCAGTAGTTGTGGTGACTTGAATGGGCCAGTCCTAGTGTTTAGGGTAGTTCTGGTGACTTGAATGAGCCAGCCATTATGTTTGTCAGTAGTTGTGGTGACTTGAATGGGCCAGCCATTATGTTTGTCAGCAATTGTGGTGACTTGAATGAGCCAGCCCTAGTGTTTGTGGGTAGTTGTGGTCACTTGAATGAGCAAGCCCTAGTGTTTGTGGGTAGTTGTGGTGACTTGAATGGGCCAGCCTTAGTGTTTGTGGGTAGTTGTGGTGACTTGAATGGGCTAGCCCTAGTGTTTGTGGGTATTTGTGGTGACTTGAATGGGCCAGCCCTAGTGACTTGAATGAGCCAGCCCTAGTGTTTGTAAGTAGTTGTGGTGACATGAATGGGCCAGTCCTTATGTTTGTAAGTAGTTGTGGTGACATGAATGGGCCAGTCCTTACGTTTGTAAGTAGTTGTGGTGACATGAATGGGCCAGTCCTTACGTTTGTAAGTAGTTGTGGTAACATGAATGGGCCAATCCTTATGTTTGTAAGTAGTTGTGGTAACATGAATGGGCCAATCCTTATGTTTGTAAGTAGTTGTGGTGACATGAATGGGCCAGTCCTTATGTTTGTAAGTAGTTGTGGTGACATGAATGGGCCAGTCCTTACGTTTGTAAGTAGTTGTGGTGACATGAATGGGCCAGTCCTTACGTTTGTAAGTAGTTGTGGTGACATGAATGGGCCAGTCCTTACGTTTGTAAGTAGTTGTGGTGACATGAATGGGCCAGTCCTTACGTTTGTAAGTAGTTGTGGTGACATGAATGGGCCAGTCCTTACGTTTGTAAGTAGTTGTGGTGACATGAATGGGCCAGTCCTTACGTTTGTAAGTAGTTGTGACATGAATGTCACCTTGAATGGGCTTTGTTAGGTTTTGTTAATGTTTTTTTTATTGTTGTATTTCCTTCAGCAAATACAGGAAATAATGTTGTTGGAGAGGAAGTAGAGTGTTCTAGGTCTCACTTTGTCTGAGTTGGGATGACCATTTGCTTTCCCTATTGTCTTGTCTTAGTATAAGGTGAAAGAAGTCGCATAAGAGACACTGCTGGTGGAGATAAAGTGTTGGAGACTTTATTATTACAAGTATAATTATGTTTCAGGTGGGGATGATCAGTGGATTTCCCTGTTGTCTTGTTTTAGTATAATCTGAAGAAAGTCATATAGCAGACACTACTGGCGAGGATGAAGTGTTGAAGACTTTGAGGTCTCAATTTTTGTCAGTTGGAGTAACCAGTTCCCTTGTACACTTCCTTGCCTTTCATAACTCAGTACAGTCAGGTACCCATTTACATATTGATTAAAGTAGAGTAAGACCATTCTTGTTTTTCTTCGTATATTTTCAGATATCAACTTATATGTACTTAAATAAAACAGTGGTCAGTCTGAGGTTATTGGTATCTCCATAGAGATTGTCTAGGAGTGGTACTGGTGATGACCATATGTGTTCTCTCTGTTCCTCGTATGTTGGACACCTTTGCAGCAGATGCTCGGCAGTCATTTCATCAGTGCTGCAGGTATTTGGAGCAAGGTCATAAACCATTCACTTAGCTGATCCGATCCATTCCATGAAGCCAATATATATCGACTCACAAACTTTCATGCAAAGCTGTAGAGCTGAAATATGGACTTGAACAGTTGTCATACTTATACATACAAATTTCTTTATGCCAATTAATCCTAAATTTGTAAATATACCTGTACTTCCTAATAGCAGTTTTACATTGCAAGATTAAATATGTTTAGTGGTCCAAAGTATTCCAGAGTGAATGAGATAGCTGCCAGAATTGTAGCCATGTTTCCACTTAATCTTGTTGTATGGGTTTTTGCTCTGAAGTATCCCATTGATATGACATTATGTAATATACATTTTTAAAGTGTCCATCAAAACTTGTATGTGCTCATTTAGTGTTGGTATCAAAATAAGAATACAAAAAAAAGGCAGCAGAATCTTCTACTGCTTGCAGATCTTAGGGAAGTCCACAGAAATACAAATCTTCAAGTCTGTTCTATTGTATGGCTCTGAAACAGGAACAACGACAACGAAACATACAAATGAGAATATCAGTGGAACATGACATGAGAAGGTGCTGAATATAGATAGAAAAAACTGATAGCATTAACGTAACTTAATGTCTTTTATACTGGTTTAGAAGACACTACAGGGTCTGTATACAAC
Organism: Ariolimax columbianus; assembly: GCA_036924085.1. Lineage (NCBI taxonomy): Eukaryota > Metazoa > Mollusca > Gastropoda > Stylommatophora > Arionidae > Ariolimax > Ariolimax columbianus. Next base: position 24,930,530 of record JAVGWX010000014.1, read on the forward strand.
CAGTTTCTTGGAGAGTGGTTTTTACCGATGTGCGAGTCCATCTTAATAGACTCAAACACTAGAGCTGGTAGACCCGCAGCCAGTTAGATGTCATTTATAACTGCTTTTAACAGACCACCTGGGGAAAGGTACAAATCAGAGGAATCGATAAATTAGACTATAACAAGTTTTTTAAAATACAGCCACCTACAATAACACGAGGGCATAGCTACAAGCTGACTAAAGAGAGGTCCAGGTTAGATATTAGGAAATATTTTTTTAGTCAGAGAGTGGTGTCTGATTGGAATGCATTGCCAGGGGAGGTAGTGGAGGCATGGACAGTTAATGCATTTAAGAATAAACTGGATGCGCATAGCTTTTAGAGCAAGGTGATGTAAATGTAACTGGTTGTATACAGACTCTGCAGGGTCTTCTAAACCAGTATAAAAACGTTAAGTTAAGTAAGTTAAATAACTTATGTAGATTTTGAACTTGAATTTTGTTCGGGCAGCAGCCATTAAGACTACTCTTTTCTATTTCTAACTCCCAAAGGATTTGTAACGTGCTCGACACTGAACACGTGAGTCCAATCTTTCTACCCAGAGATCAGGGGAATTTTTACCAGAAGATCCACGTGAAGAAAATCACGGTCTCCACCGTGATTCGAACATGTGACCTCCGACACCCGCTGGCGGACACTTTACCTCGAGACCACTGAGACAGTTTCTTTTCTGGAATCTCCAAGGTAGGAGAAGTAGAGGAAGACAATAACATACATGGAGAAGAGAGTCAGAGACAAATATAAATGAAACAGTGAAAATGTGGACATAGCTGTAACAGATGACCCAGGAGGAATTGGCATATATATATTGAAGACCTGTGCTCTACAGGGAGCTGAAATGTTTTCATTGACTGATTGATTTGTAGTGGTTTCTGTAGTAATTTGTTCGAAATAATAGGTAACTAACCCAATGCACAACCTTCCCCTATCATATGTTATGACATGTATATAAGGCCATACCTGTCCTATGCTTTCTTTATATGAGAACAGAATATCCAATCTATGGATCTGTTTTAGTATTGGCAATTTTTGTTCTGCCAATATTTTATTCTAGTCTCATTGTTATTATTAGTCTTTTTTTAAATGATCAGTATTACTACTGTTGTGCCAAAGATAATTATGACTTGTATCATCAATGTTGTATCATCATTATTGAATAATCATTGCTGTATGGATCATGAAGAGTCAAGAATAGGACTACTTTGGGGGGCCGGGGGCCCCTGGTAGGATTAATGACAACGAAACAGATGATAGCAGGCATAGAGGTCTAAAACCTTGAAGTGTGTGTGGATCTACTGTCCAGTTCCTGCTGGGGCTCATGACAACAAAAGAGGTGATAGCAGACATAGAGGTCTAAAACCTTGAAGTGTGTGTGGATCTACTGTCCAGTTCCTGCTGGGGCTCATGACAACAAAAGAGGTGATAGCAGACATAGAGGTCTAAAACCTTGAAGTGTGTGTGGATCTACTGTCCAGTTCCTGCTGGGGCTCATGACAACAAAAGAGGTGAAAGCAGACATAGAGGTCTAAAACCTTTAAGGACGTGTGTGGATCTACTGTCCTTGTTTATGCTATGGCTTATGGTAACGATGGGTACAGAAAGAAACCTAACAATATGAGACATGTAGTGTATTAGATCCAACAGGAGAAGAGACGAGTGGAGAATTTTTTTCACCTTGGTTCTTGCACAAGATGTGGAGGCCTAATCTAAATGCAAGGTATCTAGGTGCTCCAGCGGTTAATCAGTGTCTGAGAATGGAAGCTCTGGTATAACTACATCATCTGTGTAGTCAAGTTGATCAAACGCAGCTGTCTAATGGTTGTGCATCTCCAGAAACTATGAGCCACAAGAGAAAGATAAGAATACCTCTACACCCCATGTAAAAAAGGACCTACTAAGCTAGGTCAAACCAGGATATTGTGGTGCTATTCTTTTCTCCCTAGTATCCACTCATCTGTGACTCCTTGTACCCTAATTATTATTCATCCTTGTCATCTGTCCTGCATGCTCGCCGTCCCAGACTTGGGAAGTCGGTGATTATTCGCTCAATGTGCCAAACCTTGTACAGCTTATCATACCAAAGACTGTTGAATACCTTGAATGTACATACAATTTATCTCATGATTTTTACCAGGGAAGAAAAGAATAGGACCAGCGTTCGTTTCCAAGCTTGTCGTGAAATATGGCTAACGAGGTCGCGATTGAAACCGGCAGCCTCATCATGTAAAAGACTTTGCAATTATAAGCAGCCACTGTAAAAGCTCAGATACAGGCTTCCTGTAAAGGGGCTAGCTGCAGTTAAATGCTTTATTTCACATTGGAGCGAAAAGAGGAATGATTGAATTAATTGAATTTAAGAACTTTTTTTAAAGTATTATTATTTTTATGCTTTGTATTTTTGTTAATTATTTTTAAATCACATTTTGTTCCAATATGATGCATAATTTTAACTGCAGATGGTCCCTTTACAGGAAGCCTGTATCAATGATTTTGTAGTGGCTGAATATAATGAGGTTTTTTTACATCAAGTTGCTAGCTCCAAACACAGCCCTCTTTAGTCACCTTTTGCGACAATCTAGGAAGGAGATGGCGAACCTTTTCTTTTCATCACTGGAACCACTCAGGTGGTTTTTTTATTACTGAAATTAATTGTTTTTGTATACATTTTTATTATATGACCTTTCCATTTTGCTTTGATTGTTTTGCAAATATCTAGTTTTTAATCATGTATATTTTAAAAACTACTATTACGCCGTTTTCCCATTCCTGACATGTCTGGAGGATTTATAGGGCTGACAAATAAAGGTAACTTGCCCTTAAAGTTTATATGCAGGGTGGAGGATAAGTTTATATTTCACTTTTTATAGAAAAAATACCAAAACCCCAACAGGATTTGAACTCACGCCCTCCAGGATGGGAGCTCAGTATCTAACTGCTCGACTGTGTCCTCTTCTAGACCTTTTACATAATATCTTGTTTAACCATTGTTTGTTTACCTTGTGGTGTTCAGCAAGGTCTGCAAGTGTGAGATCTCTGATATAGATTATGTGACACATACAATTACCTGTTTGCTAATCATGGGTTACAGCATTGACTCCATATTGATATATGAAGTTTTCAAATGTATCATTGTGCGACATGCAAGTTGTCTGAAGTGTTATCCCATCATCTATGTTGGATTTAGCATTGTGTTTTGTTTTTAAGGATCAATTTCACTGCACTCCAGGCAAATCCATACATGCTCAGTTTCTCTCAGCAAATGGTGATGGGTGTGGATATTGAGACTTCCAGTTCACACTCCCACTCCGCTTGACCTTCTTTTGATTTCAAAGTCATGCAGTCTGTTAATTGATTTATCTATTGCAGTCTCATCTTTCAACAAGCAGCCATTGGTAAGACTTCCAAATGTCATCCCTGTTCATATCTAGTGTGTCAATAATGAGTGCTTGATTAATATTCAGCACAGGCATGTCAAGTTTCCATGTGTCTTTTCATATTTCATGATGTGTGTGTGTGTAAGTTTGTGATAACCAATAGTTTGACATCCTTGGTTTGGAAGATGGCATGAGTAGATAGCAGACATTGTTCTTGTCATGCTGGAGTTCACGGTAATGAATGAGCTAAAAAGTCAAGCATAGAGTCACCACCACAACTAGTCCATTTTCAGGAAGTCTGTATCTGCATAAGCAATTTCTTAGCAATGGTTTTACATGATGAGGTTGCTGACCCCATACAAAACCTTCTTAATCAACTTTTACCACATGCACACAAGGTTACTGTGGTTCTATTCTTTTCAGCCCAAGTTCCACTCGGGTGAAACAGCTGACATCCCAGCTTCAGAAGCACCCATATTGGGGACATTAGATATGGATAGAGGAACACGTTCAACACAATCAATGGTTGATGTGCATGTTTGATGATGAAGGATAATAAGTCTGTCTGCAACAAGTCCACAAATCTGATTTGAAAATGTGCACTTGTGGCTCTGCCATAAGCACACATGCTGTTGTATCAGTCACAAATCTTGATTAAAACGGTGCACTTAGGTCACATGAGAGCTGATCACTTGTTGCAGAAGTGGCCAATATTCACTGGTGAAAGAAGAGGCACAAGGTCACAACCTGTAACCATGTCTGAGAAGCTGTATGGCAATTTCAGGAACTGCTGGCCTTGTTATAGTCATTGGTGTGAATGATTGATGATAAAGGAGGAGGAAGAATCAAAGACTGCATTTATTAATGATCAAAAGAATCAGCAATACACAGGGGCTGTAGAAGGAGTGTGTACAACCAGCAAGCTATAGGAGCCATTAATATACCCACCCTTAAACATTTGCTGAGAGAAATTGAGCACCTGTTGGTTTGTCCTGAGTGCAGTGATGCTGATTGTGTATAATATAGCATGTAAATTGTGATTGTCATCTTGTGACTGCGAGATGGGTGAGTGTGCACCTCTGGTCATATTTCTTGTACATACAGGGGCTATACAAGTTATAAATGCAGTTTTTTTGTTGGAGAAACAAAAGTACTTTGTTTTCTTTGATTGTTTCAGATTGTTGTGTTCAATTTTTTTAAAACAGAAATCTAAGGAAAGCTGCAGTATTTTGTAGTTTTACTTGCAGACTCCTTCGCCTCGGAGAACTTAACTTAACTTAAGATCTTTACACTGGTTTAGAAGACTATATAACCAGTTTCATTTACATTATCTTGCTCTAAAAGCTATTTGCATCCAATTTATTCTTAAATGCATTACTTGTTTCTGCCTCCACTATCTCCTGTGGCAATGCATTTACCACTCTCTGACTAATATCTAATCTGAACCTCTCTTTAGTTAATTTTTAGCTATGCCTTCTTGTCCTTGTATGTGGTTGTATTTTGAAAAACTTGCTATAGTCTAATTTATCCATTCCTCTGATCATCTTAAAAACCTGTATTAAGTCACCTCAAATTCATCTCATTTCTGGACACTGTAGGCCGTAGGAGTCTTTCCTCATAACTGTAATTCTGGAATCCCACTTTCAGCGTTGCCGCTCTCTTTGTATCCTTTCCAGCATGTTTATATCCCCTCTATGATAAGGACTCCACACCTGTACACAGTACTCCAATTTAGGTCTAATGCTTGATACAGTTTGACAATCACTTCCTTGCTCCTATGTTTAATATTTCTTTTTATCATACCTAACATTGCATTTGCCATTTTCACTGCTACCTGGACTTTCTCGCTCACCTTATGATCTGTTATAAGCTATAGGTCTCTTTTCTTTTCTATCTCTCTAATATTGTTCTCTCCCATTCTGTTCCATATTGGATCTACCCATGTGGATGACTGTACATTTATCTACACTCCACTTTTCACACTCAGGGTATTCCTTATTTATGCCCACTGTCTGCCTTCTTCCTGTTAACCAATTTTCAATCTATTTGGCAACTTCCCCACATATTCCATGTGATTTTAGCTTTTGAAATAATCATTGATGTACTTTGCAAAATCTAGATAAATAACATCCACTGACGCCCCTTAATCTATCATTTTAGTAACCTCCTCCATGAATTCTAATAGATTTGTTAAGCATGATCTACCTCTAGTAAACCCATACTGACTATTTCTGATTAGATTAAACTTGTCTAAATACATTACAATGTTTTCTTTGATTATTGACTCTAACAATTTACAGACTATGCTTGTAAAACTCACCGGTCTATAATTTGCTGGATCTGATTTTTTTGCCATTTTTTAATAAGGGGATCACTCCTGCATCTTTCCAATCCCGTGGACCAATCCCTTTCACAAGTGATTGAGAACATATAGCCAATAGTTTTGCTAGCAGGTCTCTAATTTCAAACATAAATTTTGGATGAATACCGTTTTGACCTGAACATTTATCCACTTTCAACCCCTCCAATTTAAAAAAACCCATTTCCTCTGTAATACAGATTGATGTTAATCCCGCTGTTTCCATGTCTTTTTGAAAGATATCTATAGGCTCTGGGATCTTGGAGAATTCCTCTTTTGTGTAGACTGTGCCAAAGTACTGATTGAGTAGATTAGCTACCTCCCTATAACCTGCTGCAGATACAGGCACAGCCTAGCACACAATTCACACTATCATTGTGGAATTACACATTACCAATCTTTAAAAGAACTTATAATAAAAAGGTAATTCATTTAAACATTTTTTAAAGAAAGAACAAAAGCCCAAATTTCATGACTTGGCTTAGTCATTGCTCTTCTACCATGGGCTGTAGAGTTCAAAATCTTGCACTTGTAAATTATAATTTTTACAGGATGCAATAGGCAGCCCCATACCCAACCCTCTATAGTCCCCTATGACATGCCTGGCAAGTTATAGTCTTTGTTCCCCCTCAGTAAGTTATAGTCTTTATTCCCCCCTCAGTAAGTTATAGTCATTGTTCCCCCTCAGTAAGTTATAGTCTTTGTTCCCCCTCAGTAAGTTATAGTCTTTGTCCCCCTCAGTAAGTTATAGTCTTTGTTCCCCCTCATTAAGTTATAGTCTTTATTCCCCCCTCAGTAAGTTATAGTCTTTGTTCCCCCTCAGTAAGTTAGTCTTTGTTCCCCCTCAGTAAGTTATAGTCTTTGTTCCCCCTCAGTAAGTTATAGTCTTTGCTCCTCCTCAGGACCAAGTAACACATGGCATGTTTAGATAATAACGTGCACACTGGCTGCATTAAAGCATTCCATAAAATGCATGGTGTTTACATGCCTGAGATAGACTTTTGTGGCCCACAGATGGACTATCGGCCTTTAGATGGGCTAGTGGTTAAGTGACACGGCTCACAAATCGAAGGTGCTGGGTTCGCTCCCCATTACAGCACCGACCGTTACCCAAGGGAAGCAAACCCTTAGAAAATGCAGGAGGAAACAGACCCTTACATAAAATGCATACCGAAGTCAGATGCACTGGGCCGACAGGTGCAACATAAAAAACATAGTGCAATAACACCGCCTTGGGAAATAGAAAAATAAGGCAAACATAAATGAAAAAAAGGATGGGCTATCTGGAGCACAGAGATGAACTGCCAGTGACCTTTAGATGTACCAACTGTGGCCTTTAGATAGGCCTACTGTCGCCCAGAGATGGACTGTATGTATCCTTTAGATAGGCCTACTGTCGCCCAGAGATGGATTGTATGTATCCTTTAGATAGATTTTTTGTGGCCATGAAATGGACGGTTGCCTATAGTTTTTCAGGATCAAGATGCTGAGCAGTGCATGAGTTGCAGTGGTCAGCGACGCTTAGCTGACTGCTAGCATCAGGGCCAGCAAACTAGAGCTGCCAAGACCCTTCTACACCTCCATGCGGTGATCCTGGATAACAGGCTGCAGCAGAGCAGACTGGCTAAGGAGAAGGGATCGAAGAGGGAATGCTAACCCGGTACTAAAAAAAATGCTTGCTGAAGTCGGATGTGTTGGACCGATAGGTGCAAATATAGCAGTCAAGCTGTGAACTACGACACAACGCATCCCATTCTCTGGACTACATTCTGCTACTTAAAACCCTTTCAGGGTATGGTAACGGGAGATTGAGAACGAACGAAGCCAAGCCAGATGGGCTTTCCGCAGCCCAGAGATGAATTTCCTTGAAATTGACTTTCTGTGACTGAGATAGACTTTCTGTTGCCCTAAGATGGACTGTCTGTGTTCTTGAGATGGACTCTCTGTTGTCCTGATATAGACTTTCTGTTGCCTTTAGATGGGCTTTCTACAGTTCAGAGATAAACTGTCTGTATTCCTGAGAAGGACATTTGTAGTGTTTGGGTGTGTGGAGCTTGGAGTAGTTTGAAACATTGTCTTGTAACAAAACAAGCAAACAGTGAGTCAAATGAATTTTAATAACTGCGGCTCTAGCATATGCCACTAGTCCGCATAAAATATTGGTGTAAAACATGCTGAAAGTCACCACCTTACTTTTTTCTCAGAATAATTGTGTCAATATCCGTTTTTGGTCCATTCACTTTCATTTATAGAACTAATAAACCACACAGAATAATTCACTTACATTTGCACTACTAATACATAGTCCACAATTAATAATTATGTACATATTCAATGTGACCTTTCACTTACAAAAATTGGTTCTTGTGCGTTAATTCACCCATTTTCAAATTTTATACCATTCAATGACCACACGGGTTTCCGTACAAAAATAATTATAAGTGTCTAGCTACAGGAGGCCAAAATTCTGGGATGTCCTGCAGAATATTGTCGAACGGGTCTAACTGGCGGACTTTATTCCGATGTCGCCACAGAAACTCACACATGTAGGAATTTATCATGTGTCTGTGTGTTCTGTTTTGGTTAGGTGCCCTCTAACCATGTGCCAGAATGAACAGGAATGTCCTGCTGACATGTGCGACATCTCTAACGATCTTGGCGAACTGTGAGAGACAGTCATAACATGATTTTTAGCACACAGTCGGACGGTGTGTATAATTCGTCTTTCCTGCAAAAACTGCACACAATTCATTTTCTTGCGAGTGTGACAACTGCAAGAAATTGATCTTCCATGTCCGGTGTTAGAGCTGAGAATTACATGGACATAGGTTTACCGCGCGAATTGAAAAGTATGGTGCTTCGTGTGGCTACATTCTACTAAATTTGACCTATTATAATCCGTGGGTGAATTAACGCACAAGTACCAAAAAATTAAACCAAACTAATACTTACATAATAATTTTGCAAATTGCCATTATGCATATTCACTTACTGCATTGACATATAAAATATTCCACACACAATAATTATGCACATATATCCATTGATCATTCATACAATAAACATTGTGCATTCAATAATTCTGCTATTAGTCCGAGATAATTTATTCAACTAATGTTCCACACAGAGTAATTCCGCATACAGCCAGTGATCATCTATTACAAAAATTACATCAATCATTTTAAATACAAATATTTAAATTTCTGAATTTGTCAATCCGTTATTTAAAGAAAGAAAAGATCAACTAATTTCTTTAATTCACATTTCATTTTGTATTCTTTTGGGAAAAATTCATATATACAGAAAATCAAATAGGAGCCCGCTTACATGGTGCGTTCATTGTTCAGTAGGGCCCTACTTTATAAAGAAGGTTCAGTAGTTCCCCACTTATACACAGAATTGAATAAGGCCCCATTGATACCAATGGTCCAATAGGACCTCACTGCTACAGAGGGTTTAAGAGGTCCTTATGGATACAGAGGGTTCAGTTGGGTCCCATTTATATGGAAGGTTAGTTTCCAAATCGCCATTGAAGTTACAAATCATGGACCATTTTCTTTGAGGAATGCATATAAAATCATTAAAACATTTCATTTGAGCAATATGAGCATCTGATAAGTGTAGTGGTAGAACAATCACTTTTCACGGCCAAGGTATGTAGTTTGACTCCCTTTATCGACATGCTCCATTCAAACCAGCTGTAAAAAAAGTATCTGGCTTGCTGCTAGGGAAGGAAAGGCAGTGAAGAGTGGTACTGATCAACCAACCTCATAAATAAGATGTGGCCTTGTACAATGAAGTCTCCAACAGAACCCCACAGCATTGTTTCTTATGAGACTACCTTGACCTAAACACATATTTAGGCATTCAATGAGCCTCTTTGTTGTGAGCATTATGTTAGTGACTGGTGTAACGTTTTTATTTATTTATTTCAACACCTTTAGCTTGACTGTCATAGCAGTATTAACTGCTCAGAGTCATCTGACCAGCTCTTCATGAATAGGACATAATACAATTGAAAACTGTTGTTTTAGTGAATTGGTTGTTGGCAACCTTCTGCTAAACAGGGGCCAATGTCAGTGAGTGGACAACAAGGCTCCTATAGCTATTAAATTATGGTCGTAAAAATAAAACATATTTCACTAATAATAATATCTATTCTGTGAAGCCTTACAATACATAAATTAGTAGCAAGCATGATGAAGTTTACTGTCTTGCAATGCTATCAACTTATGGAATTTTAAAAAAAGGCAAACACAAAAATACATATTTTCAACTCCAATGTAAAGTCTGTTCTATTGTATGGCTCTGAAACATAAACAACAAATTGGTGTCTGCGCAGAATAGAGGGATTTTCAGAATAGAAAGCATTTTCTTCGTAGAAGGCCTTTCTCCCACCAAAAAAATCATAACAGCACATTGTTCTTTGATTATACACTCTGTGACCTGACCTTGGACGCCATTTTGTATCTGAGCTGCATACGTGCAAGCGACACATAGCGTCTGTTACATACAATAATCCCAAAGCTGGATGCTGCTGCCACCTTTAGAAACTACCAACTACATTTTTCAGCTATCCCATATAAGTTTGAACATTGAAGAATGTTAGCGAGGAGAAAAGAATTATTGTTATTTGAAGCTACCCATGCTGAGGTGCACCTTGGTCCTCCTGGCTGTAGTGCAATATGAGACTGACAAGTTAGCTCGTCACTATAAGGATTATAGTGTCAATCCCCACCTTGTTGGTCAGACTCCTGTGACACAGTCTGTTTCCAGGAGCATTAACAAGGATGTGAGGTGGGTTTTTTTTGTTTCACTTGACTATTCTTCTCTCTTAGAAAAGAGAAAATAGATTGAAACAGAATGTGTTAGTGCGAAGGTTAGCATTAGGGTAAGGTAACATACTGACATAGACTCCAGCTTGCATCAATGTGTGCACCTGCAAACATGCTGTATTACAGCAGACTAGCCAATAAGGTGGAGATCGATACCATGGTGGTAAACCTGCTGAGAAGTTTACATTGCACTATAGCAAGGAGGACTCTGGCCCACCTTCTTCAGCATATCCCTGGGATAAAATACGAGCTAATGCCGACTTGCTACCAGAGACAAATTGACAATAATGAAAGACTCAGTATGAGTAACTTCAGACATCATCAACCTACCATAATGTTTAATACTGAAATGATACTTGAATACAAACTGGATATTGAAACCCAATAATTGAATAGTAAATACAATTACCTGAGTGGTACCCAGTGACAAAAAAATAAAAGCACTTTAACATTACTGTACTGTCATACAACATTTTTTCCATTTCTGGGGTAGTCGAGGGGTTTTGAGGGCTGAGAACTACAGGCCGCTTCGCCACTGCTGTCACCACGTCATGTGCTGGCTATGTTTGTTTATTTTACCCCCAACAGAAGAACAGCATATGCCTTACCAGGGATTCGAACCGCTGCCCTCCTTGTCGGCAGGCAGGCCTCAAAACCATTCGGCCACGTGCTCCTCTTTAACATTCCACCTAGCAAAAGCTGGGACAATATAGCTTCCAACACTTGATCCCCCATCACAGTACCTCCATACAACTACCTTTGCTAAAGCAGGGTGGCCAGGAAGAGAGCTAGCCACTCCCTACCCTCATATACAATAAAATATAACAATTATTCTACCTGATCTGTTCTGGTCACGCCGTCATTGCACTCAGAGCAGACTCAGATGCTCAGTCTTTCTCGGCAAATGGTGACGGTTGTAGGTACTTATTAATGCCTATCGCGGGATCAAGATGCTGAGCAGCGCATGAGCTGCAGTGGTCAGCGACTCATAGCTGACTGCTAGTGTCAGGGCCAGCGAACCAAAGCTGCCAAGACCCTTCTACACCTCCACACGGTGATCCTGGATAACAGGCTGCAGCAGGGCAGACTGGCTAAGAAGAAGGGATCAAAGAGGGAATGCTAACCCGGTACTAAAAAAAATGCTTGCTGAAGTCGGATGTGTTTGACCGAAAGGTGCAAATATCGCAGTCAGGTTGTAAACGACACAACGCATTCCGTTCTCTGGACTACATTCTGCTACTTAAGCCCTTTCAGGGTTTGGTAGTGGGAGAATGATGAAGCCAAGCCAATGCCTATGACTCCTTTCTGGGCATAGGCCATTGACAACCCTCCTCCAGCAAGTTTGGTCTTGAACTGCCCTTTTTTGCATCTCTCCAGCTGAGGTCGAGGAACTGTAGTTCATGTTTAGTCTCTCTTCTCCAGATGTATCTTCTTCTTCACCTGTGGATTCAATGTCAGGCCACAGTTGATGGTGATTTCCATAGCGTGTGTCATATCCAACCTCGTTTCCTACGTTTGATCTGTCGTTCCACTAGTTGTTGCTGGCTCCATTCTTCACGTTTTGCAAGCCCACACTCATCCTTTGTGGACATTCTTCACGTTTTGCAAGCCCACACTCATTATCCTTTGTGGACATTCTTCACGTTTTGCAAGCCCACACTCATTATCCTTTGTGGACATTCTATCCTTTGTGGACATTCTTCACGTTTTGCAAGCCCACACTCATTATCCTTTGTGGACATTCTTCACGTTTTGCAAGCCCACACTCATTATCCTTTGTGGACATTCTTCACGTTTTGCAAGCCCACACTCATTATCCTTTGTGGACATTCTTTACGTTTTGCAAGCCCACACTCATTATCCTTTGTGGACATTCTTCACGTTTTGCAAGCCCACACTCATTATCCTTTGTGGACATTCTTCACGTTTTGCAAGCCCACACTCATTATCCTTTGTGGACATTCTTCACGTTTTGCAAGCCTACACTCATTATCCTTTGTGGACATTCTTCACGTTTTGCAAGCCTACACTCATTATCCTTTGTGGACATTCTTCACGTTTTGCAAGCCCACACTCATTATCCTTTGTGGACATTCTTCACGTTTTGCAAGCCTACACTCATTATCCTTTGTGGACATTCTTCACGTTTTGCAAGCCTACACTCATTATCCTTTGTGGACATCTATTGATAAACAACTGGAGTTTCCTCTGTACTGGCTTTGTCGTTCTCCAAGTTTCTACTCCATACATGAGTACTGACTTGACATTGGAACTCAACAATCTAAACTTGGTATTATATTTTATTTCTCTGGATTTGCATATATTATTCAGTAACAATTTTAGCCCTTACATCTGTGCCCTTTGAAGTATCAATGATGCTGCCAAAATACATGAAGGTGTCCACTTCTAGTATCTCACCTCCAGACATGACTGGCTCTTTGTGTTTTTAATATTTAATACCAGTTTGGTGGAATATTCCCTCACCTTTTGAGTTTTTCTGGCTATGGCTATGGGACAGCAGTACCAAGTCATCTGCAAGTCCAGGTCCTCTAACTGTGTCCACAATGACCACTGTGTACTGATTCTCTTCCCTGATGCTGACACCCTCATAATATTAGTCTACAGTCATCAGGAACAAGGCTGGTGGTTGTTTTGAATGCCCACAATGAGTAGGTTACTCTTTTGTGCGCCCTGAAAAGGGCGTTAAATAGACGGGTTGCAGTAGCTTTCCTCACATCCTGATGAAGGTGGACCGTGGTCCTCCAGGCAGTTGTGCTATGCTTGGCTTCATCTGTGTATTACTCACTACACGAGGATCACGTCGATCCCTTACCTCCTTAACCAGGATGCCATGAAAACAGCATGTTTCCAGGGAGGGCTACTAGGGTGCCAAGATGAGGGTCTTGGCCAATATGTCTGATCAGTATATTTTATCTGACCCTGTATAACATGTCTGATTAGTATATTTTGTCTGACCCTGACTAACATGTCTGATTAGTATATTTTGTCTGACCCTAACATGTCTGATTAGTATATTTTGTCTGACCAGATGTTAGTCTTCCTCCCCAACAAGGATGGGTGGTAACAATATACATTCCTGCCTCGCACTCATTTGTACTTCAAAATGGTTGGTCAGTGCTCTTTCATGTACCACTGTTTTTTCGTAGGTATTCTGTATAAGTGATATTGACTTCTCCGGTATCCCACAGTGTCTCAGTAGCAGCCATGTACAGGACTCCCCCCCTTTCTGCTTGTCCCACGTTTGATTTCAAATCTCAATATCTGCTAAGCAAGAATGCGACTACATTTACTAAGACAACACAATGAGGAAGAGAACTGGCCACCCTACCTTACAAAGCACGAGACTATGTACAATAAAGCCTCAAACACTTCATCACCAGCAGCAATATCTTCTTTGAGAGTAGCTTTCAATGAAAACCCTAGCACAGCACAGGTCTTCAAGAAATACACGCCCAGTCCTCCTTTACCATATAATAATACAAGACAATGGAACGGGTTGTACTTGCCGTACCTCACAAAAGCTGTGACCTCTACACACTGGAATCTCAAACATTTCATCCCCTACTTTGTGATAAACAACTACGACATATATTGTTGTTGCCTCAGATCTTTATCTTGTATCTACAATCTTTTTTATTTTGATTTCATGTTCAAACAGAATAAAATCACTACAAAATTCATATTTTAAAAAAATACCCTGCAATACATACATTGAGAGCTGATTTCTTCACAAACACTGAGACCTGACTAGATCAAATCAGTATTTTTTTCCATCACCATTTCATACTTCTTTTTAGTTTCATCATCATCAATTGATTCTATTACCCCCAGTGGAGCATAGGCTCTCAACAAACATTTCTGTCTTCTACCAACACCTCTAGCTGATCTCCCACATGTGTCCGGCTTCCACCATATTTATATCTGATTCTCTTCTCCAAGTGTGTGTGGGCTGCTCTCAACTCATCTTGCCCTTTGGGGCCCAGAGAAGAAACTGACTGGTAACACTGATGGTTTAAGTAGGATAATATTTAAGTTAAATATCAGCAATGAGAGACAGACCATGGAACAAATACAGAAGTTCTCATATATGGACAAAATTATCACAGAAGATGCCAATTATGTAGGTGAAATCAGTCTAAGATCGCAGTAACAAAAAAAGGCATTCTGTGAGAAACAAAAACTTCTGACATCAATATTGAGCTGCGGCGAAAAAAATAATTGCCACATATATCTCGTCCATAGCATTATATAGCTCTGAAACTTGGACCATAAAACAGGATGAAAAGATATTAGAATCTTTGGAAATACATAATCACAGGATGCAAAAAGTGAGCTGAACAGGGAAAAAGAGCAAGTGCTTACAAATATAGAGACATACAAACTAATGAACAGTATACAAAAAGTGGATTGTCTTGGTTTGCCAACAATATGAGACACAGAAGCCTACTATAGATAATAGTGGAAGGCAAAATTCAGGGGAAAACAAAGAGGACGTCCAAGAAACAACTACATCACACAAGCGTGCAAGAACATTGAGGAGCAGATTTATGCTAAGCTAAAGAAATCTGCAGAGAACAGTGGTGTGACATGATCAGACGACTTCAACATGAGTCTCTGGGCTGACTAACAGAAAACAGTGGAGTGACATGATCAGACGACTTCAACATGAGTCTCTGGACATACTAAAAGATGAAGGTGGCGTGTCATGATCAGGCGACTTCAACACGAGTCTTTGGACAGAAAACAGTGGAGTGACATGATCAGAAGACTTCAACACGAGTCTCTGGGCTGACTAACAGAAAACAGTGGAGTGACATGATCAGAAGACTTCAACACGAGTCTCTGGGCTGACTAACAGAAAACAGTGGAGTGACATGATCAGACGACTTCAACACGAGTCTCTGGGCTGACTAACAGAAAACAGTGGAGTGACATGATCAGAAGACTTCAACACGAGTCTCTGGGCTGACTAACAGAAAACAGTGGAGTGACATGATCAGAAGACTTCAACACGAGTCTCTGGGCTGACTAACAGAAAACAGTGGAGTGACATGATCAGACGACTTCAACACGAGTCTCTGGGCTGACTAACAGAAAACAGTGGAGTGACATGATCAGACGACTTCAACACGAGTCTCTGGACAGAAAACAGTGGAGTGACATGATCAGAAGACTTCAACATGAGTCTCTGGGCTGACTAACAGAAAACAGTGGAGTGACATGATCAGAAGACTTCAACACGAGTCTCTGGGCTGACTAACAGAAAACAGTGGAGTGACATGATCAGACGACTTCAACACGAGTCTCTGGACAGAAAACAGTGGAGTGACATGATCAGGCGACTTCAACACGAGTCTTTGGACAGAAAACAGTGGAGTGACATGATCAGAAGACTTCAACACGAGTCTCTGGGCTGACTAACAGAAAACAGTGGAGTGACATGATCAGAAGACTTCAACACGAGTCTCTGGGCTGACTAACAGAAAACAGTGGAGTGACATGATCAGACGACTTCAACACGAGTCTCTGGGCTGACTAACAGAAAACAGTGGAGTGACATGATCAGAAGACTTCAACACGAGTCTCTGGGCTGACTAACAGAAAACAGTGGAGTGACATGATCAGACGACTTCAACACGAGTCTCTGGGCTGACTAACAGAAAACAGTGGAGTGACATGATCAGAAGACTTCAACACGAGTCTCTGGGCTGACTAACAGAAAACAGTGGAGTGACATGATCAGACGACTTCAACACGAGTCTCTGGGCTGACTAACAGAAAACAGTGGAGTGACATGATCAGACGACTTCAACACGAGTCTCTGGGCTGACTAACAGAAAACAGTGGAGTGACATGATCAGACGACTTCAACACGAGTCTCTGGGCTGACTAACAGAAAACAGTGGAGTCAGACAATTTCAACACGAGGCTCTGGTCTGACTAACTTGGTCATGATAAAGATCATGTCATCACTACAGTTGACCTTGCAGAAAGCATGTGCCAAAGAATTGTCATGCTTTTACAGTGGAAATTTCTTCAGCACTTTGTTTTACATGATAAGGTTGCTAGGCCCATGCACATCCCTCTTAGTCACCTTCTACAAACTCTATGAAGACACCAAGAACCTCACAATGACCACTATTTAGATTATTCAAGTTGACATCTGAAGGAGTATGAAGAGAGGAAACCCAATATGCGAGGACCAAAAAAGTACGCAATACATGGCCATTGGTCATCACCAATATCATTCCTGGACTATGGATTATATTCAAGTTCCCTTTTTTTTTTAAACACATTACACCCTAGGCCTTCAAGCAGTCTTCTGTATCTATGGTCTAACTTTGAATTGGCAAAGTCAATGCATTGTTCAAGTTCACTATCTTCATCTGCCAAGCTGCGTGAGAAAGGAAATGGCATTTTAGCTATTAGTTTCAGGTGCATTAGGGTGTAAAGGGTTAAACAAGTCAATAGAATTTCACTAACAAAACAGGAAAACATGTGAGTAAGTAACTGAAGAATGTTGACAACCCTCTCCAAGTGATGTCTCTGCCACTATCTTCAGACCTTTCCCATTGCTCTATTTGATAAAGTATAGGTCCAGCACAGGTTTTAGAAAATAAAGTATAGGTCCAGCACAGGTTTTAGAAAATAAAGTATAGGTCCAGCACAGGTTTTAGAAAATAAAGTATAGGTCCAGTACAGGTTTTAGAAAAGCCTGATTCTGATCAGTATAGGTCCAGCACAGGTTTTAGAAAAGCCTGATTCTGATCAGTATAGGTCCAGCACAGGTTTTAGAAAAGCCTGATTCTGGTCAGTAAAGGTCCAGCACAGGTTTTAGAAAAGCCTGATTCTGATCAGTATAGGTCCAGCACAGGTTTTAGAAAAGCCTGATTCTGGTCAGTATAGGTCTAGCACAGGTTTTAGAAAATAAAGTATAGGTCCAGCACAGGTTTTAGAAAATAAAGTATAGGTCCAGCACAGGTTTTAGAAAATAAAGTATAGGTCCAGTACAGGTTTTAGAAAAGCCTGATTCTGATCAGTATAGGTCCAGCACAGGTTTTAGAAAAGCCTGATTCTGATCAGTATAGGTCCAGCACAGGTTTTAGAAAAGCCTGATTCTGGTCAGTAAAGGTCCAGCACAGGTTTTAGAAAAGCCTGATTCTGATCAGTATAGGTCCAGCACAGGTTTTAGAAAAGCCTGATTCTGGTCAGTATAGGTCTAGCACAGGTTTTAGAAAATAAAGTATAGGTCCAGCACAGGTTTTAGAAAATAAAGCATAGGTCCAGTACAGGTTTTAGAAAAGCCTGATTCTGGTCATTTGCAGTGCAGTTTCTTAGCAATGCTTTTTTCATGAGATTATATCAGCCCCACTCACGGACCTCTTTGTTGTTGTTTGTCCATTGTTTCTGAAGAGGACTACAATGTCATCTGTCAATCCTGGAGTAGGTTCGTAGGTTGCTGATCAAAACAATCAGAGCCCGAAAGCGTGTGTCACATTGAGGGCAGAGAAACACTGTCTGACCAGACCTCATTAGTTACCTCATAATATGCAAGGAAGGACACTGGTTCAACTATTTATCCCGGGAACCACTTGAGCGCATGGCAATAAGCACGAACAGCTAGAGATTGGGGGAGAGAAAGTAGAGATGGATAAAAAGAGACCTAGCAACATAATAGACAGTACATAGGCAGTACAGGGAAAATAATAAGTGAGAATAGGGAGGCAGCTAATCTACTCAATCAGTACTTTGGCACAGTCTACACAAAAGAGGACTGCTCCAAGATCCCAGAGCCTATAGATCGGGATTAAGATCAATCTGTATTACAGAGGAAATTGTTTTTAAAAAATTGGAGGGGTTGAAAGTGGATAAATGTCCAGGTCAAGATGGTATTCATCCAAAATTGCTGTTTGAAATTAGAGACCAACTAGCAAAACCATTGGCTATATTATGTTCTCAACCACTTACAAAAGGGATTGTTCCACGGGATTGGAAATATGCAGGAGTGATCCCCTTATTCAAAAAGGGCAAAAAATCAGATCCAGCAAATTATAGACCGGTGAGCAAAGTCTGTAAATTGTTAGAGTCAATAATCAAAGAAAACATTGTAATGCCTTTAGACAAATTTAATCTAATTAGAAATAGTCAGCATGGGTTTACTAGAGGGAGATCACCCTTAACAAATCTATTAGAATTCATGGAGGAGGTTACTAAAATCAAAGATAAAGGGGAGCCAGTGGACGTTATTTATCTAGATTTTGCAAAGGCCTTTGATAGAGTTCCTATTCAAAGATTATTTCGAAAGTTAAAATCACATGGAATAAGTGGGGAAGTTGCCAAATGGATTGAAAATTGGTTAATGGGAAGAAGGCAGAGGGTGGGCATAAATAAGGAGTACTCTGAGTGGTGTGAAGTGAAAAGTGGAGTACCACAGAGCTCGGTTTTAGGACCAATTTTGTTCTTGATGTATATAAACGATTTGGACATTGATATGGGATTCATGATTGCAAAATTTGCTGATGACACAAAACTATGCAGTAGTGTCTCATCTAAAGCAGAAGTGGATATATTGAGGTTAGATTTAGATAAAATTCGTGAATGGTCTGTAAGCTGGCAAATGGAGTTTAATGTAGATAAATGTACAGTCATCCACATTGAGTAGATCCAATATGGAACATAATTACAGAATGGGAGAGAACAATATTAGAAAGATAGATAAGGAAAGGGACCTAGGGGTTATAATAGATCATACAGGTAAGGTGAGTGAGCAAGTCCAGGTAGCAGTGAAAAAGGCAAATGCAATGTTAGGTATGATAAAAAGAAATATTAAACATAGGAGCAAGGAAGTGATCGTCAAACTGTATAAAGCATTAGTTAGACCTAGATTGGAGTACTGTGTACAAGTGTGGAGTCCTTATCATAGAGGGGATATAAACATGCTGGAAAGAATTTTTTTTAAAAGCAACAAAGCTGATAGTGGGATTCCAGAATTACAGTTATGAGGAAAGACTCAGAAAAACCAGGATTACAGTGTCTAGAAGAGAGAAGAATTCATGGTGACTTAATACAGGTTTATAAAATGATCAGAGGAATGGATAAATTAGACTATAACAAGTTTTTTTAAATACAGTCACCAACAATAACAAGAGGGCATAGCTACAAGTGGACTAAAGAGAGGTTCAGATTAGATATGAGAAATATTTTTTTAGTCAGAGAGTGGTGTCTGCTTGGAATGCATTGCCAGGGGAGATAGTGGAGGCATGGACGATTAATGCATTTAAGAATAAATTTGATGCGCATAGCTTTTAGAGCAAGGTGATGTAAATGAAACTGGTTGTATACAGGCTCTGCAGGGTCTTCTAAACCAGTATAAAGACGTTAACCTGTAGGAGAAGAGATCAAGGAACACTTTAGGAAGAGCAATGGAAGATGATGCCATGGCAGATGTGGTCTTGCAGGTGGATCTCAGGAAGATGACCCAAAATAGGAATTGATGGAGAGCATCTGTTGCAGCCCTTTGCTATATCTGGAACCAGACGGATTAAGCCAGTCAGTCAGTTTAACACAAGCAACCTGACTGGATAAATTAAGTACATATATCATGGTTTTATACCTCTACACCTCACGGTAGAAGAGGAGCGACAAAGTAAGTATCATGGTTTTATTGGAGCTAAGGCCAACATTAGGATCAGGAGGTGTAAAATACTGAACAAAAGATCCCCCCTCAGGTCAAGGACAGGTGCAACATATTGACCAAGACCTCACTCCACAGTAAAGTGTAACATACAGATCAAGACCCTGCCTTTTGCCCAGGGTCAACACACTAACCAAGAGTCTACATCAGATGATGGTAGAACATAAAGAACCTAGTCTGTACAATATGTGTTGACTGTAGGGGCAAGCAGCCTTTATTTCTCAGCCCAATAAATCAGTCCACCGCTAGAACCCAGCAATGGGAGTAGAGACTGTCATCATTGTTGTTTTTTGGTGTATGTACTGACAGTGACACTCCATTGTGATGGGGTCCTGGGTTTGGGCGCTTGACTCATATCTCGCTCGCTCTCTCTCTTTCTCTCTCATTATGTATTAAATGCGTCTGAAGAAGTCTTTAGTCATACATAGTGCCTGAAGGCAATTCTTACACCTGAATTTGATGGCCTTTGTAGGGAGCTTGTGAACCAGTTTTGGTTGTCAAAGGTTCCCAAACACTTGACATTGCACACTTTAACAAAGGTGGAAGTTCTTTCTTCTGGGTTCCAACGAAAGCTCACAAAACATGTTCTCAATGTTGGGAATATAAGATGTTAGACAGCACTTTCTGATTCCTTCACTTCCAGGTAACCGTCAGCATTTTCTTTAACGACTGTGAAATTACCAAGATTTTTTCGTGGTTTTACTACCGGATGTTTAATATCAGCCGGGTTGCTATGGTACCTGTCATTGGTACTGCAGTTTTCATTACTACTAGTTTTAGGCGAAAAGTATTTATTTGCATTGTCTTGGTTTACGTTTGTGGACTTTGCTACGTTGTCTATGTCTTCATAAGTGTGCGACATTTCCGTGTCCCCCGAGTGAAGCAGACTTGCCATCTCTGGTGGCTGTTTGTCTCGAGAGCTGTGTTGTGATAACGAGCTGCTATTATTGGATTTCAACAACTTCTCTGCCTCAGGTGCAGCCCGTGACTTTGCTGTTGTAGGTAGTGGTGGAGCTACTGATGATGGCGGGAGTATTTGCCTGGATAACTCCCTCTCTTGTTCGACACTTTCAGGATCTATTGCTTCGCCGCCTGCCATATTTCTGAACACTCTAGTTTCCTTGTTTGGTGTAAGTGCTTTTATTTCACTTTGGCCTGGAAGTTGGACCTTTTGTCTGAAAGAGAAAAGTTAAATTCAAAGAATGACATCCACTACAAGAAAATCAGTGAATTTGATTGGTTCATCTTGTCACTTCCCTACAGTTGGATTGTCCTGTGCATATTATCCATTTCATTGAAACATTATATCAAGATCAAAAAGCTGCTGTCTGAGTATCAGATTGGTTCGCAGTACAAAAGGGAGTAAAGCAGGGATGTATCCTCTCACCTTATCTATATAACATCTATGCGGAATGTAAAATGAGAAATGTTAGAGAATATGAGAACATTGAAAGTTTTGATACATTTACGATTGGCGGTTACGAAGTTCCAGAGTTACATTACACAGACAACACAGTGATACTATCAAAAAGTGCAGAAGGGCTAGAGCAGCTACATTCAGCCGTAAATGGACACAGTAAAGATCAAAACTTGTTTATAAACATAAATAAAACAAAGATAATGACCACCGACAAAACACGATGTCAAAATAAATTTACAGTAGGTGGGTGAGGAAATAGATCAGGTCACGCATTTTGAATTTCAGGGCTCCAGAATTATCAAAAATGGTGACTGCTTGAAAGAAATCAGAAGAAGACTAGCCATGTCAATGCAGAGACTGAACAGCCTGAAGAAATTATGGCAGAGCAAAACGACAAAAGTGAAAGTCTTGAGAGGTTGTGTTATTCCTGTGGCAGCATATGGCTGTGAATCATGGACAATTACCAAAGAATCGAATCTTCTGAGTCCAAATGTTACAGAAAGATCTTCAGAACGCACTGGACAAGGAAAAAGACAAATATAGACATTCAACAAGAGTTGAACCAATTCATTTTGGCCAGAAAATAAATACTTTGGTCACATCAAGAGCCACAACGGTCTTGAGAGAATAGTGATGGAAGGCATGGGCCAGTCAAAAGGGGTAGATCAAGAAGATGATGGCACCAAGAGAGAACAGTGATGGAAGGTATGGGCCAGGCAAAAGGGGTAGATCAAGAAGATGATGGCACCAAGAGAGAACAGTGATGGAAGGTATGGGCCAGGCAAAAGGGGTAGATCAAGAAGATGATGGCACCAAGAGAGAACAGTGATGGAAGGTATGGGCCAGGCAAAAGGGGTAGATCAAGAAGATGATGGCACCAAGAGAGAACAGTGATGGAAGGTATGGGCCAGGCAAAAGGGGTAGATCAAGAAGATGATGGCACCAAGATATCCAGGAATGCTTGGGTATGATTGTGGCGGAGGCTGGAGTTTTGGCAAGGGAAAGAGTTTCTTTCAGACAGACCATGATGGGAGTGACGTTCCATAAAGGACATGCGACATGATGATGATGAAAAATAGCTGGCCTATTTACAAGACACATATATCTGAGCCTTTTACAGTGATGGTTTCAATAGCAATGATTTTACATGGTCAGCCAGCCACATACACAGTCCTCCTCAGTCACTTTTTACAACATGTTAGATGGTTACAGTTGCTCTATTCTAATCAATCCAGAAACCACCTGGGGCAAAAACAACTTCATCATTATGCAGGATGTAATTTTGCAGAATGTCACTTTCATCACAGAGTTGTTGTTGTTGTTGTTGAATGCCCATAATGAGTAGGATTACTCTTTTGTGCGCCCTAAAAAGGATGTTAAGTGGCGGGTTGTTGTAGCTTTCTTCACATCCTGAGCGTGCTATGAAGGTGAACCGGGGTCCTCTAGGCAGTTGTGCTATGCTTGGCCTCATCTGTGTGTCGCTTACTACTATGTGGATCATGTTGATCCCTCAATTTGTTAGCCAGGCTGCCATGAAAACAGCCCATTTCTAGGGAGGACTGCAGGGAAGTCAAGGTGAGGGTCTTGGCCAGTATATTTTGCCTCACCCTGACTAACATGTCTGATCAGTATATTTTGCCTCACCCTGACTAACATGTCTGATCAGTATATTTTGCCTCACCCTGACTAACACGTCTGATCAGTATATTTTGCCTCACCCTGACTAACACGTCTGATCAGTATATTTTGCCTCACCCTGACTAACACGTCTGATCAGTATATTTTGCCTCACCCTGATTAACACGTCTGATCAGTATATTTTGCCTCACCCTGATTAACACGTCTGATCAGTATATTTTGCCTCACCCTGATTAACAAATCTGATCAGTATATTTTGCCTCACCCTAACACATCTGATCAGTATATTTTGCCTCACCCTGACTAACATGTCTGATCAGTATATTTTGTCTCACCCTGACTAACATGTCTGATCAGTATATTTTGCCTCACCCTGACTAACATGTCTGATCAGTATATTTTGCCTCACCCTGACTAACATGTCTGATCAGTATATTTTGTCTGACCAGACAGTCTTCCTCCCCCTCATCACAGGGTAAAACTCTTGATCATTGGCTAGTTCTCCTGCTCCCACTACTGTTATCTACAGAACATATTTGATGTTTTGTGTCCATGTTTGTATGTGACTGTTTTGTCATACATTGCTCATGTTATTTAACATCTGCATTACTATAGCCATTCTTTTTCTGATTTCTTTTTGGCAGTCTCCATTGCTGTTTTAATGGAAGAGATATTCTAAACTTGTGACGTTTTTTATTTCTTCCTCTCCTAGGGTAATTGGGTCTGTTTTTTGCTTGATCATTCCTCATTATCTTAGTTTTACGGATGTTCAAATAGAGATTTAGTTTTTTGCTTCAGGTCAGGTCAGGTCATCCCATAACTGGTGAGGTCGTTGGGGCACACATGAAGACATCCTCACAACATCACGTCACCCTTCTCTGTCAGTGGTCACTGCCTGTGACTTTTCTGGTCGGAGATTGGTCCATTCTTTTATGTTGTCCTCCCATCTCTTTTTTGGACGGCCTCTTCGTCGTCTGCCATGCACCTTTCCGTGGAGGAGTGTATTTGCAAAACCATTTGATCTCGATATGTGACCGCACCAAGCAAGTTTCCTTCTTTTGACAGTTGCCAAGAGGTCTTCAAAAGGCCCTATTGCTGTTGTAATTCTATCTCATATTTCCTCATTTACAACTCGATCTTTGTACGTGACGTTTAAAAGTCTTCGGAAACATCTCATCTCCAAGGCCTGTATCCTTCGTTAAAGGTCAGCTGTAACTGTCCATGTGTCACAAGAAGAACTGTCCTCTGTGCTTGTGAGACATGGACAGTTTTTTGCTTACTTAACTAAAATATAAATAAGACGAATACACAGCACACATACTGAGGAAACAATAATCTCCGTACAACATGGAGGATATCAAATACAAGAATAATGTATGGCCAAGGAGTGCCTGATTAGCATAGTTGTAGAACACTTGCTATTCACGGCAAAGGTACAGTGTTCATGTCCAATTAATACCATCATGTCCCATTTAGCCAGCTGGGATTGGATACCATGGGATTCCGTGGCGAAATGGTTAAGCCGTCTGCCTCATGATCAGGTGGTGTGGGTTTTGACTTTGGACTCCACCATCTTTTTCATGGGTGCTTGATGCGGAGTCCCCTGCATCTCGTAGTCCCCCCCCTAGTCGTCTTGTTCTTGACTTGCCACTGGGGTTGGGCAGCTCGAGACGAGAGAGTGAGGATAAAAAGTACCGCAGTTAATCCTTACTATAAATAGCGCTAGCAAAATTAATTATGCTATCATCATCTTCAATGGATGGCGGCCTTTGCCTAATTGGATACCTGGCTTACTGCCAGGGAAGTAAAAGCAGTAAAGAATGATGCTAGTCACCCCACTAAACAATCTTTTACCACATCAATGAAGTCTGTAACACTTCATCCCCAACAGCCCCCCCTTTTTTTTTTTTTTTGCTTAGATGTTTGCCTCACTAGTTTCTACTGGCGGAGGCGCGCCATTTTCCACCCCAGACCGTAGTCCATTGGGCGATATCAGGACACATAAACCAGTGCTTGGATGCATGTGTGCGTCTGTATGTACCTATGCTAGGTTTGTGCGCCCTCAGAAGCTAGCCCAACCAAAGTGCAATGGAAGGGCCTCATCATGAGGGCGCGTGTGAAAGTTGTGCAAGAGTGTGACTGTAGGACAGAGTCAAATGAAACAGAGTGAGGTAAGAGGAGAGAGAAGGGGAAGAGTCCCCAACAGCCACGCTGAAGTCAGATGCACTGGGCCGACAGGCGCAAAATAAAAACCACAGTGACACCGCCTTGGGGAATAGATAAATAAGGCGACCGCAAAAAAAAAAAAATTCCCAACAGCAGTGTCTGCTATTACCTATAACCAAAGGTAGAGTATCTGAATAGGAGGTTGATTAGTGATCAAACATCTATTAAATGGGAATGTTCCAGGTGGAGATATGATACAGACAGATTTACAAAACAGGTAGCTAACTGTGCACTAACACAGAGACTAACTGAGCTGTATAACACAATACAGAACACCAAGACTGTCCCACAAGAACTGAAGGAAACCGTCAATCCTGCGACTACGACAGAAAAATCTCCCTTATATCGACTGCTGTGAAGATACTGGCAATAAGTTGTTCCCAGCGGATTGATCGATCACTCAGAACATGGCATTCTTCCAAAGAGCTAACGTGGCTTCACAGCGAGTCATAGAACAGTGAATATGATATTCACAGTTAGTAACTCCAGGTCAAATGTCAAGAGTAGCAATGTGGTCTATACATGACTTTCATAGACCTGACAAAGGATTTTGACACTGTGCATAATGGGCACTAGAGGATCATGGGAAATTTGGCTGCCCAGGCAAATTCACAACAATCATCAGCAAATTCCATGAGGGTATGAACGCTTGTGTGCTGAATGATAGGCAAACATCAGATGTCTTTCCTGTCTCAAAGAAGGTCAAGTAGGGCCACTGGTCCCAACACTCTTCATTATGATATTTGCTGCCATGCTCAGTGACAGTTTTCTGGTTTATGTCAAAAATGAAGTGAGAGTAAAACACATGGCGGATGGTAAACATTTCAATCTCAGGCAGTTGGTTGCAGGCTCACACAGTTGAGGTTCACAGCCATCTCCAGCCTACTGTTTGGTCATAGCTGTGGCCTCATTGCCAGCACTGAAAGAGGTATGCGGGCCTGTGTGGACAAGTTTTAAACAACCTTTGACATGTTTGATTTCACCATAAATTAAAACAGAAGAGATGTTTCAGCCTGCCCCTAGTGATACATATCTCCCACTAAGATATCAAAGACCAGCATAAGCACTGCCAATAATTTGAAAATGTCCTCTACCTTGACAGTACTGTCTCCATGGAAACTACCATGAGGTCAACAACAGAATCTGCATGACCAGTGCTGCTTTTTGGATGCTGTGTGACAGCATGTGAGATCAGCAGGAACTCAGCTTTGCAATAAAAAGGTCTACAGAGCCATAGTGCTCCCCATCCGGCTGTATGCCAGAGAGACATGGACTGTCTACAGCAGGCATGCTAGAAAAACCCACCACTTCCCCACAAGCTGCTTCCCTAGACTGTTGAGAATACAACTGCAGGATAAGGTACCAGACACTGAGCTCCTCATCAGAGCCAAAATGCTAGCATCCACACACTCCTGCAGAAGGTCCGGGTCAAGTGGTGTAGTTACATAGTGCATAAGTCAGACAAATGCATCCAAAAACAACTCAACTGTGTCTGGTTGGTGGGTACAAGAAGCGCTTCAAAGACTCCCTCAAAATATCTCAAACATGCTTCAATGTCGATATAACCTTTAGGGAACTTCTGGAACAGTTCCACCATGCACGGCGAAGAACCACAACCAGAGGCACTTCCATTGCAGATCTCCTAAGCTCTGAGAAAATGTGCTGAGTGGAAAGACAAAACAGTCGATACTCTTGTATCCAACCTTGAGCTTATTTGTAACATACATGAGAAGGGATTCTGTGTTAGAATCCGACTGTACAGTCATGTCCAGACTCACTACATTGTGATGGATGGCTGTTATTCTATTACTATCATTATTAAAAACAAAACCTCTACACCTCACGGTAGAAGAGGAGTGACTAAGTAAAAAATTAAAAACAAAGATTTCATTTTCAATACATCACATATTGAGAGAATAGGGGAGGGAGGGAGGGTAGGAGAGAGAGAGAGAAAGATATAGCGACATACAGAAAGAGAGCAGGAGAACTTGACAACAAGAATCCAACCCAAGACCCTAATGTCTCCAAAGAAGTTGTCTTGCTACTTGCCATGTTGTAAAATGTTATAGTTGTCCATCACAAGTGATGAAGACCACTCTCTTTGTTCAGCCGTATATCTTGCTGTGTCCGCTGAAATGGGTGACTTGCGCGGTGATTTGGATTTAAGTGAGGAAGAAACTGCGCCTTTTGTCAACCTCACTCACAGAGCCTAAGCTACCTTTTGCCAGTGGCAAGACATTCATCGAGACGACTGGAGATAGCATAGGATGCAGATTTTGCCTCAGGGTTACCACAGAAGCCTTTCTGTAAACATGTAACCCGCAGGGTAGAAAGGTGGGATGGCATCTAACGCAGTTTGTTGTGCCTTTTCGATAACCACAAGAGGTCGTATGGACAACACTCAGCGTGTGAGAGTCTGGCATCTCTCCCCAGCTGTATTCAGCTCATCATAGTAGCATCTAAAATTCCCACACGCCAAATTCGTGAAGGTAAACCGGCAGAACTAACCCGTGAAATACGATACAGGTATAAGCGTAGTGCCATTCAGCCGGCGTCCAGACCAGGATAAATGGATGGAAGAAATCACAAAAAAAGAACGAAATAACAAGTCCAGACGAAAAACAACACCACGTTTCCGTGAACACAAGTGTAAGTCGTCGACTAGTGTGAATTCCAGGCAAATCCGAGGTCTGGTGGCATCCATGGTGATCCAAAACAGTAGAGAAATGTAGACTCGCAGCCAGTTATGGCGCCATCTTTGCCAGATTTCATTGTAAAATGTGATGAAGAGAAAATGTGCATGGGAATAGCAACCTCATCAAGTAAAATAATTAACTACAGAAACCAGCACAGCAAACAAGGTGCCTTGGTGCCAGAATCTTCTGTACATTCAGTGAGTTGAAATGATAGTCATTCTATGCGAGTGCTTCTGACAGTAGTCATCTTTGAGTCCCAAACAGGACATACAAGAGTCAATAGACACTTAAACCACATCAACCCTCAACACATGTGCAAAGTGCTTGCAGACAAGAGTCAAAGATTCTTACAAGTGATGCTGGCAATTAGCATTCTGTGCGGCACAGTGGAACAACTGAAGAAGACTTGTATCTATGGCATTGGGCTGCCACAAGCAGGCTTGCTTCAGCAGCTATGGGATAGCAACAACAACATGGTTTCTCAGGAAACATTTGGACTGATACGGAATCTGTGAGAAATACTATCTTTTCCCTGGTACAGTTTTTGATCGATACATACCTAGTCTTCTACCACAGGATGTAGTGGTTACTTGACTTAGTCACTCCTCTTCTACCACGGGGTGTAGTGGTTACTTGACTTAGCCACCCCTCTTCTACCACGGGGTGTAGAGCAAACTTGAATAAGTCTTTCTTCATCTGCCATTGACTGTAGAGGTTTCCTTTTATTTTTCTTGTATCTTATAGTTTCAACAAGATGTGGCTGCTGACCCAATGCCCAACCCTCCTTAGTTGCCTCTTTCGACTTAATACGCCAGGTTACCACTATCCGTTCAGGCCCCCGCTAACAGATGGAGCCTTTGTTATGTCAGAAATGTAAACGGAGGTGACCTACCTTGCTCTTCTTGCTTTCGCCCGCTTCCTGCAACAAATGATGACGACGACAATAATGATGATGACGATGACGACCACGACTGAGGCACTGATGATATACATAAGTAAATTGTTCTGTTCGTCTGAGCCTTTGCCTTTGCCAGACAACCCTTGGGTAGTAAACCTGCCTGAAAAGATTAAAACAAATTAAATTAACAGCGGCTCATTCCTACATTCGATCGTGTTGATCCTGAGAAAAACAGCATAAGAGTACCTTTCTAAACATATAATAAAAGATGACTAAAGAGGGTTATTCATGTGGCTAGCTGCATCTTCATGTAAAAAACTTTTTAAATCGTTTCTTGATCAATTGTCTCCTACGTTATACTATATTTTGCACCCTTTGGCACCCTCTGACATCAGCAGTAATTTTGTATATAGGTTTAGGATCAAGATGCTGAGCTGCAGTGGTGAGAGACCCATAGCTGACTGCTAGCATCAGCGAACCAGAGCTGTCAATACCCTTCTACACATCCCTGCGGTGATCCTAGATAACAGGCTACAACATGGCACACTGGCTAAGGAGAAGGGATCCGGCACTCAAAGATGCCTGCTGAAGTCGGATGTGTCGGATCGAAAGGTGCAATACCGCAGTCAAGTTGTAAACTACGACACAATGCATTCTGTTCTTCGGACATCCTACTGCTTGCAAAGCTCTTTTCATGAGTTTGGAGTTTGAGAATAAGCGAAGAAGAAGTATATAGGTTTACTTTCCATAGAGGTATGCCCTTGCTGGGTCATGAATCCAAACACATGCAAGTTTGGTATGTGAGGCATGGTGCCAACTACTTATCTAACCTCTTTATGCAGAAGTCATCACAGAAAGAATGCAAATAGTACTTTGGTGTAAGCTTCCTATTAAGGGCCAGCTTTAGATGTGGCTTTATGTTTTGTAAGGACCAAGACGAGAATAAGAAAGAATTATGTGAAGCTGCTGTGGTGCTGGAGGTAAAAAGTCGATTAAAAACATATTTAGGTATTGTTCAGTTCTCGTTTCGGAACAAGAACTAAATGAAACTCAGGTTACAGCTACATGGTCTTCATCAGGGACAAAGAACAAATAAAACACCTAACATGTCACAAAATAAACAAAACCACTTGACTCAATAACCAATACAATACATCAAGTGGCAGCCATTAGGCAGAGAATGTGTGAATCACGGTATGCAATTAAGGACAGGGTAAAAATGATAATGTATGATCCAATGCAAAAAAAGGCAAAGGCTGCGGTACATCGTAGACGATGATGGCATAATTTATTTTGCTAGCGATATTTTTAGTAAGGATTTACTGCGCTACTTTTTATCCTCACTCTCTCGTCTCGTGCCGCCCGACCCCAGTGGCAAGTCAAGGACAAGACGATCCAATGAGTATATATACTAACATACTCCCCTACACGTACATATATATATATATATATATATATATATATATATATATATATATATATATCAAGATTGATAGACACAAATACTGAAACAACATGACATATATGCTCATAAAGACACATATACATATAAGAGGGTACAGAAAGAGTATACAAATATAATAATTAAAAGAGAGATATAAAGAAAGAAGTGGAAGAGAAAAGGTGGAAAGAGAGAGTGAAAGAGAACAATTTTATAGTGTCTTTGTAACTTTTTATTTGGCCACTGTGCACTCGCTTACCTGACAAAGGCTTACCTGACAAAGGCTTGCCTGACAAAGGCTTACCTGACAAAGGCTTACGTGACAAAGGCTTGCTGGACAAAGGCTTGCCTGACAAAGGCTTGCCTGACAAAGGCTTGCCTGACAAAGGCTTACCTGACAAAGGCTTGCCTGACAAAGGTTTACCTGACAAAGGCTTACCTGACAAAGGCTTGCCTGACAAAGGCTTACCTGACAAAGGCTTGCCTGACAAAGGCTTGCCTGACAAAGGCTTGCTTGACAAAGGCTTGCCTGACAAAGGCTTACCTGACAAAGGCTTGCCTCACAAAGATTGCCTGACAAAGGCTTACCTGACAAAGGCTTGCCTGACAAAGGCTTACCTGACAAAGGCTTGCCTGACAAAGGCTTACCTGACAAAGGCTTGCCTGACAAAGGCTTACCTGACAAAGGCTTGCCTGACAAAGGCTTACCTGACAAAGGCTTGCCATAGTATATTGTCTTTGTAAGAAAAAGCAGTGATACAATACCTTGAAATGGTTGTCCTAGCTTCATGTACAGCAATAAAGTAGACAATAAGAAAATAATATGACTAAAGAAGGTTGTCAATGAAGCTAGCAATTTAATCATCTAGAATAAAAAGCTACAGAAACCACTAGTGCCTGAAAACAGACATGCTTGTGCAGACTGCCTTCAAGGAGGCAAGGTGTAGTGATTATGTCATGGAGATAAAACAGAATGGTGAAGATAATAGTTGATGATGGTGATCATGAAGGTAGTGATGATGTGGTGACGGTGATGGTGGGCAGTGATTGACGTGATTGTGGTAGTGATGCAGATGATGGTGGTGGGGATACGAGGGCTCAGTGGTCTTAAGCTAAGGTATCCGCAGGTTTGAATCACGGCGGAGGCCTGATTTTTTCACGTGGATTTTCTGGTAAAAATTCTTCTGATCTGTGGGTAGTGAGATCAGACTCCCATGTTCAATGTCAAGCACAGTAAAAATACCTTGGCAGTTAAAGTAAAAGTAAAGCGGAAATTCAGCATAATTAACCGCTGGTTGGAAATGTAGTTTTTTGAAGACTCCATTGTACTAAGCCGCAGTCTGTGAGAGGTGGGGTGGCCAGTACCATTCCTGTTTTTACTTTCCATAACTCATACGTCAGGTGCCCATTTACAGCTGGGTTGGCTGGAGAAGCGGTTCCCGATGAAAATCACGACCCTGATTTTTTTTAAGTTTCCGGACACAATTCGAACTGAGGCACACTGTTATCACAGAAAATAACGAATTACTCGCTATGAACTGAGCTAACTCACCTCTCCTTGGCAGTTAGAAATCGAAAAAGAGTAGGCTTAACGGCCACTTCCCGGACAAAAATTCTAGTTAAAAATCTATTATTTTAAAATTATTTTTATCTTCGCCCATGTCTAGTAAGCCGCAGGAAGTTGTAAAATAGCTACTACATATAGCTAAAGCCTTCGGCTACCTGGCAACATGCCTGTATGAATACTAGGATTCAAAGTATTCCAAGTGAGTGATGATAGTGGTATGGAGATGATAATAATGGTGGTGGAATAAAGGTGGTGATAGTAGTGCTGGTGATATGGTAATAGAGGTGAGGTAAGAGTGGTGTGGTGATGATTATGGTGTGTGGTCATCGTGGTGGTGGTAATGCTTAATGATGAGGATGGTGGTGTAGGTGTAGATGGTAATGGTGGTCATCATGAAGGTGGTGGTGAAAGTGATGGTTATGATGGTGGTGATTTTTGTGATGGTGACAATGACGTGGGTGGTGATTTTTGTGAGGGTGACTATGACGTGGGTGGTGATTGATCTGATAGTTGAGGCGGAGAGGATGGCGATGCAAATGGTGGTGGGGTAGTGATGCTGGTGACGGTGATTATGATGATGGTGTAGTAATAGGTGTAATGGTGATGAGAGTGGGGTGGTGGTGATGATAGTAATTGTGGCAGTGGTCATGTTCATGGTGCTGATGGTGATGAGAGAGATGGTAGTGGGGTTGATGGCAGTAGTGGTGATGGTGAGTGTTGTGCTGATGGTATTAATGTTGGTGATGGTTGTTGCAGTAGTAGTGATAATGATGATGGCAGCTGTGGTTATAATGGTGGTGAGGATAATAATAATGGTGGTAATGGCAGCGGTGATGTGAAACGATGGTGTTGGTGATGGACTAACCAACTGACAAACAAATATTTAATTACCTGGTGGTTTTGATGACAGCTCACTCTCTCCATCCCCACTACCACTCATCTCGTTCACGCCATCCTCATCATCACCAGTTCCTGCTCCTCCTCCTCCTCCTTGCCGTGGCGTGGTAAGTATTAACAAGACGTCAGGCATAGCGACTGAAATTAAGACATGAAAAATGAACAAAATGAAAGAATGTAGATATCAAACAACATTAGGGGACGACGTGGGCTAGTGGTTAGGTGATACAGCTCACAATCCGCGGGTGCTGGGTTCGCTCCCTAATCACAGCATCGGCCGTTACCCCAGGGAAGTTAACGCTTAGAAAACGCAGGAGGAATGTATACCGAAGTCGGATGCACTGGGCCGACAGGCGCAAAATAAAAAAGATAGTGCAACTGATACTGCCTTGGAAAATAGAGAAAATAATGGAAACAACAAAATAAATATCAAACAAAAGAACAATAGAAGATGAGGCCGAGGTTAACTGGCATCTTGTGGGTGAAGCCGAAGTGGATGATCCAAAATATGGATTAAGACAGATAGTACACATACTCCAGAAGCTATCTTTGGTCAGAAGCTACTAGTGCTGAGTGCTTCACTCTTGATGACGTTTCTCTGGCAGTGAGTTACATCTATCAATCAATCAATCCTTTTCAGAACCCTGTGGAGCATAGGTCTTCAACAAATACACACCACGCTATCCTTTCCTGAGACATACATTCCAGATGGTTTCCCGTCGTTTCTGTTTCCTTCATGTGTGTTTCGAGCTTTCCTCTCTGTGTGTGTTTTGGTCTGTTTTTACTTCTCTGGCACTGATGATTACAGAAACAACACTGTCTTGTAAAGATAACAACTGAATTCCTTAATGTTTGTCCCATCCAAACGGGAGAGCCTTCTCCTCAAGTCATGTTCCACTGATATTTGTCTGCTTCTTTCCTACAGTTCCACATTGGTGACCTTATCATATCATTTAAATCAATCTATTTCGTGAAAGAACCTATTTATGTTGTTTCACGGATCCAGCAGCATCCATGATCTTGCCATTCAACCAAATACCATGTAATGTTATCTGTAGCCAGTTATGAAAGTATGTACCTTTTTTCATTTTTGTTGCTCTCCATGTTTCAGGACCACATAAAAGAACAGACTTTACACTGGAGGAAGATTTTTATTTTTGTGTTGGACTGAAATTTATTCTGATTTCTATAAGTTCCCCAATGCATTGAAAGCCTCTCTAACTTTTTAAAATTCTTATTTTGATGCCTGTATCTGTACCTCCTACTTTGTCTGATGTCTGTATCTGTACCTCCTACTTTGTCTGATGTCTGTACCTCCTACTTTGTCTGATGTCTGTACCTCCTACTTTGTCTGATGTCTGTACCTCCTACTTTGTCTGATGTCTGTATCTGTACCTCCTACTTTGTCTGATGCCTGTACCTCCTACTTTGTCTGATGTCTGTATCTGTACCTCCTACTTTGTCTGATGTCTGTACCTCCTACTTTGTCTAATGTCTGTACCTCCTACTTTGTCTAATGTCTGTACCTCCTACTTTGTCTAAGGTCTGTACTACCTACTTCGTCTGATGTCTGTATCTGTACCTCCTACCTTGTCTGATGTCTGTATCTCCTACCTTGTCTGATGTCTGTACCTCCTACTTTGTCTGATGTCTGTACCTCCTACTTTGTCTAATGTCTGTACCTCCTACTTTGTCTAAGGTCTGTATTACCTACTTTGTCTGATGTCTATATCTGTACCTCCTACTTTGTCTGATGTCTGTATCTCCTACCTTGTCTGTACCTCCTACTTTGTCTGATGTCTGTACCTCCTACTTTGTCTGATATCTGTATCTGTACCTCCTACTTTGTCTGATGTATGTATCTGTACATCCTACTTTGTCTGATGTCTGTACCTCCTACTTTGTCTGATGTCTGTACCTCCTACTTTGTCTAATGTCTGTACCTTCTACTTTGTCTAAGGTCTGTACTACCTACTTTGTCTGATGTCTGTATCTGTACCTCCTACTTTGTCTGATGTCTGTATCTCCTACCTTGTCTGTACCTCCTACTTTGTCTGATGTCTGTATCTGTACCTCCTACCTTGTCTGATGTCTGTATCTCCTACCTTGTCTGATGTCTGTACCTCCTACTTTGTCTGATGTCTGTACCTCCTACTTTGTCTAATGTCTGTACCTCCTACTTTGTCTAAGGTCTGTACTACCTACTTTGTCTGATGTCTGTAT
Source organism: Ariolimax columbianus (assembly GCA_036924085.1). NCBI lineage: Eukaryota > Metazoa > Mollusca > Gastropoda > Stylommatophora > Arionidae > Ariolimax > Ariolimax columbianus. The sequence continues at coordinate 24,965,859 of JAVGWX010000014.1, forward strand.
CTGTACCTCCTACTTTGTCTGATGTCTGTATCTCCTACCTTGTCTGTACCTCCTACTTTGTCTGATGTCTGTACCTCCTACTTTGTCTGATATCTGTATCTGTACCTCCTACTTTGTCTGATGTATGTATCTGTACATCCTACTTTGTCTGATGTCTGTACCTCCTACTTTGTCTGATGTCTGTACCTCCTACTTTGTCTAAGGTCTGTACTACCTACTTTGTCTGATGTCTGTATCTGTACCTCCTACTTTGTCTGATGTCTGTATCTCCTACCTTGTCTGTACCTCCTACTTTGTCTGATGTCTGCATCTCCTACTTTGTCTGATATCTGTACCTCCTACTTTGTCTGATGTATGTATCTGTACATCCTACCTTGTCTGATGTCTGTACCTCCTACTTTGTCTGATGTCTGTATCTCCTACTTTGTCTGATGTCTGTACCTCCTACTTTGTCTGATGTCTGTACCTTCTACCTTGTCTGATATCTGTATCTGTACCTCCTACTTTGTCTGATGTATGTATCTGTACCTTCTACTTTGTCTGATGTATGTATCTGTACCTTCTACTTTGTCTGATGTCTGTACCTCCCACCTTGAGTGATGTCTGTACGTCCTACTTTGTATGATGTCTGTACCTCATACATTGTCTGATATCTGTATCTGTACCTCCTACATTGTCTGATATCTGTATCTGTACCTCCTACCTTGTCTGATGTCTGTATCTGTACCTTCTACTTTGTCTGATGTCTGTATATGTACCTTCTACTTTGTCTGATGTCTGTACCTCCTACCTTGTGTGATGTCTGTACCTCCTACTTTGTCTAATGTCTGTATCTGTACCTCCTACCTTGTCTGATGTCTGTATCTGTACCTTCTACTTTGTCGGATATCTGTATATGTACCTTCTACTTTGTCAGATGTCTGTATATGTACCTTCTACTTTGTCAGATGTCTGTATATGTACCTTCTACTTTGTCTGATGTCTGTACCTCCTACCTTGTGTGATGTCTGTACCTCCTACTTTGTCTAATGTCTGTATCTGTACCTCCTACCTTGTCTGATGTCTGTATCTGTACCTTCTACTTTGTCGGATATCTGTATATGTACCTTCTACTTTGTCAGATGTCTGTATATGTACCTTCTACTTTGTCAGATGTCTGTATATGTACCTTCTACTTTGTCTAATGTCTGTACCTCCTACTTTGTCTGATGTCTGTATCTGTACCTCCTACTTTGTCAGATAGATTACTAGACCTTAGTTTTTCATGAGCTGGGGTGGCCAGGTCCCATCCTCGTTGCATTTCCTTACTTAAAAGTAAGACAGTACCAATTTACAGTTGGACTCACTGGGGCATGTAATTAGCGGGTATGGAACTGATGGTGCCTTTGAGATGAGAAGCAAAGTAATCTACCACTTTGCTACTTAGTTAGTGGCTCATTTTATATCCCGAGGGCTCTGAAGAAGGTTGACTTGGGCACTTCTGGCTGTAGTGCAGAAATTCAAGAAGAGGGGAAAGAGCAGAAGAGAATGAGCAATCAGATGAGGGAGAAAGATCAAAATAAGAGGGAAACGATAAGAAGAAAAGATGATGAAAGACCAAATTCCAGAGAGAGATAAAAAATTAGAAAAATAAGAGGGAGAAGGATGAAAAGAAAGATAAGAGAATAGGGTACAAAGCAGATAAAAAAAAGAGGTAAATGTCAGTCCCATGGCAACAGTTGCCGTCGGGGATGAAGATAGCTCATCATGTACTAAGCCGCAGCCAATGTGAGGTGGGGTGGCCAGTTCCTTTCTTGCTGTTTTTACCTTCTCCAACTCATATGTCAGGTACCCATTTACAGCTGGGTCGACTGAAGGAGTGGCCACACCAGGCACAAACCACAACCCAGATTTTTTTTCTGTCCGTCCGTTATTTCAAACCCTGGCATGCTGTAATCCATCTAGCAAGCCAGCTCACTGTCAACTAAGCTACACGCTCCACCATACATAGCAGACATTCAGATGAAAGTATACCAGATTGTGTGAAGCTGATGTATGCTTAAACAGATAAAATGTATACTAAGTTAACTGAACCTAATGTACGCACACACAGATCAAAGATATGCTAGGTTATATAGTTTTGTTTTCCGTGTCCAATGCACCATGTCATACGACGGAGGTCCAGTGTTCAGCTACCCTGATCACAGTGTCGTTTACCTCAAGCAGATCTTCCATCGCACATGTGTGTGGTAGGTTTGGGCATATCTTAAAGTGTTCTTGGTCCTGGAAAGCACCACATTCGCAAGTATCATCGTCACTCTATCCACCATCTCATCAGGTTTTTTCTGCATCTGGTCACCCCCGTCCAAAGTCTTTTCAAGGTTCTCTCTATTGGATATGGCAGGTGTGCTCCTAGTGCAGCCTCCTTCTGCAGCTTTATCCAAGGAGTCTGCTGTTTGTTGCGCCATTTCTCGATGCAATTTTTATATGAAGCTGATGTACACTTAAACAGATAAAGGGTATGCTAGGATATATGAAGCTGATGTACACTTAAACAGATGAAAGATATACTAGGTTATATGTAGCTGATGTACACTTAAACAGATGAAAGATATACTAGGTTATATGAAGCTGATGCACACTTAAACAGATGAAAGATATACTAGGTTATGTGAAGCTGATGTACACTTAAACAGATGAAAGATATACTAGGTTATATGAAGCTGATGTACATGTAAACAGATGAAAGATATACTAGGTTATATGAAGCTGATGTACACTTAAACAGATGAAAGATATACTAGGTTATATGAAGCTGATGTACACATAAACAGATCAAGGATATACTAGGTTATATGAAGCTGATGTACACTTAAACAGATGAAAGATATACTAGGTTATATGAAGCTGATGTACACTTAAACAGATGAAAGGTATACTTGGTTATCTGCCCCTGCCGAAAGCGAACTAGCATTCACAGATGGAACTTACTCGCCTTGCATTCAACTGAACATAATCCCTTGATCAAGTCCGAATAGTTTCCCTGTCAGTGTTTGTCCGCCAGGTCTAAAAGATGGTCGACAACTACTGCACTTGACTGACTCACACAGTGCCTCGCTGAAACCAACAATGAGTGGTGTAGTGTGTTAGATCAGTCGGTGTGTGTAATTTCAATGGCTATAGCAAGCGACCACTAGAGCATGCACGGATAGACTGGGGAGGTACTGAGTCATGCTCCACTAAAGGTCAGGCCTGGCTCTACTTCGCCGCACTCATTAGTCGTATTGTTATTATTCTTATTTGACGTCCCCTTGTTCTTGTTTTTCTTCCATTAAACAAATGTTCCTCTTCATCGTTCTTCTCTCTCCTTTCCCGTCTGCTTCTTTGCCTTCTATCTCATCCCCAATCTTCTTCTGTCAATATTTCTCTTTCTTCCCCGTCATCAACCTCTTTATTCTTCTTAATTGCTTTCATATCTCTCTTTTTTGTACTTAATGTGTCTCCTTTCACTCGGGATGCCGGTTCTCACAGAAACGAGTGTCCCCTGATTCTTTTAAATCCCAGCATCACAGTGGCAAAACCTCTTCTGTGTCAAAGCTGACGCAGCTGTGAATGAGTCAAAACAGCGAAGATGGAAGGACAAATATACACCACCTCACTTAACGGGAACTTCGTACAATGACCTCTCCAACACGTCATACCCTACAGCAACAACAAGTATCTATTAGGTTTTATATATTCACCCGAGGCGTGTTCAAATGAAACCGGACCTAACTGCACCAAATGAACATACGTACGATGCGCATGATGACGTCACTTCTGATGTAAACAGCACATACCAACCGTCAAGTTTGCCAAATTTCATTATCCTCTGACTCATAGTATCCTCAGCACACCGTTGAAAACATGGCGGCCGTGATACGGAACCCGTCCAGAGTTGATCAGCGAGCGGTGATTCGGTTTCTAAAAGCTGTCGACCAGTTGACATTCATTGCAGAATGCGGGCAGTGTATGGTGACAAAAGTGTGTCGAAGACAACAGCGAAGAACTGGGCAACGATGTTTAAAGAGGGACATGAGTTAACGAAAGATCTTCCGAAACCAGGTCAGGCGCATTATGTTGCGTCGGAAGATGCCATCGCCAAAATTGATGTAGCATTTCGGGTGGACCTTCGCCGGAGCATATCTTCGCCATAGCTACGAGCTGCTGCGGTCCGCAGAATGGTTGAAGCCACGCTACAAGCTGCTGTGGTCCACGGAATGGTTGAAGCCACGCTACAAGCTGCTGCGGTCCACGGAATGGTTGAAGCCACACTACGAACTGCTTCCTCCAGCCAAATCCCGCATCGTACCTTACCTTCTACTAATACAAGAAACCAAACAGTGAACTGCCCCCCCCCCCCCTAAGTAAACCTGAGACATCGTATAACCAAACCTCTAACACCCCAACTCAAAAGTCAGAGCCTGCTATTGCCCTGCCGCTCAATCATTACTGCCGTGTTTTAGTTAAAGATAATAACAGAACCACACCTACGATTGTTACAAGAGGCAGAACGGAGAGGCCAAGGTACAGTAACACATAACCTGCCAGATGAACTGGTGCTATACAGTCTACAGACTACAAGAGTTTGACATCAAACGTTGGATCAAGATGCTGAGCAGCGCTAGAGCTGCAGCGGTCAGCGACCCATAGCTGACTGCTAGCGTCACGGCCAAAGCTGTCAAGACCCTTCCACGCCTCCACGCGGTGATCCTGGATAAGAGGCTGCAACAGGACAGGGATCGGCTAATCTGGTACTCAAAAAATGTCTGCTTAAGTCGGATGTGTTGGACCGAAAGGTGCAAATATCGCAGTCAAGCTGTAAACTACGACACAAAGCATTCCGTTCTCTGGACTACATTCTGCTTCTTCCAAAGCCCATTTTAAGGGCTTGGTAGCGGGAGATTGAAAACGAACGAAGCCAAGCTAAACGGTGGCAGATCAGGGCGGGGACGCATGGGAGGATGAAACAGGATTGTGTACAGCCAACGAGCTACACGACCTGTCACTGTCAAGATATGTCGCCTTATTGTTTGCTGTGACGTGATGACTTAATATGATACAACATAACGCTGAGAAAAACGAAAAAGTCAGTATCAGTAACACCACGGCGTGTGAACAATACACACCGCCCCCACACAGACATTACCTGGTCCTTGATCGTTCCAGGGGATGGGGGGACAATCCATGCTGGCAGGGGAGTTAATCAACATTAGCCAATAGGTTGTTTATACGTGCGTGTGGATGGATGGGTGTGTCGAGGGTAGTAGAGAGGGATAGAGGAGGGGAGAGGGAGAGAGGGGAGAGGGAGAGAGGGGAGAGGGGAGAGGGAGAGAGGAAGGGAGAGGAGAGGGGAGAGGAGAGAAGAGGGGAGAGGGATAGAGGAGGGGAGAGTGATAGAGGAGGGGAGAGGAGAGGGGAGAGGGATAGAGGAGGGGAGAGGAGAGAGGGATAGAGGAGGGGAGGGGGATAGAAGAGGGGAGAGGGATAGATGAGGGGAGGGGGATAGAGGAGGGGACAGGGATAGAGAAGGGGAGAGGGATAGAGGAGGGGACAGGGATAGAGGAGGGGACAGGGATAGAGAAGGGGAGAGGGATAGAGGAGGGGTCAGGGATAGAGGAGGGGAGGGATAGAGGAGGGGAGGGATAGAGAAGGGGAGAGGGATAGAGGAGGGGAGGGATAGAGAAGGGGAGAGGGATAGAGGAGGGGAGGGATAGGTGAGGGGGGAGGGATAGAGGAGGGGGAGGGATAGAGGAGACAGGGATAGAGGAGGGGAGGGATAAAGGAGGGGAGAGGGATAGAGGAGGGGAGAGGGATAGAGGAGGGGACAGGGATAGAGGAGGGGACAGGGATAGAGGAGGGGGGATGGATAGAGGAGGGAGGATGGATAGAGAAGGGGAGATGTATAGAGGAGGGAAGGGATAGAGGAGGGGAGGGATAGAGGAGGGGGGAAGGATAGAGGAGGGGAGAGGGATAGAGGAGGGGAGAGGGATAGGGGAGGGATATAGGAGAGGAGAGGGATAGAGGAGGGGAGAGGGATAGAGAATGAGGAGAGAAGGAGAATGGGCGGCGGGGGAGGGGGTTGAATGGGTTTTGATTAGATGTTACTATTGAATGTCAGATATGGGCTGGCTACCCAATCCTATAACAACTTTAAGTCACGAGTAGCTACAGAGGTAGAATGCCAGAGGTACTACACAGACCTATTTGCATCAATGCCGATGGTCACCAAATTGCCACCCAACACCCAATCTGCGCCGGTACTAAAGAAACAATACAAAAGCTAAATCCAGGTACGTAAAGTCCCGAGACAAGAAGATCCAGGTACGTAAAGTCCCGAGACAAGAAAATCCAGGTACGTAAAGTCCAGAGACAAGAAAATCCAGAGACAAGAAGATCCAGGTACGTAAGGTCCCGAGACAAGAAGATCCAGGTACGTAAAGTACCAAGACAAGAAGATCCAGGTACGTAAGGTCCCGAGACAAGAAGATCCAGGTACGTAAAGTCCCGAGACAAGAAGATCCACGTACGTAAGGTCCCGAGACAAGAAGATCCAGGTACGTAAAGTCCCGAGACAAGAAGATCCAGGTACGTAAAGTCCCGAGACAAGAAGATCCAGGTACGTAAAGTCCCGAGACAAGAAGATCCACGTACGTAAGGTCCCGAGACAAGAAGATCCAGGTACGTAAAGTCCCGAGACAAGAAGATCCAGGTACGTAAAGTCCCGAGACAAGAAAATCCAGGTACGTAAAGTCGCGAGACAAGAAGATCCAGGTACGTAAATTCCCGAGACAAGAAGATCCAGGTACGTAAAGTCCCGAGACAAGAAGATCCAGGTACGTAAAGTCCCGAGACAAGAAGATCCAGGTACGTAAAGTCCCGAGACAAGAAGATCCAGGTACGTAAAGTCCCGAGACAAGAAGATCCAGGTACGTAAAGTCCCGAGACAAGAAGATCCAGGTACGTAAAGTCCCGAGACAAGAAGATCCAGGTACGTAAAGTCCCGAGACAAGACGGCATAGCTACAAGCTGAATAAAGAGAGGTCCAGATTAGATATTAGGAAATATTTTTTTAGTCAGAGAGTGGTGACTGCTTGAAATGCATTGCCATGGGAGGTAGTGGAGAGTTAATGCATTTAAGAATAGATTGGATGCGCATAGCTTTTAGAGCAAGGTGATGTAAATGTAACTGGTTGTATACAGGCTCTGCAGTGTCTTCTAAACCAGTATAAAGACGTTAAGTTAAGTTAAGAAAATCCAGGTACGTAAAGTCCCGAGACAAGAAGATCCAGGTACGTAAAGTCCCGAGACAAGAAGATCCAGGTACGTAAAGTCCAGAGACAAGAAGATCCAGGTACGTAAAGTTCCGAGACAAGAAGATCCAGGTACGTAAAGTCCCGAGACAAGAAGATCCAGGTACGTAAAGTCCCGAGACAAGAAGATCCAGGTACGTAAAGTCCAGAGACAAGAAGATCCAGGTACGTAAAGTTCCGAGACAAGAAGATCCAGGTACGTAAAGTCCAGAGACAAGAAGATCCAGGTACGTAAAGTCCAGAGACAAGAAGATCCAGGTACGTAAAGTCCAGAGACAAGAAGATCCAGGTACGTAAAGTCCAGAGACAAGAAGATCCAGGTACGTAAAGTTCCGAGACAAGAAGATCCAGGTACGTAAAGTCCAGAGACAAGAAGGAATCACAAATGAAGTAAACCAGACAGGCGGGGATACACAAAAAAACCCATTTAACTACGAGGGAGGCTTCAAGTGAAAGCCTTAAAAGTGGGATATGAATTAGAAAAACCATGCCTTTGGAACTTGTAAATTTGGTCGCTAAGGATGTCAAGAGTGTCCTGCACGTCGTCATAATTGCAGATAAAATGTGGTCGCCCCACTATTGATATGCGCCAAAGAAGAGCAGCGTTCTGTTATCAGTTTTTTAACAGTGAAGGGGTGAAACCTATTGAAATTCATAACTGAATGAAGGTACAGTGCGGTGATGCATGCCTTTCATTCCATCGAGCCTCATTCGCAGTCAATCTGCTATTTTCCTTTACAGGACGGTCAACCGCTGCAATCGACTCTGGGGTCACTACTCGGTGTGTCTGACCTGGTCGTTAACAGTCTGTCACAGCACTCACGCCTTTTTGGAACTTTCTACTCATCTCATACACTTACTGGAGTGGTGCGCACGCCTAATAACAGATGGGCCGGTCATGTGGTGCGCACATCTGATGACAGATGTACGCGTAGCGTGACGTGCTGGTGGCCCTACAACTTCAGATGCCCTCGCGGGCGACTCGGGTTGAGAGATGTCCTGTGGGCTATGGGTAAAAAGAGCGATATGAGTTTACTCAACATTTGGCTACCTGGCATCAGACACACATGCCTGATTGAATTCCAGGATTTAAAGAATAGAGACTTTAAGCCACAAGAAACAGAAAAAGCGACCCCCTACACAACAGGATGAATGTAGATGAGAAGGGACTAAGTCAAGTCAGACTAAGGAGGACAAATTGAAGATAGGGTGTACCGACGAATGCCCGTGCGGTACTGGTAAAATGACCACTGAACATCTGCTGCAGAACTGCCCGACATACGAGGATCAGAGAGAGCAGATGTGGCCATTGCCAGTGGAACTGCAAGACAAGCTCTATGGTAGTGGCGAGAGTCTCAGGATGACCGCCGCTTTTTTCGAGAAAATAATGGTTACTGTCTGACTGTGTACGCAGAAGAAGAAGAAGACTAAGGAGGATTGTGTATGGGAACGGCTACCCTAATCATGCATGAAGTATAAGCCACGAAACCGAAAAGGAGACCTCTACACAACAGGACAGAAGAAGAGCGTATATGTGAAAGTAAGTTCCAGAGTGTTTTTCAAAGCAAGCAAAACTAATGTGTTGGTTTCAGTGCGCAATACCAAGTGTTGGGACACCTACTGCAGAGAGAACATAAGCAATACAGAATCGTGTTGCTCTTCTACCGCTTGGTTTGTCCTGAAAAGAATGTTTTGTTACGTTGTGTCGTAGTTTACAACAAATTTACCGCGCCTTTCGTCCCGACACGTCCGGTTTCAGCACGGAACATTTTTTGGATAGGATTGCTTTCCCTCTATGATGCCTATTTTCTCTCAGTCAGGCTGTAGGGATGCGCCTGTTTCCAGGTCCGACACATGGAGGTGGAATAGGGTCTCGGACAACTCTGATTCGCTGACCGACGCAAGCAGACAGCTACAAGACGTCGACTACTATCATCTAGTGCGTTACGTCTTCTATCGCCAAGTGTTCATGTTTCAGAGTCAAACACGCGAGTAATGTTCGCGAAGCCATCAGTACATTGCCTAAACTATGTAATCCCCATAGTAGGGAGCTTACTGGGGAACATCGCATTGCACTACACTCTGGAGGATTCGAACCTTCTCAAGTACGCCTGTGTGTAAGAAGAGCCACTTTAACCCACTACAAAAAAAACGTCGTTAGGCGTTAACTCACTATGAGCACCTTTGGACAACAATTAACCCATTCACTAAGTGACTTCTTCCTGATATTAGAAATACGCTCATTCAAGTACTCGTCAACGTCCAGTCATCTCGACAATCTCTATTTATACATTAATCAAGTAGTGGAGGTCACCTACGTTGAGAAGAAATAACGAACAAATAGAACATGGCTTGGCTCTGTAGCTTCTCTTCTAACATTGGCTGTAGAGGTTTTTTTTCTTTCTCCAGTGGTTTATAACTTCTACAGGATTCGGGGCTGGCCCCATACCCAAACATATTTTATCGTCTTGACGATACAAATGGCAGGTTACAGTGTTACTGTTGTTTGCTCTCCTTTCGAGCTTCAGTGGAACACACAGATGATTAGTCATAATTAATAATCACGGCAGAACTTGCTTCTGGAGTTAAGGGTAATGACATAACTGGAGTTAAGGGTACTGAAATAACTGGAGTTAAGGATAATGACATACCTGGAGTTAAGGGTAATGACATACCTAGAGTTAAGGGTAATGACATAACTGGATTTAAGGGTGACATAACTGAAGTTAAGGGCAATGACGTAACTGGAGTTAATGGTGACATAACTGGAGTTAAGGGTAATGCTATAACTGGAGTTAAGGGTAATGCTATAACTGGAGTTAAGGGTGACATAACTGGAGTTAAGGGTAATGACATAACTGGAGTTAAGGGTGACATAACTGGAGTTAAGTGTAACGACATAACTGGAGTTAAGGGTGACGACATAACTGGAGTTAAGGGTAACGACATAGCTGGAGTTAAAGGTGACATAACTGGAGTTAAGGGTTATGACATAACTGGAGTTAAGGGTGACATAACTGGAGTTAAGGGTAATGACATACCTGGAGTTAAGGGTAATGACATAACTGGAGTTAAGGGCAATGACATACCTGGAGTTAAGGGTAATGACGTAACTGGAGTTAAGGGTAATGACGTAACTGGAGTTAATGGTGACACAACTGGAGTTAAGGGTAATGACATAACTGGAGTTAATGGTGACATAACTGGAGTTAAGGGTAATGCTATAACTGGAGTTAAGGGTGACATAACTGGAGTTAAGGGTGACATAACTGGAGTTAAGGGTAATGACATAACTGGAGTTAAGGGTAATGACATAACTGGAGTTAAGGGTAATGACATACCTGGAGTTAAGGGTAATGACATAACTGGAGTTAAGGGTAATGACATAACTGGAGTTAAGTGTAATGACATAACTGGAGTTAAGTGTAATGACATAACTGGAGTTAAGGGTAATGACATAACTGGAGTTAAGGGTAATGACATACCTGGAGTTAAGGGTAATGACGTAACTGGAGTTAAGTGTAATGACATAACTGGAGTTAATGGTGACATAACTGGAGTTAAGGGTAATGCTATAACTGGAGTTAAGGGTAATGCTATAACTGGAGTTAAGGGTAATGACATAACTGGAGTTAAGGGTAATGACATACCTGGAGTTAAGGGTAATGACATAACTGGAGTTAATGGTGACATAACTGGAGTTAAGTGTAATGACATAACTGGAGTTAAGTGTAATGACATAACTGGAGTTAAGGGTAATGACATAACTGGAGTTAAGGGCAATGACATACCTGGAGTTAAGGGTAATGATGTAACTGGAGTTAAGTGTAGTGACATAACTGGAGTTAATGGTGACATAACTGGAGTTAAGGGTAATGACATAACTGGAGTTAATGGTGACATAACTGGAGTTAAGGGTAATGCTATAACTGGAGTTAAGGGTGACATAACTGGAGTTAAGGGTGACATAACTGGAGTTAAGGGTAATGACATAACTGGAGTTAAGGGTAATGACATAACTGGAGTTAAGGGTAATGACATACCTGGAGTTAAGGGTAATGACATAACTGGAGTTAATGGTGACATAACTGGAGTTAAGTGTAATGACATAACTGGAGTTAAGTGTAATGACATAACTGGAGTTAAGGGCAATGACATACCTGGAGTTAAGGGTAATGACGTAACTGGAGTTAAGTGTAATGACATAACTGGAGTTAATGGTGACATAACTGGAGTTAAGGGTAATGACATAACTGGAGTCAATGGTGACATAACTGGAGTTAAGGGTAATGACATAACTGGAGTTAAGGGTAATGACATAACTGGAGTTAAGGGCAATGACATACCTGGAGTTAAGGGTAATGACATAACTGGAGTTAAGGGTAATGACATAACTGGAGTTAAGGGTAATGACATAACTGGAGTTAAGGGTAATGACATAACTGGAGTTAAGGGTAATGACATAACTGGAGTTAAGGGTAATGACATACCTGGAGTTAAGGGTAATGACGTAACTGGAGTTAAGTGTAATGACATAACTGGAGTTAAGGGTAATGACATTAACAGCAGACATAGAGGCCTCAAACCTTCAGGGCGGCTTACTGTCATAGTCATGCGGGGGTTTACAACAGTGAAGGAGCTGATAAGTTGGACTTCGAGAGTGCTCATAGTGCGGGTCATTCAATATGGACACGGGACATTTTCAATTCGACCTTGACCGCTTATTGGATGATAGGCTCCAATCGATCTATCACCGGATGTTGGATGATAGTCTACAATCGATCTACAGACTGCAAGAGTTTGACGTAAAGCGTGGGTAGAGCGGGGGTGGGGGCGTGGGAGGACGTAACAGAAATGTTTACAGCCAATGAGCCACCTCCGCAACGGACCTCTTGTCTTGGTGGTACACCCTGACCAAGAGACGAGTTGCCTCCGTCAGACAGTTTCTCTGCAATCAGTGTGACAGGCGCTTTCGGGATCGGATTGGTTTGATCAGCCCCATACGAACCCACTCTAGGATTGCCAGATGGCAGTGTGGTCCTCTTCGATTGGTTTGATCAGCCACATACAAACCCACTCTAGGATTGCCAGATGACAGTGTGGTCCTCTTCGATTGGTTTGATCAGCCACATACAAACCCACTCTAGGATTGCCAGATGACAGTGTGGTCCTCTTCGATTGGTTTGATCAGCCACATACAAACCCACTCTAGGATTGCCAGATGACAGTGTGGTCCTCTTCGATTGGTTTAATCAGCCACATACAAATCCACTCCAGGATTGACAGATGACAATGTAGTCCTCTTCGGAAACGATAGACAAACAACAACACTCTGACAGACTGACATTAGTCCATCTATTAATGTTGCTCTCCCACTTATATCGCTGCCCACCTCTTGCCAGCCAACCTTCTCTTCCAGTATTGTTTTCAATAAAGTATCGTGTCGTTGTATTTGACTTGTCTAATATTAATGTCTGTCAAAAGCTCTCTACCCACACCTAATCTCGTCACTAGTATCGCCCACTGTACCAGAGAATGATGTGAAGACTACACAATTAACTATCGGTATCAGTGCCACCATGTGCGGGTGAACAATATACACCCACGCTAACATTACCAACTCATTGATTGATCGACCAGTGGGAAAAATCAGGCTGGCATGGGGATTAATCAACATTAGACAGCAAGAGCACATTGGGTTGTTTTTACGAGCGAGTTGATGAGTGGGTGAGGTGAGGGGGAAGATAGAGAGATAGAGGAGGAGAAGAAGATACGAGACTATGGCGGGTGAGTGAAAAAAGTGCGTGTGATAAATACAATGCATTAAAACGAAGCAGCTTATGTCCCAAAACCTCAAGACATAGATATGTAAGTATTGAATGAATGCTTGGCTTGTATTTGTTGAAGACCTATGCTCCACGGGAGCTGTAAAGGTTATGATTGGTTGAAATAAAGCAGCAACAACCATCGCAAAGACAACTATATTGTCAATCAAAGCTTGCTGCTCCTCTCAGTGCATAAGACATAGCCTACAACTCGCCAGCATTCACGGTCCTGGGTTACTATTTAATTGTGGTTCTCTCTCACATTCTCTTCCTGTGTTTTAAAATCTACCCTTCTTTTTCTTCTACTGCGGATTCCATGTGAGAACCTGTCTAGCTATTATGTTGAACAGTGACTTCCTCGTCGTATGTGTTATCCATCCCACTTTTCTTTTTTTTAAGCAGTTGTTCCTGTGGCTGTTGTTGACTCCTTTTCCACGGGTCTTCATTCCTCATGTATTTCCACCGTATACCCACTATCATACGTCGGCATCTGTTAACGAAGGACTGAAGTCTTTGTTAAGTGTTGGTCTTTACATCTGCACCTGTACCCCTTGATGTGTCGGTTGTGCTGTTCAAATAAGTAAAGGCATGCACCACTTACAATGGCTCTTTCTCCAGCATGATTAATTCTTTGTTGATCAGGTTAATTTTTAGGGCCTTGGTTTTCTTCATGTTGATATGCAGTCCCAATTGGCAGATTGTTCATTAAACCTGTTAAATATCTCCTGCACTTGGCTATGACTGCGTGAAAAAAGTGCCAGATTATCATGCATAATCCAGGTCCTTCAATTGTGGCCGTGGTGTCCACTGAATACTAGTTGTCGTTTCATTGTTCGATGTCCTCATTATCCAATCTATAACTAGCAAGAACAGAACAGTCTCATCTTTCCCGATTGTGTCCATCTTGTTTCGTAAAGTCCTAGAACTTCCAGGTTGTAACCCCTCATCTGTTTAGGTACCTGTGCCATTTTTCCTGCCTGATTATAATGTTCTAACATTATGCCATTCTCGTCTTTTCCTGAGGTCGTTCCTATCCCAAGGCTGCACATATTTTATGTAGCTGTCATTGTTTTCATAATTGACTTTAAAAAAAAAAAGATCTGGACAGTCAGCCCTAATCTAAGCTATTAAACTGAAAGCGAGTTGTGCGTTTCAGTCTATTCTCTCCACCGAAACCTGACCATCCCGGGTGACTCTTCTGCTTCCACTGCTTTAGCTCATCTTAGATCTACAAGCTCCTTCACCACCTCAAAGTAACGGACTCGAGGCATAATTGTAAGCACTTCTAAACATATACATCAGGTAATAGAAAAGAAAATAAGTAATCCGGAATTGCTCTCTGAAGCTCCAGGTGATGAATCGGCAAGCTGCAAGAAATGCAAAAGTTAGGGAATTTGGTCAATTAGACACCCCCTAAAAGGTGGCACCAAATCTTCAAACCCTAACCTCAGTCAATCTATGCTATGGAAGCACTTTTACCTTTATCGGAGATTCTGTTTATTTCTTTTCCTTCCTTTTATGTTCCAGTACGATCCTATGCCTCTACGAATCGGGATAGGTGGCCCACATTGCAAAGGAAATGGAATGTTACAAGTTAAGTCTTCTATGTCTTGCAGAGGTAAGATGAAATGGTGCAGGATCTATCAAACTAAGCACAAGGGAAACTGGCATATATTCAGGACACGAAGAGCAAGACCACGCACACATGTTTCATGTTGTCAATAGAAGCAAACAAGACCACGCACACATGTTGTCAATAGAAGCAAACAAGACCACGCACACATGTTGTCAATAGAAGCAAACAAGACCATGCACACATGTTGTCAATAGAAGCAAACAAGACCACGCACACATGTTGTCAATAGAAGCAAACAAGACCATGCACACATGTTGTCAATAGAAGCAAACAAGACCACACACACATGTTTCATGTTGTCAATAGAAGCAAACAAGACCACGCACACATGTTTCATGTTGGTCAATAGAAGCAAGCAAGACCATGCACACATGTTGTCAATAGAAGCAAGCAAGACCATGCACACATGTTGTCAATAGAAGCAAGCAAGACCACGCACACATGTTGTCAATAGAAGCAAGCAAGACTATGCACACATGTTGTCAATAGAAGCAAGGAAGACACTTATAGAATGGGAACCAATATCACCCAGAATAATAGCAGCAAGATTTCATTCTAAAATGTAGATAAACAACAATTATACAGTGTTACCAATCCAATGACAATGCAGATAAAAATACCAAGAAGAATTATCTGATATGCTCTCAGGACCTCTGGACAAAGCTCTGAGGCAGGAAATATAAAGAGAGACATAGATCTAAATTCAAAATTAGCATGGAAAACCAATGAAAATGGGGAGAGCTGAGAGCTTTGTCAGCTTCTGTGACTTACATGACCTGGTTATAGAAGGCAGTTTTCCCCCACAGAAATATACAGTCACTTGGTGTTCACCAGATGGGCACACAAAAAACCAATCTGACCAGTTCACAACAGATTAGAAATGGAGACACTGGTTACAGGACATGAGGGTAAAGAGAGGAGCGAGACCACCACCTGCTCTTAGCGACTGTGACATAAAACAGTGCTTTTAAAGATAGGGCAGTTAAAACAAGCCACACATGCAAAACCTACCAAATAAAGACACAATGGTCAGATAATTGAAGAAGCCCAAAAGTTTACAAAGAGACTCCCTAAAGATTAATGGTCAGATAAACGAAGATGTGCAAAAGTTTACCTATCTGGGAAGTAACACCGAGAAAGACGGAGGAACAAACTAAAATGTTAACACTAAGATTAACAAGGCTAGATTTACTTTTAACTCCCTTCAATATGCAGAGCAACATGTAACCTGAAGTGACAAGACGTCACTGCTGGGCAGCCTTCTCGTCCATTAGCACAGTCGCCAAGACCAGAACCTACATGCCTCTCTCTTCAATTCCACTGTGTTCGACTGAGGTACCATCTATTCAATAAATTGAAGATAGGTGGTACTGACGAATGCTCGTGTGGTACAGGGAAAATGACCGCTGAACATCTGCTGCAAAATTGCCCGACATACGAGGACCAGAGAAAGCACATGTGGCCATCACCAGTGCCAACAGCCTCAGGATGACAGCTGCTTTCTTTGAACAAATACAAGTTGACGTCTGACAGCGTACGAAGAAGAAGAATTCCACTGTGTTCGATGCAATGTGCTATGGTGCTGAGACATGGAAATTAACAAAATTACTGGAGGTCAAATTGAGAGTGACCCAGACCTCTCTCAAGAGATGCTTAGTCGGAATGATTCTCCAGAACCAACATTTACAAAATCTCAGAAATTCTGACATGATGATTGCCCTTGGTGAATGATGCAGTAATCTATGCAGACAAGGCAAAACATAGATGGGCAGGTCACATGTTGTGACAAAATGATGGAGCTGGTACCCTACAAGGTAATAAAAAGAGACTGCATGGCAGACTTCCAATGAGTTGGTCAGACTCCCTTGTTGTACGCTGCAACATCAGAGAAACCTCTCAAGGAGTGTTTACCACCCACTGGACTTCCGTGGCCCAAGACAGTGTCTGCTGGAGACAAAGTTGGGACCCGCAGCTACGCCAAGGAACTAGTCATCAAGATCTAGATCAAGAAGATCTATTTGCCCAGTACAGAACTCAACAGCATTTTCCCATGGAGAATAAGATTAGGCTGTTTAACATGAATGTAAAGTCAGTCCTGCTATATGGCAAGGAGACATTGTATGTGACTAAGGGTATCACATTCAGAAATTAAAAACCACCACATGTCTTCAGAGTAAACTTTGTGTTAGATGGGCAGAAGTAATGGCAAACACAAATCTATAGGAAAGAACATGGCAACAACATATACAGCAGGAAATTGGAGGAAGAAAGTTGGGATGGATAGGACATACACTCTTAAAGAAGCTGGACATTATAACCAGACATGTGCTGAATTGGAACAAACAGTGACATAGACGAGTGAGAAGGTCAAGAAACACTTGGCGAAGAACACAGTCAACAAGAAAGTCAGTTCAATCAGGGTCTCTTGGGTGGAATTCAAGTAGACAGCACAGACAGAACAGAAACAGAAGAAGAGTATCTGTTGTGACCCTATGTTCCAATCGGTACCAGACAGGTAATCACAAAAGGCATGTATGTGTAAAAAAATATGTCTTATGATATTTACATATAAGAATAAGACAATCAATAATTCATTGTCTTAGTTCTTAGTCGACATGTACTTCTACAAGGGCAGATGTCCCTGTGTAGGTCCCAGCTTTAGTATGAGCTGGATGTAGCCTAGTCGACATGTACTTCTACAGTGGCAGATGTCCCTGTGTAGGTCCCAGCTTTAGTATGAGCTGAATGTAGCCTAGTCGACCTGTACTTCTACAGTGGCAGATGTCCCTGTGTAGGTCCCAGCTTTAGTATGAGCTGGATGTAGCCTAGTCGACATGTACTTCTACAGTGGCAGATGTCCCTGTGTAGGTCCCAGCTTTAGTATGAGCTGGATGTAGCCTAGTCGACCTGTACTTCTACAGTGGCAGATGTCCCTGTGTAGGTCCCAGCTTTAGTATGAGCTGAATGTAGCCTAGTCGACCTGTACTTCTACAGTGGCAGATGTTCCTGTGTAAGTCCCAGCTCTAGTATGACCTGGTTGTAGCCTAGACGACCTGTACTTCTACAAGGGCATTTGTCTCTGTGTAGGTCCCAGCTCTAGTATGAACTGGATGTAGCCTAGTCGACCTGTACTTCTTCAGTGGCAGATGTCCCTGTGTAGGTACCAGCTCTAGTATGAGCTGGATGTAGCCGAGATACGGGTTTCTTGCTAAGCGGGTTATGCTCGAGCAGCTTAATACTCCGCTGTGTTGGGACAAGCGCTTACGGAGGGTGGTTAAATGATGTGCAAGTCCATCTTAATAGACTAAAACACAAGCTAGTCAGAGCCATGAACGACGAAACCCCGTCAAATAAACAAATTACTATCAAGCAAGGCGAGAACTTGATCACAGGTAAGAAAGCCGCAAACGCCATTGTCGATCACTATGCCAGAGCAAACCACATCGAGGTCCCTGCAGATAAGCATACAGACATTAGCGAAGAGCTAAAGGGGCACGAAAACATAAATACGGCTCCTGAAGAGCACATGATGGCCAAACTAACAATGCGCGAAATGGAAGAGGCTATGAGAACACTAAAGAGAAGGAAATCTCCCGGAAAAGACGGGATAACAAACGAAATGCTGATGGGGCTGGGCCAAACAGCGAAGGAAAAACTACTATCAGTCCTGAACCAAAGCTGGAAAAGGGGTATTGTACCCCAGGCATGGAAAGATGCAATACTGGTACCAGTACCAAAAACAGGAAAGGACAAAACAGATCCGAATGGATACAGGCCCATAAGCCTACTGAGCTGTGTCGGCAAGCTGATGGAACGGATGATAAACACCAGACTGATGTGGCATCTGGAAGAAAAACGAATACTAATTCCACAGCAAGCCGGCTTTAGACAGCACAGATCCACTGAGGACCAGGTCATCCTCATAGCCCAGGAGATAGAAGATGCCTACCAGGCACAGAAACACACAGTAGCTGTTTGGGTGGATCTGGAAAAGGCATTTGACAAAGTCTGGAAGGATGGACTTAGAGTCAAGCTAAGAAGAAGTGATGTTTGTGGGAAGATGTACAAGTGGATCAACCACTACCTCAAACAAAGAACGGCCAGAGTCCAAGTACAAGGGCAGATGAGCAAAAAGGTGACACTCGAGCAGGGAGTACCCCAAGGGGGAGTACTGTCACCCACACTCTTCCTGGTATATATAAACGATATTACAGAGAATATACCAAGAAGAGTCCATAGCTCAATGTTTGCAGACGATCTGGCTATGTGGACCTCTGAAAAGAATCTCACCATAGCAAGAAATCGGATGCAAACGGCCCTAACATCGCTGGAAGAGTGGGCGAACTCATGGCTGGTCAAAATAAACGAGGAGAAAACCACGTGCACAATATTCTCGCTCTCATTAAAACCCCAAAGTACCAAATTAAGCCTAAATGGCAAAATCCTGCAGCCAAACGACAACCCAACCTATCTGGGAGTCACATTTGATCGGCGCATGACATGGAAAAGTCAGATTGAGAGAAACCGAATGAAAGCCAGAGAAAGAATGGCGATCATGAGGAAACTTGCTGGCACAAGCTGGGGAGCAGACGAAGGCATACTAAAGAAACTGTACACTGGAAGAGTGAGACCAGTTCTCGAGTATGGCATCGCGGCATGGACAACAGCAGCAAAGGCGAACTTCGATAAAGTTAACAAACTTCAAAACCAAGCCATGAGAATCATAACTGGTGGCATGAAGTCAACGCCAATTGTAGAACTTGAAAAGATTACAAAACTGCAATCCATGACCGACAGAAGAGACTGCAGAGCCCAGCTGCAGTCAGAGAAACTCCGAAGACTGACGGACCATCCAATGTACCAGAGGCTAAACAATTTGGGAACTGGGAAACTAAAGCGGAGAAACTTTGCAGAAATAGCCAAAGCAAAGATGCACGAAGATCCCATGAACGCACTAACAACACCAAAACCCATCACTACTGTACGAAAACCTACTTGGAGGCAGGATATATTTCCAGAGGTGGTAGAAAATATACCAGGTATTGCAAACAAAAACTGCCAGACCGAAAAAGAAAGGAGAGACACTACCTTAAGCTTCATAACGAAAAGCTACCCAAGCATGGACTGGACCCATGCATACACCGACGGTTCTGTAACAAACACTACACAGAACGGAGGGGCAGGAGCATTCCTGAACCTACCAAATGGCAGAAAAATAACACTGTCATTCGCTACTGGTAAGTACACGAGCAATTTCAGAGCAGAGGCAGAGGCACTGAGGGCGGCAGTGGAAGAAATGGCAACACACAGTGAAAATGAGAGCCATATAGTCCTGCTGACAGATGCTCTCGCCGTAGTCACAGCGCTAAAAAGCCAGAAAAACACTGAGCTTAATGACTTAAGAGCAGCACTCTGCAAACTGTGCCAACAGTCCGCACCAAAAAGGGTAGTGGTACAGTGGGTTCCGTCACACTGCAACATCCAAGGCAACGAGGAGGCAGACAGACTGGCAAAAGAAGGTGCAAGGCTACCACAAATAGATACCAGTATGACGTACGAAGAGTCAAAACGGCTTATCAAAGCCAGGTACATGTCCAAATGGGAAACCGAACATACTGGTTACACCAAAAACGATGCCTATTACCAGTTGAACCGAAGAGAGCAGGTCGTTGTCTTCAGACTTCGCACTGGCCACAACAGACTGAGGTACCACCTCTTCAACAAATTGAAGATAGGGTGTACCGACGAATGCCCGTGCGGTACTGGTAAAATGACCACTGAACATCTGCTGCAGAACTGCCCGACATACGAGGATCAGAGAGAGCAGATGTGGCCATTGCCAGTGGAACTGCAAGACAAGCTCTATGGTAGTGGCGAGAGTCTCAGGATGACCGCCGCTTTTTTCGAGAAAATAATGGTTACTGTCTGACTGTGTACGCAGAAGAAGAAGACTAAAACACTAGAGCAAAGCAGAATATATACACAGGCAGAAACAAAAATTTCGGAGTCAGAGGGTTTCAGAGTAAGAATTTTCGATGTCAAAGAATTAGTAATACTATTACTATTGCCGCTTAGGTATCGATTGATATGATATGAAATGATGGACATGCCACATGGTAATGCAGGGAAATAGACTAAGCAGACTAGTGATGATTCGTGAAAGAAGTTTGCACATGCTCAGTTTAATGACAAAGTCGACTTAAGTGGGGCAGATGAGATGACAGTAATTCAAAATGTCATCAGCTTTTATATTTTTTTTTTTTTTTTTTTTTTTTTGCGTTCGCCTTATTTTCTCTTATCCCCAAGGCGGTGTGCGTTGCACTGTGGTTTTTATTTTGCGCCTGTCGGCCCAGTGCATCCGACTTCAGCATGCATTTTATGTAAGGGTCTGCTTCCTCCTGCATTTTCTAAGGGTTTGCTTCCCCGGGGTAACGGCCGGTGCTGTGATGGGGATCGAACCCAGCACCTTCGGTTTGTGAGCCGTGCCACTTAACCACTAGGCCACGCCGCCCCCCTCAGCTTTTATATGAAAGAGATGATTAATTATATTATCCATTATGATATCAACAGGACAGCCATTTTCAGATAAAACTAATAAAAGACATGTCTTCTTTGTTCATCTCTTGTTAAATGATTTATTCGATGTGAGTTTCAGTTAAAATTGTTAAAACATTGATCGTATCATACGACGTATGAGTATCATTATGCTCCTATCATTTTTACTATAACTATGAATATGATACTTCGTCGATATCAGGAAATAATTCTTCTTAGAGTTAAGAGCTTGTCAACGAAGTTCAAGTGTTCGTTTTTTTTATTGTTTAACGTACGCCATGATAACGAGCTTTACGAAAGTAACTTCAGGAAGAGATGTAGTCAACAATGTATGTATGTGACTATGTAAAATGTGACTCACTGACTAGTGACTGGGCAGCGTCAATGAGAGTGAGGTGTTTGAAAGCTGAGTAACTTCGCAAAAATTGTTTACTTTTAACTACATCAACATTGGATATGCTCTAAGAAGATCACATTTTATTTAAAACTATTAGAAGTCAAATAAATTAGGCTTAATCTGTGTTTAGACCTAAGTCAGAAAGGTGTGTTTCACTTTACTTTCACTTCAGCGTTTGAGAATGGGCGAATGGCGAATTCGAATAAGAGAAAGCCAGTTGTCTTTTACTTTTTTTGTAGTGTTATTTTTGTGTGATTTTAGTTTGTCTTTCTTGTCAGATTCTGGCGTAATTCTCCAAAATGTCTGTAAATTTACAAATATTTTATGTTCTAAATGATATGTGAGTAACATGTGTAGGTCTAAGTCTTAAGTTAATGAACACAGATTTCAAGAATGAAAGCTTACCCTCCAGAAAGCGGTTCCTTCTCCGAACAAGGAGTTTAAAATCATCAGACTGTTCAGTAAATCAAGAATGAAAAAAAAAGAATTTGATTGATATGTAAATGTTCAGCTGCGAAAGGTATCTGGCCGGTTAGCTCAGTTGGTTAGAGCGTCGTGCTAATAACGCGAATGTCGTGGGTTCGATCCCCACACTGGCCATGAATTTTTTTTTTAAATTCAGTCATATTATTATGTTTAAGTTATAAGCAAGTATAGATGAGATAAGGGGAAAACAGGGGTCATTGACAGGGAGCCTAAGAGGCTTCACTTTGCTGCTCTACAGGAAACCAGACTTCAATAAAATAAAATAACTGTACGTTATTCCGGTAGGATAAGGGTCTCCATGAACCTCGACTGCATAAAGTGGGTTTTGCTGTATGCAATAAGTTAGTCGACACCATCAACACGCCGCTCGCCCTGACAAAGTGAATAATGTCATTTCGGCTGTGCACAAAAAGTTGGATATCATCAGTCCACGCTGGCGGCTTCTACTGAAGACAAAGACAAGTTCTATGATTCACTGCAAAGTATAGTTTTTTCTTTTCCAGGCGAGGCGCAACTGCACGTATTGGGTGATCTCAATGTATGCACTGAGTCAGAGAAACATTCGTGACCAATCTGGTGTAGGGAGCATAAACAAAAACGGACAGAGGCTGTTTGAATTCTGCTCATACAACAAATTGTGCGGGATCAAGCACATTTTTCTTACGTCAGGTCGTCACAAGGTAACATGGCGCCATCAAAGATGACGTCGAAAGACCCGTCTAGTGAAAAAGGACATACACGTGCTTCATGACCGTCTGCATAGACGAAGAAGGCCATTTATTTAATAAAGAAGCATACACCGTTAGTTAGATAGTTTTCTTTCCACTTGTGTCGTTTAGCGGCGTGGGGAGCTTGAGTCGTCTATCCTGCGCCAAGTGCGTTACGTCGGTCAATGTGAGCCTTTGTCGTTGCACAATCACTCTAATGTCATCTATCCACATACCTCGCGGCCGCCCCCTTGCCCTGTAGCCAGATCTACCAGCATTGTAAGCCATCAGTGGAAGATAATGAGGGTGCATTCTCATGAGATGACCAAACCAACTTATTTTCTGCCTGGAAATGTTTTCGACACAAGACGTAGTGCCGACCATACTTCGAATGTCGTCATTCCGCATTCTGTCTCTTCTGGTAACACCGATGACTTTCCTCAAACACTTCATTTCACAAGTCAAAGTTCTGCTCTCGCACGCCCTTGACAGAGGTAGCACAAAATTGGCATGAATATACTGTTTATCAGCTGTTGCTTTGTTGAATCCTGGTATTCAATCAGGCAAGGATGCCAGGTAGCCAACAGCTGCTTGAAAATAATGTCTGCCCTTCCCATTGGAGTACGGTACCATGATGGCCCATAGTGACAAAAGACGTGGTGCAGATCATCTCTCCATCTCGTCGAAGGGTGATTGTAACCAGAAACACAACCTCCTCGTCCACCTAATGTTGGTCACGCGGACCACATGGCCGACCCATCTGGACTTTCGCATTGATGCAGAGTTAACGACTTCCCGGAATCCAGTTTTGTGGGAATGTTGACGTTTCGCATTTGGAAATATTTAGGACTCTACGCTTCATTGCTCTATCATTAATTCTGAGCTTTTCTTCGTCCGATTTGCGCAGACTCCAACCTGCACACCCGTGCAACATTGCTGGAATAACCATGCTATTGAAGGTGAAAGTCTGGCCTTGCCGTCCATCATTTGCGGTTGAAACAGAGCAAACCCTCCTGCGTGAGATTTCCTAATCAATGTTGTAGTTGTTGCTGATTTCCTGGCCATACATTTTTGATGAACTCATTTTCCAAATGGTGTTCTCCAAAAGGTAGAAAGTGTATAGTAGACATTGAGTCTTTTTTCAATTGATGTTCAGGCCAATC
The DNA here is from genome assembly GCA_036924085.1 of Ariolimax columbianus. Taxonomy (NCBI): domain Eukaryota; kingdom Metazoa; phylum Mollusca; class Gastropoda; order Stylommatophora; family Arionidae; genus Ariolimax; species Ariolimax columbianus. The sequence continues at coordinate 24,989,959 of JAVGWX010000014.1, forward strand.
ACCGTTACCGCTTTTCTTTAGCTCGTTTAGGCTTTGCTCGGCTTCTGCAATGATGTGGCTGAAGATCACAATGTCGTCCGAAAAACGTAGGTGTCTCGCCATCAATACTAACACCTCGACCCTGCAAGTTTATAGACCTAAAAACTTCTTCAGGGCAGCTGTGAACAGTTTTGGATAGAAGCAGAGGCCGTATTTAGACCAAATTCAAGTATGAGGTAGATCATGCTTAACAAATCTATTAGAATTCATGGAAGAGGTTCCTAAAATGATAGATAAAGTGGATGTTATTTATCTAGATTTTACAAAAAATCCTTTGATAGAAGATTATTTCGAAAGCTAAAATCACATGGAATAGGTGGGGAAGTTGCCAAATAGATTTAAAATTGGTTAATAGGAAGAATACTCTGAGTGGTGAAAAGGGGAGTACCCCAGGGTTCGGTTTTGGGACCAATTTTGTTCTTGATATATATAAACGATTTTGGACATTGATATGGGATCCATGATTGCAAAACTGGGCAAACATCAGATTGGCTTGCAGTACAAAAGGGAGTCCGACAGGGATGTATCCTCTCAACTTATCTGTACAACATATATATGTATAATGAGAAATGTACGAGAAGATGAGAACATTGAAAGTTTCGACCTATTTACGATTGGAAGGTACGAGATTCCAGAGTTACGATACGCAGATGACACAGTGATACTATCAAGAAGTGCGGAAGGGCTAGAGCAGCTACTTTCAGCCGTTAATGGACATAGTAAAGATCAAAATATGTTCATAAACGTAAACAAAACAAAGATAATGACCACCGATAACACAATGTCAGCATTAATTTACAGTGGGTGGTGAGGAAATACATCAGGTTACACACATTTTGAATATCTGGGCTCCAGAATTGACAAAAACTGTGACTGCTCGAAAGAAATCAGAAGAAGACTAGCTATGGCAATGCAGAGACTGAACAGCCTGAAGAAATTATGGCAGGGCACCAACAAAACGATAAAAGTAAAAGTTTTGAGAGCCTGTGTTTTTCCTGTGGCAGCTTATGGCTGTGAAGCATGGACGATTACCAAAACTTCTAGACAAAGAATCGAATCCTTCGAGTCAAAATGTTACAGAATGATCCTCAGAATACACTGGACAGAGAAAAGAACAAATTTAGACATTCGGCAAGAGTTGATCATAGAGGAGAACTGGTTTATCAATTCCATTTTGGCTAGAAAATGCAAATACTTTGGTCACATCAAGTGACACAACGGTCTTGAGAGAACAGTGATGGAAGGTATGGTGCCAGGCAAAAGAGGAAGGGGTAAACCAAGAAGACGATGCCACCAAGATATCCAGGAATGCCTGAGTATGACAGTGGCGGAAGCTGGTATTTTGGCAAGCGAACGAGTTTCTTTCAGACAGACTGTGATGGGAGCGACGTTCTACAAAGGACATGCTACATGATAACTTAACTTACCTTAACGTCTTTATACTGGTTTAGAAGACTCTGCAGAGTCTGTATACAACCAGTTCCAATTACATCATCTTACTCTAGAAGCTGTACGCATCCAATCTGTTCTTAAATGCATTGATCGTCCCAGCCTCCACCACCCCACTTGGCAATGCATTCCAAGCATTCACAACTCTCTGGCTAAAGAAATACTTCCTAATATCTAATCTGGACCTCTACTTAGTCAACTTGTAGCTGTGCCCTCTTGTCCTTGTTGGTGGTTGTACTTTAAAAAACTTGTTATAGTCTACTTTATCCATTCCTTTGATCATCTTATACACCTGTATTAAGTCACCACGAATTCTTCTCTCTTCTAGACACTGTAGGCCGGTTCTTTTTAATCTTTCCTCATAACTGTAATTCTGGAATCCCACTATCGCTCTTTTTTGTATCTCTCCAGCATGTCTATATCCCCTTTCTTATAAGGACTCCACACCTGTACACAGTACTCCAATCTAGGTCTAACTAATGCTTTATACAGTTTGACTATCACCTCCCTGCTCCTATGTTTAATATTTCTTTTTATCATCCCTAACATTGCATTTGCGTTTTTTACTGCTACCTGAACTTGCTCCCTCACCTTACATGTATGATCTATTATAACCCCTAAGTCCCTTTCTTTATCTATCTTTCTAATATTGTTCTCTCCCATTCTGTAATTATGTTCCATATTGGATCTACCCATGTGCATGACTGTACATTTATCGATGCAGTAGTGTCTCATCTAAAGCAGAAGTGGATATATTGAGGTCGGATTTATATAAAATTTTAGAATGGTCTGCGAGCTGGCAAAAGGAAGTTTAATGTACATAAATGTACAGTCATCCACATAAGTAGATCCAATATAGAACATAATTACAGAATGGGCGTGAAAAATATTAGAAAGATAGCTCAGGAAAAAGAACTAGGGGTTATAATATATCAGTAAGCACCTTCAGGTAGCAGTGAAAACGGCAAATGCAATGTTAGGTTCGATAAAAAAAAATATTAAACATGGGAGCAAGGAGGTGATAATCAAACTGTTGTGGCAGCGTAAGGCGTTTCCACAGTGGTTTAGCTATCTAGAATGTTACGACATGCTTCCACATCATTCAAGACCACACAGCAAATAACAACGAACGGCAGGTTGGTGTTTATTTACAGCACTAAAACCAACAAAATAGAACTATAATAACAACAATAATCATTAACATTTTATCAATGTAAACTCGGAGGTTGTAAGTATAAGTTTTTAGTGGTTCCTCCTATATCGATGGTACCCAGTATTCTTGTCTCTGCACTATCCTATCTACATACTCAACACACAATCACAAACTCGTCCTCACGATCAGATTACGTACTATGACGAATCTGTATGCTCATGTATAATCAGATCACGTATTCAGGTGATCTGTACACTCGTGTAGCAATTCAGAACATCGTTCACAAGGTGTCTTTCACACCCCAACCACACACGTCCAGATTTTTCCTAGTCACAGGGTGGCCAACACACCTTATAGAGCGACTGGCCAAGACTCAAAGGCGTATGCTTGTTCAGTCCCTCTGAAATTCATTCCATCTCTTTCACATTCGTAAAACAGCCTGCTCAACTAGTACCAGGCTAATAATCGCTTTTCTATAAAGGTGGTGAGCTAAATTGACTCCTAGCTAAATTCTGAATCTTTCTCTCTCTCCATGGTCAGTCTGCTTGAGTTAAACTTTGTCTAGTATTATATAGTCTCAAGCAGTATCAGGGCTGTCCAAAGGTCCTCTGTCACATGTCTGACAGTTATTCTCTAGTTCGGATATACCCCTACTTAGTTGTTATTAGAACGAATCACTCCGAATTCCTGTCACTCAAAATCGGGCAGCAAGACCTGGTGGCCTATATCTGTCACTAACCTCTCCCCCCACCCCCCACCCCCCCCCCCCCGCCCACTACCCAAATAGAACACAAGAGTGGTCAGCTCCTAATCCCTACCTGTACTAGACACATTCTTTCCCTAATCCCCCTCCCCCCGTTTTCCTTTGTCAACATATTGTCAATACGGTGAGTGACCTTGGCACACACTCAGGTACCTTTGTTCTCAGAGTCGCCGGCACCCTCACCTCTTCCCTTAATGTCCATGCTCCGGCTGGAACTGTTACACTGTATAAAGCATTAGTTAGACCTAGATTTGAGTACTGCGTACAGGTGTGGAGTCCTTATCATAGAGGGGATACACATGATGGAAATAATATAAAAAAGAGCGACAAAGCTGATAGTGGGATTGCAGAATTACAGTTATGAGGAACGACTCTGAAAAACCGGTCTACAGTGTCTAGAGAAGAGAAGAATTCGAGGTGACTTAATACAGGTTTATAAGAACGAATATATTAGACCATAACAAGTTTTTCAAAATACAACCACCCACAAGAACAAGAGGGCATAGCTACAAATTAACTAAAGAGGGGTCCATATTAGATGTTAGGACATATCATTTTAGTCAGAGAGTGATGAATGCTTGAAATGTATTGCCACAGGAGGTAGTGGAGGCAGGGACAATTAATGCATTTAAAAATCAATTGGATGCGCATAGCTTTTTGAGCAAGGGGATGTAAATGAAACTGGTTGTATACAGACTTTGCAGAGTCTTTTAAACCAGTATAAAGAAGTTCAGTTAAGTTTAAGTTTTGGAGAGATAGTATCTCTCTGTCATACTCCTCGGTGTATCGTTTTGGAAAGTAGCTCGTGGAAAAGACTGATCTCATACGTGGAGGTGATCATTGGTTGAGTAGAACCTGCATGCGTGGAGGTGGTCTTTGGTTGAGTAGAACCTGCATGCGTGGAGGTGGTCATTGGTTGAGTAGAACCTGCATACGTGGAGGTGATCATTGGTTGAGTAGAACCTGCATGCGTGGAGGTGGTCTTTGGTTGAGTAGAACCTGCATGCGTGGAGGTGGTCATTGGTTGAGTAGAACCTGCATGCGTGGAGGTGGTCATTGGTTGAGTAGAACCTGCATGCGTGGAGGTGGTCATTGGTTGAGTAGAACCTGCATGCGTGGAGGTGGTCATTGGTTGAGTAGAACCTGCCTGCGGGGAGGTGGTCATTGGTTGAGTAGAACCTGCCTGCGGGGAGGTGGTCATTGGTTGAGTAGAGCCTGCCTGCGTGGAGGTGGTCATTGTTGTTCCTTCGCTCTATCAATGCTGCTAATACCAGTTTCTTGTCTTGGAAAGCATCCTCAATCTCTTGGGAAAGATAAGGTGCTTGGTCGTCAGTAGAGAAGCATTTTCGAAAACCTCCTAGCTGTGACACAAGGAGGTTCTCACTGTCAAGGTACCATTCTGAGATTAATGATAAGTCCCATTTATTTACAAAGACAACTTGTAAGGCTGGTTGGACTATAGCTGGATACTGTGGAATTGTCTTTCCCTTGTTTTAGGAGCGGTATCATGCTTCTCTCCAGGTCTGAAGGACTCTGTCTGAGGTCAAATTTGCATTAAGATCAGTATTAGTTGTGTTTTCCCTGCCACTCCCAAGTTCCTAATAATTTCATTTGATACCCCGTCAGCCCCTGGCGACTTTCTCATTTTTAATTTGGCTCTCGCTAGCTCCAGTTCTTTGATAGTGAATGGGGTCTCCATAAGCTCTGGTATAGTTTCATCACTTCCTACATTGTTGTTGCTTCTTTCTGATCTTCTGCTGTTTCTCTGTACTAACTTCAAGGTCATTGTCTTTAGCAAAGAAATCTGCAAAGTGATCAGCTGCCTGTTTACCTGTGATGATGCTCCAATCTTTATTTAGTGCAACCCTTGTGTTTCTCCCCGCACCTTCATCATTTAGTTGTTTTATCAACTTCCACATTTTCGTGGTGCTCTTTTCAAAATTCAGGGACTCTCTTTTCTCCTTCCAGTTTTTCCTCCTGTCCTGCAGCTTAGCCCTTTTGAATTTGACTTTGGCATGTTGACAATTTTGGTGGTAATTTTAACTTGGGCTAATCTTTGCTTGCTTTTGAGATCTTTCCACTTCATTGTGCAGTTGCTCTAGTTCACTGTTCCAGTAACGTTAATAGTTCTTTCACGCCCCTCTAGATATTGTTTCACGAGCAGCCTGTAGCATGTGTCTGCTGAACTCGTCAACAACATTATCTATATCTCTGTCTACATTTATATCTTTAACTAGTACACTGGTACAATGCTGGTACACTTTTCAGTCTGCCTTTTTGTAGTTCCACCTTGGTAGTGTGCTGCTCTCGCTGACATATTCATTTTACAACAGTTAGAAAAGCTGGCCGGCGATCAATACCACCCAGTTGTTTCCCAGCAACGCGTGTGATGTTCCACTTCATATCTGGTGAACGGAGTGCTAGGTCTGGTGTGGGGGTGGTATGTCATGTCCTCGAGTAGAAGATCGGCAGGTCGGTTAGCTGATTGTCCAGTGTGTCTGTGTCCCAGGATCGTCACGTCCTGTCAGAAACATAGCATATACATGTGAGTGGGGTATCTCCTTTCTCCCCTTTAGTATTCTTGACTCCTCGGCAGTGAGGGTAGGCCTAGCATTCTCCGCCACCTGGGAGGTCGTCACAAAGGGGAATTGGTGCAATGTCCGCTGGCCTGCATCTCTTCGACGTCCATTTGGATGACTGATGCTGGCCTGCATCTCTTCGACGTCCATTTGGATGACTGATGCTGGCCTGCATCTCTTCGACGTCCATTTGGATGACTGATGCTGGCCTGCATCTCTTCGACGTCCATTTGGATGACTGATGCTGGCCTGCATCTCTTCGACGTCCATTTGGATGACTGATAAAAGACAAAAGTAAAGCACGAAGCAAGAATGCATTTAACCCATGAAGGGGGGGGGGGGAGGGGAGGGGGGGGTTTGATTTAGCCCTGAGCGTGTACTACTCGCCGGTGGGTTCTGCAGCTTCACATAAAGAGCTCCACTTGTTCCTCGGCCTCGTATTCTGGCCCCTCTCCAGTCCGACTTGGGTGACCCTAACAGGAGTAAAACTCCCGCCGGCATAGCTCCCTGGATCATTGGAGCGCACAAGCTTTCCAACCTCGTCAAGGTGGGCCTGCATATGGAGAGGTCTAAGTCTTCTGAATACCAACATTTCACACATGCCCATTTTCTTTGTCAGGGTCGAGGTTTCTACTCAATGCAATAAAACTGAATGCACAAAGCAATTAATTATTATAATTTAAAATTTGAGATATCTGCTTTGACAGAAATTTATCTCTCATCCTGTTAAATCTATTTTTGGACATTACAGTTATTTTAGTGATCTGCCTTTCACATTTGCCATCCACCGAAATGGGTTGGCCAAGATATACATAGCTTGGTTTGGCTTGGCTTCGTTCGTTCTCTATCTCCCGCTACCAAACCCTGAAAGGGCTTAAGTAGCAGAATGTAGTCCAGAGAACGGAATACATTGTGTCGTAGTTTACAGCTTGACTGCGATATTTGCACCTTTTGGTCCAACACATCCGACTTCAGCAAGCATTTTTTGAGTTCCGGGTTAGCATTCCCTCTTCAATCCCTTCTCCTTAGCCAGTCTGCCCTGCTGCAGCCTGTTATCCAGGATCACCGCGTGGAGGTGTAGAAGGGTCTTGGCAGCTCTTGTTCGCTGGCCCTGACGCTGACCACTGTAGCCCATGCGCTCATACATAGCTTAACACTTGTTTCAGAATTTCTATAATTATGTGGATGAAAGCTTTTGTAATTTCTTTCTTTTATGCGAACATGATAACTTTAGTCTTTTTGATGATTTCCAACCCATATTGGTGATTTGCTGGTTATCTTATCCATTAAGTTCTGTAGATGTGCATCATCAGTATACATGATATTATTGATACTTCTTCCTGCTATATTCAATCTCGGCATGTCATCTATATATTGGACAATCTGCTATGTGTATACATTAAACAAGCAAGGGAAGAGCACATACCCCTAACTCCCTTTTGAATAGTTATACTAGGTGACTCCTGCTCTATAGCTCTCAAACATACTGATTATCTCAATACAAGTTTGTGAAAAGTTTGATATCCTTACCGTCCACACTGATATCCTCCAGACATGCTTCATGTTATCAAACGCTTTGATGTAATCAATTAAGCTATCATATACGTCCTACTGCATCTCCATTTTTTATTCCACATTCATTCTCATATAGAAAATCATTTCTCTTGTTCTCTTGTTCTGATTGAAACCAAACTGTTCCAAACTTACCTTTTGGTAAGAAGTATTCTAGTGATAGAACTCATAAAACTTTTAGTCCGAAAATCCGTGCAATCTACCGCTTTGATTTTCTAAGCAACATCATGAACTCAAATATTGTTAGGTTTTGTGGTATGTGTCCTAATGGGAATATATCGTTGCAAAGATCTATTACTCGATCAGCACAAAATTCTTAAATGATTCCGATGTTAATGCCATCTGGTCTAGCCGCTTTCCTTTTTTTTCAATATTCTAAATGCTCTTTCAACTTCTGATTTAAGAATAAATGGTCCTGCTGTATCTTTGACTTCAGGTTTACTGCACCTTTCATCATGAGAAAGAGCATCAACATATTCTGTCCATCTTTTTGTTATTCCTGTTGTCTCCCCTCTCTCGAAGAATTGCAATCAGTCGAACAGGAAGGCTTTCTGGGTTCGTACAGCACAATGCCCCATATTTCAACCTGTTGCCACCTTATTGAGGCAGCCCGAGAGTTCCAGACACCCTTGATAGACGACTATTAAAAAGGTTTTTGATTCGGTAGAACCACATTTTGTCTGACGTTCACTGTTGGAACAAGGTGTACAACTTGGTTACATCAGAGTTCTCACTAACAGTTATACGAACTGTACATTTTCTCTCCATGTTTGGAATCAGGCATCAGCCGATGCAACCGGGACACCTTTGGTATCCTTAGTGACGGCAGACGCGTCAATCACCTTCGATTTGTCGATGACACGGTGCTATCACAGAGTCCGCAGCAGAAGCCAAACAAATAATGTAACTACTTGATGGAGAAGGAAAGAAAGCAGGTCTGTAGAAGAATGTCTCGAAGACCAAAGTGTTGCACAATCGCTTCGCCACATGTGATCCAATCTTCCTTGGGGAGGTACGATTAGAGGATGTGATCCAATCTTCCTTGGGGAGGTACGATTAGAGGATGTGATCCAATCTTCCTTGGGGAGGTACGATTAGAGGATGTGATCCAATCTTCCTTGGGGAGGTACGATTAGAGGATGTGATCCAATCTTCCTTGGGGAGGTACGATTAGAGGATGTGATCCAATCTTCCTTGGGGAGGTACGATTAGAGGATGTGATCCAATCTTCCTTGGGGAGGTACGATTAGAGGATGTGATCCAATCTTCCTTGGGGAGGTACGATTAGAGAATGTCAACGAGTACATTTATCTTGGACGTCTTCTCAATATGGAGAATAACCTTAAACCTGAACTGACAAGACGTCGCCGGACGGGTTGGGCAGTCTTCTCATCTATTTACACGGTCCTGGACGGTTGCCATGACCAAGACTTACGAGCCTCCATCTTTAATTCCACTTTACTCACTACGATGTGCTTCGTTGCCGAAACGTGGACACTAACAAAATCACTAGAAGACAAATTGAGAGTGATCCAAGCCACCATTGAGAGACACTTGGTCGGAATCACTCTCCGGAACCAACACTTGCAAGGTCTCTACAATTCTGACATAAGAGGATTGTCCCTGGTGAAGGGTGCGGTAATCTATGCAGACAATGCAAAACATAGATGGGCAGGTCACATGTTACGACGAAACGATGGTCGATGGAGCACAGCAACAGCAGTCTGGTACCACCGGGGTAAGAAGAGACCACGGGGAAGACCTCCAATGCGTTGGTCAGACCCCCTTGCTGTACGCTGCAACATACGATATGCACTTTCGTGGCCCAAGACAGGGTTCGCTAAAGACAAGGTTGGGACCCCCAGCTACGCCGAGGAACGGGTCATCAAGATCAAGATTAAGATTGTTGATGACAAAAGTAAACTCTGCTGAAGATTGAATTTATCTGTGGTGGTTGCTTGCATCATGATTAGTGAATGAGAGCTAACCTTAACTTTATTCCACCTCCAAGCGGCGGCTCTGGTAACATGTTGCAACAGTGTAGTCTGCCTAAGAGGATATGGATCGTAGTGGGAAGGCAAACTGGTCTCCCCCCCCCCCCCCCCCCACCCCCAAAAAAATAAAATAAATAAATAATCCCGGCTGAAATCGTTTGTGTCGGGCCGAAAGCCGCAGACATTGCATCCTCGCTGTTCAAAACGTCATTTTCAGCGCTAACGCCGAAGAAGACAGAAGAAAACAATTGACTTTGTCAATAACCAAAATTAGGGTTTTACAGGGATTCATCAGTGGACAACAATGGTTTAGTGATGTAGCAAACAAAAAAAGTAATGACATAACAGACAGAAGGATATATTCAGACAGGAAGGCATGAGTAATCTTGTAACAGCGGAAAAGATCTTGGACACGAGAAGCAGAGGAAGACAAAGAAAGAAGATATACGATGATATGATATTCTGGATAGAAAGACTTCACAGATCTGTTCCCAATGCTAGGTAGCCCAAATATATTCATGTGTTTTGAACATCCACTTGATTGACCCTTATAAATAACCGCCAAGTGTCTTCTCTGGTTTGTGGTTCGGACTTTCATTTAAATATATTCACGTTTGTGTGTGGTTTCCTTCCTGGGGCTTACCACGCTTCAGGGAAGGCGTGGCTCATGGGATTCCAGACTTTTCCACGTTGGCAGTAAGTTGTATAGTATCTCCATCTTGCTGACGACTGTGTCGGTAACCGTTACACTGTCGATGTGGGAGGTCTTGCTACGTGACGTTTCCTACCATCACCTTCACGAGACATGTCGTCCTTAATGGTCATAATTGTAAGGTTATACATTGTAAACAAAGTAGACTTGTAGCGCCAACGAATTGATATGTAATTTTGTGTGTGTGTATGTATGAATATATGTATGTGTATGTGTGTGGGCGTGCGCGTGCGTGTGTGCGTGTTTGAGTGTTCTAAAAACATACACAGTGAACACCCACAAAAAGGCTGAACCAAAATGTGCTCTGTAACCAGTCCTGGATCCCCAGGTGATGCATGCGCTTCGTTATAAGTAAGAGTTATCCGACTCCGTCTGCTGGACACACTCCCAAATATGTGTTGCCGCTAGTCAAGCTATAATGTCCGTTAAACTTACAGCTATTCAGAAATTAGACCAGATCTAGGAAAACTCCAGAGACCCTAACAATAGCGCTCCAATGGCTATCCACCAACTGCGGAATCACAGAAAACGAGAGAGCTGACGCTCCCATAAAAGATGGCAGTAAAAAGGCATCATCTCCCTGCAGAAGACGGATGTGTCGGACCGAAAGGTGCAAATATCGCAGTCAAACTGTAAACTAGCGACACAACGCAAATCCGTTCTCCGGACTACATCCTGCTACTTGCAAAGCTCTGTTCAGAGCTTGGTAGCGGGAGATTGAGAATAAACGCAGAAGAAGAAGAAGAAGAAGAAGAAGAAGAAGAAGAAGAAGAAGAAGGCATCATTTAATCATTAAGTACCGTACAGAGACATCAAGAACATCGATAGCAAACAATATATACAGACAGGAATACATCTTTGCTTATATGCAATCACGATACTGAGCAGCGCATGAGCCGCAGCAGTCAGCGATCCAACGCTGACTACCAGCGTCAGGGCCAGAGATCCAAAGCTGACTACCAGCGTCAGGGCCAGAGATCCAAAGCTGACCACCAGCGTCAGGGCCAGCGATCCAAAGCTGACTGCTAGCGTCAGGACCAGCGATCCAAAGCTGACTGCTAGCGTCAGGACCAGCGTTACAAAGCTGACTGCTAGCGTCAAGACCAGCGATCCAAAGCTGACTACCAGCGTCAGGACCAGCGACCTAGAACTGCCTAGGCCCTTCTACGCCACGTGATCCTGAATAACAGGCTGCAGCATAGCAGACTGACTAGGGAGATAGGATCGAAGAGGGAAGTCTAACCAGGTATCCCAAAGGGCCAGCTTAAGTCGGATATGTCGGACCGAAAAGTGCAAATATCGCAGTCAAGCCGTAAATTACGGCACAAAGCATTTCGTTATCTGGACTAAATCCTGCTACTTGCAAAGCGCTTTTCCTGATTTTACAGGTGATTTAGAACAACCAACGAAGAAGATGATTGCAAAATCACGGCGACAGACATATTTCTTTGTAGATCCATTACAGAGGACTTCAAATGTCGATATGGCAACTGAAATGAACTGAATGTATGCGACAAATATAAACAAATTAGCGATGCTAGAGAAAATTAAAGTAAAAACAGTTTTCGCAAGGACTAGTACAATCGGTGTTCGTCACGTACTAATAGCTGATTCATTAATCTCCTCCCTCGTTACCCCATCTTGTCGTAGTAGATGAGTGTTTAGGTTCTCATGACAATAAGAGATGTGCTAGCGGTTGTACAGCGACCAGCAGGATCTTCCAAGCAAGACTAGAGAAGCGAATTTGCTCTTATGAGAAAGCATTATAATACGAATCACGTAACTTATATCGGTTTCAACTATTAACTGAGAATACATTAGATACACATTTTGAAAATTAGAATATCTGCTTAACTAATGCTTTTTCCCAAACTGAATTATGACGCTGTAAACATTGTTGTTGTTATTGTTATTTCGAATGCCCACAATGAGTTTTTACTTTTTTATGCTCACTGAAAAGGGCGTTAAGTGACCGGTTGCAGTAGCTTTCCTCACATCCTGAGGGTGCTGATGAAGGTGGACCGAGCTCCCCCAGGTGGTTGTGCTATGCTTGGCTTCATCTGCGTGTCGCTCACTACCACGGGATCACGTCGATCCTTCATCTTCTTAGCTAGGCTGCCATAAAAACAGCCCGTTTCCAGGAAGGGCTACGACGAATCCAAGATGAGGGAAGCTGCCAGCATGTTTTGCTAGACCCTGATTAACATGTCTGATGAGTATATTTTGCCTGACCAGGCTTCCTTCCCTGGCAGCATTGTTAGAATAGGCTTGCTTAATTGTTAGTAAAATACATTAAAAATACTCGGTATCATATTCCGATAGAGGCCTTATCAAAGAACGTCTCAGTGTTATCATTCAAGTACTGAGTACTGATACAAGCAAGTACATTTGACAAATAAGTCTTTCCCGCTTGACTGTGACGAGATGTGCCTATGGAATGAACGATGACATAAAATAAAGCCCCATTGAACTCGCGTCCAAATTTGGATTGGCTTGGCTTAATTCATTCTCAATCTCCCCCTACCAAACCCTGAAAGGGTTTAAGTAGCAGAATGTAGTCCAGAGAATGGAATGCGTTGTGTCGTAGTTTACAGCTTGACTGCGATATTTGCACCTTTCGGTCCAACACATCCGACTTCAGCAAGCATTTTTTGAATACCGGATTAGCATTCCATCTTCGATCCCTTCTACTTAGCCAGTTTGCCCTGCTGCAGCCTGTTATCCAGGATCACGGCGTGGAGGTGTAGAAGGGTATTGGCAGCTCTGGATCGCTGGCTCTGACGCTAGCAGTCAGCTATGGGTAGCTGCGTGCGTCCCAATTTGATGCATTTTCAATTGCTCTAGTCGAGAACACAGCCCACGCTCTCATGATCTCTTCTTCGCTACAGATTCCTGACGGTTTTCTCTGCGTTTCGTCAATGCTAATTTTGACTGAAGGGCTTCTTATGTCTTGGATAATTGAGAAAAGCTTTTCCTTGTAGATAATCTGATCGTATTTATTGGATTATGTGTGGCTAATATAGTCTACAAGATGATGTAGTCACATGTCCAGATCTCGGTAGTTGGTCTCATGTCCAGATCTAGGTAGTTAGTCATATGTCCAGATCTCAGTAGTTAGTCTCAGTCCAGATCTCGGTAGTTAGTCATATGTCCAGATCTCGGTGGTCAGTTTCATGTCCGGATCGGTGGTCGCCTGTTACAACATGCTAGGCACGTCATAGTATCACCAATCTTTGCTCTCGTGGCCCTGCTAACACTCTGATTTTGTGGCTCTTACCGACGAAAACTCTTGACAGGCGTAACATGCTCTTCAGTTAATCAATCAATCAATCAATCAATCAATCATTCAACTTGTCAAAACATATCAGATCATTGTGCATAAAAAAACATTAAACATATTCATGCCGTATTTGTTCTTTTTTTTTTTTTTTTTTTTTTTTTTTTTTTCGTTCGCCTTATTTCTTCATTCCACAAGGCGGTATGAGTTGCGCTATGTTTTTATTTTGCGCTTGTCGGCACAGTGCATCGGACTTCGGCATGCATATGTAAGGGTCTGCTTCCTCCTGCATTTTCAAAGGTTTGCTTCGCCAAGGTAACGAGCGGTGCTGTGATGGGGAGCGAACTCAGCACCTTCGGCATGTGAGCCGTGTCACTAAGCCACTAGCCCACGCCGTCCCCTAGTTCTACTGTTTTGTACCAACGGCGCCAGCTCTAAACACCTTCGTTGTGCTTATTATGTTTGCCCTGAGCTCCCTTCCCCATGTGTGTTTTAGCTAACAGATGACTGTAGATTTCTTTTAATAAACCCCTCCCCCAACCTCCCCCAATCAATTTAGTTCAATTCAGTTTAAATGTCATCTCCACATCAAAAATTGGCTGCAAGGGAATTCCAACGTCATCTGTTTCCCAACCTGATGCAATCTGACAGGCTTTTCCCTGTTCATCTTTTAATGTTATCCTTGCATTGATAGTGCTGTTGACCTCTGATGCGTGGGGAACTGAGACGCTAGTCCTGTCAGGCACAAAATACTGACCAGGACGTCGCCTCAGGGTCATTTCACCGACCAAGATCACTGGAAACAAGCTGTTTTCGTGGCAGACTGGCTGACTAGATGTGGATCGATGTGATCCCTGTAGTAGCGAGCCCCACGCAGATGAAGTCAAGCATAGCCCAACCGCCTGGATGACCGCTATCCACCTTCATCAGTATGCTCGGGATGTGGGGAAAGCTACTACAGCCCGCAACTTAACGTCATTTTCAGGGCGTACAAAAGAGTCAACTTACTCATTGTGAGCATTACAAACAACAACCTCTGATACATTGGCCCATCACTTTTTCTTTCAGCATTGTTTTCTGCCATGTGTTATGTCTCTTGATCCAGACAAAATATCTTGAATGTCGAACTGATTTCGTTCATCAAATTTCTTTTCACCTCTACTTTCATCAAGACTTCATTATTTGTTATCCTTTCTTTCCACGAGAAAACACCCCGTTTTTCTATACATGTACATTTCAAAGCCATACATTCTATTCTCCAATTGTTCATACATTGTCCACGATTCAATGCTATACAGTAATTGTTCTGCCATTGTCCACGATCCAATGCTATACAGTAATTGTTCATACATTGTCCACGATTCAATGTTAAACAGTAATTGTTCGTACATTGTCCACGATTCAATTCTATACAGTAATTGTTCGTCCATTGTCCACGATCCAATGCTATACAGTAATTGTTCATACATTGTCCACGATTCAATGTTATACAGTAATTGTTCGTACATTGTCCACAATTCAATGCTATACAGTAATTGTTCGTACATTGTCCACAATTCAATGCTATACAGTAATTGTTCGTACATTGTCCACAATTCAATGCTATACAGTAAAGACGAGTATATATGACACCTGATCCCTCTTCATTTTTAATTTGTGAGTTACTTGTTTTGAATTCGATATCTACCTCTCGTTGCTGAAAATAGATTTTGTCCTCCCTATTATCTTATTAATTTCCATTTCGCATTCAGTATCTTCGGTTATTATATTCCCAAGATAGGAGAAGTTCTTGACCTGTTTTAGTGTTGACCATCTGCTTTTATCTGTGAAGTAGATTTCCAGTTTGCTTTAGTAATTATCTTAATATCCAATCCATTTGCTATACTTTTGTTCTTTATTTAAATCACCAATTGCTGCATTTCGTGTTCGTTTTAAGTCAGCAGAATTGTGTTACCCTCATATCTGATATTATTTATTGAAACTCTGTTGATAGTGAGGTCTAGTGTTTCCTCTATACGTTGAAGACAGTTTTCTATGTAAATGTTAAACAAACAAGGGGACAGAACACGTGCTGGTCGTACTTCTCTTTCTACATCTATACCTGGTGAGTAAAGCTTGCCAGATCTTACAGTGGCAGTTGCCTTCCAGTATAGGCTACTGAGTATTCTTGTGTCAGTTTTCTTCCAGTATAGGCTACTGAGTATTCTTGTGTCAGTTTTCTTCCAGTATAGGCTACTGAGTATTCTTGTGTATCAGTTTTCTTCCAGTATAGGCTACTGAGTATTCTTGTGTCAGTTTTCTTCCAGTATAGGCTACTGAGTATTCTTGTGTCAGTTTTCTTCCAGTATAGGCTACTGAGTATTCTTGTGTCAGTTTTCTTCCAGTATAGGCTACTGAGTATTCTTGTGTCAGTTTTCTTCCAGTATAGGCTACTGAGTATTCTTGTGTCAGTTTTCTTCCAGTATAGGCTACTGAGTATTCTTGTGTCAGTTTTCTTCCAGTATAGGCTACTGAGTATTCTTGTGTCAGTTTTCTTCCAGTATAGGCTACTGAGTATTCTTGTGTCAGTTTTCTTCCAGTATAGGCTACTGAGTATTCTTGTGTCAGTTTTCTTCCAGTATAGGCTACTGAGTATTCTTGTGTCAGTTTTCTTCCAGTATAGGCTACTGAGTATTCTTGTGTCAGTTTTCTTCCAGTATAGGCTACTGAGTATTCTTGTGTCAGTTTTCTTCCAGTATAGGCTACTGAGTATTCTTGTGTCATTTTTCTTCCAGTATAGGCTACTGAGTATTCTTGTGTCAGTTTTCTTCCAGTATAGGCTACTGAGTATTCTTGTGTCAGTTTTCTTCCAGTATAGGCTACTGAGTATTCTTGTGTCAGTTTTCTTCCAGTATAGGCTACTGAGTATTCTTGTGTCAGTTTTCTTCCAGTATAGGCTACTGAGTATTCTTGTGTCAGTTTTCTTCCAGTATAGGCTACTGAGTATTCTTGTGTCAGTTTTCTTCCAGTATAGGCTACTGAGTATTCTTGTGTCATTTTTCTTCCAGTATAGGCTACTGAGTATTCTTGTGTCAGTTTTCTTCCAGTATAGGCTACTGAGTATTCTTGTGTCAGTTTTCTTCCAGTATAGGCTACTGAGTATTCTTGTGTCATTTTTCTTCCAGTATAGGCTACTGAGTATTCTTGTGTCAGTTTTCTTCCAGTATAGGCTACTGAGTATTCTTGTGTCAGTTTTCTTCCAGTATAGGCTACTGAGTATTCTTGTGTCAGTTTTCTTCCAGTATAGGCTACTGAGTATTCTTGTGTCAGTTTTCTTCCAGTATAGGCTACTGAGTATTCTTGTGTCATTTTTCATCCATATCTATGTTATCCAGTCATGTATCTAGTTTTGTATACTGGACTATCAAAAGTCTTCTTGTAGTCTATAAAGCACAAATAAGTTCTGTTTTGTACATATTGTTACGACAGTTGCAATAGAAATGCAGAGAACAAAAGCAACCCTTGCAGATTGTCTTCATAGATCTCACCAAGACATTTGACTTAGTCAGTCGTGAGGGTCTGTTCAGAGCGCTCAGGAGGATTGATTGACTACCGATTATTCTGAGCATTATCGAGTCGTTCCGCACTGACATGAAAGACACCATCAACTTTGACGGTGCGTACTCAGAGGAGTTTGCAATCAAGTGCGGAGTAAAACAAGGTTGTGTACTTGCTCCAACTCTCTTTGGAATATATTTCTCACTTCTCTTGAAGCATGCATTTCATGACCAGGAAGGTGGTATCTTCATTCATTCTCGCACATATGGTGGCC
Source organism: Ariolimax columbianus (assembly GCA_036924085.1). NCBI lineage: Eukaryota > Metazoa > Mollusca > Gastropoda > Stylommatophora > Arionidae > Ariolimax > Ariolimax columbianus. The sequence goes on from JAVGWX010000014.1 coordinate 25,007,308, forward strand.
TATTTAATTCCCAAAACCTGAACGCCAACATTGAGCAGATTAACAAAAAGGGCCTGGGACCAAGAAGCTCACTGATAAAACAAAAATACTTGTTTACCAGGCCTGTGTCCTCTCAGGACCCGTCTTTATGGCAGTGAGACATGGTCTACCTACACGCACCAGGAGAGGCGGCTAAACACCCATAACATTAGGTGCCTACGCAGAATCCTGGGGGTTGGGTGGCAAGACAAGGTCACCAAAGCAGAAGTGTTGGAGAGAACAGGCACTGCCACAATATTGTTAATGCTTAGTTTTCGAAGGCTGGGACACATTTGAAGATTGGAAGATGTCAGAATACCAACATTTTTTCTCTATGGGGAATTACAGTTGAGGAAAAAGTCTCGAGGCCGGCCACTACTTCAGTACAAGGATGTATGCAAGCGGGATATGAATGATGCAGGCATCGATTTGGAATCATGGGAACAGGACGTCATGGATCGTGTTACATGGAGGGGCAGGATTAATCATGGAATACAGACAAAGGCGATACTGAATGCTGATAGGCTAAAGACTCAGCGATTAAGAAGACACGCTACACCATGCTAGGCTGCAAACGGTCCTGACTTTCCTTGCACTTACTGTGGAAGACGCTTCTCTGCCCGGATTGGTCTTATGAGTCACATTCGTTACCATCATGAACTGTAGTTACATTCCTTTTTTTCAAAGCACAATTACTATCGTCTGACAAGACGGAAAGAGCCAACGGTGATATACATCTATATATTTTGTTGCTAGTCCTAATAAAAAATATTGCTGCACTTGCTCCGCTGTTCTGTCTAAATCCAAATTGTTCTCCTTGAACCTGACTGTCTGCTGTACGGCCTGTTCTCTTATCCCTGCAAACAAAATTATATCCAGTGTCTTTCTATGGGCATTTTAACTTAGCGTCTTTATACTGGTTTAGAAGAGTGCAGTCTGTATACAACCAGTTTCATTTACATTTCTTTGCGCTGAAAGCTATGCTCATTCAACCTATTCTCGAATGCATTAATGTTCCCTGCATCCACTACTTCCGGTGGCAGATCATTCCAAGCATTCACCACTCTCTGACTAACAAAATATTTCCAAATATTTAATATAGACCTTTCTTTAGTTAATTTGTAGCTATGCCCTCTTGTTCTTGTAGGTCGTTGTATTTTGAGAAAAACTTGTTATAGTCTAATTTAGAGACCATAGTGTCGACTATCTCATGACCATTACACCAGCACGGCAAGAAAGGGCCACACTAGCCTCAGAACGTTGTAGTCTTCTATCTATTATCAACCCATTATATAGTCATCCCGTCCTTACCCTCCTAAAGAAGGACTGAGACTCAATCAATCGCAGCCGTTCAGCTCCCCATGGAGCACATGTCTTTAACAAATACACGCCAAATCCTCCTGTCATGGGTCATATGTTCCAACTCTGTCCACGTCTTCCGTGTTTCATTTATGTTTGTCTCGAGCTCTGTTCTTAATGTCTGTTTTGGTCTGTCTCTGGCTCTCTTATCTTAACGATTCCAGAACAGAGACCACATTGTAATGCTGCAAGCTTGTTTCTTGACTATATGCCTGATCCATCTCCAGTGCCGTCTCTTCGAGTAATTGTATTGATATCTGTCTAGTTATCTCAAATGTTGTACCATTTCAATCACTCTATTTTACGGAAGACACCATTTATGAAATTCTTCCTTTTCCATTGTTTTTTTTTATTGTTCTCTGTATTTCGTAATAATACAATAGCATGCACTTTACATTGAAATGGAAGATTTGTATATTGAGCTTAGTTTCTTTTATTTTCACACGTTCTCCAAGCAATGAAAGCTTCTCTCGTCTTTCATATTCTTATTTTAAGACCCATACCTCATACTTTGTCTACTTTGCTCAACTCTGTATGTGAAACATACAGAATGAGAGTTAACACATCCAAAACATAAATTATGCAGATAAGCAGATCGCCTGAAAACATGAACAATACGGTAAACGGGGCCAAGAGCAAACAAGTGCAGGAGTTCAAGTACCTAGGCAGTCTTTTTACACAGGATGGAGGTTTAGATAGAGAGATTGAGATAGCGTCCTCAAATGCAAACGCGATTGCATACCAGCTGTCACCATTATTGAAATACCCGAACATAAACATGTCGAAAAAGAGTATGCTAATCAACAGTATATTCATGTTAACTCTCTGTTACCAGTGCCAAACTTTGACTTTAACATAAACTAGAGAGAAAGATCACGACATGAGAATTGAGATCCCTCCTGAAAACAATCAACGTAACTAGGAGAGACAGAAGCTGGCCGACAGGGTGTACCTGGAGTCTCAGTATGGTTTTCGCGCAGAAAAATCCACAGTTGATATAATCTTTTCACTGAGACAATTGCAAGAGAAATGCAGAGAACAACGCAGACCACTATTTCCTGCCTTCATCGACCTCACCAAGGCATTTGACCTGGTAAACAGAGAGGGTCTTTTTAAAGTATTATCTAAAGTTGGCTGCCCACCTAAACTACTGAGCATGATTAGGTCTTTCATGTGGGCTTGAAAGGTACAGTGCTTCATGACGGTCATGAATTTGAGGCCTTTGACATTAACAACGAAGTTAAACAAGACTGTGTCCTGGCTACGACTTTATTCGGCATTTTCTTTGCCATCGTGCTTAAACACGTCTATGAAACTGCCAAATGAGGGGGTCGTTCTGCATACTAGGTCAGATGAGAGACTAGCGGGGACGTCGTGGGCTAGTGGTTAAGTGACACGGCTCACAACCAGAAGGTGCTGGGTTCGATTCCCATCATAGCGCCGGCCCTTACCGCAGGGAAGCAAACCGTTAGAACATGCAGAAGGAAGCAGACCGTTACATAAAATGCATGCTGAAGCAAAGCTCCAAACGTGTGCAGCAAAAGCAAGGGCAACAACGGACTGCCCCCTCTCTCGCGTGAAGTCTATTGTCTCTCGAGACTGCCAGAATGCCAATCAATACACATTAATAGTTTGAGGTGTGGTTATTGTGGCATATAGCTGTGTTTTCAAAACTTACATTGATATCAATTTCAAAATAAGTACATTGCGGTTTTCGGCGAAACGTTCAGGACTATTTTCTGACGATTAAATACCTTGATTCTTATAAGTGAGGTCCAACCTGATATATAAACCCTTCAGTAACTGCCTGCCAATCATCCAGTACAAATCTCCTTCTCTTTTTTGACCTCCTGTCGTCAAAGGGTTCCTTAATAGATTTTCTCCAAGTTCCGTTTTGCGACAAAATGTTCTTGTTTTCACAGGGCTCTATCAGATACCTGCAAGTATGTAATACCATTTCCGCCAGTACCACCAGCGATTTTGTCCCATCATTATAAACAGAAACTACAATAGCAACAACAGCTTTCACAAAAAGTTAGACCACGATTCTAATTCCTGTGACATAATTTTAAGATAGCACTGCTCAGTTAGTTATTGACATTTTGTGTATTTCCTTCAAGACATTTTTTTAGTAGTTCATTCCTGTCTCGGTCCTAAAATACTGGTTTTATATTGGCCATAACAACAACAGGTAGGTTACTGGTATGTTTGTATGACCAGTTTCCTCTGATACAATTTTCTTATATGGACACCATTTGTTGTGTCTGTTTTTCTAATTTGATAGTGTCAATGGCATGACACCACAGAACACCTGTGAGCCTGTAAGCCCTCCTCCAACACATCTCAATGCTAATACAGCCAACAAGTTTATTGAATTCATACACAAATTACCCACATATTGGATTACATGAAGAAAATTATGTATATTATAATTGTTTCTGCTACAATGAAACTCAAACTTACTGCCTAGGCCCTTCTCTGTTGTCTTTAGCAATTATGCCTTGGAATAACAAAAGTGACAAACACGCACTGTAACTATTTTTATAGAAAATTTAGTATTCAAATACCAATTATTCTACACTTCATGAACATTGTCGTCTTCACTTAAAATTAAATCTGACTCACAAGGTCATACCATTTCCATCTCTTTATTACTGACCGAGTGGGCGTGGTCAGTGAACCTTTAAAAGATTCAATGTTAATGTTATTAAGTTTACCAGAACATAATCACAAGCCTAACTTACAGTCGACTACTTAAATTGTCACATAGTTCTATATCTGCTTCTTTTGTAGACCTATCATCATAGAACTCACGTTTTCTATTAATTTTCTTTCTTATCTTCACCTAACGACATGATTTTATTTCTCAAAATTTTTACAGACCTTTTTTTCTTTGAAAATTACAATGGTTAACGGCCCAGATGGTATTTATTATTATACAGAGGGTATATTTTAAACTTAATTATGGTCAAAGGTGAACCTCTGGAAAGTGTTGCGCGGTTCAAATATATGAGAGCAGATATTAATGCGGAGGGGTCTAGAACGGAGATTCAGTCAAGAACAGCGATTTGCATGGTCGCGTTTACAAGACTGCAAATAATCTGGAAAGACAAGAACATTAGTCGTAGATCGAAGCTGAATTTAATGTATACAATAGTCAACTCAGTTTACCTCTACGCGTGTGAGACTTGGACTCTGGCTGCTGGCCTAAAACGTGTGTTCCATGTGTGCAATGGAAATGAGATGATTGCGAAGAATTCTTGGCATTTCCTATTTGGATCGCGTTACAAACGAGAGTGTTCTTGAAATTATTAGGAAGGAGCTAGGTCAATATAAAAATCTATTGACTATAGTAAAAACACGAAAATTGGCATGGTATGGACATATGTCGCGATCGGTGGGGGATGATCAAGACCATCATGCAAGGCACTGTGCCTGGTAAGCGTGGGAAAGGGAGACCAAAAAAGAGATGGGAGGACAATATAAAAGAGTGGACGGGAAGATCTATAGCTGAAACTAATACCCTGGCGAAAAATCGAGACGTATAGCGGGTTCGACAAACTCCGATAACGTTGCCTAAACGACCTTCTCTAGGTTACGGGACTTATAATATATATCATCATCATGTGACATGTCCTTTGTAGAACGTCGCTCCCATCACAGTCTGCCTGAAAGAAACTCGTTCCCTTGCCAAAATACCAGCCTCCGTCACAGTCATACTCAGGCATTCCTGGATACCTTGGTGCCATCTTCTTCTTGGTCTACCCCTTCCTCTTTTGCCTGGCTCCATACCTTCCATCACCGTTCTCTCTAGACCGTTGTGTCTCTTGATGTGACCAAAGTATTTGCATTTTCTAGCCAAAATGGAATTGATAAACCAGTTCTCCTCTATGCTCAACTCTTGCCGAATGTCTACATTTGTTCTTTTCTCTGTCCGGGGTATTCTGAGGATCATTCTGTAACATTTTGACTCGAAGGATTCGATTCTTTGTCTAGAAGTTTTGGTAATCGTCCATGATTCACAGCCATAAGCTGCCACAGGAAAAACACAGGCTCTCAAGACTTTTACTTTTATCGTTTTGTTGGTGCCCTGCCATAATTTCTTCAGGCTGTTCAGTCTCTGCATTGCCATAGCTAGTCTTCTTCTGATTTCTTTCGAGCAGTCACCATTTTTGTCAATTCTGGAGCCCAGATATTCTAAATGTGTAACCTGATGTATTTCCTCACCACCCACTGTAAAATTATGCTGACATTGTGTTTTATCGGTGGTCATTATCTTTGTTTTGTTTATGTTTATGAACAGATTTTGATCTTCACTATGTCCATTAACGGCTGAAAGTAGCTGCTCTAGCCCTTCCGCACTTCTTGATAGTATCACTGTGTCATTTGCGTATCTCTGGAATCTCGTACCCACCAATCGTAAATGGATCGAAACTTTCAATTTTCTCATCTTCTAGTACATTTCTCATTATACATTCCGCATATATGTTGTACAGATAAGGTGAGAAGATACATCCCTGTCGGACTCCCTTTTGTACTGCAAACCAATCTGATGTTTGCCCAGATACTCGGACAGCGGCTTGTTGATCTTGGTATAATGTTTCAATGATATGGACTTTATGCAAAGGAAACCCCATTTCCTTCATGATTCTCCACAGATTTTGATGTTTTACCGTGTCAAAGGCCTTAGTGTAATCAATGAAACATGTGTACATGTCTACATTAAACTCTCTAAATTTTTCATAGATATTCCGTAAATTGAATATGTGGTCCCGGGTCCCTCTGTCTTTCATAAAACCTGCCTGGACTACGTTAATTTCAGATTCAAACCTTTTCTCTATCCTTCTTAATAGAATTCGCAAGAGTATCTTATTAGCGTGGCTGATCAGCGCGATAGTTCGGTAGTTCGTGCACAACTTCAGGTTGCCTTTTTGGGGGAGGGGAATATAAATTGATTTCTTCTATGCTTCTGGCCACTCTGCACTGTGCCATATCTGTTTACACAGCTTGTGATAGACTCGATCACATGCCTCCCCTCCTGCTTGTATTAGCTCTGCTGGGATAGCATCTCCTCTTTGTCATTTATGACATGTGGAACCGGCCGGAACTCCCTTGTCAGTGTTCTTATTGTTTTAAATGCATCTCTCTCTCTCTCTCTCTCTCTCTCTCTCTCTCTCTCTCTCTCTCTCTCTCTCTCTGTGTGTCTTGTTGCTGTAGGTTTTCTATATCCTTACACGTTTCTACTATGTATCTTCTTTTATCTTTTCTTATTTCTCTTCTAACTTTTCTTGCGCATATATGTGTAATATATATATATATATATATATATATATATATATATATATATATATATATATATATATATATATATATATATGCATATGGCGATGGCGTTGTGTTGATTCTAGCTTTATCCCCCATCGCCAATACCTCCCCAGTAATTTTTTGGCCCCAGAGAATAGGTCGCCGGCCCTAATCTCGTTTGCTTGATCTGTTGTACTTGCTCACACAATTGTTGAACTACATATGGAACGCACCGAAGGCTGCCATAACTGTTCAAAACCCGTGCGCTTTGGGTTGAAGCTGAACAGATTTCGTAAGACAAGGGGAACATTATTTCCAAAAATACTCACTATCATGAAAGGGGTAATCATTTCAAGAGACTGGTTTCATTAGGAGCGCTGGTTGTTGTATACCGTAAATAAATAAAAGAAGATAGGTATTCAGTTTGTTTTAGGACACTATTCTGTGAAAGGGTCACTCTGAACAGCGATTTGTTGTGTTTTGTACGTTATTTGTTTTATTTGTCTGTGTGGATGGTGTATAAACATTGGCACAATATGAGTGCTGGTGAGTTTTGTAATTTAGTTGGCCTTTTCAAGGGTATTTTCACCAATGAGTCAGACAGCCTTTAATTACAGTTGTCCATGTGACATTTTATTGAATTACATTGATTGGTTTAAAAGTTGTAAGCGAAAACCAGGGGCCGGTAGCTTGTGTCACATCTTGTACCATGCTTCCGTTTTTTATGAGATGGTGTGCTGTTTTTCCTGGCCTAATAATGAAAAAAGTATCCATTTACATTTGGATCGATTGGACCGTATCGATAACGAGTTATAACCTAGTACCTTTCAGTGAGAAGAGATCGCTCTACCACGCCATTAGCCAGGCATTTACTGTTGAATGTTATCATATATCAGCTGTTTCACTTGAAGTCTCGTGTTCCCATTATACTGTCATTTGCATTTGCACATGATATCACTTGTGCAGGAGCCAAGACTAACATCAGGCTCAGATGAGGCAGACTGATCCAAACCGTTCATGGTCCTGGAAACGTACTGTGTCACAGCAGTCTGGTCAACTAGGTGGGAATCAACATTATAATCCTCATAGGGATGAGTTTACGGAAGATCAGAACCGTTTCTAGGTGTTTTGCCACACTAGGCGAGAATTGAAAAATGCCGCCCCCTCTCTTTCACTACCATCACTTTCTCCCCCTGCCATCCAGGCTAGAAGAAGTAATGTATTAGATATAAAATAACTTCTATTCAACTTGTATAATATAATATTAAAAAGTAAAATCATTTTTAATTGAAACATGAATTGCACTTACCTTTTATATTAGTTGAAAGAAAAACCTAGCTCTTGATCGATTTTCAAAAATCAATCATTAATAGTAACACTAAAAACATCCACAGATCCACTATTTTTCTTCTATTTCATTTTTTTCTCCTAATTGCTCAATTTTTTTGCTGTTTGATTTCAAATTAAAATTGTTTCTGCCCTTTTGCCGCCCTAAAATTAAGCCGCCCTAGGCGGCCCTCTATTCTTGCCTAATGATAGAAACAGCCCTGCTGATGTGCCTCACATTACACAACGTTTAGGAAGACTCGGATATACCTTCTCAAGTACGCCTCAGGACGTTGTCGAGAGTTAACTCGGCACTAACAGCTTCAAGCAACAACACCAACAGCACCAGCAAGAAACAAAACATTGCCGGTCATTCATTCTCGTTGATTAAGTTGTTATTGGAAGCTACTCCTGCTGAGTTAATTTTACTTTTGACAATGTTTCTTTAGTAGCAGGTTTCAGTGATTCTTCCTAGATTCCTAAGCGATCTGAAGAAGGCGAATGTCGATCGTTCTGACCGTATCGTTCTGTGGTGTTATTCATTCTGCTACATGACTGTGAAACATGGACAGTATGTAGCAGTCTGAGTAGGCTGCTTTGGATCAGGGGGCATTTTCTTTTGGCGTTCGCCTTATTTCTAATATCCAAGGCGGTGTGCGTTACACTGTGGTTTTTATTTTGCGCCTGTCGGCCCAGTGCATCCGACTTCAGCATTCATTTTATGTAAGGGCCTCCTTCCTCCTGCATTTTCTAAGGGTTTGCTTTCCCGGGGTAACGGCCGGTGCTGTGATGGGGATCGAACCCATTACCTTTTGGTTGTGAGCGGTGTCACTTAACCACTAACCCACGCGGTCCCCGATCAGGGGACGTTGTTATTTGTTGTCCCTGATGAAGACCTATTGGTCGTAACCTAGGTTTTGTTTGTGTTTGCGATATCTGACCATATACATTTTAAAATTGTGATTAAACTTAACTTAAATCAACTTTAAACATTTTTCATTTATTTTTTCCCATTATATAGCTGAGAGAAAAGCCATCGCGAAGGCTCAGCAAAAGTGTGCCTAAAAAACCGGCTCGACAACTCCACAGCCGGCTACACACATGTGTGCCCGGAATGTGGCAGGGTATTCCGTTCCAGGATTGATCTTTACAGCCATAAGAGACAACATTTCGCAGCACAAGTCTGATGATGTCGCCATCTTTGTTTGCGAAGGGCAACTATACTCAACGAAAGTTTTTGTGTGTGTTTTTATGTTTGAAAATTGTCATGTAATTTCATATCGATGGATTCTTGACCTTTGTCAGAAGCCATATAATTAGTTTAGTACAGTCTGAGTGTGAAGTGATATTTCACTGACCTTCAAACTCTGATTTAATGAAATTAACGACTATCCAAAAAGTTTCTCACAATTCACGTGTCTATCACAAAATTGACACAAGAAGTGTTCACTGGCATTCTGTGATTATTTTGTAATTTATTTCGTTCAGAAGAAGACTACTGGAAGGATGCTACGCACGGCGTTAAGTGTAATGTTACGATATGTTGGCATGTTAGAAAGAAGAAGGTCTGTGTCTGCAACAGCAAGACAATTTGATGTGCCAAGACAGACTGTTAGGTTGCGGTTACATCGCTACCAGACGACTGGGAGTGTTTCTGACATACCCCCCAGGGGACCTCCTCTAATAACGACAGGATCGTTACATCACTCTCGCACATCAATCAGATTTCAGTCAGTAACTGTCACTGCTAGCACCATCCCCGGACTGAGAAGAATAAGTTCAGCTACTGTCAGGAACCGTTTGTGCGAGCAAGGCCTGCGTGCAAGACTTTCTGCTATTAATTCAATTCTGCAGCCTTAGCATCATGCCACACAACTAGCCGGGGCCAGACAACATTTGCGCTTTTGGAACGCTCTGAGGAAAAGAGTTTACTGACGAGTGCAGGATCGACCTTTCAAGAGCCGATGGTCGCCAGAGAGTGTATCGTCGACATGGAGAACCAATAATTGCATTCTAGAGCGCGTTCGTCATGGAGGTGAAGGGATTATAATCTTTCAAGACATCTGCACCAATCATCGGACATGCCTCGTTATCTTAGATGGTGCTGTTACCGGCTTGCGATACCGTGATGAGAATGCGAGGATCCACTTCGCGCCATTTCCGCTGAACCATGCTTCCGGCATTGTGCTTTAGCAGGATAATGCCCATCCTCGTGTTGCCAGAGTCGTTCAGGATGAACTCCAAGCCAGAAACATTGAAACCTTGCCCAGACCAGACATTTCTCCTAATATGTCACCAATTGATGATGTCTGATACGAGCTGAAAGGTCGACTTCAGCAACGACAGTATCCTCCACAGACTGTACGGCAACTTCGTCAAGAAGTCGTTCAGAAGAGGTAGAACATTCCACATGATTTATTGAGGCGCTGCATTTGATCCATGTGTTGTGGGGGGGGGGGGGGGGGGAAGAGATGTCAAGCTGTGATCAACGCACGTGGTGGACACACGCGGTATTGACCGTTGGCATGTTTAAAAATGACCCCTAATGCTCACAGACGTTGCGGAGACAATCATACGTAACACGAAAATGTCGTTTCACCTGTTTCAGTTTCAAATAATGGAATACAATTTTTTGTCCTCCCCAAATTAGGTAATTTTTGGATGATAAAACAAAAATTAGATGATGAAAAACATTACCTGGTGAGCTACTTTTTTCCTTGAGTTACTTTTTTCGTTGAGTATATTATTATTACGAGTATTATTTATACTACTATCATTGTTTATATTGTTGTATTATAATATTGTTATTACTACTGTATTATTATTATTATCTTAGTCTTAGTCAACCTACCTGTTCTTTTACAAGGTTGGTTGCATTTGTGCAGGTCTCAGTTCTTGTTCGAGTTTGCGGTAGCCGATTGGTGCTTTTCCTGCTTAGCAGGCTGTGTTCGAGCAGTATTCTTTGAAAACGGTTCTGTGGCGGGCATTGATTGTCCAGTCGTTAGCTAGCTTGTTCGTTAACAGCTTAGAGAATGGTGTTGTACAGTTCCAACAATTCTTGCCAACGAGTGAAAGGGGGAGGGGCGGGGGTCGTCCACAAGATCTCTTGTGCGTGGATACCGTAGATTGGTTACTGCGCTTCCCCGTTCGTCTTTCCCTCTGCTACATGGCCAATCCAACGGTGCCTCAAGTTGTTGACATGCTGCACAACATACCTGAAGTGTGACTCAGATTGAGGGGAGGGGGGGGGGAGGGGTTTATGATTTTGCATTTCAGATATTAGTAGTATCTATGGTGTAGGAGCTGTCACGCCGTTCTCAGGGCAGCTCACCCACCTTTGATCAAAATAGCCAGCTCTTACCGTCACCTGTGGATCCTCGTAGCTGTCAGTGTACAACAACGGCAACTCTCTAGACAACGACTTTGACAGGCCGGCTAAACCAGGTTAGTGTGGATATGCTTGACCTTGCTTGTGAAGACTTTATTTTTCCACAGAATACACAGATGTGACATTTGTTGGTTCAATGGGCATGACGGCGCATATCAGCAACGTGTTGTGTTTATAGCCTTCATTGAACAAGAGAAGACTTCTGATAGAGTCAACAGCCATACCTTATGAGGTGTTCTGAAGGAATATGGTGTAGGCGTATAGCTACTGGACAATATACGAGCCATGTAAGCGAATAGCGAAGGAACTTTTAGGACAACTGTCGGACAGACAAACTAGTTCTCAATAAGAAGTGGGGTGCGTCAAGGGTGTGTTCTGTTACCTCTTTTATTCATAATATATATGGATAACAATCACTCGATTGTCTAATCACTGTGCAGAAATTCTACACGAATTGATTTTTGCAGACAATCAGAGTCTCTTCTACGAAGATCAGAATGATTTACAACATTATCTGACATGTCTCAACTCAGTCTGCTTAGGAGATGACATGAAGATCAACTGCGATAAGACATAAACTACTATGACAATCAACCGCCTACCATTGCAGAGCAGTTACCACACCGGCGACAAAATCTTAAAGCAGGTCCAGGAATTTACGTATCTGGGAAGTGTCTTCACTGAAGACAGCAGGCTGGACAGAAAGATAGGAAATAGAATCCAAAAGGCTAACAAGGTGCAGTACCAACTGGCACCCATACTGAATCACTCGTGTTGATATGTCCACTAAACATACGCTGATACACACATTGATCATCCATACGTTATGTTATCAGTGTCAAACATGGACACTACTAGAGAAGCACAAACGTCAGATCGAGACCTGTGATATGTGCTTTTATACTCTATGTGTAAGAAATGCAGTAGGAAAAACTACTCGAGACAGAATTAAATAACAGTACTCTTAGGAATATGATGGGGACTACACCGGCTGACTACTATATTAAAGCACAGAGAGTAAAGTGGTTTGGTCATATGACAAGAATGCACTATGAACAACCTGCAGCTAAATCATACTACATCAAGGTATCAAGTTCTCTAGCAACAGGTTGGCCCCGGCGATGTTGCATAGAGGGGATCAAGGAAACACTCCAATAGTTCAACATGTCGACTACACAAGCCTCCTACCTAGAGGGGACCAAGGAAACACTCCAACAGTCCAACATGTCGACTACACAAGCCTCCTACCATAGAGGGGACCAAGGAAACACTCCAACAGTCCAACATGTAGACTACACAAGCCTCCTACAATAGAGGGGACCAAGGAAACACTCCAACAGTCCAACATGTAGACTATACAAGCCTCCTACAATAGAGGGGACCAAGGAAACACTCCAACAGTCCAACATGTCGACTACACAAGCCTCCTACCATAGAGGGGACCAAGGAAACACTCCAACAGTCCAACATGTCGACTACACAAGCCTCCTACCATAGAGGGGACCAAGGAAACACTCCAACAGTCCAACATGTCGACTACACAAGCCTCCTACCATAGAGGGGACCAAGGAAACACTCCAACAGTCCAACATGTCGACTACACAAGCCTCCTACCATAGAGGGGACCAAGGAAACACTCCAACAGTCCAACATGTAGACTACACAAGCCTCCTACAATAGAGGGGACCAAGGAAACACTCCAACAGTCCAACATGTAGACTACACAAGCCTCCTACAATAGAGGGGACCAAGGAAACACTCCAACAGTCCAACATGTCGACTACACAAGCCTCCTACCATAGAGGGGACCAAGGAAACACTCCAACAGTCCAACATGTCGACTACACAAGCCTCCTACCATAGAGGGGACCAAGGAAACACTCCAACAGTCCAACATGTCGACTACACAAGCCTCCTACCATAGAGGGGACCAAGGAAATACTCCAACAGTCCAACATGTCGACTACACAAGCCTCCTACCTAGAGGGGATCAAGGAAATACTCCAACAGTCCAACATGTCGACTACACAAGCCTCCTACCTAGAGGGGATCAAGGAAACAGTCCAACATGTCGACTACACAAGCCTTCCACCTAGAACAAACCAGAAGTCTACCAATACCTCCCTTTCTGCACGTCACAAGGCACTAGCATTAGGACAAAAGAAGAAGCAGACGAAGTTGTGGGACGTAAAGAGCGCACCGAGGCATATGGTGAGCCCGTGTCATCCACTGGACCTGATTTCGTATATAATTGTCTCGATCTATCTTGCTACTCCAAGTTAGCTCAGGCGAGATATTGAGGTCGATCAATTGCGCAATTCTTCTTCACTTTAAGCCAAATTACAGCGAACGTCAACACTTCACCTATTCCTCCACTATTCCTACATAATCTATATGGATGAAAATAGAGATAGAGAGAGAGAGAGAGAGAGAGAGAGAGAGAGAGACTCACAGAGAAAGAGCGCGAGAGAGTGAAAGAGAGAGATAAACCCACATACAGAAAGAGAATGAGAGAACGAGAGAAAGCGAAAGAGAGAGAGAGAGAAAGAGAAAGAGATTTACCCATAGAGAGAGAGAGCAAGAGAGAGCGAGAGCGAATGAGAGCGAGAGAGCAAGTGAGAGTGAGAGAGAGAAAAAGAGAAAGAAAAATGGAGAAAGAGAGAGTGAGAAAAAAAAAGAGAAAGAGAGAAAGAAACAGAGAAACATAGAGACAGAAAGAAAGAGAGCGAGAAAAAGAAAGAGAGTAAGAGAGAGAATATGTGTGAGAAAGTTTGTGAGAAGGAGTGGTCTTAATCACCTGGACAACTAACACTAAAACAGTGCATGATGTGACCCTACATATGTAGGTGTTGACATGCGTAACATTCTGCAGAACGATCCACCTATATAAGTCGAGAAAGAAGGGGGGGGGGGGGGGGGGCTGCACATAATATTTAATATTTTCTGCACCCGCGAAATTTCAAATTTCCTCTAGAACAAAGCACGACAAGAGATGACTTACCTGCACCTATTTTAGGTCCTTGATACTCCAACTAGTCTGACCTCTTCTACTGGTAGTTTAGGTCCATGATACACCAGCTAGTCTGACCTCTTCTACTGGTAGTTTAGGTCCATGATACACCTGCTAGTCTGACCTCTTCTACTGGTATTTTAGGTCCATGATACACCAGCTAGTCTGACCTCTTCTACTGGTAGTTTAGGTCCATGATACACCAGCTAGTCTGACCTCTTCTACTGGTATTTTAGGTACATGATACACCAGCTAGTCTGACCTCTTCTACTGGTAGCTTAGGTCCTTGATACACCAGCTAGTCTGACCTCTTCTACTGGTAGTTTAGGTCCTTGATACACCAGCTAGTCTGACCTCTTCTACTGGTAGTTTAGGTCCATGATACTTCAACTAGGCTGATATATTATGTCAATACGAAAAAGGCCATAACATTTGTATGAATATAGCACTATCTTTTTAACAAAAAGGTACTGAGTTTGCTTACCAGTAGCGACAAACTTAGACTGCAGCCTTTTCAGGACAACAACGTGTTTTTTACTGTTGTGCAAGAGTTTAATCTGACAACATTTGAAGACTAGCGTGCTCTGATACGAACAAACAGTGTGCGGTTAAAAAGGATATACCTTCGAGAAATTGTAGCATATTGTATAGTTACGCCGTTCAGTCATGACTGACTATAGGATAATGCCTGATATAGATAAAGCGTATTTAGAGGTCAAGAGGTTTACCAGGTGTAAATACAGGTACAAGTGGGCAGCGGAGCATACAGGTTATTAACTAAATGAACCATATGACCTGGTCAACAGAGGTGAGCAGGTAGTAATCGTTGGACTCAGTACAAATCACAACATACTGAGATACCATCTGTTCAATAAACTAAGAATAGGACATACATATGAATATGTCTGGGGCACTGACAAAATGGACTGCTGAGCATCTGTTACAAAGTTGTCCAACATACATATCACCGATACCATTCCTGTACAAGCTCTATAGATATACCAATAGCCTCAGGCTAACCATTGCTTTCTTTAGATATATTTAAGTTGACGTATGACAGAATAAGGAGAAGAATAATAAGAAGAAGAGAAGAAGAAGAAGAAGAAGGAGGAGATTGATGTGATCTTAGAGTGGTAACTATCTACTAAGTTTATTGCTTTTCTTTCCTTGCGGTTTATTTTTGTTTTGCTTCTCCGTGTTACAAAAGCTTTCTTTCACCCAATTTGACGTGGCTCTTCTGCGTAAATCTTCACTTAGATAAGTCTTCAGCTTTCTGTTTATATTTCTAAGAATTGACGTCACTGCACTCCGGGCATACTCATAGGTGATCAGTCTCTCTCATCAAATGGCGTAAGGTATAGGTCCTGATGGTCCCTGTAGCTCGCTGGTTGTACACTCTCTTGCTCCGTCCTCTCATGCGCCCCACTCCGCTCGAGCCTCGTTTAATGTTGAAACTTTCCAGTCTGTGGATTGCTGCTGCGTCTATTGCGGTGTCCTCATCCAGCAGACGGTCATTGATTGATTTCAAAATGTCACTTCTATCCATCGCTAATGTGCCCATGATGGGAGCTTGTGAAGCCATGATGTCAGCTCTTTCATTGCCCTGAGCATGAGCAGGACAGTAGATTCATGTCAACCCTTGGAGGTTTGAGGCCTCAACAGCTGCTATCCACTCGTACCTAAGCCATCCTTTCTGCACTTTCTGAAGTACGGCTTGCGCGTCTGTCACGATGACTGCCCTTGTTATAGAAGTCTCAGATATCAGCTGTCTTCCCAAACTTTGAACCTCAGATGTGATTGGTCGACTGTTCTTTTACCATCCGTCAACTATCCATAGAAAATACCTTTGAGAATGCAGTCATGTTCCAGGCGACAAACATTACCTTTTGAGAAAAGAATGTTAAAACTATATCAAAACTGCTCTTTCCACATTACAAAGATCTGAGATCTAATACAGTGAAGTGTCTAAAACAATTCATCTTTGACGCAAGGAAAACTTTCTTTCTTTACTCTTTAAAAAAGTTTTGACCATAATGACAATGCGAGCCTCACATATCCAGCCGAACCGCAGAAGGACACTGAGCGAAGATTTGGAACCCCTGATCATTCGAACTATTAAAAACATATTTATGCAACGAAACGAATTATGAATCCAACAGCATCAGTGAAACGAAATATGGCTGTGATAAGAAACGGCGAAACGAAATATAGAAATGGCAGACGCCACGTTGGGAGCTACCCTAAAACTTGTCAGTCACGGACAATTTAGGTGTAAAATGGCGAAATATTTGTTAAGTAGGGTTCGTTTTATCATGTCAGGGAAATGGAAAGTGGATAATTCGTATACATTATTCAGTATTATTTGCACAAGACAGCCGGTAAGTCGACGCCATCGGCTGGTGGTTTTGATCATAAAGTATAAAATAAAGTAAAGTTATTTTGCAACATTGAACGACCTTGTCCCTCAACCCGATCTCTAGACGTTTTCAACTGTACAGTTTAGCTTGAAAGCATCTAGTAATGATTGTTTAATGTGTCTACATATCCGTTTTTAAAAGGTAAAGATATAATTTATAAATGCATACAAAAGGCAAAGGCGATCATGTAGCTAAGTTCGAAGCTTCCGGTCCCAGAACCTGAAATCATATTTTTATGTTGTTATTCTAATTATTAAAATAACCAGTTGACTTGAGCGATTAACCCTTCTTGCCTCCATATCCCGGCTTACGAAGCACAGCGTGCAATTGACGTCAAAACACTTTGTCTATTTGTATGTTATTGTGGTTATTTCAAGCAACCAACAACATTCAGTCAGCTCATACCACAGAATTGAGGTATTCAAGATTAGAAATGGTGATCCAATTGAGGCAATTGCAATAATAAGTAACAATGATTATGTAACTATGTAGAATGTTCCCAGTCACTCGGGCTTCTTCTCTTGTTCCTCTGCAAAGGCTTTTAGACGTCAATTTGAATATTACATGCGGCCAGTTGACAGGCAAGGCAGCAGCAGACCTAATGGCTAGAACGCATTGTCAGAAAGCAAGACGCAAGTTTCAAGAGACAGAATTAAAGGAGTAAGAACACAGATCAGAGCACTCCTAAAAAGCCAAAACACAAGCACCCCAACAGTGCATGACAGTGAAGTTCACCCTACAGGAGCTAGAAGATGAAACAGGAAATTACAGGAGAAAAAAACTCCAGGGGCAGATGGCATCACAAATGAATTCCTCAAGCACTTTGACCTCATAGGCAAAAGATTCCTTCTTGGAATTTTTAACCAGAGTTGGCACAAGAGTACTGTTCCAGTACTCTAGAATGTTCAACAAATTCTTAAACCAGAAAATGACAAACAAGATCTTAAAAATTGCAGGCCTATCAGTTTCCTCAGCTGTGTGGGGAAACTGATAATCAAAAGACTCACCTGGTACTTTGAGACCAGCTTATGGCTCGCTCCAACTCAAACAGGATACAGGTGGCACAGAGGACCAATTAACATATCTAACACATGACATAGAAAATGCATTACAAGAGAAAAAGAAAGTTGTAGCCATCTTCTTCGATCTCTCACATGCCTTTGACACTGTCTAGAGAGAAGGTCTGATGCTGAAAATCTTCCAAGTGGGAATTACCAACAGCATGTTACCTCTTCTAAAGATCTGCCAGGGTTCAAATGGACAACTATACCAGCAGGTCAGTCAGGCTGAGAGACTGAGTGCCACAGGGAAGTGTGATAGCGCCAACTAACTTCTTGATATATATAAGCGACAACACTAAATGCTGTCATTAGCATGTCTCAAATAGTCTATACGTAGACGACTTCGTTGTATGGACAACCACGGAACATGCAATAATAGTCTCATACATGCTCCAGCAAACGGCAGAGAAGGTGGATAACTGGACAAAAGAGTGGGGACTGAAAATAAACCACACCAAAACCGCCACAACTCCTTTTTCACTTTCGCCTAAAAAAGAGAAAATAGCAATAAAAATAGGAAACCAACAAATACCCCAGTTGGACACATCCACATTCCTTGAAGGTAAAATATAGACAAAAGCCAAAAAAAGCCTCTGATGAAAAAAACTGACTGGCACAACGTTGGACCAACCAAAAAAATTTCATTAAGCAAGTCTACACTGATGCAATCCGACCAATCATAGAATATGCCTCTAGCACTTATGCAACAACAGCTAAAACAAACACAGGAAAACTAGATTGTCCACAGTATGGGTTTCAGAATTACCCTTGAGGCATTGACTAAGCACTCCTATTACAGAGCTAGGGAAAACAACACATATTGAGCCCCTTGAATTAACAAAAAAATACAAATCCTTTACTCAGTTTGAAAAACTAAAGAGGCTACTTGATCACCCTCTATACCAGAAGTTTCAAGTGAGAACTAAAATCAGACTGCTAAGAAAAAGTCCCAACCATTTTTCCAGAAAGAAACACAGAATACATGCAGACATCCTTGAAGTCAAAATAGAAAAGTGTGAAGCACTCATTCCATTCAGAACCATTAATACAGAGTCAGGACTGGTCTAAAATAATCTTGGAGGTTCCAGGGGTAACAAAGAAAAATTAGCAGTCTGCAACAGAATAAAAAATCCATGTTCTACATGAGCTCAAGAGGCACTATGTTAGGATCTCTTAAGACACCTGTTTACACCGATGGAAAGTGAAAAGGGGGAGGCAGTGGAATCTGCATCGCACACTCCAATAGCGACATAGAAACCCACTCCATACCATCAGGAGAGACTTGTGCCAATTTCAGAGCTGAAGCAACAGCTGTACATGCAGCAACTCAGATTCTTATAGGCCAAGACACAACTTACAAGAAAATTGGTAATTCTAACAGACTCCATGAGTGTACTCCAAGTCAACTCAGCCCCAAAGAAGATAGACTCACACACAAAATAAAATATAACATCAGGTTGCTGTCCCAGAGCTATAAACAAGCAAAGACACTCATAAAACCAACCGTGAGGACAGAATGGAGAGACCAACACAAAAAATACAATCCAGAAAAGGGCAGCATAGACAAACTTGGCAGAGATGGGCAGATAAAGATCTTCAGACTCAAAAGGAATCATTGCAGACTCAAGGCCCACCTCCACAGAATGGGGCATAGAAACACCGCCACATATGATTGCGGAGCATCCAAGCAAACACCAGAACATATCTTGCAGGACTGCCCTACTTATGTAGACCAATGAGAGACAGTCTGGACCAGGGAAGATACAATGCTCGAAAAGCTGTGGGGGACCAGCGAAAACCTGAAATACAGTCTTCTTCGTGAACCTCATTGGGCTAGAAGCATATCATCAGTTGATCGTCGAAGAAGAAATTGCTGAGAGGAATCAACTGTATCAAAACTTGCCTAAACCAGTAATATATTTTATAAAATAAAACTGAGTTCCCTTAGATCCAAACTTTTGGGGTTTCTAGGTGCCTGAACCACAGCCATCACACCTGTGAAGGGCACCACCTGTCCTGCTCTGCTTCCATTTGACACAAGGACTTCCGCAGCAGCTTTCAAGGCCCCTGCCTCTATTCTGGTCACTTAAAAATTGCCCAGTTGCTACTGATACCTGCTTCTGTTTCTAAGAATTGACGTCGCTGTGCTCCGGGCATACCCATAGGTGCTCAATCTCTTTCATCAAATGGCGTAAGGTATGGATGCTGATGGTCCCTGTAGCTCGCAGGTTGCACACTCTTGTGTGCCCCACTTCGCTCGAACCTTGTTTAATGTCGAAACTTTGTTAGTCTGTGGATTGCTGCTGCATCTATTGCGGTGTCCTCATCCAGCAGGTGGTCATTGGTTGATTTCAAAATGTCACTTCTATCCATCACTAATGTACCCATGATGGGAGCTTGTGAAGCCAAGATGTCAACTCTTTCATTGCCCTGAACCCCGGCATGAGCAGGACAGTAGATCCAGGTCAATGCTTTTAGGTTTGAGGCCTCAACAGCAGCTATCCGCTCGTACCTAAGCCATCCCTTCTGTACTTTCTGAAGTACAAGATGACTGCCTTCGTTATAGAAGTCTTAGATATCCATTTCAGTGTTGAGGTCACTGCTTCCGTCTCCATTCTCATACTGGAGGTTGTTGACATGTATGCCCTACTGTGCTCAGCAATGACCTCTTCTCTCACTCTAGCCGAGAAACCCCAACCTGATGTCCGACTGCGCACGACTGATCCGTCGATGTATATGACAGCGTCACTCTCCTGGGTGTTCTCAGTTATCAGCTGATTTACCTCGTGCTGATAACTTTCTTTGTCTACTATTGTTTAGATTTAGACAAGATTTCACCACCCATATTTTCTGTTGCATTTGTTGTTAACTCGTACATGGGCCCTTCTGTTGCCCGGGTGGTGTATCGCTGTGTGTTTTACAGTTATGGACCATGTTTCTGTCTGGCCGCTCTTTCTCATACTTCTGAGTATGTTTACTATCAGCTCTTGGAAGTGCTGCATTCTTCAGATGCATAGTATGTGTAATGGGGATGGACTGAATTTGTGCTTACCATTTAAAGGCTCTACTCCTCACTTTGTACTAATGCAACAAAGTTGTGCTGCTTCAGTCTTCTCCTTCCAAACCAATTTTTCCTGGTTTATTAGTGATTTATCAGCCTGCTTAATGTTTCATCTATCTGTTGGACCCTGCTATCCCACCTGTACTCCATTGGTTGTAGATTTGTTTCTTTTCAATTTCTCTAATGAGTGTGATTATGCCGTGATCTTGAAACCCAGCCCCTTTCAACTACGGCTATTTGGTCATGTCTGCAGAAGGAAAGAAGACAGCAACCACAACATACACGAGAAGTCAAAGGCAGAAATCCATATTCCCAGGACGACCAAAAGTCAGCGGGGAAAACAACATTTAGACAACGCTGAAAGGACTTATGACTAGACTCAAGCCATGCCAGATGGAAGATATCAGATAGAACAGCTTGGTTTTCTCTCTGGCAAACCTCTACATCTCAGAGTAGAAGTGGAGCGACTAAGTCTGTGTATTTACATGGTACTTATATCTTGTGAAATGCTTTTAAAAGCAGCTTCTATCCAATAGCTATTTCAACATAGTGTTATATAAGTTTGTGTATATGTATAAAATTTGGTTTAATTGATTGTGTCATGTAAATTGGTATGAAGCTGTTTTCTCTTAAATGAATTCACTTTGGCATTCTCTTTGACAAATCTCTACACCTCAGGGTAGAAGAAGAATGACTAATAACTTAATATGTAAGTAGACTTCTTTAATAATTTTGTATATATTTTTTGTTTAGGCCCCGTTTCCTAAGGTGGAGTGCGCTGTATTTGTGGTCATGGACCAGTGTATCTGACTTTAGCGCGCATTTTTAATAGATTCACATCCCATAGAGGCAAAGTCTTACTGGTTCATGCATCCGAATACATGCATGTTTGGTTTGTGAGGCGTGTCACTAACGGCTTAGCTACGTCACACTCACATCAATTTAACACCATGAGGTTGCTAGCCCAATATCTAGCTGTAAAATTTATGACATGCTTAGAAGGTTTCAGTGGTTCATTTCTTTGCTTCCTGGAATCTATAAAGGTTGATTTGCCCTTAGGTCTAAGTCTGATTAGATTATTAGTAGAGCTCTCACTTTTCATGGTAAAGGTACCAGCTGCAACTCCAATTTTTGGCATGATCCAGTCAACCCAGCTGTAAATAGGTACCTGGTGTACTGTTAGAGAAGAAAAGGAAAATAGGAGGGAACTGGTCATCCAACCTCATAAACAGACTGTGATCTAGTACAATGAATTCTTTACACTACATCCCCGACAGCAATGAGAATGGTGCAACAGGAAAGCAGAGCTCGATGTAAACCATTTGAAAGTGATAACACTCATGATAGTGATCTTGATATATATATATATTAGGCGTGTTCAAATGAAATCCGGACCGAACTGCACCAAGTGAACATATGTATGATGATGTCACTTCTGGTGTAAACAGCACATACCAACCGTCAGGTTTGCAAAGTTTCATTATCCTCTGACTCATAGTTTCCTCAGCAGACCGTTGAAAACATCGCGGGTGTGATACAGAATCTGTCCAGAGTTGATCAGAGAGTGGTGATTCGGTTTCTAACAGCTGAAGGATATCGACCAGTTGACATTCATTGCAGAATGCGGGCAGTGCATGGAAACAAAAATGTGTCGAAGACAACAGTGAAGAACTGGACATCGATGTTTAAAGAATGACGTAAGCTAACGAAAGATCTTCCGAGACCAGGTCAGGCACAAATTGTTGTGTCAGAAGATGCCTTGGTCAAAATTTATGCATCAATTTGGGTGGACTGTTGCTGGACCTTACGTTCGCTAGCAGAGGAATCGCCATGTCGCTAGGGACAGACAATTGGTGGTTAGCAAGAAACTGAAGTATTGGAACTTGTGTTCATAATGGGTACCTCGGTTTCTGACCAACCATCATAAGGAAGAATGCATGGGATGGAGTTTGAACCACTTGCTGCGATATAAAGAGGAGGTTGATTTGTTACTTTTGCGCATAGTGGCAGATGATGAATCGTGGTGCCACCACTATGAGTCGAGCAGCAAAACTGCTAGCATGCAATGGAAACATCCCGTCTCACCGAAACCAAAAAAATTCAAGTCACACATTTCCACTAGTAAGGTTATGCTGACAGCGTTTTTTGACCATGAGGGACTTTTGTTGGTAGACTTTAAAGAGCCTGGCGTGAACACCAATGCCATCCGCTACAATGACACACTAGGCAAGCTGCATACAGCAGTCAAGTAAACGACCCGGCATGCTTTTGCGTGGAGTAATTCTGTTGCATGACAATGTGTCCACATGTTGCGAACATTGTTTAGAAAGTGTTAGCACAGAAAAGATTGAAAGTACTGCCACACCCATCCTATAGCCCTGATATGTCCACTTGTGACGTCCATTTGTTCGGACCCTTACAAAAATTTCTGAAGGGACATAGATAAAACTTTGCAGACTTCATGGCCATCAGGCCAGTGGTTCAAAGAGGAACCAAAGACATTTGTTTCGGAGGGCATCCGCCATCTACCCAAGCAGTATGATGCATGTCTGAATGCCTATGGCGACTTTTTCTAACTAACCCTGTGGCATGTTTGTTTCATAACAATTGCTATATTTAATTCTGTCACACCAGATGATGTAACTTTCATATGTTTGTAATAAAGCCACTGGGTCTGGTTTCATTTGAACACGCCTCGTTTATATCAATGTATCAGTGGCATCTTAAACTTCATTGACTTTGCTAATGACTCAGCGCTCTAACATTTCACATCTGATATCTCCTTCACTTCTGTCAACTTTCTTTACATCTGTCCTTCTGGTCTCTCTACTACTGTCTACTACAAACTTACTAAGACTCACAACCACCTCCTCTGCACTTTTTCTCATCCTAAATCCTGCCGTGACTCACTTCCTTTTTCCCGGCTCTTCTATCTCTTCTCAGGGCCCACGAGATGCTGGACTTATTCTGTTAATGACTTCTTCTGTGAATGTCTCTACCCTGAGACCACTCTCTCCTTTGCTCATTATTGAGTTAACTTAACGTTTTTATACTGGTTTAGAAGACTATGCAGAGTCTGTAAACAACCAGTTTCATTTACATTTCCTTGCTCTAAAAGCTATGTGCATTCTTCTTCTTCGTTCGTTCTCAATCTCCCGCTACCAAACCCTGAAAGAGCTTAAGTAGCAGAATGTAGTCCAGAGAATGGAATGCGTTGTGTCGTAGTTTATAGCTTGACTGTGATATTTGCACCTTTGGGTCCAACACATCCGACTTCAGCAAGCATTTTTTGAGTACCGGGTTAGCATTCCTTCTTCGATCCCTTCTCCTTAGCCCGTGGAGGTGTAGAAGGGTCTTGGCAGCTTTGGTTCGCTTTCCCTGACGCTAGCAGTCAGCTATGGGTCGCTGACCACTGCAGATCATGCGCTGCTCAGCGTCTTGATCCCCTATGTGCATTCAATCTATTCTTAAAAGCATTAATTGTCCCAGCCTCCACTTCTTCCTGTGGCAATACATTCACCACTCTCCAGTTATCTCCAGCAATGACTTCCTCCCCTACTTACCGCTCTCCCTCTGTAAAAGTAAAGATCCCATCATGCCATGCTGCGCATAGGAAATATGGTGTTAGGCCCATATTATTTTGTAACCCACTGCACTTAGTGGATGATGGGACCCTCCATCTGACCATGTGAAATTTGTTCTCATGTATCACCCTTGCTGCGCATCTATCCGGGATATTTTGTTCCGCCATCTCCCTATCCTTCACTATGATCCTGCCGCTTGCTTTGCATTTCCTCATCCTCCCATTGTTGTCCACAAATGGCACAGAAGAAACCTGAGGCACTTGCAGTAGCCGCATGCACACTAGCCCCTACGTCCATCTGGCACCATGCCGTGCAAGAACATACATAGCTGTTGAACTTGCAGACATGTTTTTCTAACTAGTTCAGTTACTTTCCCCAAAACTGATATCATCATCAAGGAGGGTTTCACTTGCAAGTCCCACAAGCTCATCTGTTCCATCATTTGTCACCAGTGTTGTATGAGATACATCAACGAAACTGATCTAGAACCGTGTGTGCGCTTCTAGAAGCACCTCAGTGATGTCTAAAACACACTGGTTCCTCAATCGTCAGCCACTTCAATGGTTCTGGGCACAGAGTCAAAGCCGATGATAGTATCGCAGGCATAGTTTCTTGCTTCTCTGATGATCGTCATCAATTCGTACTTAGAGAATAAACTGATCTCCCCCATTTGCTGCCTCCAGCCTCATAGCATAAACATTTGCCACACCTTTTCCTAATTCTTATCACCTCATGCCTGTCTTCCTCTTTTCTCTCAACCCATATCACCATTTGGTCTTTCCGTATTTGACTGCTGTCAACCTTTCCGCCTTCTCTCACTTCTTACGCCCTCCTGGGTAATTCAGTTAATCTCTTTGTCTTTCATTTGGTATCATCGCAAGTAGCCACAACACAATTTTTTGTTACCCAGCTAAGTACCTGTTTTGACTCCTATGTGTTCATATCCTCTATTTATGTATTCTTCCCTTCTTTTATGTGTTTGTTCATTATTTTTATTGCTATTTGTCCCCGATGAAAGTGTATTGACTGTAAAGTAGGTTTCATTTTTACATTTGTGTGTGAGAGAAAGAGACACATACACCCCCCCCCCCCCCCCCCCCCCCAATCCCACTCCCTCATTTAAAAAAAAATAAAAAATGGTAAATTATGTGTCACTTCCTTCAGAATTACTATCGTAGTTCAATTCTTATGAATTGCATATCGAACCGTTGATATTTGCATTATCCAATAATATTACATTCTCTGAGCAACTGAGAGCTTTCCACGAACGTATGGAATTAGGTAATTTCTCCAACAATGAACATTTGCTTCACTAATGTAACATTTATGCCGTGCTGCTCTATTTTCATATTCTACTGCATGCATAATTACATTTCTTTTCACTGCAGCTTCGTTGTGTAATCTTTTTGACACCACTTTGAATAACAAGGTATCAAATTGAACGAAACTCATATGATGTAACAATATTGTAATAAGATGAATACAAGAAGATCCACTACCAAATTTGTACATGCGTTAGGAAATGACAATGCCACTTAATGTCTCGTCCATCCAATTATAGGCAACTTTCTTTTGATGCCATTTAAATGGGTAAAAATGTGCACGTTTAAAATCAAATAATTTGTTATTTCTATTATTGCTGTCATTAAGAATTCTTTATTGTACCAGATCTCAGCTCTTTATTTTAGGTGGGATGACCTGTTCCCTTCCTCGTTGTCTTTCCTTCTCTAACAGTAAATCAGGGACTCATATACAGTTGGGTAAACTGAAGCATGTTAAAATAAATAAGAGAATATAAATTGTTTTTTTCACTTCTACTTCAGCATTACATTGGCTTAACAGCTGGAACCCATCAACGGCATTACCACAATCACAGACCCTACCTCGGCCAGTTCGTCGCAGCATGTTCCAAGCAAGTCATCCAAAAAAGTCACCCATTATCAAAAACATCAACCCACTTGCCATGTTTCCAATGCTGGAAGCTTCGGACAGTCAGACAATATTCCACATCTCATGAAGATAATCCGAACCATCCCAGTATAGCTCCTGACCCATTCAAGCTAGTGTCCAAAGAGATGAGCTGTCTTTCAGAAGATATACGCAGGGTACTGTATTGACTCAAATATAATACGAACTAACACACAATATGTCATACATGTATTGCTGGGGTCCCAAAAGGAGAGGAAAGAATAATTACACTGTAACCTGTCAGCCATGCCATTAGAAGAACAGCGTCTGGGTCAGATGAAATATACTGACCGAGACTACACCTCATGACAGGGTCAGGTGAAATATATTGATCAAGACCTTACCTCATGGCAGGGTCAGGTGAAATATACTGACCAAGACCCCACCTCATGGCAGGGTCAAGTGAAATATATTGATCAAGACCTCACCTCATGGCAAGGTTAGATGAAATATACTGACCAAGACCCCACCTCATGACAGGGTCAGGTGAAATATACCGACCAAAACCACGCCTGATGGCCACACCTATCTGGAAACATAAGGGGTGCATTAGCACTGCAATTTTCAGTGTTGAGTTTGCCTAATAGCATTGCATTGCACTACAGCTATGAGGACTCCAGTCCACCTTCTCAAGTACACCTCTGGATGTAAGAAGAGCCACAGCTTTAAAGAAACACCAAGAGTTGAAAATTAACTCAATATGAGTGACTTCTACAATAACAACACTGACTTCTGTAAGAGCAGCAACAAACCTACTCCTTGTCTTAGGTCCTTGATCAGTGACTGGCTTAGTGATTAGTGATCATCACTCCTGATGACATCATTAAAGGCAGCCATAAAGTCCCTCCACTCCTGAGATACTTGGCCAATGGTGGGCAAAGCGATCAGTGACCCTCACAACTGATGTCATCTTTAAGGACTGTAGCAAACACCCTCCACTACTTAGATCTGCAGTCAGTCACCACCACACCTGATAGCATCTTTAAGGGCAGCTTCACTTCATCCATTTTGTATCCACCACTCATACTGTACCCAACCTCTGTTTCATGATCTTAATTTCTGCCTCTAATACTCTTCACCACCAAATTGTCCTAGTTTGGTCTCTGTTTAATTTTCCCTATCTGGTCCTGACACATATGGTGATGGTATCAAGTTCTCATCTTAAGACATGGCAGATTCAACTCTAGCGTGACCGATTCAACTACAGTGTAACCAGTTATGATGGTATACATATCTTGTCCTAGTTTGGTCTTTGTTTAATCTTCCACATCTGGCACATAGCATGACACATGGTGATGGTATCAAGTTCTCATCTTAAGACATGGCAGATTCAACTCTAGCGGGACCGATTCAACTCCAATGTAACCGGTTATGATGGTATACATATCTTGCTGGTTGCTCTGGGCAAGCAGTTTTTGGCCGGGGATGGTCTTGGTCATGTACACAAATGTTGAAATATATTTTAAATGAAAATACAAGGGTTGCTCAAATATTAAATGCCAAGCAGGGGATGGCGTAGGCTAGTGGATAAGGGACACGGCTCACAACCCAAAGGTGCTGAGTTCGATCTCCATCTCAGCACCGGCCGTTACCCCAGGGAAGCAAACCCTTAGAAAATGCAGGAGGAAGCAGACCCTTACATAAAATGCATGCTGAAGTCGGATGCATTGGGCCGACAGGCGCAAAATAAAAACTACAGTGCAACGCATACCGCCTTGGGGGGAAAGAGAAATAAGGCGAACGCAAAAAAACAAAAACAAAAAAAATGCCAAGCCATTTTTTCCGAAAACTATTTATTCAAAATGTATGAAATTCACGCATAGTATGTTGTTGTTTGCGAATGCCTGCAATGAGTATGTTACTCTTTTGTGCGCCCTGAAAAGGACGTTAAGTGGTGGGTTGCAGTAGCTTTCCTCACATCCCGAGCGTGCTGATGAAGGTGGACTGGGGTCCTCCAGGCGGTTTTGCTATGCTTGGCTTCATCTACATGTCACTCACAACTATAAGGATTATGTCGATCCCTCACCTCGTTAGTCACGAAAACAGCCCTTTTCTAGGCAGAGCTACGAGGAAGCCGAGATGAGGGTCTTGGCCAGTATGTTTTGCCTGACTGTGACTAATATGTCTGATCAGCAAATTTTAGAGTAGCTTACCAGTCAGTCAAAAATGTCACCAGTCAGCAAGGTTGGACTATGGTCGTGTAATTTACGTTAACAAATTTAGACTAGGCACTAATTCACCTTTATTTTTCCATAACAATGTGAACAAATATATTGTATTACTTACATAGTAGTAGCATATATCTTCATAAGAAGTGTGTCCAACATGCATTGGAAGTGAAGTACCATTTATCGATGGCTTTAGTAAGTATAAATTGTCTTAGTCGAGGTCCGTTTAGAATCACCAGTATTAGCTAGCTTATGTACAATCTATTGGAACTGTAATATCATTAATAATCGTGCTAGAGTCGTTATGTAATAACGATTAAAAAACACAATTAACGATTAAAAACATAATTTTTTTTGCTCGTCGGTCAAACATTTTTACTTGTCACATATGAGTGCTTTTGTCAAGCCCTGCTGATCAGTATATTTTGCCTCACCAGACTTTAGCCCCCCCCCCCCCTCTCCCCCTCCCCACGCATAGTATAACTGAATGTTTCATTTACACACACTCTTTATTCACATAATCACTATTTACTTCTATGCCTTATGCCATCGTGAAACAAAGGTATGCATGACTTTCCTATACCAGCTCATTTCCTCTTCTTAGTCATATTCCTTTGATATATGTTGTTGGCTGTGAACGAGGAATCCATCTTGCTCATACCTGAGAATATCCAAGATTGTAGAAAATAGCCATTGCACTTCCATTGTCGACTGACAGCTGAAGGCCAATTGTCGACTTGTGATGCGATGATTCCATGGCAAAGTGGTTAAGCTGTCGGCCTCGTCATCAGGTGGTATGGGTTTAACTCCGGACTCCACCGTCTTTTTCATGGGTGCTTGATGCGGAGTCCCCTGCATCTCGTAGTCGCTCCCTAGTTGTCTTGTCTTTGACTTGCCTCTGAGGTCAGGCGGCACGAGACGAGAGAGTGAGGATAAAAAGTAGTGCAGTTAATCCTCACTAAAAATAGCGCTAGTAAAATAAATTATGCCATCATCGTCTACGATGAATGGCGGCCTTTGCCTTTGATGCGATGATCCTCATGAATAATTGCATGGAATTGCTGCAACATGTTTGGGCTGATGGCTGTGGAAGAATGTCCAGACCATAGCCGATCATTCAGCAGTCTCTCCACTTTCTGAACCCAGCTTCCAACAGTGCTCCGATTGGTTGCACAACTTCTGTATACATCACACACTTGTTGTGAATGTTCTGCACACTTTCTTTCTCCGCCACCGAAATTCAATTACATCATGTTTGTACCACGTGTCTCACACATACGCCATTTAAACAGACTCTACAGCACCACTGTCTGTCTGAAGATCGTGCAATTATGTACTCAGGAAACGTGTTGGAACCTGAAAATTTTCACTTTGCTACCTTTATTTTGAGATTAGAAAAATAACGTAGGGCACTACTTTCTAAGCAATGCTTGTACTTCAGCTGAAAGTATGTGCCAGTATAAAAATATCATGTATGAAAACTACCTGATTATTATCGTGCATGTTTTTACAGCATCTTTTCACTGAAGAGTCTCAGCTGCAAGATATGTCTCATTATTATTTTGTTGAGAAAGGCAAGAAGTTTCGACCCCTGGTGGCCCTACTGATGTCTAAAGTCTGCAATATCCATAACAATGTTGGTGACAGGTATGTACATGTTTCACACTTGAATAACATTTTATTTTTATTTTCTTTGACCCGTGACTGATTACAAGAAACACTCAACGACCTGGTGATGTTTAGTTTAGTTTGTGCTCGTAAGCATTGTGGGAAGCTTAATTCATCCAGGACCAAGTGATATCATTGTAAGCCAATGATGGATCACTCTTATGTCATAACCATTTGCTGTGCAGCCTCCTTCATGCATTGTAAGTCATCAGTGTAAGTTGATCATGGTGTATTCTCATGAGATGACCGAACCTTCTTGTTTTATGTCTGGAATTGTGCTCAATGTGAGTGCTAGTTCTGACCATATTTCAAATATCTTCATTCCGCAACCTGAATTTTCTAGTGATACCAATGACCTTTCACAAACACTTCCTTCTTCTTTTGCGTTCGTTCTCAATCTCCCGCTACTAACTCCTGAACAGGACTTTGCAAGTAGCAGGATGTAGTCCGGAGAACAGAATACGTTGTGTTGCTAGTTTACAGCTTGACTGCGATATTTGCACCTTTCGGTCCGACACATCCATCTTCGGCAGAACAAACACTTCATTTCACACGTAGAAATTCTACTCTCATGCACCTTGGAGAAAACCCGGATTTGGCACTGGTAGTACAGAGCTTGTACAAAAATACTGTCTATCAGTTGTTGCTTTGTCACCAAGCTGATATTTGGATACAACAAGGTGATACAACAATTGTTGTAATGGCAGGTGCTTTCTGACAACTAATCTCAATTTCCCTATCAAACCTACCATCTGCCCAAAAAATACTGACCAGATTCTGGAACTTATGGGGAATAAACTTGGAGAATAGAGAAATAAGGTGAACGCAAAAAAAAAAAAACCAAAAAAAAAAAAAAAACCACCACATTGGGGAACAGAGAAATAAGCTGACCAAAACTCTATTCCGATTGCAAATGGTGGCCCTGAAAATAGGGATCAGAAGAGGAAAGGAAAACCCGACCAGAAAAATGCTGTGTTGAAATCAGATGTGTTGAGCCAAAAGGTGCAGGTATTGCAGCTTCGCTGTAAACTACAACACAATGTAACAACGTCCTTTTCAAGACTAACGCAGAAGAATAAAAATAAGATCTGGGAACTCTTCAGGGATGAGATGTTAGACAAGCTGCTTGAGGGTGACGAGAAGAAAGCTTACGGCACATTTAATCAGATCTCAACTAACTTCCTCCGGAATATTCGAGCTACAAGGGATTGATTGAGATCATGTTGTCTTTGTATCCCAAAGAACAATTCTCCCCATAAGCACTTGGATTTCTTCACCACCAACTGTGGCACGGTTAGTGATGAACAATGTGAATGTTTTCACCAGAACATTGCCAGGGAAACTAGTCCATTTCAATGTTGACTGACTACTGTTGGATGCTTGCCAGAGATGATCCTGAACAGCTATACTTGGAATCCTGGTATTCAAACAGGCATGTTAAAGTCTGTTGCCAGGTAGACAAATTCTTTGGCTACATGTAGTAGGTATTTTACAACTTCCTGCGGCTTACTAGGCCTGGGGGAAGATACAAATAATGTGGGTAGATTTTTAACTATAATTTTTGTTCGGGCAGCGGCCGTTAAGTATACTCTTTTAGATTTATAACTGCCAAGGTATTTTTAACATGATCGACACTGAACATGGGAGTCCAATCTCACTACCATGAGATGAGGGGAATTATTACCAGAAAATCCACGTGAAAAAATCAGTCTCCATCGTGATTCAAACCCATGATCTCTGATACTCAAGACGGACATCTTCCCTTGAGACTACTAAACCCCCCCCCCCCCCCCCCCCCCCCCCCCAGCAGCTATATATATTATAATCAATTGCAAATTTCTGCTATATCTTGCTATCATGGTTTTTTGTGTTTTCTTGTGTTAATTTCCAGTCCATACAACTAACTTTTGTTCTTTACATGAATCACCAATTCCCATAGTTCTTGTTCGCTTTCAGCCAGAGGGGTTAAAGTCATGTCATTAAATGTATAATGCAGAAACAGTTTTCACATATTCAACAAATAACAAATAGGATGCACAGACAAGTGCCTGTGTGGAGAGAACAAACTGACAGTGGAACATGTTTTTCCAAGGCTGTCGACTCCACAAAAGGAGCAGAAAGACAACAGGACATTCACCTACCCATATGAGGAATAAGCAGCACACAAGAAACCAGAGACGGACCTAGCTCTGGATGTAGCGGGGAGAACGATTTCCTGCTTAGTGGGTTAGATTCAAGCAGCTAATTACTTTGCTGAGCAAATTAGACCAGCACAATGTTAGGTGCCATCTATGCTGCTCTAAACAAACCACCTAACCATGGCGGGTGTTATGCCATATCACACAGCCACCTCTTATAACATGCTCTCTGTGGAGCAGTGGTGCTATTCTTATCCTTGTTATACACAAAGGACCCTGATCGACCTATTTAATCTGTTACGCTAAACTTTGGCTGATCCTGGCCAGTGGTCTAATAATAAAACTTTGCAGACTTTAATTCTATATGTAATAAAACAATTAATTTAGGCAAATTTTGTACTGTCCATCCTGTAATGGAGATGTTTAATTCATTTTAAAATAACCTCCACAGTGTTTTACAGTCCCAGAAAAACGTTGCCATGGTAGCAGAGATGATTCATACGGCCAGTCTAGTACATGATGATGTTATTGATGCGTCCGATACACGGAGAGGGCAGTCCAGTCTGAACAAGTTGCATGGGCAACGGAAGGTGGGTTCAGCTATTGATGGAGCCACTGGAGGCTCCAGGTTCTCAGTTTCATATTTTTCCTGTAGTTTCCTGCCTTTATGTTGGTCCTACTCCTCATGTGTTACCTGTGTCCGAAAGGAGTGAAATGAAAACACTGTAACCTGCACGGCATATCATGAGGCAACTAAGGAGGGTTAGGTATGGGGCCAGATACCCCACTCTGTAGAATCTACAAAGAGTAATAGGGTCAGGTGAAACATACTGATCAGGACCACATATCATGTCCTTGTTTGTGCTCTTGGAAACAGGCTGTGTCACAGCAGTCTGGCCAATGAGGCTGGGATAGACACTTTAATCCCCATTGTGCGGGTCTACTGAGGAGCCTCACATTGCACTAAAGCCTGAAGAGTCGATGCCAACCTTCTCAAGTATGCCCCAGGATCTAAAAAGAGCCACTGTAACCCGCTAGCAAAGAAACGTCAACAGTTAACTCAGCGCAAATAACTTCAAATAACTATTCACCCGAATACAAACATTGAGTGAAAGTTTTACATTAAAAGTTGTGCTCAGTATGTATATCGACATTTCATATAATCAACAAGATAGGACATTTCAAATTGTTATAAAATTAGGGCAAATATATAAAAATCATCTAATGCTACTAACTAGTTAACCGATAAACAGCTTATTCATTTCAGTTCAAAAGTAAATGATGTTTGCAAACATGTTAGCAAATTATGGCACCTGTTGTCTACTTTTCTTCTTCTGCGTTCGTTCTCAATCTCCCGCTACCAGTAGCAGAATGTAGTCCAGAGAACGGAATGCCCTGCTGCAGCCTGTTATCCAGGATCACCACGTGGAGGTGTAGAAGGGTCTTGGCAGCTCTGGTTCGCTGGCTCTGACGCTAGCAGTCAGCTATGGGTCGCAGACCACTGCAGTTCATGCGCTGCTCAGCGTCTTGATCCCACCTGTTGTCTAAAAACGTGTTGTGGGTAATGTTGAACAGACGTGGTTTTCGGGATGCTTGTTGGATGCGTGTATTTCTTAAACTTAAACCATCATTTATAAAGTATAGCAAAACAACAAGGCACGATTTAACAAGTAGAAGTTGCAATGTGAGGGCTGACATTGATGCTGATACTTACACATTCAGTTTTGACAGACTAGCTGCCTATCATCTGTGTAGCCAGTTGATTCAACCCACGACACGATAAAGTACTTATATAACACAAGGGCTATGTGTCAGGATAGTGCGGAAGTGAAACTGAAATTTACCCAACTTGGGTTTTAACCTTTACCTCACTGACTAATCTTCTTCTTCTTCTTCTGCGTACACAGTCAGACAGTAACCATTATTTTTTCGAAAAAAGCGGCGGTCATCCTGAGACTCTCGCCACTACCATAGAGCTTGTCTTGCAGTTCCACTGGCAATGGCCACATCTGCTCTCTCTGATCCTCGTATGTCGGGCAGTTCTGCAGCAGATGTTCAGTGGTCATTTTATCAGTACCGCACGGGCATTCGTCGGTACACCCTATCTTCAATTTGTTGAATAGGTGGTACCTCAGTCTGTTGTGGCCAGTGCGAAGTCTGAAGACAACGACCTGCTCTCTTCGGTTCAACTGGTAATAGGCATCGTTTTTGGTGTAACCAGTATGTTCGGTTTCCCATTTGGTCATGTACCTGGCTTTGATAAGCCGTTTTGACTCTTCGTACGTCATACTGGTATCTGTTTGTGGTAGCCTTGCACCTTCTTTTGCCAATCTGTCTGCCTCCTCGTTGCCTTGGATGTTGCAGTGTGACGGAACCCACTGTACCACTACCCTTTTTGGTGCGGACTGCTGGCACAGTTTGCAGAGTGCTGCTCTTAAGTCATTAAGCTCAGTGTTTTTCTGGCTTTTTAGCGCTGTGACTACGGCGAGAACATCTGTCAGCAGGACTATATGGCTCTCATTTTCACTGTGTGTTACCATTTCTTCCACTGCCGCCCTCAGTGCCTCTGCCTCCGCTCTGAAATTGCTTGTGTACTTACCAGTAGCACTGACTAATAAAAGTACAGAAAGTTCCCACAGCCACTGAATTATTTTTCAGCATGTCACGTTTTTCTATGTTGTTCACTTTGAAAACCTGAATTTTTTTGTTTGTTGTTGTATAAATATGATTTGTTTGTATGAAGAGACATAAATTAATAAAGAACTTGTTGGTGTTATTGTTTTTATTGTGTCTGTGTTAGTTTCTGAGATACAAGAAGATAAATGTGAAAATTTAAAAAACGGCCACATTTCGATTTTGCCCATTTCTCAGGGAATTTGGACCGTCGGAATGTGAAAATCGTCTCAGAACACTGATAGTGTTTCTTACAAGATCGTCAAATCTGATATTTTCCCTTACAAATGTATTTAATACTGCTAAATAAAAAAATTAAACAGATCTATCTCAGAAAAATATGTCGCAGCAACTTACATTTATCACCAGCAATAATGGAATAATCCGCAAGTCGTCCAGAAAAAAAAAAAGAAAACACATTGTTTACAATCTTTTTCAAACTAACTAAACCTGCCATTTTGGTTGTTTACATCTGCAAGAAGATTGATATGATTGGGGGGGCTTGTATAAGAAAGGGGGGGGGGGGGCAATAGATGGGGGCCAGTATGAGATTTTAAGAAAAGGAATTCCATAGAATCAAATACATATTTTGCCTAATGGTGTCAATAACAGCAAAGCAGTCATTGAAGTCAATATTGTTCCCTCATCATGTTTTCAACTCTCAAGCGAGTTCACACAATATTTTGTCATAACGTCAGTCAATATCAATTTTTATCAATCAGCCCAGATCGCTACAACGCTTGCATGACTGCGTGGGGGTGACTTTGAGGGCATGAACATCCCAATCAACTGCTTTTCACTTTGTGATGAAACTGCATGACTGTAAAATAACACTCGCTGTCTATAAACTCTGCAGAGTCTTTTGGAGTTGCTGTTGTCGAGAGGTCAGGCACTCGCCTCCAAAAGCAATGTGGGACCAGAGTGTCTGCATCCTGAGTTGCCTGCAGTCATCTTGACTAATGTCTTGCCACCTGTTCAAGGTAGCTCAGGACCAGAGAGTGAGGCCAATGACAAGCACAGTTTCTTCCTCCAAATACAGCGCAAGTTACATCATCAAGATCAAACTGTCTGTTGATGTGGCCATTATTGCTTCTCATGGGCAACTAATAATAGTAAAAACCCCAGTTTGGTGCATCCCTAATTGTAACAGATAGTGTGACATGGTTTGAGTTATATATGGTAAAGATAAATATATATATATAGGTAATGGCACAATTGCCGGGTACCAGGACAGAAACAAAATGAAACCCATGTTGCTGCAGCAAGGTCTTCATCAAGAACAAAGAACAAACTAAAACAACTAGCAAATCACAACAGAAAATAAGTTGTTATAAATGGCAGCTTGGTTTTGGGACCAATTTTTTTGGATATATAAACAATTTGAACAATGATATCGAATCCATGATTGCAAAATTTGTGGATGACACAAAACTATGCAGAGGTGTGTCATCTAAAGCAGAAGTGGATATATTGAGGTTGGATTTAGGTACAATTCTGGAATAGTCTGTGAGCTGGCAAATGGAGTTGAATGTAGATAGATGTAGTCATCCACATCGGTCGATCTAAAATGAAACACAATTACAGAATTGGAGTGAACAATATTGGAAAGATAGATACGGAAAGGGACCTAGGGGTTATACTTGATCATACAGGTAAAGTGAGTGAGCAAGTCTAGGTAGCAATGAAAAAGGCAAATGCATTGTTAGGTATGATAAAAAGAAATATTAAACATAGAAGTAAGTAAGGAAATGATTGTCAAACTGTATAAATCATTAGTTAGACCTAGATTGGAGTACTGTGTACAGATGTGGAGTCCTTATCGTAGAGGGGATATAAACATGCTGGAAAGGATACAAAGAAGAGCGGCAAAACTGATAGTGGGATTCCAGAATTATAGTTGTGAGGAAAGACTCCGAAAAACTGGCCTACAGTGTCTAAAAAAAAAAAAAAGAAGAATTTGAGGTGACTTAATACAGCTTTATAAGATAATCACAGGAAAGAATAAATGAGACTATAACAAGTTTTTCAAAATACAACCACCTACAAGAACAAGAGGGCACAGCTACAAATTAATTAAAGAAAGATCATCATGTAGCATGTCCTTTGTAGAACGTCGCTCCCATCACAGTCTGTCTGAAAGAAACTCGTTCCCTTGCCAAAACACCAGCCTCCGCCAAGGTCATACTCAGGCATTCCTGGATATCTTGGTGCCATCGTCTTCTTGGTCTACCCCTTCCTCTTTTGCCTGGCACCAAACCTTCCATCACCGTTCTCTCAAGACCGTTGTGTCTCTTGATGTGACCAAAGTACTTGCATTTTCTAGCCAAAATGGAATTGATAAACTGGTTCTCTTCTATGCTCAACTCTTGCCGAATGTCTGCATTTGTTTTTTTCTCTGTCCAGGGTATTCCGAGGATCTTTCTGTAACATTTTGACTCGAAGGATTCTTTGTCTAGAAGTTTTAGTGATCGTTCATGATTCACAGCCATAAGCTACCACAGGAAAAACGCAGGCTCTCAAGACTTTTACTTTTATCATTTTGTTGGTGCCCTGCCATAATTTCTTCAGGCTGTTCAGTCTCTGCATTGCCATAGCTAGTCTTCTTCTGATTTCTTTCGAGCAGTCGTCATTTTTGTCAATGCTGGCGCCGAGATATTCAAAATGTGTGACCTGATCTATTTTCCTCACCACCCACTGTAAATTTAATATTGACATTGTGTTTTGTCGGTGGTCATTATCTTTGTTTTATTTATGTTTATGAACAGGTTTTGATCTTTACTATGTCTATTAACGGCTGAAAGTAGCTGCTTTAGCCCTTGTGCACTTCTTGATAGTATCACTGTGTCATCTGCGTATCGTAACTCTGGAATCTCGTACCCCCCAATCGTAAATGGGTCGAAATTTTCAATGTTCACATCTTCTAGAAAATTTCTCATTATACATTCCGCATATATGTTGTACAGATAAGTTGAGAGGATACATCCCTGTCGGTCTCCCTTTTGTACTGCAAACCAATCCGATTTTTGCCCAGATACTCGGACAGCGGCTTGTTGATCTTGGTATAATGTTTCAATGAGTTGGACTATGTGCAAAGGAAACCCCATTTCCCCCATGATTCTCCACAGATTTTGATGTTTTACCGTGTCGAAGGCCTTAGTGTAATCAATAAAACATGTGTACAGGTCTACATTAAACTCTCTACATTTTTCATAGATATTCCTTAAATTGAATATGTGGTCCCGGGTCCCTCTGTCTTTCCTAAAACCTGCCTGGACTACGTGAATTTCAGATTCAAACCTTTTCTCTCTCCTTCTTAACAGGATTCGCAAGAGTATCTTGCTAGCATGGCTAATCAGCGCGATAGTTCGGTAGTTCATGCACAGCTTCAGGTTGCCTTTTTTGGGGAGAGGAATATAAATTGATTTTTTCCATGCTTCTGGCCACTCTGCACTGTGCCATATCTGTTTACACAGCTTGTGATAGACTCGAGCACATGCCTCCCGTCCTGCTTGTATTAGCTCTGCTGGGATATCATCGCATCCTGGGGACTTTCCCTTTTTGAGACTTTTAATTGCAGAGCGTACTTCTTCCAATGTTGGTTCAGGTTCTTTCTCATCCTTTGGTAGGATTGTAACTGAGCACTTTGTGCTATCTCCATACATGGTTCTGCAGTACTCTCTCCATCTATTCAGTATGTCTTTGGTTTCTGTTAATGTGTTATCCTCTTTGTCATTTATGATACGTGGAACCAGACGGAACTCCCTTGTCAGTGTTCTTATTGTTTTAAATGCATCTCTCTCTCTGTGTCTTGTTGCTGTAGGTTTTCTATATCCTTACACGTTTCTACCATGTATCTTCTTTTATCTTTTCTTATTTCTCATCTAACTTTTCTTGCGCAGTTTTTATATGCTGTGTTGGTACCCTTACTTCCCATTTGTTTTACTTGTTGCCTTTCTGCAATGAGTATCTGTGTTTCCTCTGTTATATAGCTCTGTGTCTTGTGCGACATCTTGGAAATCATTTCTTTCGCTGTTGAGATCAAAATATCCCTTGCATACGATGTCAACTCTTCAGATGTCATCTCTTCCTGTACCGCAAGCAATGCCTCAAATTTGTTTTCTACTTTGATGTTGAATTCAGTAGGTATTGCTCATACATCGAAGCGTATTGGCTGGCAACCTTTGTTGATCCTACGTAGTCTTGTTTGGAAAACTGCAAACTAATTCATGGTCCGTATCGCAGTCTGCTCCTGGCAGCGTTTTTGTTGCCAGCACATTTGATCTTTGTTGCACTAGGATGTAATCTATTTGGTTTCTCCTGTTGCCATCAGGGAAGGTCCACGTGTACAGTCTACGTGGATGTTGTTTGAAGAAGATGTTGGCAATGGAGAGGTTGTTTTTCCGTGCAGAATTCAACTAGTTTTTCTCCTCACTCATTTCTGTGTCCCAAACCGAAAGGTCCTCGAACACTTCTCTCCTCTTCGGCTCTTTCCTCTCCGACTTTCGCATTGAAATCGCCAATGATGATCAAGATATCTCTTTTTTCAACTTTGTCCATCGTTTCTTGCAAGGTGTTACAGAAATCATCCATTTTGCAATCGTCTGCTGCTGATATTGGTGCATACACTTGAATTATTGTTAAATTTCTAGTCTTTTTCTTTAGTCTGATTACAATTATTCGGTCGTTGACTGGATTGTAACCGAGTAGTGAAGGTGTAGTTTTTTTTGACAGAATAAAGCCGACCCCACTTTTTCCACCCTTGTCCGTCCCAGAGTATATGAATGTTTCTCCTGAGGAGCTGGCACAGTGCCCTTGACCGGCCCATCTGTGCTCAGAGACTCCAAGAATCTCTATCTTGGTTCTCTTCATTTCTCTTCCAATCATGAACAACTTGCCCTGGTATAGGCTCCTGACGTTCCAGGTGCCTATTTTTAGTTGTTTTTTTTAGTCCCATTTCAGATTTGTCCACTGTAATGCAGTCAGGCTTTAGGCCGTCATCTCTATTACTTGTACTGACTCTGAAATTGGCCTCTTCCCCAGTTGGCGTTGATGATCTGCCTGGCCTGAGGGCCTCACCATCAGATCTTTGAGTTTCATTTTTCTCGACTGTCGTGTCATAAGTTT
Source organism: Ariolimax columbianus (assembly GCA_036924085.1). Classification (NCBI taxonomy): domain Eukaryota; kingdom Metazoa; phylum Mollusca; class Gastropoda; order Stylommatophora; family Arionidae; genus Ariolimax; species Ariolimax columbianus. The sequence continues at coordinate 25,047,575 of JAVGWX010000014.1, forward strand.
CTTGGCATTTTACATCCAGTAGTTTGCCATTGCTTTCTGAACGTTTATCTGTCCGCTTACCAACTATGGTCTCTGGTGCACCCTTAGCCCGATACCAGGCGTTTCCAGCTCCCGCTTTTAGAGTTGTTGTTGCACAGGTCGATCTTCCGCCACTTCCACCAGCAGCTGTGTGTACTTGTCAGGGGTGGACTCCCCTTCTTGTCGTTTCACTCATGTAGTTTAGCCGGCCAGCCAAAGGCGCTGCCGTACACAGGCAGACTCTAGGAGCCATACGTGAGCTAGACAGAAGTGGGGGAACCAAATAGGATCCTGGCCATCAAGGATGTGGCTGCCTCTCACCGTGAGGTACTATCCCTTACACACTTCTGTCCTACCCCCCTAAAGAAAGATACAAATTTGATATTAAGAAATATTTTTTTAGTTTAGAGTGGTGAATGCTTGGAATTCATTGCCACAGGAAATAGTGGGGGCAGGGTAAATTAATACATTTAAGAATAGATTGGATGCACATAGTTTTTAGATCGAGGAAATGTTAAAGAAGCTGGTTGTATACAGACTCTGTGGAATCTTCTAAACTAGTATAAAAATTTTAAGATCCAATACGGTTTGAAATGGGAGTCAGGGGGTGACCAGTTCCCTTCCTTGCTGGTTGTATGGGAAAAAAACATGAAAAAAAACTTGTAAAAGTTTATTAAGGTTGAGTTTAATCAAAATTTAAAAATAGGTATGGTCAGATACCGCACAGAGATGAGAACACAAACAAAACCTACGTTACGACCAATAGGCCTTCATCAGGTTGGTTGTAACAGTATTGAGTAAAGTAGCATCATAGATGACTGAAACTGCTGTCAGGGATGAAGAAATGTTAGAAGCAGTGTGTGACGACCTTAACTTAGTCTTATCTTGTTTGGTCTGTAGTTAAGAGTTATAATTTAATTTATATTTAACTTAAAATAATCTGTTACTCACTCCATTTGTTGAAATACAGGTCAAATATAAAAAATATAACAAAGGGGCAGACTTTCATAAGTGATTGTTCATGTAGAATAAAGAGATTGAAGGGGTAGGAGAAGATCACTAATGGGGGCTCTGCTGTGGAGACCTGGCCAGATACCATTGGAACAATATGTGAAGAGGAGGTGATGGTGTTGGATAGAACACATGTTAAGGAAAGCAGTTGATAGCATTACAAGTCAGCCTCTGTTCTGAAATTCTGGAGGCAAGAGAAGTAGAGGCAGGCCCACACATTCATGGAGAGGAGAGTTTGAGACAAATATCAAGAAGGTAGGGAAGGCGTTGTCTGAGCTGACACGCATGGCCAAGAACAGGCGTATATTTGTTGAAGACCTGTACTGCACAGAGGTTGGTCAAGAATTTGATTGATTAATTGAGGTTCAACACTGCATTTTGTTCTCCTAAACCAGATTTTATGAAAGCCTGATTCCAGTCATTTGCAGTGCAATGGTATTTGCATGGTGAAGTTGTCAGTCCCATGCACAACCTTCCTTAGATGTCGCTAATGACATGTAGAGATAGAATCAGTCATGTTCATGCGGATCACCGGTTATATTACAAGATATTTGGCAACCACAAGGGTCATAGTTACTCGCACCATTTACCAGTGCTTGGTCAAATTTCTTACCTTTGACAATCAGAGCACTGGGCAAAAATGACATTGCTTAGGGTAATGTTTAATATGACGATAATTAAAACAATTTTCCTTCAATTTCAGTCTATCTTGGTAGGCGACTTCATTCTTGCTCATGCTTCCATTGTTCTTGCTCGAACCCGCAACACTGAAGTCATATCTCTGCTGTCCACAGTTATAGAGGACCTGGTCAGTGGTGAGTGGCAAGTGTTGTCAGATTTTTATTTTGTCTCTGTGTGTTAGTAAAATATTTTACACAGTGACCGGCTGCCCATCCTGTAGGGACATGGGAGTCAGCTACTCCATCCTGTTAGGGACATGGGAGCTGACTACCCCATCCTGTAGGGACATGGGGGTCAGCTGCCCCATCCTGTAGTGGTATGGGGGTCAGCTACCCCATCCTGTAGTGGTATGGGGGTCAGCTACCCCATCCTGTAGTGGTATGGGGGTCAGCTACCCCATCCTGTAGTGGTATGGGGGTCAGCTACTCCATCCTGTTAGGGACATGGGAGCTGACTACCCCATCCTGTAGGGACATGGGGGTCAGCTGCCCCATCCTGTAGTGGTATAGGGGTCAGCTACCCCATCCTGTAGGGACATTGGAGCTGACTACTCCATCATGTAAGGGCTTGGGGGGCTGGCTACCCCATCCTGTAGGGACATGGGGGCTGGCTACCCCGTCATGTAAGTACTTGGGGCGGGGGCAGTTATCCCATCCTGTAGGGACATGGGGATCGGTTATTCCATCCTGTGGTAACTATAATCCCAAGAGCAAGAAAAGACTTGTACATTAAGTTGACAGCATCATAACGTGCCAGGCATGCCATAAGAAGCGACTAAGGAGAGTTGAGTATGGGGCCAGCTACCCTATAGGGGTCAAAGACACAATGGTGAATGAGCCGACAGCATCAAGCAACTCATAACTGGCTGCTTGCTTCAGGGTCAGTGAATCATAACTGTCCAAGACACTATTCCACCCCTGAAAACAGCCTGCATTGAGGTAGTCTGGTTAAGAGAACAAGGATCACAGAAGGAAGACAAACTCAGTTCCATAAATGCTATACTGGAACTAGATGTGTTGGAAGTGAGGTTCTGAACTTAAGTCTTGGCCTAGAATATAGACAGGCCTAGGGAGGGTGTTTTGCTGTCTAGAATTTCCAGAGAGCGCTTCAGCGCAGAGTTGTCTGTACCAAACAGAACAATGTTGTCTACGTAAACGAGATCAGTAAAGATTGACTGATCAATGGCGATTTTAAAAAAAAGGCATCAACATGAAAACAAAAAAGAACAATCACCTTCCAAGAAAAGACCTTTATTCAAGCCATAAGGAAAGTTGACCAAACAAGAGATAACTATCACTGCCTTGATCAAATGGAGCAAGTCATCCTGTTCTACATGAGAACAGGACATTATAGATTGAATAGCCACTCACACAGACTAAAACTGACTCATCACCCATGGGTACATATGCATACAAAACAGCACAGATAGTCAAACATATTCTATAAGACTTTTATGCTTAATCAAGTGTGCACTGACCACTGGCACATGGAAACGAACCTTCACACAAAGCGTTATTCAGGAACCTTGAAGAACTCTCCACCACAGCAGCCTTTGTCCAAAGACCTGGTTTTCACATGTAAGCATAATAAAAGATGTGACGAACGAGAAGAAGAAGATTGATTGATGGATATAAAACAATGAAAAATGAATCCCCTGGTGACAAATTGGCAGACTATGATCGAGTTGTAATCACCCTCTGCAGGGAGTGCGTGGAGTTGCAATATAGAGAAGTGGAGATAAACAGGTGACAAAGGATACTACTCAGGATAATACCAATAGATTGGTGTTTTGCGAGATGAGAAATCAGGATGTGACTTCTCTGCTAGAGTTTTCTATTTGTTTTCAAAACCTGTTCCTGCTGAATTATTCACCCTTTACACATTCTTCTGGTGGTGGGTTTACATCAACAAATACCTTGAATTATTCACCCTTTACAAATTCTTCTGGTGGTGGGTTGACATCAACAAATACCTTGAAGTATTCACCCTTTACACATTCTTCTGGGGGTGGGTTGACATCAACAAATACCTTGAATTATTCACCCTTTACAAATTCTTCTTGTGATGGGTTGACATCAACAAATACCTTGAATTATTCCTTTACACATTCTTCTGGTGATGGGTTGACATCAACAAATACCTTTCAGCTTCCTGCGGAGCTCAAGTTTTCAACAAATACGCGCACAGTTTTTCTGTCCTGCGCAATCCATTCCAGTTCTGTCCACGTCTTCCATTTCCTTGATGTTTATCTCAAGCGATCTTGAGCGCATGTTTTATTCTGCCTCTATTACTCTTTCCTTTGGGATTCCAGAACTGAAATTGTCTTGTAATGCGGTCAGTTGTCCTATCAAATGTTAGCACTTTCTCCTCATGTCAAGTTCAACTGATATCTGGCTGGTTCCTTCCAACAGTTCCATGTTAGTGATCTTATCGTACCATTTCAATCTCTCTATTTTGTGCAAGAACTCATTAATTGTTGTTTTTGTTGTTCTCCATGTTTCAGGGCCATACAATAGAATAGAATTTATATTGAAGTTGGAGATTTTTATTTTTGTGTTAGATTTAAATTTCTGTTGATTTGCATAAGTTCTCCAGTACAATAAAAGCTCCTTTCACCTTTAGTTGGTTGTTGTGGCACTTTTGGGTATACTGAAGAAGGTGACCCTGATCCCTCCTGAGTGTAGTACAATCCTAGGCTTGTCAGCAGACTCACATAAGTTCTCCAGTATAATAAAAGCTCCTTTCACCTTTAGTTGGTTGTTGTGGCACTTTTGGGTATACCGAAGAAGGTGACCCTGAGCCCGCCTGAGTATAGTACAATCCTAGGCTTGTCAGCAGACTCACATAAGTTCTCCAGTATAATAAAAGCTCCTTTCACCTTTAGTTGGTTGTTGTGGCACTTTTGGGTATACCGAAGAAGGTGACCCTGAGCCCTCCTGAGTGTAGTACAATCCTAGGCTTGTCAGCAGACTCACTACTACAGGGACCACAGTGATGATTCCCATCTTGGTGGCTGTTCCAGTGCAGCTTATTTCCAGGTGAATTGTGTATACATGAGGTGGAGTCTTGGCCAGCATGTTGCACCTGGACTTAACGTAAGAGATTACGCATCACTGTGCTAGAGTAAGAGGCAAGGTCATTGTCAAGCAAATTGGGGCATTCATGACAACAGTCTCCAGTCTTCTTTTTCTTTGGTGTTCTTCCTGAAAAAGATGTGTGTGACTTTCTGTTGTAGTTTACAGCAAGGGATCGATGTCTGCGCCTTTCGGCCTGATACAACTGATTTCAGCACAACATTTTTGGGATTGGATTTGCCTCCCGGTCTTTGATCACTAATCTTTTAGCCAGGCTGCATGGTTGCAGTCTGTTTCCATGGCCACCATTTGGAGACGAAATAGGGTCTTGCTCAGTTATGAATCACTGACCCTGATGCATGTAGTCAGCTATGAGTTGCTGGGTGCTGTCAGTTCATTGTAGTTGTTATCCCATTGCTACTGAGCAAGCCTGCTCTTGGCAGCCCAATGCCATTCTTATATAGATACAGGTCTTCAATTGTCGGCAGTGTTTGTAAAAATCTTTTTATAATGTTCGCAAGCGCCTTGCACTCAATGAGTAGATTGTCTAATTGTTTCATAAAGGGGATCAAGATGCTGAGCAGCGCAAGAGCTGCAGGGGTCAGCGACCCATAGCTGACTGCTAGCGCCAGGGCCAGCGAACCAGAGCTGCCAAGACCCTTCTACACCTCCACGCGGTGATCCTGGATAACAGGCTGCAACAGGGCAGACTGGCTAAGGAGAAGGAATCGAAGAGGGAATGCTAACCCGTACTAAAAAAATGCTTGCTGAAGTCGGATGTGTTGGACCGAAAGGTGCAAATATCGCAGCCAAGCTGTAAACTACGACACAACGCATTCCGTTCTCTGGACTACATTCTGCTACTTAAGCCCTTTCAGTGTTTGGTAGTGGGAGATTGAGAACGAACGAAGAAGAAGAAGAAGAAGTTTCATAAAGGGGAAAGCAATGTCTGCACAAAGGCAGGTGCTGAAGACTGATGTGGTTCAAGGGGCTATTGACTCTGGTGTGTCCTGTTCGTTACTGAAAGTTGAGACCTTAATCTCTGCTGTATCTTTGGCTCCAGTCTGAAAATTTAGTTTGATGCTGGTAATTCATCTCTTAGGTGATTATCTGAGACCTATTAAGTTAGGGCTGTCATTGTGTCTGACTCCCAATCCATGTTTCTAAAGATACAGAATAGATAATGACTGCATGAGTGAATAGTAACACAAAGGCACACACCTTTAAGAGTTTGTGTGGATCTACTGTCCTGGTCATACTGTGGATCTACTGTCCTGGTCATGCTGTGGATCTACTGTCCTGGTCATGCTGTGGATCAGCTGTCCTGGTCATGCTGTGGATCTACTGTCCTGGTCATGCAGTGGATCAGCTGTCCTGGTCATACTGTGGATCTACTGTCCTGGTCATGCTGTGGATATACTGTCCTGGTCATACTGTGGATCAGCTGTCCTGGTCATGATGTGGATCAGCTGTCCTGGTCATGCTGTGGATCTACTGTCCTGGTCATGCTGTGGATCTACTGTCCTGGTCATGCTGTGGATCTACTGTCCTGGTCATGCTGTGGATCAGCTGTCCTGGTCATGCTGTGGATCAGCTGTCCTGGTCATGCTGTGGATCTACTGTCCTGGTCATACTGTGGATCTACTGTCCTGGTCATACTGTGGATCTACTGTCCTGGTCATGCTGTGGATCAGCTGTCCTGGTCATGCTGTGGATCTACTGTCCTGGTCATACTGTGGATCTACTGTCCTGGTCATGATGTGGATCAGCTGTCCTGGTCATGCTGTGGATCTACTGTCCTGGTCATGCTGTGGATCTACTGTTCTGGTCATGCTGTGGATCAGCTGTCCTGGTCATACTGTGGATCTACTGTTCTGGTCATGCTGTGGATCAGCTGTCCTGGTCATACTGTGGATCTACTGTCCTGGTCATGCTGTGGATCTACTGTCCTGGTCATGCTGTGGATCTACTGTCCTGGTCATACTGTGGATCTACTGTCCTGGTCATACTGTGGATCTACTGTCCTGGTCATGCTGTGGATCTACTGTTCTGGTCATACTGTGGATCTACTGTCCTGGTCATGATGGGGATCAGCTGTCCTGGTCATGATGTGGATCAGCTGTCCTGGTCATGCTGTGGATCTACTGTCCTGGTCATGCTGTGGATCTACTGTTCTGGTCATGCTGTGGATCAGCTGTCCTGGTCATACTGTGGATCTACTGTTCTGGTCATGCTGTGGATCAGCTGTCCTGGTCATACTGTGGATCTACTGTCCTGGTCATGCTGTGGATCTACTGTCCTGGTCATGCTGTGGATCTACTGTCCTGGTCATACTGTGGATCTACTGTCCTGGTCATACTGTGGATCTACTGTCCTGGTCATGCTGTGGATCAGCTGTCCTGGTCATGCTGTGGATCTACTGTCCTGGTCATACTGTGGATCTACTGTCCTGGTCATGCTGTGGATCTACTGTCCTGGTCATGCTGTGGATCTACTGTCCTGGTCATACTGTGGATCTACTGTCCTGGTCATACTGTGGATCTACTGTCCTGGTCATGATGTGGATCAGCTGTCCTGGTCATGCTGTGGATCTACTGTCCTGGTCATGCTGGGGATCTACTGTCCTGGTCATGTTGTGGATCAGCTGTCCTGGTCATGCTGTGGATCTACTGTCCTGGTCATGCTGTGGATCAGCTGTCCTGGTCATGCTGTGGATCTACTGTCCTGGTCATACTGTGGATCTACTGTCCTGGTCATGCTGTGGATCTACTGTCCTGGTCATGCTGTGGATCTACTGTCCTGGTCATACTGTGGATCTACTGTCCTGGTCATACTGTGGATCTACTGTCCTGGTCATGATGTGGATCAGCTGTCCTGGTCATGCTGTGGATCTACTGTCCTGGTCATGCTGTGGATCTACTGTTCTGGTCATGTTGTGGATCAGCTGTCCTGGTCATGCTGTGGATCTACTATCCTGGTCATGCTGTGGATCTACTGTCCTGGTCATACTGTGGATCTACTGTCCTGGTCATACTGTGGATCTACTGTCCTGGTCATACTGTGGATCTACTGTCCTGGTCATACTGTGGATCTACTGTCCTGGTCATACTGTGGATCTACTGTCCTGGTCATACTGTGGATCTACTGTCCTGGTCATGTTGTGGATCAGCTGTCCTGGTCATGCTGTGGATCTACTGTCCTGGTCATGCTGTGGATCTACTGTCCTGGTCATACTGTGGATCTACTGTCCTGGTCATACTGTGGATCTACTGTCCTGGTCATACTGTGGATCTACTGTCCGGGTCATGCTGTGAATCTACTGTCCTGGTCATGCTGTGGATATACTGTCCTGGTCATGCTGTGGATCTACTGTCCTGGTCATGCTGTGGATTTACTGTCCTGGTCATGCTGGGGATCTACTGTCCTGGTCATGCTGTGGATCTACTGTTCTGGTCATGCTGTGGATCTACTGTCCTGGTCATGCTGTGGATCTACTGTCCTGGTCATGCTGTGGATCTACTGTCCTGGTCATGCTGTGGATCTACTGTCCTAATTATGATGGGGTACACTTCATTGTAATAGCTGAACAGATAGCATGGAGACCTCAAACATTAAGCGACTTCGGTGGATCTACTGTCCTAGTCATGCTATGATTCATGGGACAATGATAATCTGGCTTCAAGAGTGTCCTGAATGTCTATATCAATTCGTCATACAGGATGAGGTTGCTAGCCGTATGCATAACCATCTTTAGTTACCTTTTACAATATGCATGAATGTGCTGTGGCTCTACTCTTTCCTCTTTAGGTAGGAGGCAGTGTTTATTTAACAAACATTTGCTTGTACTTCAACTCGGAGAATCTCTATCTAGGAAAGTAACTTTTGTTCTATTTTTAGGGGAGTTTATGCAGCTTGGCTCTAAGGAGAACGAGAATGAACGCTTTTCTCACTACCTCAAGAAAACATTTAAGAAAACTGCCAGCCTCATCGCCAATACGTGCAAGTCTGTGAGTACATATTGTAGGTTTAGCATACATTTTCTGAAATTCTTGAGGTCAAGGATTGCCTGAATTTGCATATCGTTCGTATTTTTTAGGGAGCAAAGGTCAGCATCAGAGCCAGGTAGGTGAAACATACTAATGAAGATCCCACTTCATGTGTTAGAGGATATGCACACAAAATATGGGGATCGACACTGGTATCTCCGTAGTAGAGAGCCTGCTGTGAAGCCTTGCACAGGGGAGGACCCAGGTCCACCTTCAGTAAGCCACAGGATGTAAAGAGCCACTGTAAACTGCCTACCAAAGAGACGTGGTCAAGAGTGATGAATTCATTATCAGTAGCTTCAAAAATAACAAATAATCAAGTTTGAAGTACTTCTAATTTCTGGGAAAATTCATGTTTGACTCATTTATCATGTTTGATGAGTGCCTGATTAGTGTAGTAGTAGAGCACTTGCTTTTCATGGTACGGGGTTCAACTTCCACCACCATCACACTCTAGTCAACAAAGCTGTAAATGGGTACCTGACATATGGCTAGGGAAGTAAAATACAATGTGGAAAGGAACTGTCACCCTACCTCATACAAGCTGTGATTTAGTATATTGAAGTCTCTAATAACTTCATTCCCTGACAGTAGTGTAACTACTATGAGACAAACCTTTACTTTTTTTTACAAGCATGAGGTAATTTTTCTAGAACTTTATTTAATCTACGGAAAGTAATGGCAACTTGCCGTACTGCACACCTACCCAGAAACTGATAACGGCCAAATGTGCTGGCAATTGTAAGAAGTGACGATCTGCACAACATTTTATGTATATTTAGTTTTATCATAGGTATTTAAAAACAGCTAAGATTTTGAGAATAAATAGTCTTGATATTGTTGTTGTTGATGTTGTTGTTGTGTGCGAATGCCAATAATGAGTAGGTTACTCTTTTGTGCGTCCTGAAAAGGACGTTAATTGGCGGGTTGCGCTAGCTTTCCTCACATCATGAGCATGCTGATGAAGGTGGGCCAGGGTCCTCCAGGCGGTTGTGCTATGCTTGGCTTCATCTGCGTGTCGCTCACTACTACATGGATCACATCGAACCTCACCTTGTTAGCCAGACTGTTGTCCTCGACAACAGTCCATTTCCAGGACGACCAACCAGGAGGTCAGGTGAGGGCCAGTATATTTCGCCTGACCCTGGCTAACATTGTCTGATCAGTGTGTTTTGCCTGTCAAGATGTTAACCTCATCGTTCCATATTGTTGATAATGTTGAGTATCTCCCCACCCCCCAGCCTAGTAAGCCGCAGGAAGTTGTAAAATACCTACTACATATAACGGAAACATTCAGCTACCTGGCAACAGACATTAACATGTTTGAATACCAGGATTCCAAGTATGTTTCAAATGTTGATTCTGTTAATTATCTGGGGTGTATCATAAATAAGGTGGAGGATACAGAAAAAGACAAGAGAGTTCTTCATTGCATTGGAGATCTTATTTAATTACGAAGAAATAAAGTCCAAAATGAAGATCAGCGCATTGGAGATCTTATTTAACTACAAAGAAATAAAGTCCAAAACGAAGATCAGTGCATTGGAGATCTTATTTAACTACGAAGAAATAAAGTCCAAAATGAAGATCAGTGCATTGGAGATCTTATTTAACTACGAAGAAATAAAGTCCAAAACGAAGATCTTGTATTCCTGTATCATATATGGGCTATTGTTTCTAGAGCTTTCTTTTATTCCTGTATCATATATGGGCTATTGTTTCTAGAGCTTTCTTTTATTCCTGTATCATATATGAGCTATTGTTTCTAGAGCTTTCTTTTATTCCTGTATGGGCTATTGTTTCTAAAGCTTTTTTTTATTCCTGTATCATAAATAGGCAGTTGTTTCTATAGCTTTTTTATATTCCTGTATTAGTTACTTCTTACAACTTTCTTTCTCTCAGTGTGGCAGTAGTCCTATTCTTATCTACCACTCTATCACCACTAACCCAGAACAGCTTGTCCAGAGCAACCAAACCAGAAATGTAGACACACCACCATAACTAGTCAACACTGGAATTGGGTCAGCTGTATCCTAAAAAGAGAACCTGACACCACCACAATCTCCATACTATGAACCCCAGAGGGAAGGCAAAAGAGAGGTGGAGTGAGTTTGTTGCTAAAAGATGCTGGACATTGTAAACATGATATTATCCAAATAGCCATAGATGCTGACATCATCACCTCCCATAGTTATACAGTGGATCCTTGGACACTCAAACACACATGGCTACAACAAGGCAAAGAAGGGACATAGATACGGACACCCACATACAGCAACTATCCAAACAACACAGCAACTCATAAGAACAGCAAATTAGGGAACTTGGCTTAGCAGATGGGTCATGGAAAACACAGGGAAGAAGGTCCACAGACATACAACATGTCCTAATCCAGATGGCAGCATCAATCAACTCACAAGAAGGGATCAGAGCATTATTATCTGGCTAAGAACCCATCTTATCCCACTTAACAAACACCTGAACAGAATCCAATCACAACACATTGTAAAGTCATTCATATGAAACTGTTGATCATCATCTCTCTAAGTGCCAAGCGCTCAACGAAGAAAGAAAGTTGCTTCTTCCTTCATGGCCATATAAATGGAACACTTTGAATCTAAGCTAAACAACAACTAAGAAATACATGCAAATATCATTACATGACATTGGGTAGAAGGGCAAGAACTCAAATGCTGCTGGATCCTTAGCAACAGCAACAACAAATACATCACTAGGTATGGTTGCCCATGATTGCATTACCATTCATTACCAATGATCTAAGGAAGGAGAAGGAGAAGAAAGTTATGCGTTACAAGTGTATTAACATGTTTGTACACACCATCAGATTGCTATACTTGCTGAATGTGACGAAGACAAGATGGAGGTGGCTTTTCAGTATGGGAGACACCTGGGTATTGCTTTTCAGGTTTGTAACTTTGTCTCAAATCTTAAACCTTACCACATCTAGATAATTTGTGAAATATAAGAAATAAACAATTTTTTGCTCACCAAGTCATCTGTATTTTTGCATCAGTTCCATTGCCACAAACCCTTTTTAAGTTGTTAGTGACATGGCTTACAGTCCAAAGATGCATATGTTCAGTTCCTGTGAGAAAGTGCCCTTGTGAGAAGTAAATCCTTTCAAAGAAATGCATGCTGAAGATTGAAGATGAATAAACTAGGCTTTCAGGCACAAAAACACAATATAACGCACTCCACCTCAGGAAACAAAGCAGGAAAAACATTAGTATTAACAGATTTAAGGACACAGAATTTTAATATCTGTTACAAGAAGTACTAAAAAAAATCAATTTCTTGTTCTTAAGAATTTATGTCACTTCACTCCAGGCATACCTTGAGGTGCTTGTTACTATCAGCAAATGCTGAAGGAGTGGATACTGATGATTCCTCATGCTCCATGTTCTCATGCACCCCACTCTGTTAATTGTTCATTTATCTATTGTGTTATTGTCATCCAACAGGAGGTCATTGGTAGACTTACAAATGTCACCCTTATCCATATCTAATGGGAAGGAAGACTAACGACTTGTCAGGCAAAATATACTAATCAGACATGTTAGTCAGGTTCAGGCAAAATATACTAATCAGACATGTTAGTCAGGTTCAGGCAAAATATACTGATCAGACATGTTAGTCAGGTTCAGGCAAAATATACTAATCAGACATGTTAGTCAGGTTCAGGCAAAATATACTAATCAGACATGTTAGTCAGGTTCAGGCAAAATATACTAATCAGACATGTTAGTCAGGTTCAGGCAAAATATACTAATCAGACATGTTAGTCAGGTTCAGGCAAAATATACTGATCAGACATATTAGTCAGGTTCAGGCAAAATATACTAATCAGACATGTTAGTCAGGTCAGGCAAAATATACTGATCAGACATGTTAGTCAGGTTCAGGCAAAACATACTGGACAAGACCCTCACCTTGGCTTCCTCGTAACCTTTCCTGGAAACGGGTTGTTTTCATGACAGCCTGGCTAACAAGGTGAGGGATCGACGTGATCCCCGTAGTAGTGAGCTACGCGCAGATGAAGGCAAGCATAGCACAACCGCCTGGAGGGCCCCGGTCCACCTTCATCACCATGCTCGGGTTGTGAGGAAAGCTACGACAACCCGCCACTTAATGTCCTTTTTAGGACTCACAAGAGAGTAATCCTACTCATTGTGGGCATTCAGCAGCAACAACAACATCCATATCCAATATGTTCATGATGGGTTCTTGTGAAGGTAAGATGTGAGCTCTTTCATTGCTCTGATCCCCAGCAAGACCAGAGTAGTAGATCCACACCAAACAATATCAAAATTAGCATCATGTTTAAAATCTCAATAGTGTGTTTGAAATATTGGCACATAATTTTGATTAATTTTTTTCACATCTTTTCAACTATGTTAGTTAGTTTTCTTTCCACTTGTGCGGTTAAGTGTCATGTGGAGCTTAAGTCGCCTATCCTGCGCCAAGTGCGTTGTGTCGGTCAATGTGAGCCCTTGTTGCTGCACAATCACTCTATCATATATCCACCTACCTCTCGGCTACTCCCTTGCTCTGTAGCCAGATCTACCAGCATTGTAAGCCACCAGTGGAAGATAATGAGGGTGCATTCTCATGAGATGACCAAACCAACTTATTGTCTGCCTGGAAATGTATTCGACACAAGACGGTAGTGCCGACCATACTTTGAATGTCGTCGTTTCGCGATGACCTTCCTCAAACACTTAATTTCACAAATCGAAATTCTGCTCTCACACGCCCTGGACAGAGGCCATGTTTGGCACTAGTAGCCACCTTTTTATCAGACTGCTTCTCCACTGCCACCTGTCGGACGGAAACAACATTTTATGGATATTGGCGAAAAGGTTAAACTTTACTACCATTCTGCCAAAATCCACCTCTAACATCATGGAACATCATAATAAAATGGGAGGTGGGAGGCATTACTTTCGGAGCGCATCTTGTACAAAGTGTTTATTTATCTGGCCTCAGAGAAAGAAACATTTTCCTAACATCATTGAGTCTACTCTGGTTGGAATATATTCATGGTTGGATTCTATTCAGATACTTACGTGTTGAATATTTAACTAAAAAATGGTGTGAGTTGATTGATAGTTATTTGGATTGAGGATTGATATGTCTAAAGAGCTCTTTCCAAGTGTTTTGAATGACCAATGCGAACAGCTAGGTTTGCTGTTTCTTGAGAGTTAATGATCTTTAACTATCATTAAAGTAGTTATTCCAAATGCTGGTGTCCATCGAGCAGTTTATAGGGCTGAGGAATAAAGGATGTTCCAAGTTGACAGATGACCTACAATATCCATGCTAAACCTACATGACTTAATGTTCCAAGTTGATAGATGACCTACAATATCCATGCTAAACCTACATGACTTAATGTTCCAACAGTTGATAGATGACCTACAATATCCATGCTAAACCTACATGACTTAATGTTCCAACAGTTGATAGATGACCTACAATATCCATGCTAAACCTACATGACTTAATGTTCCAAGTTGAAAGATGACCTACAATATCCATGCTAAACCTACATGACTTAATGTTCCAAGTTGATAGATGACCTACAATATCCATGCTAAACCTACATGACTTAATGTTCCAAGTTGATAGATGACCTACAATATCCATGCTAAACCTACATGACTTAATGTTCCAAGTTGATAGATGACCTACAATATCCATGCTAAACCTACATGACTTAATGTTCCAAGTTGATAGATGACCTACAATATCCATGCTAAACCTACATGACTTAATGTTCCAAGTTGATAGATGACCTACAATATCCATGCTAAACCTACATGACTTATAATGTTCCTACAGTTGATAGATGACCTACAATATCCATGCTAAACCTACATGACTTAATGTTCCAAGTTGATAGATGACCTACAATATCCATGCTAAACCTACATGAGTTAATGTTCCCATAGTTGATAGATGACTTGCTTGACTTCGTGTCCAGTGAATCCGTCATGGGCAAACCAACGGCAGCTGATTTGAAGCTTGGACTGGCCACCGCTCCTGTCTTGTTCGCAGCACAAGAGGTGGGTTCTCAAAAAATATATATGAAGTCAGTTAAAGGTGTCTATGGGGGTCAGTGAAAAGTGTCTTTGGGGTCAATTAAAGGTGTCTTAGGGGCCAGTGAAAAGTATCTTAGACGTCAGTGAAAGGTGTCTTAGGGGTCAATTAAAGGTGTCTTAGGGGTCAGTGAAGGTGTCTTTTTGGTCAATTAAAGGTGTCTTAGGGACCAGTGAAAGGTGTCTTAGGGGTCAGAGAAAAGTATCTTAGGGATCAATTAAAGGTGTTTTGAGGTCAATAAAAGGTGTCTTAGAGGGTTCTCAAAAAATATTTAGGGAGTCAGTAAAGGTGTCTTTGGGGTGTCAATTAAAGATTTCTTAGGAGTAAGTGAAAGGTGTCTAAGGGCAATTAGTGATAGGTGTCTATTGGAGTCAGTGAAAGGTCTAAAAGGGAAATTAGGGATAGGTGTCTAAAGGAAGTTAGTAAAAGATGTCTATAAATAGAGTTAGCCAAAGGTCTTCAGGTGAAACAGTGAAAGATGGATTAGTGAAGGATTTCAAGATGTCTGTGAGAAATTAGGATTGTATAAAAGTAAATTCATTTTTTCTTGGTTGAACATTGCAGTTGTGGTCTGAAGCTGAGCAGAGCTGTATGTCAGTATGCAATTAATAAGCTATATTTTTTATTTGTATATGTTGAAGTAATTGAAGATGTGGATTTACCTATTTTAAAATTGGTACCTGCCTACAGTTAGGGATGGCAAGGATTTGCCTAGCCATAAATTGGTACCTGGCCTATTGTTAGGAAAGTATGGATTTACCTAGCTGTAAATTGGTACCTGGATTACAGGTAGAGAAAGCAAGGCAGCCAAGAATGCAACTGGCTACCCCTCCTCATGATGATGATGATGATATAATCCCTTTAGCTGTGAGCTTGCAACTTTTTACAGCCCAATGCCTCCCGAACAAAAGCACACATCCTCCTCAATTGTTGTAGTGATGTGTAGAGCGTGTTGAGTATGGTGAGGTGTGATGGTAGCAGTAGGTTCCGCAGATCGGCCAGCGTTAAATACAACGTCATGAGGTGCTTGACTGACTCCTCGTGGTCATAGCAGAATCTGCAGTTTGGTTCACGTAGTGGGTCTAATCTGTTCAGATGTTTGTTGAGAGGCATGGCCTGTTCTAAGCTTGAAGATCAAACTCTGGTCTCTTCTTAACTTAACTTAACATCTTTATACTGGTTTAGAAGACCCTGCAGAGTCTGTATACAACCAGTTACATTTACATCACCTTGCTCTAAAATCTATGCGCATCCAGTTTATTCTTAAATGCATTAACTGTCCCTGCCTCCACTACTTCCCCTGGCAATGCATTCCAAGCAGACACCACTCTCTGACTAAAAAAATATTTCCTAATATCTAACCTGGACCTCTCTTTAATCAGCTTGTAGCTATGCCCTCGTGTTATTGTAGGTGGCTGTATTTTAAAAAACTTGTTATAGTCTAATTTATCGATTCCTCTGATCATCTTATAAACCTGTATTAAGTCACCACGAATTCTTCTCTCTTCGAGACACTGTAGGCCGGTTTTTCTGAGTCGTTCCTCATAACTGTAATTCTGGAATCCCACTATCATCTTTGTCGCTCTTTTTTGTATTCTTTCTAGCATGTTTATGTCCCCTCTATTATAAGGACTCCACACCTGTACACAGTACTCCAATCTAGGTCTAACTAAAGCTTTATACAGTTTGACGATCACTTCCTTGCTCCTATGTTTAATATTTCTTTTTATCATACCTAACATTGCATTTGCCTTTTTCACTGCTACCTTAACTTGCTCACTCACCTTTCCTGTATGATCTATTATAACCCCTAGGTCCCTTTCCTTATCTATCTTTCTAATATTGTTTTCTCCCATTCTGTAATTATGTTCCATATTGGATCTACCCATGTGGATGACTGTACATTTATCTACATTAAACTCCATTTGCCAGCTTACAGACCATTCTCGAATTTTATCTAAATCCGACATCAATATATCCACTTCCGCTTTAGATGAGACACTACTGCATAGTTTTGTGTCATCTGCAAATTTTGCAATCATGGATCTCATATCAATGTCCAAATCATTAATATATATCAAGAACAAAATTGGTCCCAAAACCGAGCCCTGTGGCACACCACTTTTCACTTCACTCCACTCAGAGTACTCCTTATTTATGCCCACCCTCTGCCTTCTTCCCGTTAACCAATTTTCAATCCATTTGGCAACTTCGCCACCTATTCCATGTGATTTTAACTTTTGAAATAATCTTTGATGAGGTACTCTATCAAAGGCCTTTGCAAAGTCTAGATAAATAACATCCACTGGCTCCCCTTTATCTATGATTTTAGTAACCTCCTCCATGAATTCTAATAGATTTGTTAAGCATGATCTCCCTCTAGTAAACCCATGCTGACTATTTCTAATTAGATTAAATTTGTCTAAATGCATTACAATGTTTTCTTTGATTATTGACTCTAACAATTTACAGACTATGCTCGTTAAACTCACCGGTCTATAATTTGCCGGATCTGATTTTTTGCCTTTTTTGAATAAGGGGATCACTCCTGCATCTTTCCAATCCCGTGGAACAATCCCTTTTGTAAGTGATTGAGAACATAATATAGCCAAGGGTTTTGCTAGTTGGTTTCTAATTTCATACAGCAATTTTGGGTGAATACCATCTTGACCTGGACATTTATTCACTTTCAACCCCTCCAATTTTTAAAAAACCATTTCCTCTGTAATACAGATTGATCTTAATCCCGCTGTATCCATGTCTCTTTGAAAAATATCTATAGGCTCTGGGATCTCGGAGCAGTCCTCCTTTGTGAAGACTGTGCCAAAGTACTGATTGAGCAGATTAGCAGCCTCCCTATTCTCACTTATTATTTTCCCTGTACTGTCTATGAGAGGGCCTACTTTGTCTTTCGTTCTTTGTTTATTTCTAACATAAGAAAAGAAGCTTTTACTGTCAGTCTTGATCCTCTGAGCAAGTTTTTTTTCAAAGTCTATTTTTGCTGTTTTATTCGCTTTCTGAGATATGTTCTGCTTGTCCAAATATTTTACATATGTTTCTTTTGATTTACCTGCCTCTATATATTTTTGCCATGCTTTATTTTTTGCTCTTCTACATTTCACTACAAATCTAGTTATCCACTTTTTACGCTTGGGGTTTACCTCCCTACATGGAACACATTCCTCTTTTAGCGTTTCTAGAACTGTTTTAAAACTTTCCCACTCCTGTTCAACATCTGTTCCTACAATAATATCTTTCCAGATTATGTGGTTCGCTGCCTCTTTCATCCTCTTCGTTTCAGTTTCTTGGCTGGGGATCTGGGTTTGGTTGGTTTTTTTAAATATACTTGGCCTGTCTGGGATGTGGCCCACTGATCTAGCCATTCCTGTCTATAGTTATTTTTCAGGATTTGCTTGCAGGATTGTAGTGTGAAGCTAGGTAGTGGCCGTGGTAGCATTGCCCTGCTTCTGGCAAGCTCATCAGCCTGCTCATTCCCTGGGACTCTGACATGGCCAGGTATCCACTGGAGCACTACTTCAGCTCCATAAGAGGCGGACAATTGGTCAATTAATTTGTAGATGTTATTAACATCTGGAGACATTCTGTTTTCCAAGGCTTGTACCTCTCCTCATAAAAAATTGTGACCTTGTATAATCAAGTGAACTAGTCACACAAACAAACGACAGTGTAGACACTCAAATTTCTGAATGTGTCTGTACTTAGACAGTTTACTATATAATATAGAGGTTTGCTTCATTTTTCTCATTCTTTCTTTCTCAGCACCCTCAGCTGCATGCCATGATAATGAGAAGGTTTTCGGAGAAAGGTGATGTGGAACAGGCTCGAAGTTTGGTAGCCAAGGTCAGACTCATTTTTAATTAATTTTGTTGTCTTTAAAATAGTTTTGAGCACTTGGATTGAAGCCGGCCCATTTTTATTAGAAAGGTTTAGAAGGTTGTTGTAAATATCTTTATGGGGTAGATCAGTTTATTTTGTTTTTTGTAGATGTAATAACTACGTTTGAATTGGAAACTAACAGTTGTGCCGATATTATAAACACAGTATAGATACTTTGTTGTGGTTTCAATGGATTTCTATCGGAGCGACTAGGCTCCAAAGCGATCAATGATCATCACATCTGATGGTGTCTTTAAAGGCAGCAACAAATTCCCTCTACTCTGGATCATCCTTCAGGCGATGCCCCATCTCTGGTTCATGATTTTCATTTCAGATTCTGGGGTTCTTATGTTGACTTATCTTTTTTCAAGCTCCAGTTTACCCAGCTGTAAATGGGTACTTGACTTACATTTATGGAATATAGTGTCAACCCACCTCTGAAAATGTTGAGCCTTAGCACAATGAAGTCTTCTTCTTCGTATGCAGTCAGACAGTAACCATTATTTTTTCGAAAAAAGCAGCCGTCATCCTGAGGCTGTCGACACTGCCATAGAGCTTGTCTAGTGTTGCCACTGGTGATGGCCACATCTGCTCTCTCTGATCCTCGTATGTCGGGCAGTTTTGCAGCAAATTCTCAGCGGCCATTTTCCCGGTACCACACGGGCATTCGTCGGTGCCACCTATCTTCAATTTGTTGAATAGGTGGTACCTCAGTCTGTTGTGGCCAGTGCGAAGTCTGAAGACCACGACCTGCTCTCTTCTGTTCAACTGGTAATAGGCATCGTTTTTGGTGTAGCCAGTATGTTCGGTTTCCCATTTGGTCATGTATCTAGCTCGTATAAGCCGTTTTGACTCTTCATATGTCATGCTAGTATCTGGTTGTGGTAGTTTTGCACCTTCTTTTGCCAGTCTGTCTGCCTCCTCGTTGCCTTGGATGTTGCAGTGAGATGGAACCCACTGCACCACTACCCTATTTGGTGCGGCCTGCTGGCATAGTTGACAGAGTACTGCTTTTAAATCATTAAGTTCAGTATTTTTCTGGCTTTTTAGTGCTGTGACTACGGCCAGAGCATCTGTAAGCAGGACTATGTGGCTTTCATTCCTTTTTCCTGTCACCATTTCTTCCATTGCCGCCCTCAGTGCCTCTGCCTCCGCTCTGAAATTGCTTGTGTATTTTCCAGTAGCGAATGACAGTGTTATTTTTCTGCCACTTGGTAGGTTCAGAAATGCTCCTGCCCCTCCGTTCTGTGTTGTATTTGTTACGGAACCGTCGGTGTATGCATGGGTCCAGTCCATGCTTGGGTAGTTTTCCGTTATGTAACTCAGGGTAGTATCTCTTCTTTCTTTTTCAGACTGGCAGTTTTTGTTTCCAATACCTGGTATATTTTCTACCACCTCTGGAAATATATGCTGCCTCCAGGTAGGTTTTCGTACAGTAGGGATGGGCTTTGGTGTGGTTAGTGCGTTCATAAGGTCTTCGTGCATCTGTGCTTTGGCTATTTCTGCAAAGTTTCTTCGCTTTAGCTTCCCATTTCCGAAATTGTTTAGTCTCTGGTGCATTGGATGGTCAGTCAGTCTTCTGAGTTTCTCTGATTGCAGCTGGGCTCTGCATTCTCTTCTGTCGGTCATGGATTGCAGTTTTGTAATCTTTTCAAGTTCTACAAGTGGCGTTGACTTCATGCCTCCTGTTATAACTCTCATGGCTTGGTTTTGGAGTTTGACAATGAAGTCTGAACTACTTCACCCTCGGTGGTATTTGCTATGAAACCTATGACCAGAAATTCTTTGGGTAAATTATAATTCATCTAGGAGAAGGAAAACTTAACTTAAAACAACCATTTGCCTTGCAGATAGGCTAAGGATAGCCAAAGGCCGGGGAGAGTTAATTCAATTAAAAAAACTTGCTGAAAGCAGATATTCCAGGTCAAAAGACTCGCATATTCCAGCAAAACTGTAAAAAGAGACACAATGTATCTAGCAGTGATGCGAGCGAAGAGTAATCAGATTCAGGTGAAACGTACTGATCAAGTCCCAATCTCACATCCTCGTTCGTGATCCTGGAAACAGACTAGATGTCGCAACAGTCTGACCAATGAGGTGGGGATCGACACTGTAATTCCCATAGTAGTAAAGACACTGAGGAGCCTCACATTGCACGACAGCCAGGATGACCCCTAGCCCACCTTCTCAAGTGTATATCTTGAAATGTAAAAAGAGCCACTGTAACCATCTGCTAAAGAATTGTCAAGCGTGACCTCAACTCGACACGAGTAGATTTGAACATCTTGCGGTTGTGAAAAAGAAACAAAATTATAAAATCAAAAGTAGAAGAAGCGAGTGTAGAACAGATAAAAATTGTTGCTGATTGGATAAATTGTGAAACCATCAAGATAATTGGTGTTTTGATGAATTTTAAAACCATCAAAAAAGTTTCTTTACTCATCAGTTGTGTAAATGATGCTGTCTTGACTGACATTATCTCTCAATATTGTGTAAATGTTTGCTTCCTTTACTGACATTATCTCTTAACTTTGTGTAAATGTTTGCTGTCTTGACTGACATTATCTCCTGACATTGTGTAAATGTTTGCTGTCCTGACTGACATTATCTCCTGACATTGTGTAAATGTTTGCTGTCTTGACTGACATTGTGTAAATGTTTGCTGTCTTGACTGACATTATCTCCTGACATTGTGTAAATGTTTGCTGTCTTGACTGACATTATCTCCTGACATTATGTAAATGTATGCTGTCTTGACTGACATTATCTCCTGACATTATGTAAATGTTTGCTGTCTTGACTGACATTATCTCCTGACATTATGTAAATGTTTGCTGTCTTGACTGACATTATCTCCTGACATTGTGTAAATGTTTTGGTGTCTTGACTGACATTATCTCTTGACATTATGTAAATGTTTTGGTGTCTTGACTGACATTATCTCCTGACATTGTGTAAATGTTTGCTGTCCTGACTGACATTATCTCCTGACATTGTGTAAATGTTTGCTGTCCTGACTGACATTATCTCCTGACATTATGTAAATGTTTGCTGTCTTGACTGACATTATCTCCTGACATTGTGTAAATGTTTTCTGTCCTGACTGACATTATCTCCTGAAATGCATCATGATCTACCCTTTTATGTCCATAGAGTAATGGAGTGGGGCAGACAAGGCTACTTGCCTTACAACACAGCAAGGAAGCAATAAAAAATATGCAGCAGTTTTCATCTTCTGAGTCGCAGCAAGCTCTCATACGATTGGCCGTTGTGCTATTAGAAAGGAAGAACTAGCCAAAGATAGATTTTCAACTTTTTGTAGGTTAGGCTTAGTTTAAATAAATTATTTATGACAATTGTATGCTTGTCTGCCGTGATGCCTTCTGGGTGATTAGGGTGAGCATGAAATAAATCCCCACCACTTTGTAGGTATTATTGTACTGGTGTGCTGAGAAGAATTGCAGGAACAAACATTTTTGTATGTATCAAACTCATAAAGTGGAAGAAATGTGCATCAATCTGTGGTAATTTGTATCAGTCTTTGGCATTATCTATCAGCCTGTGGTATTGTGTATCAGTCTGTGGTATTGTGTATCAGTCTTTGGTATTGTGTATCAGCCTGTGGTATTGTGTATCAGTCTGTGGTATTGTGTATCAGTCTTTGGTATTGTGTATCAGCCTGTGGTATTGTGTATCAGCCTGTGGTATTGTGTATCAGTCTGTGGTATTGTGTATCAGTCTTTGGTATTGTGTATCAGCCTGTGGTATTGTGTATCAGCCTGTGGTATTGTGTATCAGTCTGTGGTATTGTGTGTCAGTCTGTGCTATTATATATCAGTCTTTGGCATTATGTATCAGTCAATGGTATTGTGCATCAGTCTGTGGTATTGTGTATCAGTCTATGGTAATGTTTGTCAGTCTCCAGCAATGTTTGTCAGTCTCCAGCAATGTTTGTCAGTCTCCAGCAATGTGTATCAGTCTCCAGCAATGTGTATCAGTCTCCAGCAATGTGTATCAGTCTCCAGCAATGTGTATCAGCCTCCAGCAATGTGTGTCAGTCTCCAGCAATGTGTATAATTCTGTGACATTGTACATACTGAAATATACATTACAGAAACAATTTTGTTTTTGCAATTGTAGTCACAAACATTGTTTACCTATTTACCAGCCTCTGGTATTCCCAAGTTGCTTGATTGTCGTGTGGTGAGTAGTAAGAAAGAAATACTGCATTAGCCAGAATATAGTTGTCTCGAATGAAATACAGCCGTAAACAGAATAGTTTTGTCTTGAATGTAATACGACCCTAGTAAAGAATATAGTTTAGTCTCAAATATAATACGGCCCTAGTCAGAATATAGTTTAGTTTTGAATGTAATACGTTCCTAGTCAGAATATAGTTTAGTTTTGAATATAATACGGCCCTAGTCAGAATATAGTTCAGTCTGACATGTAATACGGCCCTAGCTAGAATAGTTTAGTCTCAAATGTAATACGGTCATAGCTAGAATATAGTTTAGTTTTGAATGTAATACGGGCCTAGCCAGAATATAGTTTAGTCTTAAATGTAATATGGCCCTAGTCAGAATATAGTTTAGTCTCAAATGTAATACGGGCCTAGTCAGAATATAGTTTAGTTTTGAATGTAATACGGGCCTAGTCAGAATATATTTTAGTCTCAAATGTAATATGGCCCTAGTCAGAATATAGTTTGGTCTCAAATGTAATACGGGCTTAGTCAGAAAATAATTTAGTCTCAAATGTAATACGGCCTTAGTCAGAATATAGTTCAGTCTGACATGTAATACGGCCTTAGCTAGAATAGTTTAGTCTCAAATGTAATACGGTCATAGCTAGAATATAGTTTAGTTTTGAATGTAATACGGGCCTAGCCAGAATATAGTTTAGTCTCAAATGTAATACGATCATAAAACTTGAATGGATTCCACGTAATAAATGAATGATCTTGTTTAAATTACATCCCATGACAGTTTTGAAGCGTACGAAGAAGAAGAAGAAGAATGATGTAAAAACGTAATTTCTGCATTGCTGTCTAACAAGCTCATTCTATGTGGTTACACTTCCAGTAAGCTACAAAACAGACCCATAGTTTTTGTTTGCTTACAACTGAAATATGTTTAGCGCTACATATAATATGATTACAGCTTTCGAAAAGAAACATCAAACTATATTTTGGTCAGTATGGTAAATGACATTGTGTTAATGTAATCATTTTGTGTACCTCTTTGTGGTTTTGTTTATTTAATGTTATTTTGATTTGATGTGTTCTGTGCCTCATTTTATTTTTTTAAATTTTGATGATGGAGTGTTTTAACTGGCAGAGCATTTCGAGCGGTTCCCTGCCTTGACATGCTCCAGACCATCCTTCTGTTAATTAGTACCTTTCATGCATTTAAGGACAACAAGGTCACACTACCTCAGAAAACACTGAGAACTAGTACTTCTTCTTCTTCTTCTTCTTCTTCTTCGTTCGTTCTCAATCTCCCACTACCAAACCCTGAAAGGGCTTAAGTAGCAGAATGTAGTCCAGAGAACGGAATGCGTTCTGTCGTAGTTTACAGCTTAGCTGCGATATTTGCACCTTTCGGTCCAACACATCCGACTTCAGCAAGCATTTTTTGAGTACTGGGTTAGCATTCCCTCTTCAATCCCTTCTCCTTAGCCAGTCTGCCCTGCTGCAGCCTGTTATCCAGGATTACCGCATGGAGGTGTAAAATGGTCTTGGCAGCTATGGTTCGCTGGCCCTGACGGTAGCAGTCAAATATGGGTCGCTGACCACTGCATCTCATGCGCTGCTCGGCATCTTGATCCTGAGAACTAGTACAATGAAGGCTCGAAGCTGCTCGTGCTGAGTTGAGCTAGCTCTTGACTAATCTTTGGTAACGGTTACACTACTATTTTTATAGGTGTACTTGAGAAGGTGGATCCGGGTCCTACTGACTGTAGTGCAATGTAAAGCTCACCACTATGGGGATTTTAGTGTTCATCCCCACCTCATTGACCAGATTGCAACTCCACGTCCTATTTGCAGAAATACTGTGATGAAGTGAGGAGGGAGATCTTGATCAGTCTGTTTCACCTGTCCCTGATTACACTTTGCTCTCAACAAAAGGTCTAACAGATGAGTAAGGAACCAGTTGGGAAGATTAAGATTTCAGGGGAGGAATTATGCTTCAGTTTAGTCTCAAGTAATTAGTTATAAATATATATTTTTTTAAACTTCCTTTTTATTGAAGTTGTAAAATTCTACATTTTATATTGCCATTAAAATTGTAAAACACTTTAAAAAAAAATCCAAGTAAATACATATATTTACTAATAAAGAACACAAATACAAGATTTTCAATATTATATGTATGTTATTTAGAATGCACGTTTTTAGTCAAACAATTTTGGAAAGGGTGGAATGACATTCTGACATCGTGAAAAGGGTGCATGGGGCCACAATGGTTGAAGACCTTTATTCTCACTTCATCCCTGAGAGCAAATAGTAACGTCAGATTCAGTTGAAACGAATTGATCAAGACCTCATCTCAATTTCACGCAGTGCTTCTGGAAACAGGCTTTATAGGGTTGAGGAATAAAGGCTGCTTGTACTTGCAACCACCAGACACTGCACAGGGAAGGTTTTTATTTTACCTCTGATATGAAAAACTATGCTGAAAAGATGTTTTGAGTGCATGTTCTTGTGGTCAGACGACCAACCTCCAAACCACTTGGCCAGCCACTCCTTATTAATTGGCTCCCTTTCTCACTGCCTTTAATTCCGTAACAATCTGCCAAGTAACTATTTTCAAAGGTCGACTGGAGCATATTGATAATTGAAATTGAACCCTGTGCCTTTGCCGTAATAAGCCAGCTCTCTGCTATTCTGCAACTCAGACACTCCACCATAATCATTTCTCCTTTTTCACAAAAACTATATATGGGGATATCCATAGAAGATATTCATAGAAGTGGATGGAAGTAGAGATATGTTATAAGTAGACATGGGAGAGAAAGTTGATGTCCAACTCACACTCCACATAGAATCTCTCACTGCACATGGCAACTCTCACTCCACATGGTAACTCTCACTCCGTATGGCAACTCTCACTCACATGGCAACTCTCACTCCACATGGCAACTCTCACTCCACATGGCAACTCTCACTCCACATGGTAACTCTCACTCCGTATGGCAACTCTCACTCACATGGCAACTCTCACTCCACATGGCAACCCTCACTCCACATGGCAACTCTCACTCCACATGGTAACTCTCACTCCGTAAGGCAACTCTCACTCACATGGCAACTCTCACTCCACATGGCAACTCTCACTCTGTATAGCGACTCTCACTCACATGGCAACTCTCACTCCACATGGCAACCCTCACTCTGTATGGCAACTCTCACTCACATGGCAACTCTCACTCCACATAGCAACTCTCACTCACATGGCAACTCTCACTCCACATGGTAACTATTACTCCGTATGGCAACTCTCACTCACATGGCAACTCTCACTCCACATGGCAACTCTCACTCCGTATGGCGACTCTCACTCACATGGCAACTCTCACTCCACATGGCAACCCTCACTCCACATGGCAACTCTCACTCCACATGGCAACTCTCACTCTGTATGACAACTCTCACTCACATGGCAACTCTCACTCCACAAGGCAACTCTCACTCCGTATGGCGACTCTCACTCACATGGCAACTCTCACTCCACATGGCAACCCTCACTCCACATGGCAACTCTCACTCCACATGGCAACTCTCACTCTGTATGGCAACTCTCACTCACATGGCAACTCTCACTCCACATGGCAACTCTCACTCACCATACAAATCTCATCAAGAGTAACAAACACCTCTTATCTTTGACATCTTCTGACTCTTCAGTAAAATAATGCCAGAATTTTGTAGACATCTTTTGTGAATGACCCCTTAACTAGTTTTCAAACATTTTTTTGTATCGGTACTGCTAATTTTAAACAATTATACTATTATTGAGTTGCTACAATTGTTCTTATTGCTGCAGGTGATTTTCTGTGTTCATATCAAAATTGTGTTTTGCATTTCTTGAATTGTCCGAATTTTCGAGTTTTGCTTCAATCTCGAGATGATGTTCACAGAGACTCATGAAATGTTATAATGAATTTATGGGGATCAGTGTATGTGTTGTAATAGGTTAATAGAGAAGATGAGTTTTTAGAAGAAGGCTAACTAGATTCCAGGTGAGTCTCAAAAAGGTCATACAAAAATGTCCTGGCACTCTTTGAGCATATCTTGTACATTTCATTGTCTCTGCAGACAATCAAAAAGTCCCATTACCCCTACCTCAGATTGGTAACCTCTGACCCTAGTGCTGCTTAGAACAGTCTTTCATAACCTTTTTGTCCCTGTGGAACTTTTGAAATAGTTGCCAGATCTCGGGGAAGCCCTTCATAGAAATGATGATGTTGAAAGCCACTGGTACTGAGTTAATAATGATGTTTATTTTGTTGCGTGTTACAACATATCTGTCAACTGTCACTTGCGGATCGGCCTTTACAGCCATAGCAGACAATGTCAAAATACAGGAGACAGAGCTGGACAAAACTTACAGGATGCCAAGGACATGGTCTATAGAGACTGAGATGCCTATAATGATGACATCAGATCTTCTTACATCCTGAAGCATGCTAATGAAGGTGAACCTAGGTCCTGACTGTCGAGCAAGGCTAGGCTTGCAAGTGTGAGTCCAAAAGTTAAACCAGGGAAGACACTTTTCTATGGGCCAGCCAAATGTATTTGTAGAACAGCAGGAAAGCTTTTGGCTAGCTGTCATCAGTCACTATCTGCCAGATTGAATACGAGGGTTTCAGTATTCCGACTTGAAGACCAGCCAGTTGTCAATATAAAAGATCATGCCATGCGGCAAATAGGAAATATGGTGTAAGGTCCATATTATTTTGTAACCAATGGCACTTAGTGGGTGGTGTGGTCAGCATCACACTGGCCGCCTTTACTTCCCGAACTGAACCGGTACTGAAGGCTGGACTGTTGAAGGTACTGGACGGAAGGCAGCTCCACCCGGGAGCCATTACGGTCTGAAAAAACCATTTCCATCTCAACTGGGGAATGAACCCAGGACCACTGAGATGCGAAGCCAGCCGCGCTAACCATTGCGCTACGCAGCTGTCAATATAATAACCTAATAATAATTGTTGGTGCTCTCCAATTTATATGATTAAATTTTACATAGAATATACAAATTTATTGTTACTGTTGCCATCCTAGTTGGTCAGTTTTCTCCTGGTAAATCTGTGCCGCATGTATTGTCATGATGAAGCAGTACTCCTTAGTATGTAGGCCTGGAGTTTTTCTTTGAATTATACCCTGAGGCTTCCAACAGAACTTCACATTATGATGTAGCATTCTTCTTCTTCTTCTGCGTTCATTCTCAATCTCCCGCTACCAAACCCTGAAAGGGCTTAAGTAGCAGAATGTGGTCCAGAGAACGGATTGCGTTGTGTGATAGTTTACAGCTTGACTGCGATATTTGCACCTTTCGGTCCAACACATCAGACTTCAGTGAGCATTTTTTGAGTACCGGGTTAGCATTCCCTCTTCAATCCCTTCTCCTTAGCCAGTCTGCCCTGCTGCAGCCTGTTATCCAGGATCACCACGTGGAGGTGTAGAAGGGTCTTGGCAGCTCTGGTTCGCTGGCCCTGACGCTAGCAGTCAGCTATGGATCGCTGACCACTGCAGCTCATGCGCTGCTCAGCATTTTGATCCCTGATGCAGTATTCATATTGTCACCTTTCTTCTGGAAATTAGTTAACAGCACTCTGTGAGAATCCTAAAACACTAAGAATAACATTCTTTCTTGCTGATGATGTAATCTTGAATTTCTTGATAGAAGGGGAAAAAGGATGTTTCCATTGCACTGCTTCTTTCGTTTTTGCTTTCAGGATCTTTGGTCATGCTATATCTGCAGGCCAGTCACCATGATGAAGTCCGTAGTCTTCACCAGGGCTTTCCTGTAGAATGTGTTCAGGATTCTGGCCTCCTATTCCACATGGGCATTCATCGGTGTGAGATCTTCAGTTGGTATAGATCTTCTAGTAGTCTGCAGTGTCCAGTTCTCCGGCAAAATAAAGTAGTTTGTTGATTTCTTTTGAGTTGGTGAATTGGGTCTGGTGTACTGCTTATGTTTCTGTCTTCGCTGCATTGGTGTATATACTGATTTCTGACGATGTTCTTGATCTCTCTGTATGGTACTTGATTAAATTGTGCCTTTTTGCTACCATCTTTTGCTAGAGCGTCAGCTCTCTCGTTTCCTTTGATACTGCAATGGGAGGGTAGCTACTGGAGCGCTATTGTTGAGGATCTCTGGAGTTTTCCTAGTTCTGCTCTGATCTCTGATAACAGTGGTTCGTTGTTTGTTTTTTTGTATTGCCTCTAATAGTACTCTGCAGTCTGTGAATACAGCAGCTATTTTTGTTGGTGGTTGCCTTTCTGTCCATTGCACTGAAGCATGCTTTGATTCTGGCTGGTAGTGATGCATCCATAATTCATCCCCAGGAACAACCCTGTTCAGCTTGTCTTCTCCTTCATCTGCACACCGACAGAGATGCGGCAAGGACAGGCCCATTTGGTATTCCTCATTCAGTTGTTTGGGTAAGCACACTTTCAGGAAAATCAATTGATCATGCAGTCTACTGTAGACTAAACTATGCGAACACCCTATTTCAGATGGTACAACTTATTGTTACTTTCCTGTCAGCTTGAATCACCAACCGCACAGATGTTTCTTTTGCAATCTGAACAGGATGACCAGGTCTGGCTTCCTTAGCAATCGACTGAGTTATGCACTGTTTTAAAGCAACAAACATTTCTCACCGTAAACCATAAGTATTTAATTTGCAAAAAGTCCATTTGTAAAGGCATATACACATACAAATTGGCCAGATATACACAGGGCCTGTTGATCTTTACAAAAAACTAACAGTTAAGACCAAAGGAAAACTACTTTAGTTTTATTCAATCATGATCTCAAGCTTAACTTTTGAATCAATGCTTCCCCAAGTAGTGGTCTGCAGGCAGACTGGTGCTGATCCTTGAGCCCACAGTAGCCAGTCCACAAAGGGCTCCAAGAAACAACTAACGTTTTCTGGCTTGGGTCTCAGCTTTGGACTATATTCAAAAAACGTTATTTCCCTTCGTCAAAACATCATGTCTGACATATTTATTATATAAAAACAGATGAAACTCTTTTGATACATAAATGATTACAAATTTAATACAAATTTAAGATGATCGAACAAAAACAATAAATTGTGCTCCGGTCCTTGCAATTGATAAATCTCTGCTGGCCCATCACACTGAAAAGTTTATGAAGCACTACCTTAGAGACTTGTCGTGGTACACTTGGATTATGGTTGATAAAACCTAGTGTGTGGATATTACATATATAAACTGGGGACATAAAATGGGGATATAAACATGCTGGAAAGAATACAAAAAAGAGCGACAAAGCTGATAGTGGAATTCCAGAATTAGTTATGAGGAACGACTCAGAAAAACCGGCTTGCAGTGTCTAGAAGAGAGAAGAATTCGTGGTGACTTAATACAGGTTTATAAGATGATCAGAGCAATGGATAAATTAGACTAAAACAAGTTTTTTAAAATACAGCCACCCACAATAACAAGAGGGCATAGCTACAAGTTGACTAAAGAGAGATCCAGATTAGATATTAGGAAATATTTTTTTAGTCAGAGAGTGGTGAATGCTTGGAATGCATTGCCAGGGGAGGTAGTGGAGGCAGGGACAGTTAATGCATTTAAGAATAAACTGGATGCGCATGGCTTTTAGAGCAAGGTGATGTAAATGAAACTGGTTGTATACAGACTCTGCAGGGTCTTCTAAAGACGTTAAGTTTAAGTTACATGCAGTGCTTTTTTCATTGTTATTCATCATGTAAATTCCATATAGACTGATTTTTATACAAATTTTTGTAGTTTTTTTGTGTGACTGATAAAATTGCTTGTTTTATTGCATGATAACTTAGAGATGACTGAAAATGTCAAACAGAAATAAAGAACAGAATGGCACTAGCTATAACAAGCTTCCAGAAAATATGAAAGTGAGTCTTGTTGTTATGTACCCAGCAGCATTCAGGCTCTTGCCATGTAATTCTATTTGCATGTGTTTGTAAGTTGTAAAATTCCATTCAAAGTGTTTATCTGGCCTCGGAAGAAGCATTTTTCTTTTTTTTCTTTTACATGTTTGCCTCAGTAGTTTCTACTGGCGGAGGCGCACCTATTCCACCTCAGACCGTAGTCAATTGGGTGATATTAAGACGCATAAACCAGTACTTAGTTGCATGTGTGCGTCTGAATGTACCTATGCTAGATTTGTGCGCTCTCTAACATCGTTGAGTGCCTAGCAGCACTCTGCAATGTGTTGTGGTTGGATTCTGTTCAGGTGCTTGTTAAGTGGGATGTGTTGGATTCTTAGCTGGAGAATGGTGTTCTGATACTTCCTTGTGAGTTGATTGATGCCGTCATTTGTAGTAGAGCATCCCATATGTATGTAGACATCTCTCCAGTTGGTTTGTAGAGTTGTGGCTGTTCTTGTTCCCTTCTTTGCTAATCTGCTTGCGTTGTCATTTCCAGGTGTGTGTGAGTATCCAGGAATCGACTGTATAACTATTTGTGTTATGTGCAACCAATATTGTTCTATAGATGCGAGTCCTGAACAATGAATAAACAGATCAACAGAATTATCATTCCATAGATTTACAATAGCTCAATCCTATGCGGTGCTCAGGGTACAAAGAATCACATCGTCATATAAGCAGATCGAGTTAGAGTGCACCTCTTGATGCAGCGAGTGCACACACTGCAAGACATGAGAAAGACAACACATAAGGTTCGCCAGTTGTCTCTGACAATTCTTCTTTCAGACTCAGACAGCATGCCAAATATATAACGTTTGTCGAGCACCGTATAAACAACTATCTACCTTGTCATGGATGAAATGAGGTTGGGTATCATGTATTCGTAATAGGGCCAAAACGTCACGTGATCATACAAAATCCATATGAAAAATATGTTTATTGAATACAAAACACATTCCAGCTTACTCAATTTGGGGATCCTTGCATGACCTTTGGCTCCAGATATTGATGCACGGGTCCACCACTACATTTGACTTGCCATAACCAGCTTTTAAAGAAACCTAATTTTCAGTCAATTTATCATCATCATCAAGTGCCGTCTCCACAACGGAGGATGACGGTAATGGATCTCCATCTGTCTCTTGCTCCAGGCTGGTACACCCAGTCAAACTCTGAACTGACCACATCCTGATGCTGTCTGTCCATCTGTACCTCTGTCACCCATTGGCTCTCTTGCACTCCGAAATAACCTTTAGCAGACTGTCATGGCACTTGACATGACCAAAATATTTAATTTTCTTAATTTATTTCCTTCAGAAGTATCTGTTCCACCTAAAGATGTTCCAGAACCTAACTATTGGTTTTCCTATCTTTCCAAGAAACTCGCCCATGTCTTCTGAATACCCACATTTCAAACGCTTCTCCATTTTCTTTGTCAAGGTACAGAATCTACTTCATACAATAAAACTGAATGCACAAAGAATTTTCTGATTCTTATTTTTAAGATCTGAGATATCTTCTTTGACATAAGTGCATCTCCTGTGAAATGTTTTTTTTGGACATTGCAATTCTTTGAATGATCTCCCTTTTGCATTTGCCATCGGCTGAAATGAGTTGGCCAAGGTATACATAGCTTGACACTTGATCCAGAATTTCTCCATTTATGTGGATGAAAGCTTTTGTAATTTCTTTCTTTTTGGTGAACACTTTAGTCT
This sequence comes from Ariolimax columbianus, assembly GCA_036924085.1. Taxonomy (NCBI): domain Eukaryota; kingdom Metazoa; phylum Mollusca; class Gastropoda; order Stylommatophora; family Arionidae; genus Ariolimax; species Ariolimax columbianus. The sequence continues at coordinate 25,080,311 of JAVGWX010000014.1, forward strand.
TTTTGATGTTGATTTTCAACCCATATTGGTGACCTGCTGGTTATCTTATCAATTAAGTTCTACAAATGTACTGGATCCTCTGCTATTAACATTGTATCATCAGTATATATGATATTATTGATGCTGCGTCCTTCTATATTCAATCATGGCATGTCATCTATGTCTTTGACAATCTGCTCTGTGTATACCTCATCAAAGATTATTTCGAAAGTTAAAATCACATGGAATAGGTGGGGAAGTTGCCAAATGGATTGAAAATTGGTTAACGGGAAGAAGGCAGAGGGTGGGCATAAATAAGGAGTACTCTGAGTGGAGTGAAGTGAAAAGTGGTGTGCCACAGGGCTCGGTTTTGGGACCAATTTTGTCATTGATATATATAAATCATTTGGACATTGATATGGGATCCATGATTGCAAAATTTGCTGATGACACAAAACTATGCAGTAGTGTCTCATCTAAAGCGGAAGTGGATATATTGAGGTCGGATTTAGATAAAATTCGAGAATGGTCTGTAAGCTGGCAATTGGAGTTTAATGTAGATAAATGTACAGTCATCCACATGAGTAGATCCAATATGGAACATGATTTCAGAATGGGAGAAAACAATATTAGAAAGATAGATAAGGAATGGGACCTAGGGGTTATAATAGATCATACAGGAAAGGTGAGTGAGCAAGTTAAGGTAGCAGTGAAAAAGGCAAATGCAATGTTAGGTATGATAAAAAGAAATATTAAACATAGGAGCAAGGAAGTGATCGTCAAACTTTATAAAGCTTTAGTTAGACCTAGATTGGAGTACTGTGTACAGGTGTGGAGTCCTTATCATAGAGGGGATATAAACATGCTGGAAAGAATACAAAAAAGAGCGACAAAGATGGTAGTGGGATTCCAGAATTACAGTTATGAGGAACGACTCAGAAAAACCGGCCTACAGTGTCTTGAAGAGAGAAGAATTCGTGGTGACTTAATACAGGTTTATAAGATGATCAAAGGAATGGATAAATTAGACTATAACAAGTTTTTTAAAATACAGCCACCCACAATAACACGAGGGCATAGCTACAAGCTGACTAAAGAGAGGTCCAGATTAGATATTAGGAAATATTTTTTTAGTCAGAGAGTGGTGTCTGCTTGGAATGCATTGCCAGGGGAGGTAGTGGAGGCAGGGACAGTTAATGCATTTAAGAATAAACTGGATGCGCATAACTTTTAGACCAAGGTGATGTAAATGTAACTGGTTGTATACAGACTCTGCAGGGTCTTCTAAACCAGTATAAAGACGTTAAAGGTAAGTTAACAAGCAAGTGAAGAGCAAATACCCCTGTCTAACCCCTTTTTTTAAATAGTTATACTAGGTGACTCCTCCTCTCTAGATCTCAAACACATTGATTGATCTCAATACAAGTCTGGTATACATTGATATCGTCCAGACATCTTATCAACTGTTCATGCTTCATGTTATGAAACGCTTTAGTGTAATCAATGAAGCAAGCATATAAGCCCTTTTGCATCTCCATGTATTTTTCTACAATTATTCTCATACAGAAAATCCCTTCTCTTGTTCTGCTTGAAACCAAACTGCTCCCCGCTCCTTTTTTGGTTAATCTTTCCTGTACGATTTTAAGAAGTATTTTGGTGACATGGTTCACCAAAGTCAGTATGAAAATCTGCACAAGTGCTGCTTTGGTTTTCTAAGGCAACATTATGAACTCAGAAATTGTTAGGTCTTGTGGTATGTGACCTACTACAAATATGTTATTGCAAAGATATGTTACTCAATCAACACCAAATTCTTTCAGTGCTTCTATCTCCTATCATTTCTATGGTAATGTCATCTGGTCTAGCCGCTTTCCTTTTTCTTCAATATTCTAAATGCTCTTTCAACTTCTGATTTAAGAATTTATGGTCATGCTGTATCTTTGTCTTCAGGTTTACTGCATCTTTCATCGTGAGAAAGAGCATCAGCATATTCCGCACATCTTTTTGTTATTCCTGTTGTCTCACACAACATAATTCCCGCTTTGTCATTAATACGCCCCCTACCTTTTCAGGCCTTTTGTCGTCCTGACATATTTTTATATTTCCTCGTGAAATTCTCTAATGCTGTGTTTTGCGCTCATAGCTTCTATACTTGTATTTTGTCCAACTATTTCTCTTTAGTATGCACATCGATCTAATTTTGTTATAATTATTAGTTATTTTTTGCCTGTTTCCGGCATTCCATAAGTTCTAGAATGTCCTCAGTCATCCATACTTGTTTTGCATGTTCTTTCTTATTTGGTAGGATGCAGTTTGCTTTCCTAATGCTGTTTTTAAGCATTTCCGCTTTACATAGACTTTCTCTTGTGAATTTGGACTATTATTCTGTTCTGTGCCTTTCATATATGTTCTTCCCTTCCACTCTTTTTTCATTATTGTGTCACATTGTTTAAAGCTGAGCAGTCTGACTGATTCATATTGAAATTATCATTTTGTGTGACATTTAACCTTATTTTTAATGTTACCACTAAAGGATTATGATCTGAATTATTATCTGCTCCTGGATATGTTTTTCCTTTTTTTTAACACTTCCTAAATCTGTCTCTGATCATAACAAAGTCTTATCTGGTTAATTTTTTTATCACACAGACTTTTCCATGTGTATAGTTTCCTCTTGTGTTGTTGAAAGAAAGTATTGCATACAAAAGGTATTATCTTCACAGAATTGTATCTCCTCTTTCATTCCTTTTTCCAAAACCAAATCCTCCCACTATGTTTGCCTTCTCCAATTTTAGCGCTCGTATCAACCATCACTATTAGTACATCCATTGTTTTTACTTGTTTTAGTAAAAGTAAAGTAACCCATAGCATTATTGCCGTAGGGGTGTGAGTTGTTAGCGATCTCATATCTCAAAGGCTCGGCTATATGAGATAGGAAGCCATCTCCTCTCCCTTGCCGCTTTAACTTCCCGGTACCCATTTAAGGCTGGGTGACCCGGGAGCTGTTGCGGTCTGAAAAAACATTTCCGCCTCAACTGGGGAATGAACCCAGCTCGCTTAGTACTTTTTGCAAATCTTCATAATACTCATCTATGTCCTCCTCACAGTATTCTTGTGTGGGAGCATTAGTTTGCACTATGGACAAATCAAAAGACTTTCCGGTTATTTTTAACAGTATCACTCTGTCCAGTATCCTTTCATTTTCCTTTTCAACTCATTCTTTATCAGGAAACTGCCATGTTGGTGTTGTTATTCACCTGAGTTTATAAAGTTCTCCGAGTATATAAATATATGGTTCTCCATTTCTAAAAGCCTGTATCGATCCATCTGGTTTAAGCCACCCCAATTATATCCAGTTTCATGCTTTCAGAAGTTATCCAGTTTTCCTGCCTGGTATAATGTTCTTACATTCCAAGTTTCAATACGGAGATATTCCATTCTGGTTTTCAGATGGACATTATCAGTATGTGGCCCTTGATTAACTGATTTTAGGCCACACACAACAAATTGGTCGGACTGGTCAGTCAATTGCAGTGTGATTTGAAAGCAATGATTTTTACGAGACTGCCATCCCCAAGCACTACACTCTTTAGTTACCTTATATGACATTATTTTCATCCTGTAACACATGAACAATACATACACTACTAATAGGTTGTACTGCCATCATGCTGCGATTTACGTTGCACTGTTTTGTTAGGCTTGCGGCCCCGTGCATCCGATTTCAACAGGCGTTTCTGTAGGGATGCCCTCCTTAGCCTTTGGCTTTCCCCAGCCTATCTGCAAGGCAGCAGTTGTTTATGATCAGAGTTGTCTCTCTTATGGAAGTTGTCTTACCAGACTATCGAGTCTTCACTACTCGTGTCTATAGGGTGCAATGATGATATGTTATGATATATGAGATGGACTGGTTTACCCGGAAGAGAGGCAGTCCAGTGTGTCTGTATCCCAGGATCGTCACGTCCTGCCAGAAACGTAGCATTTGCATGTGAGTGGGGTATCTCTTTCTCCCTTTATTTTCTTGGCTTCTATGCAGGGATGGTACGCCTAGCATTCCCCGCCACCTGGGGTGTTGACACAGTGGGGCAGGTGTGCAATGTCCGCTGGTCTGCATCTCTTCTGCGTCCAGCATGATAGTTATATGGCTGATAACGTACAGAGGTAGATATCGTAGCCGACGTGCATTTAGCCAGAGGACAAGCCTGGTAATGTCACAGAGATGTTGTTCGCCTGGTGTGCGGACAGCTCTCATGGTCATTGGTTGAGTCTCGACAGTTCACAGTGAGGTGGCTGCTCTACTGTTTTCGACACCCCGACCAGGTACTAAGTCTTTAGTTGGTGGTTTCGCACCCCATCGCCGTATAAGGTGAGTATCAAGCAGTTGTCCGCCCACTTTGATCGGCGGGCGGCAAGGACCTCTTGCTGCGGCTCTACCGGGTATGGCTGGGGCGCAAGCCCCAGGTCCCGAGCATGTAGGAGCCTCCCATTGCAGTGGTGCTGAGATTTTGGGCGGGATTGCGGCTTACAAGGGTTCGGCCGTTATCCCCCACATGGTAGCCTCGCGCCATTGGCTTATCAGCCTGGTACGTGAACCAAAGTGTCTGCGGCTCCTCTCGATATGAGCTGGTTTTCCGTAGCAACGCCCTGTCATTAGTAGGGTAAAACTGACCTGTCTTCAGATGGTCTATTTCCAGCACCCGTTCACTATTTGGTCAGACGAATTTATTGAGGGCTTTTGTTTGTCAATGACCAGGTATTTGAAATCTGCGGTTTCTGCGGGGTTAAACACGATTTCCGTAGCGTTCTTTCATTAGAGTGTTTGAGAGCTGATTTGTCTTCCGTGAGTCTAATACCAGCGTACGTTCATTTTTAGACCCAAACAGTAGTGCTCTCGATTTGTCAGTCGTTCTACAGTATTGGCGTGTTCAGTCAAATAAAGCCGCAGGTTCCACTCCTGGTGGTGCCCTTCCGTCAATTCCTTTAGCGAGACAATCAAGTTACTTAGAGGGTGGCCCCAGATTTTCGAGGGTCTAATTCCAGCACATGTTCACTATTAGACCCCACGAAGGTGCTCTCTTTTTGACCGTCATTCTACAGTATTGGCGTGTTAAGTTAATTTAAGCCTCAGGCTCCACTCCTGATAGTGCTCTTCCGTCAATTCCTTTGTCAGAACACTCGATGCAAACCAACCGAGCCACAGGGGGCATAACCCCAGATTTCTGAGGGTCTAAATCCAGCACCAGTTCCATATTAGACCCCAGAAAAGTGGTCTCGGCATGTCAATCATTTCAGTGTTGGCCGTGTTGAGTCAAATTAAGCCGCAGGCTCCACTCCTGGTGGTGCCCTTCCGTCAATTCCTTTAAGTTTCAGCTTTGCAACCATACTTCCCCCGGAACCCAAACACTTTGGTTTCCCGGAAGCTGCCCGCAGAGTCATCGAAGCAACTCCTGCGGATCGCTAGTCGGCATCGTTTATGGTCAGAACTACGACGGTATCTGATCGTCTTCGCGCCTCTGACTTTCGTTCTTGATTAATGAAAACATTCTTGACAAATGCTTTCGCAGTAGCTCGTCTTGCGGCGATCCAAGAATTTCACCTCTAACGCCGCAATACGAATGCCCCCGTTTGTCCCTGTTAATCATTACCTCCAGTTCCGAAAACCAACAAAATAGAACAGAGGTCCTATTCCATTATTCCATGCACCATTATTCAGGCAGCCGAGGCCTGCTTTGAACACTCTAATTTTTTCAAAGTAAACGCGCCGGCCACCCAGGACGCTCAGCGAAGAGCACCCGTGGGAGAGAGCCGGCAGACGGTAGGGCAGGAGACAACGGGCAGTGAACCGGCGCGAGCCGGACCGCCCGCCTGCGCCTGAGATCCAACTACGAGCTTTTTAACTGCAACAACTTTAATATACGCTATTGGAGCTGGAATTACCGCGGCTGCTGGCACCAGACTTGCCCTCCAATAGATCCTCGTTAAAGGGTTTAAAGTGTACTCATTCCAATTACGGGGCCTCGAAAGAGTCCCGTATTGTTATTTTTCGTCACTACCTCCCCGTGCCGGGAGTGGGTAAGTTGCGCGCCTGCTGCCTTCCTTACATGTGGTAGCCGTTTCTCATGCTCCCTCTCCGGAATCGAACCCTGATTCCCCGTTACCCGTTACAAACATGGTAGGCATGTCACGTACCATCGACATTTGATAGGGCAGACATTTGAAAGATGCGTCGCCGGCACATGAGGCCATGCGATCAGCACAAAGTTATCCAGAGTCACCAGTGGGGACGCCGCAACCCCGCGAGGGGAAACGACGATTGGTTTTGAACTAATAAAAGCGCTCTTTCCGCGAGGGTCGGAGCTTGGTAAGCATGTATTAGCTCTAGAATTGCCACAGTTATCCAAGTAGGATCGTGTCATCTAAGGAACCTCGACTGATTTAATGAGCCATTCGCGGTTTCACCGTGAGACAGTGTGAACTTAGACATGCATGGCTTAATCTTTGAGACAATCATATGACTACTGGCAGGATCAACCAGATATCTGTCGGAGACGTACGTACAGCACACACCGGTCGGCGGAGGAAGGGTGTGTGAAAAGCCTCGCTGGGACGGCTGCAGGGACCGACTGACGGGACGGACGGACGGTTGTTCCACCCGTCCCTCACTCCGTCGACCTAGGACCGCCTGACAGGGGCCTCCTACACGCACCAGACGACCGACCGACCGGGCTCGCTCGAGGAGGGATGGCAGCGCTCTGTGCAGAACGGATCCCAACGACCTCGGCGATGAATTTCACTGGGACTAGAGACAATTTGGCCTGCCCTTCTCCCGAGGAGGAGAAGGCACGATTCCTGCTTTCCATTTGCCGGTCACAAGCTCTTTGCGAGAGTCGGACCACCAGCGAGACGTACTGTCGAGCTCTGCTATAAGCCTTAGATAAATCACCACGGACGCACCACGTTTCCTGATACGGACCAGACGAGCGCACCTCGGTGGAGGAGACGCTACAACAAACCGCACCCAATTTGCTCTACGGGGAAAGGCAGGCGAGCGTTTTCCGCAAGCCCGCGCTATCGCTTCGCCTGGCGGGACTGAGATCGCTTTACGAACACTGGTTGCAATTGAGTCGCGGCGGCGAGACAACTACCCCAGATCTGTTTCAGTTCAACCCATCCTGTTTCAGTTCAACCCATCCTGTTTCAGTTCTTCTTCTGCGTACGCAGTCAGACAGTAACCATTATTTTTTCGAAAAAAGCGGCGGTCATCCTGAGGCTGTCGCCACTGCCATAGAGCTTGTCTTGCAGTTCCACTGGTAATGGCCACATCTGCTCTCTCTGATCCTCGTATGTCGGGCAGTTCTGCAGCAGATATTCAGCGGTCATTTTACCAGTACCGCACGGGCATTCGTCGGTACACCCTATCTTCAATTTGTTGAATAGGTGGTACCTCAGTCTGTTGTGGCCAGTGCGAAGTCTGAAGACAACGACCTGCTCTCTTCGGTTCAACTGGTAATAGGCATCGTTTTTGGTGTAACCAGTATGTTCGGTTTCCCATTTGGTCATGTATCTGGCTTTGATAAGCCGTTTTGACTCTTCGTACGTCATACTGGTATCTGTTTGTGGTAGTCTTGCACCTTCTTTTGCCAGTCTGTCTGCCTCCTCGTTGCCTTGGATGTTGCAGTGTGACGGAACCCACTGTACCACTACCCTTTATGGTGCGGACTGCTGGCACAGTTTGCAGAGTGCTGCTCTTCAGTCATTAAGCTCAGTGTTTTTCTGGCTTTTTAGCGCTGTGACTACGGCGAGAGCATCTGTCAGCAGGACTATATGGCTCTCTATTTCACTGTGTGTCACCATTTCTTCCACTGCCGCCCTCAGTGCCTCTGCCTCCGCTCTGAAATTGCTTGTGTACTTACCAGTAGCGAATGACAGTGTTATTTTTCTGCCATTTGGTAGGTTCAGGAGTGCTCCTGTCCCTCCGTTCTGTGTAGTGTTTGTTACAGAACCGTCGGTGTAAGCATGGGTCCAGTCCATGCTTGGGTAGCTTTTCGTTATGAAGCTTAGGGTAGTATCTCTCCTTTCTTTTTCAGTCTGGCAGTTTTTGTTTGCAATACCTGGTATATTTTCTACCACCTCTGGAAATATATCCTGCCTCCAGGTAGGTTTTCGTACAGTAGTGATGGGTTTTGGTGTTGTTAGTGCGTTTATGGGATCTTCGTGCATCTTTGCTTTGGCTATTTCTGCAAAGTTTCTCCGCTTTAGTTTCCCATTTCCCAAATTGTTTAGTCTCTGGTGCATTGGGTGGTCGGTCAGTCTTCGGAGTTTCTCTGACTGCAGCTGGGCTCTGCAGTCTCTTCTATCGGTCATGGATTGCAGTTTTGTAATCTTTTCAAGTTCTACAATTGGCGTTGACTTCATGCCACCTGTTATAATTCTCATGGCTTGGTTTTGAAGTTTGTTAACTTTATCGAAGTTCGCCTTCGCTGCTGTTGTCCATGCCGCAATGCCATACTCGAGAACTGGTCTCACTCTTCCAGTATACAGTTTCTTTAGTATGCCTTCGTCTGCTCCCCAGCTTGTGCCAGCAAGTTTCCTCATGATTGCCATTCTTTCTCTGGCTTTCATTCGGTTTCTCTCAATCTGACTTTTCCATGTCATGCGCCGATCAAATGTGACTCCCAGATAGGTTGGGTTGTCGTTTGGCTGCAGGATTTTGCTATTTAGACTTAATTTGGTATTTTAGGGTTTTAATGAAAGCGAGAATATTGTGCATGTTGTTTTCTCCTCGTTTATTTTGACCAGCCATGAGTTCGCCCACTCTTCCAGCGATGTTAGGGCCGTCTGCATCCGATTTCTTGCTATGGTGAGATTCTTTTCAGAGGTCCACATAGCCAGATCGTCTGCAAACATTGAGCTATGGACTCTCCTTGGTATATTCTCTGTAATATCGTTTATATATACCAGGAAGAGTGTGGGTGACAATACTCCCCCTTGGGGTACTCCATGCTCGAGTGTCACCTTTTTGCTCATCTGCCCTTGTATTTGGACTCTGGCCGTTCTTTGTTTGAGGTAGTGGTTGATCCACTTGTACATCTTCCCACAGACATCACTTCTTCTTAGCTTGACTCTAAGTCCATCTTTCCAGACTTTGTCAAATGCCTTTTCCAGATCCACCCAAACAGCTACTGTGTGTTTCTGTGCCTGGTAGGCATCTTCTATCTCCTGGGCTATGAGGATGACCTGGTCCTCAGTGGATCTGTGCTGTCTAAAGCCGGCTTGCTGTGGAATTAGTATTCGTTTTTCTTCCAGATGCCACATCAGTCTGGTGTTTATCATCCGTTCCATCAGCTTGCCGACACAGCTCAGTAGGCTTATGGGCCTGTATCCATTTGGATCTGTTTTGTCCTTTCCTGTTTTTGGTACTGGTACCAGTATTGCATCTTTCCATGCCTGTGGTACAATTCCCCTTTTCCAGCTTTGGTTCAGAACCGATAGCAGTTTCTTCTTCGCTGTTTGGCCCAGCCCCATCAGCATTTCGTTTGTTATCCCGTCTTTTCCGGGAGATTTCCTTTTCTTTAGTGTTCTCATAGCCTCTTCCATTTCGCGCATTGTTAGTTTGGCCATCATGTGCTCTTCAGGAGCCGTATTCATGTTTTCGTGTCCCTTTAGTTCTTCGCTAATGTCTGTATGCTTATCTGCAGGTACCTCGATGTGGTTTGCTCTGGCATAGTGATCGACAAAGGCGTTTGCGGCTTTCTTACCTGTGATCAAGTTCTCGCCCTGCTTGATAGTAATTTGTTTATTTGACGGGGTTTCGTCGTTCATGGCTCTGACTAGCTTCCATAGCTTGTTCCCGTCTTTGTCCAGGTTTAGACTTTCCGTTTTATTTTTCCAGCTTTCTCTTGCTGTTTGCTTGAGAGTGTGTTTGTACTTCGCCGCGGCGGCTTTGAGGGCGATGTTTGCCTCCATGGATTGTTCTCGCTCTGCCATGTTCCTAGCATTTGTTACTGCATCTTCCACTTTCTGCAACTCATCATTCCAGTAGGGCTTATAGTTTTTCCTAGCTCCTCTTGGGATGGTTTCAGTGGCGGCTTGCATTATTGCCTTGCTTAGGCTCTCTACCATGGGCTTCATTTTGGTGTTTCGTGTGTTGATGGTTTCACACAGCCCATCTGTCAGGATTGCAAATCTGTCCCAGTCGGCTCGTTTGTAATTCCAACGTGGGAGCGGTTTTGTTTCCTGTGGGCATACTTCCATGTCAATGGTTAGCCTGATCGGCCTGTGGTCGCTACCTGCCAGTTGGTTTAGCACCTGGCGGTCTATTTTATGGTGTATGTCCTGTGTGGAGAAGGCCAAATCTGGAGTCGAGGTGGTATGCCATGTTCTTGAATAGAAGCTAGGGCTATCCTCCGGCCTATTGATTAGGGAGAGATTTGCATCTATCTCCCAATCTTCCACTTCGTCACCTCTGCTGTCTGTGTCAGAGTATCCCCATCTCTCCGAGTGGCTGTTGAAATCTCCAACTACTATGCAGTTGGAGTCTCTGACCTCCATACTCGAGAGCGATAGGTCTCTATTTGGTGGTCCGTACAGATTGAAAATGCGGAGCTTCGTAGAAAATATACCAGGTATTGCAAACAAAAACTGCCAGACTGAAAAGGAAAGGAGATATACTACCCTAAGATTCATAAAGAAAAGCTACCCAAGCAAGGACTGGACCCATGCATACACCGACGGTTCTGTAACAAACACTACACAGAACGGAGGGGCAGGAGCATTCCTGAACCTACCAAATGGCAGAAAAATAACACTGTCATTCGCTACTGGTAAGTACACAAGCAATTTCAGAGCGGAGGCAGAGGCACTGAGGGCGGCAGTGGAAGAAATGGTGACACACAGTGAAAATGAGAGCCATATAGTCCTGCTGACAGATGCTCTCGCCGTAGTCACAGCGCTAAAAAGCCAGAAAAACACTGAGCTTAATGACTTAAGAGCAGCACTCTGCAAACTGTGCCAGCAGTCCGCACCAAAAAGGGTAGTGGAACAGTGGGTTCCGTCACACTGCAACATCCAAGGCAACGAGGAGGCAGACAGACTGGCAAAAGAAGGTGCAAGACTACCACAAACAGATACCAGTATGACGTACGAAGAGTCAAAACGGCTTATCAAAGCCAGATACATGACCAAATGGGAAACCGAACATACTGGTTACACCAAAAACGATGCCTATTACCAGTTGAACCGAAGAGAGCAGGTCGTTGTCTTCAGACTTCGCACTGGCCACAACAGACTGAGGTACCACCTATTCAACAAATTGAAGATAGGGTGTACCGACGAATGCCCGTGCGGTACTGGTAAAATGACCGCTGAACATCTGCTGCAGAACTGCCCGACATACGAGGATCAGAGAGAGCAGATGTGGCCATTACCAGTGGAACTGCAAGATAAGCTCTATGGCAGTGGCGAGAGCCTCAGGATGACCGCCGCTTTTTTCGAAAAAATAATGGTTACTGTCTGACTGCGTACGCAGAAGAAGAAGAAGACATACACTATATCCCAATAATGACATTTATAAATGTTTGCCTATTGCTTGAACTGGTTTCTACATATGTCCATTTGGGATGAAGATGACAAGCATGAACAACGACTCCTCAAAAGTTGACTGCTAGCTTCAGGGCCAGCGAACCAGAGCTGACAAGACCCTTCTGCACCTCCATGTGGTGATCCTAGATAACAGAGCAGACTGTGGTTAAGGAGAAGGGATCGAAGAGCGAAGGCTAACCCAGTACCCAAAAATGCTTATTGAAGTTGTGTGTATTGCACCGAAAGGTGCAAATATCAGTCAAGCTGTAAACTAACGCATACCGTTCTCTAGACTACATCCTGCTGCTTGCAAAGCATTTTCAGGACTTGGTAGCACGAGTTTGAGAATGAAGAAGAAGATTTTGTTATACACACACACACAATTAGAAAGTGACAAACCAAAACTCAGTTTCATGTTTCTTACGAATTTTAATTTGTGAAAGAGAATGCACATAACACCCGTTTTGTTTTATTTATTTTTTTTCGACTATCACAGTGAACTTGTAATGTCTGTACACGTTTGTCTCCCACTCAAATTTTCATATCAATGCTAGACACAGCGAGCTCTCATTATAGCAAGTCTTCCTACATGCAACAGACACAACCAGGGATGAAGCAAGTCTTCAAACAGACACGCACAGGGATGATGAAATTGCAAGGAAATAATGTACAAACAAAGACAACCATACTATTCAATGTCTACACTGACAAGCACGGTTTTTAATTTGTGATTAGTAGGTTGGAGAGCCATTATAATTTGAGAGGTTTTATCTAAAAGTTATATTTTGAACACATTTATTAAAACAACTAGGAGCATGTGACAGAACGGTAATGATACTGGTCTCTTAAGCAAGGAGACAGGTTTAAACCCTGGTAACATCTAGCCTGTACATTTTGTGACAACTGCAGTGCCAAGAGGCATTTATTCTTCAGTCCAATAAATCTTCCTAGCTGGCTCCAGCAATGGAAATAATCAGCGCAATTACTAACACTTTTAAAAAAATGGCATACAACAGCTTTCATTTCATTGTTTTTAGCCATAAAATATTAACCACAGCTGGCAAAATATAACAAATACAGATGGAGTAACAAAAGCACCAGATAAGTGGTGGAATGGAGCCTACATGAAAAAAAATGAGTGGTTAGTGATAGAAATCTCAATACACAGCAATAGAAGAGGAAACAATCTGATCGGAAAAGACAACTCAAGAAGGTTGTGTACTGTGCTAACAACCTCATCATCTAAAATAAATTGTTAGAGCACATCAAGCATCTTGGCACAGGCATACTATGAGGAAGTCACCATCTGCTGATAGCCCAATGCTTCATAAGTAGCAAAAATAGGAATAAAGGAGGGAAAGGCATTGTCACCAGAAAGTGTTAGAGACGCCCAATTGATTATGTCTTGGCTTTTATTGAGGCAGAATGGCCAGTTCACTGGTTTGAATCTCCTAGCTAAGTCAAGTACACATTTGCAGCCAGGTAAGACAGACCCACTCTCTCGGTCATGCTTGTTCCAGCTAATGATGATCAATGTACAAACTGACCCACTCTCAGTCATGCTTGTCCCAGCTAAAGATGATCTTGATCAGGACACAACCATTGAAACCACAGCTGTGGTAGTTATAAAGATGTAAGAAATGATAAACTATTTACAAATGTGCGTTGAGCTAGTAAGCTCACATCATCTCAAAACTCCCACTTGGCATGTCACATACACCTAAATATGTGCCTAACATTCACAAGACTAGTATTTCAGCAGGTGGTCCCCAACTTTGCTCAGATCACTGACCCTACCTGAAGTGAACCATCAACTATTCCTCGCCACACAAGGGGAAATAACAAACTGGCACGTATTTCTAGTATTCTACATCATCCATTTGCTATTTACAAAAGATTTAACAGGACATAATGGAGGACAAAAAGTGAATGGCATGATTGTCCAAGTGTTGCCAGGCTACACAAAAGGGCAGTAAAGAATAGTAAACCTGCCAAGTATGTAACAAAAAGGTGACTAAGGAGGGTTGGGCATGGGGCTGGCTACCTCATTTTGTAGAAGCCACAAATATACAACTCAACCAGCCATGACAGAAAAACCTCTGTCAAGAGAGCTGATGACTTTATTGAGAAGTCACAAGTAATTTGAACAGCTGACTTGTTTTCCTCTAGGGTGCAAGACAGACATGGAGGAAATAGGTTGATCCAGGACAATAGGACTTGGGTGTATGTTTGTTGAATACCTGTGCTCCACAGGGAGCTGAAAGTTTTTGATGATGAATGACAGGGTATGCAGTTTCATGAGATGTAGAGTGTTCTACCATAGAGCATTAGACTGCACTGTTAGCTGCTCCCTATGACATCCTCATCCCTTTTACAATGTTACCCCAGCTGTGTTGGATCACACTGTCAGTTCCTAATTATCGCATGCTCTCAGTGTGGAAGTGCTCTTTTCTCGCAGTGAATTTTCGGAGACTGGCTCGAAATAAATAAAGCAAAAGATAGTCAACAAATCTCATTGTAACAACAGCAGATGCATGAAGCAACAAATTGCTTAGTAGAAATAATGCTGGCATATATAGCAGGCAGGGGATGACGTTAGCAAGGTCAGGAATGTTTTCTAAAAGAATTTCTTCATCTGTGTTGTATTTCTGGTTTTGTTAGATCAGCAGACGCTTCGACCAGATGAAATTCAGTATTTTATAAATCAGGGTGGCTGCCCCAACAGCTTCTGCATCCCAGGCCAGGTATGTCATGGACTGAACAGTTCTGGAGGGGATGTGGTCAGGGTTATGTATGTCAGTTCCACATGGGTATTCACTTGTATTAGAATTCTGGCGAGGACTTAATTGTCTGCAGTGACAAGTTCTCAGGTGAAGGAGGATGACTGGTTTATGAAGATGGTAGATAGGGTCAGACCTTGTTGTCCTCTGTCACTTCCACTTAAACGACTGTGACCTTGCAGTATGACAATGTGTAACTGAGTTGCTCCATTTTCCCTCCAGCCGCCGACAAGACAACTCTCTAATCTCTTGTGACCCTACAGTGGTAAGGGAGCCATTGGAAGGAAACATGCTCTTTTGGTGTTGTTCAGCGATGCTCTAATTTCATGCAGCATGTGTTCTTCAAGATGTAATAATGTGACCAAAATTAAATGATAATAGGGGAATAAAGCCCCTTGCTTGGGAGGAAAGAATAGAAACCACAACTCCCCTATGTTCTTCTTCACTCCAGCTAGAGTATAGAGCAACCACTGGAGTTGGCCCTCAATAGAAAACTTGCAACAAAGCACTTTGGTTTCTGTAGCTATTTGTTTTACACAAATTTGTTTGACAGTGTTAGCCCAAAGCACAACATTCTTTAGTCACATTTGACATGTGAAGGTGCAGTCGTCCTATTCTTTCCTTCACAAGTGACCCTGGAATTCATTTGAGGACTGTAGTGCCACACATGTTGTAAAAGATGACACAATGTGCTTTGGAACAGGCTTAAAGTGAGGAGCCTTCTACAGTTAATGTCCCTATGCTTCATAAGGAGCGAATTAACAGATAAAAAAAAATGAGAGAGATGAGATATTAAAGATGTGAAATAATCAAGAAAGTGAACAGCGAAGAAAGGACATAATGGAGAAGGGAAAAAGAAATCAAGTAGGTAAACAATGGAGAAGGTAATTTAACCAAAAAAAATTACCAAAAGATGCAAAAGGTAAATAACAGAAAGGTAAAAAGAGAAAGAAAATGACAAAGAAGTGCAACAATGAAGAACTCAGAGGCTAGTAAATATGTAAACAACATAGCAATAACAATTAAAGTAAAGACACGTATGTTTTAAATTTACACCACCAAACCACATACAGAAAGGATTGCCAATTCTTCTGTACTGCCATAGTGGAACACATTACAAACAGATACAGACACACGTCCAAACCTTGATATCACCCAAAGAACTATGGTTTGGGGTGGAAAGAGCATGTCTTTGCCAGTAGAATCCAGAATGGCAAACCTTTAATCAAACAAAACACATACCACAGAAAAGAAAGTGAAAAGATGGGAACTCTAGATTTACAGGTGATGAATGTGCTTCACTGCAAGAAAGACAGAAATTAGGGCAGTAGACTCCAACCTCTTTCAGATCGCAGACCCCCGGAAGTTTTAGAATTTGTCACAACTCCTCACAATATGTACACAAATCTAATTTACATATCTACATTTGACACACAAGACCTATATTTTGTGCATGGTGACCTGAATAATAAACAATATATTCAATAACAAAATATATAACCGCGAGTTTTTACTATTAGAACACTGAAACTTTGGAATAACAATCAAATATGGAAATAAGTGGGAATCAGTCTTTTGATGCTTCAAACTTACAGGACATGTTCCAAATGATCTTTCAACTCAGTTTTTGTGTGTGTTGGTCACCTTGTATTATTGTACTAATATGCATGTGCATATTATAGAATGAAAGAATTGAAATAGTATAAGATGTGGAAGTGTTGGAAAGAATCAGACAGATAACAGTGGAACAGCAGGTAAAGAGATGTCGCAGGCATTGAATGTGACACACATTAATTAAGGAAACCTTTGATAACATTGCAAGGTTGTCACTGTTCATGAGTACTCAGGGTAAGAGAAGTAGAGACAGACAAGGAAGAGAGAGTTCAAGACAAACATAAAGGAAACAGGGAAGACAAGAATTGAGGTGGAGCAGATGGCTCAGAATAGCAGAGCAAGGCATGTATTTTTTTGAAGACCCATGCTCCACAGGGAGTCAAAAGAAAACTCGTAGCTGGCTGCTTGCTTCAAAGTCAGGGACACATAAATGACCAATACCCAATTTCACCTCCTTTTCAGAACAACCACTGAAGAAGAAGACCTGTGTAAACTTCGATGGTCTGGTTCACCACTGCACATGTGGACTAAAAACAAACTGCTGAGCATGTGTTAAACAGGACTGTGTCAATTAGTGAAGATACACTGGCCTAACCATTCTACTCTGGACTCAAAATTGTGTGCAGCTAAAGAGGAGCTCCAAACAACAATAGCGTTCGTCACAGGAACTTGTGTGCATGTGTGTGACTAATTAGATGATGAATTTGGCTACCTTAAGAGTCAGTGACTTCCACCATTACTCAAGTTTCATTGCATTTTGTTCACTTTAACATACAGAACATTGGGCAGAAATCACATTGCATTCAGACTGAGTGATGGGCGTAGCAATGCTTTGTTTTAATTCGGATTCTCTTGGTCCATACCAATATTGTATGATTAATAAACCAACAAGGAAAACACTGGCAGCAACAATTGGTGACCCATCTCAGGCGTCTCTCATCGTCATACAGCTTATAATCACCACACAAGGGACGTACTAAGTTCAGGCACCAACGATGCCACAGAAAAAAGGAAAGAATCACACGCTGGATGTTCTAGGTACAAGCAGAAATTCTGACTTAGAACAAATAAATATTCTACAAATAATGTTAATGAAAGGATAGAGTCACATAGTGGGTGTTTTAGGTTTGAGCATAGGGATCGATTGCTAGACTTCAATGTGCGAGGTCTCAGTTTTTTTAAAAGTTGGGTTGGGGTAACCAGTTGTCATCCAAATAATCTCCCACTAACAGTATCAAATAAAGGAAAGAAGCATATGGAAAAACAGATAAGATCAATTGCCATCTCCACATCAAAACGCCCGGCATCTCTTGCCATGATGGTACAACCTGACAGGCACTTCACTGTCCGATATCTTAAAGCTATCATCCTACTTCAACTTACAGCGTTGTCTCGCTCTTACACATTTCATATGATCAAATGTCTCTCTTCATTCATATTTCATTTTACCCCAAACTTCTCCAAGACCTCTTTCTAAATGTTTTTCTTGTTATAAGATTTGTCCCATTATTCTACATATCCATACTTCAAAGACTGCAATTCACATTTCCAACTGTTTATCATCCACACAGCAATAATGACTATACATAACACCCAATAACTCCAATTAATTTTTAATGTGTGGTATGTTTGGATGTCAGTATCTGACTGATGTTGGTGACAACAGTTTTGAATATTTCTATTCTCTTCCTCATTTCTATCTTTATATTTTCCACCCTTCGTTATTATATTTCCTAGACAGAAAAAGCTTTTGACCTGTTCTAGTATTTCACGGTTTATTATTATATATAGGGCTTGTAAATACACCAGACTAGACAGGTCTGTTTGCTGAAGCCAGATTCAAATTTAATAATAACAGACAATAACCACAACACATGCTCAACCGTACACTTAAATTTTCTTTAACCAGTACCATTTGAAGGTGCTCAATGGTGCACAAAACATCAGGTTTGTCCCACTCTGTAAAAATTTGCACCTAATACTGATGTTTCGCGATGCCACTTATCTATGACAATTCGTGTTGTTAATATCTTTTGTATGGCAGAATATCCGGCGCCTAGCTTTTGTTTAATGTAGAGTCACATCCGTCAGATCTGTATTTACGAATGCTGTGAATTTTAAAACTTGTTGCAATAGTCGAGAAATTACATTTGATCAGGTCAATGGTCATGCATCTGGAGTACACATGAATATTTAACAAAAGTCCAATTCAGACTATGACCAGATCACTTAAGAAAGTGACCGTGGTATTGCAATTGATAGAGTAATGTAGAAATACAGCTCACACAATGAATGCAGAAGAAAAGAAATTGTGTCTCCTCTGCTCCATTGATGCCATTTAATGTCTCATGCTAAAATATATTTTAAAAATGAATACTTCATGTCATAGAATATTAAATTATCTGTCTTTAGATCAAAATTTTGTCTCACTTTGTTTAACTCTTTCAAAATTATGTGTTTTTAGATCATAATTTTAACTTTGTTTAACCATTTCCAGTTCGTAGGCGCCGTCTTCGAATGCGGCAAAATTGAAAATTGTGACCTGCTGCAATCATTACAAACTTTTGAAACATGTTGGCATTTTAGTTTATGGAATTTAAATTTTGTTTTAATGGCACTGCAATATGTTGATGCCCACCCATGTACAATTGATTTTTAACCGTAGTTATTATGGGTTACGTTTCAATGCCAACACATTTATTGCGAGGAAAGTTGGACCTCCAAGACCAGAGAAATTATTAATTAATTGATCAGACCAGTGATCATGCAAACTGATTACTCATGGATATTCAATGCATGCCCAATTCAGGCTTTGACTGAGAGACACAATAAGTAAGGTATGTGTAATGGAATTGATGAATATATATTTTTTTAAAACAGACAAGTTGGCGAGTACAAAATGTTTTCCTCTCCAATTCGCACCTATGCATTAATGCCATTTAACACTTCATATTAATATATAATCTTTATTATGAATACTTTATGTCCATGTTCAACGATGATTAGATCGTAGATTTAGCTCCAAATGTTCTATATATATTTAATTTTGATGAAAACTTTGATGTACTTTAACATAAAATTTTGGCACTTGGCCTGAACAATTTTATATCTGCAAACTTGTCCAGGACTGGAAAAGGTTTAGTTAATACTAATTAATTTTACAATGAAGAAAAAAAAAATCTATTTGACATATGGTGCTAAGACAAATCTACCAAATTAGGCCAGCCTGTAAATAGTTAAAGTCTGATTCAACTGAAATCAACATCTAACACATGTACCTCGCTTTCATTTACTGAAGTCTTTTCCGTTTCTACTGTATTTAAGTCTGTAGTAGCTTTATACTTGTGGATTTTATATGATAGAATTAGCACTTCAAGAACTGAGAAATGACATTACTTGGTCAGGCCAATGACCATGCATATGGATTGTATGTGGATATTCAATACAAGTCTCAAGAAAGTTAATGTGGTTAATCTATTGACACACAAAAAATATACACGAGAAGAGTAAAAATAATACAATTTACTTGGTATTTTCACCTCCAAATATTGACATTTGATGCTTCATACTAATATATATTTCGTAATATGAATAATTCATGTCATAGATAAAACATTTACCTTAGATTTATTATTTATAGTTTTAGTTCAATTTATTTAATATTAATTAATTCTATTTTGGAAAATAAAACTATTTGATATATAAAGTTTTGTTGCTCTTGCCTTGGATATTGGGTCACAAATCTACTAAATTAGGCACGACTGTAAAGGGTTAAAAACATGACTACAATAAATGCAGAAAGCAATGGCATTATCGGTGGGCTTCAGGTAAGACTGCATGAGTTCTGTATAGACATAATCCAACCCCAAAGATAGCAACTTTAGCTGAAGAGACCAGAGTACAATTTTCAGGTTGTCAAACTAGACAGGATGTACACCTTTTAACATCAAATTGTAAGCAATTCAAGAGGATGAAACAGTAAAATATCATCTTCTGGACTGCTTCACGTTGTCAGAACTGTAGAAGCAACTTCCTCAACCACCCACAGCCTACATCAGTGATTCTCAAACAGTATTTAATGTGCAATTATGTTAGAACACATTATTAATAAATGTGTAATATTATGTTCTGGTAGTCAAATAGAAGCTACGTGTGCCTCATGACAATCTTCTTTAAATGTGCACCCTCTAGTGGGAAATATTGGTAATCCCCACTCGTCTATATGGGAGACACAAAACAGTTAAGATAAACATGTACACTTCACTATCTGGTACAGGAAGGACCCCCCCCCCACACACACAATCAAGCAGAGCCAACATGGAGACACAAAACAACTGAAGAAAACATGCACATTACACTTTCCTGGCACAAGGAAGAGTTTAAACAGGTCAACCCTGCGATCGATTAGTCAATATGAAGTCAAATTTCTTAACCAAAAGTGAGAACTGCAAATGTACAACTTGTGAGAGAACTGTCAAGTTTTCCTTGAACACACAGATGCTGCTTCTGCTTATGGTATCCATCTCTGGTGGGACAAAGGTACTACAATCCCAGGTAATCGACAGTAGGCACTCAATGGGAAGAGCCAGACTCACTGTCTTGCCAGGGGAAGCATTTGGTGGCAATACTGTCAAATAGTGTTGGAGTGATTCAGCGTCTTACAGACGCCAGTCACCTCTGTCATGTCACGTCCATGGGGATTCCTGTGTCTTTGTTGAAAAGGATCTCGTCATGGTTAGGCCTGGAGACGGATACAATTTGAACATGTTAACAGAATGTCAATCACATAAGAGTGAAAAGTGAATGATTGCAAATTTTTGTAAAGGGCCAATTGCAGTGGTAACCTTTGCTTCACATGAGAGCAAAAATGTGGAATGAATGAATATAACATGTTCCAAGAGTTGCCACAGCCAAGAAGACTTCACTAATGATCCCATAGTTGCTTTTTATGACATGCCTGTCAGTCTAGTGTTACTGGATGTTCTGGTGACTAAGTCTATGTGTGATGCTGAGTGCTGGACAGACACCGACTCATTGTGTCTAAGCTAAACATTTGTATTAAGTTATAAGGGAAAGAAGACCAATCAAAGGCTAGATGTTACTAAGCTACAGAACGTGTCGCTCCAACAGCCGTTTGCTGCTACCCTGGAAAACCATCTCTAAACTGTCTTGCTAGACGACAAAAGTAAAGATACTAATTGGTTCGACCCTTAGTACACAGGTCTATAACCCATCCACTGAAATATTGGGTCACAATATTTGTAAACAAAACAACAGGTTTGATGAGAACTCAGATGACATAAAAATGATGCTAGCTGACAAAAAACCGTCTCCACAAAATATTTTCCAATGACCCAGCATCAACATCCAAGAAAGCTTTCCTAAACACGCGCAGGACTGTTCAATGCAAACTGCTTCAGTTGCAGGACTCCTGGATGAGCAATAAAGCAGATGAGATACAGGGATTTGCTGACAATCATGACACGAGAAACTGTTATCATGCACTCAGGGCCGTCTATGGCCCAACTTCCTCAGGTTCACTACCCCTCCTTAATGCTGATGGGAAAACACTAATTACAGATACTGAAACAATTATCATACGCTGGGGCAGAGCACTTTGGTGATATGTTGAACTATTTGTCATCTGTTAGCGGCGAAGTCATTGACCGCCTGCCCCAGTATCCTCTAAACGGGACTCTGGATGATATACAAACTGTAGAGGAGACTCAAAAAGCGGTTAGTCAAAACTCCAGTGGCAAAACACCTGGCTCCGATGGAAATTCCTATGGAGGTCTACAGAAATGGCGGTATAGCACTAATTGTAAAACTCTGCTTGCTCTTCAAACAAATGTGGCACAGTGAAAACAAAGATATTCGCCAGAATCCTTCTCAATTGCCTCATAGTTTTTTGACTCACATAGATGCACTGGGAATTCAACAACCACACCCTACATGTCATTTATGTTGACTTCAAGGCTGCATTCGACTGTGGTCAGATCTACGTTGCGGAATGCCTTTAAAAAAGTTGAGCTGTCATTGTGTGCTGTCTTGTTACAGGGCATTTCAGAATATAACCTTTTGGAAATATGTCAATATCGATGGATGGTGTTTATTTTAAATACGTTTATACTGAGCACTGTCGAGCAAACAAATACTACAACAGCTGCCATAGAACTTACCTGAGAATATCAAAGTTTGAGCTGGGTGTTGCAGAGACTGGCAATTTGTACAAGTTGCTGGCAGAACTAACCGATGTAACTTTGCTGTTAAGGGATCGCTGAAGTTGCAGAGCGGCCGCAGCTGATGCTGCTGCAGAGGTAGTTGCTGGTGTAGCTGCAGCGAGGGATGACGATGATGATGTAAGAAGTGCTGGACTAGATGAAGACGATGACAAAATTGATGACGGGACTGAGGTGAGTAATGATGTTGAACTAGTTGGAAAGTTGAGCTGGAGTACACTCGCTGCCGGGGATGTTGAAAGCCCAATGGGTTTGACTGGCAAAAAGAAAAAAAATAGCAATTAAAATTTCTGGTTACTTTCTGCCACACAGCAGCACTTTGTCTCTGTTCATTGTTGTGATTGTGGTGTCCTTACGAAAGCCTGGTAGTTGGAGCATTTGTTTAATTTTGTTTCTGTTACTTCCTGGTGTCTAAGGCATACACGTTCGTTATTATCAACTTTTGACCTTCAGCACCGTCGCAGCAATGATTGTTTTCTTTTCAATTTCAAGTTGAGTAACAAGGCTTTATTTCTCCCTTTTACTTGTTATGAAGCATAGGATCATTACTGTAGATGGCTCCTTACAGGAAGCCTGCACAAAAGCTCTGAAAGTGGTTGTTTCTGTCACAAAAAATGTCCTCAATGTCATTCAAATATGAACCCTAGAAGCTTGTAGGCACTGCCCTTGACTGTCATGGGAGAGAAAAGAGCAATTGCAAATTTCAATCCTTGCTTTGCAAAGTAGAAAGCTGCTAACTATGGGTTTGATGGATATCAGACATGAGACGTCAAACCTTAGTGGGTTTGAGTTGATCTACTGTCCTGGTCATGCTGGGCGTTTGCAGCAATGAAATAACTCACATCCTAGCCTCGAAGGCACCTGTAGGATATGGGTGATATTTTGAGGTTCATCAATAACTCCTCGGAGGATGACTCTGCAATCAATAAACCAGCAATATACATTTAGAAAAAAGGTGAAATCGGCTGTTGGTCCAGCAGGAAAGGGTGCATGGGAGGACAAAACAAGAGTGTGTATAACCAGTGAGCTAGGGCAACCACATCTGCCGCTATTTGTTGCAAGAGACTCAGAAACTATGGGTTTGCTAGGAGTGCCGTGACTTCAACTCTTAACAAACCAGAATAGAACGGGGCAATAAAAAAAATAAAGTAACGAGTCTGGTAACAAATCCTTATATTCAATCAGGAATAATAAGTGTATGATGTCAGGTAGTTAAATGTTCAGCATGATGTTCGCGACCACGATGGCAGACACCTTCAGATCACTGGAGCTTGGAATACCCATAAAGTACCGCACAGATGGCAAACTACTCAATTCCAGAAGAATGAAGGCCAAAACCAAAGTGGCTGGCGACATAATCAGGGAACTTGTATTTGTTGACGACTGCGCTCTAATGAGCAACTCAGAACTGAACATGCAGGTTGGAATGGAGCGGTTCTCTGCCACATGGGAAAATTTTGGTCTGACCATAAATGCAAAAAAAACAGAGGTCATGTACCAACCAGCACCAGGCATGCCGTACACAAAACCAGTGACTACAGTCAGCGGGCAGACGCTGAATGCCGTAGACAAATTCACATATCTGGGCAGCACACTGTCGAGATCTGCCAGCCTAGACGATGAGGTGGCAAGCAGAATAGCAAAGGCCAGCACAGCCTTTGGTAGAATGCGCTCGATGGTCTGGGCACATCGTGGCATCAGCATCAAGACCAAACTCAAAGTCTACCGTGCAACCATCATTCCAACCCTACTATACGCTTGTGAAAGCTGGACTGTATACTCTGGACATGCAAGGAGGTTAAACCACTTCCACACAGGTTGCCTGAGGCGAATATTTCACATCCGATGGCAAGATCGTGTCACTGACATCGAGGTTCTCTCGAGGGCTAACATGCTCAGCATCCATGCACTGCTAGAAAAAGCATGACTAGGATGGGCCGGACACCTCGTCCGTATGTCAGACGAGCGGATCCCAAAAAAGCTTCTCTACGGCGATCTGAGAGAGGGATGGCACGAGAGAGGGCGCCCAAAGAAATGTTTTAAAGACGGTCTGAAGGACTCACTGAAAAGTTGCCAGATAGACATCGACACCTGAGAATGTCTTGCGCAAAACAGATCTGACTGAAGAAGCACAGTCAAATCGGGTGTAGCTACCGGCGAAGATGACCGTGTTGTGATAGCCCAGAGCAGACGCGAGACCTGGAAATCCTAAACAGCGGGAACACCATCACCTTCTACAAACCTCGTATGCCCGATATGTAGCAGATGTTTTTGTGCCCGCATTGGCCTGCTCAGCCACATGCGCATCCACACCCAACAGGGAAATCTGTGACAAGGATGATGTCGGCGATCCTCATTGACAACGATGGACAGCTATTATAAATGTTTAAACTCATTTCGGTCTTTTGCTTTGGAGTATCATGTTGGATCCTTTTTTTTTTACCCAGGCCATCTTTCCATCTCATTGATGGATGTCCAAGAGGGCACTTAAAGTTGTATGACCAAGAAGATGTCACTTTTCATGTTCACATGTTGTCAGGCATGCGAACCCAGCCCATCTGCATTTTCTTAACAATGCAGTATCTATGAAGTCAATGAAGGTCGTCCGTCGCCCGATTTCTCTGTTGTGAATTTGTTTCATTGCCCTTTGAGCAACTATAAGCTTCTCTGCACTTGCTTTTCATAGGTTCCATACCTCAGTCAAATACCATGGCTGGAATAACTATGCTGTTAAAAGTGTGACCTATTGCGTTGTTGTTTCTCATATGTTGAAGCATTGGTTTGATACGTGAAATCCCACAATCTGTTTTTGGGGAGTTTTGTAATTTCTTGGCCTAAGTAAATGTATAAATTCCCTTTTTCAATGAAATAATTTCCTAGCCGTAGTTCTTCTTGTGGACATAATGTGTTCATTATATATTTGGTTTTCTTTCTGTTAATTTCAAGGCCAACTGCCTTGCTTCATTGAGCTCATTTAGGCCTTGCTTAGGAACAACTTTGCAAAAGGTAAAGTTATCATATAGCAGATACTGCCATTGGGGTTGAGGTGTAAGAAATTTTATTGTACTGTCTCAGCTTATAGTTCTATAGTCGTCACAATTCACATACCACCTAATAAATAATTTGTTCTTAGTAAACTGATCAATTATATTAATTTGTTGTTTGTGTTTATTATTATTCTTAGAATTCCAGCTTTCAATTTGTTTTGTTCGTAGTGCTGAGATTAGGAGGTGCGTGTTGCAATCAATGGCATTTTAAATTTGGTATTTTGTTCCAAGTGATGATACATAGGCTTCTTACTGGGGATGAAATAATAAGATCCACTGCACTCTAATGTTGATTGATTTGTCTTTACATTACAATGATGCACATGACCACAACTACAGCTGCCCTCCTTTACAGGAAGCATGAACCTGCGCAATTTTTTTTACATTTGAGGTTGCTTGCTGGCTTCCCAACTCTTATATATACAGTACAAAACAATATTCTCGACTTCAGTCTGGTGGGGGTGCTGTATGCGAGGTAGCCAACAATGTCCTGTATGCAGTCTGATCTTTCGCCGCTTCATACCATTTCGGATATCTCTAATCAGACCATTTCCCCATTGTATGCGTGGGCAGCCACGTGGTCGTGTATCATCATATGGCCACCAAAATGTTGTTCTGAGTATACATCTGTTATCTTTCCTGCGCACAACGTGGCCATCACAGTGGTATTTGCGAGACAACACAGCCTCCACAATATCTTGAAATACAGTGTGTTCTCTGATTTCAGCATTGTGGATTCGATCTCTAATCGAGATCCTGAGGACTCGTCTTTGCATCACTCGCTGGGTAACTCGTAGTTTCTCTGCATCCGCGTTGCGTAGATTCCACACTTCACATCCGTAAATCATGGCTGGTATGACTGCAGAACTGAAAAGGTGCGTCCTTGCCATGGTGTCTTTGAGATGCACAAGAATAGGCTTTATGGTATTGAAGCTACTGCAGCCCTTCGACCGGAGATTTTCCGGTCTAAGGTGTGGGTGGCATTTATTTCCTGCACAAGTATATTTAGGCATTGACATCTTCGACACCTCTTAGTTGCTATTTGTTTACAATATACATGAGTATTTTTTATTTTTTAAATTTTGTTTTGGTTTGCCTTTCAAAGTGCTGTGGGCATTTAGTGCGCAGCCCAGCACAAATTTTAAAAATGGGTTTATTTCTCTAATGAATCTAAACATTAATGATACTATTCTATTTGACCCGGGCACCATCTAACTTTACCCAGTAGACAGTGCCATTGTCAATGAAGTGTCTCAGATTTTAATATATCAGGCCTCCGTACTTCTCGGTGTGCTGCAGCTCAAGAACAATTTGTCTGATCTGAGATGAGTTTTGTTAAAAACTCTTTCAATTCCAAGTTTTGTAAAACTGTAGATAAAATTTAATAAATTTTCTGGCGTCTAACAAAATGCAACATCCAGCACATAAAATCCATGCAAATGGGAAGTTAAACTCAAGTGTTTGGCCAATTTTGAATGCCTTAATGGCACTTCCTCAAGCGAGTAAATTAACCTTCGTTGCTTCATAAAGCCAGCAACAACAAATCCAGATAATGGTTGTTCACTATGTCGATGATTTATGAAATCTTCCAAATGAAAATCTGGTAAAACTGTAGGGCGTGACAATGACTACAACATGCCACCCTCTGACATATCCCAGAGAAATAAGTTCTAGATTATCTCCTACAGCTTGCAAAGAATTTGGACTGCATAACCAAAAACTTCTAATGAATAGCTTGGAAAATGGCAGTTATGACATCATCAGACTCTTCTAAATGTGCGTCCATTTTGATTCACATTGTACTTGGTGTGAAAATAGTGATGATTCTGCACAGAGGATGGACAACACCATGTTGGTAGGGTCAGCTTCATCTTTGCCATCTTGTCAGAAATTGACTATGTATTGTGCAGTGACAGAAAGTTCATCACAAATGTAGAAGTGCTTCATTGTTTGGACATGCAGTCACCACAGGTAAGTCCGATTTTCAATTAAAACCTGAGCTGCCCCTTCAAGCAAAATACTGAGCCCTTATCTGCTCAATGGCAGCATGTTGTAGATGAAATTACATAAGACTGACAAATATCTGAATCCCCCAACATAGCACTTTGGCCGACTTGTGAAGTTACTTACTTAATGTGTTAATTCTGCAGAGGCTCCTAACTCCAAAAGGTGCACGCAAATTAAGGAAAAAGACAGGACAGTTACTTTACATGTCAAGACAACTTAAAATCAAAGAAGTACTGGACATGATCGCACTATGCTAACTGAACAAGAAAATCCATCCCCAGCTCAAGGATGACTATGAACAGCATTGAGTGCCGTGACTAGACAAAGCGGCTGAAACCAAAAACAGTTTATTAAGGTGCCGTAACACAATGACACAGAAGAGAAGTCTTACAGAACTTAAAAGGGTGGAATAAAAACAAATAGACAGAGTATCAAAGTAGAATGCATAAGTATTACACCAACCTCTTTTCATCAATGACTGAAATCTCAAAAGGGCTGACAACAGATAAAGAACCAAATGCAATGATTGGAACCTGATAGATTCTACCATTCAGCCAAGAAGTCAAAGCCAGGCACACCCCATGAACAGATGGGTAACCATAGACCTTAAAGCTGAAGATGAAATTCTAGCAGTTGAGCTGACATAGATATTTAATAAGTTCTTAGAAACAGAACAAATTCCTGACTAGTGGAAATCATCAGACTATTCTAATCCACTGAAAAAGGGAGACAGAACTTCGTGGACACTGCCAACAGAATCAACATGCAACTCAACATACACAAATCTTGGGAACAAGTTGGTTTCAGAGAAAGGTTTTTCCACCACTGACCCCCTCCATACGATCAAAAATCTGAGTACACAGTAACTGCACATACTCTTATGTCTTGTATTTATTGATTACAAAAAAGGCTTCAACAGTATCAACAAACAAAAAAGACTGGTAAATTCTCTCAGAAAACAAGGCATTTCCAAAAACTACACAAAAATGATTTTAGGAAATCTATGAATGCTGCAATATGGAAATTACACTATATCCTCGTCCTGTATATATTCCATTAGCGAGAGAAGTTCGACAGGCTAGCACCATATCTCCAAAGTTATTTACAGCAGCTCTCAAATAGATCTTCCAACAGCCACATTAGGACGAAAGAAGCATAAATGTAAATGGTGAGAGAGGCTCACGAAATAAAATACAACATAGGATTGCTGTCTCAAAATAAAAATATTGTCCTACAGTGGATTCTGGCCCACTGGGGAATCTCTGGAAGTGAGAAAGCAGAGGAACTTGCAAAAGCCGGGAGCGGAGGCACACTCTCCATACACAAGAGCTATAAAGAAGCAAAGACACCCATCAAACAATCTATGAGGACAAAATGGAGAGACCAGCACAAAGAATACAAGCCAGAAAATGACAACATAGACAAACTTGGCAGAGATGGGCAGACAAAGATCTTCAGACTCAGAACGAGACATTGTAGACTCAATGCCCACCTCCATAAAATGGGTATCGGGTATCAGAGACACTGCCACGTGCGGTTTTGGAGCACCCAAGCAAACACCAAAACATATTCTGCAAGAATGCCCCACCTATGTAGACCAAAGAGAGGCAGTCTAGCCTGGGGGAGCAACTATGCTCGAAAAGCTGTGGGGGACCGGAGAAGACCTGAAACAGTCTCCTTTGTGAACCTCACTCGACTAGAAGCTTGGCCTCAGTTGGTCGATGAAGAAGGTGAAAGATCATATATTTACGATTCGCATATGACATTGTGCTCATCAGTCATACCATTGATGAGGCCCGACAATCCTTGAATGAGATCTGCAGACTGTTGGTCTCAAATAATAATAAAAATGAAACACAATACATGTGAAGTCCCTACTGCCTACAGCGGGAAATCAAACCAGTGGCTGAAATAATCCAGGATGTCAACTCCTACGTCTAAATGAGCAAAGAAATAAATGCCACCCTCAATATTGAAGGCAAAATCTCTAGAAAGAGAACAGCGGCTTGGCATAGCTTCAATTGCATAAAGTTGATACGCCATAGAGACGTCATAGCAACAGCCCACACCTGTAATTCTGTGGTTATTTTAGCAGTGATTTATGGTTGTGGATAAATGATTACACAAGAAATGAAGAGAATCAACATCAAACTCTATTTCAGGACATTGTAGAAACAGCATTATTATGCAAATACCGCTGGACATGTGATACACATGCCTGACAGATGAGCATGACGAATGACATTTTGGTGGTTTTAGGATTATACACATTCTCAGGTTAGTCCACCTAAATGAGTGATATTGGGTAGGAGTTTTATGGCTATAACCAAATTCTATACTGAATGAGTTTACAAGGTCATTTAAAACTAAGTAGATAGTCATATCGTGACAAGGAATAAAATCAAGTCCCTTTGTCAATAAAGACAAACACTCTAGATGGTTGACCACTATTTAGCAGCACACAAAAAAAACAAGGAGACTTACCATGAGTGGATGATATTAATGGACCATTGGTTTTTGACAGCAGGATGGTGGCAGACGATGAAAATGGCACTGACGGTAAAAGTGTCGCAGACGACACCGCAGGTTGTGATGACAATGTTATGTGAGGTAACGTCTGTGCCCCAGGGGATTTGTGAAGAAGTGAAACGGATGACAACGATGATGATAGTACAGAGTTGGCAATGATGGGCAGTTTTGTCACAGTAGAGCTGTCGGCCTGGACGTTCTTTATGGACGAGAGAGATCCTGCTATCGTTTTACCATTTGCTCCGCCAGCGGTAGTGGTATCCCCTGCCTTGTTCACTAATGAGAAACTGAAATGTTGTAAGTTTGTCCGGCTGCCTACGAGAGATGCTGAAGCTGTGCTGATATTTCCTGGTGTGCTCTCCTCAGGAACTGACAGGACCCCTCCCAAATCTGGAGATTCCACCAGCGCTCGAACAGCAAATTCTGCGCCAGCAGAGTCTAATGTGAAATGTGAGCCGAGATCACCATGCTGGAGCAGTGGTTCGAGGTTCAACACAACGGCAGTGTCGTGATCGTCCTCTGTGAAAAGTCTTTGCTGTTGCTCTCGCTGCATTTCCAACAGTTGCTCTTGATGAGATTGGAAGCTTTCAACGTCAAAATCTGACAACTGTCTGCCAGATCCACCTCCACAGTGAGCACCTCCCCTGGACCCATTACCAGAGCCAGAAGTAGGGGATGAGTCCTTCTGTGGCGGAGATTTTGGTTGATAATGGGGACTGTCAAATCAAAGATAAACAAAGATTATTCAATTTATGTTACAAAAACAACACAAACTAACAAGGCTTAATGGAACATTGCACCAGAGTCATATCCAGGAAATTTTACTACACAAGCATGCTGTAGAAGGCAACTAGAGTATTGTGTATGGGGCTAGCAGCATAATCATGTAATATGAAATGCTACACACACTACAAATGAAGAAACAGCACATCAGTACCTTTCTACAGGTATCATTAAACTACCCAAAGGTAGAGGACTCTCAAAGGCATGGTCGTACACACCTCATCCTTTAGTCTAAAATCCTGCAGAATGTGGTGTAGTCTTCTGGGTTTGAAAGAAAGTTCTAGAAACAATAACAAGAGCTGTACAGCAGTACCCAACTTATACGAACAGATAGTGACCAGAGCATGTTCGTAAAATGGAATTTAGGCAAATGCATCTTGGCCACCAATAAAAGTAAATAACACATCATATATCATTTGAAAATTTATTAAATCTTACCTTTAAATATTTTGATTCTTGCAACAGTGGAAGATCAACGTATAAAATTATGGTTTAGATGGCTTAAATTCAGCCTGATCTTTGGGGGAAAATTGAGTGAATGTCAATTCTATTTACTATTGGAGAAAGGCAATTGGATGGTAATCCTACAAGGACTGATGATTACAACTCTGGATCTGACGGGTTAGGAGAGACACTAAAAGGTTGTGGTCACCCACTCTATGCAGCACTTGCACAACGATTCACATGTTTTTTAGAAGAAAAGGAAATCCCATAGGGCTGGTGAGAGTCGAAGACTGTCTTACTACACAAGAAAGGAGACAAAGAAGACCTGGCTAACTACCGCCCTATCATCCTCCTTTTAGTACTGTACAAATATTCATCAGATGCCTCCTGGTGAGGATCCGCAACACTCTCGAGGAAGCGCAACCAATAGAGCAGGCTGGGATTAGGCGCACATACAGCACGCTGGACCACATAACCACGAGTCGCCATTTAATTGAGGCAGCAAGAGAGCACCACACACCGCTAGTGTTGACATTCATCGATTACAAAAAAAGCATTTGACTTGGTTGAACCAGAATATGTGTGGAAAGCTCTGGAAGCTGCCTACATAGACCATTTTGAAACGTCGCTATGATAGATGCACGACCAACATTCATCCATTCTCATGATCGATACCAATCGCAGCGGAAAAAGTGTACGACAGGGCGACCCCATCTCGCCCAACCTTTTCTCTTCATGTCTGGAGTCAACAATGAGACACTGAGACTGCAGCGAGTACAGCATCAACATAAGTGGGCAACCACTCAAGATTCGCTGACGATATCACACTTATCACAGAGACATCGGCCGAAAAGACACAGATGATAGCATTGTTGGAAGTCGAGGGCAAGAAAGCAGGCCTCTCAATAAATATAGAAAAAAAACGAAAGCTATGCGCAACCGTTTTGTGGAGCCCAATCCCGTATCCCTAAATGACACACCATTGGAGAATGTCTATGAATACATCTACTTTGGTCGCTTCCTCAACATGGAAAATAACTTGAAGTTCGAGATTGCAAGGTGCTGTCGAGCAGGTTGGGCCATCTACAACTTGATAAAGGCGGCAAAAGACGCCACAAGAGACATCAGACTGCGAGCTGACATATTCGACTCAGTGGTCCTACCAGCGCAATGCTATGGACGTGAAACCTGGTCTCTGACAAAAGCCACGGAGAACCAGTTAAGGACAACGCATGCCTCGCTCGAGCGCCGTCTCGTAGGCCTATCAATAAGGCAACAGTGCCAGGTGGGCTTACACAACAGTGACATCCGGGCATTGTCACACATCAAGAATATCATCCATCATGCCAACAACTTCAAGCACCGCTGGGATGGCCATGCAGTCAGAAAAAAAGATGAACGCTGGAGTACAGCAACCACTTTGTGGTACCCACGTCGGCAAAAACAAACCGCACCTTTCAGACCCCCCCCTATAAAGGCAAAATTCTTTCGAGCTGCACAACTCGTGATCCTGAAACAAATAAGTTAGCCACCAACTGGACAACCCGTGCCAAAGACAGAATCGACTGGAAATTGAGATGAGACTAGGACAAAACAAAAAAATATAGCACTTCTCGAGCTCAGCCCGCTAAGCAGAGAACTGCACTCGGCTTCTACCAACTCGCACAAGAGTTAACGCCCTTGTACATGCACAGGTCCACTAAGACTAAGACTTCTTTCTAAATTAGAACCAATGCCTTCCTAATGAGCAATTGCCTTCCTTAGTATGGTTACGCCTTCCTTTATTTCTTTAGTACACATCAGCCTAGAGGGAGACACTTCTTTTTCTTCTTCTGCGTACGCAGTCAGACAGTAACCATTATTTTTTCGAAAAAAGCGGCGGTCATCCTGAGGCTGTCGCCACTGCCATAGAGCTTGTCTTGCAGTTCCACTGGTGATGGCCACATCTGCTCTCTCTGATCCTCGTATGTCGGGCAGTTCTGCAGCAGATGTTCAGCGGTCATTTTACCAGTACCGCACGGGCATTCGTCGGTACACCCTATCTTCAATTTGTTGAATAGGTGGTACCTCAGTCTATTGTGGCCAGTGCGAAGTCTGAAGACAACGACCTGCTCTCTTCGGTTCAACTGGTAATAGGAGGGAGACACAACTTCTGAATGACTTTTCTTTAAGATGCAATAATCTTTCATCAAACTGAAGGAAAATACAGTGCAGTCAATTTTGAAATTGACTTGCTGGTTGGTTTAAAAATCAAGCTAGGAAAATGTTCATAAGAGTGAACTCACAATCGTATGCAAGTGTTCTGGCTATAATTGTAGATATTTGTATGAGTGGTTGTTTGTAAAGCATTACAATACTGTATAAGTTAGCAAATGTCCTAGCCTCAACTTTGGGTCAAATAGCAAATAAACTCAAACTCATTACATTGACACTTTTCTGACCATAGACCAGAAACCAGCTGCGTGTTAGTAGACTTCTAGACTCGACAGAAAGCTCAAGAAACAATAGACACATGTGGAATTAAAAAGTGCAATATAGAGGAGGAAGTATGTAACTTTTAAACAGATCACAAAAAGTGACTGAAGAGGGCTGTATAAGGAATGTTTTAATTTTCTTCTGATCACCAGGTCAAAAAGAGTGATTCCCTCTTTATTACTGTATGATATATGGGATATAATTTCACACACAAGTGACTGCCCACATGGAACCAGAGTCCAGACCCCTGAACACATCCTACAGAACTGTCCAATATATCGAGACCTACTATGCCAAACCTGAGGGAGCAGAGCTCTCCTGTGGAGAGAACTGTAGATTCCGTCCTTGCGACGGGACTACAGATATAGCATGACCAAAATGCAGAAGAAGTTTGTAAAGCGTTCTTTTTCTCCTGCATCATATATGGGATATTGTTTCTAATCTTTTTTATTACTGCATCATAAATATGGTATTGTTTCTAGAGCTTTCTTTTATTCCTGTATCATATCTGTGGTATTGTTTTTAGAGCTTCATCTCAAACTTCAAACCGAGAAGGGCATTCCATAGTCAACAAGATTTTGGCATGTGTAAATTGGGTAAGTATGTAAGAAAGCTAAAATGGCTGTATAATGCTGCCTGTATGTACCATAACCCAGATAACTAGGTCCAAGCCTCTGAAATAAGATATCTAAAAAAAGAAGTAACAAGAAAAGACAATGTCAGCAATCAGGCAATACAGCATGATCTCAAAACCAAGCCTTTGCAGACTCCAATAAAGCAATCTCAAATTTAGTTGTTTGGTTCAAGGACTAGACTGTAACCAGGCCAAGAGGAAGACAGAATAGTCTGTCGAGCTTTCTGGCTAACCTCTGTGCCACACAATAGAAGAGTGACTAAGTGAGTAAGGTAGGAGACTACAGCCCAGAACAGAAGAGAAGCTAATAAATAAATAAATACTTGGAGGTAAATGCTATATGTTAGAGTGCCTTCTACTCAACCTTTAGCAAACTAGTGTTGTGAAATTGCAACCCGTCCGTCCCATACAGCAGTATATAAACTGCAGAGTTAATGCCAAAGAACCAGCTGAACATACTGCTCTTTTGAGTGTAGAGTTCCAACTTCCGGTATGTGTGGTTAAACGAAAACAATGGCGATTTTTGCATTTGTTTTTCAAAAGATTTCTTCTGTTTTTCGCTTGCATTTGAAGATTTGCCCATTATTGAGAATGTGGGAGTTAAGTTTCTGCAACAGATTTTTCTGAGGTAGATCTATTTAGTTTGTAAACACTTCTATTTGTTACTCTCTAGCACATAACGTTCAAGGAATATATAACAGCAACGTATCACTTTACATGGCAAAAAAGTACTAGGAATACACAAAAGCTGCACACTTCAGTAACAGTACTCACATTTTATTGTCCCTAACATAGATGATGTAGTCGGAGTAAATACTGGATTGGTGGTAGCTGGAGTGAAGGTCTAGTCTCTCCAACACTTCATCCCACGGTGTGCTTGCTCGGTCAAAGATCACTCTGTTCATCCATGAGTAAAATATACAAGAAATTATAAACTAAACAACAAAAGTAAATAAATGAGCAAGATAATTAAAAAGCAGAGGTAAAGATGGCAGGTCAACAACTACAAAAATGGAAGAACAAAGGTTAGTATATAAAAAAAAGTATATGAAAAACTGTAAAGAAAGCAGTGTTCAGTGAGGTAATTTGATATTTTTATAGAGCTGATCCTTCTTCACAAACTCAAGCATAAATTTGAAGAAGGTGATCTCTATAGAGCTTGTTTTAAGAATGGTAATGTTGATCGTGATGAGTGTTTTATTTGTTCAGAGTAGGTTGGTGTCTTCTTTGTACACTTAGAGATGTCAACATTAATATATCTAAAGCGAGGGGGTGACAAATTTGTTTATTATCTAGGCGCCAGGCTAGTGCAGAATAATAAGGATATATTGTAACAGTAAAAATTGTGAGAGTAAATAAGACTCTGGTCCTGAAATGTTAGGCAACATCAACATTTCTAGATAGCAGTGATCAGCCTAAGGCTATTGGTAACTTTATAAAACTTTCTCTAAACCTTATATGTTGTAGGTCTTCTTCTTCGCACACTTCTTGAATATGTCTAAAGAAGACAGTGGTCAATCTTTATCTCCGCAGGGGGAGAGGAAAGTAATGGCCGGCCACGCAAAACATATTGATTAGACAATGTAAGTCAGAATCAGGCAAAATATGCTGACAAAGACACCCCCCCCCCCCCCATGCAGTTTCCCCTGGTAAATGGCCATCCCACGATAATGTGACTAATGAGGTGGGGTATCAACATGAAACCCTAATAGTGAGGTGAGAGACAAGTTGATGAAGCCAACCGCATGGAGGACCCCAGTCCACCTTCATCAGCATGTCCGTGATGACAGAAAACTATTGCAGCTCACCACCTAGCACCCTTACAGGGCACACAAAAGAGTAGTTACTCACCGTGGGCATTCAGCCGCAATCTCCACAGAACTTATCCACGAATGGCACTACTGAAGGATATATGTTCTCTCTCTGTCCCGATGGACCACCTTTTGCCAAAGAATTACTGTCACTCATTCTTTAATTTATTGAACATATGTTGTCTCAATCTATTATGGTGAATCTGAAGCTCACTACTTGTTCATTTCTGTTAAGCTGGTAGTACATATTTGCTTGAGTGACCTGGATGTTCTGCTTACCACTAGTTCCTGTATTTACTCCTGGTAAACCTACCTATTTGTAAGTTATCCATGTATCATGTAACCTGGACGCTCTACTTCCCACTAGTTCCTGAATCTACTTCTAGTAAATCTCTTCTCAAACTGTCCTTGTATCATGTACCCTGGACGCTCTACTTCCTATTAGTTACTGTATCTACTTCTAGTAAATCTCTTCTCAAACTGTCCTTGTATCATGTACCCTGGACGCTCTACTTCCCATTCGTTACTGTATCTACTTCTAGTAAATCTCTTCTCAAACTGTCCTTGTATCATGTACCCTAGACGCTCTACTTCCCATTAGTTACTGTATCTACTTCTAGTAAATCTCTTCTCAAACTGTCCTTGTATCATGTACCCTAGACGCTCTACTTCCCATTAGTTACTGTATCTACTTCTAGTAAATCTCTTCTCAAACTGTCCTTGTATCATGTACCCTGGACGCTCTACTTCCCATTCGTTACTATATCTACTTCTAGTAAATCTCTTCTCAAACTGTCCTTGTATCATGTACCCTGGACGCTCTACTTCCCATTAGTTACTGTATCTACTTCTAGTAAATCTCTTCTCAAACTGTTCTTGTATCATGTACCCTGGACGCTCTACTTCCTATTAGTTACTGTATCTACTTCTAGTAAATCTCTTCTCAAACTGTCCTTGTATCATGTACCCTGGACGCTCTACTTCCTATTAGTTACTGTATCTACTTCTAGTAAATCTCTTCTCAAACTGTTCTTGTATCATGTACCCTGGACGCTCTACTTCCTATTAGTTACTGTATCTACTTCTAGTAAATCTCTTCTCAAACTGTCCTTGTATCATGTACCCTGGATGCTCTACTACCCATTAGTTCTTGTATCTACTTCTGGTGTATCTACTCATAGGTAAACCTCTTCATAAGTTATCCAGTATGCTGGATACTCAGCTTCTATCTGCTCCTTCTGACTGAGGTGTTGAACAATCACATTTAGAACTTACCTCCCTCCTCGTCCTATCCGTCTACGTGCATAGCCCAAACAACCTGTTGGTAAAGATGTGAGTGAGAATCGGAACCTTTTGTCTCCTCTGCCACCGTCTTTTGAGCCGTACCATGGCCAGTTACCAATGCCGGACTGGATAGGCTGCAAAGGAAAAGCAAAATTAATTTCATCTAAGCCCACCTGAGTCATACAAGGATTCAAGCGATAAGGACAGCTGCAACCTTTTATGCATGTTGTAGGATGCGTCTGGGGGACTAGCAACCTCTTCATATAAAACCATTGATTGAAACCGCCAAAGGTTTCATGTAAATGTGCTGGCCAGCTGTATGCTTCACTTGTAGCGAAAATGTGAATCATCACTATCTTCCCACCTGACAGGGTTGAGAGTCTAACATGGGCAATAAATGGACACATTCCAAATGTTTGGGAACTGGTATTCGGTCCAAGAGTGAGTTATACTTTAAGCTTCCTGCAGAAGCTCATTCGAAACCATGTAATAAGATTTTTGTCTTACAGAATAATTCAGTCAACCAGAGAGCGGCAGATTCATAACAACACTGACAGCCTGGAGGAATATCAGAGACAACGAGCTAGCTAGTAAGCCACTAATTGAGAACATGATTTGTAGAGTGTCATAGATATTACTACTGAACGGGGTTAATAGTTCTAGAGATTCCATTCAAGCTCATGCTAACATTCCCTTTGATAAAAGGATGTATTGATATTTAGTTAGTTAGTTTTAACCATGTTGTAACCAATACTTTGTAAATAAATGAATTATCTTGTTTTATTGTTCACATAAGCTTTGTATGTAGAATCGTAACATCATGTATTATTTAATGTTAACACAGTCAGAAAGAAATCCTAGCTATATCACATAAAGATAAACTGGTTCTCGTGACCAGTACATCAACTAATATAAGATGACTGTGTCACAATAAATACTTCTATTATGAATACTTCACGACAGATAATTTAATTATGTGTCTTTAGAGATATTATTCATAATTTTAGCTAAATTTATTTAATATTAATTTTATTTTGAAAAACAAAAGATCAGACAAATTTTTTGATCCAACCAATGATCCCACATCTGGATCCTTATTCTTTCTTTGTTTTACCTTTCAGCGTGAGGTTAATAAAAGATATCTAGGACGAGTCCTACTGTGCGCCTAATGCACAGTGGCATTCACTTCCTCAGATATTTCTGAAAGCCACCTTTTTTTTGTGGTCAGCCATTGGCCTTGAATCCATTGAATCTAAATAACATTGCTTGTTGGGGGTGCTGTGTGGTAGCAATTTTGCTACCAGGAGTCAAACCATTTTAGTTGCTGTCTTTTGATGCACTCTCCTCTTCTGCATTCAGGTTTTCTGATCATACTAAATCTTCAGTTCTATCAGCTGGATGAAGTCCACAGTCCTTTCCAGGTTTAAGCGGTGGCCCCACAGCTTTTACCTTAGTTCTGTTCCCTCTGGCCAGGTCTGCCATCTTAATTTCTCAGGTGGACAATAGCAGTTTGCTGGTGACTTTGTATCTGGACTGTTACCCTCTCCCACTGTATTTTATACTGGCTGCAAATGATTATGTAGTCTAATACTGGTGTTATTCCTACCAGTATACTGATATCATTGTTTCTGATACTGTTTCTCGTTGTTACACCTAATATTTTTCGCAGGTATTTCATTTCTGCTGTAACAATTTGTCATTTTTCAATTGATTAAGTATCCTTTTTTGACATTGGTAACATAATGCCGGAATGCAAATCATGTTGTATAAAGCTCTTTTGGAAAGTTATTGTCACATGCTTGCAATTATGTATTGGTGTCAATTGTCCAATGATCTGATTTGCATTATTGCATCTGTTGGA
Organism: Ariolimax columbianus; assembly: GCA_036924085.1. NCBI lineage: Eukaryota > Metazoa > Mollusca > Gastropoda > Stylommatophora > Arionidae > Ariolimax > Ariolimax columbianus. The sequence goes on from JAVGWX010000014.1 coordinate 25,119,378, forward strand.
TTTCCGGCTGCTGATAATCCTTAATGTATAATCTTTCACATGTTTGATTTGCTGTTTTGTATGTGTGTGAGAAACACCTTCTTGTGCAAATATTTTTCAGCTCTCAACAAGACTAAATGATGAAGTCATTGACCAAGCACGGACCATGGTCTTGCAGAACTGTCATGTCACCATCCGAGAGTACTACCTGGAGGGTATTGTCGCCTTCATGGTGCTGTTCAATGTAAACAAACGAACCTGTTGACAACGAGAACTTGACAGCTCCATCATGACAATGCACCTGCCTATTCTTCATATCTTATTCAGACTTTCTTGGCCAAACACAACATTCTTCTGGTTTGCCAGGTTCCCTATTCTCCCCAAATGGCTCCTTGCAATTTTCATCTGTTCCTCAAGCTGAAAATTCAGCTGAAAGGGACCCTATTTGAGTACCAAGGATAGTACTTTGAAGGGGATTATGTTTTCAAAACACCAATGAGTAATTGTATTTTTCTGGCCCTCAGGTAGGATACTTTTTGATCACACCTGGAGGTGTGTGTGCATATATATATAATTTTTTCTCTCTCTCCAATTTTCACCTATGAAATTAACACTGTGTAACGTTTCATACTAATATTTAACTAAGACATAACAAAAAAAATAGTATTTCATGTTATATGTAAGTTAATTATGTATCTTATGTTTATATCATAACTGTAGTTCAATTTTAATTAATTTTATCTTCAACAACAATCGGGTTGACATATGGGAATTGTGGCATGGACGGAAGACACAAATCAGCACAACTTATCTTGGACTGAAAAGGGTTAACCAGTATATGATATAGATATGCAAACCCTGACCAAAATAGTGTATGGCGGTTATGTGAAACATTTACAGATAGCAAAGATTATGGATATGGAAGACATACTGTACTCACTTGATGATAGCAAAGATTATGGATATGGAAGACATACTGTACTCACTTGATGATAGCAAAGATTATGGATATGGAAGACATACTGTACTCACTTGATGATAGCAAAGATTATGGATATGGAAGACATACTGTACTCACTTGATGATAGCAAAGATTATGGATATGGAAGACATACTGTACTCACTTGATGATAATGGCAGTTCTTCCGTCTCTTGAAAGCAAACATTCCATCAGGATCATTTTCATCCTCATGGTCAGACTGGGATAGAGCCTAGAATAGATAACATGTGACATGAACATAGACAGACAAACAATGGCAACTCAAATAGCAAATAACCTGAGCATTGAAAGACAAACAAACAGTGTCGAATCAAGCATTGGCAGAAAAACAGTGCCAACTCAGATAACGCATAACTTGAACATTGATAGATAAAAAGTTTGTGTTCCAGTGTAAGATTCTGCATGGGAACAATCCAGTTGATGGCAAGGTGTCATCTCTTCAACATTTGTAATTACTGATGTTGAACAAAGCAGTGCTCCGCAAATATAAGTATATTTTGAGCACTCTAAAGGACATCTTCAACAAACACATGCCAAGTCCTCCTGTTCTGTGTCATCCATTTCAGCTCTCTCCTTATCTCCTTTATGTTTGTTTGCAGCGTGTGTCCTATCCAACATCAGCGCCTTCACACTCATAACATGTTCCACTGATATCTGCCTGGGTCTTTCCAGCAGTTCCACATTACTGATATTACACCATTTCAATCTCTGTAGTCTGTGCAAGCATTGTGTATGAAAGTCTGTATCTTTTTGGCTGCCATTTTTGTTGCTCACGTTTCAGAGCCATATAATACTTTACATTGGAGTTGAAGATGTGTATTTTTGTGTTAAACTTAATATCTTTTGATTTCCATAGGTTTCCCCAATGCAATGAAAGCTCTTGCTTTTATATTCTTATTTTGCCATCTTTATCTGTACTTCCTACTTCATCTATATTACTACCAAGATATATCAATGATTACAAATGTTATTGGCACATGTCCCAACACAATCCAATTGTGGTTAGTTCCATTTATTCTCAAAATCTTGTTTTTGTCCTGTGTGTATTTTTAGTTCCAACATATAGGCCAACTAGAAAAGAAACGAAAGTTTGTTTTTATCTGGAACAATTTATTGTGTTGATAATGTAGGTCCCTTGCACCTACATTTTTCTCAATGCGCAGGATTGGTTCTTATTTCACACAATTTCCTTTTATTTCCATAAATTTCTCCTCACACTTTTAGTTTATGTAATGTGATATACCTTTCCGTACCACTATGTGTGCTTACATAACTACCATAATTTGGCCTGCGCTGGAAGAATTCAATCTCATAATTAAAATTTTTTTTTTTTTGCAGTGTAAATGTAGACACAATGTTTGTGATTTCCAAATGCCCATATCAATTGGGGATTGAATCTAAATTACATGACTGAACCTCAGTGCATTAATCACTGTGATAATGTGGCTGAGAAATATAGTTTTTTGGCCTTTGGACATGGACAACCATTTCAGTAACACTGCTACAGACTACACAATTAAACTAAACTGCTGAATGCAACCATTTACAGACGCTCACTGGCATGGAAGTGGAGACTAGCCCACTGATAGGGAAGAGAAAACTAACGTCTGGTCAGAAAAAACATACTGATCTGACAATGTTAGTCAGGGTCAGGCGAAATATACTGACCAAGACTCCCACCTAACTTCTACACAGTTCTCCCTGGACATTGCATGTTTCATGGCAGCCTTATTAATGAGATGACGTAATCCCTGCAGTAGTGAGTATCACGCAGCTGAAGCCAAGCATAGCACAACTGTATAGAGGACCTAGATTCACCTTCATTGGTATGCCAAGGATGTGCGGAAAGCTACTGCAACCCACCCCCTAATGTGCTTTTCAGGGCGCACAAAAGAGTAAAGTTACTCATTGTGGGCATTCAGCAATAGACACCCACTGATAAACAAGCAGTACTCACAGGAGACAATATATCATCATCAGAACTGTCGATGATGTCCACATCACCAACGGAATGCTGTTGCTGCTGAAAATGGTGCAAGATGGTATGAGGTAAGATCTGGCTCTGCTGCGCCTGCTTCCGCTTGCGATATTGCCTTTTCTTTCGCACGGGTGCAAGCTCCTCCTACAACAAGAATATACAACAGACAGGTGAATAAATTAACATGACCAGTGAACCTGATCAACATCCTTCATCAATAAGGAAAGACAAACTACAAAATAAGTATTTACTGGGATAGACAATGGAAAACAAAAGTAGATACCGCAGTCAGAGATAAAGTGGTAAGAGACTTTCTTGAATAAGTTAGGTATTGTGAGATGACCAGTTCCTTTCCTTGCTGCCTTATTTAGTATAAGATAAAGGTAGTCCTTCCATGAGTTGGTCACTGAGACCCCTTATGGAGGCAGAAAGAATTGGGCTATTGCATCGTTGTGTACATCTTATAAGTGACTAAAAAGAGATTTGCATAGGGCTAGCAACTTCAAAAAGTTAAGAAATTGCAACAAAAACCACCACCGCAAAAGCAGGCAAAGTGTTTTCGTGCAGTCATCCTAAAGGATGCCATTTGTAGTGGCGGCCCTATACTCTGGCTGAAGTGAGAATGGCTCAAGGTACTCACATAATAGATACTGGAGTTGGAGATATGTTTCTGTAGGAATCCTCAACTTTTGTGTGGTTGACATTACCTGGTATTAGTATTACACTGCAAAAGTAATTGCAAAATAACGTTTGGGGATAAAGTGTTAGAGACTTCATAGTACAAGGCCATGTTAAATTCCAGAACTCCATGGGAGCAACCTTGTAGTTGTAAGTAAGATAGCCTTTTCATCATGGAGAAAGACTTGAAATAAGTTTTCAGGTATACACATTATAAAAATGGAATAATCTGCACAATGTACGCTAAAGTGATCACCAAGGTTTAAATACAATAGACTCGATTATCTCGGTTGCAAACGTTCAAACACAAATGCCTACGCAGAATATTGGGGGTAAAATGGTACGATAGGATTACAAATATTGACCCATGGAAGAGATCTAGACAGCTGGCAGTAGATAAAGAAAAGATGTTGGAATTACATTGGATTTACTTTATGCAAAGGAGCGAATGACTCACGAGACAGTCCTTGTTCTGGAACCCAAAAGACAAAAGCTATACAAGCCGCCCAAAATAACACTTGGCGAAGTGAACCAGAGGTAACCATGCGGAAATGAGGTTGGTGGTGGTGGTGTGGAGGGACACAAAACAGACGTGGCAGATGAGGACTAAGGACAGACATTGAAGATCTGTGCTTAGCAGGAAGTGACAAGGTTTTGATTGATTGATATCTGGGATGGCAGGGACCAAAATTTACCGGTAATAAAATAAATCTTGGATAATCTACGCACACATAAAAATAGGAACAAAATTAAAACCAAGTTTAAAAATAAACCTACATATTTATACATGTGTTTAAAATACGACAGCAAAGCAGTTATGTGACACGATAACACAAATTAAGAATATAACGTTTTGAAAAGTCAATATCAATTATTATATCAACATGTAACTGAAATTTCCAATTCAGCGTGTTGTGCCCACCCACTTTACTTCAAAAGAAAACACGGAATTTAAAAAAAAATGCACGAATGTGGTGAATTTAGTATTTGCACCTTCTCCAGTTTTAGGTTCTGTTTTTATGTAGTGAAATGAAAAATTATGTTTACATTTCATGTTACATTTTTATGCATTTGTTTTACTGACCTGTATACATGAACCGGAAGTTATGTTATAGTGTGTAGGGTGGACCTTTAATTTGAATTTGATTATTTAATACATTTAAATATTACCATTTAACATACAATTTTACCACCCCAGTTAATCCGCAGAATGGTTGATGCAACACTAGAAAATTTAAAGTTCGCAGTATAAAAATTAAAGTCATCAAAGCTGTTCCGATTTTGATTAAATTGAACATAAAAGTTTACCAATGTTGTAGTGACGCTACCAAAAATCATATGACAAAATAGTATAAATTGAAAATATAGACAACTGACGACTGACAAATAAGGTACTTTGGCCTCTGTCCATAAATGAGAGCTAGGTTTATCTTTAAATACTAGTTTTATCTAACTCAGCCAAGATCTCTAGCGGAAACCCTGGAGACAAGAGCCATAGTTCTTTGGAACAGTGATTGAGAAACCCTACTTCTTGTTAGATACAATACAGTACTATCCTCAGGCTAATCTGATATAATGTACATACTTCAATTCCCAAATAGAAATATTTCAGCTACACACTAATATCTACAACAGAAAAGGGAATATTCACAGAATTACTAAAGTTATACCAACCACCCATTTTAACAAAAGACACTTCCTTTAGCTAGAAGACGCTCCAGCCTTTAGTGTGCACATCTCGATGCAGAGTTTGAAAGATAGCTCTAGAAAAACCTTTATATAATATTTCCATTTGATAAAGTGTATCCCATATAGCAGACACTGCCGTCAAGGATGATGTGTTTCAGACTTCATTTGGCTAGTCTTTAGTTTTCTTTTAATAGGTGGATATGACCAGTTTCTTTCCTTCCATAATTGTATGTTGGGTAGACTGAAGCATATGGAGTTTGGGGATTTAATCCAGCACACTTGCAGTGAGAAACAAGCACCCTATACATTGTTCTACTCAGCCACTCATTACATAGTGTATCAAAATCAAGACTGAAAAACGGGCAGAAAATGACAGCGGTGCCGAGCAGTTTTATCCCTTATAGTCAGATTATTTACTTTGCAAATAAATTTGATTTTTGGGTAGACGATTGGTTGTTGCTGCAGAAATGTTCACTCTTTTACAGCAAGTGCCAAATGTCCTTACCATCAAGTAGCTCTCCGGTCCTTCAACAATTCTAATAAACTAAATTGCTGAATACATATGACCATGGGAATAGAGGTGTATGTATGTATGTATGTATGTGTGTGTATATATATATATATATATATATATATATATATATATATATATATATATCGCAATCCAGCTATAAAATGTAGCATAATGTATTTACTCCAAGTCAACCACAATTTTAAAATAACAATACAAGAACAACAACCCCCCCCCCCCCCCCCCCCCCCCCGCATGTAAACTGCACAATGAAAATCTGCATACACTCCTCTGTACTATAAATCGACATGGGCCAATGGAAAAACTAACAAAACATTTGCACCCAACAAATCTGTTTTTTTTTTTGGTAAGGGGTATCAAGTTGGTCACACTCTGGATAATATTTTTAAACGGTTACAAAGCAGATCAAGTTTTACTTAGAAAAATAAAAATGTTCTCAAATCTTTATCATCAATTTCTTTACCCACCATAAAACAACACTTGAGATCTATTCATCTTCCGTAATCTTTCATTAACGTCACTTGGTATATAGTAAGATATTCACAATTGAATGCAAAATAGAACGCAATAATGAAATATAATATGTGCGGGAATCCAGCAAAAACCGTTGCACAACTTTATTCCCATTGCTGGGGTAGCCAAGGGGTATAAAGGCCAAGCACTACAGGCAGCTTTGCCATCGCCGCATCGTGTGCTGGTGATGTTTGGTTATTTCACTCCAACATAAAATCAACATATGCCTTACTGGGTATTCAATGCGCTGCCCTCCTTTGTCTGCTGGCAGACATTGAAACCATTCGGCAACGCACTCCTCGCAGCTCAATAATTCAGCTATATTTCCATACATGAACAAAACAAAGCTTTCTAGTAAAGATAATCCATGTAGAATGATATTCTTAAAATTTTACCTTATTAGATTAAATAATTTTAACAATATTTATATTTTAGCAAAGGCACATGATGCTGAAATTTAAATGTTTAACAAAGGACACACACGCAGTACACAATTATCACTTAATCTTTTTCAACTACAGATCTGAATATCAGCACTTCTGGGATAAACAAAATTTCCAAGTTTTGAATTGAAAACCAGGTGAATGTTTGTACAAAAATAGTTGGATTAGGTACATTTTTCTGTAGCTGATGTGAATGAGCTCATTTTCTTTACACATTAGCAGCGGAGATGTTTATCAACTGTGACTAAAGGCCGTTCGCAGTACAAAGGTTAATGATGTTTGAAAATGAATACTAAAATTACATGGAAATATTTTTTTAGCCAGAGAGTGGTGAATGCTTGGAATGCATTGTCAGAGGAAGTAGTGGAGGCAGGGACAATTAATGCATTTAAGAATAAATTGGATGCACATAGCTTTTAGAGCCAAGGAAATTTAAACGAAACTGGTTGTAAATAGACTGCAGTCTTCGAAACCAGTATAAAGACGTTACGTTAAAACACTTTCAGACCCAGTACAAGATTTAAACTTTCCAGTGGAGACAAAATTTATAGGTATGGTAATATTATGCGCTATGATGAAAACAGAAACTGAACCTATGTTGCGACCTACAATGTCTTCATCAGGAATATGAGCTGAAGGGATGAGAAAATAAAATAGAAATATAAACACATAAATGAGTAAGAAATGGTACCTAGCTGGATAGCATGTAAGAACTCACTACTGGTACCCTTGCTAGTAAACTGGCCGCAGGTAAGACAACATGTAGGTAAAACAAGCGGCGGAAGTGTCTGGTCAAGAAAGCATAAGAAGTGGGAGTAGGCTGGATAAGGTCAGATGGTGATATGAGGAGAGCTTGGACTCCTCCTTTTCTACGTCTCTCTTCTTTCTTTTTCATTTAGGTGCTTTACGTGTAAACATATCATCTGACCGCTATCGACTCATCCTGGCGTTCTCCCACTTTTTAACCTCTTCCTGTTCAGTCACTTTTTTTAACCCACGTTATCTTACCTCTGATGAGTCCACTAGTGATGAGTACTTACATACTATCCAGCTAAGTATATTTTAAATTCATTTATATGCTCACATCTCTATTTTATGCATTTATCCCTTCCTCTATGATTTGTTAGATCATGTTTTTATTGTGCCCGTTGAAGACCTGGAAGTCATAATGTAGATTTCATCCCAGAGTGGTATTTGACCATACCATTATACGTTTACACTTTATTTTAATCCACAGTACTGCATTATTTTTTTTTTTTTTGCTTAAATGTTTGCCTCGCTAGTTTCTACTGGCGGAGGCGCGCCATTTTCCACCCCAGACCGTAGTCAATTGGGCGATATCAGGACGCATAAACCAGTGCTTGGATGCATGTGTGCATCTGTATGTACCTATGCTAGGTTTGTGCGCCCTCGGAAGCTAGCCCAACCAAAGTGCAATGGAAGGGCTTTACCACGAGGGCGCGTGTGAAAGTTGCGCAAGGGTGTGACTGTGGGATAGAGTCAAATGAAACAGAGTGAGGTGAGAAGAGAGAGGAGGCCCAGTACTGCATTATCTTATTTTAAATTTAATTTACCACAGGAAGTGTGTCGCGCACAAAAGATCGGAAAACTAAATAAAAGATAAGCATTAACCCCATTTCAATCCTTTACAGTCCGGCCCAATTGATAAGACATGTCTTAATATTTTATAGTAGGGCCCAATTGATTAGACTTGTCTCAACCCTTTACAGTCCAGCCTAAAACTGGTTAGACTTGTGTCTTAATCCATTACAGCCTGGCCTAATTATGTCATAAGATATGAATCTAATCAATTAGAGTCGAACTATAATGGGTTAATTAAATTATTACTGGATTATCATTTCCAACTTTCATTACAAAAATATATTCTAGTATAACCCAACAAAAATGGGTGGTTTTGTTGTATGTTGAATTTGAGACCCCCAATTTGTTGTGAAGGAAACTATTAATAAATCAGATCTTGTCAAATAGTGAGATCTTATTGCACTGACAACTGACATATGTCATTAACAGGAATTTTAAGATGAAAAGTAGTGCTCAATAGGTGGACATTTTTAGGTGATTCTGACAGTGAAGGGCTAATTTACAACTAGTGAACTTGTTTCTGAAAAACACTCGTTACACCCAAATTGTTAAGCCAATTGCGGGCGTAACTTACCCCTTTGCATGTCTGCACCCACTCCCCGTGACTGTTGAGGGCGAATGGGGCGACAAATGTTGGGTGTTTTTCTCGTTCTTCTTCAGCCTCAGCGAGTGCGCTGCCGGTGAAATCATCCATTTCGTTTCTGCAGAAGTGAGCAAAGTTGCGTAACACAACATAACTATGCTCTGCTATTTGCAAGATGGGCTAACAGTCAAGGGTGAGTTAGGCAGTATCCATACAGATGTTCTTAATAATACAAGTCATTAATAATTTGGTAATTCACAATATATTCACTAGAATTTACTGCTTTACAACATAGCCCAATGTTATAATTTCACAGCCAATGTTTATACTTTACAGACCAACTATATAATTTCACATGCCATCTTTAAAACTTTATAATTTCGCAGGCATTTTATAACTTTAGAGCCCATCATTATAATTTCATGGGCCAGTTCCATAACTTTACAGCCTAGTTGTATAACTTTAGTTAGGAGAGAAAGTATGATGGTGGATCAATTTTTGGTTATGCATGTTTTGGTCATAGTGAAAGCAGTCCGCAGATGTTCTTTTTGTACATGGTTTCCAAACCTCCTTGTGGTTTTCACTGATCATCTTTGTTGTACTTGTTAGTTGCTCTTATTCCAACATGGGGCGTAGAAAATCTTATTTCTTGTAGCTTCTACAGGGTGGAGTAACCGAAACCCTTGCCCAACACTCCTCAGTCGCCTCTAACGACATGCATAGCAGTTACTTTGAATCCTGGTATTCCAAACTAAAAGCCCTCTATTGATACGTCCTGGCTAATATTGAATGGGTGCTGGAAATAGACCCTCGGAAGACAGGTCAGTTTTACCCTACTAATGACAGTGCGTTGCTACGGTAATCCTGCTCAACTCGAGAGGAGCCGCAGACATTTGGTTCACGTACTAGGCTGATAAGCCAACGGCGCGAGGCTAAAGGTGAGGGATTACGGCCGAACGCCTCTAAGCCAAAATCCCGCCCAAAAGCAGCTCAGCACGAATGCAAAGGGAGGCTTCGACATGGTGGGGACCTGGGGCCCCCGCCCGGTCGAGCCGCAGAATGAGGTCTCTGCCGTCCGCTGATCAAAGCGGGCGGGAAGCTGCTCGATATTCACCCCATACGGCGATGAGGTATGAAACCATTTGTAGAAGACTTAGTTCTCGGTCGGGGTGCCCTAAGCAGTAGATCAGCTACCTCACTGCGAACTGCTGAGACTCGACCCTTGACCATGAGATATGTCCGCTCCCCAGGCGAACAACATCTCCGTGCAAGACCAGGCTTGTCCCCTGGTCAAATGCACTATTTCGAGAGGAATCACAGGCCGCTGACATTTGGTCCACGTGCTTGGCTGATAAGCTACCATCTGAGGGATTACGGCCAAACGCCTCTAAGCCAGAATCCCGCCCTAAATCTCAGCACCGCTGTGATGGGAGGCTACGACATGGCTGGGGCTTGCGTCTCAGCCCGGCCCGATCGAGCCGCAGAAATGCACCTGGCAAAATGCACTCCTGCCTCGCTCTTTGCCTCTGTCTGCTATCAGTCATTCCAATGGACGCAGAAGAGATGCAGTCCAGCGGACATTGCACCTCATGCCCTATTGTGACAACCTCCCGGGTGGCGGGGAATGCTAGGCGTACCATCACTGCAGATGAGCCGAGAAAATAAAGGGGGCAAAGAGATACCTCACTCACATGCATATGCTACGTTTCTAGCAGGACGTGACGATCCTGGGACAAAGTCACACTGGACTGCCTCTCTTCTGGGATAGTACAAACTAGTACATAGTCCATCATATCATTGCCAAACCCTATAGACACGAGTAGGGAAGACTCGATAGTCCTGCAAGACAACTTCCCAAGAGAGACAACTCTGACCAAAAACAACTGCTGCCTTGCAGTTAGGCTGGGGACAGCCAAAGGCTAAGGAGGGCAACCCTACAGAAACGCCTGTTGAAATCGGATGCACTGAGCCACAGGCTTAACAAAATAAAACAGTGCAACGTAAATATCGCTGTAAACAGCGTACGATGAAGAAGAATCCTGGTATTCAAACAGGCATGTTAATGTCTGTTGCTAGGTAGCCGAATGCTTCGGCTATATGTAGTGGGTATTTTTCAACTTCCTGCGGTTTACTAGGTCTGGGGAAATATACAAATAATTAAATTTGGGTAGATTTTTAACTATAAGTTTTGTCCGGGCAGTGGCAGTTAAGCCTACTCTTTTCGATTTCGAACTGCCACGGTATTTTTAACGTGCTCGACACTGAACACGGGAGTCCGATCTCACTACCCAGAGATCAGGGGAATTTAACCAGAAAATCCACGTGAAAAATTCCCGGTTTCAACCGTGATTCAAATCCCCGCCCACCGGCACTCTAGGCTCACACCTTACCCTGAGCCCCTCTAGCAGTTATAGTGTTACTATTCTGTGTTCTGTTTCAGGACCAGCTAAGACATGGGAGAAGAAACACAAGGCGATATATTTGAATCTAATGCAAAGAAAGTATGTGCGCCCAACCCACTGTCTGTACTATTGCACTGATAGTATCTGTAGCAATGTATTGCTACCTTTGAATGTTAACTCCATATATGAAATGACTAAACAACTACAGAGGTAGTGAGCTAACAAAATACAAATATTCATGAAATCTGTGGATACTTTTGAACTCACCCTTGTATTAATGTATGTAAGGCTCTAGAGACCAGTTGGTTCACAAAGTTAAACAAGAGTAAGAATAAAATCCAGAAACCTACTGACATGACAGTATTGATTACGTAGCATGCAGGAGACTTCTTCAATATTCACTCTTAAATATTTTAATGTTACCCTTGCAAATGTTGTATGGCACAGAGTGTTTAATTACCATAGTGGTAAGCACTCGCTTTTCACAGCTTTCCAGTCGACCCAGCTCTAAATAGATACTTGACTTACAGTTAGGGACGGAAAGGCAGCGAGGAAGGGAACTGGCTATGCCACCTCATAAACCAGCTGTGACATTGTAAAATGAAGTCTCTAACACTTCATCCCTGCAGCAGTGTTCTGCTATGGGACTATCTTGACATTTACTGTACAGGGTTGAATAATAATCACTCTAGTGATTCCCTTTTTTTCTCACTGTTTTCTAGAGTGTTGCCTTTGTTATCTCTCTTAATATTCTTCACCAAGTAATTTTCCACATACTAACTCTTCTCTTTCTTGCGTTCACATTTAGAGCATATTTGGTTATAATATTCAGTCTTGATTTGAGTGCATCTCCGATTTATCTCCACCATCTCTTCCTAATCTCGAGTTGTATTGGTTGTTGTCATGTTATTTGCAACAAATATATGTTTATCATCCCTTTTGGCTATCTTAAAAAACATATGCAATGAAGACATCTGTTGGCGAAATTATATTTATGACTATCTTAGTGATTTGTCATGCAGTGATACTGCACGGACCAAATCTAATGCATAGTAATTCTTGGAAACTTTGGATGAGACCTGATTTAATCTGTAGTCTTCTCGTCCTATTCTACTATGTGGTGTAGAAAAAAAATGTCATGTTGTCCTTTGATCCTCTGGGGTGCGGAGGTTAGCTGGTGAAGCTGATCTTTCAGCTGTCTTCATGTAACCTGATTCCAGTCTAGTCCTTAAAAGATGATTGATACTCTAGTTCCTTGCTAATGGTGATCTTCTCCCCTTCAGCAGACATGGTCAAACTATTACAACTGAAATACCTTTCCTGGAGTGAGGGTTTCAATTCCCTGCATATTATCTGGTTGTGGACCTTGCCATGTCTTGTTACATGGACAGCCTTCCTTAGGTCTAATTTCTCAGACTTGCCAGAATTCATCTATCATTCTGTAGACATGATCAAACCATTACAACTGAGACACTTTCCATTAGCTCTGGGCTCCAATACCAAGTTAGCCAGCTTTTTCGATAAGCAGTCTTTTTGTACATACTCACCTTTTCTCTACAATCTCTATTGTTAGTTGAAGCAACTCTTTCTTACTCTTTTCTCGCCTCTTCAGCAACTCCAAAAGTGTTCTGTGAATAGAATGCAAATATTTCTAAACACTATAAAAATACTAGCCTCCATTTGTGATGCAGAAATGAATACTTAATAAAAGATACCAAATACTCAAAAAATTATGTACATCAGTTACCAAAATTACTAATAAAAAAAAACAGGTTACTTTAAAATCTATTTGACCAGTAATAAGATTTGTCTATGTGTTATCAGTGTTCAAAGTGGTCCACTGGGGTATTTGTGTATGACAAGGACAAGAATAAAACCACAGAGAGCATATTGCAAGAGGTGACTAACTGTGTGACATGGCATAACACCGACCATGGTTAAGAGCAGCATTGATGGCATCTAACAGGCTTTGTGTCAACTTTGCCCTAGTGTTTGAGTCTATTAAGATGGACTCACACATCGGTTAACCCCCCTCCGCGACACAATGATAAGCTGATCGAGCCTAGCACGCCAAGCAGGAAATCCTCCTCCAGCTCCTGTCAGAGCTGGTACCCACACAAGGGCATTCGCCCGTGTAGAAGTATAGGTCGACTAAGACCATGACCAGAACTGTCATGGTGTGAACCCCAGAGAGAAGGCAAAATGGATTCTGACCTAAAATAACTTAGCTAAGAACCACAGAAGCTGAAATGGAAATCATGAATCATAGAAGGGGCACTGCATGAAGTATGGCTATTTATGAGATGGAGTGACCAATTCCTTACCCTTAGCTATCCTTCCAGTAAGCCAGGTACCCATTTACAGCTGTTTACAGTGTGTTGAGCAGAGTGATAGAACCCTATACCTTTACTGTGAGAAGAGAAGAGTTCTACCTCTACGCTACTGAGACATAATTATATTGAGGTATGTGTGTATTCCTATTTGACAAATTATGTTACGGTGAAATTTTGCTGGCATTTACAAGCAACAGCTACAACACTTACAGGGTCTTCTGCAAGTCACGCCGAAGTTTGAGCATTTTTTCATAAGAGACCTCATCATTCTTGCGGTTCTGGAAGGAAAGATGACATGAACATTTAAGAATAAGCACGATCAAGGTGACAGAGAATAAACAATCTGATTATTAGGTTATATAATAAAAAGAGTAGCAAAGTGGTAGAACACATGCTTATCATGACAAAATTAGTGTTTGACTTCTGTTGCGGCCTCATTCCAGGCAACCCTGCTATAAATGTGTACATGGTTTACTGAACGAAAGGCAATGAGTAAAGGGAACGTGCCATCCGCATTATAAAAGCTGAGGCCTTATGCATGAAGAACACTTCATTACTGACAGCAGTAAAATGATATAATCACAGAATATCAAGGGGAGGAAGACTAATGTCTGGTCAGGCAAAAAAGACATGTTAGTCAGGGTCAAGCAAAATATACTGGCCAAGAACCTCACCTCGGCTTCCTAGTAGCCCTCCCTGATAACGGGCTGTTTTCATGGCAACTTGGCTAACGAAGTGAGGGATCGACGTGATACCCGCAATAGTGAGCGACATGCAGATGAAGCAAAGAATAGCACAACCACCTGGAGGACCAGGGTCCACCTTCATCCGCATGCTCGGAATGCTATTGCAACCCACCATTTAACGTCCGAAGACTGAAAAAAAAACACCTCTCCGGCAGAGCAACCATCAGAGGGTTCCACTATGGGTTTGAACTGAAAAGAGTGGCGTCACACAGATCAAACTGGAGAGCACTGGTTTCTTCCTTATGTGCCATATATGGTGCTTAAAAAACATTGATTGAAAACTATTTCAAGACTATCAAGAACAGAACCCCTATAGACCTTTAGCTCAACCCAAAGGTTCCGTGAGACATTGGTTTTAGAAAGACTGGTCTAAAGAGGCTGAGATAGTCTAGTCTATCTCATGATTAGGAAAGTCTAGTATAGCTCAGGGGCTGAGAAAGACTAGTCCAGCTCATTTTTGGAAAATTCTACCCTAGCTCACGAACTGGGAAAGTCTGGTCTTTGAGCTCAGCTATGATGACTCTAACTCAAGTTAAATGAAAGATAATCTTGTGATCTAAAGGCCTCTGCGTGAATATAAGTATATTTAAATACGTATGTTCAGAAGTTTCCATAGCATTAACCCGGATGTTTTTACATAACATTACTAGTCGCTGTCATTAGACAGACCAGGGTGTTTCCACGGGGAAACTTATTTTTTGTTATCAGGCAGGTCACGAAACTAAGCACATTGTAAAGGTTAAGAAGAATGGAACAGAACAGAGTCTCTGCACATTACTACATATGTTCCAAGTGAAGCATCGGGCTACCACTACAGCCAGCCTTTTACAAGAAGCCTGAATTCTTTATTGCAGTGATCTTTCATAGCAATGGTTTTTAAATGATGAGGTTGCCAGTCCCAGCTACAACCATCTTAGGTTATTATATAAAACCTTTGCTATTGTCACTGTTCTCAGACAAACTCAATGGCCAGCTTTATCTGAGCAAGGCACACCCTTTCAGCATCAGACTGAGCTCTTTTTGCAACAACTGACAATGCTAGTAAAATCCTTCTTTCCCGGGGGCCATTTAAATGTAACACTGTGTGTGAAAATAAACAGCGGATACCATTATTTGGCAAAGGGCGAGAGCCCAAGTGGAATCGAAGCAAAATCTAGTGTGTGAGCTACCTTTCTGGTCTGCATCTTTTCAGTCCGCCTTCGGAATGCAACATACGGGTTATTCGTGGTGGTCCCATCTCTTTTTTCACTTTTCACAGTTGCAATCAATGGCCTTTGCTGAAAGAGAACAAGAAAATAAAAAAAGTGAAAATATTAACTAATATTTTGAAAAACATTGTGTGTACAAATTAAGCTGTGGTAATTCAAATTTATGAGTGGACCTGAATGTATTACAGTAAATTTTATATTACTTTTATCACTGTACTAGTTTTGTGCCGCAGTGGATATACTTCGACTGTATAAGTGACTTAAGGTGACTGAATGTTAAGATAGATTCACATTTTAGTCCAGCTGAATTTAGTAGATTTGTGTCTTAGTCCAAAACAAGTACAGCAACTCCATATGTCAAATATCTTTCTTTTCTTCAATATAAAATCAATGAATATTTAACAAAATGAGCTAAAATTATGATATAAAGACAAATAACTATATTATTTACGTATAAAAATATATATTAGCATGAAGTGATAAATGTCAAAGAGTGTACAGAAAATACAACATAATATTTGCAGTGTATACTTACCATGTGAACTATATTTCTGTATATCAAGAGCATTACTTTTTTTTATTGTGATTCAGACTAAGTCTTAATCGTACTTGTATTAAATATCCACATCTAATCCAGATGCATATCATTGGCCTTATCAAATAGTAAGTCATTTCTCTGACATGTTCCAATTCCATTGCACAAATGATGTCAAGTTTGAAAACTCACCATATTTGTAAATATAGACCTCACGGGTTAAATCTACATGAATAGAAAGGTATGCATCCAATAGACATTCTGCCAGTTTTTAGATCAGTTTAATTATGTAAATCTGGTTGCTAAGCGACGAGAGAAACCTGAGAAGACCTCCAGGTGTATGAGAGAAACAGAGGATAAGCCTTATTGTGACAAAATATATTTAAGACAGACTGCCAATAGATGTGGTTATTTGAGATAGAACAACGAAGGATACCAGCACTGACCATTTTCAGCCGTTTGTTCAGCCAGTAGTCGTAAACTGCTATTATGAGGTCATCGTCTTCTTTCAACAGTAATTTGGCTTCTTGGAGTGTCACCACCTGGATGAAGAACATAAAACAACAAAAATATAATGTGAAATTGACATTAAAATAACAATATGAACTTAACCAAGTACAGATTAGTAACGAACAAAGTTTCACAGCGAGCCTGCATCAACAGATGTTTCATCCCATTCTTTGTGTCGATGGCTGGCCAGATGAAATGGCTAAGAACATGATAACAATTATACCTGGATATTTAAACAACTACAAGACTTGAACTTTGCAGGGGACATAGTCCCCATATCTTATAGCCAACTACAAATACAGTAGAAGAAAAGACAAATTAAACAGAATCTCCCAGTAAGTAGGGGTAAAGTGTCACACAGAAATAGCAAATGTATAATTAAACGCAGCCAAGAATACAGCTTCTATTAATCATAAAAATATCATTGGATGAGGTAGAGAGCTTCACATACCTAGAGATGATCAGAATAATCCAAGTGGCGTAGAAGAGGATGCAAAAGTGGCCTTTGTCATGTTGAAAACCAAATGGAACTCTAAAATGATCAAAATGCATGCCAACCTAAGGATCCTTTAACTCCAATGTGAAGTTGGTACTTCTATATGGAGTAGAACCATTGTGGATGACAAAACTCAATTTAAAGAGATTGCAAGGCATTATTTGCAAAACCATGAGAAAAGAGTCTGAGCCTACAGTGGTTCATCATGGTTACAAACAAAAGATTATGTTGGTCTCATGCCCAACCTTCCCTATTTGGCTGCCTCATCCTGCATGGAACCACTTGGGTGTCTATGCGAGTCTGGTGAGGGACACTCAGTAGAGTAAGCAGATGATGGTGATGATAATCTGCATTGTAAACAAATCTCACTTGAATTTCTTCTTTTAAATTCAGACAAATTAGTAGAGGTCAAACAGTACAATCATATGTTGCTAGAAAAACATTATGTATATATATTATGTCAAATAAAATGTGATTCATGGTAATGCATGAACAGCTAACTGACATAGAAAGTGTAAAATAGTCTTAGATTTATATCGAACCAATATTACATGATTGCAAGTCCTGATAGTATTTGAGAGAAAGGTTGATTAAAATGTAAGACAGCTTTCCCAGAAAATACATTTTCAACAAACAACTGCTGTGTTGCAGGAATGCTGAGGACAACCAAAGGCTAGGGAACAGATGTATAATGAACATGGATATGCTGACTTAGGCATCCCTGCCGTCCCAAGTGCAACACAGCTGGTCTCACAAAGATAGCCACAGACATATCATCTTGAGGCCATTGATGTGAATGTGTGATAGTGAACACAGCCAGTCTCACAAAAATAGACAGACATATGGCTTTGTTGGGGTCATTGATGTGAATGTCTGATGGCGAACAACACAACTGGTGGTCTCACACAAAGAATCAGAAATGGCTTTGCTGGGGTCATTGATGTGGATCACCAGAGTGGTAATCAGGACAAACAGAACAGGGCCACTGCAACCAACAAAGCATTTCATAAAAGGTGACTAAAGAGGGTTGTGCTTAGGGCTGGCAATCTCAAAAATCATTACCATTATAATCAGCCACCCCAAAAGCTCCAATAAAGCCTTACTGTACAGGGACCTGTTGCAGTGGTAGCCTATGCTTCACATTGGAGCAAAAAGGTGAATTTTTTGTAAATTCTTGGAAACCGACACTTTAAAAATGGTCAGCTGCAGTAATGGCATTAGCTTTACATTGGATAGAAAAGGTGGATGATGATTGATGTCAAACAAAGAAGCAGTAGACAATTAAACAAAGAAATCACTTGCAACAACAACATAAATGTGGTTGCTGAAGAGAAGGCTCCACATTCCATGAACAGCTAAGAAATCTAAAGCAGCCTACCTGCTGTCCGCTACCCTTTTCTAATCTGTCCATCATCTCCTCAAACTTAATCGGAGTGATCTCCATCTTTTTACTCTGTTCACTCAGCCAGAAACTATCCTCGCTGTCCATGTCGTAGTCGGGAATCTCTTGATCCATGTTGAAGGCTGGATAAAATGTGTGCACAGAATATTAAGATAATATTTCTAGTAACAATAGCAAAGTCTGTAACATAGACAATATTATAGCTTGTAAGAATGACAAAACCATAGCTTGTAACAAAGACAATACTATAGCTTGTGAGAATGACAGCTTGTAACAATGACAACACCAAAGTATGCAACATTGAAAGAACTATGTGACTCTGAACAAAATTAACACTGACAATACCATAGTCTGCAACTCTAACTTTGCAGTAGTGCAAGTACACAGTCCTGTATCAGAAAAGCCCTACAAATAAATGGCTTCCCTTCAATTAGGTTGTACACATACCAAAGCTCATAATTGGTGTTTGGCACCAAACAAGGCTAGATGTGAAACACACTCAACTAATTTCAAAACAAAGTTAATATAACTTCTAATTTAGGACCCCAAAAGGACAACATTATGTGTCTTTCATCATGCAGCAAGTTCTTTGTGCGAAGCATCAGTCTCTGTGTAAGATTCTCAATTTTTAGCTAGTTCACCCACCTATGTCACTGTCATTGCAGAACATTGTTATAACTCTGCCTTGTTTTCTGGGCAGCATATCCCTCAGCATTGTTTTTGTCTAAACAAATTTAGCCAATGTATTTTAGTTTCCTAGTAGTAATGAGCTTTCGAAGCAATTTTGTTCTGCATTCAGCTTGTTTGGAATGTTCTTCTTCTTCACTATCCATGGTATTCTGAGAACCTTTTGTATAATTTTTGATTGAATTACATTTTGTGTATGTTTCTCATCCATATGTTGTCATAGGGAAGATGCATGCCCTGTAGATTTGTATTTTTGTTTGTTAGTGTTCTGCCCCACACTCCCCATTTTTATTTAACCTATGCAACCCCAGTCATTCTTCTTGATTTCATTTTGACAGCCTCCATTATTGCTTATAATGGAATCGAGATAAAAATGTGTTACTTTTTCTATTTCTTATTTTCCTAAGGTAACTTTTCTTTATCGGTTGTCATTATCTTGATTTTACTGATGTTCAAGTGGAGATTTTGTTTTTAAATGTGTTGAATAACAGACAGGATAATCTGTTTTAGTCATTTCAAAGTCCTTGAATAGATGACTAATGTGTCTTTATTGCTTCTACATGTGCAAGTGTTTACCTTATTCAGATAATTTTAATGTTTGAGGTAACGATGCCTCCAAACCTCTACCTGCTGAGTAAGTCTATAGCACCAGCAAGCAGGACTTTAGGAAGATCAAGAAAATGATGGATTGATGGTGCCAAAGATACACTACATAAGTAGCCCCACAGCAGACACTGCTGTCATAGATGAAGTGTTAGAGCAGGGTGCCCTCAACCAGCAGGATAACCTATCAAAACTATTGAAATACGGGAAGGCTGCAGTACCAAATATAATCTTGCACAGAAAATGCAACGTTCAGAATTATCATAGAGTAATCTAAAGAGTGGCAAATGCCTCTATATTTGAACTTTATAGATTTCAAAAAGGCATTTGATAGTATAGACCAAACAGCAATTTGAAAAATATTGAAGCGTTATGGAACACCAGATAAATTTATAAGAATTATATGAGATTTCTATGAAGAGGCCACATGTAGAATAAACCACAAAAGAAAATTGTCATACCCATTTACAGATCAAATTGGGGTCAGACAAGTAGTTCTTGCAATCTCCAACAATTTTTCTGATGGCCATGGACTGAGCGAAGGGGGTAAAAAAAGGGGTTGAAAAATAGGAATACAGTTGACATTTCATAAGCGACTGGAAGACCTCGATTTTGCAGGTGATGTATGTATCCTGTCACATAAGCAGTAGGGCATTCAAGGAAAGATAAGACAAACATATGAAGGTGGGATTGCAGATTAGTGAGAAAAAAAAACCCAAAGAAAATGAAAATAAATAACAAACAAAGAGACCCAATAAAGATTAAAGGTCAGAAAATTAAAGAAGTGCAAAATGTTACCAATCTGGGAAGCAACATTGATAAAGATGAAAGAACGAACCACGGTGTTAATCCCAGGATTAACAAAGATTTACTGACAACTATCTTCGCTCCATACAGAACTTAGCAGCATGAGGTCAAAGATGCAGCAGTGAATAAGCTCACAGTAGCCAGAGACCTATTGCTGACCAAGAACACATTCCACCTACTAATGGTGGCCTTGGAAGCAAACTGTAAGCATGCAGTCTGGCTAAAAGAATTGTGATTGAAGAGAAAAGGCAAACCCAGTTCTAAAAACAGTTGTGCTTAAATGGGATTTGTCGGACAAAATATGCAGATATCACAGCCTCGCTGTAATCCGAAACAACATTCTTTTCAGGACGAGTGTTAAAAAAGATTTCAATAAAGTATAAGATTGTTTAACACACGTGTAAAGTTGGCATGGTATGTGACTAAGAGCATCACATCCAGACTGAACACCTACCTTCATTAACAAGTATATTCTGCACATACTTCGTATTCGATTACCAAAGTAATGGCAAATTTGGATATGTGGTTAACCTTTACTACTATGGGGCTGTTATTATAGCAGACAAAAAGCCCCAGTTTGTGCACCTGAGGCTGAAAATTTGACTGATGTTGACATTGACATTATCATATATAACACAACTGGTGCGCCATACAGAAATGCGAAAATGCGGCTCATTTGATAATACACAATCAGCACTTCCTTACCTACCAACTTTAGTCAGGAAAGTGTAGATTGACTTTGATAAGCAGAGTTTTAAAAGGATATATTCTTATTTTTCAATCAGTGTGCCCATTATTGGGGATGGTGAAGTAAGTTGTTGTAGAAGATCTTTGTCAGGTAGTTCAGTTTAGTTCGTTCATATAGATGTAATAAATACTTTTGAAGTGAAAACAAACAGCTAGTAAAGCCTTAAAAAGAACAGTAATAATATTTTGTTGTGATTATATGAGGAACGACGTTCCCCAATCAACGCGTCTAAATGTTTCTGCTTTATTTTTATAAATTTTCACCATATTCTTGTATCTCAGAAACTAACACACACACAACAAAAACAATAACACCAGCAAGTTCTTTATTAATTTATGTCTCTATACAAATAAATCAAATGTATGGGCCAAGTAATAAAAAGGTTACATGCTCCCAAAGTCAACAACCATAGTAAAATATGACGTGCTGAAAATTAGTACAGCTGCAGGGGAAATTACGTCAATTTGTTTGTGCTGCCTGGTGAATGTTAAAAAAAATGACAACCAATAGAGCAGAGATTGGAGGAGAAAGTGGATAGAACACAATCTCAGAAAGAAGCCAAACAGTATAATCAGACAAGTGCTGGTTTGGAACCCACAGGAAAAGAGACGAGTGGGCAGGTCAAGAAACACCTGGTGGTGAACAGCCAAGTAGGAAATCGGTTCAATCATGGTCTCGTGAACGGAACATAAGAAAACGGGACAAAATAGGAACAGATGTAGAGCAGCTGTTGTTGCTCTATGTTCCAAGGGGAACCAGACTGATACATGATGATGATTAAATTTGAAGAAAACTATAAAAATAACCTAAGAAAATGTATATGTGCTAATATACACCATATAAAAGACTTTCAATATACGTTTATATTACTTGGACTGCATCTTCTCAGACAGGACAATCTTTGAAAGGGTACAATGACATACTGACATGTGAAAAGGGTGCACGGGACAAAAAAGGTTGAAGACCCGTGTGTTAGAGACTTTATTGAGATTGCATGAGGTTATAACTTGTTTATGAGGTGAAATGGTAGCTATCACATGCATCTCTAGCGATACATATTTTTTGGCCAAAGTGCACTTGCAAGCATAAATTAGACTAGATTCCTCATTTTCATTTCTGCGATTTCAGGATTTTGACAGTGCTCTGGTTCCTCACTTGTTGAACAAGTGGTAATTATTATTAATGAAACATTGACAATTATTAGAATTTTATACTTACAAGTTTCTGGTGATAGTAGAATTGTTGTGATCTATAGATATAATAATTGTATGCAGGGGGTTCCTTGATTGTCCCTTTCGCTCCAAGTGAAGCATAAGGCCATAACTCTAGCAGATACCTTTACAGTAAGCCTGTATACAAGCATTAGCAGTCATGGTTTCAACAGCAATGATTTTAACACAATGTGGTGAAATCCCCCCAAAGACAACCCTCTTTAGTCCCCTTTTGAGGAAGGTGGCTGCCAGAAGGTGAATCATACTTTAGTGGCTGACATCTCACTGTGGTGTACCAAGAAATGAGAAGACAGATCGTCTTGCAAATAGGAGACTGAACAAAACACTGAAATTACATACTTTGAGAAAAAGAGAACTATTCAGGCTGTCAGAAAAGAACAGAACCAACCAAGCGCTGACTATCACACTCTTACAATAGGGGACAGTAGGCAAAATGAACACATGTACTTTGACTGTGTGTCTCACCACTGTGCACATGTAGACTTTATTAAGAAACTATTGAACGTGTTTTTCAGGACTATCTCATGTATGACTAAGAAAGATACACTGGCCAAATGATTCAATACTAAACTCAAAACCACATAGCCAGAGGAACACCAAACAATGGTTTTTTCATAATAAGAATAGGTCTAATGGTGTAAACATTCAAGCGCGTGATCACAATAAAAAGCCATCTTTTATGAGATGAATGGAAGGTTACAGTGGTCCCATTCTCTTCAAAATGGAAACCACTAGGATGATGGGGGTCCTATTATCCCAAAGGTTTCCAAGGATAAAGAGGCTAAAAAAGGCGGACAGATATATTGTGAAGTATCACTTGAAAATGTCTTGATAATTTTATACACAAACTCGCATATTTGAAAAACGCACCCTGTATGTGGATGTACTGCTTGGATGATTTGTAGTCATCTGGATACAAGGTAAAGTACCGATCCGAAATGTCCTGCACTTCTGGAATCGGGATAACCAATGCTTCAGATGATCCATAGACCTGCTGAGCTGACAAGGCCCGCTGGAGATGATGTTCCTATTGAGGTGAAGAGAAACAAGAACGTTTACAATAATGTTATGAATGCTTCATATTTCTGAAAAAAGAAAAGCAAACAGCAAAGTTTTGATATTGAAAATGAATGTCAGCACATATTATACTTTTACACTTCACTTACGTAGGAACATTCTGCTACAATATTCACAAATGAATTGTTAAAACAAAGTTGATCTGCATATATCTTCAGAATGCATTCGTTTATGGCTGCTCTTGCATCCTTTGAATACCCTCAACTTAACCTGGAAGACAGCAGATATTTATCTTAATCATTTCTCCAGAGAAAACTTCCTTAGGGGACCATTGAGCCTTTTCTATAAAACCAATGGTCAATCTACACCAAGGGTGGGCAACTTATGACCATTGTGCTAGATGCGGCTAGCAAGACAACAAAAAATCTGGCCTGCAATCCTTAATCTAAACATCATATCACATACAAATGATTCAAGTGGATATCTGATGACATGTAGAACCATACAATTTTAATAAATGCATCACTATATATCTATATATCATCAGTTTTGTCAATGTGCTAATGAGTACTGGCTACAGCTCAGTGAAAGCGTTCAGACTGCAGCTCAAACAGGAAACACCAAGCAAATGCACAATGGTTTTTTTGCACTGTGGTTTTTATTTTGCGCCTGTCGGCCCAGTGCATCCGACTTCAGCATGCATTTTATGTAAGGGTCTGCTTCCTCCTGCATTTTCTAAGGGTTTGCTTCCCCAGGGTAACGGCCGGTGCTGTGATGGGGATCGAAACCCAGCACCTTTGGTTTGTGAGCTGTGCCACTTAACCACTAGGCCACACTGTCCCCTAGTACAATGATATAAATAAAGCTATTCAACCTGTAGGTAGGAAAACAGTGCACCACTCAAAATCACCAGCAAAAAAATCAGAGACAAAGGAAAGCAGATGGAACATTGAGTCAAGCACTATTATGAGCTCTACTAATGTGACAATATAGTCAATCCCGTAGCCCCTGACGTTATCATAAGCTTTCCCAGTAAGGATTAGTTGAGCATCAAACCATCATTAGAAGATCT
Source organism: Ariolimax columbianus (assembly GCA_036924085.1). Taxonomy (NCBI): domain Eukaryota; kingdom Metazoa; phylum Mollusca; class Gastropoda; order Stylommatophora; family Arionidae; genus Ariolimax; species Ariolimax columbianus. The sequence continues at coordinate 25,144,173 of JAVGWX010000014.1, forward strand.
TAATAAAACCATTGACAGCTTGACAGAGTACCTTCTTCTTTGATTAACTGATGTTATGCTTTATGAGTTTTATGAAGAAGATTTTGCATTTCAGATCTTTGTCGGGGATCAAGATGCTGAGCAGTGCATGAGCTGCAGCGGTCAGCGACCCAAAGCTGACTGCTAGCATCTGGGCCAGTGAACCAGAGCTGCCAAGACCCTTCTACACCACACAGTGATCCTGGATAACAGGCTGCAACAGAGCAGACTGGCTAATGAGAAGGGATCGAAGAGACAAGGCAACCCGTACTAAAAATGCCTGCTGAAGTTGGATGTGCTGGACTGAAAGGTGCAAATATCGCAGTCAAGCTGTAAACTACGACATGGCCCATTCTGTTCTCTGGACTACATTCTGCTACTTGCAAAACACTTTCCAAGGTCTCTGTCGGCCGCGCTGAGTATGAAGATCTTTGTCTGTCCATCTATGTCAAGTTTGTCTATGCTGTCATTTTCTAGTTTGTATTCTTTCTCCTGCTCAACATTCTGTCCACATGGGTTGTTTGATGAGTGTCTTTGCTTATTTATAACTCTGTAAATAATGAGTCTGGAGTGTGCAATGTAGATTCCACTGCCCCCCCCCCCCCTCTTTCGCTCACTGATGCCAATCCATATGTGCACTCATGTGTCCAGGAGTTGCTAGGTTACTGCTTCTTGAGCTCCTGCAGAACATGAGTTTTGTGTTCTGCTGCTGACTGCTCACTTTTCTTCATTATCTCTGGTACCTTCAAGATTATTTTGGAACTGTCCTGGCTCCATGTCGATGGTTCTAGAATGATTGCTTCGCAGTTTTTGATTTCGGCTTCAAGAACATCTGCATGTTTTCTGTGGATGTCTTTAGCCAGATGGTCGGGATATCCTTAGTAGTCTGTTTTTAGTTCTCTCTTGGAACTTCTGGTGCAGAGGGTGGACAGGTAGTATCTTTAGTTTTTCAAACTGAGTAAGGGATTTGTATTTTCTCCTTATTTCAAGGGGCTTAATATTTTCCACAATTTTCCCTAGCTCTGTAATAGGAGTGCTTTTCAATGTCCCAAGGGTAATTCTGTGACCCATATTTTGGGCTGTTGCCCAAATGCTAAATGCATATTCCACGATTGGTCTGATTGCACCAGTGTAGACTTACTTGAGGATTTATCAGTCTTTCATCACAGGGCTGAAGAGCCTGACGGGCCTGTAGTTTTTTAGAATCTTGTTTGCCTTTTTATGATTTAGAAATAGGTTGAATGTGAGCCTCCTTTCGGTGTGCCGAAACAGTACCCTCATGCCAGCTCTGGTTACAAATTCCAACGAAGAACCTTTTGCATATGAGGCTGAGGTGTTTGAGGAATTCATCTGCCCCTGGTGCTTTTTTCTCTTTTAGTTTCCTAATTTCATCTTCTAGCTCCTGTAGGGGTGAACTTCATCATCATGAATTCTGTGTTTGTGCTGCGGTTTTTTAGGAGTGCTCTGATATGTGTTCTTAATTCTTAAACTCTATCTCTTAAAACTTGCATCTCACTTTCTGGCTGATGTTCTGGCCATTAGATCTGCTGCCGCCTTGTTCGTCACCTGTCCCACAGTCATATGTAACATGATTTTGGTTTTATGTCTTGTCGCCTTTAGGGTTTTGGTGAGATTCCAGGCAGCGACCGGATCCCACCTGATTTGATCAAGCGCTTAAGGATGCACTATTGCAACCACTGTATACATTGTTATTAGAGTGATGGAAAGTGGTCACTATACCTCAAGATATGAAAGATGCACAGATAGTAACATACAAAAGCAAAGGTGATAGAAGTGACTATAATAACTTGACACAGTGTATCCGGATTCCGTGTGGATTCAGGTCTGGAAGATCAACAAGCGACGTGATTTTTTCTTCTTCAACAACTCCAGGAAAAGTCAGGTGAGCAAAATCAGCCCTTTTATATCATACCCATCAACCTGATAAAAGCATTTGATTTGGTTAGTAGGGATAGACTCCTCAAAATCCTTTATAAAATAGGCTCCCCAAGCAAACTGCAATGACTAATAATATATTTCCATGAATGCATGAAAGGAAGTCCAATTGGTATTTGCAATGGTGTTAGTCAAGGCTACATCCTGGTCCTAAATCTTCTTTGCTCTGTTACTGGAGCATGCATTTGTTAATGCAAATGAAGGTATCTGCTTTCACACTAGGTTGAGTGGTGGGCTGTTTGACCTTGCAAGACTCAGTGACTTGCTTTTTGTTTATTATGCTGCAATTATCACCCATGGCCAACAAGAACTTCAGAGCTGGATAGATCACTTCTCCCAGGTGTGCAACAATTTTGGTCTCACAATAATTCTCAACAAAACAAATGTACTGGGGCAGGAAGTTGATACTATGTCAACTCTTAGCATAGATAATTATGAACTGGCAGCTGTGCATCAATGCACATATCTGGGGTCCCTCATCAGTGACAAGCTATCTCTTTACATACACCCAAGAATTAAGGACTGCTGCAAGGAGAAAAAAAATGAGACAGGTGGAAAACTTTAAAGAAACACTAAATTGAAACCCACCAATATCCAAGACTGACACAGAACCAGCAAAAAAAAACCCTAGAAGTAAATTTTAATCCACCAACAAGCACTCAAAACTATGGAAAAATGGGAAAGCTGCTGGAATCCCTATAGAAACCATAAAAGGGACATCTCAACCACTACAGAGATACTACATGAGCTCTTTAAGAAGGTATGGGAACAAGAGGTCATTCCCAAAAAGAGGGAATTATCAAAATCAGCACATCTGGCTTTACGTAGTAACTGATGAGGAATAATACTCCTGGCACCGAGTGGAAACGTCCTGAGGAGGATAATGATTGATTGTATTCAAGGTGCTTTAGAAGGAAAACAGAGAGAACAGGCAAGATTTCAAGCAAGAAGATCTTGCACAGATCAAATAACAACACTCAGAATTTTCATAGAGCAATATAAGGAGTGGCAAATACTTCTGTATTATGAACTTATATAGATTTTAAAAATCATATGATAGTATAAACTGAAGAGCAATTTGGAAAATATGATGCATTATGGAATATTAATAATTTTTAAGAATTATACAAAACTGCTAAGAAGAGATCACATGTAGAATAATCCACAATGGCAAATTGTCAGACTCATTTACAGTTCAAACAGGAGTCAGATATGGCTGCCTACTATCTATAAATCTGTCTCATGGTCATGTACTAGGTGGTGCAGTAAACAACAGAGGGAAGAAAGACAGGAACACAGTTGACATTTCATAAGCAACTGGAAAGATCTAGATTTTGCAGATGATATGTGTGGGAAAAAAACATGAAAAAAAACTTGTAAAAGTTGATTAAGGTTGAGTTTAATCAAAATTAAAAAATGGGTATGGTCAGATACCGCACCTAGACGAGAACACAAACAAAACCTACGTTATGACCAATAGGCCTTCATCAGGGACAACAATACTGAACTAACAAATCAACATATAAGAAAAAATGGTCAACATCTGTTTCTGATAGTGGACCCAGTCTGTCTAAGCGACTGGTAGGGCCAGATTGATTGAAACTGAATCGAAGCGGTCAAACACAAAGTGGGGGAATGTGCCGGATAAGCCAATGGTGGTCAAATAGTGGTCCAGATCGGAGAACAAAGAGAAGGGAATTTAAGCCGGGAGGGCGCGAGATTGATATAGGAGGGAGGGGGGGGGGACTGATAGAAAAAAAAGGGGGGGGGGGCAAAGGAAGATAAATAGATGGGGGCCAGTGTGAGGGTTTAAGAAAAAGTATGGAAGATATTAATGCCATGTGGTTGGAGACGGCCCATACTAGAGATAAGTCTATTCTCAAGGGCGAATCGATGACGATCGTCAGAGAAGCACGAAACCAGACCCGGTGCTCAGGACCATTGAAGTGGCTGGCAATTGGGGAACCAGTGCGGTTGCGGATGTCGTTGAGGTGTTGGCGGAAACGCTCTCGCAGTTCCATACCAGTTTCCCCAATGTATGTCATACCACACTGGCGGCAGATGATAGAATAGATGAGGTTACGAGAATTGCAAGTGAATCCCTCTTTGATGAAGAATTCTGCTTTAGGAACGATGATGGAGCGAGAAAGGATGACATGAGGGCAGGTAACACAGCCACGTGTATTTTTGCACGGCCTGGTGCCTGGGAGGCTATGAGGGCTGGTGTGTAGGCGACTACTGACCAGCAAGTCCCTCAGGTTCCTGTCTCGTTTGTAGGCGACAAGGGGAGGATCGGGAAAAACTTTACAAATGGCAGGATCAGAGTGAAGAATAGGGAGATGGCGGAATAGGATATCCCGGACAGAGACGCAATGAGGGTGATAAGTGAGAACGAGTTTCACACGGTCAGAGGGAGGGCGGTGAGTGGGAGTAAGGGAGTCTCGACGGGAGATAAGAAGAACCCGCTGAAGGGCGGAGGAGAGTGTGGTCTCAGGGTAGAGTCGCTTGCGGAAGAAGTCAAGCATCTCGTGGGCCCTGAGAAGGAAGTCGTCGTCATCCTGACATAGGTGTCGGAGTTGGGAGAAAGAAAGCGAATCGCGGCAGGATTGAGGATGGGAGGAAGTGTAGAGGAGGTAGTTGTGGGCGTCAGTGGGTTTGTAGTAGACAGTGGTGGAGAAGCCTGAAGCGCAGATAAAGACAGTGATGTCCAGAAAGTGGACAGACGTGAGGGAAATGTCAGACGTGAACTTGATCGAGGAATGGAAGTCATTGACAAAGTTGATAAAGTTTAGGAGATCCTTCTCCAACATGTCAGTAATGCCAATCCCATCGTCGATGTATCGATAATACATCAAAGGAAAGGGACCCTGGAATTGAAGCCAGATCAAGTGTTCCAGGTGACCCATGAACAGGCATGCGCAGCTGGGGCCCATAATTACACCGCTGATATGGTCGAAGAACTGGCCAGATGATATATGTATGCTGTCACATAAACAGTATGTCATGCAAGAAAAGATAGACATACTAACATTTGAAGCAGCAAAGGTGAAATTGCAGATTAGTGTTTAAAAAAAAAGAGGAAGAAAATGAGAATAAATAACACGTAAAGAAATGCCACAAAGATTACTGGTCAGATAATTGAAAAATTTCCCAATTTTACCTATCTTGGATGTAACATTGATAGGATAAAAGAACAAACCAAGATGTTAATGTGAGGTTTAGCAAGGGCAGATTTGCTTTCAACTATCTTCGCCCGATATGGAACTAGACAGCATTCTCCACGAAGAATAAGATTATGCTGTTTAAATACTAACGTTAAGTCGGTTCAACTGTGTGGCTCAGACACATGGCACGTGACTAAAAGTATCATATCCAGACTGCACTGACTTTTATTAACAAGTGTCGTCATCATACTTACTTGGAATCCTAGTATTCAAACAGGCAGGTTATGCCTACTGCCAGGTAGCTAAAGGTTATACGGAGTACACTCTTTATTTTGCAATGTTCACTTCCAGCTACTTATTAGGCCTTGGGAAAGGTATTGCATATTAGGTAGTAATTTCATTACCTATTCCTAATTTTGTCTCAAATGCGGCTAACAGACTACTTTTATACATTTTGAACTGCCAAGGTTGTTTTATGTGTATATCGTCTACAGCGGGTTTACATGATTATTGTCAATCTCCAATACGACGACGGTAGTATCACTTTCATTGAGACCAGGTAAGCTTGAAACATGTGGGATTATAAGCTCCACTATTTTGTGGTTTCTTTTCTTGATAGGCAAGCGCCTTTACCTCTCAACTGCAATGATCCCCTGTCTTGCATACCTCGTGTTACATGACCAGAGTTAATTGGAAACAAAGATGTGTGTGAAAGAATACAACAAATTGACGAGAATAAGTGGGGATGGATAAGACACACTCACAGAAAGAAGTCAAGACAGCATAGCCAGATATGTGCTGGATTAGAACCCATTGGGAAAGAGATGAGTGAGATGGTCAAGAAACACATGGGGACGCACAGTCACGTTCAATCAGGGTCTCATGGGCAGAACTCAACAAAACGGTACAAAATAGAAACAGATGAAGAGCATCTATTGGTGCTCTATGTTCCAAGAGAAACCAGATGGTTAAATGGTGAACTAAAGATATGTTCCTTGATCTAGTAATGTAACTAAAGATCAGCTCCTTGATCTAGTAATGTAACTAAAGATCAGCTCCTTGATCTAGTAATGTAACTAAAGATCAGCTCCTTGATCTAGTAATGTAACTAAAGATATGTTCCTTGATCTAGTAATGTAACTAAAGATCAGCTCCTTGATCTAGTAATGTAACTAAAGATCAGCTCCTTGATCTAGTAATGTAACTAAAGATCAGCTACTTGATCTAGTAATGTAACTAAAGATCAGCTCCTTGATCTAGTAATGTAACTAAAGATCAGCTCCTTGATCTAGTAATGTAACTAAAGATCAGCTCCTTGATCTAGTAATGTAACTAAAGATCAGCTCCTTGATCTAGTAATGTAACTAAAGATCAGCTCCTTGATCTAGTAATGTAACTAAAGATATGTTCCTTGATCTAGTAATGTAACTAAAGATCAGCCCCTTGATCTAGTAATGTAACTAAAGATCAGCCCCTTGATCTAGTAATGTAACTAAAGATCAGCTCCTTGATCTAGTAATGTAACTAAAGATCAGCTCCTTGATCTAGTATTGTAACTAAAGATCAGCTCCTTGATCTAGTAATGTAACTAAAGATCAGCTCCTTGATCTAGTAATGTAACTAAAGATCAGCCCCTTGATCTAGTAATGTAACTAAAGATCAGCCCCTTGATCTAGTAATGTAACTAAAGATCAGCTCCTTGATCTAGTAATGTAACTAAAGATCAGCTCCTTGATCTAGTAATGTAACTAAAGATCAGCTCCTTGATCTAGTAATGTAACTAAAGATCAGCTCCTTGATCTAGTAATGTAACTAAAGATCAGCCCCTTGATCTAGTAATGTAACTAAAGATCAGCTCCTTGATCTAGTAATGTAACTAAAGATCAGCTCCTTGATCTAGTAATGTAACTAAAGATCAGCTCCTTGATCTAGTAATGTAACTAAAGATCAGCCCCTTGATCTAGTAATGTAACTAAAGATCAGCTCCTTGATCTAGTAATGTAACTAAAGATCAGCTCCTTGATCTAGTAATGTAACTAAAGATCAGCTCCTTGATCTAGTAATGTAACTAAAGATCAGCCCCTTGATCTAGTAATGTAACTAAAGATCAGCTCCTTGATCTAGTAATGTAACTAAAGATCAGCTCCTTGATCTAGTATATAACTAAAGATCAGCCCCTTGATCTAGTAATGTAACTAAAGATCAGCTCCTTGATCTAGTAATGTAACTAAAGATCAGCCCCTTGATCTAGTAATGTAACTAAAGATCAGCTCCTTGATCTAGTAATGTAACTAAAGATCAGCTCCTTGATCTAGTATATAACTAAAGATCAGCCCCTTGATCTAGTAATGTAACTAAAGATCAGCTCCTTGATCTAGTAATGTAACTAAAGATCAGCTCCTTGATCTAGTAATGTAACTAAAGATCAGCTCCTTGATCTAGTAATGTAACTAAAGATCAGCTCCTTGATCTAGTAATGTAACTAAAGATCAGCTCCTTGATCTAGTAATGTAACTAAAGATCAGCTCCTTGATCTAGTAATGTAACTAAAGATCAGCTCCTTGATCTAGTAATGTAACTAAAGATCAGCTCCTTGATCTAGTAATGTAACTAAAGATCAGCTCCTTGATCTAGTAATGTAACTAAAGATCAGCTCCTTGATCTAGTATATAACTAAAGATCAGCTCCTTGATCTAGTAATGTAACTAAAGATCAGCTCCTTGATCTAGTAATGTAACTAAAGATCAGCTCCTTGATCTAGTAATGTAACTAAAGATCAGCTCCTTGATCTAGTAATGTAACTAAAGATCAGCTCCTTGATCTAGTAATGTAACTAAAGATCAGCTCCTTGATCTAGTAATGTAACTAAAGATCAGCTCCTTGATCTAGTAATGTAACTAAAGATCAGCTCCTTGATCTAGTAATGTAACTAAAGATCAGCTCCTTGATCTAGTAATGTAACTAAAGATCAGCCCCTTGATCTAGTAATGTAACTAAAGATCAGCTCCTTGATCTAGTAATGTAACTAAAGATCAGCTCCTTGATCTAGTAATGTAACTAAAGATCAGCTCCTTGATCTAGTAATGTAACTAAAGATCAGCTCCTTGATCTAGTAATGTAACTAAAGATCAGCTCCTTGATCTAGTAATGTAACTAAAGATATGTTCCTTGATCTAGTAATGTAACTAAAGATCAGCCCCTTGATCTAGTAATGTAACTAAAGATCAGCTCCTTGATCTAGTAATGTAACTAAAGATCAGCTCCTTGATCTAGTAATGTAACTAAAGATCAGCTCCTTGATCTAGTAATGTAACTAAAGATCAGCTCCTTGATCTAGTAATGTAACTAAAGATCAGCTCCTTGATCTAGTAATGTAACTAAAGATCAGCTCCTTGATCTAGTAATGTAACTAAAGATCAGCTCCTTGATCTAGTAATGTAACTAAAGATCAGCTCCTTGATCTAGTAATGTAACTAAAGATCAGCTCCTTGATCTAGTAATGTAACTAAAGATCAGCTCCTTGATCTAGTAATGTAACTAAAGATCAGCTCCTTGATCTAGTAATGTAACTAAAGATCAGCTCCTTGATCTAGTAATGTAACTAAAGATCAGCTCCTTGATCTAGTAATGTAACTAAAGATCAGCCCCTTGATCTAGTAATGTAACTAAAGATCAGCTCCTTGATCTAGTAATGTAACTAAAGATCAGCTCCTTGATCTAGTAATGTAACTAAAGATCAGCTCCTTGATCTAGTAATGTAACTAAAGATCAGCTCCTTGATCTAGTAATGTAACTAAAGATCAGCTCCTTGATCTAGTAATGTAACTAAAGATATGTTCCTTGATCTAGTAATGTAACTAAAGATCAGCCCCTTGATCTAGTAATGTAACTAAAGATCAGCTCCTTGATCTAGTAATGTAACTAAAGATCAGCTCCTTGATCTAGTAATGTAACTAAAGATCAGCTCCTTGATCTAGTAATGTAACTAAAGATCAGCTCCTTGATCTAGTAATGTAACTAAAGATCAGCTCCTTGATCTAGTAATGTAACTAAAGATCAGCTCCTTGATCTAGTAATGTAACTAAAGATCAGCTCCTTGATCTAGTAATGTAACTAAAGATCAGCTCCTTGATCTAGTAATGTAACTAAAGATCAGCTCCTTGATCTAGTAATGTAACTAAAGATCAGCTCCTTGATCTAGTAATGTAACTAAAGATCAGCTCCTTGATCTAGTAATGTAACTAAAGATCAGCTCCTTGATCTAGTAATGTAACTAAAGATCAGCTCCTTGATCTAGTAATGTAACTAAAGATCAGCTCCTTGATCTAGTAATGTAACTAAAGATCAGCTCCTTGATCTAGTAATGTAACTAAAGATCAGCCCCTTGATCTAGTAATGTAACTAAAGATCAGCTCCTTGATCTAGTAATGTAACTAAAGATCAGCTCCTTGATCTAGTAATGTAACTAAAGATCAGCTCCTTGATCTAGTAATGTAACTAAAGATCAGCTCCTTGATCTAGTAATGTAACTAAAGATCAGCTCCTTGATCTAGTAATGTAACTAAAGATATGTTCCTTGATCTAGTAATGTAACTAAAGATCAGCCCCTTGATCTAGTAATGTAACTAAAGATCAGCTCCTTGATCTAGTAATGTAACTAAAGATCAGCTCCTTGATCTAGTAATGTAACTAAAGATCAGCTCCTTGATCTAGTAATGTAACTAAAGATCAGCTCCTTGATCTAGTATATAACTAAATAATTGCTAAAAAGATGTACCATTGTCATCCTTCTACTTTTGCTACAATAAAAGCATGTGGCCAACACTGGAATTGGCTGTCTCGTATACATGTGTTTGTAGTTATGGTTTTTGTACCACTTTATTGGATACAGTCGTCATCAGGGTCATACAAAGACTTACACTTCCCATTCAGGCAGTGCACCTGGAAATAGGTTGTTTTATAGCAGCCTCACCAACGAGTTGCAGATCACCATTGTGATCCATGTACTGGTGAATCTGTTGAAAAGTCTAGCATTGCACTACAGTCAGAAGGCCCACACCCACATTCTTCAGAATGCTTCAGGATATAAGAAGTTTCTTCTAACAAAAAACATGTGTAGCCATTGATGTTGATACACATTTAAGAGACGATGGTATGAAATGCCCAGTAGCAACACAATGAAAGCTTAATGGTTACCAGCACCACCAAAAGACATTGCAGATTCTATACTGCTGGGTAGACTCTCAACGACAGCAGTGAAAAGCTTGGAGACTGAAACCCCAGAATTGTACCTTCCCCATGTCTGGAAAGCCATAGGAAGGATATCATCCACAAACTTCAAACCAACAGCTAAATGACAGTACAAATAACAAAACTGCAAAGTCATGGTGTGGTCTAAGTATCGACCAGATAGATTTGCAGAGTATAGAGTTTGGCTACCTGGCATCAGACACTGATCTTCTTGATTGGATACCAGTAGCTTTTGACAAACACAAACAGCACTTTGTTTCACAGTCATTTAGTATCCAAGTTGCCAGCCAGATACACAAATATCTTTATCCGTCTTTCATCACATGCCTAGTGGGGGTTCAATGAGGCTGAGTGGAGTAGAGCAGTTATGCTTGTCACTTGCAACAACTAGTGGAGTCAGGTTCATACCCCAGTCTAACTAACTGTAAATTGGTACCTGACTTACTATTAGGGAAACCAGTCAACAGGAAAGGGAACTTGAGAAAAACACTGCAACCTAACACAGTGAAGTCTTACCTATTTATTCCCAACAGCGGTGTCCTATTATGGGATCGCCTTTATCTTTTTTAGCAGGCTGCAGTGGTGCTATTCTTTTCTCCCAAATAACAGGCTAAAAATCTATACGAACAACTATATACAGGAGTGGCCAAATATAGCCTCATACTTTTATATGCTATCTTGACGTCATATCCATTGATTGCTACGCGGCTCAATATTGGACACACAATAGTATGCAGATAAAAGCTTGTGCCTAGCAACAAGGGATCAATGCAGAATCTAACTCACATCTGGCTTGGGACACACTGTGTGTAGTATTGAAATGTCATATCGTGTGCAATCAATTAAAACCTTTTCAGCTCACTGTGGAGCACAGGTCTCTGGCAACATCTATTGAAGTTTCAAGTTTCTACAAGATGTGGTAGTCAGCTCCATGTCCAACTCTTTAGTCACCTGGTGGGCTCCCCTTTCAGGCCCTTGTAACAATGAGGAGTATCAAGTGAACTGTTAAAATATAATATCCTTGCATTCTGTATGGCATGGCAAAAAGGTACCAAGGTAGCCAAGGATGAAGTATTCGATATTTTGCAAACTGATCTGTTACTTTCCTTTCCTCATTGCCTTGACATCACTAAGCTAGGTACCAATTTACAACTTAGGTAGAATAGAGATATGATATAAGTGGAAGAACATAAAGAAAGGACTTAGGCCAATGGAAATAAAGAAAATAGTATGGTCAGATCTGTTTTCACCAACATGAGTCATATATTGGCATCTAGGCAAGAAACTCATAAATGAAAAATGAGTGGCCATGTATATTCATCATTACTGTATAGTGCAGAAATGTGGTAATTAAGCACAATAAGTCAATAAGTGTGGTCAATAAACAGTTGGGAGAGGAGAACTGATGCCTCTGAAATGTTGATATACAAAATGAGGGCGCATCTCAAGAAAAGAAAACAAAGTCATGGACAAATTAGGGGTGCAACGAGAATTGATCAACAAAATCAAAGCCAGACGGTTAGGATACTTTGGTCACATAAAAAGACATACCTTGCTGAAAACAAAACTGGGAGGAAGGAAGGGTGGAGGGCAAACATGTCAGACATTATACAATGGCTGATAGAAAAGTATACAACCTCCGGCTAGAAAAAAAAACGGCAGCAAGAAGTGTGTCAACTCAGAAGGAGCCTATTTTGAAGGGGATCAGGTTTCGAACTAAATAGGTATGTTAGTTTTTCTTCCAAGACTAAGGTCATAATACTTTTTGATCAGCTCTCATATGGACAAATGTTCGCTTGTTAGTATTTGTATTTATATTGATCAAATAGCAGCTACTGCTGTCATGGATAAAATATCTGTACTAGGTCTTATGATTTTCTAATGTGCAGTGCCTATCTGGTAAGTCAGGTGCATTCACATTGCAGAAGAGCATGTGAGGCGAAGAGCTGTAACTATTCTGCCAATTAGGTAAGTTAAACGATTCAATAGAGATGCTGTCATATTATCTGGTTGGGGCTTCTTTGCTAGAATGATAGATCAGGTTGTTGCTGAACAGAGAAAGGCATGCAGGACAACAGCTTCCAGTATGAGAATGGAGACAGAATAAAATTACCTCATCTCTGAGATCTCTTTACCAATGACGGTCATCATGTCAAGGCTACCGATCCTTATTTTGGAAGGTACAGATGGACTAGCTAAAATATGAGTGGATGACAGCTGTAAAGGCCTCAAATCTCTAGTGGCTGGCATAGACCTACTGTCTAGGTAATGCTTTAGTTCATGTCAACAATAACATCTTAGCTTTATAAGCACCCATTATGAAGAGGAGCGCCATTTTGAAGTCCAACAATGACTACCTATCGAATGGTGACACAGCAGTAGATCATTTAGCAATTCAGACTCCTGTGCTTTAAAATCAAATGAGGCTCAATAAGAGTGGGGCATATGAGAGGATGGAGCAGGAGTGTACAACCAAACCAATGAAAGATAGCAACCGTAAATATTCATATCCATCATTTTCTGAAAGAGACAGCCCCTACGGGTATGTTCAGAGTGCAGTGAGTGAATTTGATTCTTAGGAACAGAACATCAAAATGGAGCAATATAACATTTTATGTTTAACAAACTTGTTGACAAGCCAGTGTTTGGACCTAAGCCCTTTTCAGAGCGAAGTGATTTTTAGTGACATACTAAAATTTACCAGAGCTGTGCCTGGAATGAAAAGAATAGAACCCCTGTCATCTCCCAAGCATTTGGTAAAATTAAACTAAATAAAGTTTTGCTTGGGACTGGCAACCTAACATGTAAATACTTCGACATTGTAATCAGCCACTCCCACTGTAAAAACTCGGAATCAGGCTTCCTGTAAAGGGACCAGCTGCAGTTAAAGCTAATGAATGCTTCACATTGGAGTGAAAAGATGTGATTGCAAATAAATGCTTGGAAATGGGCATCCTTTAAAACGGACCATCTGCAGTCATGATCTATGCATCACACCAGAGCAAAATACATGAAAGACAATGAATAAGTAGCCTAGTTTAGGTCTAAAAAAAATAATGCAGTGTTTATGGACCAGTCTTAGAATAAAAAACTCAATACTAAAAATAGTAAATACTGTATAATAGTCGTGAGTAGTGTAGACTATATAATATCAACAACTATGACCTAACAATTACTTAAAGAGTACATCCTGATTTGTCAAAGTGAAAAAGTACATTTTAAATATGAAAAACAAAATTATGTGTAGCCCCCAACAGCCTGGGATGAAGAAGTGTTAGAACAAGTATCTCAAATAGTGAAAGAACAAAACAAACAACACTCCTAACACCCCCCCCCCCCCCCCCCCCCCCACAACGTGGGGATCATCATAAGTGAAAGTAATTTGGTAAACAATCACTATCAGATGCTATCTGATAAGGCAAACAAACATAAACAAATTAACAATTTTCAAGTATTACAGTATGAAGAACAAGAAACGGGCAAAGTTAAAGCTCGATGTAATAAACATGTAATTGTTTAAATGAATTGATAAAGAAAATAACGAATAAATAAAATAGTTGTTATATGTGAAAGAAGGAGAAATGGGGAACACATTAAACCTATTAACCTCTCAGTAACTGGGTCATGTTGGTTATTGTTGTGACGTCACGAGGGGGATTCCCCTCGGCCACACATTTTATACATACAGATCATGCTACCAAATCATGTAAAATAACATTCCATATCAAAGACTGATAATATAGGAAGCCATTACTGGGGCCAAATAGGGGATAAGATGGGTTAAACACTGTTTCAATCTATGCGTTAGTGAGTGACCGTTAGGAATAGCAAAATTCAACATGGCGGCCATTTTCGTGGTGCACACTACCCATTTAAGAAAGCTCACCGTTTCTTCCTCTTTCTCCATTCCTGTCGGCATTTGCGGAACAGAACGGTTGATCTGCGCAAAATCCTTCATGTCTGGAATCTCACAAGCCTTGTAGACCGGCATTGGCTTGGAGGCGTCCAGCGCCCGAGCCCTAAACGATACCTTACTCATCGTCTTCTGGTTCAGATATGCTAATGAGATTGTCCAAGTAAAATCTCGCTTAAGCGAGTCTCTACGCCCCTAAAAAGGGTAAGGTAGCACAACACTTCGAATTAGAACATCAGTTCGACATTTTTAAACACTTTCTAAATCAACAAAATCACAAATGTGTCTACCCAACGTCTTCAAATGTTTCACATTCTGAACAATTTTTCTGATCCATCATGGCGGCTTTGCCAACCCAACAAGAATATCCCAGCATGCAGTGAGAGAGTTCTGCGCGCGCATTCTGCCCCTAGCAGTTTGTGGCGGACACGGATGCCCGACCAAAGGACTTGGGGTACAGGTGAACGTGAGTTTTTACCAACATTTGGCCATCTTTTCAACATAAATATTCATCAAACCATTCATTTGTTTACTGGACTGTAGTATAATGGGATATGAGAGTTCAAAGATCGTTTGGGATAGCAGTCGAAAGGAAAGACAATGGCAGCCTTGCGAACACGACCGCCGTCGACATTGCGAAAATGTAGGCGTGGCTTTATGACTGCAATGTTGCCAGATATTCTTAAGAAAATGATCTGAAAAAGCAATTTAAACGTAGGGAAATGTTTGTGAAGCTAACGTGTTTTTCGCTCTTGGCGAATTTTCTCGATAGAGTTTTAAGTGACTCTTATCAAATTTCAGGGCGCGCTAAAGAAGATTATGCCTTCTACTCCACTTATGACTGTAGTATAATTCGAGGATTCGCAGTAAGCTTACCACTGCGGATACATAGTGTCGATCCCCACCACGTTGGCCTGACTGCTGTAACACAGTCTGTTTGCATGAAGCCCAAAGAGGAAGTGCGGTGGGGGTCTTGATCAGTATGTTTTACCCGATCCTTATGTTGCTTTTCACTTCCTGCATATTGGCTGACATCAACAAATATGAACACATTCTCAAACAAGTAACTTAAATTCTATTTTATTTACATTTTCTGTTCACTTGTGCCATTGGTTAGCGTTCTGTTGGGCTGACGTTTTCTCTTCTGAACCAAGAAATTGAGTATGTTGCGTCAGTCGCTGTAAGTCTGTATTGTAGAATTTATCTTATGTTATGCTATACAGAGTCAACATCATTGCAATCCAGTCTCTCTCAGCAAATATTGAAGGATAAGGAGAGTGGAGATTCCTTCAGCTCGCTTGTTGCACACACATCTACTCCGTCTTCCAAGGTGCCCCTGTCCGATCGAACCTATGTATTAAGTCAAACTTCTGCAATAAGTGGATCAGCAATTCATCAGACGAAGAATGGGCCAGTGCCATACTGAAAGCATAGCGCAAGAGGCGGCAAAGAGTATTTTGTAATCTTACTAGGGTACAAGACTCTAAATCATGTGTTGACATTTGCGCAGGCCAGAATTCTGCTAGGTATGCAGTAGCCTTAAGTATTTTCTTTGTCTTTTGCTCTAAAACATCTATGACTCTTTTTCTCATAAACTTCGAGGTCTGTTTCAGTCCTCTCGCTATAGCTTATCCCTCAACTGGGTTCGAGAGAGTTGTGCAGTCACTATGCTCCTCTCATGGAGTTAAAAATCATGGGTAGGATATTAAAGTGTTTGTCTGTTCTCCACATTGAGTACAGGTCTGTGTATCTGATTTGTAATTTCTTTGATGGATGGCGTCTGAGTCTACAGTGGCCAGTTTCACAGTCAATATTTGAAATAAAGTTCGAGAAACAGTACAAAAGTAATATGCTTTGCCATAAGGCATAACGACTTACTGAGACCTGCACTGAAAGGAAAATTAGACAGCAAACGCTCCATATGAACACAACGATATAAATGTGAGTATACCATTTAAAAAAAAGGATAGGTAAAAGTCTGGCAGATCGTCGAACTCCATATCTAGTATTTCTAAAGAGGCATCGCGCGTGTGTATATGCATATAATAAAAAGCCATTGGCTGGCATTGTCTCCATAGGTAATCTAAATCACCGTAATTTGTATTTGCTAATGCTAATTCGAAAGACAGAATAAAATATGTTACTGATATTAGTATGGAATATTTATGAAGTACCCCATTAATCGCCAAATAGCCCAAACGTGAAAGTAAGAAGCGTTACATGTAAAAGTAAATGTTTATCCCATAGTTACACAACTGCCGGGGAATGAAGTTGTTAAAAACTTCAGTATACTAAGCCACATCTTGTATTAGGTAGGGTGGCCAGTTCCTTCCCTTGCTGACTTTTACTTCCCTAGCCATGTGTAACTATTTACAGCTGGCACTACTAGAGGGTACCGATAGCGGGATTCGTATCCCGTACCTTTACTAAAAGCGAGTGCTCTACCACTACGCTAATCGTACCCTATGGCTGTACAAGTTGATCAATTCGATAAACGTTGCCCAGACTGGCAACCCTGATTTTAATGGCTAAAGAATCATTCGGAAGTTTCTGTCGTGGACAAAAACAATTGGTTAATTTTCAGTTCACTTCGACTAATCAACAATAAAATTCAGAAACATAACAAGCGACCGAGAGATATGATTGGTAATGCCAGAATGCCAGTTGATGTAACATACTAAGAAAGCGAAAATTAATCAGGCATATAGATTAATTTATTTTTCTAGATTTAGATGAAGAAGTAATAACAGATGTAAATCTATTTTTATATATATTTCTCTAACAAAATACTTTTAAATGCCGTTTTTACACAGTACACGTGACACAGGTGGTCGGTCATGTCCCTCCACAACTAAATGTTTATATTGCTGTTTATCCATTGCTGACACTTTTCAATCTCCTGATGTTAAATGGTTCTGATCCTTATCTGTATTCCTCTATCTCTCTACTCTGCCCCCCCCCCCCAACCCCCCAAGAAAGCTGCATGTTGTCACGCATGCTAATGTTTTCATATTGTCATTAATTGACAGTAGACAGTTCACCCCCCTCCACACCCACACCCGATGTGAAATTCGCGTTCTGACTTCACAAGAAAGCTAAAATTACGTCGCGCTGTGTCTTTTGACTTTGAACTGTTTATATCGTGGCCTTGTACACTCGCTCTTTTACCGCAACAGGATGGGGTCACGAAAAAGGAGGAACTTTTAATACTTGTGAAAAGTGTTATTTGAGAAATGGGTTTGCTGAAATAATCCAGATTGGTCATTTTAGCTACGATTGCGACTATTACACACACACGCGCGCGCGCACACACACACACACACACATGTATATATATATATATATATATATATATATATATGCACAAGCACACATGTAAACGCAACGCGTGTAACCTACAAGAAAATGTATGAAGTTGAAAAGGGCGTACCTTCTCCAAAAATCAAGGTACCACTTTAACACATGTGATCTGTTTTATTTGTCATTGTACATGACTGGAATGACTGTTTAAAATGGTGCCAACTTTAATAGGATTCGTTTGTTTTTCAGTTGAATGTTCGTTCGGTTCTAATGTGATGCAGACAGATAAAACACGTCTTGTGCTGTAATTTAGAATTATAAGCCAGACTTTCACATTTGCACAGTGAAAGCCAAACGTGACTGCTTCTCATAATTCTTCTTAGTGACCAAGCAGGTAGTTGAAGCATCACGTCTCATATTATGGATTGTTTGTTTCCACTCCTGTCTGTCCACTAGCCCGTGTTTCTGTCATTGTCACATGTTTTAACGTCAATTTCTGAACATTATCTATTCAGCACATTTGGGTCTTTCTTTCGTTCTCGTTCTCGGGACTGTTCCCTCGAGTTCTGTGTCTGTTTCCCTTTTGGTCCTGAAGTAATTCTGTTGAAGATCATTCTCTTCTTTTCACGCACTCTTGATTGTTTTTACTCTGTCCAACAATCACACTCTTGCACACATTTCACACGCGTCTTCAGGGTGAGGCCCTTCCATTGCACTTTGGTTGGACTAGCTTCTGAGAGCTCACATAGCACTGCACAGGTAGGTACATAATACAGACGCACACATACCTCTAAGCACTGGTTTATGCGTCTTAATATCGCCCAAATTATTACGGTCTTGGGTGGAATAGGCGCGCCTCTGGCAGTAGAAACTAGTGAGGCAAACACGAAAAGTGTTTTCGCAACTATCATTTGGTCTTTATTATGTTATCATTTAGGAATACCAATATGATCTCTGTAGGTTATCCCAATGATTTGTCGGAAGTATGTTATTTTCATTGCTTGGATTTAGTTCTAATACAGTATTTAATGTCTATGTTTCACAAACAGATACTACTATAACTTACTAGGTATACAGAGGAAATCAATGAATGTATTCATTTAATTTATTTTAGTTTGTAGTCATCAGTTCAGTTGCCATCACCACAATTTTAAGTTCTGTGGCAGTTGATCTACAATTCACTCTCAGGCGATCTGATAGATTTTTCTCAGTCCATCTGTAATGCTATCATCCCACATTGTTTACCCCTGGCATGTTTGGCTTCTATTTTGACTTCCAGTATAGATTTCAGTAAGGTGTTATGGTATTTGATATGACCAAAACGTCATAAATGTCTTACTTTGATTAAATTCAGTAATTCTTTTCATACTAATCTCACTAAGACTTCTTTACGTGTTCTCTTTTCTTTCTGCAAGATGCATCCCATCTTCTATATATCTACACTTCAAAAGTATCAACTCTCCTATCCAACCCATTGTTAATTTTCTATGCCATACAGTAATGACATGTATACATAACACTTGATAATTGTAAATGTTAATTTGTGAGTAAATTTAAACAAATATGTTTAAATGCCAAAATTTGTTTCATATTGGTGAAAGCAGCTTTGGTCATCCTTATTCTTTCCCTGATTTATATTTTTCATCTTCTTTCGTTGGCAATTATATTTCCAATATAGGAGAAGCTCTTGGCCTGTTCTAGTGTTTCATTACCTACTCTATTAGTTTTGCAGATTTGTTATCTACTGTATTAATTATCATAGTTTTTGTGTTTTCTCATTGTAAATGTCCTTCTCCTTGTACATCACTGCTCACTCTAAAATAACCATATCTATTTCCTTGTTACAGTTGACAACTTGTCTTATCACCATACAGTTTCTCTCAAATAAACATATACATTTCTTTCATACTTTTGGTGATCTGTCTCGTACTTCTCTCATTGCACTACATGTTTTTCCATAAGTGCGTTCAGAAGGCCATTTTGTTACTCTACTTGATTTTTGGAGCTTGGAGAACATGCTCAACTGTTTGTTTGTTCTCCCCACATGGGCACATGTTTGTGTGACAGATGTTCGTTTCTTCAATTGATGATTTTTCAGTCTGAATATTGTCACTTCATCTCTTTTTGACAAAGAGTAAGATGATTCCCGCAATATCAGACTTTGTATTCTCTGTGCTCTTTGTCTTTGAATTTTTTTTTAAATCATTGTCTTCATTTTATCATATGTAGCTCTGTCTTCAGTTTGGCTTTTGCTTCCTCTCCTAAGTTATTCAATCTGTCTTCTCATTTCCATGTACAAGTATCTTACATTGTGCAGTAACATATTGTATCTTTATTTTGTTGAAATTGCCATTAGTAATCACAAGTGGCATTGACAGAATGAACATTCATTGTTTTTATGATTTCTGAGGGCCATTATAAATCTTTAAGAAAAACAATCTTGTCTCTGGCATGGTTTTTGTTATATATATGAGACGTGTTCAAATGAAACTGCACCAAGTGAACATACGTACGATGCACATGATGACGTCACTTCTAATATAAATGGTACATACCAACCATCAAGTCTGCAAAATTTCATTATCCGCCGACTCATAGTTTCCTCAGCAGACCATTGAAAACATGGCGGGTGTGATACGGAATCCATCCAGAGTTGATCAGCGAGCGGTGATTCAGTTTCTAACAGCTGAAGGATGTCGACCAGTTGCTAAAGTACCCAGATTCTTAGTCTATATCTGCAATAACCTAATTCATAAACTTTTATACTACCTAGTTACAACTTAGTGGTTCTCGCTAACTCGTTGTCTTCCGCTGCACACTCCCGTGAGATCAAATCTCTACTAAGTAGAATCTGCACACTCGCCTGTGATCAGATCTCATACTCAGTCAAGTCTACACACTCACATGAGATCAGATCTCTACTCAGACGATCAGCACGTTCACCATGTAATCAGACCTCTACTCAGACAATCTGCACACGTACATGTAATCAGACCTTCACTCAGACGATCTGCACACGTACATGTAATCAGACCTCTACTCAGACGATCTGCACACTCACATGTAATCAGATATCGCACTGTTCACAGGGTGTCCATCATGCACACCTATTGAGCGGGAATTGTGAGGCTTGAGGTGTGTGATGGGATAACCAACCCATAAATTTACTCTCTCCAAATTTTTCTGTGTACATTGTCTTTTATAGCTTATTTACATAGCTCTAGAAACAAACATGGATGACTAGTGGTCCTCCCCAGTTGGCTGGTTAGCCATCACTCTAATTTGGTCCCACCCAATCTAGAATCTCATTGGTTGCACGATCCATAGGTCATTGTCACTTTAATGTGACAGCCTGAAGTGTGCGTTCCTGTCTTCAATCAAAACCCCTGCCACTTAGATCTGATACCAGAATTGGTCAAACTGATACCCATCTCCTAAACTAGCCAAGCTTTCCAGTTGCATTGTGAATATTTACCTCTCGTTTTGGACTTCGCGACGGCTTGGCGTTGTGACTGGGGTTTGATCCCTGCTCGTTCAACAACATTCATGCAACTGTTGATTCTTAGTGAACACAGTCGCCAGCCTAGTCTCCCCTGCCCTAAACGCCCATATATATATATATATATATATATCCCCTGTTGTTTGATTTATTCCAACAGTACCACATTATTGTCATATCATTTCAGTCCTAAAAATATTTATGAAAGTCTGTATATTCATACATTTTCCCCCAGATCAGATGGCATCTGAAAAAGACATAAAAATCAAGTTTGTAATCGTGCCAGGTAATGGTGCTGGTGACGTTACATGTGCCAACTGGTATGGATGGATTTCAAAAAAGCTGAAAGACGCAGGTGTTTCCTGTAAACTCAGAAACATGCCTGACCCAATAACTGCAAAGGAATCAGTGTGGCTACCATTTATGGAAAAAGGTGACCATTTATTTACTTTTTAAAGCAGTTACACAGTATTTTTGATGATCCATCATGTATCCTAGGTAAGGAATAATGTGACATTTTTTATAAGTGTCACCTTATTGCTTTTGTCTTCTTCTTTTGTGTACAGGTTCATTGGTCATGTTATGTAGACTATCTTATGTAGCTCATCTTATGTAAACCATCTCATGTAACCCATCTTATATAGACCATGTTATGTAGACCATCTTATGTATGCCATCTTATGTAGACCATGTTATGTAGACCATCTTATGTAGGCCATGTTATGTAGACCATCTTATGTTTAACAAGTAGTATAGACCATCTTATGTAGACCCTGTTATGTAGACATTTTATGTAGACCATCTTATGTAGACCCTGTTATGTAGGTCATGTTATGTAGACCATGTTATGTAGACATTTTATGTAAACCATCTTATGTATGCCATCTTATGTAGACCATGTTATGTAGGCCATGTTATGTAGACATTTTATGTAGACCATCTTATGTTGACCAAGTAGTATAGACCATCTTATGTAGACCATGTTATGTAGACATTTTATGTAGACCATCTTATGTAGACCCTGTTATGTAGGCCATGTTATGTAGACATTTTATGTAGACCATCTTATGTAGACCCTGTTATGTAGGCCATGTTATGTAGACATCTTATGTATGCCATCTTATCTAGACCATGTTATGTAGACCATCTTATGTAGGCCATGTTATGTAGACCGTCTTATGTAGACCATGTAATGTAGACCATCTTATGTAGACCATTTACGTAGAACATTTTATGTAGACCATGTTACGTAGAACATTTTATGCAGACCATCTTATGTAGACCAGGTAATGTAGACCATCTTATGTAGACCATGTTACGTAGAACATTTTATGTAGACCATCATATGTAGACCATGTTATGTCGAACATTTTATGTAGACCATCTTATGTAGACCATGTTACGTAGAACATTTTATGTAGGCGTAATGTAGACCATCTTATGTAGACCATGTAATGTAGACCATCTTATGTAGACCATCTTATGTAGACCATCTTATGTAGACCATGTAATGTAGACCATGTAATGTAGACCATCTTACGTAGAACATTTTATGTAGACCATGTTACGTAGAACATTTTATGTAGACCATCTTATGTAGACCATTTACGTAGAACATTTTATGTAGACCATGTTACGTAGAACATTTTATGCAGACCATCTTATGTAAAGGTATTCTCATTGTAGACACAGCTCTCACATTTTTTTGGTCTTTTGTCATAAAAAAAAAATATTATTAAAAGACTATTATTTGACTCCCTAGGCAAGGCTAAGTATTTTCACCCCGCAATAAAAATGTCAACATACCTACATGAAGGACAACACAACCCTCAAAGCCACATCAAATTTGTTTTGTTACTTAAGAGCAATGAATAATCACAATATTTACACCTATTCATCGACCACATTTCACATGTTTTCATTTCCTTGTATTCTGGTTAAAATTCTCAGAAGTTTGGTAGTATTGTTAGTGTTGAAAACAATGGACTGATTTTTTTAATTCTCATATTTCGACTCAGTATTCTGGTTTCTCATATTATTTACGTCCCTCTAAGGTCTGCGCCCTAGATGGCTGCCTAGTTGGCCTAATAGTAGCGCCACCCTGGTGGTTTTACCTTTCTTAGGTGCACTACCTTGCTAAATCTGAACATATGCATGTTTTGGTTGTGAGCCATATCGCTATCCGCTTTGCCACTTCTCCTCCCCCCAACTGTAGGGATTTGGGAATAAAGTGTGAGGTGAGGTGGCCAGTGCCATTCCTTGCTGCCTATCCTGTCCTTCACTAACAGTAAGCCAGGCACACATACATATGCTCATGTGGGGAGAGCAACTAAACAGAAGATCATGTTCTCCTGATATGTCATCTCCATGAGAGGAGCAGAGTGACAACATGATCCTCCTTATCCCAATTAAAGGATAAACTTTGTGGTAATGAGAGAAGCCTGAAATAAACCACCAAATTTATTAGGGAAATAGATGAAATTATTTGAGAACGAATTGCAGAGAAAATATAAGCCATATACCTATTTACAGCGGAGTCAACTGGAGAGTTGATAATGAGGAACGCACCTGATAACTTTGCTGTGAGAAATGGGCACTCTACTACTCCACTAATGAGATGTGCAATAGCTGGATACCTACTATTTTATAGCATATCACCCTGAGGTTGTCTCGTCCATGTAGTTGAATTGTGATAGTGGCCTTGATCCATAAAAAGGCCTGTATCAAACTTTAAATAGAAATACCGTTTTGTGTTTGATTGCCCATGTCATCTGGAAGGCTTCATTTGAGGATTTAGTGTGGTGTCACAGCAAAATAGTTAGTAGCACGACTTACAAACCAAACTGGCATGTGTTTAGATTCATCGACAGGCAACTTCATACCCCTATTTGTGCTGAAGTCAGATGCACTGAGACATATCGTTATGAAAAGTAACGAAACAAGTGTATAGTTAGCCTTATTCCTTAACTAATATCTTTATTTGCAGGAATCACATCCGTCACCCGGAGGTCAGTGATCTCATCCCATATTTCACATTACTTCACTTTCTTTTCTGTTGTCTATTATATATGTTATTCCAAATGCTTATAATATACTTGTCTTTGTGATTATTTTAGCTGCTTTACTTATCATTGTGAAGGAGAATAGGATGTATATATGCAAAGAAACAAACACAGAGTGTAAAAGATATGTTCGTACAGTGTAAATTTCATGTTCAGTTCTTTGTTTTTGCAGAATTGGAGTGCGATGAACAGACCATCATTGTTGGGCACAGCTCTGGGGCAGAAGCTGCTATGAGATATGCAGAGTCTCACAAGGTAGCCATAATGGTGTTGTCAACTCATACTGGTTCTCCGCCGTAATCGGACCAGATTTTTACATTTCCATGATTGTATGGCTGAACTGTCTATATAGGTATATCAATTCAATCATTACATTTGACAAGGTGTGGAAAGAGGGACTTAAAGTCAAGCTACGAAGAAGTGAAGTATGTGGGAAAATGTACAGATGGATCAGCCACTACCTCAAAAACAGAACAGCCCGAGTCCAAGTACAAGGGCAGATGAGCAAAAAGGTGAAACTTGAGCAGGGAGTACCCCAAGGGGGAGTACTGTCAACCACACTTTTCCTGGTGTATATAAACAACATTACAGAGAATATACCAAGAAGAGTCCACAGCTCCATGTTTGCAGACAATCTGGCTGAAAAAAATCTCACCATAGCAATAAATCGGATTCAGCAGGCCCTAACATCGCTGGAGGAGTGGGCGAACTCATGGCTGGTCAAAATAAATGAGGAAAAAACAACATGTACGATAGTCTCGCTTTCAAATAAACCCCAGAACGCCAAAATAAGTCTTAACGGCAAATATCTGCGGCCAAACGATAACCCAAACTACTGGGAGTCACATTTGATCGGCGCATGACATGGAAAAGTCAGATCGAGAGAAACCGAATGAGAGCCAGACAAAGAATGGCAATCATGAGGAAACTTGCTGGCACAAGCTGGGGAGCAGACGAAAGTATGTTAAAGAAACTGTACACTGGAAGAGTGAGACCAGTTCTTGAGTATGGCATTGCGGCATGGACAACAGCAGCAAAGGCGAACTTTGACAAAATTAGCAAACTTCAAAACCAAGCCATGAGAGTTATAACAGGAGGCATGAAGTCAACGCCAATTGTAGAACTTGAAAAGATTACAAATCTGCAATCCATGACCGACAGAAGAGACTGCAGAGCCCAGCAGCAAGCAGAGAAACTCAGAAGACTGACAGACCATCCAAAGCTTCAGAGACTAAATAGATTTGGAAATGGGAAACTAAAGCGGAGAAACTTTGCAGAAATAGCCAAAGCAAAGATGAGCAAAGACCCTATGAACACCGTAACAATACCAAAGCCCATCCCTACTATATGCAAACTTACCTGGAAGCAGCATATCATTCTGGAGGTGGTAGAAAATATACCAGGTATTGGAAACAAGAACAGCCAGACTGAAAAAAGAAAGAAGAGACATAACCCTGAGGTACAGAACGGAAAACTACCCAAGCATGGACTGGACCCATGCATACACTGACGGTTCTGTAACAAACACAACACAGAACGGAGGGGCAGGGGTATTCCTCAGCCTACCAAATGGTAGAAAAATAACACTGTCAGTGGCAACTGAAAAATTCTCAAACAATTTCAGAGCGGAGGCAGAGGCACTGAGGGCTGCGGTAGAAGCAATGCTGACAGGCGAAAGCAGTGAAAGCCAGATAGTCCTGTTTACAGATGCCCTGGCCGTAGTCACAGCACTAAAAAGCCAGAAAAATACTGAACTTAATGATTTAAGAGCAGTACTCTGTCAACTATACCAGTAGTCCGCACCAAAAAGAGTAGTGGTACAGTGGGTTCCATTCCACTGTAACATCTAAGGCAACGAGGAGGCCGACAGACTGGCAAAAGAAGGTGCAAGACTACCACAACCAGATTCTAGTGTGACCTACGAAGAGTCCAAAAGGCTTATTAGGGCCAGAGACATGGCCAAATGGGAAACAGAACATACTGGCTACACAAAAAACGATGCCTATTACCAGTTGAACAGAAGAGAGCAGGTCGTGGTCTTCAGACTCCGCACAGGCCACAACAGACTGAGATACCACCTATTCAATAAACTGAAGATAGGTGGCACTGACGAATGCACTTGTGGTACCGGGAAAATGACCGCTGAACATCTGCTGCAAAACTGCCCGACATACGAGGACCAGAGAAAGCACATGTGGCCATCACCAGTGGCAACACTAGACAAGCTCTATGGCAGTGTCGACAGCCTCAGGATGACCACTGCTTTCTTAAAAAAAATACAGATTGACGTTTGACAGCGTACGAAGAAGAAGAAAAAGAAGAATTCAATCATTAAAAACCGTGCAACTCACTATGGAGCAGATGTATTTGACAAATACACATCAAGTCCTCCTTGACCAGGGTTATCTGTTCCAGCTTGTCTACATCTTTCCTGTTTCCTTTATGTTTGTCTTGAGCAGAAGAAAACAGATAAGTCAAAAGTGCATTCCTTTGTCGCTGCTTTTGCATCACAAAATGGCCCTCATAACAGTGGACCTACTTCTGTCTTTGATGGTTCAGTTGTATTTTGTTTGTTAATTAACTTGTCCATATTTGTTGAAGTTTTTGTAGCTTAAAATTTATACAGGGTGAGATAGCTAGCTCCATGCCCAACCCTTCCTAGATGTCTCTTATGACACATTTGACAGGTTTGCAGTGTTACTATTCCTTGCTCCCGTTTTGGGCTCCGGCAGCACTCAGGCGAAATATGGATATAGACGGACAGATAATTAAAGAGTTTGGTCATATAACAAGAATATCTCCAAATCTTCCTGTCACACAAGCCTATAACATAAGACAGCATGGCTTGAGAGCTAAAGGCTAACCCTTAAATAGATGGATTGATCAATGGCTCTACAGACGGCACATGAAAGTAGACTGTATGTCTCCACAACGTCTAACAACATATGTGCACAGATGAGATGTAACGATTATACACCATTTATATAGATTTTTGTCATTACCTATTGTACTTGTATTAATATATTTTCTTTTTACTGTCAGTGCACACATATATAGGTATGGCTTAGTTAGTGCACTAGGACAAAACGAAGCTCGCGCTATGACCACAAGACCTTCATCAGGGACAAAGAACAAAAGAAAACACTTCTTAACAAATCCACAAAATAAACAAAGACAATGGTCTCCGACAATCCAATTCAAGTGCCATCTCAGGAATGAAGATTACAGTAGACCTCCAATATTCTCTGTCTCTTGTCTTTTTGGAACACTCTGCCAAACTGACTTTTGTCCATCATTCGATGTTGCTCTCCCATTTATATCGTTGCCCACCTCTGGCCTGTCTACCTTCAACCTTCCCCTCCAGTATTGCTTTCAATAAAGTCTTTTTATGTGACCAAAATATTTGACTTGCCTAATTTTGATGTCTGTCAAAAGTTCCCTACTCATGCCTGCTCTCACCAGGACATCGCTACTTGTTTGTTTCTCTTCCCACAGTACATTCTTCGTATAACCACATTTCAAGGGTCCATGTTTCTGCACCGTATAATAATGTACAATATATATAACACCCGATGAGTCTCATTTTTAATGTATTGGTTACTTGCCTGGTAGCCAATAAATTCCTCATCATAAAACACTTTTGGCCATTCCAATTTTCTTCGTCACTTCCCTCTCAGACAATGCGTGCAGGATGACCATTGATTGGTCAGAGAGTGGCTGTAAATGTGTGAATCATGGCGTGCCATTTAGGAATGAGGGAGGAGGGGTAAAGAAAGGTAGCACCGTAAACTGCGAAGCATATCGTAAGAGGCTACTAAGTAGGATTGGTCTTGGAGCCAGCTACCTCATCCTATAAAAACTTAAAGCCACAAGGAAAATATGAAGGCCTCTGTGCCCCATGGTAGAAGAGGAGCCACTAAGTCAAGTTAACACTCTAACCTACCAGGCATAGTGGTTCCTTTTCTTCTTACATCCTTGGTCAGGGATTGGTAAAGGGGTCAGTGACTATCACTCCTATCAGGCTTTAAGGGCAGCAACAAACTCCCTTCAAACTTCGTTCAGTCTGCAGCCATCCATTGTACGGTGTTGCAGCTCTGATTCATAATTTCCATTTCGGCTTTAAAAGTTTTTTTGGTCAAGTTATCTTAGATCAGCCCATCTTTTGTCTAGCCTCTGGGGGCCTATACCATTGGTGATTCTGGTTATTGTGTCAGGTTCTCATCTTATGACATGACTAATCCACTTCCAGAGTCGGCCAGTTATGAGAGGGGGGGGGGGGGGGGGGTTTATTGATTTCTTCTGGCAAGCAGTCCTCGGTTGGTGATAGTGATGTTGATGGTCAGAACATTCTATGAATCTTGGGTTGTGTGGAAAGATGACAATTTAGATATATTGTTGGGTAACTAAAAAGGGTGGGTCATGGGGCCTGCTACCACGTCCTATATAAACAAGATGTTGAACAAGAGTGGGAGAGTTTTAAAACAGATCTAGAGGAATGTGTTCCATGTAGGGAGGTAAACCCTGAGCGTAAAAAGTGGATAACTAGATTTGTAGTTAAATGTAGAAGAGCTAAAAATAAAGCATGAAAAAATATATAGAGACAGGTAAATCAAAAGAAACATATTTAAAATATTTGGATAAGCAGAACATAGCTCAGAAAGTGAATAAAACAGCAAAAATAGACTTTAAAGAAAAAAACTTGCTCAGAGGATCAAGACTGATAGTAAAAGCTTTTTCTCTTTTGTTAGAAATAAACAAAGAATGAAAGACAAAGTAGGCCCTCTCTTAGACAGTACGAGGAAAAAAATAAGTGAGAATAGCGAGGCAGCTAATCTACTCAATCAGTACTTTGGCAGTCCACACAAAAGAGGACTGCTCCAAGATCCCAGAGCCTATGGATATTTTTCAAAGAGACATGGATACAGCGGGATTAAGATCAATCTGTATTTCAGAGGAAATGGTTTTAAAACAAATTGGAGGGGTTGAAAATGGATAAATGTCCAGGTCAAGATGGTATTCATCCAAAATTGCTGTTTGAAATTAGAGACCAACTAGCAAAACCATTGGCTATATTATGTTCTCAATCACTTGCAAAGGGGATTGTTCCAGGGGTTGGAAAGATGCAGGAGTGATCCCCTTATTCAAAAATGGCAAAAAATCTGATCCAGCGAATTGTAGACCAGTGAGTTTAAAGAGCATAGTCTGTAAATTGTTAAGAGTCAACAATCAAAGAAAACATTGAAATGCATTTAGACAAATCTAATCTAATCAGAAATAGTCAGCATGGGTTTACTAGAGGGAGATCGTGCTCAACAAATCTTTTAGAATTCATGGAGGAGGTTACTAAAATGATAGATAAAGGGGAGCGAGTGGACAATATTTATCTAGATTTTGCAAAGGCCTTTGAAAGAGTACCGCATCAAAGATTATTTCAAAAGTGAAAATCACATGGAATAGGTGGGGAAGTTGCCAAATGGATTGAAAATTGGTTAACGGGAAGAAGGCAGAGGGTGGATATAAATAAGGAATACTCTGAGTGGTGTGAAGTGAAAAGTGGAGTGCCACAGGGCTCAGTTTTGGGACCAATTTTGTTCTTGATATATATAAACGATTTGGACATTGATATGGGATCCATGATTGCAAAATTTGCTGATGACACAAAACTATGCAGTAGTGTCTCATCTAAAGCAGAAGTGGATATATTGAGGTCGGATTTAGATAAAACACGAAAATGGTCTGTAAGCTGGCAAATGGAGTTTAATGTAGATAAATGTACAGTCATCCACATGGGTAGATCCAATATGGAACATTATTACAGAATGGGAGAGTACAATATTAGAAAGATAGATAAGGAAAGGGACCTAGGGGTTATAATAGATCATACAGGTAAGGTGAGTGAGCAAGTTCAGGTAGCAGTGAACAAGGCAAATGAAATGTTAGGTATGATAAAAAGGAATATTAAAACCATAGGAGCAAAGGAAGTGATAGTCAAACTGTATAAAGCATTAGTTAGACCTAGATTACTGTGTACAGGTGTGGAGTCCTTATCATAGAGGGAATATAAACATGCTGGAAAGAATACAAAAAAGAACGACAAAGCTGATAATGGGATTCCAGAATTGCAGTTATGAGGAAAGACTCAGAAAAACCGGCCTACAGTGTCTCGAAGAGAGAAGAATTCGTGGTGACTTAATACAGGTTTATAAGATGATCAGAGGAATGGATAAAATAGACTATAACAAGTTTTTTAAAATACAACCACCCTTAAGAACAAGAGGGCATAGCTATAAATTAACTAAAGAAAGGTCCAGATTAGATATTATGAAATATTTTTTTAGTAAGAGAGTGGTGAATGCTTGGAATGCATTGCATGGGAGGTAGTGGAGGCAAGGACAGTTAACGCATTTAAGAATAAATTGGATGTGCATAGCTTTTAAAGCAAGGTGATGTAAATGAAACTGGTTGTATACAAACTGTGCAGAGTCTTTTAAACCAGTATAAAGATGTTAAGTTAAGTTAAACAATAAGCCACAAGAAACAATCAAGAATACCTCTAAAACCCCATGATAGAAGAGCAGCAATTAAGTCAAGTCAACACTGTAACCTGCTAGGTATGTTGTAGTTGTTGGTAATGCTACTTGTACTTGGGTTAGGTTACTGACTTTCTTTGGTGACGGATTACAGTGACTCTCTTCAGATCCTGAGGTGTACCTTGAGAAGGTGGATCGGTGTCCTTCTGACTCGGTTGTAATGTGAGAATCCTCAGACTCCTATGGCCAGACTGCCATGAAACAACCTATTTCTGGAAAGAACTATTTGGAATTGGATCAGTATAATTTGCCTGATCCTGACTAACATAGTCTGATCAGATTGTTTTGCCTGACCAGACATTAGTCTCCTCTCCCCCTTAGACATGTTGTGTCTCCTCTTTGCAATTACAGAGTGTTAGTCTTGGGGCCATAAAAACTATAAGTTGAAATAGGAAAAGAAAACCTCGGCAATCGACACGCCAGAGTAGAAAAGTAATGATTAATTAAGTAGATATAATAGTAACAGAAAGATTTTCACATAAAAGTGATTCTCATGTTATTTTTCTTGTTTCAAGGTTCTTGGAATTGTTCTTGTATCTGCTTGTGTCACTGACCATGGCAGTGAAAATGAAAGAGCCAGCGGTTATTACAGCAGACCTTGGAACTGGGAGAAGATCAAAGCCAACGCACAAATCATAGCTCAGTTCGGATCAACTGATGACCCCTTCATCCAATGGTCTGAACAAGAACAGGCGGCAAATGGATTAGGTTCAAATCTTTTTAAGTTTAATGATAAAGGGCATTTTATGTTTTTCCAGTTCCCAGAGCTTCTGAAGTTTTTGCTGAGTTTGGTCAAGGTTGTAAGTTAGTATGTGTTGATGCACCGGTATGTGTTGATGCACTGAGAATAAACATGAGTTATGACAAATATTTGAAAGACAAGCACAGCTCAACCCCATTATAACACCTAGCTCAGGGTCTAAGGAATCACATCAAGTCGATCATGTCAATCGTGACTATTTTTCTGCATTCATCTTATACCTGCTATAAATTTTGTATGCCTCTTGTTTCTGTACGTGATAATTGCATTACTATAGAACCAATAGCTTTCAGCTCCCTGTAGAGCATGGTCTTCAACAAATACCTAAACAGTCATCTTGTCCTGAGCTTTTCATGTCTTTTCTGTTTCCTTTATGTTTGTCTTAAACTTTCTTTTTCATGTTTTATTTGATGTGCTTTTGCTTCTCTTGCATTAGAAATTCCAGGATAGAGA
Source organism: Ariolimax columbianus (assembly GCA_036924085.1). Lineage (NCBI taxonomy): Eukaryota > Metazoa > Mollusca > Gastropoda > Stylommatophora > Arionidae > Ariolimax > Ariolimax columbianus. The sequence continues at coordinate 25,176,138 of JAVGWX010000014.1, forward strand.
TTATCCTGTAATACTATCCGCTGGCATCCTTAATGTGTGTCCTATACAATGCAAGCACCTTCTCACATCATATTTCACTGATATCTGCCAAGCTTTTTTTAGCAGTTCCACATTAGTGATCTTACCATACAATTTCAATCTCTCTATTCAGTGCAGGCACCCTCTTATGAAAGCTGTATCTATTTCATTCTGTTTTTTTTTGTTTTTCATTTTTCAGAGCCATACAAAAGCATGGACTTTCATAGAGATTGAAGTTTTTATTTTTGTGTTAGACTTAGTTTCTTTTGATTTCCATGTTCACCAATCTCTTGCCTTTTGTATTCTTATTTTGATATCTTTTTCTGTACTTCTTGCTTTGTCTATATTGAATCAAAGATATATGAATAATTCCACATCTTGTAGGTACAGTGTTATGTATACATATAATTTAAGATGGGCTGAGTGGTTCAGTTCAGTTCATCCCGTAACCCATCAGGCCGTTGGGGCACACATGAAGACACTCCAAAAATCCCACGCCATCCCTCTCTGTCTGTCGCCGCCTGTCGTATCTCACCGGATCGAAGGTCTGACCACTCAGTGATGTTGTCCACCCATCTCTTCCTTGGACGTCATCGCATTCTCTGTCCCGGTACGGAACCAAAGAGTACCGAGTTGGTAATTCCGTTGGACCTCGCGATGTGCCCGCACCAGGCCATCTTTTGTCTTTTGATAGCTGTGAACAGATCTTCAAATGGACCAATAGCGTCTTCAACTCTCTGACGTATTTCTACGTTCGTGACACAATCTTTATATGTAACATTTAGGAGTTTTCTATAGCACCTCATTTCCATTGCATGAATCCTGCCCTGGATATCTGCTGTAATGGTCCATGTCTCGCAGGCATACAGAAATATTGATAGCACCAAAGAGCGCATTAGTCTAACTTTTATGCCGAGGGCGAGCCGCTTGTCTTGCTATATAGGTTTCAGCCGAGTCAGCGCCGCTGTTGTTTGTGCTATTCTTGCAATTACCTCTGGCTTCGATCCCTCTTCGCTGATCAACGATCCCAGATATTTGAAATGTTTTACCACCTCAAGTTCCTGCCCATTTGCCTCTATTACAGATTTAAACCCTGCTACGTTATTGGTCATGAGCTTTGTTTTATCTGCATTTATTTCCATACCAAAACTCAGGGCCGCTCTATCCAATCTACCAATCAACTCCTGGAGTTCCCTTTCTGTGCCTGCCAATACATCAATATCATCAGCAAATCGGAAGTTTGTGATAAGCCTGTCACCTATTTTAACCGTGCCAACATGTCCGTTTAAGGTCGTCTCCGTTATTCTCTCCAAGAATATATTGAGTGGTTAGACTGCTTCTAATGGCAAAGGTATCAAGGTCGAATCCTCCTTCCCTACATGCTGCAGTCTACCCAATTGCAAATGAGTACCTGGCTTACAGTTGGGGAAGGTATGAAATTGAAGAAGAGAACAAGTCATGCCACTTCAATCAAGCAACAACAGCAACAAAAAATCAGGAATGAAGAAAAACAAAACAAACTGAGACTTTGATTTTATAAAATTTTATCCAGGGCGGCAGTGTCTGCTATAAAATGTTGATTGGCTACTTTTATAATTATAACAATATTTTTGGCCATACACACTTTTCACGAGAACCGCATTAGGTTAACAGGGTTGCACTACGATCACACTGGTGTATCATTTGGCATCATGTCATTATGTATCATGTCATTTGGTATCAAGTTATTTTGTGTCATGTCATTTGACATCATATATCATTTGCTTCATATGTCTTTGGCATCATGCATCATTATATGTCATTTGGCATCATGTATTTTGACATTATATGTCAATTTGTATCATGTCATTTGGCATCATATGGCATTTTGTTTCATATGTAAATTGGTATATATGTGGCTGCTGATATAAGGAATTTGTCAATGTTGTATTAACTTGTTGAACTTAAGTGCTAGAATACAGACTGTTATTTGAGTCCGTTGTTGCTCTTGTTGATATTTGGTAATTAGAGCTGCTGAGGTGGTTGCTGTTTATCAGTGTAACTTCTGTGACATGTGTGTGACACAGATAAGGACAAGACCACTACCATACTGAGATCATGTTGTATGAGGTGGTGAACGGAGTTGTCTAATCCCTGTGTAGGCCAGAGGTGAGGATAGTATCACTGCATGTAGTATCACTCATACAGATAATGTCACTACCACACTGAGAGCATGATATGAAGCCAGGATCAGAGTAGTCTAATCCCTGTGTGGGCCAGAGGTGAGGATAGTATCACTGCTACATATAGTATCACTACCACACTGAGAGCTTGATATGAAGCTACGAACAGTGTAGCTTAACCTATACAAGAGGTGAGGATAGTATCACTACCACAGATAGTATCACTACCACAGATAGTATCATCACTGCCACAGATAGTATCACTACCACAGATAGTATCACTATCACACTGATGTGCCATGAATCTACAACCAGAGTGGTCTAATCTGTCTATATGCCAGGGTTGAAAATAGTATCACTGCTACACAAAGAGAATGTTGTGATGTTGTTAAGTGTCATCTATGTATCGGAGGTTGGCTGCAATGAACGGCTAATATTCTCTATTTCTTGCCCTGACAGACTATTGTTAGTCCACCTCTTGATGTTGCTCCCCAATTTATGGCGCAGTCTGGCCAATAAGGGCGAAGGGGTGGGGGAGGGATTGACACTGTAATCCCCATAATGGTGCGCTTACTGAGAAGCATGACATTGCACTACAGGCAGGTGGATCATGATACGCCTTCTCAAGTATGCCTCGTGATGTCAGAAAAGCCACTGTAACCCACTAAGAAACCTCATCAAGTGTTAACTCAGCACTAGTGACTTTAAACAACAAGAACTCAAACATCAGTCCTCTTGTTGACTCTCTTCTATGTATTTTATCAAATGATCAAGTATCTTCTCTCTTTGTCGCTATCTGTCCCTAGTGATGTTTATCAATAATGTTGTTGGTTCTCTGCCCCCAGAGGCACTAATTATTGGCAAACTTGGTATTGATATGAGTCACATTTTGAAGTCTTTCAATGACTTCCTGTTGGATGATGACACCGCAGTAATAAAGTAAAAGTTTCTCTCATAGTAGTTACACTACCGTCAGGGAATGAGATTATGAGACTTCATCTGTGTACTAAGCCAGTACCTTTTCTAGCTGCATTTATAACTTTCCGTCAAGTAACACATACCAATTTACAGCTCGGTTGGCTGGAGTGTACCGATAGCGGGATATGTGCCCTATACCTTTACCATTGCTAAATTAATCTATTGGATAGTAGAATTCATGGAGGAGATTACCAAAATCATAGATGGAGGAGAGCCAGTGGATGTTATTTATTTAGATTTTGAAATCACATGGAATAGGTGGCGAAGTTGTCAAATATGTAGAAAATTGGTTAACGGGAATAAGGCAGAGAGTGGGCATAACTAAGGACTACTATGGGTGGTGTCAGGAGGTCAAAAGTGGGGTGTCACAAGGCTCGGTTTTGGAATAAATTTTGTGCTTGATATATTTATAAATGTTTTGGGCAATGATTTCGGACCCATGATTATAAAATTCGTGGATGACACAAGACTATGTACAGGTGTCTCATCTAAAGCAGAAGTGGATTTATTGAGGTCAGATTTAGATAAAATTTGGGAATGGTTAGAGAGCTGACAGATGAAGTTTAATGTAGATAAATGTACAGTCGTCCACATGGGTAGATCTAATATGGAACATAATTACGGGATTGTAGAGAACGGCAAGAGGAAGACAGAAAACGAAAGCGACCTAGGGGCTGTAATAGATCATCAAGGTAAGATAAGTGACCAAGAGAAGAACGGATAAATTAGACTATAACAAGTTTTAAAAAATACAGCCACCCATAAGAACAAGAGGGCGTAGCTACAAATTAACTAAAGAGAGTTCCAGATTAGATATTAGGAAATATTTTTTTAGTCAGCGAGTGGTGAATGCTTGAAATGCATTGCCACAGGAGGTAGTGGAGGCAGGGACAATTAATGCATTTAAGAATAAATTGGATGTGTATAGCTTTTAGAGCAAGGTAATGTAGATGAAACTGGTTGTAAACAGATCCTTCAGAGTCTTCTAAACCAGTATAAAGGTGTTAAGTTAAATTCAGGTTGCAATGAAAAAGGCCATGCAATTTTAGGTATGATAAATATAAATTTTAAACAAAGGAGCAAGGAAGTGATAGTCAAACTGTATGAAGCTTTAGTTAGACCTAGATTGGAGTACTGTTTACAGGTGTGGATTTCTTATCATAGAGGGGATATAAACATGCTGGAACGGATACTTATTTTTCTTTTCCTTCATCGTCTTCTTCGTTCGTTCTTAATCTCCTTCTACCAAGCCATGAAATAGGCTTTGCAAGTGACAGGAAGTTGACTGGAGAACAGATTGCAATAAGTCATAGTTTACAGCTTGACTGCGATATTTACACCTTTTGGTCTAACACATCAGATTTCAGGGAGCATTGTTTAGTACTGGATTAGCCTTCCCTCTTCGATATCTTCTCCGTAGTCAGTCTGCCATGTTGCAGCCTGTTAACCATTATCACCGCGTAGAAGTGTAGAAGGGTCTTGGCAACTCTGGGCCGCAATGACAAAACTGATAGTGAGATTCCGGAATTATGAGGAAAGACTCAGAAAAACCGGCATACTTTGTATAGAGAAGAGAAGAACTCCAGGTGATTTAATACAGGTTTAGGATATATTTAGAGGAAAGGATAAATTAGACTATAACATTTTTTTCAAAGTACAGCCACCTACAAGAACAAAAAAGGCACAGCTGCAATTAAAGAAAGAAAGGCCCAGATTATGTATTAGAAAATAATTATTTAGTCGGAGAGTAGTGAATGCTTGGAATGCATTGCCACAGGGAATAGCGGGGACAGACTTTGTTATTGCGTTCAAAAATAGATTGGATGCACATAATCATTTTTAGATAAAGTGGAGTAGAAGATACTTGATGTATTCAGACTCTGCAGAGTCTTCTAAACTAGTTTAAATAAGTTACGTTATAAATAGCAAGTTCTCTAACATTACGTTAATCATCAAACGTAGTTCGAGCAGATTTTGGTGCATGATAGGTCGGATCAGGAGTGTGTACTACCAACGAGCGACAGGAACCATCAGTATCCATACTCTTTCCCATTTGTTGAAAAAGACTGAGCACCTATGGAGCATGCCTGGAGTACAATGAAGTCGATTCTTAGAAACTGAACAGAACATTGTTAAACTGTCCAGTATATCCTTTCCTTATTGACCTGTCCCTCGTCGCATGACTATATCACCGTTGCTTTGGTAGTCAAGGGATCGTAAAGGCCGAGGACTATAGTCCGCTTTGCCACTGTTGTTGTCACATGGTATACTGGCTATATATGTTTATATCTTCTCCAAGGAGAGAGGAGACACGTTTGGTCAGGCAAAACATACTGTTTGGTTATGTTAGTCGTGGTCAAGCAAAACATGCTGATCGGACATGTTAGTCTGGGTCAGGCAAAACATACTGGCCAGGACTCCCTCCTATACCTGCTCCCAGTCCTCCCTAGAAACGGACTGTTTTCATGCCAACCTGTCTAACTAGGTGGGAGATCGACGTGATTCCTGTAGCAGTGAAAGATACGCATGTGAAGCCAAGTATAGCACAGCCGCCTGGAGGACCCCGGTCCACCTTCATCAGCACACTCGGGGTGCGAGGAAAGCTACTGCAATCCGCCATTTAATGTCATTTTCAGGGGGCACAAAAAAAGTAATCCTTCTCATTGTGGCCATTCAAAAACAGCAATAGTCTCTTCCAATAGAAAAACAATATTGACCTTAACAGAGATTCGATCCGCTGCCCTGCTTGTCAACTGCCAGGCCTTGAAATAATTCGGCCAGGCGATCCTGTCTGTTCCTCGGACTGTTTATAAAATCTGCTTTTGATTCTCATCCTTTTCTTTCTGTTAAACCATCAAGAATTCTTTCTCTCTCTCTCTCTCTCTCTCTCTCTCTCTCTCTCTATATATATATATATATATATATATATATATATATATATATATATATATATATATATATATATATATCTTCCTCTCTCTCTCTCTCTGTCTAACAAAGTTCAAGAAAAGAAATACGCAGGAGAGTAAAAAGTATAAATTTATTCTCTTGTCTTCTGTCTGTTATTGAGTTTTGTGTTATGATAATTCATGGCGATCATTCAAGAAAAATGGCAACGTTAAACAAGTTCCTCGCTAAAAAAAGCATGCATTCCCTATTATAGTTCCAACTTACCCAACTGTAAATGGGTTTCTTACTCTGTCAGAGTTAAGGGATGCAAGAAAGTGAGAAAGAGACCTAATGATACCAGATCTTTAAACAGCTGAGAGACCGAACAATAAACCACAGTATTTAACACTTAGGGTTTAAATCTAGCAAAGTCAATAAAAATAAAATATCTAGTAAAGTATCCCATAGCATTACTGCCGTAGGGGGGTGAGGTGTTAGCGATCTCACATTTCAAAGGCTCGGCTACATGAGGGCGGTAGCCATCTCCTCTTCCTCGCCGTTTTTACTTCCCGGACAGAACCGGTACCCATTTAAGGCTGGGTCGACCCGGGATCCATTGCGGTCTGAAAAAAACATCACCGCAACTGGGGAATGAACCCAGGACCACTCAGATGCGAAGACCAGAGCGCTAACCACTGCGCTACGCGGCTCCCTATCTAGCAATGATACCCCATAAATTATAGATCAGGGATCTGAGTCGAGGCCCATGTGCCCTATGCGGCCCGCGAATCCGTTGTCTGCGACGCGCAAAGTGATTAGAGTTTTATCTTAGGGATAATACAATTTAGACAAATATAATATATAATGTACAATATTATAGGTTGTGTACGCATGTCTAATATAAATATTGCCCAGATAGAGACACACACCATCGATAAAATGTGAGTTTACGTAGTGTACAAAACAGTAGGAAAAAAAATATGCTTATAACAGAAAGTGTCCATAGCACAGGATGAACGGGACAAGTACATTTTATGTATCATTGCCCAACTCGTGCTCGTCTCTGCAGATTATCGTCCAACTCTCAGTATTATTGCACAACTCGTGCTCGCCTCTGCAGATTATCGTCCAACTCTCTCAGTATCATTGCCCAACCCGTGCTCGCCCCTGCAGATTATCGTCCAACTCTCTCAGTATCATTGCCCAACTGGTGCTCGCCCCTGCAGATTATCGTCCAACTCTCTCAGTATCATTGCCCAACTGGTGCTCGCCCCTGCAGATTATCGTCCAACTCTCAGCATCATTTTTTGGTCTCCTACGCTTCTCATGCACAGTGCCTTGCATAACGGTCTTGGTCAGCCCCACCGATCGTGATATATGTCCATACGTGTAATTTTTACTATAGTCAATAGGTTTTTATATTGACCCAACTCCTTCCTAACAATTTCAAGAACACTCGTTTGTAACGCGATCCAAACATGACATGTCAAGAGACAATTAATCATTAACTGGGTACTTGGTGACGCATTCATCGCAAATTTATCAAGTTCTTTCCTTATAGGACGATCATTTTATGTGTTCTAACGGTAAGAGTCGTTCTCGTACTATTTATGATTATGCTAAATAGTGAATGGAGAAGATATACATTATGATGAGAATACAATTCTTAGTTACTACAATATCTCCGACTTCAGTCAGGCGGGTATGCCGTATGCAAGGTAGCCAGCAATCTCCTGTACTCAGTCTAATCTTTCACGTTTCGGACCTAGGTCTCTCAGCAGAATATCTAACCATCGTATGGGTCGGCGGCCGCGTTGTCGTGTATAATCATTTGGCCACCAAAATCTCGTTCAGAGTGTCAACCTGATATCTGGCATGCGCACCACGTGGCCAGCCCAGTGGTATTTTCGAGACCACGCAGCCACCAGGACGTCGGGAAATAGAGTGCATTCTCTGATTTCAGCATTGTGGTTTCGATCTCTGACCGAGATCCCGAGGATGCGTCTTTCCATCGCTCGCTGGGTAACTCGTAGTTTCTTTGCATCCGCGTTGCCTAGATTCCACACTTCACATCCGCAGATCATGGCTGGTATGACCGCAGAAATGAAAAGGTGTGCTCTTGCCATGGTGTCTTTCAGATGCAGGAGTATAGGCTTTATGGTATTGAAGATAGATCAGGCTGCAGCTTTATAGATTTCCCGGTCTAGGGTGTGGGTGGAATTTATTTCCTGCTCTACACCCCTTCATAGTTACTACCTGTAACTTTTTCTTCCTCCTGGTATAGTTGGAAAACATAGATCGAGTCTCGAGAAGTTTACTCAGTGTTTTAAAACTAGTCTCCTACAAAGGTTCGTCGTTTTAAAAAAGAGAACTCTCGTAGGGGAACACAAATAATTGCTATTATTAATTGTAGAATTGACACGTGCACATAGCTTGAAAGATGCCTGGTGGGCATGACTATCAGACAACAGCGGCAAAACGAACTGCACAATAGCGACATCCGGAGAATGTCATACATCAAGGATGTCATACAGTATGTCAGCCATTCAAAACACCGCTGGTCAGGTCATATAGCTAGACAACAAGACGAAAGATGGAGTACCATAGCTGCCATGTGGTATCCGCGCGACAAAAAGAGACCTCGGGGACGGTCCCTAACTCGCTGGCGAGATTCACTAGACAAGCACAACATACACGACCCCACAACAAACAGACTACTTTCCCACTGGATGACACGCGCCCGCGACAGAAACTACTGGAACCTGAGTTGAGACCCGCTCAAGGGTGACCACCCATGGACAAAGAACGGGTCAAACTAAGAACTAAAACATACCGTAAGTTTATGACTTAATTTGTCTTCAAACAATAACTGTGCTTTAAGATCTACCGGTTTGTCGCCACCACAATATGATGTCTAGCTAGACAAAAATATGTCGTTAGAAAAATGTGAGAGGACAAAATTATGGAGATGAAACATATATTTGTTACACAGCAAAATGTATATTCCAACAGTCACAATATGATAAGATGTGATACTCCAAATGGCCTAAAATTCAGGGAAGAATACGAAATAACGAGAGATTTTATTTAGATGTGGGCAAATCCTGCAATAAAATGTACTTATGCGTTTATCATACTGGTTTGGGATTTAGACCCAAGTGATAGATGGATACAAGTGGGAATACCTCGTTTTTTCTGGGATAGCAAGCTAAATATGTTATTATCAGTTCCAGGTCATTATTGTTACACCAGGGAGTGTTCATTGTTGGGGTGTAGCAGTCGACCTTGAGACTAGTACTGGTAAGGGCTGGATTGCCCGGTATTATGGGCAAAGATATGATCGGGGTCGGTACGATCTGTGGTAGTAGCACATGCTGTATCATCTAAAGGTCGCTGCGAACTGTTGAAGCTAAGCCTGGACTAGAAGATTTGTTCGCACAGCAGACGATAAACATTGTCCGCCGGCCACTCGCGCTGCTGATCCTACCTCAATGGCTCGCCTTGACACCCGAGTGGTTCATGTCTTAAACATGATAGTGCCATTGTTTCTTTTCAGTACGTCGATAGAAGGGACTAACGAATGTTGTGCATGGGGCTAGTAATCTCACCATGTACAAAAAAACTATTGCTACTGAAACCACAAAGCAAGCAAATGGATTCCGGATTCCCTAAAAGCGGGTTAAAGTAAACCAAATGTAAATGAAGATGATGATGATGATGATGTAGGGTATATCTAAAAAAAAAGTGGCTGGAAGCAGAGTAGTGGATCTCACACTTCTCACGAGGAAGATTTCAAGTTTGATCCCCGTTATCCACGCACTGCAGTCGACCAATCAGCAATTTTGGTATCTAGTTTACATCTATAGAAGTAATAGCAGGCAGAGAGGAAAATGGGCTCACCACCTCATACCAAAAAAAAATCTGATTTCTAGTACATTGTGACTTCTTACACTTCATCTCTGATTGCATGTTTAGGCAAAAAGTTCAGTGGCCGCACTGAGAAACTCAACGAAATACACATTCCTGGGCCATAACTGCCAACTCAAGTTGTATTGTATCGTAATCATTTACATTGTCTTTACTGTTGTAATTCGTTAATTGATGTTGTTTTGTTCTTTGTACCTGGCGAAGACCGTGTGTCCGTAACAGGGGCTTCGTTTTATTAGTGTCTCAGTGCAGTCACTGATCCTACATTTTTTAAATTGACCTTCAGCACAGCTGCAGCTTCTATTAATTGATCTCTAGCGGCAGTATCCCCTACATGACTACCATGACACCCATGTATCGAAGCCTGGTCAAGAAGTAATACACATTACACCGTGCCATGCCAGTGGTAACAGGTAGGCCATTCGTTGGGCTGCTCCGTGTGGTCCCAGGGATCTCTTCAATCAATCAAAGCATTTCAGCTCCCTCTAGAGTACATGCCTTCACAGTGAAGAGAAGAATGTCACCAATGAACATTGCTAGTGTACCAGAGCATATGTTGAAACCTTATGCTTTGCATGAAGCTGATTGGGTTTTGATTGATGCTTGATTGTATCCAATATTATCAATTCAGCTCATCGTTCCAAGTGAAGCATAAGACCGCCACCCTAAGCTGGCTCATCTTAACAGAAACATTTCTTCTTCTTCTTCATCGTTCGCAGTCAGACAGTAACCATTATTTTTTCGAAAAAGGCAGCGGTCATCCTGAGGCTGTAGACACTGCCATAGAGCTTGTCTAGTGTTGCCACTGGTGATGGCCACATCTGCTCTCTCTGATCCTCGTATGTCGGGCAGTTTTGCAGCAAATGCTCAGCGGTCATTTTCCTGGTACCACACGGGCATTCGTCGGTACCACCTATCTTCAATTTGTTGAATAGGTGGTACCTCAGTCTATTGTGGCCAGTGCGAAGTCTGAAGACCACGACCTGCTCTCTTCTGTTCAACTGGTAATAGGCATCAAACAGAAACATTTAATCTCTGACTGTCGTGTCGGCTATGGGACCACCTTTATCTCACAGAGCACGTATATTTTCCAGTTCTTGGTAAGAACACAATATACAAAGACACATATTCTCCACCCATTCGCTATTTAATACTGGATCATTTGGAATCATGTTGATGAATTTGAACTCTGATGAAGCAGTTAATCAATTATGATAAATGTTAAAACATATGCTATTTACAAAAGGTGTGGTTGATGTTCGTCCATCACGTGTGATAAGACCACACTCTCTGTTCAGTTATGTGGGCAATCTTTTCATTTTGCTCTTTCCGTTGAAATGGGTGACTTGCGCGGTGTATTGGGTTAAAGTGAGAAAGATTTCCGCAATTTGTCAACCTCACTCTCTCGTCCTGAGCTACTTTTGACCAGTGGCAAGATATTATTGAGGATACTGGAGATAGCACATGATGCAGAATTTTTCTCAGGGTTTACTCGCGAAGCCTTTCCCGTAAATAAGTATCTCACAAGGTACGTTGGGGATGTACGTTGACCAGGACTAAGTATGTATGTTCATAACAAATGTCACAGAGTGAAAGTCAAAGCCACCCACATAGTGATAGACGCCTCTATGATTAATCCGGCTTGTCTGAAACCCACACGAGGCAGGGGAGGTAATCCAAACAAATTGTGATGATGTGGGCCAACCAAAGATACAAGTCACAATAATTTTTTCAATGGCAATGACAAATGTATAACTAGTCGATTGTTGCTGGCAATCCATTAACTATGAAATATCACACGATATATGGATGATAAGTCTCACAGATAAGGTAATCAGTGTTACAGTAGACAACCGTCACATACACACAATCACCATGCTCGTATCAAATGTCGCAAAAAAAAAAATTACAAATGCAATAATCTCGCTTGTCTCTAGATGACAAAATATACAGCAACTGGTAATAACACGCTTCCAGCCATCCTTCACACTAGTATTGTGTGTCCAGATTCTCTATTTTAAAGGTTGAACTACATTAAGTAAATTGGAACTCAAGAAAAACAAAAGCAATTTATTTTCAACCGTCTTTTACGGAGTAGACAAAAAGACACCGCCATTGTGGTCGATATGTGACGTCATTGCCTACTACCACTACTACTACTACTACTACTACTATTACTACTACTACTACTACTACTACTGATGCTACTACTACTACTACTTTTTCTACTACTACCACTACTGCTACTACTACTACTACTACCACTACTGATGCTACTACTACTGCTACTACTGCTATTTCTACTACTACTGCTACTACTACTAGTACTACTACTACTGCTACTACTACTGCTATTATTACTACTACTGCTAGTACTTCCACAACTACTACTACTACTACTACTTTTACTACAATTACTACCACTACTACTACTACCACCACTCCCACAACCACCACAACTACTACTACAATTACTACTACTACTACTACTACTTTTACTACTACTACTACCACTACTACTACTACCACCACTCCCACAACCACCACAACTACTACTACAATTACTACTACTACTTCTACTCTTTCATCTTTTTCTAGTTCTTCAGGTTTAAAAAATAATGTCTACAGGTGAAGTCAAAGGTTCCTCTGCTGGAGAGTTTCTCAAGGCTTCCAAGCAGCTTTGTATTGAGAGTTTCTCAAGGCTTCCAAACAGCTTTGTATTGAGGGTTTATCAAGGCTTCCAAACAGCTTTGCATTGAGGGTTTCTCAAGGCTTCCAAACAGCTTTGTATTGAGGGTTTCTCAGGGCTTCCAAACAGCTTTGTATTGAGAGTTTCTCAGGGCTTCCAAACAGCTTTGTATTTAGGGTTTCTCAGGGCTTCCAAACAGCTTTTTATTGAGAGTTTCTCAGGGCTTCCAAACAGCTTTTTATTGAGGGTTTCTCAGGGCTTCCAAACTGCTTTGTATTGAGAGTTTCTCAGGGCTTCCAAATAGCTTTGTATTGATAGTTTCTCAAGGCTTCCAAACAGCTGTGTATTGAGAGTTTCTCAAGGCTTCCAAACAGCTTTGTATTGATAGTTTCTCAAGGCTTCCAAACAGCTTTGTATTGAGAGTTTCTCAAGGCTTCCAAACAGCTTTGTAATGAGGTTCGTTTTCGCGGGCCATAGCTCAGAACGCAATTGTCTAAGCATACAACATCCTTGCACGCCAGTAAGCCAGTGTCTCCCAACGTTTTTCACATGAGGTCATACTTCTTCGCCATTCACTCTTAAATAACCACACACCTCATTTAGCCACATCTATTTCTCTCATAAACGAGTCGGTCTATCAGGCTTCTCCTGTCACAATACACTTTATCCCTCAAATAACCACAGAGCTTTGTTTTAAAACACAAGCAGGGAGACATGGGGTGTATTTGTTGAAGGCCTGTGCTCTAAAGGAAAGTGAACCATTTTGACACTGCATGATTGCAGGGACAATCGGCATTTAATCCCTATACCTATAAATCCTACCAGTGTGAACCTAAGAAATATTCTGGGAGGAGAGGTTGGCTGAGTGTTTGGGGTACTGGCGTTTGTGCCAAGGGCTCAAGCGTTCAAAACTTTGGTAAGATCTAGGATCAACATTGAAACTTCCCGACTTCCTGTGGAGTACATGTCAATTGGTTCCTGTTCTGGGCCATCTTCTCCAACTTTGTCCGCGTCTTCCCTGTTTCCTTTATGCCTTTCTCGAGTTCTCGTCTCCATGTGTGTTTCAGTCTGCCTCTACTTCTCTTGCCTATGGAATTCCATATCAAAGACTGTCTCGTAATGCTATAAGCTGTTTCCTTAATGTGTGTCCAATCCAACGCCACCGCATTCTCCTCATATCATGCTCCACTGATTCAAGTCTAGTTCTTTCCAACAGTTCCACATCACTGAACGCATCGTCCATTTCAATCTCTCTATTCTGCAGGCACTTATTTATGAATGTTTGTAGTTTTTTGTTGATAGAGTTTGTTTTTTACCATGTTACATGGCCTCCCGCCCCCCCCCCCCCCAAAAAAAAAAAACAACCAAAAAACCAAAACCAAAAAACCAAACAAACAAAACAATAAACAAACAACAAAACAACAATAACAAAAACAAAAACAGACCGGACTTTACAATTCATCTTTATCTATCCGAGTAAAATAAAAAATCTAACTATCTAGTCTACACACTATTTGGCAACTGTAGGGACTTTTACTATTTAGATCTATAAATCAATCATTCAGTCCTAGAAATGGGAATACATTATATAATGATAGTTTTTCTCTGTGTGTGCGTGTGTGTGAATATGATCAATGGAATGTGACTCAAGAAATTAATACAATGCTAATATTATGACATGAGGTGATTTTTCTAAGCAAAATCAAACTGCCATGAACGCTTTAATTATCTGTACAAGTGACACAGCAGATACGAGAATCACCAGTAGAAGAGATGTTAGTTGCATTATGGGAGCGGAATTCATGATGTCTGTTGTGAGCGGGTCATACATCACCAGTCCGCCTGAAAGAATAGGTCAATACATTTTACATCGATCATTGATGACCTTGTTGTAGTTGGACTAGAACTACTGGCATGTTTCATTTTCCTCAGCCAATGCCAGGTTTCCTTAGCACATCATTCTTGGGTGCTTCTTGTGGCTTTTCTGCTCTTCCGTAATTTCTTGTCCAAGAGTAGTGCTTCCCAAACCTCGTTAAATTACCCAAAATTGGGTAAAAATTGTTTATTTTTTTGGGTAAGAATTCATCTCGGTATACACATTAACATTTATCCCAAAAGTAAGGAGTAAGAAGTACTATGAAGAAAGTGATCAGTCAGTGTGCACTGATAATCTTCTTTTTCTTCTTCTTCTTTTTCTTCTTCTTCTTCTTCTTCTTCTTCTTCATCTTCTTCTTCTTCTTCTTCTTCTTCTTCTTCTTCTTCTTCTTCTTCGTCTTCTTGTTCTTGTTCTTTTTCTTTGTCTTCTTCTACTTCTTTTTCTTTTGTCTTCTTCTACTTCTTTTTCTTTTGTCTTCTACTTCTTCTTCTTTTCCCCCGTTCGTTCTCAAACTTCCGCTACATAGCACTGAAATGGACTTTGTAAGTAGCAGAATGTAGTCTGGAGAACGAAATGCGTTGTGTCATAGTTTACAGCTTGACTGCGATATTTGCACTTTTTGGCCCGACACATCCTCTTCCATCTCTTCTCCTTAGCAAGTCTGCCACGTTACAGCCTATTATCCAGGATCACCACGTGGAGGTTGAGAATGGTCTTGGCGGCTCTGGGTCACTGGCTCCGACGATAGTACTCGCTTTGGATCGCTGACCAAGCACAACTCATGAACTGCTCTGCATCTTGATCTCAAATAGTCTAACAAGTATTTATT
Source organism: Ariolimax columbianus (assembly GCA_036924085.1). Lineage (NCBI taxonomy): Eukaryota > Metazoa > Mollusca > Gastropoda > Stylommatophora > Arionidae > Ariolimax > Ariolimax columbianus. The sequence goes on from JAVGWX010000014.1 coordinate 25,191,506, forward strand.
TTGTATATAACTGATTCACAACCCACAACCGATAATACGGCTTACTGGCTGCGTCAACATGGCATAGAGCCAGTGCACTCGGCTTGGGGCAGGATACACTTACATACGATATAACCTCCCACTTTAAACGCCGTTTGTGATCTGTATTCTGCTTTCAATTCTAAACATTTTGTTATTTAGCATATATTTCATAATAACATTACTTGCCTTGCAAATGAAAGTTGATTTCGTTAAATTAATTATCAAACAATATTCCGGAATGAATGATTTAACCCCTTGGCGACGGAGGTCGCCTTAAGTGGCAATCAAATGTTACCTCCATTTTCCAAAAGCCACATTAAGGAGAAATTCGTTTTTTTGTCCGTTGCGTGCATCACCATTCGTTGTTCTAAGCGATGAATGAATCTCGGAACCCCTTACTAGGAAAGAAAGGATAGGGCCCCTGCACCTCCATGCATGTTGCTGGACCTAAGACTAGCAACCTCATAATGTAAAGCACATTTCTACAGAAACCACAATTGAAACAGCACAAAACGTGCTTTGCATGATCTGGTAAAAGGAGCCGTATACAGTTGATATAACGTTTTATAGGGAGCAATGTTGAGAAGAATATCGTGGGATAGGGTCTATAGGGAAATTAATTACAGCATTAGGCTCGCTTAAGTTATTATGTTAGGCACTTCGTACCAGGTGACTAATGACGGCTGGGCATCAATCATTAATAAAAGATTTTCAGCTCCGTGTGGAGCACAGGTCATCAACAAGTACACGCCAAGTCAACTGTACTGGGCCATCAGCCCCACCTCTGCCTTCGTTCTCCTTAATGCTTATCTCCAGCTCTCTTCTCCATTTGTGTTTTTGTTTGCCTCTACTTCTCTTACCTTGGTAATTCCCCTCATTTTCGTTGCACACGTGCAACCTTTCCCTGCTCGTAAATCACAGGAAGGTCTCGGCTATACAATCCTATAAGTTTCCATAGAAGAAGTCATGTAAGTTAGCGATGCAAATTCTTTGTGGCTTTCTTTGTATCGTGTCATTTGCTCTCTCGACAAATGACCTACCTATATCTTGGATGGCTGTGTTGAATTTGTCTTCTTAGACTTGTCCACGTTTTGTGAAGTTTCTGTGGCTTAAAGTTTCTACAGAAGGCGGTAATCAGTTGCATGTCCAACCTTAGAGGCCTCCTACGACCTGGAAGGTGGGTTGGGGGGGTCCAGTAGTCTTGTGGTAAGGTAATCGCCTCGGGTGTTGGAGGTCGCGGGTCCAAATCACGGGGGAGACCGGAATTTTTTCACCTGGATCATCCGGTAAAAATTGTCCCTGTTCTCTGAGTAGTGAGATCAGGCACCCGTGGTCAGTGACGCGCATTCAAACAATCCATTAGTAGTTGGAAATCGAAAAGAGTAGCCATAACAGCTGTTGCTCAGGCAAAATTCAAGTTAAAAATCTACTCAAATTATTCTAGAGATTCACGTCCACAGAGAATACGTCATAAAAAGGAGACTGTATGCTATAACATCAGATCTCGGTTATGTGGTTAGTGGAGCCAGCACAGATGGCGCCTGACAGGCTGCGGATCTACCTTGCTCTAATTTACGCTTCCATCACCACCAGTTCCAAAAATAGGCGATCGTATTCCAGGGGCTACCAACATAACGGTTGGTAACATATATTAGAATTGACCTAGCAAGTCACCAGCGAATTGTCGCCTGCCAAAAAATAAGAAACAAAGGAGGTCACACCTCTCCAAGATGTCTAACGACACAAGTGGACTGAAGATATATAGTTTAAATACCAGTTCTAAGTACTCCAAGCTTAAACTAATTAGCATAGAAAAAGAAGGGATGAAGGTGAGAGAAGAAAGAAATGAGTAACAAAGTTGCTTCCATTCTTCTACCGTGAGGTCTTCCTTTCTTTCTAAGTGACTTATTTTCTACAGCTTGGGATATCCGGTAGTATGCCTAACCCTTCTTAGATTCCTTATACAATATGGAAATCTGATTGTGTTACAACTCAACTATCCTTCGCTTCCATTTAGGCTCAGGTAATGCACGTGCAGGGAGCGGAGTGAAATCCTTGTCAGGTGAAACATATTGATCAAGACCCCCACCTCACCTTCTTGTTTATGCTACTGGAAACATCGTTGAGCTAACACAGTCAAGAAAGTGGGGATAAATAATGTAATCCCCATAGGGATGTGCTTACTAAGGAACCTTACATTGCAATACAGCCAGAAGGACCCCTGTCCACCTTCTGAAATACGCGTTAGGATGTAAAACGAGCCACTTTAACGCATTACCAAAGAAATGCCACCAAGCGCTTAAAATCATGATATGTAGCTTCCAACAACAGAAACAAGAGCAACACACGGGCAAAAAAGAGTCAATATCTTGTTGAAACACTGAAGAGTTTCATAAGCCATGAACCAACCTAAAGTGAATAGCACATCCTGGCTCTTCTTGCCATCACCGCCAATACTGTAGCCCAGCATCCGAAGTTTGTAGATGACGTCACGGTGAACTCCGTGGATGACTCCGGTTGCAGTCTTACCGAAATATGCTACTTTGGCTGACCTAATGTCCTCTCGAATGTCCCACCACCAAGCCTGGGAGAGAGAAAGAAAGACAAATATCATACTTAATTACCTTCTTTTTCGCTTGGTTGAATGCATGAGGGGTCGAATTTGCTTTTATTGGGTCAAATGTGTCGAGTCAGCTGTTATTAGCCTGTACTGTTGTAGTATTTCTGTTATATTTTCTATCCGTCTTGCTTTCTGTCTTGTGAACCATTATATCTTCTGTCTTGTGAACCATTGTATTGTCTGTCTTGTGAACCTTTCAATTTTCTGTCTCGTGAACCATCCCATTTTCTGCCTTGTGAACCATCTCATTTTCCTTCTTGTGAACCATCCTGTTTTCTGCCTTGTGAACCATCTCATTTTCTTTAGTATGAACCATCTTGTTTTCTGCCTTATGAAAGATCCTTATTTTTTGTGCCCTGTGAACCATTCCATTTCTGACTTTTGAACCATTTTATTTTTTGTCCTGGGAACAATCCCATCTTCTGTCTTGCGAACCATCTTAAGAACAAGGGTCAGTTACACAAATATCTCTAACGTCATCATACCTTGCTTGTCTGATAACGTTAATATTAATGGATTTCTCAAGCATTTAATTTTTTACTTTCTGAGTCGCTCCTCTTCTACCTTGGGATGTAGAGGTCGCCTGAAAGAGCGCCCAACTATTATATCCCCTGTCTTCGCATTGGCCTGGTTCTTGGTACTTGGTATTTTATAGACTTATTAAGTCTTCCTTTCATACTTTGAGTCGTCATCAGGGTCTGGATCCTTGACTCCCATGGTAGCCGATCTTCTTTCATTTTCCAGACAAAACCAAATCACCGAAGTTTATATTGCTCCAGTTGAGTCAGCAAGTGGTGGGTTTCAAGATAATGCATATTATCTAATTGCGTATCTTGTCTCTTGTTACTTGGACAATCTTTCCAAGATATCTCATTTCATAGACATTTAATTTCACATCTGGCTTAAAAAAAGGACCACCTTTAATTCTGGCAGCAAAGAATTTGTATAAATATGTTGTTTACCAGATATCGTTTTTGGGACTTAGCTGAGGTTCAAGTGTGACAGCCTGTTTCCACGAGCATGAACGATGGCGTCAGGTAGGGGGCTTGATCAGCATGTGTCACCTGATCTTGATTGCTCTTGGCTATGGGCACTAGAGACATACGTGCGACCATAGCAGACACTGATGTTTTTGTATGTAATGGATTGGAAAGTTTCCTTGCTTGCTGCATTTCCTTCGTTTATAAAAAGTCCAATGTGTCCATTTAAAGCTGGGACGTGTAAATAGCGCTAATTAAACTCGACACCAATGCAGCGGAAAGACACTACAGCAGGGGTCTTCAACCAGTACGGAACAACTAACTCCCCTCCTTTGCAGGGTAGGATATTTTTAAGGCATTTGCTTCAGTTTAGTCTGATAAGTAATTAGTTATTAATATTGAGAAAAAACTTTTTTTATCCAAGAACTTAAAAATATCAATATTTTCTACTGCTATTAAATTTGTAAATCACTATAACAATATAGCAAGCACATGTATATGTACTAATTTATAAAAATAAAAAATATTTTAAATATTATGTGCATTTGAATGCAACTTCTGAGAAGACACTTGGAACGAGGAAAGTGGCGTTCTGATATATAGTGAAATGGGTGCATGTGGCAACAAAGGTTGAGGACCCCTGCACTAGAGTACCTGATAGGTGGCCACAGTGTATATTATTGCTTGAGAAACTGTAAGGCAGTCTGAGGCTTTGAGCTGACTGCTGTATTTAATTAAGAGGCAGGGATGTGATTGTGCGATGGTGAACGAAGAAAAAAAATAAGAAAAATAAGAAGACAATAATTAGAGAAAAATGGTTAAAATCTAAATAATTCCAACCATGAATGAGTACCTTGTAGCCAATCAGAGGTTCTTCTCCCCAAACCGTGGATACACCCCTCCAGAGTAACCGGACGCTTTCGTTTCCATGGGAAGCCACAGTTACATACTCTGGGTACTTGCTCGGGGCTGAGGAAATATAATTGATTGAGAGATTAATATTGCTGCAAATATTGAGAAAATGGTGAACTGACGGTTAGAATACAAATAGTTTAGTCAGTAAACCTTTCTTACTTAGTCGCTTCTCTTCTACAATGGGGTGTAGAGGTTGCCAGAAAGAGCGCCAGACCATTCTATCTGTTATCTTCTTCATGACCTAGTTCCACTCTAGTCTTCGGTCTCTTATAGACTGTCCTATATTATTATACCAGCAGAGTTTGGGTCTGGATCGTTGACTGCTTCTCGCGACTGCTATAGTAGTCGATTTTCTTTCATTCCACAGACACGACCAAGTACCCAGAGTATGTAACTGTGGCTTCCCATGGAAGATTGCTCACTCGAGTCTGCATGGGATTGGCTTCGAGATCTTGTATTGTTTGATAAGTGGTCATACTCTTATCTCTATCATTATTCTACTATACAATAGTTTGATAACATCGTGTGCTCCCTACTACTTCGTGCTATCAGTGTGGCAGTGGTCGTACTCTGATCTCCGTGTCACACGGGAACCAAGATTATCGTCAGTGTCAGGTAAAATAAACAGCTAAAGATGGCCACCTGACTTCCTCGTCGTGGTTGCTAGATATGTGCTGTGTCTCAGCAGTTTGGTTAACGAGATGGAATCTAAACTGTAATCCTCGTAGCTTTGAGCTTACTGAGGAGCCTTGCATTGCACTACAGCCACAAGGATTCTCTGTACCAGTCTTCTACTTTAAATCGGTTAGACAACACCGTCGGCTGATTCTTACGACATGCTCTCAGTGTAGAAGTGGCCCTATTGTCGTCCTTGTCTCACAAAGCCTTTTACCCTAGGTTAGAGTAGACCAGTGCTTCCTTTAATTATCAGTGTACACACATTTGTTTAAATTCACGATTAGTTAGCTCTATGACTCTTTGACCATTTAATGTTATCATGTATCAGCCTTGTTTATTTGTTACGACTGTTTAAACAGTTATAAATAGTTGTTACTTTTTAAAACATTTAATGTGAATGAATAAACGAGAATATAAAAAAAACATATTGGAAGTTTATATAGAATTTTACAGCTACATTGGAAGCAGCAGTTTAAAAAAATAGAAACATAACCATTTAACTGCAGATCTATTTATCAACACGTTTTCAACAAGATCATTTCTATTAGAATGCGATTAGTGCTATTACGAGACAAGGAAGTGCTACCCGTGTTGTATTTAATAAGTCAATGTTTACTAGTGGGAAAGATTATTCATTATTTAATTAAAATACTTGGACATCTGGTATCAAAAACGACAGGGCAGCGCATGAGCTGCAGTGGTCAGCGGCCCATAGATGACTGCTAGCGTCAGGGCCAGCAAACCAGAGCTGCCAAGACCCTTCTACACCTCCAAGCAGTGATCCTGGATAACAGGCTGCAACAGGGCAGACTGGCTAAGGAGAAGGGACCGAAGAGGGAATGCTAGCCCGGTACTAAACAAAATGCTTGCTTTTATCTTAATAATCACACTGTAAAATCTCTTGAGCCGTGTAGCGCAGTGGTTAGCGCGCTGGCTTCGCATCTGAGTGGTCCTGGGTTCATTCCCCAGTTGAGGCGGTAATGTTTTTTTCAGACCGCAATGGCTCCCGGGTCGACCCAGCCTTAAATGGGTACCGGTTCAGTCCGGGAAGTAAAAGCGGCGAGGGAGAGGAGATGGCTACCGCCCTCATATAGCCGAGCCTTTGAAATGTGAGATCGCTAACACCTCACACCCCTACGGCAGTAATGCTATGGGATACTTTACTTTAAAATCTCACGGGATTAGCAATTTGAATTTGAATAATTTATATATCAAACGAGTTCCATCCGACTGTATGTGAAAAATATGGAGGATATAACATTTTGATCGAAACAATCATGTTTTTTGAAGATCGAAGACGAGACAAACGAGAAATCGTTTAAATTTCATGTCCCGTTTCCTGACGAGCTTTGGGGATCCGCTACTGAGGTATCGTGGATCACCAGTTTGGGAAGCATTGGGATTACACTGTTATCCTGCTAAAACAATATGTTCACAGTGTGGCACGTTCTCATCTCTATCAGAAACAGATCTCTTATGGAAGCCAATGTGGCACATACAAGTATCATGAGTGAATAGACAAAATGAAGTGATGAACAGAAACAACTTACGAGCAAAATTCATTCCCAAATAATAGTTGTCTGTCTTAGGCCCCATTCCAGCATGGTTGAGAAACTGTAAGTTGAGACAGTAGTCTAGACTGTACTCCATACCAATAATCAATCCTCTACCCACGTTACCATAGATACGGATAAACCTTGCCGTGTCCTCGTACTTCCCTGGACATTTTGTATCTCCTTCCAGCCAGTAGTTGATCTGGTGATGTACAACATGGAGAAATGTCACATTGTTTTCATGGACATCGTGGGTACTTACTAATAATAAGAATGACATGATGCGGGTACTTAGTAATAATAAGAATGACATGATGCGGGTACTTAGTAATAATAAGAATGACATGATGCGGGTACTTAGTAATAATAAGAATGACATGATGCGGGTACTTAGTAATAATAAGAATGACATGATGCGGGTACTTAAGAATGACATGATGCGGGTACTTAGTAATAATAAGAATGACATGATGCGCGTACTTAGTAATAATAAGAATGACATGATGCACGTACTTAGTAATAATAAGAATGACATGATGCGCGTACTTAGTAATAATAAGAATGACATGATGCGGGTACTTAGTAATAATAAGAATGACATGATGCGCGTACTTAGTAATAATAAGAATGACATGATGCGGGTACTTAGTAATAATAAGAATGACATGATGCGCGTACTTAGTTCACAGACAAGAGAGGTGATGGTGAAGCAGCTGCTTTCATTACCTGGTAAGCAAAGACTGAGCCCCTGGCATCCTCGCGTGTGTTGGGTATAGGTTCCCACTCGACGATCCCAGCTGTCCCATTGACAGCGTTGGCTTGTAAAAACTTGGGAGCAACATTACTGGGCACTGGTAAGGTTTTCATTGATAAAGTATGCATTAAATTGAGCTTTCTTAGACGGATACATATTTTTGGATGCAACATGAAAGTATATTAGAAACAACATTAAAATAATATACATTTTGAACGAAAATAAGAACAGGGGAAATTGGAATATATATATATATATATACATACACACACATAAGAGGAGCAACATAAATATATTTACATTTGGGAGCAACGCGAACATATGAATTTGGAGTAATATGAAAATATAAATGTGATGTGAATGTTTATATATATATTTATGTACATATATATCAACAAATATTTTTCAGGAAGATGTACATTTGAGGTCACATGAAAATATAAATTTAAGAGCAGCAACGTTTTTAGCACAAATATAAATTTGAAGTAATATGAAAATATAAATGTGAAGGCTAAATGAAAATATAAATGTGATCGCAATATAGAAACGAATAATTTGAGGCCAACATGAAAATATAGAATTTTGAAGACAGAATGAAGACAGAAGTTTGAGGACAAAATGACCCTATACATTCGAGTGCAGTTTGAAAATGTACAACACGAGGACAATATGAAAATATAAACATAAGGGCAACATAAAATTATTAATTTTGGGGTCAAATAAAAATATAAATTTTTTAACGGAATGTAGATGTAAAGATAATTAATAAATGAATGGAAGACGAAATTACGTTTTGTTTGAATGAAGCAGGAATTCAAATACAGAAAAGGGGACATAACACTTACTGTCCTCAGCAGAGTAGACTATACTGACAGTTGAGTTTGGCCCTTTGCCCATCTCGTTCTGTGACTGAACTTTGACCTCGAATGGCATGTAGTACATGTCCATGCCAACCCTGGTGTTGTACACTGTTTTGGTTAGATTCTCAATCTGAGGATGGGGTTGACAACAAGATGTTCAGTTTTTAACACGCAACTCTAACTGAGTTTTGTTTACTTATATTTGGCCATCTTTCGGCACAGACAATCATCAAACCATACATTACTTAACAGGACTGTTCTGTATACAGATCTGGTAGAGCAAAAACAGTTTTTGAAGATGAATCAAAAGAAAGACAATGGGAGCCATGCTGAACCAATCATTATCGACAGCGTGGATAAAAAAGTCGAGATTACGGCTGCAATGCTGCCAACTAGTTTAATGAAAAGTATCAAAAAACAATTTAACGGTATCGAAATGTTTGTGTTCAAACCCACTTATCTTTAGTTATTCTTCTTCTTCTTCTTCTTCTTCTTCTTCTTCTTCTTCGTACGCAGTCAGACAGTAACCATTATTTTTTCGAAAAAAGCGGCGGTCATCCTGAGGCTGTCGCCACTGCCATAGAGCTTGTCTTGCAGTTCCACTGGTGATGGCCACATCTGCTCTCTCTGATCCTCGTATGTCGGGCAGTTCTGCAGCAGATGTTCAGCGGTCATTTTACCGGTACCGCACGGGCATTCGTCGGTACCACCTATCTTCAATTTGTTGAATATGTGGTACCTCAGTCTATTGTGGCCAGTACGAAGTCTGAAGACAACGACCTGCTCTCTTCGGTTCAACTGGTAATAGGAATCGTTTTTGGTGTAACCAGTATGTTCGGTTTCCCATTTGGTCATGTATCTGGCTTTGCTTTAGTTATTCAACCTTAATGCATTTTCTCTAGTAGAACATTGTAGTGGCTTTTTTTAACATCACGGGGCATAGTGATAAATGTGAATCTGGGTCATCCAGAATAGTTCCGAGAATAAGAAAGAATTCAAAGACCAGAATGAGCTTGACAGATAATCAAACATGGCAAGGAAAACAATAAGAGAGACAACAGCAGGTGAAGCGGGGAAGTGGAAATAGATAGTTCATAATACGCCCAGTATGATTAACACAATTATCGCCTAGGTTACGGCGCAGAAACAGTAGATGCCATGCACAGTAAGGTGCAGTGGGCGAATAGGTTGACCAGAAACATGCCATGCACAGTAAGGTGCAGTGGGAGCATAGGATGACCAGAAACATGCCATGCACAGTAAGGTGCAGTGGAAGCATAGGATGACCAGAAACATGCCATGCACAGTAAGGTGCAGTGGGAGCATAGGATGACCAGAAACATGCCATGCACAGTAAGGTGCAGTGGGCGCATAGGATGACCAGAAACATGCCATGCACAGTAAGGTGCAGTGGGCGAATAGGTTGACCAGAAACATGCCATGCACAGTAAGGTGCAGTGGGCGCATAGGATGACCAGAAACATGCCATGCACAGTAAGGTGCAGTGGGAGCATAGGATGACCAGAAACATGCCATGCACAGTAAGGTGCAGTGGAAGCATAGGATGACCAGAAACATGCCATGCACAGTAAGGTGCAGTGGGAGCATAGGATGACCAGAAACATGCCATGCACAGTAAGGTGCAGTGGGCGCATAGGATGACCATAAACATGCCATGCACAGTAAGGTGCAGTGGGCGAATAGGTTGACCAGAAACATGCCATGCACAGTAAGGTGCAGTGGGAGCATAGGATGACCAGAAACATGCCATGCACAGTAAGGTGCAGTGGGAGCATAGGATGACCAGAAACATGCCATGCACAGTAAGGTGCAGTGGGAGCATAGGATGACCAGAAACATGCCATGCACAGTAAGGTGCAGTGGGAGCATAGGATGACCAGAAACATGCCATGCACAGTAAGGTGCAGTGGGAGCATAGGATGACCAGAAACATGCCATGCACAGTAAGGTGCAGTGGAAGCATAGGATGACCAGAAACATGCCATGCACAGTAAGGTGCAGTGGGAGCATAGGATGACCAGAAACATGCCATGCACAGTAAGGTGCAGTGGGAGCATAGGATGACCAGAAACATGCCATGCACAGTAAGGTGCAGTGGGCGCATAGGATGACCAGAAACATGCCATGCACAATAAGGTGCAGTGGGAGCATAGGATGACCAGAAACATGCCATGCACAGTAAGGTGCAGTGGGAGCATAGGATGACCAGAAACATGCCATGCACAGTAAGGTGCAGTGGGAGCATAGGATGACCAGAAACATGCCATGCACAGTAAGGTGCAGTGGGAGCATAGGATGACCAGAAACATGCCATGCACAGTAAGGTGCAGTGGGAGCATAGGATGACCAGAAACATGCCATGCACAGTAAGGTGCAGTGGAAGCATAGGATGACCAGAAACATGCCATGCACAGTAAGGTGCAGTGGGAGCATAGGATGACCAGAAACATGCCATGCACAGTAAGGTGCAGTGGGAGCATAGGATGACCAGAAACATGCCATGCACAGTAAGGTGCAGTGGGCGAATAGGATGACCAGAAATATGCCATGCACAGTAAGGTGCAGTGGAAGCATAGGATGACCAGAAACATGCCATGCACAGTAAGGTGCAGTGGAAGCATAGAATGACCAGAAACATGCCATGCACAGTAAGGTGCAGTGGGAGCATAGGATGACCAGAAACATGCCATGCACAGTAAGGTGCAGTGGGAGCATAGGATGACCAGAAACATGCCATGCACAGTAAGGTGCAGTGGGAGCATAGGATGACCAGAAACATGCCATGCACAGTAAGGTGCAGTGGGAGCATAGGATGACCAGAAACATGCCATGCACAGTAAGGTGCAGTGGAAGCATAGGATGACCAGAAACATGCCATGCACAGTAAGGTGCAGTGGGAGCATAGGATGACCAGAAACATGCCATGCACAGTAAGGTGCAGTGGGAGCATAGGATGACCAGAAACATGCCATGCACAGTAAGGTGCAGTGGGCGAATAGGATGACCAGAAACATGCCATGCACAGTAAGGTGCAGTGGAAGCATAGGATGACCAGAAACATGCCATGCACAGTAAGGTGCAGTGGGAGCATAGGATGACCAGAAACATGCCATGCACAGTAAGGTGCAGTGGGAGCATAGGATGACCAGAAACATGCCATGCACAGTAAGGTGCAGTGGGAGCATAGGATGACCAGAAACATGCCATGCACAGTAAGGTGCAGTGGGAGCATAGGATGACCAGAAACATGCCATGCACAGTAAGGTGCAGTGGGAGCATAGGATGACCAGAAACATGCCATGCACAGTAAGGTGCAGTGGGAGCATAGGATGACCAGAAACATGCCATGCACAGTAAGGTGCAGTGGGAGCATAGGATGACCAGAAACATGCCATGCACAGTAAGGTGCAGTGGAAGCATAGGATGACCAGAAACACGCCATGCACAGTAAGGTGCAGTGGGCGCATAGGATGACCAGAAACATGCCATGCACAGTAAGGTGCAGTGGGAGCATAGGATGACCAGAAACATGCCATGCACAGTAAGGTGCAGTGGGCGCACAGGATGACCAGAAACATGCCTTGCACCACATCCAGACTGCAGATCTTCACATGTGACGTTTTGGGATTCCTTTATAGTTTTACAAGTGCTTTAGTGCGGGATGTGACCGGGAAATAAGATGATTTTTAAATACATTATTTGATAGTAAATACATTTAAAGCTTCACATTGTCATGCAATAAATAGAAGAACATTTATCAATTTGAATTTAGCTATTGTGAAAATCCGTTATGGTGTCAGTTGATGGTGTTAGTTCATCGTGTCAGAATTTGCGGGTAAACAATATTCTTCGTGCAACCAAATAGTCATATCTCCATAAGCAAACTACAAAAATATTCAAGCTTTCTAGTTGAAACCATCCATGCTAAATTGTTTGAGTAGATAACTCGTATTCTTGTAACTTGTTTTGGTCATGTTACTTGTTAAGCGAACAAATTAAACCCCGCGTATATGGAGAAATGATCATATGTCCATTACTCGTGAAGGAAAAGATATCGCCACTTGATGTAATTTGTGCTGATTCTCAAGTTGGTCGACAGAATGATCAGCGAAATTCTTAGCTCCATATGTCTTTCCGTTCGCGAGCTATGGCGTCTTCAGACATATATACCAACTTTCAGAAAAATAGTATATATAGTGTTTGCTTTCCTTCTAAACATATTAAAACAATTATATGCGGTTTAGTAATACTAAAGTTCTAACAGACACACTGTCGTTAAAAACATATAAACGTATGGTTTTGTTTCCGCACCAAGACAGAAACAAAACTAAACCCACGTTAAGGTCAAAAGGTCTTAGTCATGAACAAAATACAAAAGAAGCTACTGAACAAATCAGAAAATAAGAAACGGCTGCAGCCAATAGCATGAAAGGGGCCACGAATGTGTAAATCACGGTGTGCCATTTAGGACATTTAGGACAACTTAGGGGATTCCGTTGCGATGTGGTTAAGCCGTCGGCCTCGTAATCAGGTGGTGTAGGTTCGACTCCGGACTCCGCCGTCTTTTTCACGGGTGCTTGATGCGGAGTCCCCTGCATCTCGGAGTCCGCCCCTAGTCGTCTTGTCCTTGACTTGTCACTGGGGTCGGGCGGCACGAGACGAGAGAGTGAGGATAAAAAGTAGCGCAGTTAATCCTTACTAAAAATAGAGAGAGCAAAATAAATTATACCATCATTTCTACGATGGACGGTGTCCTTTGCCTTTGCCTTACCACTTAGGACAGAGTAGACCAAAGAGGAAATGATAATACATTAACCTCTGAGTACCTATGCGTCTAACTCGAAGTGAATCTATGCTGATTTATAATACGATAACATAGCATTTCATATCACAAGGGTAACATCTCATAACATAACATATACTGATATAAAAAAATATAGCATCATTTAGCCCATGTTCTAATCTCTAAAAGTGGTTGTCCTTTGACTCTTTGTAAATTTGAGCCCAACCAGAATACAAACGCTGAGAAAACCCAGACATATCTTAGGTCAAGCAAAGAACCAAAGCATAAATCTAATGTACGAGTATTATATTTAATCATTAAAATTTAATTTAAATTAAATCACATTAAATTAAATTAAACTCGTATTTAATGCGACATAAGTTATAACAAGGTAAATAATAAACGCAACTCGCAGTTAAACCAAAGACATACTGAACAGATGGAAAGAGTACTGCAGAACCATGTATGGAGATAGCACAAAGCGCTCAGTTACAATCCTACCAAAGGATGAGAAAGAACCTGAACCAACATTGGAAGAAGTACGCTCTGCAATTAAAAGCCTGAAAAAGGGAAAGTCCCCAGGATGTGATGATATCCCAGCAGAGCTAATACAAGCAGGAGGAGAGGCATGTGCTCGAGTCTATCACAAGGTGTGTAAACAGAAATGGCACAGTGCAGAGTGGCTAGAAGCATGGAAAAAATCAATTTATATTCCCCTTCCCAAAAAAGGCAACATGAAGCTGTGCACGAACGAACTACCGAACTATCGCGCTGATCAGCCACGATAGCAAGATACTATTGCGAATCCTATTAAGAAGGATAGAGAAAAGGTTTGAATCCGAAATTCACGTAGTCCAGGCAGGTTTTAGGAAAGACAGAGGGACCCGGGACCAGATATTCAATTTAAGTAATATCTATGCAAAATGTAGAGAGTTTAATGTAGACCTGTACACATGTTTCATTGATTACACTAAGGCCTTCGACACTGTAAAACATCAAAATCTGTGGAGAATCATGAAGGAAATGGGGGTTTCCTTTGCATATAGTCCATCTCATTGAAACATTATACCAAGATCAACAAGCCGCTGTCCGAGTATCTGGCCAAACATCAGATTGGTTTGCAGTACAAAAGGGAGTCCGTCAGGGATGTATCCTCTCACCTTATCTGTACAACATATATGCGGAATGTATAATGAGAAATGTACGAGAAGATGAGAACATTGAAAGTTTCGACCCATTTACAATTGGGGGGTACGGGATTCCAGAGTAACGATACGCAGATGACACAGTGATACTATCAAGAAGTGCAGAAGGGCTAGAGCAGCTACTTTCAGCCGTTAATGGACATAGTAAAGATCAAAATCTGTTCATAAACATAAACAAAACAAAAGATAATGACCACCGATAAAACACAATGTCAGCATAAATTTACAGTGGGTGGTGAGGAAATAGATCAGGTCACACATTTTGAATATCTGGGCTCCAGAATTGACAAAAATGGTGACTGCTCGAAAGAAATCAGAAGAAGACTAGCTATGGCAATGCAGAGACTGAACAGCCTGAAGAAATTATGGCAGGGCACCAACAAAACGATAAAAGTAAAAGCCTTGAGAGCCTGTGTTTTTCCTGTGGCAGCTTATGGTTGTGAAGCATGGACGATTACCAACACTTCTAGACAAAGAATCGAATCCTTCGAGTCAAAATGTTACAGAAAGATCCTCAGAATACCCTGGACAGAGAAAAAAACAAATGTAGACATTCGGCAAGAGTTGAGCACAGAGGAGAACTGGTTTATCAATTCCATTTTGGCTAGAAAATGCAAATACTTTGGTCACATCAAGAGACACAACGGTCTTGAGAGAACGGTGATGAAAGGTATGGTGCCAGGCAAAAGAGGAAGGGGTAGGCCAAGCAGACGATGGCACCAAGATATCCAGGAATGCCTGAGTATGACAGTGGCGGAAGCTGGTGTTTTGGCAAGAGAACGAGTTTCTTTCAGACAGACTGTGATGGGAGCGACGTTCTACAAAGGACATGCTACATGATGATGAACTTCAATTGAAAGCCAGCATCTTCGGACACACGCGTTGATATGCACTTAGCTACCTCTTTTTGAACTGTAAAAATACATTTTGATTGTAGCTCTAAAGTAAGTGTTTGATTGCATCTTTAAAGTAAGTGTTTGATTGTATCTTTGAAGTAAGTGTTTGATTGTATCTTTAAAGTAAGTGTTTGATTGTTTCTTTAAAGTAAATGTTTGATTGTATCTTTAAAGTAAGTGTTTGATTGTATCTTTAAAGTAAGTGTTTGATTGTTTCTTTAAAGTAAATGTTTGATTGTATCTTTAAAGTAAGTTTGTGATTGTATATTTAAAGTAAGTATTTGATTGTATCTTTAAAGCAAGTGTTTGATTGTATCTTTAAAGTAAGTGTTTGATTGTATCTTTAAAGTAAGTGTTTGATTGTATCTTTAAAGCAAGTGTTTGATTGTATCTTTAAAGTAAGTGTTTGATTGTATCTTTAAAGCAAGTGTTTGATTGTATCTTTAAAGTAAGTGTTTGATTGTATCTTTAAAGCAAGTGTTTGATTGTATCTTTAAAGTAAGTGTTTGATTGTATCTTTAAAGTAAGTGTTTGATTGTATCTTCAAAACGTGTTATTTTTTCT
Organism: Ariolimax columbianus; assembly: GCA_036924085.1. NCBI lineage: Eukaryota > Metazoa > Mollusca > Gastropoda > Stylommatophora > Arionidae > Ariolimax > Ariolimax columbianus. The sequence goes on from JAVGWX010000014.1 coordinate 25,207,356, forward strand.
TGTTTAATTCCCCAATAAGTAAGTGTATTCTGTTGTGCGCCCTGAAAAGGACGTTAAGTGGCAGGTTGTAGTAGCTTTCCTCACATCCCTAGTATGCTGTTAAAAGTGGACTGCGGTTCTCCAGACGGTTGTGCTATGCTTGACTTCATCTGCGTGGCGCTAAGTACTACGAGGATAACATCGATCCACATCTCGTCAGCCAGGATGCAACGAAAACGGCCTGTTTCCAGGGAACGCTACAAGGAAGAGAGATTGTGGTCTTGTTCAGTGTATTGACCCTGATGCGACGTCCTGGTCAGTATGTTTTGCCTGACTGAACTAACATCTCAGTTCCCGTCAAGACTTAATTGTACCTTTTGTTTTGGTTGATCAAAAGGATAAGATTGCTGCAACACGAGATACATGTGTTATAGGTAGGAAACAATCATGTCAATCCCAATGCGCAGGTGCGACTTTAGAATAAAGCAACGTAACTAAAGCTGTGGCTGCACAGCACGTGAGAACAACAAGAGATGCTGCAAGAATTTGATGCTACAAGAAAGATACGATCGTGCTGATCACAACGAGCTGTGCACAGAGCAGCAACACGTCAGCAACATGCAGACGGTCACAGACGAGCAAGCGTGGCTGTGCACAGAGCAGCAACACGTCAGCAACATGCAGACGGTCACAGACGAGCAAGCGTGGCTGTGCACAGAGCAGCAACACGTCAGCAACATGCAGACGGTCACAGACGAGCAAGCGTGGCTGTGCACAGAGCAGCAACACGCCAGCAACACGCAGAAGGTTACATACGAGCAAGCGTGGCTGTGCACAGAGCAAGAAACACGTCAGCAACACGCAGAAGGTTACATACGAGCAAGCGTGGCTGTGCACAGAGCAGCAACATGCAGAAGGTTACATACGAGCAAGCGTGGCTGTGCACAGAGCAAGAAACACGTCAGCAACACGCAGAAGGTTACATACGAGCAAGCGTGGCTGTGCATAGAGCAGCAACACGCCAGCAACATGCATATGGTCACAGACGTGCATAACTTCTCTAACGACCAGCAAACGAGTTGAGATGGCGGGAAGAGACGACCAGGTTGAGTGGGTATGTGTATGAAGGGCAGCCGGCTGTTTGTGAGGGTAAAAGATTGGAGGGGAGGTGATGGACAGGGTGATGGTTTGGTTGAAAGAGACAGAGAAGGACAAAAAAGGGGGGGGGCCGTGTGTTTATGGGGGATAGGGGTAGATTGGAGCAAGGGAGATGTGAGCCCGGATTGAGTTGCGGGAAAGGAGAGAACCTGTAATTGTAAAATTGCTGTTGTGTTTTTCATAATGTACATCTTTAATGACGAGTAGATATTCTGCACCGCTAGTCATAACCTAGCTAGTTAGGTGTGAGAAAAGATGAGCACTTATACATACAGATTCCCACTTTCCATCAGGATTCCTGTCATTCTTTTGTCGGAAATGAAGGGTGTACTGAATGCTGGTGGCACCCCACAGCGATCTAGGCAGCGGCTGTGGAATGTAAGACTGTTACAAATGTGCCTGACATGAATGTAAGACTGTTACAAATGTGTCTGACTTGAATTTAAGACTGTTACAAATGTGCCTGACATGAATGTAAGACTGTTACAAATGTGCCTGACATGAATGTAAGACTGTTACAAATGTGCCTGACATGAATGTAAGACTGTTACAAATGTGTCTGACTTGAATTTAAGACTGTTACAATTGTGCCTGACATGAATGTAAGACTGTTACAAATGTGCCTGACATGAATGTAAGACTGTTACAAATGTGTCTGACTTGAATTTAAGACTGTTACAAATGTGCCTGACATGAATGTAAGACTGTTACAAATGTGCCTGACATGAATGTAAGACTGTTACAAATGTGCCTGACATGAATGTAAGACTGTTACAAATGAGCCTGACATGACTGTAATGTGTCGCAATATCCTAACCGTTAGGGCAAGGGGAGTCGCAAAGACTGCAATAATTACAGGCCTAGAACACTAATCTCGGTACCGAGGAAGGTGTTTGCCTACGTGCTACTGGCTAGACTCATGCCTATCTTGAGCGCAAAACGTCTCCCAGAATAGTCTGGCTTCACCCAGGATCGTTTTACAACCGACCCTATTCTTGCTCTGCGTCTCCTCGCCGAACTGCACTGGGCCTTCAATCATCCTTTGTGCGCTGCATACGTGGGCTTGAAGTCCGCCTTTGACTCGGTTGATCAGCTCACTTTATGAAAAGCCCTCCAGGGAATATGGGCCATGCCCTCCCCCCCCCCTTCCCCTTGCTGAACCTGATCATGGAAATTCACAAGGCTACCGACACAGCACCCCCGGGTATTGAAACTCAAGGTCACGCTGCCGAGGGCACCAACGAATTAATCTATCTCGGTAGCATGGTATCATCTGATGTGTCAAGGCGGATCGGACTAGCTGCGTCCGTTACGCACGACCTCTGACGTGTGTGGAGTAATAGCACGATCTCCCTTGGGACAAAAATCCACATCTACCAATCCTACGTGGTCCCAGTCCTGCTTTACGACTCTGAAACCTGGACATTGCTGAAATATGACATAGACTAGAAGCCTGTCACATACGCATCCAGCAGCGTATCCTTGGCATTCGATGGCATTACTACATCCGCAACGTAGAGGTCTCTGCTAAAACAGGCCTCTACGCAATCTCAGAAACACTTGACAGGCGCTGAGTTTCTTTGTTCGTTATGTTGTACTGCTGGACCAGGAAACCCCTGCCCACCAGATACTACACAAATCTTTCCTCAGCGCCATACGTCTTCCCACCGACCGACTGGAGGAGCAGCAGAGACCATCCCCGAACAGTATGGCTCAAGCATATAGCAACCTCCTCTTCCGCCCTGGGCGAGACCTGGAACCACGACACAGCTGTAGGTCATGGATGTAGCCGATCTTACAAAAACAAAACAAGAATTCTTACACTAAAAAAATATGCTCGTACACGAGATCGATGGTGCTGGGTTCGATCCCTATCACAGCACCGGCCGTTACCCCGGGGAAGCAAACCCTTAGAAAATGCAGGAGGAAGCAGACCTTTACATAAAATGAATGCTGAAGTCGGATGCACTGGGCCGACAGGCGCAAAATAAAAACCACAGTGCAACGCACACCGCCCTAGGGAATAGAGAAATAAGGCGAACAAAGAAAAAAAAATAAATAAATCGAATAATAAGTCACATTATTTTAGTTCACTGTTGAGCACAGATCTTCATCTCATATAGGTCGTCCTCCTATCTTGGGCCATCTTTTGCAATGCTGTCAACGTCTTTCCTGTTACCTTTATATTTGCCTCGAGTTCTCGTCTTAATGTGGGTTTTGGTCGGCATTTACTTCTCTTGCTTTCGAGATATCAGAACAGAAACTGTCTTATAATTTTATCATCTAGTTCCTTAATATTTATGTTCTATCCAGCGTTACTGCTTCCACCTAACGTCATATTTCACTGACATGTCTGGATCTTTCCAACAGTTAACAATTGGACGTTAGTGATCCCGTCAAATGGAAAAAAAACATGAAAAAAACAAACTTGTAAAAGTTGATTAAGGTTGAGTTTAATCTAAATTTAAAAATGGGTATGGTCAGATACCGCACCGAGACGAGAACACAAACAAAACCTACGTTGCGACCAATATGCCTTCATCTGTTACTGATAGTAGACATAGTCTGTCTAAGCGACCGGTTGGGCCAAATGTTTGATTGAAACTGAATCGGAGCGGTCAAACACAAAGTGGCCAGGAGCGCGCCAGCAATGTGTGGGAATGTGCCGGATAAGCCAATGGTGGCCAAATAGTGGTCCAGATGGGAGAACAAAGAGAAGGCAATATAAACCGGGAGGTTGTGAGATTGATATAGGGGGGGGGGGGAGAACTAATAGAAGAATGGGGGGGGGGGCAAAGGAAGACAAATAGATGGGGGCCAGTGTGAGGGTTTAAGAAGAAGTATGGAAGATATTAATGCCATGTGGTAGGAGACAGCCCATACTCGAGATAAATCCATTCTCAAGGGCAAATGGATGACGATCGTCAGAGAAGCAAGAAACTAGGCCAGTGACACTAACGTCAGCCGTACCCCGGTGCTCAGGACCATTGAAGTGGCTGGCAATTGGGGAACCAGTGCGGTTACGGATGTCGTTGAGGTGTTGGCGGAAATACTCCCGCAGTTCCATACCAGTTTCCCCAAAATATGTCATACCACACTAGCGGCAGATGATAGAATAGATGAGGTTTCGAGAATTGCATGTGAATCTCTCTTTGATGAAGAATTCTGTTTGAGGAAATGTGATGCCATCAAACCATTTCAATCTCCCTATTCTGCGCTGACACCCATTATTGAAAATCAGTACCTTTTGCGTTGTTTTTGTTCTGTGTTTCGTATGCCATACACTAGGATGAACTCATCACCGAAACTGAAAATACTTATTCTCGCCATGGACCTTTTACTTCACTCTCTTCATTGTTACCCAGGTGTATATTATTCGATGTCAAACCCCCTGTCTGTGTGATTGTTATTGTTGTTGTTGTGAATGTCCAGTATGGCTTTGCTTGGCTTCGTTCGTTCTCAATCCCCCGCTACCAAACCCTGAAAGAGCTTAAGTAGCAGAATGTAATCTAGAAAACGGAATATGTTGTGTCGTAGTTTACAGCTTGACTGCGATATTTGCACCTTTCGGTCCAACACATCAGACTTCAGCAAGCATTTTTTTAGTACCGGGTTAGCATTCCCTCTTCGACCCCTTCTCCTTAGCCAGTCTGCCCTGTCGCAGCCTCTTATCCAAGATCACCGCGTGGAGGTGTAGACGGGTCTTGGCAGCTCTGCTTCGCTGGCCCTGACGCTAGCAGTCAGCTGTGGGTCGCTGACCACTGCAGTTCATGCGCTGCCGAATTTCCACTATGAGTAAGTTTACTCTTTTGTGCACCTGCAAAGGGCGTAAATTCACGGTTTGCTTTATCTTTTCTTACATCCCGAGCGTGCTGATGAAGGGGAACCAGAGTTTGTTCAGGCGGTTGTGCCATACATGGCTTGATCTGCGTATCGTTCACTGCTACGGGGATCACGTCGATTCTCTCACCTCGTTAACCAGGCTGCCAATAAAAACATCTCGTTTCCACGGAGACCTTCGTGGAAGTAATATGGAGGTTTTGGTCAATATATTTTACCTGACCCGATTGTATGGTTCTCCTGACCAGACGCTAGTCTCCCCTTTCGGATTGCTATTGCTACTAGCAAGGGCTTGCTTCGGAATCAGGTACAACATACTGACCATGCCTTCACGTTAGTCAGGGTTAGGTATAACATACTGACCATGCCTTCACGTTAGTCAGGGTCAGGTACAACTTTCTGACCAAACACCCACATTAATCAGGACGCACATGCAACATACTGATCATGCTCTCACGTTAGTCAGGGTCTGGTACAACAAACTGACCATGACCTCATGTTAGTCATGGTCTGGTACAACATTCTGATCATGCCCCACGTTAGTCATGGTCTGGTACAACATTCTGACCATGCCCCACGTTAGTCATGGTCTGGTACAACATACTGACCATGCCCCACGTTAGTCATGGTCTGGTACAACATACTGACCATGCCCCACGTTAGTCAGGGTCAGGTACAACATACTGACCATACCCCCACATTAATCAGGACGCACCTGCAACATACTGACCATGACCTCACGTTAGTCGTGGTCTGGTACAACAAACTGACCATGACCTCACGTTAGTCATGGTCTGGTACAACATTCTGACCATGCCCCACGTTAGTCATGGTCTGGTACAACATTCTGACCATGCAGCGCGTTAGTCATGGTCTGGTACAATATACTGACCATGCCTCACGTTAGTCATGGTCTGGTACAACATACTGACCAGGCCCCACGTTAATCAGGATGCGCCTGCAACATATTGACCATGACCCTACGTTAGGCAGGGTCTAGTACAAAAAACTGACCATGACATCACGTAAGTCAGGATCTCTTTACAAATAATGATTATGACTCCACGTCACTTCCAGACCGTGCGCCTGAAACAGGACGTTCTACAGCAGCCTGGCCAATAAGGTGGATATCGACACTATGATCATCGTAGAGGTGAACCCAGTTAACATTTGGCAATACATTATAACGAGGAGGACCTAGCGCCATAGTCCTCGTGATATGAGAAGAGCTACTGCAAACCATATACCAGATAACATTCATCAGGAATGAAGAACTCAGTAGGAGTAGCTTGTAATAAGAAGATCACCGTGGTGTGGTAATGATAACCGCCCATGTCATTCTGTAGCACACAGATACCAACAACATATACATTACTTACGTCCCATGTTATGTGTAGCTCTCCAACACTACCTCCACCTCCACCAACGTTGTCTGGGGCATAGACTGGAGGTGCTGATGTCATCTTGTACCAAACTTAGAGAACAATCAAATAAAAAATACAACCAACAATAAAACGACAACAAGAACATCAATAATACAAGCAATAATAAAGCTAACAATACAATCAATAATAAAACCAATAATAAAACTAACGATACAGCCAACAATAAAACGACAATAATAAAACGACAACAATATAACCAACAATGCAACCAACAATGCAGCCAAGAATACAACCAATAATACAACCAGCAGTAAAATGAAAAAAAATATTTACAACAATGCAACCAACAACGCAGCCAACAAACAATACAACCAACCAACAGTACAACCAGCAATAAAACGACAACAATAAAACCAACGGCAATAAAACCAACAGCAATAAAACCAACAGCAATAAAAACAATAGCATAAACAATAATAAAATCAACAATACAAACAATAATAAAATGAACATATAACTAAAAATACGAGTTGAGTCTCAAATCAATAATCTGTATGCAATAAACTTGTGACGAGTCGAGTCTCAAATGAATACCTGCATGGAACATGTGTAACTCGAATCGAGAACGACGAGAATCAAGTCTCAAGTCGATACTCATATGTAACTTAAATATGACACAAGTCAATCAAGTCGATCTTAAAGTCGATACTTCTATGTGACTCAAATCGAGGTCAACTGACATCCTGTAAGCTGACAATACTGGCCCAGTGCGACACGCAGTTGTTTGCAAGCTTTAAACAGTCGGGGTGCAAACAAAGTGCTTGAACCCCACTGCCTTACCTTAACTTAACGTCTTTATACTGGTTTAAAAGACCCTGCAGAGTCTGTACAAAACCAGTTTATTTTACATTTCCTTGATCTAACAACTATGCACATCCAATATATTTTTGAATGCATTAATTGATCCTGCCTCCCTGAACTATTTCCTGTGGTAATACATTATACGCATTCCCCACTCTTTGACTAGTTTTTACAGAAGTAGTAATTATGGGATTTAAAAGCGGTGAAGAAAGAATGACATCAGTGCACTTTTTTCATAGACAAGAATGTTAAATCTCTTCCTGCAGAGCATTCTTGAACCTACCAAATGGAAGACAAATAACACTGTCATTCGCTACTGGTAAGTACACAAGCAATTTCAGAGCGGAGGCAGAGGCACTGAGGGCGGCAGTGGAAGAAATGGTGACACACAGTGAAAATGAGAGCCATATAGTCCTGCTGACAGATGCTCTCGCCGTAGTCACAGCGCTAAAAAGCCAGAAAAATACTGAGCTTAATGACTTAAGAGCAGCACTCTGCAAACTGTGCCAGCAGTCCGCACCAAAAAGGGTAGTGGTACAGTGGGTCCCATCACACTGCAACATCCAAGGCAACGAGGAGGCAGACAGACTGGCAAAAGAAGGTGCAAGACTACCACAAACAGATACCAGTATGACGTACGAAGAGTCAAAACGGCTTATCAAAGCCAGATACATGAACAAATGGGAAACCGAACATACTGGTTACACCAACAACGATGCCTATTACCAGTTGAACCGAAGAGAGCAGGTCGTTGTCTTCAGACTTCGCACTGGCCACAACAGACTGAGGTACCACCTATTCAACAAATTGAAGATAGGGTGTACCGACGAATGCCCGTGCGGTACTGGTAAAATGACCGCTGAACATCTGCTGCAGAACTGCCCGACATACGAGGATCAGAGAGAGAGCAGATGTGGCCATTACCAGTGGAACTGCAAGACAAGCTCTATGGCAGTGGCGACAGCCTCAGGATGACCGCCACTTTTTTCGAAAAAATAATGGTTACTGTCTGACTGCGTACGCAGAAGAAGAAGAAGAAGAAATCTCTTCCTGCAAATGGTAACAAGTGTACATACTGATGGTTTCTGTAGCCTACTGGTTATGAACACCAATGTTAGGTTTTCTCATGTGTCCTTATCTGTTGTACTTTTGTCTGATTTCAAAATTTTGAGACCATCAGGTTTTCGGTTCAACGATTTCAATGCCATCATCCAAACGGTGGATATTGGCCAGTCTCAAAATGATATCGCTATCCACATCCAATAGTACTGATCAATCAAGGTGAAGATGTGAGCTCTTTCATTGTCGTAAACTCTAGCATAATAGGGACAGTAGATCCACACATCCTTGAAGGTATGATACTTCTCTGCCCTCAATCCACTCCTGCCACAGCTAGCCCTTTTGTTTCTTCCGAACCAAAGATTTGGAATCTAATACGATGACGACTTTATTAAATAGGTCTGAGACAGGCACCTGAGATGAAGCCACTGCCTCATTGGTATACTGAATGTTAATGTTATGTATTCACCACTTCCCTCGGCAACTACCTTACCTATCACACCAGCGTAGACTCCGCAACCAAATTTCTTACCGTGTGGCACAGGCCTATATGCTGATGATGCTACTTACTTGACGGAATCCCGCTAGGGGGCCCATAACCCACTTGATTGTTTCCTGCCCGAACTCGAAATCTGTATTCTGTACCTGGCGACAGACCTTCTGTTATCACGTAGCCTCGCCAGTCAGGAAACGATGGGATGTGGACACTCAGCTCTTCGATATCTGTAACAAATTGAAACTGATGTCCTTACATTTCAAATTATGTATTACCTGAGAATTGATGGAGAATTGAAGAGCAGTACGGCAAGGTGTAACATACTGATCAAGACATCGCATAACGTCCTCGTCCGTGCTTATGGAAACAGATGACGCAGCAGTCTGACAAATGAGGTGGGGACCGACAATGTAATCCCCGTAGTGGTGAGCTTATTGATGAGCCTCAAATTGCACTATAGCTTGGAGGAGCACCAGTGCACCTACCGTCTCAAATACACCTAGGTATGTAAGAGGGCCACTGTAACATGCTGTCAAGAGATAATTCTGCACGAACAGCTTCAAACAACTGAGGATCGGCTATCAAATCTCTGATCTGCAAATATACTATTCAATACGGCAGATTTTGTGCCTGCTCTCAGGTAGCCCAAAACTCTTTATTGGGGGCCTGAGTGAATGCGTAAAACTGTAGGTCACCAGAACATCACCTTTCTTATTGATACAACACCTCCAACTCATCCGCTTAACCTTGAAGATACTGTGTCAAAGACACCAGAGAAGTAAGTTTGTAATCTGATTTCAGTTCAGACTTAATGTTCACAAGGTTTGCTCAGCTATTAGTCTATGAGAAAACATGTTCAGCACGTGCCCTTCTTGTAGTTATATTGGTCCTGCTAACAGGAACAGGAATGTGATGTGAGTACTTGGTAGTCTAAATCAAGAACACTCTTGCTACATTTTTTGCAAGCATCTCATCTTCAAGTTTTCATCAATGGGGGCCAATGTCTAATACAGCGAGTAGAATAGTATGATAGAGTCCCTAATGTGTCGATAAAAATACATATAGGTAATGACTAAGTCACCACCCAGGACAAAAATAGAACAATATCTGTGTTACGGCCACAAAGCCTTCGACAGAAAAAAAACAAAGGTCTCGTGGCCGAAACGTAGATATTGTTTTGTTTTTATTTTGGTGCAGTCACTGGTCCGTCACCTATATGTGTCTTTATCGACTTTTAACCTCAGTACCATTGCAATGTCAATCTATTTATTTGTCCATAATGTGAAACATAGAAAAGAACCGAACAGATATCAGTGGCACGACGTAAAAAGAGATCGATTGCGTTGAATATGACACACTTTATGGAAAACATCTGATAGCATTACAAGACAGTCTCTATTCTGAAATCCACAAGGCAAGAAAAGTAGAGACAGACCTACACTGTCACAGAGAAGAGAGCTTGGGATTAATGTAAAGGCAACAATGCAAAGTCGTTGACAGAGCTAGAAAGCATGGTACATGACACACAGACTTGGCATGTAATAGTTGAAAGACCTTTCCTCCACAGGGAGAATTGATGATTGATTGATCTAAACTTTTACATTATTGATTACAGGGGGCAGTGGTTCTATTCTGTCTTCCTCGTGGATCCAGAATCGATTTGGACAAGACAGATCCTTAAGGAGAATCTGTCGTTTTCTAGTTATCGCCCAATACATAATTAGAAGAGCATGCTGTTTTGTTAAGCAGAGCGGACATCGCTTCACTCCTGGTAGACTCATAGGTGCAGTCTCTTCCACCAGCTAGTGAAGGTAATGTATACTGTCGTAGCCGTTTGTCCTGAAAATGACAAGTTGTTACGTGTCGTGGTTTACCGCGAGTGTTCGATATCTAAGGCCGACACTGCCGCTTTCAGCACAGCACATTTGTGTGGGAGGAACTTGTCTTCCTCTTTAGATCTATGTTCTCACAGTCAGGCTGCATTGATGCGACATTTGTCTTCTTCTTCTTCTTCTTCTTCTTCTTCTACTTCTTCTTCTTCTTCTTCTTCTTCTTTCTCCTCCTCCTCCTCTTCTTCTTCTTCTTCTTCTTCTTTATCCTCCTCCTCCTCTTCTTCTTCTTCTTTTTTTTCTTTTCGCACTCTTTAAGACGTCATCTTGAATATATCTAAAGAAAGCAGGTGATTAGCCTGAGGCTAATCGAATCTCCATAGATCGTGTTTCCATGAACAGTATTGGTTATGGCCACATATGTTTTCTCAGTTCCTTGTATGTTGTACCACAGCCTACTGTAGATATAGGACTTCTGCCTTACGAAGATATCCGCTTGAAACGTCATATTCCCCGGCTGACTAAATAACGGAACTTGCATGTGTCAACTATCAGTGCAACTATAATAGCGTGTTCGCAAAACAAAGATGGAAATGCAGTTGGTTTCAGGGCAGGATTGTATGAAAGGATCCTTGGCACAATATGGGTTCCATTATTTAGTCGGCGGTAAAATGTGACGTTTCACGAGATTTTCCAGGTTACTTAGACAGCCTATCTAAAGTCCATGGTTGAACACCATTGTAGCAGGTGCACAGTGACGCAGACACATTCATGCGGTATTTCCTATCCTTAATTAGATGAAAAGATGGCATCTCAGTCTATTGTGGGTCATAAGTAGTCTAAGGATTGCTACCTGGTTACTGGCGTTGAACTGGTAATTCATGTAATTTGTTGTTGACCTGTATGCTCTACCTCCCACTTGTATCTACACCTGGTAAGCCTCGTGGCTTTTTTTCATACGTTATACCTATATCAGGTTGAGGTAGCGTTCAGCCTTTTCATAACAGTTTGTCAGTTTGGTCATTGACAATAATGTTGCAATGCGATGAAATTGACTGCCAAAACTCTATGGTTTGTAAAGTATAACTCTTAGCTCATTTAGGCCTGTTTGTGTTGCTGGCTTCACGGTGTCGAGTAAAGACTCAGAAAAACCGGCCTACGGTGTCTAGAAAAGAGAAGAATTCGAGATGACTAGCAAAGGTTTATAAGATAATCAAAGGAACGGATAAATTAGACTATAACAAGTTTTTTCAAAATCAACCACCTCCAAGATCAAGAGGGCATAACTGCAAATTAACTAAAGAAAAGCCCAGATTAGATATTAGGAAATATTTTGTTAGTCAGAGAGTGGTTACTGTTTGGAATGCATTGCCACATGAAGTAGTGGAGACAGGGGCAATTAATGCATTTAATAATAAATTTGTTGCGTATAGTTTTTAGAGCAAGATAATGTAAATGAAACTAGTTGTATAAGACTCTGCAGAGTCTTCTAAAACAGTATAAAGACGTTAAGTCAAGTTAAGTTAAGTAGCCGCTGACAACATGATTGTGAAGAGTACTACATGCCTCTCTGAGTTTTCATCTGCCGTTAAAGTGTCTGCTGCGGTGTTCATAGTTTCTGCCTCTGCTCTGAAGCTTCTTGACAAATTTCCAGTCGCCAATGGTAGCTTTCTTTGTGAACTGTTTTTTAGGCTCAGAAAGATTCCTCCACCTTCATCCTCTAGCTGTTGCTTGGGTAGTGTTTTTCTACGTGTTTTACAGTTATAGAGCGTCTTTCTGTTTCTATCTGGCCGTTTTTCACTTGTATATTCACGAGGAAGAATGTGCGTGAATGGTTGCTCCTTGGGACACTCCCTGCTCTAATGTTATCTTTCCACTATACTGTCCGGGGAGGAAGACTAACGTCTGGTCAGGTACAACATACTGAACAGACATGTTAGTCAGGGTCTGGCAAAGTATACTGCTCAAGACCCTCACCTCGGCTTGCTAGTAGCCCTCCGTGGAAACAGGCTGTTTTGATGGCAGCCTGGCTAACGGGGTGAGGGGTCGACGTGATCCCCGTAGTAGTGAGCAACACAGATGAAGAGCAAGCATAGCACAACCGCATGGAAGACCCCTGTCCACCTTCATCAACACGCTTGGGATGTGATGAAAGCTACTTCCACCCGCCACTTAACGTCCTTTTTACGGCGCACAAAGGAGCAAACATACTCATTGTGGGCATTGACAAACAACAGCAACAAAAACTGTACTGTCCCTGAACCTGAACACTAGTATTTCTATATTTAAGTTTCATTTGTACGTTTTCTCTCAAACGTAATTGTTAGGCAGCTTGACGTTCAATCGAACTTTTCCTACTTTATAGAAATATTTTTCTAAATCCCACCAAACCACTAGCTAATATTTCCGTTCTTGGAAGGCATTTTTTAATGTCCTGAGCAACGTTGATCGCTGTTGTCAGAATCCATATTATTGGGGAATTAAAAGATGTTTCTCTTCGAAGTATCGTATGAGTCTAGTAGAATAGGCTGAGGCAAGCTATGAGTCGCTGATTGCTATCATCTCGATCACTGCGTCTTTTGTTTCCGGTATGTATATTGATGGTTCGTATAGCTGGTATTACCCTGTCTGATCCATGTTAATTCCAAACTTATGTGGCATGTGTATTGCAAATGTATCAATTTCAGTGTTATCAACAGCTGATTTTTGACTGAGTTTAACATATCTCTTCTTATTTAGTGTCCAATACCTGATTAGCATGGTAGAGCATTCCATTTTAACGCCAAAGTTACAAGGTTTAGGCACGCTCCATTCGACACAACTGTAAATGAGAATCTGGCTTACTGTTAGGAAAGGAAAGACACAGAGGAAGGGCACTGGTCACTGTACCACATAAATAAGCTGTAACCTAGTACAGTGAAGACGCTAACACTTCATCTCTGACAACAGTGTCTGCCACAGGACTACCTTTACCTTTACGTTTTCTCATGTCCCCACTGCAGGTGCTGTCAAAGTTAGTCTATCACGGTTTACATTTCCGTGAAAATAGTCTAACACTGCTGTATGTAAAATCCCGTTAGGATTCCATTGTACTAGGATTGAACTATTGCATCTGAGGTGAGGCAATCAGCTGTCTTCCTTTGATGCCTTGTCTTTCTTGTCAGTCAGATATCGATTCACAACTGAGTAAAGTGAAGCAACCCCAATGGATGCAGAAGAGATGCAGTCCAGCGGACATTGCACCTCCTGCCCTATTGTGACAACCTCCCAGGTGGCGGGGAATGCTAGGCGTACCATCACTGCAGATGAGCCGAGAAAATAAAGGGAGCAAAGAGATACCTCACTCACATGCATATGCTACGTTTCTGGCAGGACGTGACGATCCTGGGACACAGTCACACTGGACTGCCTCTCTTCCGGGATAGTACAAACTAGTGCATAGTCCATCATTTCATTGCCAAACCCTATAGACACGAGTAGGGAAGACTCGATAGTCCTGCAAGACAACTTCCTAAGAGAGACAACTCTGACCAAAAACAACTGCTGCCTTGCAGTTAGGCTGGGGACAGCCAAAGGCTAAGGAGGGCAACCCTACAGAAACGCCTGTTGAAATCGGATGCACTGAGCCACAGGCTTAACAAAATAAAACAGTGCAACGTAAATATCGCTGTAAACAGCGTACGATAAAGAAGAAGAAGAAAGTGAAGCAGCTTAAATACGTCTTAGACTAGTTTTGGTCCAAGAGTGCTCTGCCACTTGGACGCTAAACAGAAAACATATATATCCCCTGTTCTCTTGTCAGACGAGTAGTTTGCCGTTGCTACAGTTTTTGTCATGTCTAAGTCATGTTTGGTTCTACGCAAGGGTCTGATTTTGGATGCATAAGACGTGTTGATAGCCCATACAACCCAAAAGACTGCTAGTTAGTTTTTCACCCACATGTGACGTTAAACGCAATGGGGAGTGTAAATTGTCTGCCCAGTGCGCATTGTGTCGGTCGTAGAAAGCTCGTACCAATGTAGGATCCTTATTCTGTCATTTATCCATCTGCCACACTGTCTACCTCGTGCCATTTATCCAGATATTCTTGCACTGTAAGTCATCAGTGAAAGTTGATCACGTGCATTATCATGAGATTGCCGAACCACTGGGCTTTCTGTCTGAAGATGACGTCAGCAATAGGGAGTTTCCCGACCATTGTGCTAACCACTTCATTTCACAAGTTGTATCTCCTGTGAACACAGAGGCCCTTTCTTAAACACTTCATTTCACAAGTTGTATCTCCTGTGAACACAGAGGCCCTTTCTCAGACAATTCATTTTACAAGTTGTATCTCCTGTAAACACAGAGGCCCTTTCTCAAACACTTCATTTCACAAGTTGTATCTCCTGGGAACACAGAAGGCCCTGTCTCAAACACTACATTTCACAAGTTGTATTTCCTGTGAACACAGAGGCCATTTCTCAGACACTTCATTTCACGTTGTATCTTCTGGGAACACAGGAGGCCCTTTCTCAAACACTTCATTTCACAAGTTATATCTCCTGTAAACACAGAGGCCCTTTCTCAAACATTTCATTTCACAAGTTGTATCTCCTGTAAACACAGAGGCCCTTTCTCAAACACTTCATTTCACAAGTTGTATCTCCTGGGAACACAGAAGGCCCTTTCTCAAACACTTCATTTCACAAGCTCTCTCCTGGTGACACAAAAACCGTTCTCAAACACTTCATTTCACACACAAATGATACTTCCATCTGCCTTGGATAAATACCAGGTTTGGTACAGAAAGCACGGAGTCGGTATAAATAGACAGTTTATCTAAAATACTAAACTGTCACTACGCGTTTACTCCCACTGGCTCACTGAAAGGATTTACAGGACCAAAGAATAAAGATACCTTGCTGATGCAGTCGTAACATACTGTGCACACTAGGTTTTCCTTTTACTTTCTATAGTATAAGGAAACGGATACCTTATAGAGAATTTGAACGCATATCATCGTGATCAAAGACGGGCTTCCAGACTAGCCGCCGGGCCTGTTTATCAACTGCCGGTTTGTTCAAATAGGTTATGGTGTTGAAAGAAATGTGCCATTGTCGAAACAACTCTAAAGCAAAAAACAAACACTAAAAAGTTAGAAAACAAAAGGTGTACCATCTTTAAGGAGCTGCCACTTGTGACCATCATCTTCATCAAAGTGCGACTGGAACTCTATAGCATACTTGTGGACGGGGTAGAAATGCACCTCTCCTTCCTGCCACCACAGTTCAACGTTTCCAAACGAGATCTCCTGACTGGCACTCATACGAGCATGTACTCCACCTGGCTCTCCTGGGGCACCTGATGGCGATATTGAAAGGTGTAGATGAGGATAGGGAGTAACGGTGAAAACAGGTAGGTGAAGGGAAGAACAGGTAGGTGAAGGTGAGAACAAGAGGGTGAGGTGAGAAAAGGAAGGTGAAGGTGAGAATAGGAAGGTGAAGGTGAGAATAGGAGGGTGAAGGTGATAATAGAAGGGGTAAGGTGAGACTAGGAGGGGGAAGGTGAGACTAGGTGGGGGAAGGTGAGACTAGGAGGGGGAAGGTGAAACTAGGAGGGGGAAGGTGAGACTAAGAGGGGGAAGGTGAGACGGAGGGGGAAGGTGAGACGGAGGGGGAAGGTGAGACTAGGAGGGGGACGGTGAGACTAGGAGGGGGAAGGTGAGACTAGGAGGAGGAAGGTGAGACTAGGAAGGGGACGGTGAGACTAGGAGGGGGAAGGTGAGACTAGGAGGAGGAAGGTGGAGGTGTGGAGGGGTGACAGTGGGAAAAAGGGGCGAGGGAGTGGTGGTGTAAATAAGAAGGGTAAAGGTGAGAATGGTTCGGGGGAGGGGGGCGGCGTGAATAGGAAGGTCAGGCTGAGAATAGGGGACACGCAAATCTGAGGATGAGATTGGGCCATGGTATTGAGACCATGAAAAAGACAAGAATTTGTTGAAGAATCCGGAGTTAAAGGCTAAATAAGTAGAAGAAGAAGACACACAAAAAAGAAGAAGAAGAAGAAGTTGAGCAAAAGAAGAAAAAGAAGACGAAGAAGAAAATGTGTAGTTCATACAGCTTAGTTTCAGACACATAAAAGTAATCTACTCTTAGCTGACTTGTAGTCTGTGTAAAGGGAAGGGTGTACAATTTCATAAGTTGGTGATTCTTCTACTATGGAGAGCATTGTTAGTCGCCCAATAGGATGTGCTATCAGCATGGCTGTGGCTCTATTCAAGTGTCCGCAACACCAATAATGTCTTCAATCCTAGAAGGGCTGAAGAACCAAAGCTAGCGTCAGGGTCAGGTGAAACATACTGAACAAAACCCCACCTCATATTAATAGTTGTCCATCACAAGTGATGAAGACCACTCTCTATGTACATCCGTGTGGACAGTCGTATCTCTTGCTGTGTCCGCTGAAATGGGTGACTTGCGCGGTGATATGGATTAAAGTGAGGAAGAAACTGCGCTTTTTGTCAACCTCACTCACAGAGCCTAAACTACCTTTTGCCAGTGGCAAGATATTCATCGAGACGACTGGAGATAGCATAGGATACAGATTTTGCCTCAGGGTTACCACCGAAGCCTTTCCGTAAACATGTAACCCGCAGGGTAGAAAGGTGGGATGGCATCTAACGCAGTTTGTCGTGCCTTTTCGATAACCACAAGAGGTCGTATGGACAACACTCAGCTTGTGAGTGAGTCTGGCATCTCTCCTCAGATGTATTCAGCTCATCATAGTAGCATCTAAAATTCCCACACGCCAAATTCGTGAAGGTGAACCGGCAGAACTAACCCGTGAAATACGACACAGGTATAAGCGCAGTGCAATTCAGCCGGCGTCCAGACCAGGATAAACGGATGGAAGAAATCACAAAAAAAGAACGAAATAACAAGTCCAGACGGAAAACAACACCACGTTTCCGTGAACACAAGTGTAAGTCGTCGACTAGTGTGAATTCCAGGCAAATCCGTGGTCTAGGGGCATCCATAATGATCCAAAACAGTAGAGAAATGTAGACTCGCAGCCAGTTATGGCGCTATCTTTGCCAGATTGCCTCATATTAGAGGCAGATGAAATTCACTGATCAGGATTCCCACCTTACGTCAGGGTCAGGTGTAACATACTGATCCAGACAAAAAAAACCCCCCTCCCCCCCCCCCCCCATCCATCCTCGTTCATGTCCACGTTATGGTCTTGGAAACGGAATCCTGGAAGCAGGTTCTGTCATAGGAGTTTGGTTATCGTGGTGGGGATCGACACTGTAATCCCCATAGATGCGAACTTACTAAGAATCATTGCTTTACACTATTGTTTGAAGGACCCTTGTCAACATTATCAAGCAAGAAGAGCCACTGTAACCTACTAGCCAACTCAGAACGAGCCGCTTAGATCTATAACAACTCTTTCTTTTGTTGTCATGAAGTTCAAGGGAGTGGCAGAGCATTTTACATGCCTTCTGATCAATGTGTCACGGGTTCAAAACTCAGATAAGGCCCATGCCTTTTTTATCATAGATGAAACAAAAACCTATACTGCACACTGCGTGTTGGCTGCAGGACCAAACAGTCTCCATTCCTAAGCAGGATAAAAAAAACCAGCCGGATCTCAGCAATTTGAATAAATGCCATAATGCTGGTTGGCTTGCTGTTCACACTTAAGACTGATGTTCAACCTTGTTTGCATGTCCACCATTATTAGTGCGTGAATAGTTATATCGTGAGCTCTCGTGCAATTCTGCTGTATCTAGGAAAGAGAATACGTAACCTATAATGCTGGTATTCAGTCAAGCATAACGAATGCATTTTGGCGGGAAGAGAAATATTGTTTGAACTCTTTTCGGCCTTCGAGTACCATGTTGACCGAGGACTTTATTCAGGTCATCTCTCCATATTATTGGTGATCGCTTAAAGTTATAGTCATGAAGTCACTTTTCGTGTCCATCTGTTGTCAGTGCCACATGTCAGCCCCATCTCATTGTCTCAATAGAGTATCTATGACGCCATTGAAGAGGTTTGGCGCCTGGTTTCAGTGTTTTGAATTCGGTCACTGAAGGGAGAGTATCAACGATCTTCGCGGGCAAAAGCAAGGAAAAACTCGTAATATTGAGGAAGACAGCTGGGTTAAATTGGGGAGCGAATGAAACAACGCTTAAGAAGGTCTATAATGGGGTAATAAGATCAATAGTAGGCTGTGGATCAGCAACATGGTCCACAGCAGCCAGATCACACCTACACACCAAGACCACGATACCAGCAGAAAATTACACAACAATGACAGTGCATCGAATGAAGACCAGTTGCCAGTGGAAGATAAAGAGAAGCAGCTTTGTACATCGGTTAACAAAACAAAACCAACTTATGAGAACAAATAAAGATGAATTACCAGACACCATTATGGAGGTTAATCCAATACCCCTTCAAATCCCATGGGAAAGACAACAAAACTTCAGCGTAAAAACATTCATAACTGACACCTACCCCATGGGAGACTAAAATCATTTTCAAATGAAAGCAGCAGCATGCGACATGATGGGTGAACTGTACCCCAGAGAAGCATGGGTCCAGGTATATATTGGTGGATCAGCAACAAGAGCAGGGAAAATGGGGACGCAGGTATCTGTTGTCTACCAAGATAAATAAAATGAAACCACTTGTTCACCTACTGAAAAATTATGTTCAAACTACTAGGCTGAAGTACAGGAACTAATTATTGCTGCAGAAATATTTAACACCATGACAAGCCAATGTCAACAGTTTGTATTTCCTACAGATGCAATGTCAGTTCTGCAAGCCCTCAAAAATAAGAAACTGCCAGACTTTAAAATAGCTCTGGGCGAACTAAAAGTCAAAAGAAAGGTACTTCTGCAGTGGATACCATCAAACTGGCATACCAGGAAATGAGACAGCAGACAGGTTGGCAAAAAAGGGAGCAACACAGGAACAAAACGAACATACAATCACCTTCCAAGAAAAGAAGACACTTATCCAAGCAATAAAAAAAGTTGACCAAACAGCTATCCCCGTCTTGATCGAGCCGAACAAGTGATCCTGTTTCGCTTGAGAATGGAACATAACAGATTAAATAGTAATTTACACCGGCTAAAACTGGCTCCATCGCCCGTGTGTGGGAAGGCAGCACAGACATACGAACATATCCTTCAAGATTGTTACATGTTTAGCCAATTGTGTACTGAGCACTGACCCACTGAGACAAATATCCACACAAAGCTGTTTGGAACGCCAGAAGAACTCTCTACTATGGCAGCCTTTATCCAGAGAACTGGACTTCACGCGTAGACGTAACAAGAAAAAGCATGGCGAACGAGAAGAAGATGAAGAAGAACGATCTTACCTCCATTGACCTTTGAACGATTCAAAGTTTCCCAATCATCAGCATTTCGCTGGTTCCAAACCTCGCAGCCATATACTATTCTGTTGATACCTTTCATGAAATCTCAAGATTTTCTTAATAATGTGATTTCACAATAAAGGGGTCGAAGTGACTGAGAGGTAAGGCACTCGCCTCCCAGGAACCGAAAGCGCATCACAGACGAGTGTTCGAATACCATGAGTTTCAAGTGTCCCATGGTCTCATAGGGAGGTGTGATTGGGTGCCTAGTCTTTCCGGAGACGAATAATAAACTAGAGGTTTACACATGTGCACCTATAAGAACTTTTGGCAGGTCAAAATCTAAAATAGCAGACTGTCATCACCTGTCAGTAATAATATTCTAAAGGTAACGAATTCCTTACTGGATAGTGTAGTGGGTGGTGGTGAAATGGAGGCGGCCAAGAAGACCAGTCACTTGTTTGTCTGCACACTATACTGCAACTATATATCACAAGTCCTCTATAACCCCACAGAGGTAGACGAAGATTGACTACGTGAGTGGGAGTTTGTCATTTATGGACCCAGGTAAATGTAGGAATTCACGTTTCGAACGGAATCATGTTCAACAGTGTTCAGTGTGTAGTGGGTTTTCTTTAAAAAAAAATTTAAGCCCAATTGCATCGCCTGCTTCGTTGAGTTCATTTAGACATTGCTGTGCGTCTCTGATGCTGGCTATGTTACCAGCATATCTTAGGTGAGTGAAAAGGTCTGTCTATGTTGATGAAAAATGTAGATAAATAATGAAATCTCATACCTCTAACTGAGACATACGCCTTGGTCGTTATAGAGCCGGTCACAGTTGTGACTAAGCATGTGTACTGCCCTTCGTGACGAAACTGTGCACTGATTATGTACAACATGCCAGAGTCTTGTGTTTGGGCGTTTGGCTGAAAGTAAAGATATCAACAGCACACATGATAACTTCAACGTATTAAAGTCCGTGCACAGGGCATATCATTTCTACCTTTACGAGGGACAGTCATTTAGTAACAGCAATTTTATTATAGAATGCATGGAAGAGTATGTACAACGGGACATCTTATTTCAGGACACAGAATGACTTTTTAGCAATATTTCATGTAGGGATTGTGGTGACCGAGCAGTATGCTCATGCGCAATAGAGCGTACAACTTGGCCGCCCCACTGTGTTCTTGTATCGCGGAAGAACAACGAGGCGTTATAAGTGAGTAATCGGGCCAGCGAGGAGGCTAGTAAGTGACGGTGAGTGAGAGAGTGTCACTTGGCGAGTGAGAGGGCGAGTGAGGGGGCTAGTGAGTGACGGTGAGTGAGAGGGTGTTACTTGGCGAGCTAGAGGGCGAGTAAGGGGGGCTAGTGAGGGGGTTAGTGAGTGAAGGTGAGTGAGAGAGTGTCACTTGGCGATTGAGAGGGCGAGTGAAAACTGGGCAAGTGAGTGACTGAGTAAGTGACTTGACGAGTGAATGACTAGGTGAGTGAGTGGACAAGTGAAAGGGCGAGTGAGTGACTAAGTGCGTAAGTGAGTGCGTGAGTGACTGGGAGGGTAAGTGTTCGAGCATGTGAGATGTTGAGTGAGTAACTGGGCGAGTAAGTAAGTGAGTGAGTAGGTGAGTGAACGACTTGGCGAATAAGTGAGCGACTCAGCGAGTTGGCGAGTAAATGAGTACCTGCGAGTGTGTCAATGTGTGACTGGATGAGTCTATTAAGTATGGTGTGTTTTGCGAGAAGGGTAACGGTGCTATGGCTGACCTCGGGATCAGGTGTAACATGTTGACTTAAACCCCACCTCACGAACGTATCGTGGACCTGAGAAGAATCTATGTTACAGCAGCCTATCCAACGAGGAGAGTATCGACCTGCGAGCCTGCTGAGAAGACTTGCCTGGTATTACATCGTTTTGAACCAAGGTCCATCTATCTCAGTGCATCCCAAGACGTAAGTAAAGACAATAGAATCCCGATACATTAAAACATTCAACAATCATAGCAATTTACGACTCCAATATGAATGGCTTCAAGATCAATAAAGAAAAAAAATAATACTCGAAATAATTAGTTTATAGGGATGGATAAAAGGAACGCTGAACTGTATCCTTCATGTCTGCCTGCCTGTCTGCGTATCTGTGTGTCTGTTTGTGTTTCTGTTTGTGTGTCTGTCTGCGTGTCTGTTTGTTTGTGTGTGTCTGTCTATGTGTTTGTGTATCTGTATGCGTGTCTGTCTGTGTGTCTGCCTGTCTATATGTATGTGTATGTCTATACATATATACATACATAAATACAAACATACATACATACATACATAAATACATACATACATACATACTTGCAAACATACATACATACATACATACATATATACATACAAACATATATTCATACATACATACACGAAGGACATACGAGTATTAGCGGGGTAGAGTTCCCTCCTCTTACAACGTAGAAAGCAGTTTTGATCCCTATTTCCCTAACGCTTTAATTGACCCATCTGTAAATGGGTACCTGTTTTACTGTGAGGGAAAGAAAGACAGCGAGAAAGGGGCAGATCATACCACCTCATTAAAATATGTGGTTTAGAAGAAAGTCCAAATACAAGCATAATTTATTTTATAGAAGACTACAAGAAACACACCAACTCACCATAGAGTAATGGGTGAAATCTTCATGGTTGACTCCACTCAAGTCAATGACGTGGGAGTTGAACTTCCAGTTGTAGATGACGTCAGTTTTACTTCTATCAAAAGAAGCTTTACAGAACAAAACTGCAGTTTGGTTCTGCTCTATCTGCTGGTCTGACGGAACTTCTGAGAAAACAGCCCCTTCTGCAGAGAGGCAACGAGATAGTAGCCATGAATACAAGTTTAAAAATTGCTGTTCCGAGGAACTCTATTGTTCCACGGACGTTCTCGATATGTTCCGTAAGAAATCGTGACTGAAAAACATTAAATTCTTGTTTCAGTTGTTAAAATTGCTCTCAGTTGCAGATAGAGACAGTACAATTCCGAATTATCCTAGCATGACAGGTACTGCCCCTTGTAGGGGACACTTGGATGGATTAGGTATACAAAAAATGATGCCTATTTCCAGTTGAACAGAAAAGAGCAGGTCGTGGTCTTCAGACTCCGCACAGGCCACAACAGACTGAGGTACCATCTATTCAATAAACTGAAGATAGGCGGTACTGACGAATGCACCTGTGGTACAGGGAAAATGACCGCTGAACATATGTTGCAAAATTGCCCGACATACGAGGACCAGAGAAAGCACATGTGGCCATCACCAGTGCCAACACTAGACAAGCTCTATGGCAGTGTCGACAGCCTCATGATGACAGCTGCTTTCTTCGAACAAATTCAAGTTGACGTCTGACAGCGTACGAAGAAGCAGAAGAAGAAGAAGAAGAAGAAGAAGAAGAAGGATAGATTAGGCAGTTGGGCATATGATGCCATTTCGAGTAGACGCTTTCCTTTGAGTGATTATATTCTGTTCAACCACATGAGGAACATTTGAGATAGGAGTGCGCTAGGCGAAGCGATCTGGACAGAATTTCAATGCATCTTTATATTCTGTGCAGCGTTTATGATCGTTCGTTTGCTCTGAGCTGCTGGCAATACAGCAGTTGTGTTGGGAGTTGTTTATTGGACATGCGAGTGACATGTCCAGTTCATCTGATTTGGGCTCTCTGTAGCAGGGTATATGTGCTCGAGAGTCTTACCATGTAGAGTTGGATACTTTGACCTGCCCGTTGATCGAGAACTTCTTTCAGAGACTGGTCACGCGAAGAACTCACGACTGTCCAATGCATACTATCATTACAACTGTCATCTCAACTACGTCTCTAAATAGTTCAGGACGAGAGAGCGATTAAAGAAAAAATCATTTTCGCAAACTTATTAGTTTTTCTCTAGTTCGCCTTGTTTCACAAGGAGGAGCGCATTTCTTTATTTTATATTGAAAATAACGTCGAATGCAATTAACGTCAGAACGTATGGTACCCTGGATAAGAGGAATAGTACCACTGTCACCTTCCAAGCATACCATAAACTGCGACTGATGAGTGTAGTGCTTTGGCTGAAACCCATATGGTGTAAGACACATTGCCATTATAACAGTAACCACAGAAGCTCGGCTACAGGTTTCTTGTAAAGGTGGCAGCTTGTTGTGGTGGTCATTGCTTCACTTTGGAGCATACAGATGAGGGGGGGGGGGTGTGTCAATTACATTGTCATTGATAACCTATGATCTGTAATTTGAAATACTGATATTCGTTCCATTAGGCATTTCATGTATCTGATGCCAGATAGTCAGATGTTGTTTAAACTTCTTTCGATCCTTTGCCTTCGAATACCATGTTGGACCAAGGGCTTTGCTAAGGCCATCTCTCCATCACGTTTGTGTACGTCAACGTTGGCGCTTAAAATTGTGTCCATCTGTTGTTAGGCATACGTACCACATATGCAGCCTAACTGCATTTTTCTTGACAATGCAGAATCTAGGACACCATTGAAGAAGCTTTGAATCCTGATTTATATGTTGTGAGTTCGTCCAGTAGAGAGATAGTCAATGTTCCCGCTAAAATGCCCTTTGAGCTACTCAAAGTTTCGGCATCTGCTTCTCACATAGCCCATATCTAACAGCCATATACCATGGCTATGATAACCACACTGTTAGAAGTGTGGGCTCTTGCCTTGTCGTTTCTCACATGTTGAAATACGAGTTTGATACGATTGAAGCTGTCCTACATGATATCTCACGATTAGTTATGTCGGAGTTGTAATTTCTTAGCTCTGGTAAATAATTTCTGGTATAATTTTCTAGTATGAGTTCCTCTCGCGGGCAAAAATTGCTCAGTATGTTTATAATTTTCTTTCTATTAATTCTGAAGCCTACTGCATCGCTTGCGCATTGAGGTCATTTAGGCATCATGCTGAACTTCTCTGACGTTGTGGCTTTAAATGATTAAGCAGCCAGAAACTGAAGTTTGTGAGCATTTCGCCATCAATGCCAGATGTAACCAGTGATTAAATAAAACAAAAACGAAGAATCATAACTACCTTGTACTGTCAAATCACAGCCCGAGCTGGCCGTACCGAGACTGTTTTCAGCAACACAAGTGTAAGTCCCAGAATCCCCTTTAGTCAGAAATGACAACTCAAGGTCTCCGTTTGGTAACACTTTGCCAACCTCCAGCCCATTTTTGGTCCACTTAATCAGAGCTCTTGGGGCAGCTTCAGGCCTGCATGAGATAGTGATGTTACCACCTACAGCCGCTTGTCTGGAGCTTGTGACTGGACTGTTCACAAATGTTGGCTTTAAAGCTGCGTTTCAACATGAAAGTATACATTTAAGAGTGTTTCAATGTTATGAATACTCATCGCTGCTGTATAGACTAGAAACAAGGAAGAATGAAGCGAATCAAGTGGACAGACAGGAAGACAAAGATGGAAAGCTTGGAGAAATTAGGTATTGTTGTTGATCGAATCTACTCGTGTTGAGTTCATTCTTGACATTTGTTCCGTAGCAGCTCACAGAGGCTTCTCTTACATCCCCAGGAGTACTTGAGAGAAGTAAACCTGGCTTCAGTGCAATGAGAGGTTCATCTGTAAGTTCATCCCAATAGTGATGACATCATCTATCCCCACCTCGTTCGTCAGACTGCTGTCATGCAGCCTGTTTCCAGGAGCACGACCAAGGACGTGAGGTGGGGTCTTGATCAGGATGTTTTACCGTATCCTGGTACCCATCGCTCCCGGATAATAAATTAAACGTACAAATTAATTAACGGAATCAGAGACAAAACATTTAAGATATTTCAGTCATATTAGAAGATATCATCTTACTGAAAACAATCATTCAATCATTATTAGCCCTTTCGAGATGATTGGGACAGCACAAGCCACACATAACCTATGGATTTACCCTACCGGGAAACCTGACTCCGTCTGTTTCAGTGCGGCTTTATTGACAATGTATTTTTTTTATTCAAGTAAGGCGGGAGGGAGACAAACGTCTGGTCAGGAAAAATATACTGATCAGACATGTTAGTCAAGGTCAGGCAAAACATACTGATCAGACATGTTAGTCAAGGTCAGGTAAATTATACTGATCAGACATGTTAGTCAGGGTCAGGCTAAAACATACTGGCCTAGACCCTCACTTTTGCTTCCTAGTAGCCCTACATGGAAACGGGCTGTTTTCATGATAGTGTAGCTAATGACGTGAGGGATCGACGTGATCCTCATAGTAATGAGTGACACGCAGATGAAACGAAGCATAGCACAACCGCCTGTAGGACCCCGTTCCACATTCATCAGCACGCTTGGGATGGGAGGAAAGCTACTGCAACCTGCCACTTAATGCCTTTTTCAGGG
The DNA here is from genome assembly GCA_036924085.1 of Ariolimax columbianus. Taxonomy (NCBI): domain Eukaryota; kingdom Metazoa; phylum Mollusca; class Gastropoda; order Stylommatophora; family Arionidae; genus Ariolimax; species Ariolimax columbianus. The sequence continues at coordinate 25,233,723 of JAVGWX010000014.1, forward strand.
CGTACAAAATAGTAATCTACTAATTGTGGGCATTTGCAAACAACAACAACCATACAAGTAAGGCTGCCAACCCAATACCAACCTTCCAAAGTCGCCTGTCACGACGATTCGGGAAGGAAGCCGTGGTCCCCACTCGGGATTCACTCTGGACACTAGGAGATGTTGATTGTCTGTTGTGCCAGCAAATCTCGTAGTCCATGGAATGGATTTTGACAGTAATTGGAAATGATTCACAGAAAACAGTACAGAAAGGACAAACGGAAAATGTGTCTGAGAAAAAGAAAGCTGTAAGTGGGAGGATTACATCAATAGATAGACAGAGAAAAGCCTTTCGGATTGTGCCATGGGATCAAGACCTCTTAGCAGAGCTTGTACTGTAGTGACCAGCGATCCGAAAGCTGACTGCTAGTAAGGACCAAGCGGCCAAGACCAGCCAAGACCCTTTTCCACCTTCACGTGGATATCCTTGAAGACAGGCTACAGCGAGGCAGACTGGTTAAGGAGAAGGGATCAAAGAGAGAAGGTTAATCCAGTACTTTGGCTACTCAACCATGAGTACCTGCGGACAGGCACCATAGACAGCAGAGCACATACTACAAAACTGCCCCGAATATAATATACAGAGAAAATCTCACTGGCCCATAGAAACAACACTGGAAGAGAAACTTTATCGACCTGTATGTGAACTACAAAAGACAGTGAAGTTTATACAAGAGACAACATTGCAGATAAAGACAATATTTTAAAGCGAACGAAAGAAGACGAAGAGGAAGAATAATCCAGTACTAAAAAAATACCTGCTGAAGTCGGATGTTTCGGACCGAAAGGTACATATATCGCAGTAAAGCTGTAAACTACGACACAACGCATTCTGTTCTCCGGACTTCATCCTGCTACTTACAAAGCCCTTTTCAGGACTTGGTAGTGGGAGTTTGAGAATGAGCGACGACAAAAAAAGGGATCGCACCATCATGACGAGAAACATTTATTTGTTGATCCATTGCAGAGGACCTTCAATATTGATATGGTAACTGAACGAATGCGACAAATATAAACAAGTCACCGAGGCTAGAGAAAACTAAACTAGTAAGTTTTCGCAAGGACAAGCACAATCGGTGCTCTCCATGTGCTACTAACTGGTTCATTGATTTCCTCCCTCGCACCCTCACTCGTGGTAGGGGAGGGTTATCGCTCTCATGACCCTAACAGATGTACTTGCGACTGTATGGCTCCCAGTAGGTCTCTTCCAAGCCAGACTACAGAAGTGTGCCTGCTCTCATGATCCAAAGAGCTGAGCTAATGACTGTATAGCAACCATCACGGTTCCTCCAAGCCAGACTAGAGAATCTTGTCCGTTCTCATGACTCCAGACATGTGCTGACGGTTGTATCGCGACAATCAGGATCTTTCAAGTCAGACTAGAGATGATGTGTGTTCCTATGATACAAAGAGTCAATGGCTGTAAAGTTACCACCAGGATCTTCCAAGCCAGACTAGATAAGCTTGTGTGCTCGCATGACTTACGGCAGCGGTTGTATAGTTAGTTACCAGTAGCGTATCTCAAGCCAAACATGGCAAAGGAAGGATTATACCAATTACTTACTTACTTACTTAGTCGCTCCTCTTCTACCGTGAGGTGTAGAGGTTTGCCAAAGAGAACGCCACACTGCTCTATCCGCCGTCTTTTTCTTGGCCTCTTTCCAATCCAGCGCTCTATCACTTAGGGACTGTCGTATGTTGGAACGTCCTCGGGATCTGCGTCCTTGTCTTTTGATCTCCCATGACCGCTTTGGTATCCGATCGTCTTCCATTCTACAGACATGGCCAAACCACTGTAGTTGGGAGTGCTCCACTCGTGTCTGCATGGGTTGAACTTCAAGATTGCTACCTATTGTCTGGTTACGGATCTTGTCCCTTTTCGTCACCTGAACCGCCTTTCTTAGGTACCTCATTTCTGAAGTTTGTAATTGCCTTTCTTGGGCTGTAGTCATTGCCCATGACTCACATCCATATGTCAGGACAGGCACATAGGTCGAGCGGTATACATCCATCTTTGTTTTCCTTCTTATTTCTTTTCTACTGAGGAAATCTCTGTTTATTGCATGGAACAGTCTACCTGCTGCTGCCCTTCGTGCAGTTAACTCTTCTTTGATTCCTCCCCTGCTGTCTATTACCACTCCTAGATATTTAAAGTTGCTGACCTGCTCCAGTGCTCGTGTTCCCAGGGTTATCTGATGTCTCTTTTCATCTCTGGCGATCACCATGGTTTTTGTTTTGGAGTTGCTGATGTGCATTCCTCTCTTCTTCAACTCTTCTTCACAGACCTGCAAGTTGATCTGGAGAGGTGCTTCGGTTTTCGTGATCAGGGTACATCATCTGCAAATGCTAGTTCCGATATGTAACTTGGTCTCATCTTCCATTACCCTATTTCATACTTTTTTGTCCGTTCCTTGCAGGCTTTGATGACTTCATCCACGAGGAGTATGAAAAGGTACGGTGATAGAATGTCCCCCTGTCTTACTCCGCTAGTGGTCTTGAACTCTCCTGACTTTTGATTTGATGTCCGCACATAATTTCTGCATGTTTTATAGAAACTCTGAATGGCAGAGATCATGAGACCTGGGGTGTTCTTCCTTGTCAGGCACTCCCAGAGTTTGTCCCAAGGAACTTTATCAAATGCTTTCTCCAAATCCAAAAAGCAGAGATGCATCTCTTTATCATATTCAAGAGCCTTTTTACTAAGCTGTCTGAGTGTAAAGATAAGGTCTTGATTACTTTTGTTTGCCCTAAACCCACATTGAGTTTCATCCATGTTTGGCTCTGCTAGACCTCTTAATCGCCGTTCTAGAATCCTAGAGTAGACTTTCCCGGGGACACTAAGAAGGGAAATACCTGTGTGATTTTCACATTGTCGATTGTCACCCTTTTTAAATATTGGTATTATTATTGCAACCTCCCAGTCTCTTGGTATCTTCTTGTGGCGCCAAGCTGCCTTGAGAATCTTCATGAATAGTATCTCTCCTGCCGCTCCCATGTATTTAACCATTTCTGGTGTTATACCATCATGTCCTGCTGCTTTACCAATCTTAATTTTCTCCAATGCTGCCTTTAGTTATTCCATTGTGATATTATCGTTTCCCTCCATGGCTCCCTCTTCTTGAATTGGAACTGTTACTTCCAGAGCTTGGTTTTCCTCCACTCCAAGGAGATCTGGGAAATATTCTTTCCATCTGTTCATTACCTCTTCTGGGGCGGTCAACAGCGCACCTTGTTTATCTTTAACAAATTTCAGGGGACATTCCTTTTCCTTCCGCATGTTCTTTAAGGTCCTGTAGAACAGTTTCTGGTTTTCTCCAGCATTATTTGCAGTTTCTCTCCAAATTCTTCCCAGGATTTATGTTTGGCCTTGAGCACAGTCTGCTTTGCTTCTGTTCTAAAATTTACATATTCTTTATATTTCTTTGTTTGTTCTTCTGTATTCCTAGCCCCTAGGTATTGCTTCCATGCCTTTTTCTTTTCTCGTATTATTGTTTTCACTTCTTCTGTCCACCATGGTGTACTCTTTCTCTTCCACCCTTCTTTGGTTTGACCGCATGCCTCTGCTGCAGTATCTTTGAGGATGTCTTTGAATTTTACCCAGAGCATTTCCAAATCTTCTTCAGATTCCTCTATTCTTTCTATTGCTGTTGTTATGAGCCCTTGGTATCTCCTCTTAACATCTGGTTCTCGTAGTTTGTAAGCCTTAATTTTATTTTCTCCTCTTGTATTATGTTTCATGCTTGCTGTTGGGTGTTGCCTGGCTGGATAGTGTTTTTCAATTTCTCTCTTTATTTTAACTAGGTAGTGGTCGCTTCCTACTTCTGGTCCTCTGAACACTCTAGCATCCTTTACATGCTTGAAATCAGTTTTCCTCACTATTGCAGTCAATTATGGATCTTTGATTTCTTGCCGGCTCGCATCTTGTGTAGGCATGGGTACGCTTGTGTTGAAACCTTGTATTTGTAATGACAAGGTTTTGTTCTCTGCAGAATCTCAGCAGTCGTTTTCCATTGTCATTTAAGACATCTTCTCCATACCTACCGATCACTCAATCCCATCTAGAATAGTCGTTTCCAACTCTTGCGTTGAAGTCTCCGAGGAGAAGTATTTCATTATGGCAATCGTCAATGGTTCTTTGAAGGAGCTCATAAAATTCATCTTTTATGTCAGTGCTCTCATCTTCGTTTGGTGCATACACAGTGACGATATCCATTTGACTATCCTCCTCTTGTAGACTTAAAACCATCAGTCGTTCTGAAATGAATTTCCATCCTTTAATGTTTGCTTAGTTGTTACTATTCACTATACAGCCAACCCCTGCTCTGGCTCGTTCACTCATGGGAACTCCGCTGTAGTATAGCATGTTGCCGTCATGGTCCAGAACGCCCTGTCATTTTTCTTTGTTTCTGTAAGTGCAGGGACTGTCAATTTTGCTCTCTTCATCTCCTCTATTAGTTCTTGTTCTTTTCCGTTTATACTTCGTACATTCCATGTTCCGTAAATCGTGGTCCTTATATCTCGCCTGTTCGTCGCCGTTGAGGTCAGTCCGGTTTTCTCTATATTTTGACTTGTAATCGGTTTTTTTAAATAGACAAACAAGTGATTATCCTGTTGTGTCTTTGCATGGAGGAGGGGCTGCCTCCTTACAGCCTCTATGCCCGCAGACCAGTTTTTGTCTACGGCTGCTTATTTTTTCGCAGCTAACCTCCAAATTAGGAGGCCTTTCAGTAATCTGCAACACTGCTGACGCGCCTGGTAGGAGGTAGGTGCCTCCCCCAGGATTAGACCAATTAGATAAGCAAAAATGTGTATCTATGTTTGACTATGAGCAGTCAAAATGTAAGAAAGACAAACATAACAGAAACCTCTGTTGAACTGTGATGTGCAGGCCCACTGGCCTAACAAAACTGTGCAACTAATTATTATCTACACTATGATTGTTTCTTACAAGTTACTATGGCAATCTGTATAGTACCTGATTAGCATAGTGACGGACCTCCATTTTCACAGCAATGGTACTGGGTTCTTCTTCTTCTTCGTTCGTTCGTTCTCAATCTCCCACTACCAAACCCTGAAAGGGCTTAAGTAGCAGAATGTAGTCCAGAGAACAGAATGCGCTGTGTCGTAGTTTACAGCTTGGCTGCGATATTTGCACCTTTCGGTCCAAGACATCCGACTTCAGCAAGCATTTTTTGAGTACCGGGTTAGCATTCCCTCTTCGATCCCTTTTCCTTAGCCAGTCTGCCCTGCTGCAACCTGGTATCCAGGATCACCGCACGGAGGTGTAGAAGGGTCTTGGCAGCTCTGGTTCGCTGGCCCTGACGCTAGCAGTCAGCTATGTGTCGCTGACCACAGCAGCTCATTTTGCTGCTCAGCATCTTGATCCCGGTACTGGGTTCGATTCTTGTTATTGTTGCAAATGGGTATCTGGCTTATTTTTATGGGAATATAGGTAGCGATGAACGGTTTTGACCGCTTCATCTCATAAACAAGTGTGACTATGTACCAGGAAGTCTCTAAAATGAATCCTGAACAGCAATGTCTACTGTGGTGCTACCTTTGTCATTATCTTGAAGTTTCACATGACAATCAATCAATCAATCAATCGATATATCTTTCAATAAATCGACCAATCGATCAATTTACTATTCGATTAATCAATCAATCACATATTTTCAACAAGTACACGTCGTCCTCTTGTCCCGCGGCATCCGTTCCAGCTCTGTTCACGTCTTTACTGTTTCCTTTATGTCTTTCTCGAGCTCTCTTCTCAATGTATGTTTTGAACTGCCTCGGGAATTCTAGAATAGAGACTGTCTAGTAATGTTATGAGCTTTTGTCTGAACTCTGTATCCTGTCCAACGCAAGCACATCCTCCTTACTAAAAGTCTCCTTGACATATGTCCAGATCTTTCTCATAGTTTCGTATTAGTGACTTTATCTCATACCATTGCAATTCTATTGTTCAATTGCAATTTTGTTTATGACAAAATCTTGAACTTTTTCGTTGCAGTTTTAGTTGCTGTCTGTGCTGCAGTTCCATTCAATAGGATGCTTTCTCCACACGGTGAAGATTTGTTTTATTATACTGGACTTTGTTTCTTTGAATTTCCATACATTTCCTAACCCAATGACATCCCTCATCGCCATATGCATTTTAAATTTGATATCTCTATGTCCTACTTTGTGTAGATTGTATGTATTTCCTACACAAAAAACGGGGCCTATTACCAGTTGAACAGAAGAGAGCAGGTCATGGTTTTCAGACTTCGCACTGGCCACAATAGACTGATGTACCACCTATTCAACAAATTGAAGATAGGTGGCACTGACGAATGCCCGTGTGGTACCGGAAAAATGACCGCTGAGCATTTGCTGCAAAACTGCCCGACATACGAGGATCAGAGAGAGCAGATGTGGCCATCACCAGTGGCAACACTAGACAAGCTCTATGGCAGTGTCGACAGCCTCAGTATGACCGCTGCTTTTTTTGAAAAAAATAAAGGTTGATGTCTGACTGCGTACGATGAAGAAGAAGAAGAAGTATGTATTTCCTTTGATTTCCATATATTATTTAGTAACATGAACGCTATCCTTGCCTATTCTAGTTGTAGCCTTTCCATTTGTCTGTGTGCTCTATAAAGTAAATGGTGCTACCCAAATACGTGAAAGTGTCCTTGTTTCAGTGTCTGATCTCGGAACATGACTGGCTCTTTGTTTAAGGTGTTGATAGAAATACGTTAGTAATAATAATAATAAATAATAATAATACATTGATAATAATAATATTAATAATAACAACAGTAAAGTAAATAGCATGTCCTTTGCAGAATGTTGCTTCTTACAACCGCCAACCTATTTGGCAAGTGTGCAGTACGGTAGTTTGCTATTACTTTTCGTACGCGGAGTAGCGAATAAAAATCCATGTCTGTCAAACTGGACAAAAGCGGGATTCGAACTGAGAAACGGACGTTTTACCTCTAGGCCACGCAGTCTCCATAGAGTCTACGTATGTAAGGATCTGTCTGTATTTATATTTTAATGTTTATCTGCTGGACTTGTCCTTTTTGTTGACGACGCTGCATGCCCACGTCCAATAAGGGAAGCTAGTTTGCCAGATTCCTAGCCAGAAACAACGTCTGTTGCTCTAAACGCCTAAATTTTACTGGACATGTCGGCACTGAGTTTGTTGCAAAAGTGATAATTTTAAATAAAACTGGTCACGTCTTCCCACAAAGTGTCCCCACCCCCTCCAAGCCTTACCCCCCCCCCTCCATCCACAAACACACACATACATAATCCCTCACCCCTCGATGTTCAACATTAGAGAAAAACCCCACATTGTAAATCTCATCAACAATTAGCTAACTCAAATTCCTATCCAACAATTATCATAAAGAAATATGCCCAACAACTGACATTCACAAATGCTTAATCAGTAACTGACTTAATCAAAGGGCTTCCATAACAACTGACAGAAATAAATATCCCCCAAATGGACATCTTGAAGTCTTCTTAACCTTTCACATAAACAAATATTCTCAACAATGGACATTTTCAAATCTCCTTAACAATTGAAATTAACCATTTAATCCAACAATGGACAATCATATATCTCCATTTCAATTCTCAAAAATAAATGCATCTACAACAAATAGCATGAATCTTCCTCTCTCTCTCTCTCTCTCTCTCTCTCTCTCTCTCTCTCTCTATCTCTTTCTCTCTCTCTCTCTCTCTCTCTCTCTCTCTCTCCCCTCTCTCTCTCCCCAACCCATAATATCTCCACAAACATTGAAGATGACAAACAAAACCCAAGGCAAACTTACAGAGGGCTCTTAGCTGTGCACTACTCCTGGAGAACCCGTACACATTTGAGGCTTCACATTGGTACATCCCATCATGCTTCGCTGCTTCCACCTTGTCGATGGTCAGGATATTTCTGTTCACCTGAGATTAACAAAACACAGATTACCAAAACACAGATTAACAAAACACAAATTAACAAAACAAAAATAAACAAAACACAGATAAACAAAACACAGATTAACAAAATACAGATTAACAAAACACAAATTAACAAAACACAAATTAACAAAACACAGATTAACAAAACACAGATTAACAAAACACAAATTAACAAAACACAAATTAACAAAAACACAGATTAACAAAACACAGATTAACAGAACACAAATTAACAAAACACAGATTAACAAAATACAGATTAACATATACACACGCGACTAGGACAATTATTTTTCTATAGGTATCCATGCACTTTATAGGCGCTGGGGGATGTTTAGAACGCAACAGGTTTCTACGTTAAAAAATGATATGGGGACGCGTGGGCTAGTGGTTAAGTGACACGGCTCACAACCAAAAGGTGCTGGGTTCAATCCCTACCACAGCACCGGCCGTTACCCCGGGGAAGCAAACCCTTAGAAAATGCACGAGAAAGCAGACCCTTACATAAAATGCATACTGAAGTCGGATGCACTGAGCCAACAGGCGCAAAATAAAAACCACAGTGCAACGCACACCGCCTTAGGAATTAGAGAAATAAGGCGAACGAAAAAAAAATGATACAGCCGTGTTTCACTTTTTCAAAATAAATGGCAAAAAAAAAATAAATATATATTTAAGGTTTGTATTTGAAGCCCCCTCGTACTACGGTCCTGACTCTGGAAGATCCTTCACAACCCAATTCACGCCAGGACATGACATTACTGGCAATGTCTGGAAGATCCTTCACAACTCGAGATCCCTGGCACAATCTGAAACTACTTACCCGACTATGGAATATTCCTAACAACTAAGGCATATAACCTGATGCAATCCAGTTAGTGGTGGTCAGGACGCTTACAATCCTGTGACCAGAGTCCTACAAGCCAAACTCAAAAAGATTGCCTAACGTAAAAACAGGCGGTGTAGCTTCCCCAGATGAGAAAGGGATGAATTACGTCAAGAAAGTCAGCGGATATCTAGCACAAGAGACAGAGTTGGTGGACGTTCATGATCGGCTACGCGTGCCGGCATGGCACATGCTGATGACGTAGTCAGCATTTTGAACTGCAGCTCAAGTTTTTGTAAGGCACACATGGAAACTTCACCAAACAAAACCCATAAATCAGACCAATGCATATCTTTACCATACCACTGAAAACCAGTACACCAGACCAATGAAAACCATTACAAATAAAAGAATAGTAATCATTACACCAGAAAAAATAAAAACCGTTACACTAGATCACTGACAATCCTTACACCAGACCACTGAAAACCCTTACACCAAACCACTGAAAACCTTTACACCAGACCACTGAAAACCCTTAAACCAGACCACTGAAAACCCTTACACTAGACCACTTAAAACCTTTACACCAGACCAATAAAAACCCTTACACTAGACCAATGAAAACCCTTACACCAAACCACTGAAAACCTTTACACCAGACCAATGAAAACCCTTACACCAGACCAATGAAAACCCTTACACCAGACCAATAGAAACCCTTCACACCAGACCAGCGGTGAGAACCTGCGCCTTCAGGGAGATTGCAGCTTTATAGGTTGTTAAGTGTCGACTTCTCCAGGTTTTGGAGAACAAATGGGTTTATATTTTAATTAAAATGTTGTTGTTCGTCATTGGTTGTATATTTTAATCCTAAAATGAACCTATTTAAGATACCAAAGAGGAAAAGAAGATTCAACGAAATAAAAACTTTCCGACTGACGGAACCAAATAAAACGCAGACCAGACTATTTGGACATCCGTTATGCTCATGTTATGTTTCTAACGAAACTTTAATATATACGTTAACTTCCCCACCTGACTGGCGGCACTACCGCACGAGGCTGCTTGGTCAAGTGAAATATACTGATCAAGGTCTTACGCACGTCCTGGTTTGTGCTCATGGAACACTCTGTCACAAGCAGTCTGGCCAACGAGGTGTGGATTGACACTGCAACCCCCATAGTTATGGGCGTACTAAGGAGTCTTGTATTGCACTACAGCCAGGAGGACGCCATTCCACTTTGTCAAGTATGCTTCGAGATGGAAAAAGAGCTGATGTAACACGCTACCAAAGACAGGTCGTAAAGAGTTATCTCAAGTCAGCACACGTAGATTCCACTAACATCATCAACAACAACAACAACAACAACAACAACAACAACTCACAGCACATACAAAATCAAGTGACGATGTAAAATGCGAACTGACTACTGCAGTCTGAAATTTCATCTGTTCAATAATTAAGAATAGGTCACATGGGCATATGCAAACGTGCAGAGAACAAACAAACATTAGAACAGGTTCACAAGGTTTGTTAACTCTACAAAAGGATTAGATTGACAACCTGGCCTACCCAAACCAAATTAAGGGATACACTGTATAGTGTTGAGAGACGCATGATTCAGACTATCACGTTTATGAGAGAAACAGGAGCTTATTTGAGAGCGAATGACGAAGAAAAAGTATAACTGAACCAAATCATATTGCTGAATTAACCACGGAGCTATTACTCTGGTACTGTATCCTATCAAAATCATCATACGCACCATTATCAAGAGAATAGAAGGATAACTAAAGAAGGAAATACATCAAACGCTACAAAGGTTTAGTAAAAATGATACCGGAGAGCATCATACCTGGAAAATGAGGCACATACAGAGCAAAAGAGAAGATGAAGACGAGGATTAAAAGATATTCTGAAGATGTCAGTGAAGGGAGTGGGAGAACTGACATAGCGGTAGTGATGAGACCACACCCAAGACGTTGTCGATTATGTCTACCTCGGCCGTCTTCTCAATATGGAGAACAACATGAAGCCAGAAATTTCGGGTGTCAGACAGGGAACTGTTCTTGTCCCCGACCTATGCTACCGGGCAGTCGACTGGCTTCTTGACCGCCTCAGTGCCCATCAGGAGGTTATATCTATTAATCAGTCAATCTTCACTGATCTCGTTTATGCGGACGACATTGTCCAGTTCGGCACCGACAGACCTGCGCTACTGCGCTCTCTGGAAATGTTAGACAGCGAAACGCCCTACCTAGGCCTGTCTATATCCTGGGCATAGACCAAAGTTCAGAATCTCATTTCCGACACAGTACCTGAGAGTATTGACACTCAAGGTCACACTGCGGAGGCATCTGCTATGCACGACCTCCGACGTGTGTGGAGTATTAGCAAGATATCCCTTGTGACAAAAATCAGCATCTACCAGTCTTGCGTGGTCCCAGTCTTGTTTTACGGCGCCAAAACCTGGACATTGCTGAAACATGACATATCGAGACCGGAAGTCTTTCACGTGCACAAACAGCGGCGTATCCTGGGCATCTGATGACATGACTACTTCCGCAACGTGGAGGTCTCTTCTAAAACAGACTTCCACCCAACCTCAGAAATACTTGACAGGCGCCGAGATTGTTTTGGTCGATCTTGCTGTACGACTGGACCAGAAAACCCATGTTCACAAGATACTACACAAGTCGTTCCTCGGCGGCACATGTCTTCTCCGAACGACTGGAGACGGAGAAGAGGCCGACCCCGAACAGTGTGGCTCCAGCAAATAGCAATCTCCTCCTCCACCCTGGACGAGGCCTGGAACCACCCCACAGCTGTGGGCCATGGATGTGGTCGACCGACGAAACTGGCCTCGGACGCCTAAGCGAACATTATTATTATTATTATTATTATTAACTCTACAAAGAAAGCGGCAAATGCCACACAAAAAATAGCAAACTGCTTGCGGACTTATTCGACTAAACTGTCTTGCCGGCCTTGTGTTATGGCAGCGAAACATGGCCACTAACGAAAGCGCAGAGAACCAATAAATGATAAAGCACATCTGACATAAACACCGTTTGTAGGACTGACACTCAGTCAACATCGGCAGAGGAGCCTTCATAACAGCGACATCCGAGAAATGTCACAAGTCAAAGACATTCAACAGCGTATAAACTATTTAAACCACCGATGGGCCGGGTACATGGCAAGAAGAAAAAACGAGCGCTGGAGTTCCAGAACTGCTCTATGATGTCCTTAGGAAGCTAAGAGACCATGCGGTGGGCCACCCCCCAGATGGAAAGACTCGACAGAGAGGAACAACAACATTCGTTTCATTATATCGAATAAACTGCTCATCCACTGGTCTACTTGTGCCCACGACCACAACGAATGGAAATAGAGTTAGGTTCCGCACAAGGCCAACCTATTTGTTGAAGAACAGGTCAATTAAGATTAAGATGAAAGTGATGTTATGCAAAGTACAGACTACACGATAATGTTGTTGTTGAAGAGAGTATAAGGCACGTACTGTTATTCCAAGAGCTGGGTTGGAGGTCAGAACTTCACTATTTCGATACCAGCTGTAGACCGGTCTGGGAATGCCAATAGCACTGCACGTCCAGGTCAGCTTGCTGTCCGCGTCTGCGTGCTGGTTTTGTAGAGGATATGGGAAGCTTGGAGGAGCTGTCAGGTAGATGATAACAAGTTCGCTCAGTTAGTTACTGGCACAATAGTAAAACAACATTATATGAAAAGAATACGGTTAACATAAACAAGCGTAGTTAAGTAAATGCGTGAGTACAGAAGCAGAGACAGAACATTCAGTGCGACCAACAGACCTTAGTCAAAGACAAAGAACATCACAACAGAATGGACTAACGAATCGTTATAACATCAATGAATATGAATAAACGTGTATTTTTATGAATTCGAAAAAAATATAATCAAAGTCTGCAGATTTAGGTGGAATTTAAGAGAGCATAGCGAATAAGGTAATCGTGAACAATGCACCCCGGACTTAGTGGTTTCGTGGTAAGATACGGCCTCGGGTGTTCGAGGTCGTGGGTTCAAATCACGGTAGAGAACGGGATATTTTCATGTTGACTTTCTGGTATTTCCCCTGATATCTGGGTAGTAGAGATCAGACACCCGTGTTCAGTGTCGCGCATGTTAAAAATCCCTCGGCAGTTGGAAATCGAAAAGAGTAGGCTTTACGAAAGCTGCACGGGAAAAATTCAAAAATATGTTTAAAATCTATCTAATCTATTACGGGATCCTCGTCGGTGCTACGGAGTTCGTGCATTGTGCTGAGATTCTCCAAACATATGGAGAAGAACAGAGCGCTGAGGGGTTAACCGTGTGCAATGGCGTTGATTCTTCGACAAACTAAGCTAAACTAGATGCACACCGTACTAATAATCTTCAACACCAATGTGGCATCGATACTTTTATATAGAGCGGAAACAGATTCAATATAACAAGATTGATAACTTTATCAATAGGCCCATGAAAAAAGATCATTCGTCTTCTGTTGTTCGTCAAGGTTATTTTATGGGAAATAACAAAACAAAGATAGGTTGTTGTTGTTACGGATCAGACAGCATCCGGGCTCTCTCCCTTCAGCACAATGCCTTGTAATTATATTTGCAAGTTGTTTTTTAGTACGATACAGATAGTCCGATTTATCTGGCCTCGAAGGAAGAAGCATTTATCTAACATCGATAAGCGTCGAGTACTAAAAGAAATGATGATCAACAGTTTCTTTTGGCTGTGTACACACCTAGCACAGTTTTGGGTTCTCAGTCTGAACATGGTTCTCTCACCCCTTCATGTGAGTTGATTTCTGCTGTAATTTGAACTGAGGCTTGTCATATGCAAGTTGACCTCCATATTTATGTTTTCCAGGACTCATCGATTCACCAACGTTTTCTTATTTACTACTCTTGTGAGTTGTTTGGCTGTTTGTATAGCTGTTTCTGTGTTGGACTGTTCTTGTCTTGAGTACTTCTTCGCTTGTCTGTCCGCCTTGCTATTAAAAAATGTGTTTGAATGTACAGGAGTCTCCTGCATAACTATTTTGACGACATTGAATACGATAGATGGTTGTGAGAGTTTAGGGGTCTTTCCTCTTCTTCTTCTTCTTCTTCTTCTTTTTCTTTTTCTTCTTCTTCTTCTTCTTCTTCTTCTTTGTTTTGTTGTTTCAGCGTCAAGTCATGAAGTGATCTCTAGAACGAGAAATACTGTTTGGCTCATACGCAGTGGCATTCGCCGCCTCAGATATTTCTGTATACACTTTTTTCGTGGTCAGCCTTTGGCCTTGAATCCGTTGTATCTAAATAGCATTGATTGTTGAGAGAAAGGGGAGTGTGGGGTGGTGGTGGGGGGGGGGGGGGGGGGGGAGGGGCTGTATGGTAGTCTTGTTACGTGGCAAAACCATTGTAGATGCTGTCTTGTGATGTAGTCTAATATTGGTGTTGTTCCTTCCGGTATCCTAATGTCATCGTTTCTGATCTGTCTCTTTTTGTTACACCAAATATTTTTCGGAGGCATTTCATTTCTGTTAGGACTATTTCGATTAAATCAGATCTGCAATGTACAGCATCTTATAAAGCTTGAGATAAAACAAGAGAGGCAGAAAACCTTGGGAAGAAGGTTGCCCTGGATAGACGACACGGCGAATGTATCACGTCAGTATAACTAGACAATCTTTGTCATAGAACCCCCAGAAAGAAAGAGGCAAAGCATGGCTAAATAGCAGATGGAAATAAGACCTAGAGGTCAGTTCAAGACAAACAAGGAGAAGCTGGAAAGAACTCGAGGCAAAAACACAAGTCTGATGGAAACGGTTTGTTGATACATTACAGGATGATAAGGACGAAGACGTAAAGACAAACGATAATAAGGAGAAGGTAATCGTTGACATCTATGTGTTAAAGGGTTTAGAGTGATTGTCTCTTGCTGCGAAGGGGCCAAGTCTCGACAAACTTTAGTTATCTCACCTGTAAAGTTGCATTTCATATATACTACGGAAGGCACAGATATATACTAAGGAAGGCACATATTTATATATATATACTAAGGAAGGCACATATTTATATATTACGGAAGGCACAGATATATATACTACCGAAGGCACATATTTATATATATATATATATATGTATATATATATATATATATATATATATATATATATATATATATATATACTAAGGAAGGCACAGATATATACTAAGTTGCACTTGATATATACTACGGAAGGCACATATATATACTAAGGAAGGCACATATTTATATATATATACTAAGGAAGGCACATATTTATATATTACGGAAGGCACAGATATATACTACCGAAGGCACATATTTATATATATATATGTATATATATATATATATATATATATATATACTAAGGAAGGCACAGATATATACTAAGAAAGACATATATATATATATATATATATATATATATATATATTTATATATATATATATATATATATATACTACGGAAGGCACAGATATATACTACGGAAGGTACAGATATATACTACGGAAGGTACAGATATATACTAAGGAAGGCACATATATATACTAAGGAAGACATATATATATACTAAGGAAGACACATATATATACTAAGGAAGACACGTATATATACTACGGAAGGCACAGATATATACTAAGGAAGGCACATATATATATACCAAGGAAGGCATAGAAGTGGCTCGCTAGGGAATAGGTAACCCACCTCAGACACAGTATCATGAAGTCTTCTACACCTTCTCCCCGATGAAAGTGTCTCCTATGGGACTGTCTTCATCTTCCTTGTGACTCATTCTGTCCTACTTGTACGGCTTGAAAACTTTCCCAAAATGTCGTAGAGCCGATGTATCGGCTTTTAATATTTGTGTCCACTTGTACAAAAACTACTTCCAAGCCACGTTTTCCTAAATTTATAAATGTATTTCCTTACACACTTAACCCAGCTAGCGTGCTATTTATTTCCCAAAGATTGTGTACAGACTAAGGAGGCTGCGTGACCTAGGGGTGAATTGTCTATTTCCCAATCTTAACACACTCTGTTCGAATCACGCTCCCGTCAAGTTTGGCAGACGTGGCTTTTCTTCGCTTCTCCACGTACAGAAAGTAATGGCAACCAACCGTACTACACACTTGCAGAGAAACTTATAACAGCCAAAAAGGTTCTCATTTGTAAGAAGGGACGTTCTGTAAAGGACATGATACTTATTTTTTGTGTGTACAGACTGGGTGGTTTCTTTAAGGTGAAAATTCGTGCTACTTTCATATTTTGTTCAAAAATAAAACTAATTTTTTTTCCTTTCTTCTTCTTCTTCTTCTTCTTCTTCTTCTTCTTCTTCTTCTTCTTCTTCTTCTTCTTCTTCTTCTTCTTCTTCTTCTTCTTCTTCTTCTTCATTTTCTTCTTCTTCGTCTTCGTCTTTTTCTTCCTCTTCTGTTTCTTATTCTTTTCTACTTCCTCGTCGTCTTCTTGTTCATGTTCTTGTTCTTCTTCTTCTCTTTGTTCTTCTTCTTCTCCTTCTTTCTTCTTCTTCTTCTTCTTCTCCTCCCCATTCTTGTTCTTGTTCTTCTTCTTCTCCTTTTTTCTTCTTCTTCTTCTTCTTCTTCTCCTCCTCCCCATTCTTGTTCTTCTTCTTCTTTTTCTTTCTTCTTCTTCTTCTCCTCCCCATTCTTGTTCTTCTTCTCCTTCTTTCTTCTTCTTCTTCTTCTTCTCCTCCCCATTCTTGTTCTTCTTCTTCTCCTTCTTTCTTCTTCTTCTTCTCCTCCCCATTCTTGTTCTTCTTTTTGTCCTACTTTCTTCTTCTTCTACTTCTTCTCCTCCCCATTCTTGTTCTTCTTCTTCTCCTTCTTTCTTCTTCTTCTTCTTCTTCTTCTTCTCCTCTCCATTCTTGTTCTTCTTCCTCTCCTTCTTTCTTCTTCTTCTCCTCCCCATTCTTGTTCTTCTTCTTCTCCTTCTTTCTTCTTCTTCTTCTTCTTCTTCTTCTTCTTCTTCTTCTTCTCCTCCTCCCCATTATTGTTCTCCTTCTTTCTTCTTCTTCTTCTTCTTCTTCTTCTTCTTCTTCTTCTTCTTCTTCTCCTCCTCCCCATTCTTGTTCTTCTTCTTCTCCTTCTTTCTTCTTCTTCTTCTTCTTCTTCTTCTCCTCCTCCCCATTCTTGTTCTTTTACTTCTTCTTCTTCTTCTCCTCCCCATTCTTGTTCTTTTACTTCTTCTTCTTCTTCTCCTCCCCATTCTTGTTCTTCTTCTTCTCCTTCTTTCTTCTTCTTCTTCTCCTCCATATTCTTGTTCTTTTTCTTCTTCTTCTTCTTCTCCTCCCCATTCTTGTTCTTTTACTTCTTCTTCTTCTTCTCCTCCCCATTCTTGTTCTTTTTCTTCTTCTTCTTCTTCTCCTCCCCATTCTTGTTCTTTTACTTCTTCTTCTTCTTCTCCTCCTCCTCATTCTTGTTCTTCTTCTTCTCCTTCTTTCTTCTTCTTCTTCTTCTTCTCCTCCCCATTCTTGTTCTTCTTCTTCTCCTTCTTTCTTCTTCTTCTTCTCCTCCATATTCTTGTTCTTTTACTTCTTCTTCTTCTTCTCCTCCCCATTCTTGTTCTTTTACTTCTTCTTCTTCTTCTCCTCCCCATTCTTGTTCTTCTTCTTCTCCTTCTTTCTTCTTCTTCTTCTCCTCCATATTCTTGTTCTTTTTCTTCTTCTTCTTCTTCTCCTCCCCATTCTTGTTCTTTTACTTCTTCTTCTTCTTCTCCTCCCCATTCTTGTTCTTTTTCTTCTTCTTCTTCTTCTCCTCCCCATTCTTGTTCTTTTACTTCTTCTTCTTCTTCTCCTCCTCATTCTTGTTCTTCTTCTTCTCCTTCTTTCTTCTTCTTCTTCTTCTTCTCCTCCCCATTCTTGTTCTTCTTCTTCTCCTTCTTTCTTCTTCTTCTTCTCCTCCATATTCTTGTTCTTTTACTTCTTCTTCTTCTTCTCCTCCCCATTCTTGTTCTTTTACTTCTTCTTCTTCTTCTCCTCCCCATTCTTGTTCTTTTACTTCTTCTTCTTCTTCTCCTCCCCATTCTTGTTCTTTTACTTCTTCTTCTTCTTCTCCTCCTCCTCATTCTTGTTCTTCTTCTTCTCCTTCTTTCTTCTTCTTCTTCTTCTTCTCCTCCCCATTCTTGTTCTTCTTCTTCTCCTTCTTTCTTCTTCTTCTTCTCCTCCATATTCTTGTTCTTTTACTTCTTCTTCTTCTTCTCCTCCCCATTCTTGTTCTTTTACTTCTTCTTCTTCTTCTCCTCCCCATTCTTGTTCTTTTACTTCTTCTTCTTCTTCTCCTCCCCATTCTTGTTCTTTTACTTCTTCTTCTTCTTCTCCTCCCCATTCTTGTTCTTTTACTTCTTCTTCTTCTTCTCCTCCCCATTCTTGTTCTTTTACTTCTTCTTCTTCTTCTCCTCCCCATTCTTGTTCTTTTACTTCTTCTTCTTCTTCTCCTCCCCATTCTTGTTCTTTTACTTCTTCTTCCTCCTTTTGTTATTCTTCTTTATCGACGTATTTTTTCTATTCTTGTTGTTGTTGTTGTTGTTGTTCTTAATATTCTTCTTCTTGTGATCAGATCTTTGTCAGACGAGTTCCCCAATTGAGCTAGTGTTTTTTTGTAGTTCCTTTTATTCAAATCTCCGTCCAACTTAGAGCCTAGTATTGTATCGTCTGGACCCACTGAGAACAGCTCTGCAAGACATTCTCAGAAGGGTTCATTTATTCCAAATGTGCATGGTACTGAAACGGACAGTCAGAGCTTGTACATGTCTTCATTCAGTCTGCTGTGCAATGTCGTGAGGGAAGAATGGAGATCTGTCCCTACCGGTCAATGGTATGCTATCATCGTTGGTTTGATACTCTTCTCTTCTGACAGCCTAGGTAGCACTCTTTTTAAAACAAGTGTGTGATATCAAATTATTCCACAATCCTTCCATTTTTGCAATGCCTATCTGCCTTCCCGTTCCCCAGTACATCACCGTGAGGGAGCATTGTTAACTTTCTGACAGCTATCTTTGCTTAGTTCATTCCTCAGGAACGGAAGCTTGTCACCTCTGAGAGCCAGCAGTTTTAATAATTCATCTGCGAAGATAACTACTTGGTGACAGTCAGAATTGTTGTTGTAAAGATATGCTTTCAGTGAAATATGTGTAACGATAGTTTATGTAGATAGGAAACCATGAATCGAAGACACAGTGGTACTGAAAGTCTAATGTTGATAACAACAGTCACCAGGTATGGCTCAATTCCGTGAAAATAAAATATTGATGACAGCAACCAGGTATGGCTCAGTTCCCGCACCAAAAATAGAAACCTACATTACAACCATACGACATTCTTCATTGATGAAGAGTAACACAACATATATTTGACTCGTTTTGTTACTGTTTCACAGTGGGTAAATGGACCTTTCTTGTTTATGTTATCATAGTGACACATATGAAGCGGTGAACATCTTTTCCTACTGACCTTGTAAAGTCAGAAACACTGTTTTGTTTGCCGAGTTTCGATCGCCCTTGACTATGCATTTGTATGACCCCGTATCTTCCAACCTGGCTTTGGGAATGGTCAGTACCCGGTTATGATCACTGAACGTAGCCTCCGGATGCAAAGGCCCATCATCTCTAGACCAATAATAGTACAGAGGTAGCCTGGAGATGGACAAGCAACAGATAGGGATCAGTATTCAAATATTATAAATGACTGAAGACGTGTAGAAGCAAAGCTAATGTAGATGTAACAGGATCTTACTTTTTTAGTTGCTCCTTTTCTGCTGTGGTCTGTAGAAATACTGTTTTATTATCCCATAGACGTATACTTAATGCGTACACTGGTTCTGTCAATATTTCTCAATGCTTGTGAGACATGGACAGTTACAGCTGACCTTCAGCGAAGGATACAGGCCGTGGAAATGAGATGTTTTCGAAAACTTTTAAACGTCACGTACAAAGATCGAGTTACAAATGAGGACACACGAGAGAGAATTACAACATGAATAGGGCCTTTTGAAGACCTCTTGGCAACAGTCAAAAGAAGGAAACTCGCTTGGTACGGTGACATATCGAGATCAAATGGTCTTGCAAATACGATCCTCCACGGAAAGGTGCAAGGCAGACGACGAAGAGGCCGTCCCAAAAAGAGGTGGGAGGACAACATAAAAGAATGGACCAATCTCCGACCAGAAGAGGCACAGGCAGCTGCCCTTGACAGAGAAGGGTGGCGTGGGGCTGTGAGGATGTCTTCATGTGTGCCCCAACGACCTCACCGGTTACGGGATGACCTGACCTGATTTGAGACGTATACATTCTGCACGAGAGGGTAGGTAGTTCTACTCTGGTGTCCCCAAGCATCGACTTCACTGCACTCCTGGTATACTCATAGATGCTCAGTCTTTCTCAGTAAATGGCGAAGGGGATAAATACTGCTGGATCCTGCAGCTCGTTGGTCGTCCTCACTTAGGATTCAGTTCGCTAAAACCTCGTTCAAAGATCTGCATTCTATTGATTGCTGATTCAATTATTGCGGCGTCCTCATCTTCCAGGCGGCCATTCATAGAATTCAAAATGTTTCTTTTTTCAATAAATAATGTATCAGTAATTGGTGCCTATGTAGGCAGACATGGACAACTGAGATGAAAAATACTTGGAGGCTTTTGAGATGTGGTGTTGCTGAAAGATAGAAAGAGTGAGCTGGACCGAGAAGAAATCAAATGAAAAGGCTTGGCGGAGATAGGAGAAAAGAGAAAGTTGTTACGGAAGATAAAAGAAATCGACTTGGCCGTTGGAACATAATCTGTGGAGAAAGGACCCAGTTAAAAAGGTCTTTGACGACATTATGCAGGGATGGAGAGGGACGGGAAGACCTGGAATACCTTTTTGTCTCAAGCTTGCTGGCTGTGAACACGCATGTTGAGCTGAAGACGGCTGCAGAGGATAGGCAGAAATGGAAGGACACAATCCATGAGATTGTTGACCAGTCCTAGGACTGAATGACCTGATGATGATGATGAAGCCAAGCTGTCAGTTCTTTTGTTTCCCTAAACTCCAGAATGATCAGGGTAGAAGATCCTCACCAGCCACTGTAGGTTTGATGTCTCTACTTACTTATTTTTCGTGTCCAAACACCATGTCACACAGCATCGGAACAGAATTCAGCAACTTGAACTGCCTTGTCGTTCGCCTCCATCATGTCGTTTATGTCACAGGTTTGAGGGAGGTTGGGGCAAGTGATCAGATGATCTTGATCCTGAACTGCGCCGCATTCACATGTGTCGACATCTGAGTATCCCCATTTCTGCAAGTTCGCTCTGCATCTTGAGACACCAGTTCGAAATCTGTTCATTGCCTTCCACGCAGCGTAGAGCAGGTGGTGTCCAGGCGCAGCCTCTTCCTTGAGCTCTATCCATGGATCCTGCAATGTTTCGCGCCACCTCTCGATGCGTCGACCTTCCGGGCTTGTCTGGATG
The DNA here is from genome assembly GCA_036924085.1 of Ariolimax columbianus. Lineage (NCBI taxonomy): Eukaryota > Metazoa > Mollusca > Gastropoda > Stylommatophora > Arionidae > Ariolimax > Ariolimax columbianus. The sequence goes on from JAVGWX010000014.1 coordinate 25,255,060, forward strand.
GTCTCTGTCGATTTTAAGAAACTGTGTCTTGATTTAAGTCTTGTGGCTTGTTCCTGATGGCCAAACATCGGGTGACCAGGGTCGTTTTCCTGTTTCCCTCGTTCGATTTCCGCAGCTACACCTCTTATTATATCAGGTGGTGCAATGCCAAATTAAGGGATATATTTTATTTGTGGGAGTGGGTTAAAGGCACCCGACACTATCCTGCTCATCTCGTTCACTGCAGTATCAACTTGTTTTGCATGGGCGGAGTTTTTCCAGACTGGGGTTGCATATTCCGCTATGGAAAGGCACAGGGCAATCGCTGATGTACGTAAGACTGATGGCTGAGCACTCCATGTTGTGCTAGTCAATTTTCGGATAATGTTGTTTCTCGCATGTACCTTACGTTTTGTCTCCTGACAGTGTGTCATATAGGATAACGTGAGATCCAACTTTACACCCATGTTTTTGTGTGCTGGGCAGTGTTCAAGATCTTGTCCTTGCCATCTGATCCGTAGTTCTCTGTTTGCCTCTCTGTTCTTGAGATGATAGGCGCATACCTGAGTTTTTCTAGGGTTGGGTTTTAAGTGGTTTCCCGATAATACTCTGCGAGGTCATTCAGAGAGCGTGTTAGTTTACCTTCTACCTCCTCGAAGTCATTAGCCTGAGCAGCGGCTGCTGTGTCATCGGCGTATATAAATTTCCTTGTGTCTGTATCCATAGGTTGGTCATTGGTATAGATGTTGTATAACATGGGAACAAGAACACTGCCTTGGGCCTTGATGTCTCTAAAGCTATCATTCACTCATACTTTAGCCAGCCCTTATGTATCTTTCGAAGTAAGGATTGGGAGTCTTACACGATGACTGTCACTGTTAAAGAGACACCAGATAGACATCTCACATTTCCAGTTGATGCATTCATCTCAATTCTTGAACTGGAGGCTGTTGTTCTGTCTGACAAAATCTTGGTCTTTTCTATGGATTATGTTGGTCTTGTCTATGGATTATATTGGTCTGGTGTATGGGTTTGTTAATCTGGTGTATGGGTTTGTTAATCTGGTGTATGTGTTATGTTGGTCTGGTGTATGGGTTAATGTTGGTCTGGTGTATGGGTTTGTTAATCTGGTGTATGTGTTATGTTGGTCTGGTGTATGGGTTAATGTTGGTCTGGTGTATGGGTTTGTTAATCTGATGTATGGGTTATGTTGGTCTGGTGTATGGGTTTGTTAATCTGGTGTATGGGTTATGTCGGTCTCATGTATTGGTTATGTTGGTCTGGTGTATGGGTTATGTTGGTCTGGTGTATGGGTTATGTTGGGTTTTGTTGATCTGGTGTATGGGACATGTTGGTCTGGTGTATGGGTTTTGTTGGTCTGGTGTATGGGTTATGTTTGTCTGGTGTATGGGTTATGTTGGTCTGGTGTATGGGTTATGTTTGTCTGGTGTATGGGTTATGTTGGTCTGGTGTATGGGTTAATGTTGGTCTGGTGTATGGGTTTGTTAATCTGGTGTATGGGTTATGTTGGTCTGGTGTATGGGTTTGTTAATCTGGTGTATGGGTTATGTCGGTCTCATGTATGGGTTATGTTGGTCTGGTGTATGGGTTATGTTGGTCTGGTGTATGGGTTATGTTGGGTTTTGTTGATCTGGTGTATGGGACATGTTGGTCTGGTGTATGGGTTTTGTTGGTCTGGTGTATGGGTTATGTTTGTCTGGTGTATGGGTTATGTTGGTCTGGTGTATGGGTTATGTTTGTCTGGTGTATGGGTTATTTTGGTCTGGTGTATGGGTTATGTTGGTCTGGTGTATGGGTTATGTTGGTCTGGTGTATGGGTTTTGTTGGTCTGGTGTATGGGTTATGTTGGTCTGGTGTATGGGTTATGTTGGGTTTTGTTAATCTGGTGTATGGGCTATGTTGGTCTGGTGTATGGCTTTTTTTGATCTGGTGTATGGGTTATGTTGGTCTGGTGTATGAGTTATGTTGGTCTGGTGTATGGGTTATGTTGATCTGGTGTATGGGTTATGTTGATCTGGTGTATGGGTTATGTTGGTCTGGTGTATGGGTTTTGTTGATCTGGTGTATGGGTATTGTAGGTCTAGTGTATGGGTTATGTTGGGTTTTGTTGATCTGGTGTATGGGTTATGTTTGTCTGGTGTATGGGTTATGTTGGTCTGGTGTATGGGTTATGTTTGTCTGGTGTATGGGTTATGTTGGTCTGGTGTATGGGTTATGTTTGTCTGGTGTATGGGTTATGTTGGTCTGGTGTATGGGTTATGTTTGTCTGGTGTATGGGTTATGTTGGTCTGGTGTATGGGTTATGTTGGGTTTTGTTGATCTGGTGTATGGGTTATGTTGGTCTGGTGTATGGGTTATGTTTGTCTGGTGTATGGGTTATGTTGGTCTGGTGCATGGGTTTTGTTGGTCTGGTGTATGGGTTATGTTGATCTGGTGTATGGGTTATGTTGGTCTGGTGTATGGGTTATGTTGGGTTTTGTTAATCTGGTGTATGGGTTATGTTGGTCTGGTGTATGGGTTATGTTGGGTTTTGTTAATCTGGTGTATGGGCTATGTTGGTCTGGTGTATGGGTTATTTTGATCTGGTGTATGGGTTATGTTGGTCTGGTGTATTGGTTATGTTGGTCTGGTGTATGGGTTATGTTGATCTGGTGAATGGGTTATGTTGATCTGGTGTATGGGTTATGTTGGTCTGGTGTATGGGTTTTGTTGATCTGGTGTATGGGTATTGTAGGTCTAGTGTATGGGTTATGTTGGGTTTTGTTGATCTGGTGTATGGGTTATGTTTGTCTGGCGTATGGGTTATGTTGGTCTGGTGTATGGGTTATGTTTGTCTGGTGTATGGGTTATGTTGGTCTGGTGTATGGGTTATGTTTGTCTGGTGTATGGGTTATGTTGGTCTGGTGTATGGGTTATGTTTGTCTGGTGTATGGGTTATGTTGGTCTGGTGTATGGGTTATGTTGGGTTTTGTTGATCTGGTGTATGGGTTATGTTGGTCTGGTGTATGGGTTATGTTTGTCTGGTGTATGGGTTATGTTGGTCTGGTGTATGGGTTATGTTGGGTTTTGTTGATCTGGTGTATGGGTTATGTTTGTCTGGTGTATGGGTTATGTTGGGTGTTGTTGATCTGGTGTATGGGTTATGTTGGTCTGGTGTATGGGTTATGTTGGTCTGGTGTTTGGGTTATGTTGGACTGGCGTATGGGTTATGTTGGTCTGGTGTATATATGAGTTTTGTTGATCTGGTGTATATGTCATGTTGGTCTAGTGTATGGGTTGTGTTTGTCTGGTGTATGGGTTATGCTGATTTGGTGTTTGCATTTTGTTGGTCTGGTGTACGACTTTTGTAGGCTGGGTGTAAAGGTTGAGTTGGTGTCTTTGTACATATTTTCCAAGATTTAAACCGACATCTGTTACATACTTACCTTCCATAAGCCAAGCATTCAATCTCCACCTTGTCCCCGACCATCGGAACTGAGGGAAAATACTGAGGGAATTTGTCTTGTATGTCTGGCCCGTACGTGTTGGCATCTGAAAAGGCGGGCAATCGTGATGGGAATGATATTAGTGACAAGATAACCTGAGCCAAATGCAATTCAGGCAAGATCCATATATTCTAAACGTCTTTTGGCAGAGAGTGACGTGTATAACTGCTGTTAGTTCATGAAGCTCCATATTTGCTTCCCAGATGTGATCTCTGCTCCACCCATTTGAAATTACTGGAATCTGTGTACTGCTTATCAACCAAAGTATCCCCATCTATCAGTCATTGTTAGTTAACGGGTTGGAATATGTTTTCTTTCCGCATATTCGTGTAACCAAATGTGAGGAAACCCATGTAATGACCTCTTTTCTTGTTGCTTCATGGAAGGGCTGTATCCTTTTGTTCTCAGAGATGGAACTTTTTCTGGTTCACGGCTGGTTATTGGATATTGACAGTTAACCTCTTCTTCGTCTTCTTCTTTCGTTCGCTTTAAAATATTGTCTATATCTGCAATGTTGTCTCTTATATATAACTGTCTTTTGTAGTTCACATAAAGTCCATAAAGTTTCTCTTCCAGTGTTGATTCTATGGGCCAGTGAGATTTTCTCCGTATATCATATTCGGGGCAGTTTTATAGTAACAGTTAACCTCTAAATCACAGAGGCAATGCACCTGCCTGGCAGCCTATCAGGACCTTCCGCCAGAGCATACACGTTTTAATATTAAAATTGGAAATAAACTCATGGACATATGTTTATAAACATATTCAACAGATGAAACGGTAGAACAGAACAATATATATATATATATATATATATATATATATATATATATATATATATATATATATATATATATATATATATACATATTCTAGCTTGCACTTAAAGAATCTAAAGCATAGTACAAATTATTTACCTAAACGTGACATGTATAAAATGGAGGTACGCTGGCGCAAACTATAGATTAGATCGCAATGGAAGATCGGAAAGATCTACAGTCTTACATGGCAGAAGTTTATAGGGATTGTGACATTTAGCTTCACCCGTCAGCGATGAGCTTTTATACTAATAAATATGCTAGTAAAAGAACATAGATATGAACAGAACTAAACAAACACACAGACAAACTTACTTTGTCCGACAATGTTTAGCTCAATTCCCATAGAGTTTCTTGACGGGGGCTGTGTTGTGGCGAGCACTTGTCCACTCTTAGGTGCCATGAAGACAGCGCAGTAATACATATCACTGCAAATAGAAAGAAAGAGAAATATGAGTGAAACAAGATACAGAGCCTGCAAGGAAAAATTTGACAGAAAAAGATGAAATGTACTCATTCCCTGTGAGCCTGTTGAGATGAAAACATGTACAGCAAAGAATACCTAACCCCAGCCCCCAATAAAATATTTTTAAAAGATCAGACACAAACGTTACAAATGTAAACATCAAATATTACAGAGCAGATACATTATTGTAAACATTGTTATCATTTTATCATTTATTAAGTCAAATACAAATCAATAATATATCTATTTGCATAAGTTAATTACACGTCATAAAACGTTTTATTTCCTTTGGAGTATAATGTTTATTGCAGGGAGAATCATTACGGACCTTTCAGCGTAGAATCCTGATTCTTAAATTCAGATATACGGGGACTGAGAGGTGGAAGGTTTGAAGCTAGGAAACTAAAGCTAGCAAACAACCCCATATAAATACATAGCTAGCACTAGCAAAAGGAAGCAAAACAACATATAGATTACGGGAAACACAACAATATATAGATTACGGGAAACTCATGCTAGTTAAAATATGTGCACTACTATTCGCCAAGAGGAGATGAAGTGACAGTATTCAGATTATGAAAGAAAGGACTGTAGATTAAAATACAATTTGTTCAACAGATTACCAACCGGTCACACAAGTATGTGCCAGTGTGGAGAAGTAGTCACAAATAATATAACATATTCAACAAGTTTAATGGCTCCTCAAGATGAGGCGAATGACAGCACTCCGCTCTCCAACTCAGTTTAAAGGTAAAGTGTATCGTACGAAGAAAAATTGAGACTTTGTCAAATGGATGAGGTAATTCAATTAATCCAGCAATCAATCCATGAATCAAAACCGTTTAGCTCCTTATGGAGGCAGGTCTTTAACATAACAAATAAACGTCACATGTTCATGGCCTAGGCGGTTTTTTCTTCTTTGTCCCTGTCATTTACATTTCCCTGCTTATTAGCTACCAACAATAGAGATTTTACTTACAGAAAACGGGTACGTCTGGGGTACAGATTCTTGGCGATTTCAGAGTCATTAGTCAAGTACCTGGTTAACTTAATCTTAGCAGACTGCAAAGGCGATACCAAAATCCAAAACAGGGTCTTATAACGCAACTCAAATCATTGGGCAAATGTTCCCAATATTACAATGCATGCACGTGACAATAGATTAAAAAAATAACACTTTACAATACAATATTCTTACCCACATTGTACTATCAGTGCCAGAATTGAACATTGACAAGCAAAGATAAATAAATATTGTAACAACAAAGATGAAATACTGGAGCAGAGTAACAAGAATGGATAGAATCAGAAACGAAGATACAAAGAGACAAGTAGGTACAACACCAGTGCTAGCTAGACCTTATTAAGAGGCAACAAACCAAATGGTTCGGCCATGTGACGCGAAAAACACCCTATAGTATCCCTCAGAAAGCTTTGTTATACAGATACAATGGATACAAAACCGTGAGCTGTTCCCCAAAAGATGGATAGCATAAATAACAGAAGCAGGGTACCTCCCCGTGTACACAGCAAATTCTAGTGTCCGGTTAAAAAACCTCTTCATAATCTGACGCCGAAGGTACGCGATGGACAAAAAGGGAAAAGAAGAAGCTATTATGACAGAAGATCTTCTTCTGAATATGATGATCGAATTGAATTATTATTGTTATTTGACTTGTCCATTTTTACTGACGCTCTTGTGGTTTGACATCTATACAAAATGAGGTAGTCAGACCCATGCCCAACCTTCCTAAGTCTCCTCTTACAACGTGTTTGATAAATTATAGTGTAAATGTTCATTGCTCCCTGTCAGGCCCCGGCAGCACTTATGGTGTAGATAGATTTGGGTATCTGAGGCAAAATTGTATTATGACAAGAGAAACCTGAGGCAGACCTCAACGTGTATAAGAATAATAGATGTTGTTAGTTGTGGAGTAAACGATACTGTACAACCTTGAGATGAAAGTCGATCGTAAAGTAAGATTTCCTAGGAGGAACAGCTCAGTCAACAAAGAACTCAAAGAACTTCCCCCCTCCTCCACATAAACAAAAGATACAGACACGACTCTGTTTAAGGCATTGATGTTGATAATTACTTACTTTCCGTACCCGACAACGTAAACGAGTATTGGACTGACAATCAACTATCCTATAAGCTCCTTCATTTGCTGCCATGAGATCAGCCTTCCAATACGCTCCTTCATTTGCTGCCATGAGATCAGCCGTCCTATACGCTCCTTCATTTGCTGCCATGAGATCAGCCTTCCTATACGCTCCTTCATTTGCTGCCATGAGATCAGCCGTCCTATTGGCTATTATACAGGTATTCGGGGTCTTAGATCGTTCGGCAATCGCAGACATCGTCGTCCGCATATCACAATTTTGTGAAGTTCGATCTACACCTGAACACTTCCGTTCGTAATATGTTCAGGGCTCACCAAACAGGGTGATATCATCTTATGCCCTGTCGCAAGGTCTTCTTTGATCTTTATACACCTCTCACGATATCTTTGAAACCATTTTCTGCTGCTGTGTGACTCATGTACATGAAAGGAATCTCCACGAAGATTGTGAAACGTGATAGAGCAATCGGGCGTCCTATTGAATCAACTACTATAGTCAACAGATCATTTCAAGATCCTGGGGGATCAAGATGCTGAGCAGCGCATGAGCTGCAGGGGTCAGCTACCCATAGCTGACTGCTAGCGTCAGGGCCAGCGAAACATAGCTGCCAAGACCCTTCTACACCTCCACGCGGTGATCCTGGATAACAGGCTGCAGCAGGGCAGACTGGGTAAGGAGAAGGGATCGGAGAGGGAATGCTAACCCGATACTAAAAACATGCTTGCTAATGTCGGATGTGTTGGACCGAAAGGTGCAAATATCGCAGTCAAGCTGTAAACTACAACATAACGCAATCTGTTCTCTGGACTACATTCTGCTACTTACCCTTTCAGGGTTTGGTAGTGGTAGATTGAGAACGAACGAAGAAGAAGAAGAAGAAAAGATCCTTTCAACACTGACAGCCACATAAACAATTGATGATGATTTCTGATGGTGAACGCAGAAGAAAAGGAGGTATGGTAAAGAAACACGTCTGAGACATGCCACAAGAGTGCTCTCCCCACTCACACCCACCTCGTTATTCTGGCACTCAGATTACCTCCTGTCATAAATGTCACGCATGAAGCTCCTTATTACAACGAATATGGAAATTACAGGGATGTCTATAATTTCACACACAGAAGAAGAATTCAAGAAAGAAGACAAGGATGAAACATGATCGACAGATTTATGCATGAACTTAAGAGCTTTTATATTTCAATGTGTAATTTATGCAAGTAGATGCTTTCTCCACATCCACAGAGTAGATATGCATAATCCCTTGAAATAGAGAATGAGGTTTCAGGTAGACATTATCCATTGTTTATTCCATCAACCAACCAATCAAAACCTTTGGAGCTCCCTGTGGAACATAGGTCATCAACAAATACACGTCGACATCCGCAGGTGACATGTCTATCTGTTTATACTTTGGTAGCTTAACATTTCTACAGGATATGTTAACCTATCGAATGCGAAACCTGCCTTATTCAAATCTTACGATATGATAAACAGATCACAGTGCTGCCGTCATTTGCTCACATCTTGGGTTTCAATATGCTCGTGTGCGTTCAGTGAAAACAAATGGCGATGCTTCAAGCTACACCTTTCTAGCTGTGTACAGGGCGTGCTTAAGCTGCAAACAGCCTCTATAGGCTGATTGGTGTTCTCTTAAGCAATTTTTTTCTCAAATGCCGTTCAATATATACATATATGGATTCAGTCTGAAAGATGAACGATCGATATTGATTATTTTCTCTTCGGCAATGTCAGGAAAAGTCCCACTAGCTGAATCAAACCTTTTATATTGCATTCAACGACCTAACAAAGGCATTTGATTTGGTTAGCAGGGATGGACTTAAAAAAAACGACTAATAATATAATTCTATGAGGTCATAAAAGGAACAGTCCAATTTGATGGTAGCATACCATAACAATTTGATATTCACATGGTTGTTAAGCAAGACTGCGTACTGGTCTCGACACTATTTGTAATCTTCTTTGCTTTGTTACTGAAGCATACATTCTGTAACGCAAATGAAGAAATCTGCTTTCACACTAGGTCTGATGGTCGGCTGATTAACCGTGTAACGCTCAATCTCAAAATGCAGCTAAGGGAAGTCACCATCAGGGATTTGTTTTTCGTTGAAGATGCCACAATTGCACCAGCAGTCAGCAGAAACTTCATAGCTTGATAGATCACTTATCCCAGCATGCAAAGATTTTGGTCTTTATAAGTATAAACAATAAATGTGCTGAACCAGTAAGTAGATGTCACGCCAACTCTTAGCACCGATAATTATTATTTGGCAACTATGCACCAATTCACATAACTGGCTGCACCTCAGCAATGACTAGCTCTTTAGAGATTAACAAAATATATACAGACAGTCGTATTGGCAAAGCTGCTTCCACATTTGCTCACCTCACAACGAGTGTTTGGGAAAACCATAAACTTACAATTAAAACCAAGATAATGGTTCACAGTGCATGTGCCGTCAGCACACTACTATATGGTAGCGAAACTCGGGTAACGTATGCCAAACAGGAGCAAATACATTACGACTTCCATCTACGCCGCTTGCGATCCGTTCTTGAAGTTACATCATGGAGTGACATAATAATAAATGCAGAGGTGCTCTTTCGCGCCGGTCTTCCAAGCATGTACGGTTTCTTGAAGCTGCAATGACTATGATGGCTCGGTCATGTTCGTCGTCAGTAAGATGTTTGCATTCCTAAAGATGTTCTCCATTGCTAGTTGGCGGATGGTAAAACAGCAGTCGGTAGACCACAGTTGATGTTCAATGATGTGTGTAAACGGGACATGAAGTCACTAAACGTGAGTTCACATCCTGGGAAGACGATGCCGCAAACTGATGGACACATGGCGATGTACCACGAAGAACCACCTCATGCTGGGTGAAAAGAACTCTTGCAACAGGGAGAACTGAAATAACATCGTCGCACGGGATAACACAAAACAAACTCCGTGATGAAACCATTTCAAGGGTGCATATTTCTGACAGCAGTCATACACCTGCCTGTTTGTAATCTAGGATGCCAAGTATTATCCCATTCAAGATTGGTACATGCATTATCATGTTTACTCTATAGTATGTACAATATTGCAGATCTCCATTCTTTGACAACTTGGCTTGATAACATTTCTTACAGTCAGTAGGTTTTACCCCTCTTTCACAAATTTGACCAATTAATTTGCATAATATAATTGTTGAAGTGTTGACGTTTACTTTGACTGCTTCTGCTGATTTTTTTTTTTTAGCCAGTGGCTATGTTATCTTTCAGAAGCATTCAGCTATACAGCTTTCTTGATTTCTTCCTTGTTTGGTTGAATGATAAGCTAGAGGATTTTGTAGATCTGGTCTATTTAAAAGTTCTCCTAATGTACTACCCATATACTGATCCACTCAATTGTGTTGCTATTCAAATTGCCTTCCTTATGTCTAATGCAACCATTTGCTTGCTTATATTTTCTTGTTTATTTCATTTTGCTGTCGTGTTGTATTTCCTGTGGCTGTCACTTCTTGTAGCTCTTTTGCTAACTCATCATTATAATTTCCCATTGTACCTTCGAATACTCTTTTTTATTTCCTTTTTTGCTTTAGTACATATTTCCCGAGCCTTGACAATAGTATTTCTGGTTTTGCTTTTGTTCACATCTGTGTTCTTAATTTGTCGTTACTTTATCTTTGCTACATTTTTTGGTGATATCCATAATTGTATTAGAGAAAACGACATTAGCCTCAATTGAAAGAATGCGTTTACGCGCTTTGGTGATAGCTAACACTTACATATTGACCAAAACCCAAATTTCATCTCCTTGTTACTCTACTGAAAACACGCTGTGCTACATAATCCTGATCAACCAGGTGGTCTTCAGAATGGCGAGCCTACTTCTTCTTCTTGTTTGTATGCTGTTATACGTAAACTGGAATTTGTTCAAAGAAAGCAGTGTTCATGATGAGGTTGTCGACATTACCATATATATTGTCTAGTGTTGTCACTGGTAATGTCCACATATGCTTTCTCTGGTCCTCGTGTGTCGGGCAATCGTGAAGCAGATGTTCAGGGGTAATTTTCCTAGTACCAAAGATGCATTCGTCGGTAGCACTTATCTTCAGTTTATTGAATAGATGGTACATCCGTCTGTTGTGGTCTTTGCGGAGTCTGAAGACACCCATCTGCTCTCTTCTGTACCTTAGTCTGCCTGTGCGGAGTCTGAAGACCACCATCTACTCTCTTCTGTACCTCAGTCTGTTGTGGCCTGTGCGGAGTCTAAATCCACCATCTGCTCTCTTCTGTACCTTAGTCCGTTGTGGCCTGTGTGGAGTCTGAAGACCACCATCTGCTCTCTTCTGTTCAACTGCGCGATGAGTCAACTGAGACACGTCACAGGAAAACTCAAGTCAATCTTCTTCAGTACACCTCGATGACACACGAATCCCCATTGTAACCTGCTTCTCAATAAACGTCATCCAAATTGAAAAGCACTCAGCAAGAGTACCTTCGAACGACAATCGGTTTAATACATATGTCATGTAACGCGCCAGCTGTAGTAGAGTACCTATGCTTCACAGCGAGCCAAAATAAAACCAAAATAAAACACTTACTGGTCAGCAGCTTGTACCTCTGATATATAAAGTTGACCATTTCTAGACAGGAAATATTGAGCGTTGAGTTCTGGTCGTATAAAGTTGTAGACAGTGTTCTTAAACCACTTGTAGGATAGCTCTGTGGAAGGGTACATACATTTTTTGTAGTGAGGTTTAATAATGAACACGATGATGGTGGTGGTTGATGACAGTCATATTTGATGGTGATAGTTGATGGTGATATTTAATGGTGATATTTGATTGTGATATTTGATGGCGATAGTTGATGGTGATGATTGATGATGGCGATATTTGATGGTGATAGTTGATGGTGATATTTGATGGTGATAGTTAGTGGTGATGATGACGATATTTGAGGGTGATAATGGACGGTATTAGGTGATGGTGATATTTGATGGTGATAGTTGATTGTGATGATTTACTTTAATGATTGATGATGGCGATATTTGAAGGTGATAATTTGATGGTAATGACTGATGATGGCGATATGATGGTGATATTTGATGGTGATAGTTGATGGTGATGATTGATGGGGATAGTTGATGGTGGTGATTGATGATTGTGATATGTGATGGTGATATTTGATGGTGATAGTTGATGGTGATAATTGATGGTGATAGTTAATGATGATAGTTGATGGTGATGATTGATGGGGATAGTTGATGGTGGTGATTGATGATTGTGATTTGTGATGGTGATATTTCATGGAGATAGTTGATGGTGATAGTTGATGGTGATATTTGATGGTGATATTTGATGGTGATAGTTGATGGTGATAGTTAATGATGATAGTTGATGGTGATGATTGATGGGGATAGTTGACGGTGATAGTTGATGGTGGTGATTGATGATTGTGATATGTGATGGTGATATTTGATGGAGATAGTTAGTGGTGGTGATTGATGATGGTGATATTTGATGGTGCTATTTGATGTGATAGTTGATGGTGATAGTTGATGGTGATAGTTGATGGTGATAGTTGATGGTGATAGTTGATGATGGTGACATTTGGCGGTAATCACAGGGAGGGGGATGATGGATAATGGTGAGGTTTGATTATGATAATAATGAGCGTGATTGCTGTTGATGATGTTGATTCTTGATGAATAATGTGATTGTTGTTCTTGATGTTAATGCTTAATGAATAATGTGATTGTTGTTCTTGATGTTAATGCTTGATGAAGAATGTGATTGTTGTTCTTGATGTTGATGCTTGATGAATAATGTGATTGTTGTTCTTGATGTTGATGCTTGATGAATAATGTGATTGTTGTTCTTGATGTTAATGCTTAATGAATAATGTGATTGTTGTTCTTGATGTTAATGCTTAATGAATAATGTGATTGTTGTTCTTGATGTTAATGCTTGATGAATAATGTGATTGTTGTTCTTGATGTTAATGCTTGATGAATAATGTGATTGTTGTTCTTGATGTTAATGCTTGATGAATAATGTGATTGTTGTTCTTGATGTTGATGCTTGATGAATAATGTGATTGTTGTTCTTGATGTTAATGCTTAATGAATAATGTGATTGTTGTTCTTGATGTTAATGCTTGATGATGAGGATGATTGTTGATGATAATAGTGATGGCTAAGGTTGGTTGTTGATATCGATTATTATGATGCTGACATAGCTGTAGTCAACGCATAAACAACGTAAGCTAATAACAACTCAAATGATTGCCTATATTCCCATTGATGAAGTCCACCTGAGAGCATTTACACGTTTGAGGAATAAAGGTCGCTCTGAACTCGCGCTGTACAGGTTATGTACCTATTTTTATCCCACGTATAGTTAGAAATCTGTGCCATACCGATGTTTTGAAAGTAGAACATTGCAACCAAGCTCTTCTTGTAAGCCCGAGTTGATAGTTGAACACGTTGTGTTCTCATGACACAGTTCAGCCATGGTCATCTTTAAATACTATAGAAGGCCATGGCTGAGCCATACTGTTTTCTGTCTTTTTATGTATGAGAATAAGAGATAGATTTTACGCTATTTCTAATGTCAGCATTTTTCAATCTATTTTTGCTTGAGTCATTAATGACTTTTCTCAGACATTTCGTTTCATACGTCGTAGTTTTCCTCTCCTGTGTCAATACGTACAGTTGACATGGACAAGCCGATACCAAAACACGAATGCAGCTAACAAGGATATCCAAACACTGTACATTCGCCAGGAACAAGTCGCTACCAAAACACTACATTCGACAGGAACAAGTCGCTACCAAAACACTACATTCGACAGGAACAAGTCGCTACCAAAACACTGTCCACTCGACAAGAACAAGCCGCTACCCAAACACTGTCCATTCAACAAGAACAAGTCGCTACCCAAACACTGTCCATTCAACAAGAACAAGCCGCTACCCAAACACTGTACATTCGACAAGAACAAGCGGCTACCCAAACACTGTACATTCGACAAGAACAAGTCGCAACCCAAACACTGTAGAGTTGATAAAGACAAACTGCTACCCAAACTTAGTGCACTTGGCAGGGACAAGATGACAGTCTAATCATGTTACAGTTAGCAGGGTCAAGCCATAATCAGAGCAGAATAAAGATAATATGAGCTAGACCAAGGACCATAAGCACATACATAGTTGCATGTATCAATCTGAGCTCTCGATTCTGGAGATACAGATTTCAAGCAGAAAGCATATCATTTTTGTTGTAGTCCTCTAAGTCCAAAGATCGTTACTTAGCAATGGAATGTGATACATTTGGCTCATGCTCATAAAGATAAGGAGACATTTTGATATTTAAAACCCGTGTAAACTTGTAATTTCTTAAACGAAAACGTATTAATATTTGTTTTTGTTGCTTGCTGCTCTTCTTCTATTGGTGCCCTAAGCACACACTTTTGTTTTGCTTAATTAAAAATCCAGCTCTGTCTGCAGGAGATGAGAACACTACACTTTAACAACGAGACTAATGAAATGTTTTGATTGGCCAGGGAATGTATGGCCAACCACCGAACCTTCCTTCGTGTACAAAATGCAGCTATGGAACATATGGTTAGTTCGATTGATGAAAGTTTTTAATATACTGTATTATCGTGCCTATCATCAAGCATAGACCATACATGCAACAACAAATGAGGAGCAGATAAAACACATGTGTTCATCTCCAGTGACATTCTCAGACAAGCTCTATGAGGATGCCAATAAGCTCAGGATTTCCACTGCTTTCTTTAGATATATTCAAGTGTATCTCTGCAAGAAAATGAAGAACGGCAATCTCTTTATTAGATATGCATTCCAATTGATCTCTGAAGGTATACGAAAAAGGCACGCTCTTAGGAAATAATAGTATCCTCAGACTAATGTCTGCTTTTGTTCATGTATATTCAAATTGAAACCAGAATGATCACATATGTATATATATGAATTTTAGATCGTGTGTACATATGTCAGGGTCTATAGAGGAGCAGATGTGGTATCAGACCACCGCATGGTGATGGTCAAAGTTCAGCTGCAATTACGAGAGAACAAGAAAAACTCGTCAACATGTCTCCATTTAATGCGGGATATATCAAAGTGTGTGATATGACTACGGAGTTCAACGTTAGATATTAGGGTTAGCAAACAAATACAATTGGGAACAGGCACAACACGTTTGGAAGAAGAAGTGTATAGATAAGAAGGAACGACAGCATAACGAATGAGATAGGGGAACAACGGTCACAAAGACTAATAAGTAAATAGCTCTGGGAGTAGAAGAAACTAGACAATATAATAACAGAGACGAAGACTATGACATGGAAGCTTTGAGAATAGAAGAAACTAGACAATCCAATATTAGAGACGGACTATGAAATGGAAGCTCTGAGAGCAGAAGAAACTAGACAATCTAATATTAGAGACGAAGACTATGACATGGAAGCTCTGAGAGCAGAAGAAACTAGACAATCTAATATTAGAGACGAAGACTATGAAATGGAAGCTCTGGGAGTAGAAGAAACTAGACAATCCAATATTAGAGACGGACTATGAAATGGAAGCTCTGCGAGCAGAAGAAACTAGACAATCTAATATTAGAGACTAAGAGTATGACATGGACGCTCTGGGAGTAGAAGAAACTAGACAATCTAATATTAGAGACGAAGATTATGACATGGACGCTCTGCGAGCAGAAGAAACTAGACAATCTAATATTAGATAATAAAGTTACGCATACGTAGCCATACGTAACGTGGATTTATATACTGTTAAAGAAAGAAATAGCAAAATACACGTGTGGGTACTGGACACACACGGATTCAACTTTACATATATATATATATATATGACTTTCTATATATATGTATGCCTTTCTAACATAGCAACCATGCAAACCTACGCACCAACCTCAGATTACAATAAGAACCAAGTAAAAAATGTCACAACATTAAACAGCCGCCCAGCCTGGTTTTATAGATATATTTTGCAAGCTGTATGTAGGACATTAACGACAAAGTTGGGAAAGAACAATATAAAAATATTTTAGAAAAATTCGGACTTCGGACATAGGATGAAAGAAGGAAGGTTTGATTATATTCTGCAAAAGAAAACAAAATCAGTATTTGTAACACTTTGTTTTAAAACATTAAATTATAAAACTATATACGTGGAAAAGCCCAGGAGACAGAACAAGAAACCAGATTGATTTTTATTATGATCAGAAACAGATTACTAAATAATGTTAAGAACACCAAAACATACATAAAAGCAGACAGCAATTCTAACCACAACGTCGTCTGTTTAAAATTACAAATAATACTCAAGAACACAGCTATCAAAATTAAATAGATACCTACTATAGACCTATCAGCACTAACACAGTCAGTTGTACGGCGACAATATCTTGTGGCTTTAAAAAAAATTCGAAAAATTAAGTACATAAGCTGAAAGGAAAACAATTCAGAAGAAAGAATAAACGTCAAATGGAAATGTCTATAATCAAAACACAAGAAGGTCATAAATCACTACCAAAGAAATGGCTCGATAAAAACCGAGAATGGGTGACAGAGGACATCATTATAAAAATGTCAAATAGAAAGAAGGAAAGAAATATTCATGCACATAAAAATCATTCAGCAAAGGGAAACGTACAATGTGTGCAAAGCTGAAAATAGAATTGTATGTAACAGGATGTAGGCTAATTGAAGATTTAGGACTAGAACACAATACAAGAGGGATGCAAAGAGAAATAAAGAAATGATCATATATGAGATATATGACCCAAGGTGTCTTTACAGCAATACACAGGAAACATAGTACATCTGAACGCTCTGATTGTCAAACAGTCACCTCACAAGTCACACTATTAACATACTCAGGATCACATGCGAGAGAGAGATGTAAAATAAACAATATATTGTCGAAAGAGCAATTCGGTTTCAGAGAGTACAATGGTACTAGACGACAAATTAACTAAATGTCTCATAAAATTAGGTCTAGACGATAAAAACATACGGGATCAAGATGCTGAGCAGCGCATGAGCTGCAGTGGTCAGCGACTCATAGCTGACTGCTAGCGTCAGGGCCAGGGAACCACAGATACCAAGACCCTTCTACACCTCCACGCGGTGATCCTGGATAACATGCTGCAGCAGGGCAGACTGGCTAAGGAGAAGGAATCGAAGAGGGAATGCTAACCCGGTACTAAAAAATGCTTGCTGAAGTCGGATGTGTTGGACCGAAAGGTGCAAATATCGCAGTCTCGCTGTAAACTACGACACAACTCATTCCGTTCTCTGGACTATATTCTGCTACTTAAGCCCTTTCAGTATTTGGTAGGGAGAGATTGAGAACGAACGAAGCCAAACCAAACACATTCAGTTGCTCCGTAATCCGCCTCGAACAAACAGCGTCAGTAAGATCTTGCAGGATTTGCAGCTCGTGTATCGATGTGAACAGAAGGGCGAGACAAGAGAAGTGCTCTGTCACCTGCCTTTTCAATATCCACACGGGACATGTCTTCAAGCAGATATGCCGGGCTCGTCGTATGATGTGTGACAATAGACAACATTAGATACACAGATGGTACAGTTTGTTGACAGAAAGTGAACACGATGTGTAGAAGTTAGTGTAACAAAAATAAACGACATAATACACGAACTGGATATCAGCATTGAGAAAACAAAATCTATGTTCACATATCACAAAATCTATGTTCACATATCACAAAATCTATGTTCACATATCACAAAATCTATGTTCACATATCACAAAATCTATGTTCACATATCACAAAATCACATATGTAGATACGAATACGTGATCTCGTTCTGGGACAGGTACATAGTTTTATCCTGTATGGGACATATAATAACGGAAGAGAGCAGTTGACGAAAATAAATAAAAAAACAAGAAGATAGGTTTAGCAAGGACACGGGAAAGGAAGACTAACTTCTGGTCAGGCAAAACAAACTGATCAGACATGTTAGTGAGGTTCAGGCAGAACATACTGGACAAGACCCTCACCTTGACTTCCTAGTAGCCGTTCACGGAAACGGGCTGTTTTCATGGCAGCCTGGCTAACAAGGTGAGGAATCGACTTGATCCCCGTAGTAGTGAGCGACACGCAGATGAAGCCACGGATAGCACAACCTCCTGGAGGACCCCAATCCACCTTCATCAGCACGCTCGGGATATGAGAAAAGCATCTGCAACCTACTTCTTAACGTCCTTTTTAGGGCGCACAAAAGAGTAAACCAACTCATTGTGGGCATTTGAAACAGCAACAGCCATGACAGTATTCAACAACACGTGACACATACTGCCATCCAATCAGATACATCATCATTTGAACACGGGAATGGTCTAGTGTTATGTACAGTCGTCGTTACTCTATGACGTGGAGACATGGACATTTAATAAACTGGTGCAAACGAGAACTAAGGCCTTCGAGATGTGGTTTTATAGAAGATTGGGCCATGTTTGGTGGAAAGAAAAGAAGACAATTGGAAAAGTAGGGAAAGCGTTGGTAATGGTGAGGAAGCTACTGACAGTAGTAAAATAGGAAATATATTTGCGCCAAATAACAAGGCATACCATGTTGGTGAAGACTACTAGACGGTAAGGGGGAAGGCAGTCGTCTAAGAAACAGACATTATAAGTAGTCAGATAACATCAATAAATGGACTGAAAGAGTCTGTCAGAGCAAGAGAGAGAGTATGAGTATCCATTGCAGCCGACATTCGATGTGAAGAGTGTACCTGAACTGCACTGAAATTAGAACACCACCAATCAACTGACCTGCTTATTTATTAGCCGAAGAAAACCTTAAAGTTAACTAATAAGGCAAGTAAAGACAATGTCAGAAAATAAATTAGCCTTCTAAAGCTGCGAGTTCTAACGGAATACCAGCAGAAGCTATTAAAGCAGATACTGAAGAATACGCCAGTGTGGTTTTCAGTTCTATTAAAAATATATGGGAGAGAAGGCTATCTGGATAAATTAACAAATATTGGTGATCTATACCTGGTTAAAATACCAAAATAATCGAAATACATCTGGTTAAATTACCAAATAGATTCGAACTACGTCTAGTTAAATGACCAAATAAAGGCGAACCTCATCTGGTTAAATGACCAAATAGAGGTGAACAACAAGAATGTAAATATATTAGAGGAATAATGCTCTTGACAGATAAGATAAATGTGTGCACAGAACTATAATTGAACGACTAATAGAAGCAGTGGCTACCAAATTAAAAGTAAAATAAGCAGTTTTAAAACACAGACAAAAATATGCAGCGAAAAACAGACCCATTGCACATAATTTTAAAGGAGTCACTAGAATGCAATTCAAGTCTGCACATAGACTTTAGTGACTGAAGAAAAAAATGACATTTTGAATAAGGATACACTTTGGAAACTGATAAGACACAAATGGGATCTCGTAAAAGCTCACCAGCTACATACAGCAGACACGAAGACAAGCAGTGTAGAGTTTTGCATGAGGTACACCGGGTCACAGTATCATTAGCAATAAATATGCAGTTCTCCAGGGATGTCCTTTGTAACCTTTTCTGTTGGTCGTTGGTCGGATTATGAAAGAAATTATAGTCTATGAGAGAAATGGAATACAGTTCACCTTATATTTAATGCGGGCAACAACAAAATATCGAACAGAGAGCAATATCACAGAATCAGAGGGGTGGAGAGAGCGAACGAGCGAGAGAGAGAGAGAGAGAGAGAGCGTGCGCTTGACATACCTAAGGATCATGACAAACAAGTAACACGGTGTACATGAGAACAGACAAGCCACGACACAGAAGGGAACACAGACGAGACCGAGACTATGATGATATCGCGTGAACTCGTGCAGAGAAGTTTCCACAAAAGTGACACAAGTATCAAGAAAGGAAGGGAGTTCAAATACCTAGGCAGTATGTTCACTGATGACGGAAGAATGGACAAAGAGATCGCACGTATAATTCAGAAGACGAACAGTGTCCATTATCAATTTGCACCGATTTTGAAACATCCTAGAATGCTTCTTTCAACTAACAGGAGACTGCTAAATGTACTGTTTATTTCTACATTGTGTTACCGGTGTCAATCTTGGATTTTACTAGAAACACATGAGAGTAAGATTCAGAAATGTGATAGGTTCTGCCAGACAGACAAGTTCCTATCCCAATTCACAACACGATGACGCAGATATTGGAGAAAAAACGCAGTGAATGTCTACGTTGACGCTC
Organism: Ariolimax columbianus; assembly: GCA_036924085.1. Lineage (NCBI taxonomy): Eukaryota > Metazoa > Mollusca > Gastropoda > Stylommatophora > Arionidae > Ariolimax > Ariolimax columbianus. Next base: position 25,275,263 of record JAVGWX010000014.1, read on the forward strand.
AACGAATGAAGTGGTTTGGCCATTTAGTCACAATGCATTATGATCAGTCTACAGCGAGAGAATATCATATATAGGTCTCCTGTCCACGTGCAAACGGTCCATCTGGACGGCAGTGGATTGAGGGAGTCTCTGGCACTCTCAAAAAGTTACATCTAATGACAGCACATGGCGATAACAAGAAATCTACGCGTTCCACCTCTTTGTAACGTCTCATGACAAGAGCAGTAGAACAACATGAACAAAAAATACAAAAGGCAAAAGTGATCATTGTCATATTGTAAACTACACATAACTCTAAAGCGATTTAAACTAAGCCAAGGATCTTAAGCCTCAGTCTGAAGTCAAGTCTTTTTTATGATGCCGAAAGATTGCAGATGACCAAAGTCAGTATTAAGGAACTAGATGGCTTCATTAAAACCTTCAGCACTCCAATATATTTTTGAAAAAAATTTGACCTAATTAATTTTCTTAATTAGTCGCTGTGGTAGTCGTCTTTCAAAATTTGTAACTTTTATGTTTGTTTGTCAATAAATATGATTTTCTGGCGTGTAGATACACAAAAGCATAACGCACATGTGGGTGTTATTGTTTTTGTTGTGTGATTGTTAGTTTTTGAGATTCAAAAAGATGAAGTTGAAAATTTATGAAAATCTCGGGAAAAATGTGGACTCAACCACTAGGCCTAGTCGCTTCGATAGAAAACCATGGAAACCACAACTACGTATCGATACTGTGTTTACAATATCGCCACAATTGTAAGTTTCAATCCAAACGTAGTTCTTTCATTTAAACTAAAAAAATAAACAGATCTACTCGATAAAGATCTTTCCCAACAACCTACTTCCCCTTTCGCAAAAAGTCGGCTTGCTCCAAACGGCGTATACAAAATTAAAACTGTTCAAAAGCCATTTGTAATCGAACATACGATACTTTAACCGGCAAAATATCGTGTATATACGGAGGGCGTACTCAGCAGTAAAAAATGGCTGTCAGGAGTGACTCAGTTCAAAAAATTTTTTTTTTTTTCCGCACACCGTTTTTGTAGGCCGAGTTGGTTAGAAAGGATCGGACATTGGAGTGCTAAAGTAACTTATACGTAGAAAGAGCCTTGACCTGCAGTGGTTCGGCAAGGTCATACACGAAAGCATCTGGGGTAGTTGTCTCGCCGCAGCGACTCAATTTCAACCAGTGTTCGTAAAGCGATCTCAGTCCCGCCAGGCGGAGCGATAGCGCGGGCTTGCGGAAAACGCTCGCCTGCCTTTCCCCGTAGTGCGAATTAGGTGCGGTTTGTGGTAGTGGCTCCTCCACCGAGGTGTGCTAGTCTGGTCCGTATCAGGAAACGTGGTCCGTCCGTGGTGATTTATCTAAGGCTTATAGCAGAGCTCGACAGTACGTCTCGCTGGTGGTCCGACTCTCGCAAAGAGCTTGTGACCGGCAAATGGAAAGCAGGAATCGTTGCCTCGAGGCCCTGCGTTCTCCCTACGGAGAAGGGCAGGCCGGCAGGCCAAATTGTCTCTAGTCCCAGTGAAATTCATCGCCGAGGTCGTTGGGATCCGTTCTGCACAGAGCGCTGCCATCCCTCCTCGAGCGAGCCCGGTCGGTCGGTCGTCTGGTGCGTGTGGGAGGCCCCTGTCAGGCGGTCCTAGGTCGACGGAGTGAGGGACGGGTGGAACAACCGTCCGTCCGTCCCGTCAGTCGGTCCCTGCGGCCGTCCCAGTGAGGCTTTTTACACACCCTTCCTCCGCCGACCGGTGTGCGCAGTACGTACGTCTCCGACAGATATCTGGTTGATCCTGCCAGTAGTCATATGCTTGTCTCAAAGATTAAGCCATGCATGTCTAAGTTCACACTGTCTCAAGGTGAAACCGCGAATGGCTCATTAAATCAGTCGAGGTTCCTTAGATGACACGATCCTACTTGGATAACTGTGGCAATTCTAGAGCTAATACATGCTTACCAAGCTCCGACCCTCGCGGAAAGAGCGCTTTTATTAGTTCAAAACCAATCGTCGTTTCCCCTCGCGGGGTTGCGGCGTCCCCACTGGTGACTCTGGATAACTTTGTGCTGATCGCATGGCCTCATGTGCCGGCGACGCATCTTTCAAATGTCTGCCCTATCAAATGTCGATGGTACGTGACATGCCTACCATGTTTGTAACGGGTAACGGGGAATCAGGGTTCGATTCCGGAGAGGGAGCATGAGAAACGGCTACCCCATCCAAGGAAGGCAGCAGGCGCGCAACTTACCCACTCCCGGCACGGGGAGGTAGTGACGAAAAATAACAATACGGGACTCTTTCGAGGCCCCGTAATTGGAATGAGTACACTTTAAACCCTTTAACGAGGATCTATTGGAGGGCAAGTCTGGTGCCAGCAGCCGCGGTAATTCCAGCTCCAATAGCGTATATTAAAGTTGTTGCAGTTAAAAAGCTCGTAGTTGGATCTCAGGCGACCACTCTTATGGAGTCTAATATGGAACTGGTGCTGGACTTAGACCCCCAGAAATCTGGGGCTATGTCCCCTGTGGCTCGGTTTTGTCTGCATCCAGTGTTTGATAAAGGAATTGACGGAAGAGCACTATCAGGAGTGGAGCCTGAGACCTAAGTTAACTTACCACGCCAATACTGCAGAATGACTATCAAAAAGTACACCTTAGTGGGGTCTAATAGAGAACATGTGCTGGAATTAGACCCTCGAAAATCTTTGGGGCTACCCTTTAAGAAACTTGATTATCTCGCTAAGGGAATTGACGGAAGGGCACCACCAGGTGTGGAACCTGCGGCTTAATTTGGCTGAACACGCCAATACTGTAGAACAACTGGCAAATTGAGAGCACTGCCGTCTGGGTCTAATAATGAACGTACGCTGGTATTAGACTCACGGACGACAAGTCAGCTCAAATGAAAGAACGCTACGGAAATCGTGTTTAACTCCGCAGATTTCAAATACCTGGTCATTGACAAACAAAAGCCCTCAATAAATTCGTCTGACCAAATAGTGAACGGGTGCTGGAAATAGATCTGAAGACAGGTCAGTTTTACCCTACAAATGACAGGGCGTTGCTACGGAAAACCAGCTCAAATCGAGAGGAGCCGCAGACACTTTGGTTCACGTACCAGGCTGATAAGCCAAGGGCGCGAGGCTACCATGTGGGGGATTACGGCCGAACCCTTGAAAGCCGCAATCCCGCCCAAAATCTCAGCACCACTGCAATGGGAGGCTCCTACATGCTCGGGACCTGGGGTTTGCGCCCCAGCCCTATCAGGTAGAGCCACAGTAAGAGGTCCTTGCCGCCCGCAAATCAAAGCGGGCGGAAAACTGCTTGATACTCACCCTATACGGCGATGGGGTGCGAAAAACACCAACCAAAGACTTAGAACCTGGTCGGGGTGTCGAAAACAGTAGAGCAGCCACCACACTGTGAACTATCAAGACTCAACCACTGACCATGAGAGTTGCCCGCACACCAGGCGATCAACATCTCTGTGACATTACCAGGCTTGTCCTCTGGCTAAATGCACTCCGGTTACGATATCTACCTCTGTACGTTATCAGCCATAACTATCATGCTGGACGCAGAAGAGATGCAGACCAGCGGACATTGCACACCTGCCCCACTGTGTCAACACCCCAGGTGGCGGGGAATGCTAGGCGTACCATCCCTGCATAGAAGCCAAGAAAATAAAGGGAAAAAGAGATACCCCACTCACATGCAAATGCTACGTTTCTGGCAGGACGTGACGATCCTGGGATACAGACACACTGGACTGCCTCTCTTCCGGGTAAACCAGTCCATCTCATATATCACATACCATCATTGCACCCTATAGACACGAGTAGTGAAGACTCGATAGTCTGGTAAGACAACTTCCATAGGAGAGAAAACTCTGATCGTAAACAACTGCTGCCTTGCAGATAGGCTGGGGACAGCCAAAGGCTAAGGAGGGCATCCCTACAGAAACGCCTGTTGAAATCGGATGCACGGGGCCGCAAGCCTAACAAAACAGTGCAACGTAAATCACAGTATGATGGCAGCACAACCTATTCGAAAAACGTATGGCGCTCATCCTGAGGAGACCCGCCAGGCAGCGATAGCGCCGGGCCCCACGCCTCGAAGGGGCCCACCCTTGACTACTGGTGGTCACCCACCCATGTGTCGTGGAGTCAAGGCACATGGCTATGGGGAAACGACTATTGGCCAAAACCTCAAGACCCTCAGAATACTACAGTGGAATGCGGAGGGAGTCATTAACAAAAAACTTTCCCTAACACATCACCTGCATGAAGGTAAGATTGACGTGGCATGTATCCAGGAAACGCACCTCAACAATAACCATAAATTCTCAATCAGAGGATACCAGACTTTCCGTCTAGATAGAGAAGGCCACAAAGGAGGGGTCCTGATACTGACCAGAAACAGCATACCGAGTAGCGCGGTACCTGTCAATCACACCGGACAAGCAGAAATTGTAGGAGTTGACATAATGGCTCAAGAGACGAAGCTCCGCATTTTCAATCTGTACGGACCACCAAACAGAGACCTATCGCTCTCGAGTATGGAGGTCAGAGACTCCAACTGCATAGTGGTTGGAGATTTCAACAGCCACTCGGAGAGATGGGGATACTCTGACACAGACAGCAGAGGTGACGAAGTGGAGGATTGGGAGATAGATGCAAATCTCTCCCTAATCAATAGGCCGGAGGATAGCCCTAGCTTCTATTCAAGAACATGGCATACCACCTCGACTCCAGATTTGGCCTTCTCCACACAGGACATACACTATAAAATAGACCGCCAGGTGCTAAACCAACTGGCAGGTAGCGACCACAGGCCGATCAGGCTAACCATTGACATGGAAGTAGGCCCACAGGAAACAAAACCGCTCCCACGATGGAATTACAAACGAGCCGACTGGGACAGATTTGCAATCCTGACAGATGGGCTGTGTGAAACCATCAACACACGAAACACCAAAATGAAGCCCATGGTAGAGAGCCTAAGCAAGGCAATAATGCAAGCCGCCACTGAAACCATCCCAAGAGGAGCTAGGAAAAACTATAAGCCCTACTGGAATGATGAGTTACAGAAAGTGGAAGATGCGGTAACAAATGCTAGGAACATGGCAGAACGAGAAAAATCCGTGGAGGCAAACATCGCCCTCAAAGCCGCCGCGGCGAAGTACAAACACACTCTCAAGCAAACAGCAAGAGAAAGTTGGAAAAATAAAACGGAAAGTTTAAACCTGGACAAAGAAGGGAACAAGCTATGGAAGCTAGTCAGAGCCATGAACGACGAAACCCCGTCAAATAAACAAATTACTATCAAGCAAGGCGAGAACTTGATCACAGGTAAGAAAGCCGCAAACGCCTTTGTCGATCACTATGCCAGAGCAAACCACATCGAGGTCCCTGCAGATAAGCATACAGACATTAGCGAAGAGCTAAAGGGGCACGAAAACATAAATACGGCTCCTGAAGAGCACATGATGGCCAAACTAACAATGCGCGAAATGGAAGAGGCTATGAGAACACTAAAGAGAAGGACATCTCCCGGAAAAGACGGGATAACAAACGAAATGCTGATGGGGCTGGGCCAAACAGCGAAGAAAAAACTACTATCAGTCCTGAACCAAAGCTGGAAAAGGGGTATTGTACCCCAGGCATGGAAAGATGCAATACTGGTACCAGTACCAAAAACAGGAAAGGACAAAACAGATCCGAATGGATACAGGCCCATAAGCCTACTGAGCTGTGTCGGCAAGCTGATGGAACGGATGATAAACACCAGACTGATGTGGCATCTGGAAGAAAAACGAATACTAATTCCACAGCAAGCTGGCTTTAGACAGCACAGATCCACTGAGGACCAGGTCATCCTCATAGCCCAGGAGATAGAAGATGCCTACCAGGCACAGAAACACACAGTAGCTGTTTGGGTGGATCTGGAAAAGGCATTTGACAAAGTCTGGAAGGATGGACTTAGAGTCAAGCTAAGAAGAAGTGATGTTTGTGGGAAGATGTACAAGTGGATCAACCACTACCTCAAACAAAGAACGGCCAGAGTCCAAGTACAAGGGCAGATGAGCAAAAAGGTGACACTCGAGCAGGGAGTACCCCAAGGGGGAGTACTGTCAACCACACTCTTCCTGGTATATATAAACGATATTACAGAGAATATACCAAGAAGAGTCCATAGCTCAATGTTTGCAGACGATCTGGCTATGTGGACCTCTGAAAAGAATCTCACCATAGCAAGAAATCGGATGCAAACGGCCCTAACATCGCTGGAAGAGTGGGCGAACTCATGGCTGGTCAAAATAAACGAGGAGAAAACCACGTGCACAATATTCTCGCTCTCATTAAAACCCCAAAGTACCAAATTAAGCCTAAATGGCAAAATCCTGCAGCCAAACGACAACCCAACCTATCTGGGAGTCACATTTGATCGGCGCATGACATGGAAAAGTCAGATTGAGAGAAACCGAATGAAAGCCAGAGAAAGAATGGCGATCATGAGGAAACTTGCTGGCACAAGCTGGGGAGCTGACGAAGGCATACTAAAGAAACTGTATACTGGAAGAGTGAGACCAGTTCTCGAGTATGGCATCGCGGCATGGACAACAGCAGCGAAGGCGAACTTCGATAAAGTTAACAAACTTCAAAACCAAGCCATGAGAATCATAACAGGTGGCATGAAGTCAACGCCAATTGTAGAACTTGAAAAGATTACAAAACTGCAATCCATGACCGACAGAAGAGACTGCAGAGCCCAGCTGCAGTCAGAGAAACTCCGAAGACTGACGGACCATCCAATGTACCAGAGGCTAAACAATTTGGGAACTGGGAAACTAAAGCGGAGAAACTTTGCAGAAATAGCCAAAGCAAAGATGCACGAAGATCCCATAAACGCACTAACAACACCAAAACCCATCACTACTGTACGAAAACCTACTTGGAGGCAGGATATATTTCCAGAGGTGGTAGAAAATATACCAGGTATTGCAAACAAAAACTGCCAGACCGAAAAAGAAAGGAGAGACACTACCCTAAGCTTCATAACGAAAAGCTACCCAAGCATGGACTGGACCCATGCATACACCGACGGTTCTGTAACAAACACTACACAGAACGGAGGGGCAGGAGCATTCCTGAACCTACCAAATGGCAGAAAAATAACACTGTCATTCGCTACTGGTAAGTACACGAGCAATTTCAGAGCAGAGGCAGAGGCACTGAGGGCGGCAGTGGAAGAAATGGTAACACACAGTGAAAATGAGAGCCATATAGTCCTGCTGACAGATGCTCTCGAAGTAGTCACAGCGCTAAAAAGCCAGAAAAACACTGAGCTTAATGACTTAAGAGCAGCACTCTGCAAACTGTGCCAACAGTCCGCACCAAAAAGGGTAGTGGTACAGTGGGTTCCGTCACACTGCAACATCCAAGGCAACGAGGAGGCAGACAGACTGGCAAAAGAAGGTGCAAGGCTACCACAAATAGATACCAGTATGACGTACGAAGAGTCAAAACGGCTTATCAAAGCCAGGTACATGTCCAAATGGGAAACCGAACATACTGGTTACACCAAAAACGATGCCTATTACCAGTTGAACCGAAGAGAGCAGGTCGTTGTCTTCAGACTTCGCACTGGCCACAACAGACTGAGGTACCACCTCTTCAACAAATTGAAGATAGGGTGTACCGACGAATGCCCGTGCGGTACTGGTAAAATGACCACTGAACATCTGCTGCAGAACTGCCCGACATACGAGGATCAGAGAGAGCAGATGTGGCCATTGCCAGTGGAACTGCAAGACAAGCTCTATGGTAGTGGCGAGAGTCTCAGGATGACCGCCGCTTTTTTCGAGAAAATAATGGTTACTGTCTGACTGTGTACGCAGAAGAAGAAGAAGATACACGAAAGCTTGTGAAAAAAACTGGCAACAGACAGATTAAACAGACAATCTTAGGAAGACGGTCACGTTGGCTGTGCCGCAAGACAGTTTCCACAAACAATCTCTGCTGTGAAACTGATAAGGAAAAATAGGCAATGAAAGGCCAGCGAACATATTGAGATTAGAGTCCGCTACAAGATAATAGGCGTGAAGCTTGCAAACAACTTGGGAGAACAGCTATACTCAGACTCTTTAATGCTGGCGTCGGTTATTGATAAACAATCAACAAAGGTAGTTCCAAATAAAGACACGTCGTTTGAACGTAAGAGAGTACAAAAACGCCGAAGCTCTCTCGATGGTCTTTGAGCGCCAAAAATAGCACATATGACAGGGCGAGCGTTCCGTCGCCACTTTCTGTAGTTCTTGCATTCTCTCTGGTGATTGTTGAGCATGGTGTCTCTCTGGTGATTGTTCTGTATGGTGTCTCTCTCTGGTGATTGTTGAGCATGGTGTCTCTCTGGTGATTGTCCTGCATGGTGTCTCTCTGGTGATTGTTCTGCATTGTGTCTCTCTCGTGATTGTCCTGCATGGTGTCTCTCTCGTGATTGTTCTGCATTGTGTCTCTCTCGTGATTGTTCTGTATGGTGTCTCTCTCTGGTGATTGTTCTGCATTGTGTCTCTCTCGTGATTGTTCTGCATTGTGTCTCTCTCGTGATTGTTCTGTATGGTGTCTCTCTGGTGATTGTTTCGCATTGTGTCTCTCTCGTGATTGTTCTGTATGGTGTCTCTCTCTGGTGATTGTTCCGCATGGTGTCTCTCTTGTGATTGTTCTGCATGGTGTCTCTCTCTCGTGATTGTTCTGCATGGTGTCTCTCTCTGGTGATTGTTCTGCCTGGTGTCTCTGGTGATTGCTTTGTATGGTGTCTCTCTGGTGATTGTTCTGCATCGTGTCTCTCTCGTGATTGTTCTGTATGGTGTCTCTCTCTGGTGGTTGTTCTGCATGGTGTCTCTCGTGTGATTGTTCTGTATGGTGTCTCTCTCTGATGATTGTTCCGCATGGTGTCTCTCTTGTGATTGTTCTGCATGGTGTCTCTCTCTCGTGATTGTTCTGCATGGTGGTCTCTCTCTGGTGATTGTTCTGCCTGGTGTCTCTCTGGTGATTGTTCTGTATGGTGTCTCTCTGGTGATTGTTCTGCATGGTGTCTCTCTGGTGATTGTTCTGCATGGTGTCTCTCTCTGGTGATTGTTCTGCATAGTGTCTATCTCTGGTGATTGTTCTGTATGGTGTCTCTCTGTTGATTGTTCTGCATGCTGTCTCTCTGATGATTGTTCTGCATGGTGTCTCTCTGGTGATTGTTCTGCATGGTGTCTCTCTCTGGTGATTGTTCTGCATGGTGTCTCTCTGGTGATTGTTCTGCATAGTGTCTCTCTGATGATTGTTCTGCATGGTGTCTCTCTGGTGATTGTTCTGCATGGTGCCTCTCTGGTGATTGTTCTGCATGGTGTCTCTCTCTGGTGATTGTTCTGCATGGTTTCTCTCTGGTGATTGTTCTGCATGGTGCCTCTCTGGTGATTGTTATGCATGGTGTCTCTCTCTGGTGATTGTTCTGCATAGTGTCTCTCTCTGGTGAGTGTTCTGCATGGTGCCTCTCCGGGTCTTCATTTCGTTCTTGTTCACGTGGTTTCCACATAATCGCATTTTGTGGAGTCTGTCCTTGCTCATTGTAAGCAGGTGTTCTGTTTACCTCAACTGTTTTATGCTGATTACATTAGAAACATATATTTACATGGTGGTCTGTAGTCGTATTTGCTCATTAATTAAAAATTATATCCAGAAAATGCTACATTGACGTATAAAGCCTTTATTTTCTAGTGTATTAACAATATATTCATTTGTCTTTGTCATTTTCTAACTTTTACATCCATATTTTCGTACCGAAAGATCGTTTTAGTTGATTAATGGAAGTTTGCCGTGTTTACTCTGTGATTCCCATTTCCAGACATTTGCTAACGGAATGAAAGAGTTCTTGTTTATCATGCAAGCTGTTGTGCTTAAAATATCCTTTTTCACCTCGAAGGTTTCACATATTCTTCTTAACCAGCATCACATTGGCGTGCATAGGGCATCAACAAATCCTCTCCAAGCTGTCTCCTCAACCCTCTCCAAGCAGTCTCCTCAACCCTCTCCAAGCAGTCTCCTCAACCCTCTCCAAGCAGTCTCTCCAATCCTCTTCAAGCAGTCTCTCCAACCCTCTCCAAGCAGTCTATCCAACCCTCTCCAAGCAGTCTCTCCAACCCTCTCCAAGCAGTCTGTCCAACCCTCTCCAAGCAGTCTATCCAACCCTCTCCAAGCAGTCTCCTCAACCCTCTCCAAGCAGTCTCTCCAATCCTCTTCAAGCAGTCTCTCCAACCCTCTCCAAGCAGTCTATCCAACCCTCTCCAAGCAGTCTCTCCAACCCTCTCCAAGCAGTCTGTCCAACCCTCTCCAAGCAGTCTATCCAACCCTCTCCAAGCAGTCTATCCAACCCTCTCCAAGCAGTCTATCCAACCCTCTCCAAGCAGTCTCTCCAACCCTCTCTAAGCAGTCTCTCCAACCCTCTCCAAGCAGTCTCTCCAACCCTCTCCAAGCAGTCTCTCCAACCCTCTCCAAGCAGTCTCTCCAACCCTCTCCAAGCAGTCTCTCCAACCCTCTCCAAGCAGTCTCTCCAACCCTCTCCAAGCAGTCTCTCCAACCCTCTCCAAGCAGTCTCTCCAACCCTCTCCAAGCAGTCTCTCCAACCCTCTCCAAGCAGTCTCCTCAACCCTCTCCAAGCAGTCTCTCCAACCCTCTCCAAGCAGTCTCTCCAACCCTCTCTAAGCAGTCTCTCCAACCCTCTCCAAGCAGTCTCTCCAACCCTCTCCAAGCAGTCTCTCCAACCTTCTCCAAGCAGTCTCTCCAACCCTCTCCAAGCAGTCTCTCCAACCCTCTCCAAGCAGTCACAATTTGTGCAGCTTCCTCTAGCTCATTACACCTCTTATCCAGATTTCCGGTTTCAGCTAGTTTTACCTTTCCAACGCGACCCACCTTCTTCCTAAGACATCCCGTTCCACCAGTCTTTGTCCTGTATTGTCCCATAAGCTTTCGTTTGCTCAGTTTGAAAGGAATGTTAGGAAATAATGGAGTATATAAATATGTCTGGATCAAACCCAATCCGGCAGCACACGAGCTGCAGTGGTCAGCGACCCATAGCTGACTGTTAGCGTCAGGGCCAGCAAAACAGAGCTGCCAAGACCCTTCTACACCTCACGCGGTAATCCTGGATAACAGGCTGCAGCAGGGCAGACTGGATAAGGAGAAGGGATCGAAGAGGGAATGCTAACCCAGTACTCAAAAAATGCTTGATGAAGTCGAATGTGTTGGACCGAAAGGGGCAAATATCGCAGTCAAGCTGTAAACTACGACACAGCGCATTCCGTTCTCTGGACCACATTCTGCTACTTAAGCCCTTTTAGGGCTTGGTAGCGGGAGATTGAGAACGAACGAAACCAAGCCAAGCCAAACCCAATCCAAAACAAATGTCGAATGACGAAAGTATTGGCCAGTTAGGACACATTTTGTTGTGGCAAATACTGGCTCAGTTTCTAAACTCATCTCTCTTGTTGCAAGGTACTTTTGTCAAATGAGGATTGGTGGTTCAAATCCGGGCTGCTTTTTACTTCCCTTTCTCTTCTGTTGTCCGATATTATTGTTCTCCGAGGGCAGAAAAATACTTGTCTCTGCGATTGTTGTCACTAACAAAACATACTTCATTTAACCTTGTCGGAACATCACACGTCAATTAATTGTCCTTTGGGATTTGTTGGTGATGCCCCGTAATCTCTTAATTTGTAGTTCGGTCATCCCTCGCAATATACATGAGCGAATAATCCGTTTTCCCCGGGATCAGGGATATAAGAAAGCAGACTGATCAGATAGTTGTCTCACCTGTGTTGTGGTTGGGGGGCTGACATGTGATCTCCTTGCCCATATACATAGTGGCAGCTATAGCACTTGGTTGTACGTTGGAGAATTGGTCGAGAACTGTGTATGGATATGATAAGTTGTGGTCATTGAGAATCTGGACAGGACAGGAGAACAAGGGGAAAGATCGAGGACAAGTCAAGTGGTAGTATTAGTGGGGATGGTAGTAGTCATAGTAATAGTAGTAGTAGTAGTAGTAGTATTGCCAATAGTGGTAGTAGTAGTTATGATGGTGGCAGTTGCGTTGGTAATGGTGGTGATAGCAAAAGTAGCAATTACGGTAGTGGTGGTGGTAGTAATGGTGGTGATAGTAGTAGTAGTAGTGATGGCGATAGTAGCAGTGAAAGTAATGGTAGATGTGGTTGCGGTAGTAATGGTAATATATAGGTGGTGATGTTTGTTGTAGTAGTAGTAGTGACGGTAGTGGTAACTTTGGTGGTGGTGGTTGTGGTACTAATGATGGTAGATGGAAGTGATAGTAAGGGTGGGGATAGTAGCAGGGGTGCTAGTACTAGTGACTGTTGAGGTTATAGTAATAGTGGTGGTGAATGTGATAGTAATGGTGGTTATAGTAGAAATGATGGTGGTAGTAGTCATGGTTATGGTTTTAGTGGTTGTAATGGTGATAGTGGTTGTAATGGTGGTGGTGAATGTGATAGTAATGGTGGTGATAGTAGAAATAATGGTGGTAGTAGTCATGGTTATGGTTTTAGTGGTTGTAATGGTTGTAATGGTGCTAGTGGTAGTAATGGTGGTAATGACGGTAGTGGTGATAGTAGAAGTGGAAAGGATGATAGAAGTGGTGGTAGAAATGGGGGTTTTGGTAATGGTAGCAATGGTAGCAGTGGTAATAATGGTAATAGTAATGGTAGTAATGGTGGTTAAAGCAGTAATTTTGGTTGTGACTGTATTGGGGGTTGTGAAAATGATAATGGTCGTAGTGGTAATAATGGTGGTAGTGATGGTGGTAGTGGTAGTAATGGTGGTAGTGATAGTAATGGTGGTAGTGGTAATAATGGTGGGCAATGGTAATACTGTTGGTAGTAATGGTTGTAGTGATAGTAATGGTGGTGGTAATGGTTGTAGTGGTAGTAATGGTGGTAGTGGTAATATTGGTAACAATGGTGGTAGTAATGCTGATAGTGGTAATGATGCTAGAAATGGTGGTAGAAATGGTGGTAGTGGTAGTGATGGTAATTTTGGTGGTAGTAATGGTGGTAGTAAGGGTAATAATGGTGGTAGTAATGGTGGTAGTGGTAGTAATGGTAATAAGGAGAGTACTAATAGTGGTAGTGGTAGTAATGGTAATAATGAGGGTAGTAATTATGGTAGTGGTAGTAATGACATTAATAGTGGTAGTAATGGTAGGTGTTGTAATAATGGCATTAATTGTGGTAGTAATTGCAGTAATGGCATTACTGGTAGAAGTGGTATTAATGGCAGTGGCGGCAGTCAAAGTGATAGTGGTAATATTGGTGGCAGTGTTAGTAATGGTGGTTGTAATAGTAATTGTTGTTGTAATAGTAATTGTGGTTGTAATAGTAATTGTGGTTGTAATAGTAATTGTTGTTGTAATACTAATTGTTGTTGTAATAGTAATTGTTGTTGTAATAGTAATTGTGGTTGTAATAGTAATTGTTGTTGTAATAGTAATTGCTGTTGTAATTGTAATTGTTGTTGTAATAGTAATTGTTGTTGTAATAGTAATTGTTGTTGTAATAGTAATTGTTGTTGTAATAGTAATTGTTGTTGTAATAGTAATTGTTGTTGTAATTGTAATTGTGGTTGTAATAGTAATTGTGGTTGTAATAGTAATTGTTGTCGTAATAGTAATTGTTGTTGTAATTGTAATTGTGGTTGTAATAGTAATTGTGGTTGTAATAGTAATTGTTGTTGTAATAGTAATTGTTGTTGTAATAGTAATTGTTGTTGTAATAGTAATTGTTGTTGTAATTGTAATTGTGGTTGTAATAGTAATTGTGGTTGTAATAGTAATTGTTGTTGTAATAGTAATTGTTGTTGTAATAGTAATTGTTGTTGCGGCTGTGATGGGAGTTGTGATGATGTTGGTCGGGTAGGGAGCAGCGACACATACCTGAATGTTTACACCAGCGACAGCAAACATGCTGTCTTACAGTTTAATCCAAGTCCAAGTGACGGCCCTGAAAACGGACTGCATTCGTGCAGCCTAACTGAGAGAATAGAGATCGATCCAGGACGGAAAGCAGGCCTGATTGCAAAAATGAGCCGTGCTGAAACCCGAGGTGATAGGCTGAAGGCCAGGAGACAACGTAACAAAAAGTCTTTTTCAGGACGAACGATCAAGAAGAAGAAGATATAAAATACTCTGCTGTCGGGGATGGTGTATTAGAGAGTAAGAGGTCTCCGTTTTTTCTGAGGTGTGATGACTAGTATTCTTTCCCGTCTTTTCCTATTTGTAAGTCAGGTTCCATTACCAGTTGGATAGACTAGAACGTGTGGACGGTCATGCAAAGAAGCAATATATAAATTAGAGAAGTGGCAGTTAGTGGGAGGGAGATGGTGAGTACTTACATCCGAAGGACACCTCGACTGGGTTGGATAGAACTGTTCCTAGGCTGTTAGAGGCCACGCAGGTGTAGAAGCTGTTGTCTTTGTTTGAGTCAGGCTGGTTGGATGGAGGTGAGGGAATGAGTGGAGGAAGGTAGGATTAGGGAGGAGAGGATGGGTGGACAGAAACACAGTAAAAACATAATCAGACAGATAAAAACAGTAGAAACATAATCACATAGACAAACACAGTAGAACCACAAACATTCAAAAATTGTAGAAACATAATCAGACAAAAACAGTAGAAACACAAATAGATAAAAACAGTAGAAACATAATCAGACACAAACAGTAGAAACATAATCAGACAAAAACAGTAAAAACACAAATAGATAAAAACAGTAGAAACATAATCAGACAAAAACAATAGAAACACAAACAGACAAAAACAGTAGAAACATAATCAGACAAAAACAGTAGAAACATAATCAGACAAAAACAGTAGAAACACAAACAGACAAAAACAGTAGAAACATAATCAGACAAAAACAATAGAAACACAAACAGACAAAAACAGTAGAAACATAATCAGACAAAAACAGTAGAAACATAATCAGACAAAAACAGTAAAAACACAAACAGACAAAAAAGGAAGAAACATAATCAGACAAAAAACAGACAGTCAGTTAACCAAACATACAGTAAGACAGACGTATATACAGATATACATTTAATTGCACAATTAGGCAGACAGAAATACAGCCAGACATATCGACATACAGTCAGACACACAATTGACATACACTTAGACATACCGACATACAATCGACATGCAATCAAACATACAATCGACATACAATCAGACATACCGACATATAATGGGCATACAGTCAGACATACAGTCAGACATACCGACACACAATGTACATACAATCAGACATACAATTGACATACAGTCAGATATACCAACATGCAATTGACATCCAATTGACATATAGTCATACATATCAACACACACTCAACATACAGTCAGACATATCGACATACACTAAACATACAGTCAGACATATCGGCATAAAGTCAGACTGCAGACACAAAAAAGACATACAGTAAAGTAAGAGATTAGACATTCAATAAAATTTACAGACATACAATATGCATATAATCCAACAAGACAGACGGACATACGTACAATCAGGCTGACAAACACATAATCTAATATGCAGTGATATTTAAAGTTAACAGACAGACAACAAATACATACGTAATTATCCAGGTAGATAGATATACCATGAAATAGAAATGCAGCCAAACGTTTCACGTATGTATAGTCAGACAGACAGTCGGACAGACATAAATATAGTCAGAAATGTGAGAAATACAAACATACAGTCATCCCACGACCAGACAGATTTGTAGACAGACTTGACATACAATTATTCAGACATACAGTTATATAAATATGGTCAGACAGACATACCACCAGAAATACAGACATTTTAGTTATGGTAGAAAGGTATGTAGAGAGATAATTTTAAGTTGCGACCGATGAAAAAGATATCTGAAGATCACACAAGTGTGGGGTCAAATGTAGATATAAATGGAGCACACCGATAGTCGCATAAGAGGGCTGATTACGAGTGTGTATAACTACCAAGCTAAACATTCCCTACAATGATTACTGATTACTGGACAGGTAATTCTTGTAGGGGATGTTTAGCTGGATTACTGGACGATCCGTTCCTGAGTGGTGGACACGCCGCTGCGGGTCCCAACTTTGTTTCTATTATCTTCTGTTCTTGAGTCACGTTGGACCAGTGGGTGATACGTTTCCCGTCTGGTTTTGGGTTTTCTTCTTCTTCATCCTTGTCACATTGGCATGCATAGGCCATCAACAAATCCTCTCCAAGCAGTAATGATTTGTGCAAATTTCTTTAGTTCTTTCCACCTTCTCCCCAGATTTATGGTTTCAGCTAGTCTGACCTAACAAAAGCCACTTTCGACCTTATACACTTATACGCTCAGATGTCACGGGTGCTGAATTGTGGGGAAAGAATTAGATACAAAAAACAAGAAAAGAAGACTTCTACACTCTATAGTAGAAGAGGAACGGTTAAGTAAAGTTAGACTAAGGACGAGTGAACATAGGAGCTGGCTAGCCCATACCGTAGACACGGTAAGCTAGAAGTTGAAGAGGAGAAGATGTTTACACGCTGTGATAGAAGACGACTACTCAGTCAAAGGTGTTCGCTACGGAAGATTGAAAGTTAACTTAGGCCAAAAATGCTGCAGCATATGAGCTACTGCGGTAAACGACTCATAGTTGGCTGCTTGCATGAGGGCTAGCGACCCATAGCAGACTAAGACTCTATTCCGCCTCTAAATTGTGGTCCTGGAAACAGACCGCAACAATGGAGTCTGGATTAGAGAATCGGGATAGAAGTGGGAAGGGAACCCCGTCCCAAAAATGTCATGTTGAAACAGCATGGGTTGAACTGAAACAGGATGGGTTGAACTGAAACAGGATGGGTTGAACTGAAACAGGATGGGTTGAACTGAAACAGGATGGGTTGAACTGAAACAGGATGGGTTGAACTGAAACATGATGGGTTGAACTGAAACAGGATGGGTTGAACTGAAACAGGATGGGTTGAACTGAAACAGGAGGGGTTGAACTGAAACAGGATGGGTTGAACTGGAACAGGATGAGTTGAACTGAAACAGGATGGGTTGAACTGAAACAGGATGGGTTGAACTGAAACAGCATGGGTTGAACTGAAACAGGATGGGTTGAACTGAAACAGGCAGATATGACGTGTCGGCTACTATGACGTGTCTGACAGATTACAGTGTTACTAGCCTTTTCTCCCCTTTCGGGCACCAGTAACATACAGCGGATAAGAACTTACATTTGTGATGGTCAGCCGTCCGTTTGTGACCGTGAAACGAGAACCTAGATCTGAAGTAATCCATTCAATGTGTGTCCTGGGATGACGAAAAATACAAAATATCGTAACTGTTAACAACAATGAAACACAACACATAAAGATTATCATCAGTTGCTAGGTTTGTTAGGGAGATATCAAAGAGATTCTGTTGTCTTCTCCACATCAACGATCAGCGGCAATGATTTTACAAAGACTTCTATTTCTTGTCTTGGTTCAATCTGACATACATTTTCCTACTCATCTCTTGATGTTTTCTTCAAACATATCATTGTTTGTTACGATATGTCTGCCGTCTTCTTTTCCTTCTAGGAAGTAAGAGTGCATAACCTTTGATAGGTTAGGGAAATAATACTCCCCGTGTGAGCTGCAGGGCTATTTTTGTTTGTTCTGGTGAGAGAAGAACACGGCCACTGCAATTTCATGCATGTCATACATTTGTCACTAACCAAAGAGAGGGCTAAGGACCCGAATATGTAAATAAAAGTGCTACAAAAACAACCTGAAAGTGTTTTGTCGTGGGCTTCCTGAAGGTGACCAATTGTGGGAGTGGTGTAATGCTCAAGCTGGAATGAGAAAGGACAAGAAGTAGAGAAGCAAGATGCCTCGAAGGCAGAGGTAAGCAACCTTCGTGTGACATTGACCGGGAAATGGTGAATTCATAGGCTTAAAACTTGGTAAGAAAAGAACACGAAACTATTAAAAAAATTCGCTTTTCGCTTCAAACTTCTATTTAAACTTTCTTATTTGTTTTGGGGAGTGCAGGAGTATCTTCACCTGGGGCATCTTCAATGTTTACTTCCCATGGTTTGTCATTTTCCAACTCAATGAACTCGTCCTACCTCCCACTGTCTAACTTGCAATTCAGAATTTGAAAACCTACGTTGGTTTAGATCGTTCGACGATACGTCAGAATTTGATAGGTTGACAAGTTGCACTAGATGATGTGTACACAATGTCAACTCTCTACGTTGAGATCTGTCACATGCCGATGTTTTCTTTGGAGAGCATTTTGGTATCCCGTGGGACAGGTTGTAGTCGTGGATACATATAGTTTTTAGTTCTAAGTCAACCGGTACTTCTACAGGGGCAGATACCCCTGTGTAGGTCCCAGCTCGGGTATGGGCTGGGTGTAGCCGTTAGAAGGGTTTCCTGCTTAGCGGGCTAGGTTCGAACAACTTTATACTCCGCTGCGTTGGGATTAGCACTTACGGAGGGTGGTTAACCGATGTGCCAGTCCATCTTAATAGACTCAAACACTAGAGCAAAGTAAACCCACATCCGGTTAGGTGCCATTCATGCTGCTCTAAACAAATCACATAACATTGGCCAGTGTTATACCATGTCATACAGTTAGTCGTCTCTTAGGCATGCTTTCTGTTAGGCAGTGGTGCTATTCTTGTCCATGTCATACACAAAGACCCCGGTAGAGCACTTGGAACCGTGGATACATATATGCTGTGATTTTGGTGTTGTGTCCATGGGGATGTAAGGGATTAGTGGTGTCTGGCAATTCACCTGCATATATTGTGGTTAATGTTTGGACCGATGTACAACGCTACTTCTCTTCAATCTTCCTCTGGCAAGATCTTCGAATCTGGTCTTCGTTGGGTGGGCTGTCATGTTCTTATATTTTTCTGCTTGTATTATGGTCTTGGTGACCCGTCTATAGGAATGAGGTGTGATTTTTTTCCATTTCACAATATAGAGTGGTCTTTATGGTGACAGTGACCACCCTAAACGCTTCATTTTGTACCATGTATAAGATTTGTAGGTGTGATATGGCTGCTGTAGACAAAGCTGATGATGGATAGTGCACTATTGCTTTTATTTTCCCAGTATAGACTTTCTTAAATGTTGTTTCATTCGCTCCCCAATTTGATCTAGCTATTTGCTTTCTCACCATTTTGAGTTTTTTTCCTTGCCTTGTTCTGTTTTTTCAATATGAGGCCCTCACGTCATTATCTTAATAAATGTAATGCCCAGTTATAGCGGCTGATAATTTATTTGGACCTGTATATTTCTGATTTGTATTTGTCCTGCTTTTTCTTTGTTTGAGAGCGGGAAGAGTGGTGTTGAAGATTTGCAGCGTTGATCTGTACCATCCATTTCTCAGCCGATGCTGCTATATTGCATACTGCTAGTTGTTTTCACTTATCTTCAATTGTTAGGTGTTCTTTTACACACCACACCGCCAAATCGTCTGCATAAAGAGCGGCTCTCATACCTTGTAGAAGTTCATGGGTAAGGTCGTTGATAAACACGAGGAACATGGGGGGAAGGGGGGGGGGGGGAAGGAGACAGTACTAAGCCACAACGGACTCCGTGTAGTAAGAGGATTTGTTTGCTGTTAACCATCCAAGGTCTTGCCATGATTTATTTTCTTATGTTACCATTAATGCCATCTCTTTGTAGTTTTGTCGCTTTTCTGTCTTTCCGTACATTATTGAAGACTTTCAGGAAATCTATCCAAAGCTTCATCTTTTCTTAGAAAGGGTCTCCAACAATTTGGGACACGTATGTGCTTTGGTCTTCCGTGCTGCTATACTCTTTAAACTCTGCTTATTCTTTTATTAGTATTTTCTCTGTTTCTAGGTACCATTTCAGTCTTGTATTGACCGTCCTCTCCAATGTCTTACAGACACAGCTGGTTAAGCTATTAGTCTGAAACTGGTGGTATTTCTCTTATCCTTTCTTTCATTTATGATGTTGCACACAGGCGTCTCTCTCCATGTCTGCGGTACATTGCCTGTCAGCAAGTTATAAATGAACATCTGCAACTATTTGTTCGTTACTTCATGTCCAAGGTGTTTGAGCATTTCATTGGTTATACTATCCGGACATGACGATTTCGAACACGGAATGTTGGGATTGCATCTCAAGCCTGCTCTCGATTTACACCTCTTTACCACGTGCTCCCCCAAGCACGATCTTTTCCCTTAATGGATTTTGATTTGGTCTTCTGAAGCGTAGTATAGTTCTGTTGTGATGGTTGCACTCTGTGATGTGTCTCGCCCGATAATTTTTTTCATCTGCTTTATGTAGCGTTTTGGTCATGTATCGTACACAATTCTTTCTCGCTCTTTTTGATATTGTCTGTTTTGCTGCTTGGAGCAATCCCTTATTAACTATGCTGACATAAATTAGCACCGTAATATCCTTTGTGATCATATTTTATCTTTTTTGGCATGTACATCAATTTGATTTTATTATATTTTGATCTTGGCTGCCGTGGGCTTATGTTGTCTGCTCTTCTTATATTAATGAATACATGGCGATGATACGTTCTTCTAAGACTTATTGTTCTGCTATTTCTGCCAGGTCCCGAGTGCAGAATGCCATGTCTTGGGGTAGAGGAACTATACCATCTTCTGGAGAAGAAAGTTGGGCTTAGTTTAAGTTGCTTAATAGGGTTAGATTGTTGTCATCCGTGTTCTTTCCCATATTTCTGACTATTTGGCTATATCCCAAACTTTGGATGGGACTGTTGAAGTCTTCAACCGCAAATAAGATGCCACTGGAGACATTTTACTTGCCATGTTCAGTGATATGTCGCTGGCGAAGTAATATGTAAGGAGGTCTAGCTACAGAATGTTCTGTTTTAAATGGATTTGTTGGTATTCTGCACCTTCTTTGCGCATCCTGGTTTCTGTGGCATTCATCTTTCTTATGATTAATTGATGATAGCATGTCTCTCTTCCTCTGCTCTTTTCTGTCCACTCTGAATCATTAATACTCTTGTATCTTAAACTGTTTCCTTCATGTAAATGAGTTTCATGAATGCACTATACATTGATTTCTTTCTAGAATAGTGTGTTCTCTAATTCGATCTTCTTTTGTGATCAACTCCCTATGCATTCCAGTACATAACATTCAGAGGGATCATTTGTATCCGATTCGTCAGCATGTTCTCTCTTGCTCCATCGGGCTCCACAAGGTATGTCAGAGATACCTGCACTAGCTGAAGGTGGATCATGCCGATGCTCAGAACCCGGAACTGCTCCTGACTGAAGGGACTTCACAGTGCTAATACCGTATCGATTATATTTGGACTTTTGTGAAGACATACGCACTAACAACTGAGTGGGCTGCACGCAACCGTGACTGCTGGTGCACCTTCTGACCTGGAATTCGCACTTTCTGACCTGTTATTTGCACCTTCTGACCTGGAAGTTGCACCTTCTGACCTGGAAGTTGCACCTTCTGACCTGAAATTTGCACTTTCTGACCTGGAATTTGCACTTTCTGACCTGCAATTTGCACCTTCTGACCTGGAATTTGCAACTTCTGACCTGGAATTTCTGTCTTTAGCACCTGCTCTTTGGTAAAGCATGCTGAATCTCCCCAATCTGATTGAGACCTTTGACTACATCTTACGCTCGCTTGCTTTTCCTTCTTATATCTCGACGGGATTAAACCCTAGTCGTAGATATGATTGCTAGGTATAATAAGATGAGGTAGATTTGGCCATGAGAGGTTATGAGACATACGAGTCTTGAATTCCGCAATCTCTGTCCTATTTGGACACCGATGTAGTCCTCATATTGGTGAAATTATCTAGGATCATTGCGCTGTACTACAACCATTGGACACCAGTCTATCACCTCAAGTGCGCGTCGGGATGTAAGGAGAATCAATGTAACCAGCCACTAAATAATGGCAGTGGTTGAATTAACTTATTATAGAAGCATTGAAGGTCAGGACTGAACATGTGGCTGTCACGTGTTTTGTCTTTCTGCACAGTACGTTATCTCTGAGCCTCGGAGATCCGTCGTTCCTCATCAACGGAGGCGCCTCTGGTAGTGGTTCAAACCTGGCGGTCCTGTACCAGACACTCTAATGAGCTTACATCGACGTTAAAGAGTGTCAGAAATATATTGAAGGAGTCTTTTAAGCCCTTTTTGCCCACAGACCAGACGCGGAACCATTTCAGTTGTTCCCACATGAGTTGTTTGAGATGTGATTGTCTGGCATGTGCACAACTTGGCCGACCAATCTGTTCTGGGCGTTCTGCAACAGTCTGCGGATTCTCTACATTTTGGCTTTGTGTGGATCTCGGTGTCTGCTACCCTATTCTGTCATTGTATTCTCATCAATCTAGGTAGGCAGCTTGTGTGGAAGTGATTCATTTTCCTAGCACTACTCTCTCCAGTGAAACTGTCGTTAAGGTCAACAGAATCTCCAAGACCAGTGCTGCTTTTGGGAGGCTTCGCGACAGCGTATGAAATAGGAGCGGTCTCAGCCTTGCTACGAAGCTCAAAGTCTACGCCTCTATATTGCTCACCACCCTTCTGTACGGCATTGTGACGAGGACTGTGTACAACAGACAATCTCGAAAAAAAAAATGTAAATAAAATATATACTGGAGCACATACTGGCTAGCAGATTTCCGGAACCAGCGGTAATCCGGACGAGGGTTTCCTGTAGCCTGGCAGTCCAAGATCACGGTTGTCATCACTTTGTTGGACTCATAGAAGACAGTATTCCTGCTCTGGAAGGTGATGTTTGGTCCCATCTCCCACTGATTTGGATCTGTGCTGGATAATCCATATGCTGGAAGTGGATATTCAGAAAAATACCGAAACAGTAAATTAAGAAAACAAATCATATTACTTAAAGAAGGAAGAAAGTGTGGAAAAAGTGTGGAAAAGTAAGGTTTGGTAAAACAATTAAAAAAATAAAATGAAAAAGGATGAAATTAGGAAAAGTTTGTAATACAAGGATGAACAAGAAAGGAAATGAAAAAAAAAAACCAAACAAATATAATAAAGTTAGTTTTTGTGTGCAATCTTTTATTTATACTTGGAATAATTGGAATCTCGATATTTCAAACAGGCATGTTAATGTCTGTTGTCAGGTACCGGAAGGCTTCGGCTATACGTGGTAGGTATTTTGGAACTTACTTGGCCTGGGGGAAGGTTCAATTAATTTGAATAGATTTTTAACTAGAATCTTTGAATTTTGTCCAAACGAGCCAATTAGGCCTACTCTTTTTAATTTCTATCAGCCAAGGAATTGTTAAAGTGCATACTGAACACGGGAGTCCGATCTCACTACCCAGAGATTAGGGGAATTTTTACCAGGAGATCCACTTGAAAAAATCCAAGTCTCCACAGTGATTCGAACCTGCTATCTCCATCACCTTACCTGGGAACCACTGCTAAGACATGGTTTTTGATTTGTTTCTGAGACTAGATGAGTGTTATTTTGATACATTAACAGGGCAGACATCAAGGATGTTCTGCAACCCGTCAACCATTCGAAACACCAGTGGGCAGGCCATATAGCTAGAAGACAAGCCGAAAAATTAAGTACCATAACCACCATGTGGTACCCGAGCGACAAAAAGAGATTTCGATGACACTCACTGTCGATAATCATTAGAAAAGCACAACACGCACGACCCCACACCAGACAGACTACTGTCCCACTAAACGACCTGCGCCTGCCACAGAAACGACTAGACCCTGAGTAAGACCTGCACAAGGACGACCAGTCTTTAGCAAACAGCGGGTCGAACTAATAACTAATAAAGGATGTGACCACAATTTCAGTTCTCTGTTGATTAATATACGAGAAAAATACGTGAAACGGACAACAGTCACGCGAAGTTAAATAAAAACTTGTACAAATAAAAAAGAACGAAAACAAATGACAGGAGAGAAGATGAAAAAAAAGATTTAGCTCAAAAATAAATAAATTAGAAACAAGAATGGGAAAAATAACTGACAAAAAGAAAAGATTGAGAAAAAATAAGGATATGTTAAGCATACTTTGAGATAGATGAAAAGAAAGGATTGAAACAGCGAAAAACAAAAGCAGCAAAAGAAGAGAAATGGGAATCACGGATGAGATTTCTAAATGAGAATTTAAAAAGAAAAATGAAACGTGATGACAAAAATGTTCAAAGAGAAATTGTGAAATAGGATCAAGCAAAAAAAAAAAAAAAAAAAGAAAAAACCTGGAAATGAGCTTGAAAAATTAGATTTGAAAGGTAAAAAATATTAGACAGCAATAACTCAGACAAATTGAAGAAAATGAAAAAGAAAGTAAACACAGAACGAATGCAAGAAATCTATTTAGAAATTTAAAAAAATTGACAGAAAATAAGGTTAAGATTGAATAATAGAATTTGACAAAATAGGAAGAAAATCAAGGACAAAAACAGATGTATACGATGAGAAAATGATTGAGTTGAAAACGAAGACAATGAAGAAGCAAGTTAATAATTGATACTTATCTGCTTAATCCATCGGGCTGCCCATGAAGCCCAAAGTAGCAAAAGATATTCTACATAATGTTCAAAATTTTGTATCATCTTCTAGAGCTGCATTGCTTTTCTCAACCCACAGCTGTTTTGCTAGATGCTCGTTGGCCTCAACGCTTTTCTCTGGTTGTATTATCAAGTTACCTTTCTAGGACGTGTCCCATCTCATCGGGAAGGTTTACTTTTGAGTGCGTGTTCTATCCTATCGTGGAACTTTCATTCCGAGCTCGTGTCCTATCCCATCAGGGATTTATCCCTCCAAACGTTATCTGCATTGGTTGCTTTTGTATTCCTTGCCCCACATCTGGGTTTGTTGTAACATCTTGCAGAGTAGGAAATGCATGACGACACCCTCCATTATGAGAATGCAGATCTAGACAGTGTCTTTAGCTCGGAGGTGAAAATCTGAGACATCTTTAATGAATCCACTAAAAGTGTCTGACTTCCAATTATGATTTCATAACGTTCACACTAGCTGGTTATTGCATGGGTGAATAACGGACATTGAGGGCTCAGACCGTTCTAATATTGTATGAATCAGCTGTAGTGGTCATGCTGGAGTTTGCTTAAATGAAAGAGCTGGCATCCAGGCCTCAGGGACACCCACATTGGCAACCCATTGCGGTGGGATCTTGAAGACAATTAATGACTGTCTCTTGGATGAAGAAACTGCAATAGACGAACTAGCGATGCACGGATATCAAAGTCAAGCAGAGAGGGGCACCTGAGAGGACAGAGCATGGATGTTCCCAATCAGCGAGCTACGAGAACCATCAGTATCTGCGCTCTTCGTCCTTTACTGAGAGAGACTAAACATCTACGGATCTCCCCGGAGTGCAATGCTGTTGATTCTTAACAGTACAGACCATCCGACCATCTAAGACAAAACGTGCAATGGAGACAAATGCTACTAAAGGTATGCAGTCTTGACGTAAAACTTTTAGTGACATACAACGGAGACATATGTCAATACAGTTAAGTAGTCTGGATGCAATACTGTAAGTGACATACAACGGAAACATCTGTTTCCGCAGGTCTGTAACTACATGTAATACTCTTTGCGACATATAGCAGAGACATATGTTACTATAAGTCTGTAGTCTAGGTGTTAAGTTTTTGAGATATGTGACAGTTCCAGCTGGAGCATGGGCGTTTAAGATGGGAGAGATTGGGCTGGCGACTCTAAGAAACAAAGTTTGCCTGAATGCGTTGGACGAACGCAGGTCACTAGGTCGATAAAATGAAACGAGGCGTTTAGGTAGAAGATTTTGTCAAGTACAAGGGTGGGTATCGGACTTGGCGTGGATAGCGGTTGGTGACAGTCTGATGCTGCCACGACCGGCTACATCATTTAGAGTGACAGTGACTGGTGGATAGTCAACGAATGACATTTTAGATGGGATAGTTCCAAATTGGAGGGATGGCTGAGTCAAACAACCCACGGAAGACATTTGGACAGCCATGTTGGTGCCTAGGACTATGAAATATTCGGCAAAGCAAAAACTCAGCAGACTTGCAGAAAGGGCTGAGATTGACTGAGTTGCAGAGTGACTGTCCCATCATACACCTTGAGTTTTAGTCAGTCATACTCAATCTATGCTTATAATAGACACCCAATAAACAATAAGAGTTCTGAATGTGTGTTTTATGTACAGGACACCTTGTGAACGATGTATGTTCTCAACGGTTACACGAGTGTACAGATCGTCTAAGAACGAGATCTGAATGTGTGTTGAATGGTATGTGCAGGACACTTTGTGAACGATGTGTATTCTGATTATGCGCGAGTGTACAGATTGATTCGAGTAAATAATTGAAGTGATCTAAGTATTTGTGAATGCACAGATCGTCTGATTACGTGATCCTATTATGTGTGCGCGTACAGATTGGTCTGAGTACGTAATCTGATCGTGAGAACGAGTTTGTTGATTATGTGTTGAGTGTGCAGATAGGAGAGTGCAGCGGCAAGAATTAGATGGGTAATTAGATTTTTGGAGGAAATATCAAAATCTAGTGCTTACGACCTCCTACAGTAGTTATATATATATATATATATATATATATATATATATATATATATATATATATATATATATATATATATATATATACATATATATATATATATATAAATATATGATTATTAAGTTTACATGTTCTTTATTTTTTTGATACTGTGCAACGATTTTTCTTGTAATAAATGATATTGTTTTGTTTTATGGTCAGGAGAGTGTTTACTGTATTTTTCTGTGTTGAGGTCGTGGTGTAGATACATGTTGTAACTCTTTAGTTAAGTAAAATACACAACTAAAGCTAGATCCTTCCACACTGTTAACGACATACAAAGGTGACATAATTTTCTAAAGGTATGTAATTGGATGTGATATTGTTAGTGACATACAAGGGAGACATATGTTACTATCGCTCTGTAGTCGGGATGAAATTCTGTTAGCGACATACACCGGAGACTTATGTAGCTAAAGGTCTGTAGTTCAGACCAACAAGTTAGTGGTATTTCATGTATCCATCTTAGCATCGAAGTGTTACAGTGCTCACTTATTGCGACATAGGTGCAGAGTTTGATCCCTGTTAATCTACACGTTCCGGTCAACCCACATGTAAATAAGTGTTTAGTATTATGTCATGGAAGGAAATGCAGTAAAAAACGTAATTACCTTCATACATTATAAAATTGAGACCAAAAACAATGAAGTCTGTAACACTTCACCCCTAACAACAGTTTTCTATTGGTTTATCTTTGCACTTTTTCATGTCATGTTTACATTTTTTTTCTTCGTCTTCTTCTTCTTCTTCTTTTTCTTCTTTTCTTCTTCTTCTTCTTCTTTCTCTTCTTCTTCTTTCTCTTCTTCTTCAACAGATCTCAAGTCAAATCATTTAATAATTTCTGTTTTTCTGTATCGCATTTGGGCTACCTGTTTCTATAGCTTTCTTTCAGTCCAAGAATGTACTGCACATTGGGCAAACTTTTGGATTGTTTCAGTTGTGAAGTGTGCAATGATATAAGTCAAAGACTATTCTACCTTGATGATGTTGCTGATACTGTGAAAATCTCATTTATTAAGTTCAACAAACTATTGGCAACATTTCATTGGTGACGGGTTAGAGTTACCCTTCGTACATTCTGAGGTGTACTTTATAAAGTAGACAGAGATCATTCTGGCTGTAGTACAATGCGAAACACCACAGTAAGCTCACCAGTATAGGAGCTACAGTGTCAATCTGCGCCACGTTGACCAAACTGTGGTGACACTTCCTATTTCCAGGAGCACAGCATTAAATTTGACCTGAACCTGAAGTTATGGTTATTCGGGTTCGAACATGGAGCAAAAAATAATGACCCGGTAACCTACAAGACGTATTATTAGAAGTGGCTGGGAAGGGTTAAGCATGGAGTTGTCAACCCTATCATGCTGACATTTAGGCCACAAAAACGCCAAGAGTCTGTACAAGTACATTTAATGACTTGCCACGTATTTATTGAAGACATATGCTCCACCGGAATGTGAAAAAGGTACTGATTGATTAGTTGACGCTAGTCTTAGCTTCCGCTCCCCGACACTCCTTAGCATTTGAGCAATGATTGCTGGCGGTTATATAATAGTTTTAATGTGGCAGTCGTCCTAATCGTGTCTGTATCAAACACGAGATTCGTCACAGAGATTCTGGAATATTCAATGTCTGACAAGTAACAATGGTTTGACATTTGGTGAGCTCATACATACGAGCTAGTCCAGGGGTTAGTGCAATGGATTCCAAACCGAGCGATAAGGGTTTGGTACCCAGTTTGTGAGGGGTTTATCTGATCGCAAAAAGGCTCCTAGGATCGACCCAGCCTAAACAAATTAGGTACCAGAATAGTCTTGGAAAGTAAAGGCGACCGGAGTGATGTCAACCACATCAGCTCTAGTGTGTCGTTTAACAAAATAGATATGGGCCTAACACCATATTCTCAATATGCCACATTGGAGTGTTAACGGGATCTGCTCATTTATAGCGAGTAACAAGTACGTGGAATTGGTATCCAGTGTGCCTTCTAGTCCAGTATCACCGTCCTCAGCACTTCTTCATTGGGAGAGTAAGTTCCTCCCTACCTCTAGTGACTATAGAAAAAGACTTCAGCACAGAAAAACACAGTAAATACTCTCCTGACCATAAAACAAAACACTATCATTAATTACAAGAATAATCGTTGCACAGTAACAACAAAAAGTAAAGAATATTTAAACTTATTACAAATATATATATTTAACTACCATAGGAGGTTGTCAGTACTATCTTTTGATATTTTCTCCCAAAAATCTAATTACCTATCTAATTCTTGACGCTACACTCCCCTATCTGCACATTCCCCTATCCATCCAACTTCCAGCTTGGTTTGGTTAAAGGTTAAAAGCGAGTTCTCGACTTCATCGCCGTGGGTCTCCCCATATGACTCGGTCTCTCTCCGCAGAACGGTATCCCGCCTGACGAGAGCATCACACAAAGCACGAACTACAGCTCCAGTGATGAACTTAGGGATCTCCAACGATGAACTTAGGGATCTCCAGCGATGAACTTAGGGATCTCCAGCGATGAACTTAGGGAGCTCCAGCGATGAACTTAGGGATCTCCAACAAGACTTACTATAGGCCTACCTACACAACTGCAAGACTTACTATAGACCTACCTACACAACCACAGGACTTACTATATCACTACCTACATAACCACAGGACTTACTATATCACTACCTACATAACCACAGGACTTACTATATCACTACCTACACAGCCACATGACTTACTATATAACTACCTACACAACCTCATGACTTATTATAGAACTACCTCCACAACGGCATTACCTATTATAGAACTACCTTTAAAAATAGTTGTTACTTACAGAAATCTCTCTTCTGTTGATACAGATTCCAGATATCCTGTTGGCTGATTTCACATACAAATGGACTTGTTTTCATCAGACGGCTCCAGGCCCATCTGTATTCATTTTGAGAATCTGAGGAAGATCCAATCTGAGTGGATCAGAGTTTTTAGCGGTAGCTGTGTTTGTTGTCTCGATGAGCAAAAATGGATGTAATGAAATACAGCAGAAGGGCCGAAGATTCGCACAGTGAAAGAGGTGACAGCAATCAGAGACTCTTAGCGGACATCTTGGATCAGGGTTAGCCAACTAGAACTAGCCAAGACCTTATTCGGGATCCAAGCAGTGGCCATAAAAACAGACTGCACTAGTGCAGAGAATTAATATAAATTACAACAGGAAGACAAAACCTAGAACCACTAAAAGTAAGCTGAAACGGATGTGCAGATAGCGTAGTCTCGATGCAAACTAAGACACCCGTCGCAACCTACTTTTAACGACGAACGCCGAAAAAGAAGAAAGGTAATTCAACAGAAAAAATCACTCCATATTAGGGTCAGAAACATCGCACTCCGTCATGTTGAAAAATTCAGGTAACGGGAAAACTTGTTCACAGATAACAGAAGAATGGACAATGAGACAGAAGCAACAAATGTAAACGCTGTGATATACCAGATGTCATCATTATCAAGACAGTCACACATTCTAATGGAGACAAAAGACAGATAGTCAACAGTTAATTAAAAGCCAACGGAACGTTATCAATGCTTGACATGAGACTTGTCCAAGGTTATTTGTTGTTGTTGTTCCCTCTTTCCACACCTTGTCAAATGCCTTCTCTAGATCCACCCAAACCGCTACTCTATGCTTTTTCTCTTAACTTAACGGTAAGCATCCTCTATTTCCTGTGCTATGAGAGTGATCTGGTCCTCAGTGGATCTGTTTTGTCTAAATCCTGCTTGCTGTGAAATAAGTATGTGTTTTTCTTCCAGGTGCCACATCAGTCTGGTGTTAATCATACGCTCCATCAGTTTGCCTACACAGCTCAGTAGACTGATGCGACTGTATCCATTTGGATCTATTCTCTCTTTTTCTTTCTTTGGTACTGGTATAAGTACAGCATCTTTCCATGCCTGCGGTACAATTCCCCTTTTTCAGCTTTGGTTCAGGACTGATAGTAACTTCCTCTTTGCTGTTTGGCCCAACCCCATCAGCATTTCGTTTGTTACCCCATCTTTTCCGGGCGATTTCTTTTTTTTTTTAAAGTTCTCATGGCCTCATCAGAAGAATGGACAATGAGACAGAAGCAACAAATGTAACCGCTGTGATATACCAGATGTCATCATTATCAAGACAGTCACACATTCTAATGGAGACAAAAGACAGAGAGTCAACAGTTAATTAAAAGCCAACGGAACGTTATCAATGCTCCAAGGTTATTTGTTGTTGTTGTTCGAAGCTGCTCGTTCTGAGTTGAGTAAACTCTTGATGACGTTATCTTGGTAGCCAGGCCGAGTTGCTGGTCTTACATTCCGGGTTACTTGGTCAGGTGGGCCGGGGTCCTCCTGACTGTACCCGATGCAAGAGCCATTAGGGATTACAGTTTCAACCCCCATTAAGATGACCAGACTACTGGGACACAGCATGTTTCCAGGAGCACGAACGAGGACGAGGTGGGATCTAAATCAATTTGTCTCTACTGTTCCAAATTACCCCTGGCTTCCATGATCAAGACTCAATAAAGATACATCGCAACATGTGAATGGAGATGCTTGTGAAAAATAGTCAACGTCGCGAAATAAGACAGCGAGAAACCAAGATGTCTGACAGACAGTGGGAATATCGTCTGGTATGGTATGTATTGGCAGAATAAGAATGAAAATGTTTGGACAAGCATCTGTATATTCTTCGTCTTCGTTCGTTCTCAATCTCCCGCTACTAAGCCCTGAAACGGGTTTTGCAAGTAGCAGGATGTAGTGCGGAGAATGGAATTGCGTTGTGTTGTAGTTTACAGCTTGACTGCGATATTTGCACTTTTCGGTCAGACACATCTATCTTCAGCAAACATTTTTGAGTACCGGGTTGCCTTCCCTTTGCGATTCCTTCTATTTAGTCAGTCTCCTCAGTTGCAGCCCGTTGTCCAGGATCACCACGTGGAGGTGTTCAAGGGTCGTGACAGCTATAGTTTGCTGACCGATGCATCTCATGCGTTACTCAGCCTCTTGATCTCATACATCTGTAGGACAAGCATCCTTCTACCAAATGTTCCAGCTACGCTTGAATATAGATCTCCAGGCTAAGAAAGCAGTGATACATTACATTAGATAACATTACACTGTAGCATCAAAGTAAACAAGGAGGCCGAACGTCTAGCCAACGAGGGAACGAAACTGATGTCTGATCAACTATAAAGATGAAAAGTCATAATAAAAGAGCATTGCACTGTAAAGTAGGAGAAAGAACACCCCAAATACCACACAGATGACGGATACTTCCAATTGTCAAGACAAGACCAAGTTGTCATATTGCGTCTCAGAACTGTCTATAACAGAATGAAACACCGTCTGTACATCCAATTTTAGATAGGTGCCACCAGCCTATACTACTGCGGCCTAGCAGACACAATAACAGCATCACATGTACTACAGAACTCTCCTCAGTACACAGATATAAAGAGAAGGATGTGGTCCTCGCCGACTCATCTGGAGGAGAAACTGTACAGCGGTAGTGAGTTTCTGAAAAAGATCGAATTTATTAAAGATTCCGGAGTTCCAGTCTAAATGAGCAATAATGGCATAAGCAGAAGAAGAAGATGGATATATGATATGACATAAATTCTACAACACAGGTTGACAGTATCTGACACACTTGGGGCAAGAAAGCTGGCTCCCCACGGAGCATAACGAAACATGTTGACGAAAAGCCAAATAATAAAATAGAACTGATGATATTGGATGAGTAATATTTGTTCACCTTTGAGATATCTGTACACAATTTGGTTCAACTCGATCTTAGTCAAAGGATCTTGCAGTTCTTTGTCGCGGTCGCCTAGGTTGGGAAAATAATTGGTGGTTATTTCGCTACCATCTGACTCCCACAGCAAGTTTCCACTTTTGTCTCTTAACCCGCATGTAAACCAGTCTTGTCTGTTTGAGTGAAGAGTAGAAAACAACTTAAATAATCGCTTTATTGTTCCTGCTAAATATAGACAAGTACAGGTTATAAATGTTTCAGATCATGTCTTGTTCAGAACAAATTCTTCTTCATCTCATCTTCTCTCATTGTGTACGTACTTGCAGAAATTATTGCTTTCTTTTCATCGAAAATTATTTGTGCCAAAATATATTGAAGTCAAATAATGATTAAATAATAATTTGGGGGAAGGGGGGGGGGGGGGGGGGGCATTTGTGTTGCACTTTTGTGATATTGGTGAAATAAGGTAAAATTAATGTGCATCGTATTTTTTATATCTCTGGAATTGTTTTGTCCATTTCCTTTAAAAAATGTGAATTTGTAAGCAGATGAAAAATAGCTTTGTATTTACTTCATACATTTTTGTCAGGGTCTTAAAATAATTGTTATAGAGACAATGTAAGGAAGTGACTGTGTTGTATTCCCCATTTTATTTAAATTGGATCTGTTATCTTTTCTTTGGTTTAAATAATCGCTTTTTTTCATTATGGTTGTGGTCTAATCTGATAAGTGGTCTCTCTATACATATTTGTCACAGCATCAGAAAAAGTTTGTTCCAATGGACTGGAACTTTCTCTTAGTCAAAACTCAGATAAAAAGTGGTCGCTCTTTTATCAATCATTCTTTCCGCGAGAAGCCGCAATTTTGCAAATCAATAAAAATAGCATTTCAATTCAGCATTTTGTTATATTTGTGTATGGAATATTGTATTGGTTTTAGAGGCTACTGAGAAATGATGCGTTTTAAAAACAGTTTTGGAGGTAACTGAAAGATGAGTTATTTTAATGGTTTTTGATGTTACTAAAATGGGTTTAAAAATAGGTTTAGAGTTTACTGAGAAATGACGAGTTATTTTGAAGGTTTTAGAGGTTACTGAAAGTTGTTTGGTTTTCAAATGGTTTTTAGAGTTTACTGAAAGATGATGAGTTTTTAAATAGTTTTAGAGTTTATTGAGAAATGACGAGTTATCTTTAAGGTCTTAGAGGTTACTGAAAGATGTTTAGTTTTTAAATAGTTTTAGAGTTTACTGAAAGATTATAAGTTTTTGGAATGGTTTTAGAGTTTACTGAAAGATTATAAGTTTTTGGAATGGTTTTAGAGTTGACTGAAAGATGATGAGTTATTTTAATGAATGTCTTCGCAAACCATTCTGCATGTAGGCATGTATTTGTGTGTGTTAATTCACAGCAGATATGACCAAAGCGACTTCAGAACAACAGAATGCAATTATTAGTTATTTGTAAATACAATTCGATATTGACATTACAGATTCAAAAATATTCGATGATTTAAAAATTATTTTTCAAACCAAAATCATAATTTCCTCTAATTTCAATACCGTCTTTCAATCTGTACAACACATTCTTAAAGTTTTCCAATCATTCTGTGACTCGCTGGAATGTAATTCAATCGATGTAAAATTTATTACATAATTTAAATATCAGTTTTGAAGAGGTCATGGGCATGCGAATAATATGGTGACTAAAAATTAATAAGGGATAAGTGAAAAATGTAGTTGGTAGTTTCTAGACTAAAAATGACAATGCAAAGTTCCTAGGGTAAGCCAATAGATAGGTTAAAAACTAATATGGGATAAGTGAAAAATGTAGTTGGTAGTTTCTAGACTAAAAAAGGCAATGGAAAGTTCCTAGGGTAAGCCAATAGATAGGTTAAAAACTAATATGGGATAAGGGAAAAATGTAGTTGGTAGTTTCTAGACTAAAAATGACAATGCAAAGTTCCTAGGGTAAGCCAATAGATAGGTTAAAAACTAATAAGGGATAAGTGAAAAATGTAGTTGGTAGTTTCTAAAAGTGCGTTAGGTGGCGTCAACATTCAGCTTTGTGATTAATTGTGCTAAAGATAGATGTCCCATGCACGTGCGTAGGTTATATACATAATGGCATTTGTGCTCACAATGTGCAATCAGAGAACATCATGCTATTGATAATTTGTTTAGCAAAAGTATTTTATTCAATTGATATTCATTAGGAAATGCTTTCGGTACAGTGAGAAGTGTTCGACGCCTAAAGTGGTACATGGCTGGGTCGATACATTTTCGCAAGGACTCTAAAATATTGCTGATGGTGCCCGATCTAGTCGTCCTGTTCCGATTGAGACAGAAACAAGTATGCCGCTGGTTGGGGGAGATGATTCCAGCTTACATGCTAGTAGCGATAGATAATATATCAACTACAATAGGGTGTTTACATGGTTTAGCCTACATCATAATGCATGATTCCATCTTGGCGAGAGACGTTTCGTAAATGACGAAGAAGTTGAACGTAAAATGTAAATGTTGTTGAGACATCATACCAAAGACTTTTATGCACTGATACAGCGATGGGTTATGTGTATGTAAGTTTTAGGAAATTATGTTTAGACACCATACCAAAGACTTTTATGCACTGATACAGCGATGGGTTATGTGTATGTAAGTTTTAGGAAATTATGTTTAGACACCATACCAAAGACTTTTATGCACTGATACAGCGATGGGTTATGTGTATGTAAGTTTTAGGAAATTATGTTTAGACACCATACCAAAGACTTTTATGCACTGATACAGCGATGGGTTATGTGTATGTAAGTTTTAGAAAATTATGTTTAGACACCATACCAAAGACTTTTATGCACTGATACAGCGATGGGTTATGTGTATGTAAGTTTTAGGAAATTATGTTTAGACACCCTACCAAAGACTTTTATGCACTGATACAGCGATGGGTTATGTATATGTAAGTTTTAGGAAATTATGTTTAGACACCATACCAAAGACTTTTATGCACTGATACAGCGATGGGTTATGTGTATGTAAGTTTTAGGAAATTATGTTTAGACACCATACCAAAGACTTTTATGCACTGATACAGCGATGGGTTATGTGTATGTAAGTTTTAGGAAATTATGTTTAGACACCATACCAAAGACTTTTATGCACTGATACAGCGATGGGTTATGTGTATGTAAGTTTTAGGAAATTATGTTTAGACACCATACCAAAGACTTTTATGCACTGATACAGCGATGGGTTATGTGTATGTAAGTTTTAGGAAATTATGTTTAGACACCATACCAAAGACTTTTATGCACTGATACAGCGATGGGTTATGTGTATGTAAGTTGGCCGAAATTATGTTAAGACATAAAAGACAACGTAAGTACAATAATACACGTTTTCAAATTCGTATCTCATTAAGTTTAAAAAAGAAAGCCATTTGTGACCTAATTTATTGATTTGCGTTGGAACTTATGAACTTATATGCTTTATATCCAGTGGGTATTCGGAGCAACTTGTTTCTATATAGATGAATACATAAAGCAATATTGGTGTCCCCAGAACACAGGCCAGAAAATTGACCATATATAAATAGATAAGAAGTTCAGATCCTCGTTACAGGATTGACAAATTTGTGTAGGAGCAGACGTGATATGAAACCATCTTCTGATAGCTAAAGTGTAGATTCAAGTGAAATGATATACAAGAGCGGCTGCCGAAGACGGATGTATTGGATCGAAGGGTACTAAGCTTTAAATCGAAAAACTACCCAATAATGGACTGGACCCATGCATACACCGACGGTTCTGTAACAAACACTACACAGAACGGAGGGGCAGGAGCATTCCTGAACCTACCAAATGGCAGAAAAATAACACTGTCATTCGCTACTGGTAAGTACACAAGCAATTTCAGAGCGGAGGCAGAGGCACTGAGGGAGGCAGTGGAAGAAATGGTGACACATAAAGAAAATGAAAGCCATATAGTCCTGCTTACAGATGCTCTGGCCGTAGTCGCAGCGCTAAAAAGCCAGAAAAACACTGAGCTTAATGACTTAAGAGCAGTACTCTGTCAACTATGCCAGCAGTCCGCACCAAAATGGGTAGTGGTACAGTGGGTCCCATCACACTTCAACATCCAAGGCAACGAGGAGGCAGACAGACTGGCAAAAGAAGGAGCAAGACTACCAGAAACAGATACTAGTATGACGTACGAAGAGTCAAAACGGCTTATTAAAGCCAGATACATGACCAAATGGGAAACTGAACATACCAGCTACACCAAAAACGATGCCTATTACCAGTTGAACAGAAGAGAGCAGGTCGTTGTCTTCAGACTTCGCACTGGCCACAATAGACTGAGGTACCACCTATTCAACCAGTTGAAGATAGGTGGTACCGACGAATGCCTGTGTGGTACCGGGAAAATCACCGCTGAGCATCTTCTGCAGAACTGCCCGACATACGAGGATCAGAGAGAGCAGATGTGGCCATCACCAGTGGAACCACAAGACAAGCTCTATGGCAGTCGACAGCCTCAGGATGACCGCCGCTTTTTTCGAAAAAATAATGGTTACTGTCTGACTGCGTACGATGAAGAAGAAGAAGAAGGATCGAAGGGTGCAAATATCGCAGCTAAACTGCAAACTAGCGACACAACGCATTTCGTTCTCTGGACTACATTCTGCTACTTGAAAACCCCTGTTCAGGATTTGGTGGCGGGAGATTGAGAACGAACACAGAAGAAGAAGAAGATACAGGAGCAACATTTAATCATTGACAACAGTTAATTTTTTGATTCTTCAGGAACAAGGACATAAAAGAACCACAAATGCGATATTTTTTATGTTGACCAGACTGCTGAAAAACAGCCTAAATATTTATTCTACTGATCCCTTTGCGAGCAACCTAGCAGCAGCCCTAATACGCTTTTACACGTATGTCGATTGACGACGTTTTTCTCCCGCTGGGGTGACAATCTCATGGTTAAAACAAAGGGCTCCAGGAGGTCAACTTTAGCTATTGCTCCATTCTCATGTTGAAACCGAAACGAAAGAATTACAAAGATTTAACAGTTTGGAAGAAACATGATCACCCGCGACAGTCGATATGCAACTATGAAATGCTAACCAGATAATTTTCATTACTGTAAGACGTTTGAAATTACGTTTGTCACAGTTGTTCACCAGATTTGATCTGTCATGGTTAAGGTTCGCTAAATTATCTTCTATCACGTACGAACAGGCTGGAGATTAGTTGAGATAAGTCTTCTTCTTCTTTTTCGTACGCTGTCAAACGTCAACCTGTATTTTTTCGAAGAAAGCAGTGGTCATCTTGAGGCTGTCGAGACTGCCATAGAGCTTGTCTAGTTTTGCCCCTGGTGATGACCACATGTGCTTTCTCTGTTCCTCGTATTTCAGGCAGTTTTGCAGCAGATGTTCAGCGGTCATTTTGCCGATACCACAAGTGCATTTGTCAGTGCCACGTATCTTCAATTTGTTGAATAGGTGGTACCTCAGTCTGTTGTGGCCTGTGCGGAGTCTGAAGACCACGACCTGCTCTCTTCTGTTCAACTGGTAATAGGCATCGTTTTTTGTGTAGCCAGTATGTTCTGTTTCCCATTTGGACATGTATCTTACCCTAATAAGGATTTTGGACTCTTCGTAGGTCACACTAGAATCTGGTTGTGGTAGTCTTGCACCTTCTTTTGCCAGTCCTTCTGCCTCCTCGTTGCCTTGGATGTTACAGTGGGATGGAACCCACTGTACCACTACTCTTTTTGGTGCGGACTGCTGGCATAGTTGACAGAGTACTGCTCTTAAATCATTAAGTTCAGTATTTTTCTGGCTTTTTAGTGCTGTGACTACGGCCAGGGCATTTGTAAACAGGACTATCTGGCTTTCATTGCTTTCGCCTGTCAGCATTGCGTCTACCGCAGCCCCCAGTGCCTCTGCCTCCTCTCTGAAATTGCTTGAGAATTTTCCAATTGCCACTGACAGTGCTATTTTTTGTACCATTTGGTAGGATCAGGAATACCCCTGCCCCTCCGTTCTGTGTTGTGTTTGTTACAGAACCGTCGGTGTATGCATGGGTCCATTCCATGCTTGGGTAGTTTTCCGTTCTGTACCTCAGGGTTATGTCTCTTCTTTCTTTTACAGTCTGGCTGTTCTTGTTTCCTATACCTGGTATATTTTGTTCTACCACATCCGGAATGATATGCTGCTTCCAGGTAGGTTTGTGTACAGTAGGGATGGGTTTTGGTATTGTTACGGTGTTAATAGGAGCTTCGTTCATCTTTGCTTTGGCTATTTCTGCAAAGTTTCTCCACTTTAGTTTCCCATTTCCAAATATATTTAGTCTCTGATGCATTGGATGGTCTGTCAGTCTTCTGAGTTTCTCTGCTTGCTTCTGGGCTCTGCAGTCTTTTCTGTCGGTCATGGATTGCAGATTTGTAATCTTTTCAAGTTCTACAATTGGCGTTGACTTCATGCCTCCTGTTATAACTCTCATGGCTTGGTTTTGAAGGTTGTTAATTTTATCAAAGTTCGCCTTTGCTGCTATTGTCCATGCCGCAATGCCATACTCGAGAACTGGTCTCACTCTTCCAGTGTACAGTTTCTTTAGTATTCTTTCGTCTGCTCTCCAGCTTGTGCCAGCAAGTTTCCTCATGATTGCCATTCTTTGTCTGGCTCTTTTCTGTTTCTCTCGATCTGACGTTTCCATGACATGCGCCGATCAAATGTGACTCCCAAGTAGTTTGGGTTGTCGTTTGGCAGCAGGTATTTGCCGTTAAGACTTATTTTGGTGTTATGTGGTATATTTGAAAGCGAGAATATCGTACATGTTATTTTTTTCTCATTTATTTTGACCAGCCATCAGTTCGCCCACTCCTCCAACGATGTTAGGGCCTGCTGCATCCGATTGCTTGT
The DNA here is from genome assembly GCA_036924085.1 of Ariolimax columbianus. Taxonomy (NCBI): domain Eukaryota; kingdom Metazoa; phylum Mollusca; class Gastropoda; order Stylommatophora; family Arionidae; genus Ariolimax; species Ariolimax columbianus. Next base: position 25,314,675 of record JAVGWX010000014.1, read on the forward strand.
TACGGTGAGATTTTTTTCAGTGGTCCACATAGCCAGATCGTCTGCAAACATGGAGCTGTGGACTCTTCTTGGTATATTCTTTGTGATGTTATTTATATACACAAGGAAAAGTGTGGGTGACAGTACCCCCCCCCCTCCCCCTCCCGGGGTTCTCCTCGCTCCAGTGTCACCTTTTTGCTCATCTGCCCTTGTACTTGAACTCTGGCTGTTCTGTTTTCGAGGTAGTGGCTGATCCATCTGTACATATTTCCACATACTTCACTTCTTCGGAGCTTGACTTTAAGTCCCTTTTTCCACACCTTGTCAAATGCCTTCTCTAGATCCAGCCAAACCGCTATTGTATGCTCTTTCTCTTGGTAAGCATCCTCTATTTCCTGTGCTATGAGAGTGATCTGGTCCTCAGTGGATCTGTGTTGTCTAAATCCTGCTTGCTGTGGAATTAGTATGTGTTTTCTTCCAGGTGCCACATCAGTCTGGTGTTTATCATACGCTCCCCCAGTTTTCCTACACAGCTCAGTAGACTGATGGGCCTGTATCCATTTGGATCTGTTCTCTCTTTTTCTTTCTTTGGTATTGGTATAAGTACAGCATCTTTCCATGCCTGCGGTACAATTCCCCTTTTCCAGCTTTGGTTCAGGACTGATAATAACTTGATCTTTGCTGTTTGGCCCAACCCCATCAGCATTTCGTTTGTTACCCCATCTTTTCCGGGCGATTTCTTTTTCTTTAAAGTTCTCATGGCCCATCCATTTCCTTCATTGTTAGTTTTGCCATCATGTGCTCCTCTGGTGCCATATTGATTTTGTCGTGGCTCTTTTGTTCTTCACTAATGTCTGTATGCCTGTCTTTAGGGACATCAATGTGGTTTGCTCTGGCATAATGTTCTATAAAGGCGTTTTCTGCTTTTTTTCCCAGTAAGCATGTTGTCGCCCTGCCTGATGGTAATTTGTTTATTTGATTGTGTTTCGTCATTGATAGCTCTGACTAAATTCCATAGTTTGTTCCCTTCTTTATCTAAATTGAGGCTTTCTGTTTTGTTTTTCCAGCTGTCGTCTCTTGTTATTTGGTTTAGTGTTCTTTTGTATTTCGCCGTGATGGCCTTGAGGGCGATGTTTGCCTCCATAGATTGTTCTCTCTCTTGTTCCATGTTCCTAGCATTTGAGACTTCACCCTCCGCTTTCTGCAGCTCATCATTCCAATATAGCTTGTAGTTTTTCCTTGCCCCTGTTGGGATAGTTTCGGTGGCTGCTTGCAGTATTGCTTTGCTTAGGCTTTCCACCATAGATTTCATATTGTTATTTCGTGTGTTGATGGTTTCACACAATCCATCTGTCAGCATTGCAAATCTGTCCCAGTCGGCTCGTTTATAGATCCAACGTGGGAGCGATTTTATTTCCAATGGGCCTACTTCCATATCAATTTCTAGCCTAATTTACCTGTGGTCTCTGGAAAGATGGACTTAGAGTCAAGCAAATAAGAAATGATGTTTGTGGGAAAATGTACAGGTGGATCAACCACTACCTCAAAAACAGAACGGCCTGAGTCCAAGTACGAGGGCAGATGAGCAAAAAGGTGACACTTGAGCAGGGAGTACCCCAAGGGGGAGTACTGTCACCCACACTCTTCCTGGTGTATATAAATGACATTATAGAGAATATACCAAGAAGAGTTCATAGCTCAATGTTTGCAGACGATCTGGCTATGTGGACCTCTGAAAAGAATCTCACCATAGCAAGAAATCAGATGCAGCAGGCCCTAACATCGCTGGAAGAGTGGGCGAACTCATGGCTGGTCAAAATAAACGAGGACAAAACCACATGTACAATATTCTCGCTATAAATCACACCCCAAAACACCAAATTAAGTCTAAACGGCAAATACCTTCAGCCAAACGACAACCCAAACTATCTGGGAGTCACATTTGATCGGCGCATGACATGGAAAAGTCAGATCGAGAGAAACCGAATGAGAGCCAGAGAAAGAATGGAAATCATGAGGAAACTTGCTGGCACAAGCTGGGGAGCAGACGAAAGCATACTAAAGAAACTGTACACTGGAAGAGTGAGACTAGTTCTCGAGTATGGCATTGCGGCATGGACAATAGCAGCAAAGGCGAACTTCGAAAAAGTTAGCAAACTCCAAAACCAAGCTATGAGAGTTATAACAGGAGGCATGAAGTCAATGCCAATTGTAGAACTTGAACAGATTACAAAACTGCAATCCATGGCCGACAGAAGAGACTGCAGAGCCAAGCTGCAATCAGAGAAACTCAGAAGACTGATTGACCACCCAATGCACCAGAGACTAAACAATTTCGGAAATGAGAAGCTAAAGCGAAGAAAATTTGCAGAAATAGCCAAAGCAAAGATGCACGAAGACCCTATGAACGCACTAACCACATTAAAGCCCATCCCTACTGTACGAAAACCTACCTGAAGGCTGCATATATTTCCAGAGGTGGTAGAAAATATACCAGGCATTAGAAACAAAAACTGCCAGTCTGAAAAAGAAAGAAGACATACTACCATGAGTTTTATTACGGAAAACTACCCAAGCATGGACTGGACCCATGCATACACCGACGGTTCCGTAACAAATACAACACAGAACGGAGGGGCAGGAGCATTCCTGAGCCTACCAAATGGCAGAAAAATAACACTGTCATTCGCTACTGGAAAATACACAAGCAATTTCAGAGCGGGGGCAGAGGCACTGAGGGCGGCAGTGGAAGAAATGGTGACAGGTAAAAGGAATGAAAGCCACGTAGTCCTGCTTGCAGATGCCTTGGCCGTAGTCACAGCACTGAAAAGCCAGAAAAATACTGAACTTAATGAATTAAGAGCAGTACTCTGTCAACTATGCCAGCAGGCCGCACCAAAAAGAGTAGTGGTTCAGTGGGTTCCATCTCACTGCAACATCCAAGGCAACGAGGAGGCAGACAAACTGGCAAAAGAAGGTGCAAAACTACCACAACCTGATACTAGTATGACATACGAAGAGTCAAAACGGCTTATTAGAGCTAGATACATGACCAAATGGGAAACAGAACATACTTGCTACACCAAAAACGATGCATATTACCAGTTGAACAGAAAAGAGCAGGTCGTGGTCTTCAGACTTCGCACTGGCCACAATAGACTCAGGTACCACCTATTCAACAAATTGAAAATAGGTGGCACCGACGAATGCCCGTGTGGTACCGGCAAAATGACCGCTGAGCATTTGCCGCAAAGCTGCCCGACATACGAGGATCAGAGAGAGCAGATGTGGTTATCACCAGTGGCAACACTAGATAAGCTCAATGGCAGTGTCGACAACCTCAGAATGACGGCTGCTTTTTTCGAAAAAATAATGGTTACTGTCTGACTGCGTACGAAGAAGAAGAATAAGAAGAAGAAGAAGCAGACCTGTGGTCGCTACCTGCCAATTGGTTTAGCACTTGGCGGTCTATTTTGTGGTGAATATCCTCCGTGGAAAAGGCCAAGTCTGGAGTGGAGGTGGTATGCCATGTTCTAGAATAGAAGCTAAAGCTGTCCTCCGGCCTATTGATAAGATAGAGATTTGTGTCTATCTCTCAGTCGTCCACTTCATCACCTCTGTTGTCTGTGTCCGAATATCCCCATCGTTCCGAGTGGCTGTTGAAGTCTCCAACCACTAGGTAACTGGAGTTCTTGATTTCCATACTCGAGGGCGACATGACTTTGTTGGGTGGGCCGTACATGTTGAAGATGCGGATCTTCGTTTCTTGTGTCATTATGTCGACTCCTACAATTTCTGCTTGTCCGGAGTGATTGACAGCTACCGCGCTACTCAGTATGCAGTTACGTGTCAGTATCAGAACCCCTGCTTTGTGACTTACTCTATCAAGACGGAAGGTCTGGTATCCTCTGATTGAGAATCTGTTGTTGTTGTTGAGGTGCGTTTCTTGGATACATGCCACGTCAATCTTACCTTCATGCAGGTGATGTGTTCGGGAAATCTTTTTGTTAATGACTCCCTCCGCATTCAACTGTAATATTCTGAGGGTCTTGGGTTTTTGGTCAATAGTTTTTGCCCCATCACCTTGGGTGGGTGATTACCAGTAGCATTGGGTGGGCCCCTTCGAGGCGTGGGGCCCGGCACTCTCGCTGCCTAGCGGGACTCCACAGGATGAGCATCCTACTTTTTTCTGTTCGGTTGTGACGTTATCATACAGCGATATACGTTGCACTGTTTCGTTAAGCCTGTGGCCCAGTGCATTTGATTTCAACAGGCGTTTCTGTAGCGATGCCGTCCTTAGCCTTTGGATGTCCCCAGCCTATCTGCAAGGCAGCAGTTGTTTGTGGTCAGAGTTGTCTCTCTTTGGGAAGTTGTCTTGCAGGACTATCGAGTCTTCACCACTCGTGTCTAAAGGGTGAGGTAATGATATGATATGATGGACTGTATGTATTCATTTTTCAAGTTTCCCGGAAGAGAGGCAGTCCAGTGTGTCTGTGTCCCAGGATCGTCACGTCCTGCCAGAAACGTAGCATATGCATGTGAGTGGGGTATCCCATTGCTCTTTTTATTTTTTCGGCCCCTTTGCAGTGATGGTACGCCTAGCATTTCCCGCCACCTGGGAGGTTGTCACAATAGGGCAGAGGTACAATTTCCGCTGGCCTGCATCTCTTCTGCGTCCACTGGGATGACTGATAGCAGATAGAGGTAAAGAACAAGACAGGAGTGCATTTAAGCAGGGGACAAGCCTGGTCATGGCACGGAGATGTTGTTCGCCTGGTGTGCGGACATATCTCATGATCAAGGGCTGAGTCTCAACAGTTCGCAGTGAGGGGGCTGCTCTACTCCTTACAACACCCCGACCGAGAACTAAGTCTTCTACTAATGGTTTCACACCTCAACGTCGTATGGGCTGAATATCGAGCAGCTCCCCGCCCGCTTCGATTTGCGGGACGGCAGAGACCTCTTTCTGCTACTCGAACGGGTCGGACAGAGATGCGAGCCCCAGGTCCCAACCATGTCGTTGCCTCCCGTCGCAGTTCTGCTGAGATTCAGGGCCGGATTCCGGCTTAGAAGCGTTTTGCCGTAATCCCGCAGATGGTAGCCTCGCACCATTGGCTTATCAGCCAAGCATGTGGACCAAGTGTCTGAGACCCGCGATTCCTCTCGGATTGAGGAGGATTACCGTAGCAACGCCATGTCATTAGTAGGGTAAAACTGACATATTCTCCTAGGGTCAAATTCCAGCACACGTTCCATATTAGACCCAACGAAAGTGCTCTCGGCCTGTCATTCATTACTGTGTTGGCGTGTTGAGTCAAATTAAGCCGCAGGCTCTACTCCTGGTGGTGCCCTTCCGTCAATTCCTTTAATTTTCAGCTTTGCAACCATACTTCCCCCGGAACCCAAACACTTTGATTTCCCGGAAGCTGCCCGCAGAGTCATCGAAGCAACTCCTGCGGATCACTAGTCGGCATCGTTTATGGTCAGAACTACGACGGTATCTGACCGTCTTCGCGCCTCTGACTTTCGTTCTTGATTAATGAAAACATTCTTTACAAATGCTTTCGCAGTAGCTCGTCTTACGGCGATCCAAGAATTTCACCTCTAAGGCAGCAATACGAATGCCCCCGTTTGTCCCTGTTAATCATTACCTCCAGTTCCGAAAACCAACAAAATAGAACCGAGGTCCTATTCCATTATTCCATGCACCATTATTCAAGCAGCCGAGGCCTGCTTTGAACACTCTAATTTTTTCAAAGTAAACGCGTCGGTCACCCGGGGCGCTCAGCGAAGAGCCCCCGCGTGTGAGAGAGCCGGCAGACGGTAGGGCAGGAGACAACGGGCAGTGAACCGGCGCAAACCGGACCGCCCGCCTGCGCCTGAGATCCAACTACCAGCTTTTTAACTGCAACAATTTTAATATACGCTTTTGGAGCTGGAATTACCGCGGCTGCTGGCACCAAACTTGCCCTCCAATAGATCCTCGAAAGAGTCCCGTATTGTTATTTCTCGTCACTATCTCCCCGTGCCGAGAGTGGATAAGTGAAACTTTTGTTTTTGTTTTCAAATAATCACATCCATTTCCCACACAACTTTGTGGCCTTTCTCAGGAATCTCTTGTGAACAAACAGATTGTGTCTCAAATAACTACATATATTTTTTTCATAAACCATTTAGTCTGTCTAAATATTCTCTCAACATATAGCTTATCCCTCAATTGGGCTAAGGAATGTCATGTCATCAACCTCTTCTGTTCATTTAGTAGACAGACAGAGGCAATATGTTCCTCAATTTAATGCAAGTGCCGTCTCCGGAGGGAAGGTTGGATACAATGGACCTCTAATATATTCTATCTCTTTTGTCTTGACGGTACACACTGCCAGATTGGCATAAGTCTGTCTTTTAATATTTCTCTCCCACTTTTAGTATTACCAGACTCTTGTCTGCCTACCTCCAACCTTCAACATGTTCTACTGTTTGCTGGTTCCCATCACAAGGGAACACGTCTGTGTGTCTGACTTGAAATTGTCTCCGTCAGCAGTGGCCGGTTTGTAGTGTGAATATAGCCATTTGGTCTTTCATTGGTAAACAGTACGATGCTTCTGTTATTCTAATAGCATAAATGCTTCTAGTTCCCCATATTTTTCCTTGATTTATTTTTGTTGCGATTTTGATAACTAGTTTGGTGTTTCGGCTTATTGTTTGATAAGATATATAAACTTCTTGCGTCTTGAACTACTGCCAAGTCTTGTAGAATTTCTGTTTAGTCTTAATTTATTCTTTTAATTCAGCATGCCATTGCGCTGTTTGTTTATTGTCTCTGCTTCGTCCTAAAATGTTTGACCCACATGTCACACAGAGTATAACTGTCAAGGATGTTTTAAGGAAGTACCCTTTACTGTTTATGTTTGCAGTTTCTCTACTTATTCTGCAGTCATGTCATGGCATACTTCATTCGTAATAAATTAATCCCTTAATCGTTTTAGATTTTGGGATGAAAATTGATATTTCTCTCCAACGAATTTTACTGAATGATGTTTTGAACGAGATCACCTCTTAATTATGGGCAGTACCAATAAAAATGATCGGGGTTACTCTGAAGCCTGTCACAGTATTTCTTTGTATATGTTTATTTACTATTCAATCAATTTAAGATGCCACATCTTGGTTATTCCATCTGGACCATGATTTGATATAACTTTTTCGGTTTTAATAGAAGGTCTTCATAATCACTAGGCCATTTTCAGTACACACATTTATATTTCTTACTCATTGTCGTTCCACTCTTGGTTGTGTTACCGAACAGACCTAAGCAGGGCTCGTCAAGTCTTCTTCTCCTAAGCAAGCCGCTCCATTCCAGTCCACGTATTCGCTTTTTCCCTTATGTTTACCTCGAACTTTATTCCCCATGTGTGTTTTTTCATGCCCTGTGTTTTCAAGATCAATGCTATCAGCTGCATTTGTTAAAGTGTGTCCTATCATCCAACGCCACTGCATTCTCATTACGTCAAGTTTCACTTAGGCGAGCGTATTTGTCTGGTTGCTTAACAACAGTTCCACATTAGTGATCTTATCATACCATTTAAATCTCTCTATACTGCGTTGACATTTATGAAAATCTCAACCATTGCTATTTTTATTTGTTGTTATTCTCATATTTCCCAGCCTTACAATAGAACATACTTTATATTTAAGTTAACGATTTTTATTTTTGCGTTGAACTGAACTTCTGTAAATTTGCATACGTTTCTCAGTGCACCGGAAGCTCTTCTCCTCTTTTGTATTAGTATTTTGAATTCGTTATCTGTACCTCCTACTTACTACCAAGAAATCTGAATGATCCCACACCGTCTAGGGGTGTTTCTCTCAACTCTACCTGTTGGTTTATACTTGAATCATTATTTAATATGTGTTGATATTGACCACTTGTTCAATATTTTAACGTTCATGGAGCTGTGTATATCATAGATTTGATATTGAGGGTTCTCTGAAACCTGACCAAACAATTTCAAGTGTTTTTCTCGTTATCGACGCTCCAGTCAACCAAGCTGTAAATAGTGCCTTGCTTTAGGGGAAGAAAAGCAGCGGAGCAGAAAACTAGCCACACAACCTCATAAACAAGCTATGGAGCATAATACAGTGAAGTCTATAACATTTCATCCTCAACAGCATTCTCTGCTGTGAGACTACCTTCCCTTTCTTTCCATTCCCTTCCCTTTCCTACCTTACCTTACCTTGCCTTACCTTGCAAAATAAGAATTAGATAATACAAACCTACCTCGGCGCCCCTGGGGGCCCTCATACACTTTCATTGGGAGAAGTGACGACAACGGCAGCACCAACTCCGTAGCTCTTCCTGTGGCTCAACACTTTCTCCTGATTTTGTCAGGTACTCATTTACAGATGGGTCGACTGAGAGAAGTGGCCATACTATGAAAAAGCCACGACAAGTCGGGTCACAGATAAACCAAGAGCGACGTGATTTGGATCGGGTACGTTGTGTTAGCCGTTAAAAACCCCTAGGTCACACCTACTATTTAAAGAAACTATTCAACAGTATGTGAGTTACTGCAGTAAAAGTAAATGTGAGTTACTGCAGTAAAAGTAAATGTGAGTTACTGCAGTAAAAGTAAATGTGTGTTACTGCAGTAAACGTAAATGTGAGTTACTGCAGTAGAGTTAAATGTCAGCTACTGCAGTAGATGTAGACACGGATTACTGCAGTAAAAGTAAATGTGAGTTACTGCAGTAAAAGTAAATGTGAGTTACTAGAGTAAACGTAAATGTGATTACTGTAGTAAATGTAAATGTGAGCTCCTGCAGTAAAGGTAAATGTGATTACTGCAGTAAAAGTAAATTTGAGTTACAGCAGTAAAAGTAAATGTGAGTTACTGCAGTAATAGTATGTGTGAGTTACGGCAGTAAAAGTAAATGTGAGTTCCTGCAGTAAAAATAAATGTGAGTTACTGCAGTAAAAGTAAATGTGAGTTACTGCAGTAAAAGTAAATTTGATTACTGCAGTAAAAGTAAATTTGAGTTACTGCAGTAAAAGTAAATGTGATTACTGTAGTAAAAGTAAATGACAGTTACTGCAGTAAATGTAGACATGAGTTACTGAAGTAAAAGTAAACATGTGTCCCTGCAGTAAAAGTAAATGTGATTACTGCAGTAAAAGTAAATGAGAGTTACTGGAGAAGAAGAAAATGGTAGTTACTGCAGTAAATGTAAACATGAGTTACTGCAGTAAATGTAAATATGAGAGATTGCAGTAAATGTAAACGCTAGTTTTTGCAGTAAACGTAAATACCTAAATACCTCTGCAGTAGACCTGAGAAGACTCCCCAACTGTTGAGCATTATATACTTACTTTTCACTGTCGTGTTTGTTCAGCCAGTCTTGTAAAAATTTGTGTTCCGCGTCCGTGTTAACGCTGACTAGAGATGAGAAACTTTGAAGGCAAAAGATGGACGCTTCCTGATACGTCTTGTCTGAGGTGGCAATAAAGTTGTAGCAGCTACCACTGTTAGCGATCCATGGACTAGGGCAATCTGGATGATGAAAGATTAGAACGACTAAACTGTACTTGTAAAAGGCGACAAATGATAGTTGTGCATGGAGCTAGTAACCTCGCCAAACAATTGCTTCATAACCCAAAGAGTAATAAGGGTAAGGTGAAATATAATATTCAAGAACCCACATCATATCATAGTTAGATGAAGCATTCTAATCAAGACTCCACCTCATATCAGGGTCAGGTAAAGCAAACTAATCAAGACTCCGCCTGACATCAGGGTCAGATGAAGCATACTAATTAAGACCCCGCCTGACATCAGGGTCAGGTGAAGAATTCTAATCTAGACTCGGTCTCACATCAGGGTCAAGTGAAGCATACTAATCTAGACTCGGTCTTACATCAGGGCCAGGTGAAGCATACTAATCTAGACTCGGTCTCACATCAGGATCAGGTGAAGCATACTAATCAAGACCCCCACCTCACATCAGGGTCAGGTGAAGCATACTAATCAAGACCCCCACCTCACACCAGGGTCAGGTGAAGCATTCTAATCTAGACTCGGTCTCACATCATGGTCAGGTGAAGCATACTAATCTAGACTCGGTCTTACATCAGGGCCAGGTGAAGCATACTAATCTAGACTCGGTCTCACATCAGGGTCAGGTGAAGCATACTAATCAAGACCCCCACCTCACATCAGGGTCAGGTGAAGCATACTAATCAAGACCCCCACCTCACATCAGGGTCAGGTGAAGCATACTAATCAAGACCCCCCACCTCACACCAGGATCAGGTGAAGCATACTAATCAAGACCCCGCCTGACATCAGGGTCCGGTGAAGCATACTAATCAAGACCCCGCCTGACATCAGGGTCAGGTGAAGCATTATAATCTAGACTCGGTCTCACATCATTGTCAGGTGAAGCATACTAATCTAGACTCGGTCTTACATCAGGGTCAGGTGAAGCATACTAATCTAGACTCGGTCTCACATCAGGGTCAGGTGAAGCATACTAATCTAGACTCGGTCTTACATCAGGGTCAGGTGAAGCATACTAATCTAGACTCGGTCTCACATCAGGGTCAGGTGAAGCATACTAATCAAGACCCCCACCTCACATCAGGGTCAGGTGAAGCATACTAATCAAGACCCGGTCTCACATCAGGGTCAGGTGAAGCATACTAATCTAGACCCGGTCTCACATCAGGGTCAGGTGAAGCATACTAATCAAGACCCCGCTTTAAATAAGGGGTAGTTGAAACACGCTGGTCTAGACCTGGTCTCACATCAGGCTCAGGTAAAAAATATTGATCAAGATCCAGACCACCTCGCATCAGTTTCACGTGAAACATACTAATCAAAACCCGATCTCACGTCAGGGTAAGGTGAAACATACAAATCAAGAACTCAACGCACACCAGGGTTAGGTGAAACATATGATCAAGAACAAGTCACCCTCACATTAGGATTAGGTGGAACATACTAAACAAGACCCTGTCTCACATCAGGATCGGATGAAACGTACTGATCAAGACTCTACCTTACAACAGGGGCAGGTGAAACGTACAGATCAATACCTGGTCTTACATCAGGATCAGGTGAAAAGTACTGATCAAGACTCTACATCACATCAGGATCAGGTGAATAGTACTGATCAAGGCTCTACCTTATATCAGTGGCAGGTGAAACGTACCGATCTTCTTCTTCTTCTTCTTCTTCTTCTTCTTCTGCGTACGCAGTCAGACAGTAACCATTATTTTTTCGAAAAAAGCGGCGGTCATCCTGAGGCTGTCGCCACTACCATAGAGCTTGTCTTGCAGTTCCACTGGTAATGGCCACATCTGCTCTCTCTGATCCTCGTATGTCGGGCAGTTCTGCAGCAGATGTTCAGCGGTCATTTTACCAGTACCGCACGGGCATTCGTCGGTACACCCTATCTTCAATTTGTTGAATAGGTGGTACCTCAGTCTGTTGTGGCCAGTGCGAAGTCTGAAGACAACGACCTGCTCTCTTCGGTTCAACTGGTAATAGGCATCGTTTTTGGTGTAACCAGTATGTTCGGTTTCCCATTTGGTCATGTATCTGGCTTTGATAAGCCGTTTTGACTCTTCGTACGTCATACTGGTATCTGTTTGTGGTAGTCTTGCACCTTCTTTTGCCAGTCTGTCTGCCTCCTCGTTGCCTTGGATGTTGCAGTGTGACGGAACCCACTGTACCACTACCCTTTTTGGTGCGGACTGCTGGCACAGTTTGCATAGTGCTGCTCTTAAGTCATTAAGCTCAGTGTTTTTCTGGCTTTTTAGCGCTGTGACTACGGCGAGAGCATCTGTCAGCAGGACTATATGGCTCTCATTTTCACTGTGTGTCACCATTTCTTCCACTGCCGCCCTCAGTGCCTCTGCCTCCGCTCTGAAATTGCTTGTGTACTTACCAGTAGCGAATGACAGTGTTATTTTTCTGCCATTTGGTAGGTTCAGGAATGCTCCTGCCCCTCCGTTCTGTGTAGTTTTTGTTACAGAACCGTCGGTGTATGCATGGGTCCAGTCCATGCTTGGGTAGCTTTTCGTTATGAAGCTTAGGGTATTATCTCTCCTTTCTTTTTCAGTCTGGCAGTTTTTGTTTGCAATACCTGGTATATTTTCTACCACCTCTGGAAATATATCCTGCCTCCAGGTAGGTTTTCGTACAGTAGTGATGGGTTTTGGTGTTGTTAGTGCGTTTATGGGATCTTCGTGCATCTTTGCTTTGGCTATTTCTGCAAAGTTTCTCCGCTTTAGTTTCCCGTTTCCCAAATTGTTTAGTCTTTGTTACATTGGGTGGTCCGTCAGTCTTCGGAGTTTCTCTGACTGCAGCTGGGCTCTGCAGTCTCTTCTATCGGTCATGGATTGCAGTTTTGTAATCTTTTCAAGTTCTACAATTGGCGTTGACTTCATGCCACCTGTTATAATTCTCATGGCTTGGTTTTGAAGTTTGTTAACTTTATCGAAGTTCGCCTTCGCTGCTGTTGTCCATGCCGCAATTCCATACTCGAGAACTGGTCTCACTCTTGCTGCGGCTCTACCGGATATGGCTGGGGCGCAAGCCCCAGGTCCCGAGCATGTAGGAGCCTCCCATTGCAGTGGTGCTGAGATTTTGGGCGGGATTGCGGCTTACAAGGGTTCGGCCGTAATCCCCCACATGGTAGCCTCGCGCCATTGGCTTATCAGCCTGGTACGTGAACCAAAGTGTCTGCGGCTCCTCTCGATATGAGCTGGTTTTCCGTAGCAACGCCCTGTCATTAGTAGGGTAAAACTGACCTGTCTTCAGATGGTCTATTTCCAGCACCCGTTCACTATTTGGTCAGACGAATTTATTGAGGGCTTTTGTTTGTCAATGTCCAGGTATTTGAAATCTGCGGTTTCTGCGGGGTTAAACACGATTTCCGTAGCGTTCTTTCATTAGAGTGTTTGAGAGCTGACTTGTCTTGCGTAAACGTACTGATCAATACCTGGTCTTACATCAGGATCAGGTGAAACGTATTGATCAAGGCTCTACCTCACATCAGCGGCAGGTGAAATGTACTGATCAAGACTCTACCTCAAATCATGGGCAGGTGAAACATACTGATCAAATCCCCATTTCACGCCCTCTTTCATGTCATTGTAAGCAAGGCTGTACCACAGCAGTCAGCCCAATAAGGTGAGGATCGACGATGCAATCCCTATAGTAGTGAGCTAACCAAGATCCAAGCATTGCAATACATAAAGAAAGACATCGGTTCACTTGTTCAAGCATTCCTCAGGATTTATAAAGAGTCACTGTAACCCGCTACCATAAAAATGTACTCAAGCGTTAATTCAACTCAGCACGTGCAGCTTCCAACAACAACATCATCATCAACAACAACAACAACAACAACCATAACAACAACAACTACCACATACTTCATCACATCAAGAGCACATCAAATATGTTGGCATTAAAATGGAACATGATAAAGGTAATCTCATAGCAAACACTGTTGTTGATGATGAAGTGTTACAGATTTCACTGGATTACGTCGCTGCCTTTGGTTCCCTAAGCCAAGTGCCTATATAGGGCTTGGTTGACTTCAGCGTACCATTAACGATATTCGTACGTGGCCACTTTGAAGCGAAACAATAACGCATTACCTTTTCTCTAATCTTTGGCCCGGGCTTTTTGGAATATTCATCAACAATGACTGCCTTATGCTTTCTAAGGAGGACAAGGAAGGATAAAGAGAAAGCGTGTACTATCATTGACTCTTTCTGTCTCTTCAGACGATAGTAATTGTGCTTTATTAAAAAAATGGATGTAACTACAGTCCATGACGATAACGAATGTGACTCGTAAGACCAATCCGAGCAGAGAACCGTCTTCGACAGTGTGTGCAATGAAAGTCAGGACCGTTTGCAGCCTAGGATGGTGTGGCGTGTCTTCTCAAATGCTGTCTTTAGCTTATCAGCAATCATTATCTCCTTTGTCTGTATTCCATGCTTAATCATGTCCCTTCATTTAACACGATCCACGGCGTCATCTTCCCATGATGCCAAATCGATTCCCGCATCAGTCATATCCATTCATATAGCTTGTGCTATAGATAATCAAGACATCAATCAATCAATCATTCTATAACTTAATAAAAAACAGACTTATTCGCCATTTGCCAAAGCGTCATTCCAACACTCCATTTAGCTTACTAAAATGGCTCTTAAGATATTCTTATTCCAGCCATTTGCCGAAGCATTGGTCCAACCCTTCATTTGGCTTACTTAACCAGTTCTCACCATATCCTGGTTCCGGTTGTTTGCAGTGCGGTTTCATAATAACGGTTTCTATATCGTTTTTGAGCCACCTTTTACGACATGCAGAGAAGAAAACGGTTGTCTAATCTCTTTTAATAAAGGAACCACTGGGCTGACTGCACGTGAAGAGAGCGGTTACAAAAAGTAGTTACTGCTGTTGTAGGTCAGTGGTTTTCAAAGCGGGCGGCGGGATTGCGTAGCATGGTATTCAAAGAAAAGGGAACCGAAACATTGCGCTCGAGATGGTCTTTTCCGAGCATATTGTTTGCTTATTTACGACTGACCAGCGAAATACTTTCATTGGTCCAACATTCTGCCTCACTTCCCGAGTCCACGTTTTTTGTATCCTCTTATCTCGAGTCCACGTTGTTTGAGTTCTCTTCAGTCCCGAGGGCACGTTGTTTGTATTCTCTTGTCCCGAGTCCACGTTGTTTGTATCCTCTTGTCCCGAGTCCACGTTGTTTGTATTCTCTTGTCCCGAGGCCACGTTGTTTGTATCCTCTTGTCCCGAGTTCACGTTGTTTGTATATTGTTGTCCAGAGTCTATGTTGTTTGTATCCCCTTGTTCTGATTCCACGTTGTTTTATATACTCTTGTCCAGTGTCTACGTTGTTTGTATCTTCTTGTTCCGAGTTCACGTTATGTGTACCCTCTTGTCCCGCGACCACGTTGTTTGTATCCTCTTGTCCCAAGTCCACGCTGTTTGTACCCTCTACAGTCCCGATTCCACGTCATGTGCCCTTACCCTCCCTTTTCGGAGTCTCGCCGCACGCTCCGCTCCCTTCATGGGGTCTCTCCACCAGAGCTGGTCAGACCAGGGTTGCCATATTGGCTACTTAGTTGACAAATTCTTTAAATTTTGCAACTTTTCAACTCATTTATTATCCCTTTCTTATTTGGCAACTTGTATATTTTTGAGCAACTTTTATAAAACAAATGGTACCATTTTTGGCAGCGTTTAAAAAAAGCCAACATGTTCCTGTTTAAATGCTCTTTACTTGTGTTGTTTTGTGCGAAAAAGTCATGACATATTGTATCTCTATTTAATTCACAATTGTCTATCTGTGAAAAAAGAAATCAGAATAAGAATAGGCATGGCCAATATGGTATTCGACAACATGCGACACGTACTGACATGCAAACCGATAAATCAGAATTTGAAAATGAAAATTGTCAGGTCTTATGTATACTCGTCACTACTTTATGGCGCAGAAACATGGGCAGAGATTAATAAGTTGGAAAACAGTATTGAAGACTTGGAAAAGTGGGTATATAGAAGATTGGGTTTTGGTAAAATAAGAAAACAAATGTGGAGGTATTGAAAAAGTTGGGGGTGAAAAGCGAATTATTGACCGAAATCTGGGTTAGACAGTTACGTTATTTTGGTATATTACAAGACATACCTCCTTGTTGAAGACCATACTAGAGGGTAGGCTGGAAGGCAGTCGTTCAAGTGGCAGACAACGTTTTATGTAGATCGATAACATGAGGAGATGGAATGCAAATGGACTCTCAGATTGCACCATTACAGGGGTCGATGTAACCAAGAGCTTAAGGCACTCGCCTCTCACAGTGATGCACGAAAACTGTGGGCGATCGAATTCCGCAAGTTTCAAGCGAATCCTGGTCTCACGAGAGGTAAGAACATAGTGCCTGGATCTCGAGTTACCTCCAGTCGTCTCGACCAATAGTCTTGCCACTGATCCAAGGTAGCTCAGGATAAGAGTTAGATTGATGACCAGCGCATTATCTTCCTCAGTATAATCCAAATACAGCGCACATCAAATTATTAAGATAAAACCGTCTGATGCTGTGGCCATCATCGCTTTACGATGTGCAATAACTAATTACCGCAAGAGTACACTGGATATCCTTTGCAACCGACTTTCGATGGCGGGATATCACTTGAACCATGCTTGAACTGAACTGAACTATCTGTATTTACTACGTTAGTAGGAGTGATTTGATTGGCTGATTTAATCACGTTGTTGTAGTATGATTATGAATTACGCTGGAAAGGTTCAACGTTCTTTTCCAGGACAAATCGCAATTTTACGTTTTCTTTTCATTACTTGTTTAAAATATTATCAATACATTTCATTTAATTATGAATTAATTTTTTAATAACATCGGCGGACAATAAGAAAATAATTAGTTGAGACCAATAAGAAGCAGTGGTTTGTTTATGTATTGGCTGTAGACCACGATTAAGCGAGTTATTTTTTTATGATCAATAAAACAGATAATTTTTGTGAACGCATTTATTTTGAAATTATTCCAATAATATTTGCTGATTACATTCTTTATTTCTAAATATAAATGCAGAATTAAAAAAAAATATAAAACTAAATAAAAAATATCAATGAGAATATCTGAAATAGGGATTTAAACATGCACATTGCCGAAGACGGATGTGTCTGACCGGAAGGTGTAAATATTGCAGTCAAGCTGTAAACTAGTGACAACGCATTCGGTTCTCCGAACTACATCCTGCTACTTGCAAAGCTTGTTCAGGGCTTGGTAGTGGGAGATTGCGAATAAACGTAGAAGAATAAGAATAAGAAGAAGAAGAAGAAGAAGAAGAAGAAGAAGAAGAAGAAGAAGAAGACCTGCAACAACATGCTGGTAACTGCCAACATGTCTGTTATATGAAAAAAGTATTTTCTAATGAGACAAAGAAGCTATTTAGACTAAATGAACATTTAATGAATGCACATCCTAAGAAGACAGAGAAAAACATCTTTTCAATCACTTGGTGACATCACAAGCCAACAACACGGTTAAGCATAATTTGCAATGCTGCAAATCAAATAAACTTATGGCTTGCTTGCTATTATATGCCATTTTATTATTGATTGTTAAGTCTGGAGCGACGAACACAATTAGTGAAGAATTTCAGTAATTAGTGAGGCTCTGTGTACTTTTTTATGATCATGAAATAATTAAGTCGATCGCTCTCAGCAACAATTGAGTGCAAACACGATCCGATCTTATTGCAAAGAATGTGGAAGAGGGAGCAAAATATAGAGAAGATACGTTGCATTACAGCTAGGTTGGTCGACTTGGCCAGGCAATGAACCTTTGCTTCTTCTTCTCGCTGATGAGCCATTAATAAATAGGAGAGTTTGGCTCAAGAGACGATATTAGCAAAATAACTAAAAACCGATACTAAAGATGAGGCAATATTTGGTTCTGTTAAGAAGATTATCAAAGAAACCAAATTCCGCTTATCAGAATACTTGCTTGTGCAAGTGTGGAGCACCATCAATGACTGGTCGCTACAGCTAAACAAATCAGTGCCAAATTTCTTTACCATTCTGTTTTGTGTCATTCATCAACAATATCTGCAATTTCTGCAGTGAATAAAATTAAAGACCGTGCTTCAAATAATCGAATATTTCAGCATACTCCGTGATGTGGATAATGGAAGAACTTGAACTTTTGAAGCTTCATATAAGTTCGTTGGCTATCAGACGGAAACCCTTATTCAACTTTGCTTTCGTTGTTTTGGAATTTTGTAAAAGCAAAAATGCTTTGCTAATTAATGAACTCAAATACATCAGGAATACCATTGATTATTTGTCTGGACGATTTGCAAAATGCTAAGGATTTAACTTGCAGCTGCAAGAAAATGACATAAATTATATTCAGACTAAATCTGCCTTTTGGGCAAAATTAACTCTACTCAAGCGCAGGATGTCGCAAGCAATACCAATTTCCGAGCTTGTCTAAACTGGAACAGAAAGGTTGGATACAAGATGAGTTGAGAATTTTTAAATAATTTGAGATTTTTGCATGAATATATATCTGAGCGGTTTAATGATCTTCTTGTGATGGATATTCCCGGCATGGGCTATACATCTATTTTCAAACGTCGAAGAAACTGGAATAGTGGAGGAAGAAATAATTGAGATACAAAAGGACATTGAGCTGATACAAAAGTTTAACAAATCGTTCTACGAGATTTGGCTTCATAAGAAAATGTCTGATCGCTATCTTCCGTTATGGAGAGTGATTAAGTAGCTCCTCGATGCACTTCCAGCATCGTATTTGGTGGAAAGTGGTTTTAGCGGCCTACTTCTCTCCAAGCAAAGAACGAACTCCATGTTACTAGACGTGCTGAATTTAGACTCATTAAAAGAGATTTTAAACAAATCATTGAGAAACTGGTATCACTTCATTAAGTCCATCCATTACATTAAGAACTGACAGAATCTATCCATCACATTAAGAACTGACAGAATAATGAGCTGTTATACGTAGTTACAAAATGTGGTATCTAATATTCTTGTTAAATGATTATAAGACTTTGAAAAAGATGATATCTCTCACATTCATCATATTTGATTAAATAAACTAAACAAATGTATTTGGGAATGAATTTGTGAGGCCAAGGGAACTATGACGTGAAAGAGTTTGGTAACCACTGGACATAAATTTGTGAGGCCAAGGGAACTATAATGTGAGAGAGTTTGGGAACCACTGGAGATGAATTTGTGAGGCCAAGGGAACTATAATGTGAGAGAGTTTGGGAACCACTGGACATGAATTTGTGAGGCCAAGGGAACTATAATGTGAGAGAGTTTGGGAACCACTGGACATGAATTTGTGAGGCCAAGGGAACTATAATGTGAGAGAGTTTGGGAACCACCGGACATGAATTTGTGAGGCCAAGGGAACTATAATGTGAGAGAGTTTGGAAACCACTGGACATGAATTTGTGAGACCAAGGGAACTATAATGTGAGAGAGTTTGGGAACCAGTATCTTAAGAACTTAGTAGCACAAGTGATCAGATTGTGTTGAGATTTGATAACCAGTTTCCTTTCTGATTGTCTTATATTAGTATAAGATCAGGACATGACAAATCTCTGGCATTTGATCCCCAAGGCGCCTTGAAGTGCTGATGTGACGCTTAACATTTTAGAACTAGTATTTTGTCAAAGGTGGACCCTGCCAGAGAAATAGAGAAACTTCTTCTTCTTCTTCTTTTGCGTTCGTTCTCAATCTCGCACTACCAAACCCTGAAAGGGCTTAAGTAGCAGAATGTGGTCCAGAAAACGGAATGCGTTGTGTCGCAGTTTACAGCTTGACTGCGATATTTGCACCTTTCAATCCAACACATCCAACTTCAGCAAGCATTTTTTGAGTACCGGGCTAGCATTCCCTCTTCGATCCCTTCTCCTTAGCCAGTCTGCCCTGCTGCAGCCTGTTATCCAGGATTACCACATTCAGGTGTAGAAGGGTCTTGGCAGCTCTGGTTCGCTAGCCCTGACGCTAGCAGTCAGCTATGGGTCGCTGACCACTGCAGCTCATGCGCTGCTCAGCATCTTGATCCAGAATACTAATTTAACTCAACTAGAGAAGAGCAAATCATCATCTTCAGACTGAGAACTGGGCATAACAGACTCAAGGTTCATCTTTACAACAAAATGAGGATTGGGACAGATGACAGGTGTCCATGTGGGGAGCATATTTTGTTCTTATTTCTTTTTCTTTTCTTTTTCTTTTTCTTGATTCTCCTGTTCTTCTTTTTTCTGTATGTTCTAATTGTTCTACTTCTGACTGCTCTTTCTATTATTGTTCTTATTGTTCTACTTCTGACTGCTCTTTCTATTATTGTTCTTATTCTTGTTTTTTTCTTAAATATTATTGATCATTTTCTTCTTTATCTTCTCTTGTTCTAGTTCTATTTGTTTTTTATTCTTGTTCTTCTTTCTCTTATTGTTGTTCTTTTTGTTTAAAAAAATTCTTATTCTTCTAATTGTAATTTTTCAGCATAATACTTGTTTCTGTTCTTCTTATTATTGTTCCCGCTCTTTTTCATCATTATCTTCTTGTTTATCCTCTTGTTCTTGTTAATGTTCCTCTTGTTCTTGCTCTTGTTCTTCTTCCTTACATTCCTATTATTCTTAATCTTTCTTAATGAATTTTTGTGTGTTTTTTCTTCTTCATCACTGTCTCGTTGTTTATTGTTCTTCTTCTTGTTAATTTTTTTAATTGTTTTATACTTCTCAATCGTCCTGTTATTGTTCTTGTTCTGTTCTTGTTTTCCTCCTTCTTGTTCTTCTTCCACATGTTGTTCTTGTTTTTATTGTTGTTCTCTGAGTTTTCTTTTCTTGTTCTGCTTGTTCCTATCCTTCATTCTCTGCTAGTTCTTGTTCTTGTTGTTAATTTTTTAATTTGTCTGCCCTGCTACAGCCTGTTATCCAGGATCACTGTGTGGTGTAGAAGGGCCTTGGCAGCTCTGGTTCGCTGGCCCAGATGCTAGCAGTCAGCTATGGGTCGCTGACCACTGCAGCTCATGCACTGCTCAGTATCTTGATCCCAAAATGGAGAAACGTATTGAGATCTTTGAAATGTCGGTATTCAGAAGACGAACGAGTTTCTTGGAAAGATAAGAACACGAATAGTGAAGTTCTAGAACAGCTAAAGCCGAAACATACACTTCTTAAGGCAATAACAAGCAGAAACATAGAATGTTCTGGTCATGTCAAACGCCATAAAAGTCTGCTGAATGTTATATTAGAGAGAACAGTGGAGGGAAAGAGAGAAGAGGGTCGCAGAGATACAGATGGACAGACAACATCAAGATGTAGTCGGGACACAGTTTGAATGCGTGTACCAGCCTAGCACGAGACAGAGGCAACTGGAGATCCATTATCAACACCCTCAGTTGCGGAGACGGCACTTGATAATGATGATTGTATTTTCTCGCATAATTTACCCAACCGTATATATTTAATTCCTCCCCACCTGTCAGTTTTAAGAGATACAAAATAAAACATTTTCCTGCATAATCTCCATAGTAGATGCTGTCTATTCTTTACCACACACAAACATCTATTTTTCAATTCATCCAATCCCATCCATTCATCCTTTTTCCATCCACTCATCCATTCATCCATCCATCCACAAACCAATCACCTACATATCCATTTATCCATCCCCACGACCGTCTATATTTCGAGCAATCTATAAATCCATACTCAACATATCAACAATCCACCCACCCATTCATCTATCAATTCATCTATCAATCCGTTCGTTCACATATCCTTCCAGCAACTCATCTATTAATCGACATACCTACTCGTCCTTCAATACCCGTATGCATTCCCTCATCCATCCTTCCCCCATCCATCCATTAATCCCACGTCCATCTATCTGCCATGCATCCTTCTTCTTCTTCTTCATCGTACGCTGTTTACAGCGATATTTGCGTTGCACTGTTTTATTTTGTTAAGCCTGTGGCTCAGTGCATCCGATTTCAACAGGCGTTTCTGTAGGGTTGCCCTCCTTAGCCTTTGGCTGTCCCCAGCCTAACTGCAACGCAGCAGTTGTTTTTGGTCAGAGTTGTCTCTCTTAGGAAGTTGTCTTGCAGGACTATCGAGTCTTCCCTACTCGTGTTTATAGGGTTTGGCAATGATATGATGGACTATGTACTAGTTTGTACTATCCCGGAAGAGAGGCAGTCCAGTGTGACTTTGTCCCAGGATCGTCACGTCCTGCCAGAAACGTAGCATAAGCATGTGAGTGAGGTATCTCTTTGCGCCATGCATCCAACTAACCATAAACCATACCTCCCTCCACTTACCATCTCCCCATTGTATCCATTCACCTATCCAACACCAGACACCATTGAACATAAAAGTCACTCACTAACCGTTCACAATCTGTTGAGTCGTCACAGACAACGCCAGTCCTAATAGGACCATCAATCGCAGCATTGTGCGCTCTGTGGTGTATACGACCATTAGTTTCCACCGGAGGCACCATCAAAATAGGGTCCCTGAAAAAAACAAACGGTTTAAAATGTAAAGAAAATTAGTGAGAATCACTGTCAAAATTGTAACAAATAGTTCTACTGTCAGGAATGAAGTGTGAGACACCTATTTTATACGATCTCAGCTTTGTTAGGTTCGTACCTTCTATGTCCGGCAACATCGCAAAGTATTGGTCCAGAAAATAGCTGTCATGGAAGATTTTTATTCTCCACCATGAGATCTTGCATTTTTGGACTGTTATACAGATGTCCGGGGGGCTTGGATGGTTCCACATTCATAAACATCGTCATCCGCATATTATATTTTTTTCAAGTTCGATCTACACCTGGGCAATCCCGTTCTTAATCTCTTTTGGACTCTCCATAAAAGGTATGACAGATTATACCCATCCATATCTCCATCCATATCTCACCAGATCTTTGATGCCATTTTTCGGTGCGGTTTTGATCAGATTTCTGGTCTGTTAACTATACAGTTTCAAGGAATAATTTCCTTGATTTCAGTCGTCCCCTTCTGCAATATATCTAAAAAGGAGGCATCCCTGATCACAGGACTGTTTTTTCCTTTTCACTTCTAACACAATATTATTTAAACGTTTTTCTTTGGTGCTAGCTTAAGGCATCCTGTTACAATGCAAAATGCCTCATTTACTGCCACATGGACGTGTCTCGTGTGATGACTCGTTCTACACTGGCGCGGCGTATGTTAATGCAGAATTGTACAATGCGAAGGCCGTAGCGCGCAACATCGTTCATGATGCTCCACCTAAGGTGTTTGCTAGCTTAAGCTGAAAGTTATTTTTTGCGCTAACGTTTTGTTTCACGGCCTTACAGTTTTCCTAGGCACTTAGTTGTATCGTTATGTTAATTCTCCTGCCAACAAATCAATAATTTCCTTCTCACATCTTTTGTGTTTTAGGTGAAAAGCACATATCTTGTTAGGTTGGTGGGTTGGCCAGTGTCTTATATTTAAGACTTTCCGTTCGAAAGTAAACATTAGTCGCCACTACAACTGGTCCCTTTGAAAATATACCTGTTTTCAAGTGTTTGTAATCATCTTTAAAAGCTCTAGTGAGAAGCATTGTGTTTTAACTGCAACTGGTCCCTGATCAGGAAACATGTATACGAGCTTTTGATAACAATACATAAATAAATCAACCAATCAATCAATCAATCAAACAATTACAAAAATGGAAAAAAAATCTTGTTTAGCTCCTTGGGGAGAATGGGTCTTCAATAAACACATGTCAAGTCTTCGAATGTTAAACTGCCTATGTCTATTGACGGGTTTGTGACATCTACAGGATGAGGTTACCAGGCATTTTCCCATGTCCATTGAAGGCTTTGTGACATCTACAGGATGAGGTTACCAGGCATTTTCCCATGTCTATTGAAGGCTGTGTGACATCTACAGGATGAGGTTACCAGGCATTTTCCCATGTTTATTGAAGGCTGTGTGACATCTACAGGATGAGGTTACCAGGCATTTTCCCATGTCTATTGAAGGCTGTGTGACATCTACAGGATGAGGTTACCAGGCATTTTCCCATGTCCATTGAAGGCTGTGTGACATCTACAGGATGCGGTTACCAGGCATTTCCCCATGTTTCGTAGGTTTCATTGTTAACATTTTGTTGCTGCCATTTCGAGCCCATGTAACACTCGAGATTTCGTTTCTGCTCTGATCAAATTATAATGGTAATGGCCGATGTGTCTGTCCTGACATATGGATGTGAGTCATGGGCAGTGACTACATCCCAAGAAAGGCAACTACAAACTTCAGAAATTAGGTATCTAAGAAAGGCGGTTCAGTTGACGAAAAGGGACAAGATCTGTGACCAGACAATAGGTAGCAATCTCGAAGTTCAACTCCTGCAGACACGAGTGGAGCAGTCCCAACTACAGTGGTTTGGCCATGTCTGTAGAGTGGAAGAGGATCGGATACCAAAGCGGTCATGGGAGACCTCCAGGACGTCCCAAAGCACGTTGGTAAGACAACATACGAAAGTCCCTAAGTGATCGAGGGCTGGATTGGAAAGAGGCCAGGAAAAATACGGCGGAAAGAGCAGTGTGGCGTTCTCTTTGGAAAAGCTCAACACCTCACGGTAGAAGAGGACCGACTGAGTTAGTAAGTAAGTATGTCTTTTGACATGACGAGATTACAAACCCCAAACACGACCTATTTAGTCCCCTTTTACAACGGACTGAGAATGTTCGAAAATAGGCTTATTATTTTCAGCCTCAGTAGCACTCGGGTGTCTTACATTACTAGGTTGAGCCACTCGAGTGTCTTACATTACTAGGTGGAGCCACTCGGGTGTCTTACATTTCTAGGTTGAGCCACTCGAGTGTCTTGTATTACAAGAAGAGTCACTAGAGTGTCTTACCTTACGAGGTGCAGCCACTCGGGTGTCTTACATTACTAGGTGGAGCCACTCGAGTGTCTTACATTACTAGGGGGAGTCACTCGGGTGTCTAACATTACTAGGTGGAACTATTCAAGTGTCTTACATTACTAGGTGGAGCCACTTGGGTGTCTAACATTACTAGGTGGAACTATTCAAGTGTCTTACATTACTAGGTGGAGCCACTCAGGTGTCTAACATTACTAGGTGGAGCCACTCAAGTGACGTACATTACTAGGGGGAACTTCTCTGGTGTCTTACATTACTATGGGGAGCTTCTCGAGTGTCTTACATTACTAGGGGAAACCCCTCGCGTGTCATACATTACTAGAGGGGAGCTACTCTGGTGTCTTACAATACTAGGGGGAGCTACTCTGATGTCTTACATTACTAGGGGGAGCTTCTCGAGTGTCTTACATTACTAGGGGAAGCCACTCGCGTGTCATACATTACTAGGGGGAGCTACTCTGGTGTCTTACATTACTAGGGGGAGCTACTCTGGTGTCTTACATTACTAGGGGGAGCTACTCTGGTGTCTTACATTACTAGGGGAAGCCACTCGCGTGTCTTCCATTACTAGGGGGAGCTACTCTGGTGTCTTACATTACTAGGGGGAGCTTCTCGAGTGTCTTACATTACTAGGGGGAGCTACTCTGGTGTCTTTCATTACTAGGTGGAGCCACTCTGGTGTCTTACATTACTAGGTGGAGCTACTCTGGTGTCTTACATTACTAGGGGGAGCTACTCTGGTGTCTTACATTACTAGGGGGAGCTACTCTGGTGTCTTACATTACTAGGGGAGCTACTCTGGTGTCTTACATTACTAGAGGAAGCCACTTAAGTGTCTTACATTACTAGGGGGAGCTACTCTGGTGTCTTACATTACTAGGTGGAGCCACTCGCGTGTCTTACATTACTACGGTGAGCTACTCTGGTGTCTTACATTACTAGGGGGAGCTACTCGAGTGTCTTACATTACTAGAGGGAGCTACTCAAGTGTCTTACATTTCTAGGGGGAGCTACTTAAGTGTCTTACATTACTAGGTGGAGCCACTCGCGTGTCTTACAGTACTAGGTGGAGCTACTCGCGTGACTTACATTGCTAGATGGAGTCATTCAGGAGTCTTACATTACAGGTGAAGACGCTTGGGTGTCTTACATTGCAGGTGGAGCCACTCGGGCGTCTTACATTGCTAGGTGGAGCCCGTCAGGCGTCTTACATTACAGGTGGATACGATTTGGTGATCTACATTACTAGGTGAAGCCACTTGAGTATCTTAATTACGAGTTGTAGCCAAAAAGTAACATTATAATCTGATATATTCTGTTCTTACAAAATACGAAGGTTAATGATGACTTCACCTAAAATAAATCTTCGTGGATGCAGTGTAATGGTTAACCGCTTTTGTAAGATATTGACCACTTCTCATCCACGTTTACTGGCCTTCTTTAATGCTAGTCCGCTAACTATTAAGCTTGGAAGACTAAAGGAACGTTGCCCTGATGCTGTGATAATACTGTAAGCTAATTACGACATTTAACAAATTTGGATTATAAGTTTGCCATTTTTCTAATTTATTTATACAAGTAAAATAAATTGAACTAGCAAAGTAAATTTAAATTTCAGATAAAAACGGAACACAAAAGATGATCTAAATTTAAATGTGACAAATGAAACCAAAGTAATCAGGAATTTAAATTGAAGTGGGACACTGAAAACCTACAAATAGAAGCATATTATAATGTAAAATGCAACAAATAAATCGAAACCAAACAAATTTGTAATTCAAATGTAAATGTGACAAAAAAAGATGGAAACAATCCAAAGTTGAATGTGGTATACACAATCTTTAAATTAAACAAATAATATTGTGCAAAATGTGACATATTAAATCAAACAAAGTCACAAATAATTTGAAGATAAATGTTAGATAATACCGATTATTGAAACAAATAATCAAAATTTAAATTTCCTCCAAAAACAAACAAAGAAACAAATATTCTAAGGTAAATAAGAAATTAAACATAACACCAAACAAAGATATACATTAATTAAAGATAATGGGATGTATAAAACGATACCAAAAAAAATAATCTAAAGTTAAACGTTGCAAAAAACCAAAACAAAAAAAACAAAAAAACAACCGGACAAAAACACAAACAATCTAACTTTAAATGTGAAATTAAAAAATTCTGGACAAAGAAAAAAGTAATGTAAATATAAACGTGTGATAAGAACTAAATGCAAAGACATATAAAATTTAATCTTAATTGTAAGATGAAAATTGAAGAAAGAAACGCATAGTCTAAATTCTAAGGCAAAGACAAAAGATTATATATAATAAGATAAAATAATAAGATTAAAATTAAACACAGAAACACGTAATGTAAATGTCATTGTAAGATTTAAAAAAAAAAATTACGTACAAGAAAACACTTTATCCAAATGTCACGCCAGACAAAGAAACAAATAATGAAAAGTTAAATGTGATTTATTCACAAAGCAAATAAATAAATAATCTAAAGTTTTAGGTGAAATAAAATCATCGACAAACAAACAAATAATCGACTGTAAAAATGTGATGCATAACACTAAACAAGAAAACAAACAATATAACGTTAAATGCCACATAATAAACTAACTTTTGATAGGATAGACATGATTAAACTTTGGAAAATACTGGAAGATTATGGTGTACAAGGACAGCTTCTTGGTAATGTTTGAGCATTGTATCGTTCGAGTACAAACGTCGCCAGAACGACTGATTGTGTCACATATGCTTTTGAAATTACTACAATGGTGTGTGCTTTCTCGTCCGTTGTTAAACATCTACATAGATTCAATCGTACCAAAGACTGGTCAAGTTGAGACAATGACTCTTTGCAGATGATCAGTGCTTGCTGTACGACGATGAAAATTGCAAATGCACATGCACGCGCTTGCGACTACCTGTGCCAAACACAATATGCAAATTAGCGAGAATAAAACAGAAACTGTGATGATCAGTAGAGCACATGGGCCACTCAAGATAAGTGTAAATGATATTACTCTTCAACAGGTCCACGAGTTCAAGTATTTGGGCAGTAATTTTTCGGCAGACGGTAGGATCGACAGAGAAATGGAAACTAGGTGTCAGAAAGCATCTGCGGTGACTTATCAACTGTCCCCACTGTACAAACACCCGAGCATCAGCAACAGCTGATAAACAGTATATTTATGACGACTTTGTGCTATCAATGCCAAACACGGCCTCTATCCAGGGCGCGTGAGAGAAAAATTTAGATTTGTGAAAAGAAGTGTTTGAGGTAGGTCATCGGTGTTACCAGGAGAGACGGAACGACGACATTAGAAGTATAGTCGGCACTGCGTCTTGTGTCGAATACATTTCCAGGCAGATAATAAGTAATTCTGTCATCTCAAGAGAATGCACCCTCATCAACTACGACTGATGGCTTACAACGATGGTAGATCTCGCTACAGGGTAAGGGGGCGGCCGCAAGGCCGGTGGAAAGAGGACATTAGAGTGATTGTGCAGCGACAAGGACTCATACTGACCGACGCAACGCACTTGGCGCAGAATAGACGACTTAAGCTCCCCAATACGCTCAAAGGCACACGTGGAAAGAAAACTAACTAATAAACTAACCGAAGAAATAGTTTCACGTTATTTATCACAAATAAAACTGTAGAAAAAAAATTATCTATAGTTAAATGTGTCATTAAAAATTAAACAAATAAACAAATAATCTAACTTTAAATGGGATTTATAAAAAAATGCGGGAAATGACACACATATTCTAAATTTAAATGTGAGATCAAAAACAAACACAATAACAAATAACCTAAATCAAAATATCAGATGGAAACATACAAAGAAACAAACCTAAATTGAAATGTGAAGTAAAAACGGTACAATGATCCAAATAATTACATGTTAAATGTGAAATATGTAATGAAACAAACTGTCTTAATTTAAATGTAATATATAAAATCAGCCATAGAAACAATTTTTTCAAATTTACATGTGCCAAAAAAGAAAAAACAAGCAAAGAAAATCATTATCTAACGTTAACTTAATTTAACTTAACTTAAACTTCTTTATACTGGTTTAGAAGACTGCAGAGTCTGTATACAACCTGTTTCATTTACATTTTCTTGCTCTAAAAGCTATGCGCATCTAATCAATTCTTAAATGCATTAATTGTTTCTGCCCCCACTACTTCCCGTGGCAATGCATTCCAAGCATTCACTACTCTCTGACTAAAAAAATGTTTCTTTATATCTAATCTGGACCTTTCTTTAGTTAATTTGTATCTATGTCCTCTTGTTCTTGTAGGTTGTTGTATTTTGAAGAAAAAAAAATTTTTGTCCAAGTTATTTGTTTTTATTAATTAAATTTTAAACCTGCATTAACTCATCTCGACATCTTCTCTTATCTAGACACCATAGGCCGGCTAAATGCAAGATAACAATGAAACACAAAAACAAATTCACTAAATTTAAAAATATGAGATAAAAACTAAGCAGAAAGTGAATTAATCTAAATAAAAATATGACATTTAAAACTAAATAAGAAAATAAAAGTCACATACAAAATAAACCAGAGAAACAGTTAGTCTAAAATTAAAAGTGACATTAGAACAAGCAATGACAAAAAATCAAACGTTAAATGTGACTGAAAAAAAAATCAAACGTTAAATGTGATTGACTAAAAAAATCAAACGTTAAATGGGACTGAAAAGAAACCAAACGTTAAATGTGACTGAACAAAAATCAAATGTTAAATGTAACTGACTAAAAAAATCAAACGTTAAATGTGACTGACTAAAAAATCAACTGTTAAATTTGACTGACTAAAAAAATCAAACGTTAAATGTGACTGACTTAGAAAATCAAACGTTAAATATGACTGACCAAAAAAATCAAACGTTAAATGTGACTGACTAAAAAAAATCAAACGTTAAATGGCACTGACCAAAAACAAAACAAACGTTAAAAGTGACATAAGAACAACCAATTACATGAAAATCCAACACTAAATGTGACTGAAAAAAAAAAAAATCCAACGTTAAATGTGACATGGGAACAAGCACTGACAAAAAAAATCAGACGTCAAATGTGACATAAGAACAAGCAATGACAAAAAATGAAACGTTAAAAGTGACATTAGAAGAACCAATGACAAAAAATATCAAACGTTAGATGTGACTGACAAAAAAATGAAACGTTAAATGTGACATAAGAACAAGCAATTAAAAAAATCAGACGTTAAATGTGACATATACAATTCAACAAATGCAGGAATAACATTAAATTAAATGTGCTATAAAAATCTAACAAAAACAAAATTAATCTAAAGTTAAATGTCACATGCAAAACAAGACAAAGACACATACAATCTAGCTTCGAATCAAATATAAAAAAATCTGGACAAGGAAATAAAAAAACAATGTGAAATAAAAACTAAATAAAGATACACTTACTCTAAAGTTAAATGCAAATTAACAGTTTCTTAAAATTGTTATGAACAAAAGAAAGAACACAAAAAATCTACAAATAAATGTGACATTTAAAACCAAACAAAGGAACAAATAATCTACAGTTAGGTGTAAAAAAAAAAAAGATCCCGTTACGTCATATGGTGCATAGGAAATATGGTGTTAGGCCCATATTATTTTGTCAGCATGGGGTCAGCATCACGCCGGCCGCCTTTACTTCGCGGACTGAACCCGTACCCATTTAAGGATGGATAGACGTGAGAGCCGTTGCGGTTTTAAAAAAAACACCCATTTCCGCCTCAACAATGAACCCCGGACCACTCAAATGCGAAGCCAGCACGCTAACCCACAGGTATGTGTGGTATATGCAAAACTGGACAAGGAAAAAGACCATTTGAAGTTAAATATTAAATAAAATAGCCCAAAAAGAAACAAATAATCTGAATTGAAATGTCACTTTTAAAATCAAATAAAGAAACACATTTTCTAAGGTTAAACGAAAAATAAAACTGGGGACAAAAACCACAAAGAATCTAACTTTATCAGAGAAATTTATAAAAAAAACTCTGGACAATGAAACAAGTTACATAAAGTTATATGTTAAAATAAAACCAAGAGAAAGCGGACATTTTTTTTTTCTTTGCGTTCGCCTTATTTCTCTAATCCCCAAGGCGGAGTGCGTTGCACTATGGTTTTATTTTGCGCCTGTCGGCCCAGTGCATCCGACTTCAGCATGCATTTTATGTAAGGGTCTGCTTCCTCCTGCATTTTCTAAGGGTTTGCTTCCCCGGAGTAACGGCCGGTGCTGCGATGGGGATCGAACCCAGCACCTTTTGGTTGTGAGCCGTGCCACTTAACCACTAGGCCACGCCGTCCACTGAACGCAGAAATAATCTCAACGCAATTGCTAGATAAATAACGCACAATGATACAAATAATATTTTTTTTTAATTTTTTTTCGTTGCGTTCACCTTATTTCTCTACAAGGCGGTATGCGTTGCACCATGGTTTTTTTTTGCACCTGTCGGTTATGTGCATCCGAGGGGTTTGCTTCTCTGGTGTAACGACGGCCGGGGCTGTGTTGGGGAGCGAACCCACACCTTCGGGTTGTGAGCCGTGTCACTTAACCACTATCCAACGCCGTCCCATTCAAATAATATAACGTTAAATGTTGGTAAAAAATAAAACAGAGACACTCGAAAAATGAAGTTAAATAATAGATTAGAAACCACACAAAGAAACATATATTTGAAAGCTAAATCTGACATATAAAACGAAACAAAGAAACATGATATATTTAAACGTGAGATAAAACAAAACAAATAAATGAATGATCTAAATTGTAATGTAGCTTTTTAAAGGAAGTAAAAAAACAAGTAATCCAAATTTAAATGTGAGATAAAAGCAAAACATATATAATTAATAACAAAAGGTTAAATGTGAGTCATAAAACCAAACACATTCAAATTATTTACATTTGAGATGAAAACAGTACCAACAAAAATAATATAATGTTAAATTTGATATTTAAAACGAAAGAAAAAGGAACAACAAATGTGGAGTTAAATGTAAGATTTCATCCAAACAAAAATATAATCTAAAGTTGAATGTGACCATGAAACTAAACAAAAGAACATATAATCTAACAATCAGTGTGATATAAACCGGACAAAGATACAAACAATCTAACGTTAAATGTGAAATATATTTCCAACGAAAGAAACAATTAATCTAAATTTAAAGGTAAGATAAGAACCACACACAAGTAAATTTAAAGTTTATTTGAGATTAAATCTAATAAAGAAATTAATTATTAAAAATTAAATATGACATATACTTATGAAAAAATTAAATTAAAAAATATAAAGATATACGTGAGAAAGAAGTCAAATAAAGACACAAATAACGTATAGTTGTTACACATGATATATAATACCATTGACAGAAACACATAATCTAAAATTAAATGTGACATAAACCCGACGAAGAAACAGATAATCTAAAGCTAAATGTGACAAATAATTCTAACGAAAGAAAAAATAATCTGAAGTCAAATGTGACATATAAAACCAAGAAAAGTTACAGATAATCTAAAGTTAAATCTAAGATAAAACCAGTATAATCAAACAAATAGCGTAGGGAACGGCGTGGCCTAGTGGTTAAGTGGCACGGCTCACAACTCAAATGTGCTGGGTTCGATCCCCATCACAGCACCGGCCGTTACCCCGGGGAAGCAAACCCTTAGAAAATGCAGGAGGAAGCAGACCCTTACATAAAATGCATGCTGAAGTCGGATGCACTGGGCCGACAGGCGCAAAATAAAAACCACAGTGCAACGCACGCCCGCCTTGGGGAATAGAGAAATCAGGCGAACGCAAAAAAAACCCCAAAAAACAAAACAAAACAAAAATAAACAAAAGCATAGCATAAAGTTAATTGTCAGATAAAAAGGGTACCAAGAAGCACAAAATCTAAAGTTAGATGTAAATTAACAATAGTTGAAAAAAACAAAGAATTTATAGTTTAGATGTGAGATGAAGACCGCACAAAGAAACGGATACATGGAAAATATAAAGTAGCTCATAGAATGTACTTTACTGCACCTCTACGGCTTCTTATCTGCTCAGCCACTTTAATTTCTTAAAGTGCGCGCGATAGAGCACAGACTCCGCAACTCCCGAGGCGATTTCGAAATTGTTCTGTGACTTTGTCAGGTACCAATTTATAGATTGATTTCTAATCTATAATTTTACTTTATTTTGCGAGTGTCTCTGTTTTATTTTTTACCAATATTTTACGTTATATTATTTGTATGGGGACGGCGTGGGCTAGTAGTTAAGTGACACGGCTCACAACCCGCAGATGCTGGGTTCGATCCCCATCACAGCACCAGCCGTTACCCTGGCGAATTAAAACCTTAGAAAATGCAGGAGGAAGCAGACCCTTACAAAACACATGCTGAAGTCGGATGCACTGGGCAACGCACGCCGCTTTGGGGAATAGAGAAATAAGGCGAACGCAACAAAACAAAAACAAACAAACAAAACCCCAAAAAGGTTAGTTGACCAAAAGAAACCGTCATACCATGAAAAAAAAATGATAACGTGTCCAGTCTTTCAAACCGAGCACGAAGTGTTTTGAGACTGGTACGTTGGAATTGTAAGCCAAGTTCATAACTTCTAGACCACATTCTCATTCAGTGTATAGAAACAAACAAATGTGAGATAAAACTGGAAACGTATAACAAATAATTTATATTTAATTGAAAGTTAACAGCTCAAAGAAACAAATAATTCTAAGTTAGATGTGACAAATACAACCAAACACATAAACAAATACTCCATCGTTAAATGTGAGAGAATAACCAAAACAGTTAGAACAAAATAATCTAAAATTAATTGTGAGAAAAAAAACAGTTTAAAAAACAACACATAAGTTAAAGTTAAATGTTACATATATAAACGGAAAAATTTATAAATAATCTAAAATTAATTGTGAGAAAAAAACCGTTTAAAAAACAACACATAATTTAAAGTTAAATGTTACATATATAACCGGAAAAATTATTAAATAATCTAACTTTAAATGCGATATTTACAAAATCCTGAAAAGGAAATAAAAAAGATGTAAAGTTAAAAGTGAGATCAAAACGAAAAAAAGAACAATTTTATGTGACACGTAAACCAAACGCAGAACTGTGTAATCTAAAGCTAATTTTAAGAGAAAATAATTCACACAATAAAAAACATATTTTAAAGTTAAATGTAAGAAAAAATGCAATGAAAAAAAGCATTTAAACGTTTAATGTAACATTTAAAACTAAACAACGAAATAAATAATTTAAAGACAAATCTGATTTTAAAAAAAAACTAAAAAAACCATTGACAAAAAACATATTTAAAGTAAGAAAAACTGCAGTAGAAGAAAACAAAATTATTTAGCGTTTAATGTAGCATAGAATAGATCATGCATAGACCAGATAGCCACATTACGGATAATTGTGGAGCAATCATTGGAATGGAATACGAATTTGTACATCAATTTCGTTGATTATGAAAAGCTTTCGACAGCTTGGATAGAGATATCCTCTGGAAACTACCGTGGCACTATGGAATTACTTAAAATCTCACAAAAATAGTAAGACAAACCTATGAAAGTATGTAATGTAGAGTTATACACGAAGGAAAACTCACAGATCCATTCAAAATTAAATCAGGGGTACTGTAACAGAGTTACAGGGGTCCAAAGAGTCAAAACCAGGGAAGCCATAAAAATACCGTTCGTGGTTCCCGAACATAACTTGAGAACCCGGTCCGAAAGTTTCAGTTCATTGAACGAGGCATAGCCCTCAACTCTCAAACAATGCAAGTTGAAGCTGGCCGACCAAAATAGGTCGCGTTCTCTCGGTTTGAACTGGGAATCCCCGTCAACAAGCGGTCAGTCAGTAGTTTGGAAAATAAGGCAGCCTTTCTTTGTGACACGCGAGTTCAAATAAAGTTTGTGGGAAATTAACTCAAGAAAGCAGAAGTCATTGACTAAAGCTTGGGGAGCTCAGCATATAAGCTGTGGGAGACATAATAGGAGGGGAGATCAGAAGCAGCATGCGGTGTAGTGAGTAGCACATTAGTCAAGAACAAGTAGATAGTTAATGGCTACAGAACTTAGCCAGTGAGTGACAATAGTAGAGTCATAGAGTTAGAAGCCACCGAAGCAGACCAACATTGAAAGGCAGCGAGTGACCACACACATGTACGAATCTGTCTTTGTGTGATGTTTTGTTCGAGACGTCGTCGCTAACCTCTAGCTCGAGTGACCTGACTTCATTCTTGTCAGACGGAGACGGGTTGCTGTAACACGAAGTTGTCGTCCTAGACGACCGTTGTGATTTGTGGGTTTCCTCGTCCTGACAACCACAGTAACACAACTACTGTCGTTTTTCATAGACACGAGCACAGCTACAGACAAAGCACAGATGCAGTCACCGACTGCCTGATGTAGAGACCAAGCAAGAGGTCCAGTAGACATCCACCTTACGTGAGACGACACAAAAGGTCCAGTAGCTGCCTTACGTGAGACGAGACAAGAGATCCAGTAGACATCTGCCTTACGTGAGACGACACAAGAGGTCCAGTAGCTGCCTTACGTGAGACTAGACAAGAGGTCAAGCAGACATCCATTTTTGTGTAAGCTGAGAGGACAGATAGATGAGGACTGAGAAATTGTAGATAGACACCGTTTATATCAACGCACAGAGATAGCCAGTGAATAGAACAATTGCTAGATTCCGACCACGCGATGAGAACCCTGGGTAAAGTTTAGTACTAGAGTAAGACCTGTGCTACTTGCACGAACCTTTAGAAGTAATCATAGCCAGATAGAGAAGTGATGATAACCAACCTTTTGAGAGACAGAAGAAATCATTTATAACTGATGCTCAATATGATATGATCAACGAGCCTAGTGATTTGATTTGTTGTGCATATTGTTTTACTTGTGTGAAAAATACATGCTTTGTTTTAGTTGTGTTAAAAGAATTGTTAGTCGTTACATTTAGAGTGTGTTAAGGAGTGATAGTGGTAATGAAGATAGAATAGAGAATACGTTAACCTTGCTATGTTATATTAACAATATCGTTTTATGTTAAAATCTCTTACTTTCCGAGGAGAAAAATGTCATCTGTGACAACAATTATTGTTACTGATACATTTTACAATTTGCCCACGCGTTTGTTCCCGCCTTCAAAATGCTACACATATAATTAAGTCAATTGGGCAACGTAATTAACAATGACATCCCGTCATTTCAAACTCACAGTTTCCTTATTAAAGAAGGTGATGGGAATATGATTTTGCGTATTTGACACAGTTGGATAACTATGTGCCCAGCTGCTACCATATTTACAGTCCAACTTCTATAAATACATTTTAGGCAACAGTGACCCAACACCCATATTTATTTTGGTGACGTTTCAAATTAATACATGTAGTTTTATTATCTTACCATTGACCTTGACAATTTTAAATCCAAAGACAATAAGCAAAAATTTGCAACATTGTTGTGCATTAACTTTGTGCAACTTAATTTACGTTTATAATTGTTCCTATTTAGATTTCCTATCAAATATGCTACATCTTATATTAAATGGCGCCGAGGACATCTAGCTTAGTACGCATATATCTCAGAAAGGCCACCAGACATAAGGACACGAGAGAAGATATG
The DNA here is from genome assembly GCA_036924085.1 of Ariolimax columbianus. Taxonomy (NCBI): domain Eukaryota; kingdom Metazoa; phylum Mollusca; class Gastropoda; order Stylommatophora; family Arionidae; genus Ariolimax; species Ariolimax columbianus. The sequence goes on from JAVGWX010000014.1 coordinate 25,350,882, forward strand.
AGAAAAATGTTGTCTTTAATACGCAAACGAAGACAGACAAATTGTTCATTTTGGTAAAATGTCTGACAGACGAGGCAGATGGGGGAAATGTCATAAATGTCTCTGTTTACATAACTCTGCAGGGTGTCTTATTAACTTAATAATTCCAAAATTTTGGCGGAATATATCCTGTGTGGACCAACACAGTGCAGCAGTAATACCAGTGGTACCTGTACTCGAAATAGCGACAGAAAAGACAGAATTACAGCTTTGGACAAGAAAATAAGGGAATATAAAAATAATATTGACACAATGACAATCAAAATAAATACATTAGAACAATTTCAAGTGGAAAACAGACAAGTCATTAATACACTCTTGAAGAAAATTACGAGTACAGAAAACCGCAGGCCAGAGGGAGAGACAATTAGAGAAGGAATAACAATGACCACCTATGAACCGAAACACTACTGCCCAGGTAAGGGAGAGGGTGGAGAAAATACTGACCACACAATTAGTGACAAGGCCTAGAACGATTTACGATGCCCGAGGAATGCGCTGGAGAGCGGAGACAACGAGACGACAGTGCACAGTCAGATTGACCGAAACAGGGGGAATAACTGTAGCCCAAAAAGTGAAGACAATGTTCGTCCAAGGGGGGATACTATTGTATCGAAAATGATACTTTAACAAACACAAACAATTTGCGTCACAGAGCGCTATAGAAATGGATGATAAGAGCAAAGAAATAGTAGATTATTTCGCGGACGATGAAGATTCAGTACATGAATCCAAAGAATTAACGGAATGATTGGACGATAGGACAGAAGGGATAGACTTTAACTCAGCAAACGACGAAGAAGGAGAGATAGAGGACTTACAGGAAGTATTAGAACCTGATGCTCAATATAAACATACGCGAGCCGTCACCAAACGAGGGTTTGGAGAGAGGAAAATCAGAACATATAAAACGCCTTCGCAGAGAAAGGATTAACTCAGACAACGAGAGTGACCTCCGACTTCCGGAAAGACAGCAATGGTTGGCTGATCGGGAGGAGAGACTAAGACAGGAATAGCAGACAGGGCGACCTACGGACGACTCGAGCGAAGATAGTACAGAAGAATCTTGGCCGATTATCGGTCCTGAGTTTATTACCACGGACGACAGCCTAACATATGAGCCCCACACGAGAGCAGCCAAGAGAGAAAAAAGGATCCGGTCTAGTGGTGATAGTGACCCGGCAGTTAAAGCGAAGGAGCGAAGACTGCAATTTAAAGTCCATAAACGAAGAAGAAAAGGGAACGAGCAGCCCGTAGAGAAAAGGTCAATGAATGTCTGCACAGGTAAGCCTGGTACTGATATGAAAGCCATCAATGCTAGATTATGTGACGACGACGTAATCGAAGTAGAGACTGTGCCACAGACCAGACATGTCATTCAAAGACACGATGAACAATTAGCTGGTAAGAATGTGGGGGTAGTTGAGGTTAGGTGTCCCACTTCCACTCCCGCTCTTGTCCCTACCAAAACAGAAACTAGTATGGCAGGGATTTCAGCCCCAAAGGAGGTGGTGATGCTGGCTTTCTTGAGTTCGATGGAAAGAATGATGGCAAACTATTAGTGAGATCAATTGGAACATACTAATAGAGAATGCATTAACAGCTGAGTAAAGTTCGGAGTGCAGTAGCGTATTTGGCTATTGTTGATATATAGTACAATGTATTATGAGATGTGTTTACCGCATTATTGTTTTTGAAGACACGATATATATAAACTGGTGTATGTTAAGTACAATTATCCAATCATACTTTGGATGTAGATATGTGGATCCATTTTATTTGTTTGGTGGAAATTGTTTTTTTTCCTTGTATTGTTAACTAGAGCTGTTTTATTCAGCTGATAAATGTAATATTGATGAATTTATTATTGTTTTTGTTGCTGTCATGGAACGAAGGAGTTTATCCATTGACATGTAATATTGATGCAGTTATTGATGTTGTTGTGGTAAGAGCGGATGGCATATTCCCGCCAATGCTATGTATTAGGAAAGAGTAAGCTTCCTATTTCTTTGGTTGGTTTCGACGAAATGCTGTGTGTACTATGTAGAGGATGGTTGTAGCCAGGAAAGGGCTAACCAGTCCTAATGAGATGATGGGTCTGATACGTTTCAGCATCATGGAGAACGGAGGATTGTACCCACTATTACGGATGACACCTACAGTTAAAGTTTGTGATGTGGCACTAGCTGTTTGTACAGCGTATGGGGTGGTTGTAGCCAGGAAAGGCTAATCTGTCCTAATGATATGTTTCAGCATCATGGAGAGGTAGGATTGTACCCGCTATTACGGATGAGACCTACAGGGAGAGGTGTTTGAGGTGGCACTAGCTGTTTGTACGGTGCACGTGCGTAGTTTGAGAATTCACCCATAATACAAGGGGTGTTATGTGTTATTGATGTAGTTATTGAGTAATGATTGATGGGGAAAATACCCTACATTGGTACATATACATATTTGAATTATGTAACGCATATATATTTTTTAATGCATATTAGATAAGAAGGATTTCAGGTTACCAGTAAACAAATCTTGCGTTTTTACACGGGAGCGTTCTGTCTTACACAGAGCCGAGAATTTGGCCCCTGCCACACTGAGAACAGGTCGTATGAGGCGACTAACAGTGGAGTCATGACACCACAACCGCCATGAATTACCCGTTGTTACGGAAGGTTACAAATATGTATTATTTTAATGATGTCTATTGTGTTTATGTGGGGTTTTGTTTAATCAAAATTGATGATCATCCAATGTAAAGTAGTGATGTGGGAAGTTGTTTTTCTTGGTAAAGATATGAAAATCAGTTAGCCCTTGTACTGAGTAAAGGGGCTTAACTTATAGGGTGACTGTGGAAAAAGTTCGATTAAGGTCAGCTGAGGAAAATCAGTTCACAAGGACGTGAATTAAAGAAGGTGGCGATTGAGTATTTGCTTGGAGAATGCTGGGAGCAAGAGATTGTTTGCAAGTATTTTAGGTTCACCTGAGGGGTTTCGGTTTTATTATGATGGAATAGCATGCAGGTACAGGGATATGGGTCAACATTGATAACCCAAATATTGGAAAATAAATTAAAGTGTCCCTTTCACCATGCGACGAGTCAAATATAATTTTTTTTCTTGAGGCTTGGGAGATATATGTAACAGAGTTACAATGGTGTAACAAGTCAAAACCAGGGAAGCCCTAAAAATACCGTTCGTGGTTCCCGAACATAACTTGATAACCCGGTCCGAGAGTTTCAGTTCATTGAACGAGGCATAGCCCTCAACTCTCAAACAATGCAAGTTGGAGCTGGCCGACCAAAATAGGTCGCGTTCTCTCGGTTTGAACTGGGAATCCCCGTCAACTAGCGGTTAGTCAGTAGTTTGGAAAATAAGGCAGCCTTTCTTTGGGACACGCGAGGTCAAATAAAGTTTGTGGGAAACTCACGAAAGCAGAAGTCATTGACTAAAGCTTGGGGAGCTCAGCATATAAGCTGTGGGAGACAGAATAGAAAGGGAGATCAGAAGCAGAATGCGGTGTAGTGAGTAGCACATTAGTCAAGAACAAGTAGATAGTTAATGGCTACAGAACTTAGCCAGTGAGTGACAATAGTAGAGTCATAGAGTTAGAAGCCACCGAAGCAGACCAACACTGAAAGGCAACGAGTGACCACACACATGTAAGAATCTGTCTTTGTGTTTTTTTTTGTTCGAGACGTCGTCGCTAACATCTTTGCTCGAGTGACCTGACTTCATTCTCGTCAGACGGAGACGGGTTGCTATAACATGAAGCTGTCGTCCTAGACGACCGTTGTGATTTGTGGGTTTTCTCGTCCTGACAACCACAATAACACAACCACGGTCGTCTTTCATAGACACGAGCACAGCTGCAGACAGAGCACAGATGCAGTCACCGACTGCCTGATGTAGAGACCAAGCAAGAGGTCCAGTAGACATCCGCCTTACGTGAGACGAGACAAGAGGTCCAGTAGACATCCGCCATACGCGAGACGAGACAAGAGGTCCAGTAGTTGCCTTATGTGAGACGATACAAGAGGTCCAGTAGACATCCGCCATACGCTAGACGAGACAAGAGGTCCAGTAGCTGCCTTACGTGAGACGAGACAAGAGATCCAGTAGACATCTGCCTTACGAGAGACGAGACAAGAGGTCAAGCAGACATCCATTTTTGTGTAAGCTGAGAGGACAGATAGATGAGGACTGAGAAATTGTAGATAGACACCCTTTATATCAACGCACAGAGATAGACAGTGAATAGAACAATTGCTAGATTCCGACCACGCGATGAGAACCCTGGGTAAAGTTTAGTACTAGAGTAGACCTGTGCTACTTGCACGAACCTTTAGAAGTAATCATAGCCAAATAGAGAAGTGATGATAACCAACCTTTTGAGAGACAGAAGAAATCATTTATAACTGATGCTCAATATGATATGATCAACGAGCCTAGTGATTTGATTTGTTGTGCATATTGTTTTACTTGTGTGAAAAATACATGCTTTGTTTTAGTTGTGTTAAAAGAATTGTTAGTCGTTACATTTAGAGTGTGTTAAGGAGTGATAGTGGTAATGAAGATAGAATAGAGAATACGTTAACCCTTCTATATATTATATTAACTGATACCGTGACCTAGGATATAAAATTATTGTTAGGACTGTTATAGTACTACAGGGTTGCCTACTGTCGCCTTTCCTGATTATCCTGGAAGTGGATTGGCTTATGAAAGGAGCAACAAATGAGAGAAATGGAATCCAGTGGACCTTCAATAAACAGCTGGAGGATCTGGGTGTTGCGGAGGATATAGCCCTTCCATTCCACAGCCAAATCTAAATACAAAGGAAACTGGATAGACTGGATTATACCTCTAAACAAGTCAGTTTGATGATCCCTGAGGAAAAGACACAAATAATGAGGGTTAATGCAGACAACACAGAACCAATCCGGCTGAGAGGAACGCCACTGGAAGAGTTAGAGGTATTTACATACCTAGAAAGTATCATCAACAAGGAAAGAGGGACAGACGAGGATATAAAAACAAAGATACAAAAAGCAAGAGACACATTTAAAATGTTGAAACCCATATGGAACTACAAGGAAATAAAAAGGACGACAAAAATAAGGATTTTCAATTCAACTGTGAAGCCAGTCCTGCTGTATGGAGCAGAAACCTGGAGCATGACCAAAGGCAATGACAGGAGACTGCAGGGTTTTGTCAACGGATGCCTGACAAAGATGCTTGGTATAAAATGGTTAGCCAAAGTTACAAACGACAGACTGTGGGAGAGAGCGGGACAAGGTAAATTGGAAAGGAAACCTTAGGAAGAAAGAAGAGATGGATAGGTCATACATTAAGAAAGCCACAGGCCAGTATCACCAGGCCATCAGGCAATTCATGGAATCCCCAGGGAAGGAAAGGCAAAGGCAGACCAATAAATACACGGAGACGAGACCTGGTGTCGGAAATAAATAACACAGGAAAAAGTTGGAAAGAAGTGGACAAGATTGCACAGGACAAAGCTGCTTGGTGGAGGGTTCATTGATGGCTTATGCCCCTGGGTGATAGGAGGCGAAAGAGAAGAATGTAGCATATACAACTAAACAAAAGACAAATCAAAATTTTAAAATACATGTGAGATTTATTTAAAACAAATTTAAAGCGAAATAATTTACAATTGAACCTAAGAAAAACAATCCTAACAGTTTGAAGTTAGATGTGAAATAAAAGTCAAGCAAAATAACAAATAATGTTGATATTAAATATAATTATTAAATTAAATAACACAGAACACAGAAACCAATGGAGTCAACATCCACTGGAACATCCGATTACGCCAAAGAAAAAGGCTGGAAAGGACAGATTTACGGAAGACACCGTCCAACAAGGAACTATGATTAAATGATTACACATGGAGAAGGCAGAAAGAGCAGCCAAGGACCATGTATGCAGGCCAAGTGTTGTCAATAGTCAATGCACTGAGAGAAGCGATGAACTTTGATTTATTTGACAGAAACCAATAATCAAAAGTTAAATGTGACACAGAATCGCACAATGAAGCATAAATTCTGACATTAAATTGCACCAAGAAACAAATATTCTAACACAAAATGTGACATAAAACCCGTAGAAAGAAACACATAATCCAACGTTAAATTTAATATAAAACGCAACACATATAATTTGAAGCATGGGATTCTAAACTCAAATAAATAACACTATTAAACCAGAAGACGACTACGTTTACTTACAAAATCAGCATGCACCAGCTGGGTAGCAAATGAACAACCTTAAGAAGATTTATGGTTGAGTAACACGACTGTACTTTGGATTCAGCTAATCATCATAGTCAACAGATGTTAACATGCATAGATAGGCATTGGACAAGGTGCACAAAACTAGCCATCAGGTCAATCGCGGAAGCAATACAAACTATACCGAAAATTGAGATGCAAAATATGGCTCGATTTAAAACGATATTCCTAAGCTTTATATCGAAAAACTACCCAAGCATGGACTGGACCCATGCATACACCGACGGTTCTGTAACAAACACTACACAGAACGGAGGGGCAGGAGCATTCCTGAACCTACCAAATGGCAGAAAAATAACACTGTCATTCGCTACTGGTAAGTACACAAGCAATTTCAGAGCGGAGGCAGAGGCACTGAGAGCGGCAGTGGAAGAAATGGTGACACATAAAGAAAATGAAAGCCATACAGTCCTGCTTACAGATGCTCTCGCCGTAGTCACAGCGCTAAAAAGCCAGAAAAACACTGAGCTTAATGTCAACTATGCCAGCAGTCCGCACCAAAAAGGGTAGTGGTACAGTGGGTCCCACCACACTGCAACATCCAAGGCAAAGAGGAGGCAGACAGACTGGCAAAAGAAGGCGCAAGACTACCACAAACAGATACTAGTATGACGTACGAAGAGTCAAAACGGCTTATCAAAGCCAGATACATGACCAAATTGGAAACCGAACATACCGGCTACACCAAAAACGATGCATATTACCAGTTGAACAGAAGAGAGCAGGTCGTTGTCTTCAGACTTCGCACTGGCAACAATAGACTGAGGTACCACCTATTCAACAAATTGAAAATAGGTGGAACCGACGAATGCCCGTGTGGTACCGGGAAAATGACCGCTGAACATCTGCTGCAGAACTGCCCGACATACGAGGATCAGAGAGAGCAGATGTGGCCATCACCAGTGGAACCACAAGACACGCTCTATGGCAGTGTCGACAGCCTCAGGATGACCGCCGCTTTTTTCGAAAAAAATAATGGTTACTGTCTGACTGCGTACGAAGAAGAAGAAGAAGAAAACGATTTTCCTCATAAGGAACACAAAAATCATGCCCTAGATCAACAATAACAAAAGAGTTTCAATGCACCCACATGAAGGCAAGACTATTGTTCGAAATTCTGAAACGCTGTAGCTTGCCACCTCTGGTTGTTGTTGTTATTGAATGCCCACCATGAGTAGGATTACTCTTTTGTTCGTCCTAAAAAGAACATTAAGTGGCATGTTGTTGTAGCTTTCCTCACGTCTCGAGGATGCTAATGAAGGTTGACCGGGTTCCTCTTGACCCATCTGCTATGCTTGGCTTCATCTGCGTGTCGCTCACTACTATGGGGATCACGTCAAATTCTCACCTTGTTAGCCAGGCTGCCATGGCAACAGCAAGTTTCCAGGAAAAGCTACGAGGAAGCCAAGGTGAAGGTCATGTCCAGTATGTTTTACGCGAACTTGTCTAACATGTCTGATCAGTACATTTTCTCTGACCAGTCGTTAGCCTTCCTTTTCTGCTACATTTGGTAAAAACAAATGGAGGATTGTATCAAGTCGACCTGTCAGTAAAGTTTAAACCTGGACAAAGAAGGGAACAAGCTATGGAAGCTAGTCAGAGCCATGAACGACGAAACCCCGTCAAATAAACAAATTACTATCAAGCAAGGCGAAAACTTGATCACAGGTAAGAAAGCCGCAAACGCCTTTGTCGATCACTATGCCAGAGCAAACCACATCGAGGTCCCTGCAGATAAGCATACAGACATTAGCGAAGAGCTAAAGGGGCACGAAAACATAAATACGGCTCCTGAAGAGCACATGATGGCCAAACTAACAATGCGCGAAATGGAAGAGGCTATGAGAACACTAAAGAGAAGGAAATCTCCCGGAAAAGACGGGATAACAAACGAAATGCTGATGGGGCTGGGCCAAACAGCGAAGGAAAAACTACTATCAGTCCTGAACCAAAGCTGGAAAAGGGGTATTGTACCCCAGGCATGGAAAGATGCAATACTGGTACCAGTACCAAAAACAGGAAAGGACAAAACAGATCCGAATGGATACAGGCCCATAAGCCTACTGAGCTGTGTCGGCAAGCTGATGGAACGGATGATAAACACCAGACTGATGTGGCATCTGGAAGAAAAACGAATACTAATTCCACAGCAAGCCGGCTTTAGACAGCACAGATCCACTGAGGACCAGGTCATCCTCATAGCCCAGGAGATAGAAGATGCCTACCAGGCACAGAAACACACAGTAGCTGTTTGGGTGGATCTGGAAAAGGCATTTGACAAAGTCTGGAAGGATGGACTTAGAGTCAAGCTAAGAAGAAGTGATGTTTGTGGGAAGATGTACAAGTGGATCAACCACTACCTCAAACAAAGAACGGCCAGAGTCCAAGTACAAGGGCAGATGAGCAAAAAGGTGACACTCGAGCAGGGAGTACCCCAAGGGGGAGTACTGTCACCCACACTCTTCCTGGTATATATAAACGATATTACAGAGAATATACCAAGAAGAGTCCATAGCTCAATGTTTGCAGACGATCTGGCTATGTGGACCTCTGAAAAGAATCTCACCATAGCAAGAAATCGGATGCAAACGGCCCTAACATCGCTGGAAGAGTGGGCGAACTCATGGCTGGTCAAAATAAACGAGGAGAAAACCACGTGCACAATATTCTCGCTCTCATTAAAACCCCAAAGTACCAAATTAAGCCTAAATGGCAAAATCCTGCAGCCAAACGACAACCCAACCTATCTGGGAGTCACATTTGATCGGCGCATGACATGGAAAAGTCAGATTGAGAGAAACCGAATGAAAGCCAGAGAAAGAATGGCGATCATGAGGAAACTTGCTGGCACAAGCTGGGGAGCAGACGAAGGCATACTAAAGAAACTGTACACTGGAAGAGTGAGACCAGTTCTCGAGTATGGCATCGCGGCATGGACAACAGCAGCGAAGGCGAACTTCGATAAAGTTAACAAACTTCAAAACCAAGCTATGAGAATCATAACTGGTGGCATGAAGTCAACGCCAATTGTAGAACTTGAAAAGATTACAAAACTGCAATCCATGACCGACAGAAGAGACTGCAGAGCCCAGCTGCAGTCAGAGAAACTCCGAAGACTGACGGACCATCCAATGTACCAGAGGCTAAACAATTTGGGAACTGGGAAACTAAAGCGGAGAAACTTTGCAGAAATAGCCAAAGCAAAGATGCACGAAGACCCCATAAACGCACTAACAACACCAAAACCCATCACTACTGTACGAAAACCTACTTGGAGGCAGGACATATTTCCAGAGGTGGTAGAAAATATACCAGGTATTGCAAACAAAAACTGCCAGACCGAAAAAGAAAGGAGAGACACTACCCTAAGCTTCATAACGAAAAGCTACCCAAGCATGGACTGGACCCATGCATACACCGACGGTTCTGTAACAAACACTACACAGAACGGAGGGGCAGGAGCATTCCTGAACCTACCAAATGGCAGAAAAATAACACTGTCATTCGCTACTGGTAAGTACACAAGCAATTTCAGAGCGGAGGCAGAGGCACTGAGGGCGGCAGTGGAAGAAATGGCAACACACAGTGAAAATGAGAGCCACATAGTCTTGTTGACAGATGCTCTCGCCGTAGTCACAGCGCTAAAAAGCCAGAAAAACACTGAGCTTAATGACTTAAGAGCAGCACTCTGCAAACTGTGCCAGCTGTCCGCACCAAAAAGGGTAGTGGTACAGTGGGTTCCGTCACACTGCAACATCCAAGGCAACGAGGAGGCAGACAGACTGGCAAAAGAAGGTGCAAGGCTACCACAAACAGATACCAGTATGACGTACGAAGAGTCAAAACGGCTTATCAAAGCCAGGTACATTACCAAATGGGAAACCGAACATACTGGTTACACCAAAAACGATGCCTATTACCAGTTGAACCGAAGAGAGCAGGTCGTTGTCTTCAGACTTCGCACTGGCCACAATAGACTGAGGTACCACCTATTCAACAAATTGAAGATAGGGTGTACCGACGAATGCCCGTGCGGTACTGGTAAAATGACAACTGAACATCTGCTGCAGAACTGCCCGACATACGGGGATCAGAGAGAGCAGATGTGGCCATTGCCAGTGGAACTGCAAGACAAGCTCTATGGTAGTGGCGAGAGTCTCAGGACGACCGCCGCTTTTTTCGAAAAAATAATGGTTGCTGTCTGACTGTGTACGCAGAAGAAGAAGAAGAAGACCTGTCAGTGATGACAACATCGCCAAAGCCCAATAAATATCCTTTATTATGGGAACATGATAATGCAACTCTGCAAATGAATATATCAATCACTGATCTTTCAACTGTGCGATTATAATGATATCAATAGCGAACCTTTGCACTAAATATAATCAAGATAAACTATCCAAAACAGTCGTAGTTATATGACTTGCAGATGAATTAACAACAAATGTTGTTTTCGTATACTGACAATTATTGTGAGACGAGGAGCATTTCCACTGTTAAATTCCGTTCTCAAATCCTGAAAATTATTTTGAGACTAGGAGTATTTCCACTGGTAAATTCCGTTCTCAAATCCTGAAATATATCGTGTGACTAGAAGTATTTCCACTGGTAAATTCCGTTCTTAAATCCTGAAAATAATTGTGAGACTATGAGTATTTCCATTAGTAAATTCCGTTCTCAAATCCTAAAAATATTTGTGAGACAAGGAGCAATCCCCCTGGTAAATTCCGTTCTCAAATCCTGAAAATTATTGTGAGACTAGAAGTATTTCCACTGGTAAATTCCGTTCTCAAATCCTAAAAATGATTGTGAGACAAGGAGCAATCCCAAAGGAAACATCCTTTCTCGTATCGTGAAAATTATCGTCAGACAAGGATCAATATCACTGGTAGATTCCGTTCTCGTATCCTGAATATTATTGTGACTCTAGCAGAAATATCACTGGTAGATTCCGTTCTCGTATTCTGCATATTATTGTGACACTAGGAGAAATACCACTGGTAGATTCCGTTCTCGTATTCTGCATATTATTGTGACACTAGGAGAAATACCACTGGTAGATTCTGTTCTCGTATCCTGAATAATAATGTGACAATAGGAGAAATATCCCTGGTAGATTCTGTTCTCGTATCCTGAATAATAATGTGACAATAGGAGAAATATCACTGGTAGATTCTGTTCTCGTATCCTGAATAATAATGTGACAATAGGAGAAATATCACTGGTAGATTCTGTTCTCGTATCCTGAATAATAATGTGACAATAGGAGAAATATCACTGGTAGATTCTGTTCTCGTATCCTGAATAATAATGTGACAATAGGAGAAATATCACTGGCAGATTCTGTTCTTGTATCCTGAATAATAATGTGACAATAGGAGAAATATCACTGGTAGATTCTGTTCTCGTATCCTGAATATTATTGTGAGACACGCAGCAATCCCAATTGGTAAATTCCGTTCCAAGTTCCTGAACAAGCTGCTAGTATGATTGATGCCCAATAGCTATACCAACTGTTATCAGGTAGCAGTTTTCATATACCTAGTATCTAATTCCACAGCAAGCCGGCTTTAGACAGCACAGATCCACTGAGGACCAGGTCATCCTCATAGCCCAGGAGATAGAAGATGCCTACCAGGCACAAAAACACACAGTAGCTGTTTGGGTGGATCTGGAAAAGGCATTTGACAAAGTCTGGAAGGACGGACTTAGAGTCAAGCTAAGAAGGAGTGATGTCTGTGGGAAGATGTACAAGTGGATCAACCACTACCTCAAACACAGAACGGCCAGAGTCCAAGTACAAGGGCAAATGAGCAAAAAGGTGACACTCGAGCAGGGAGTACCCCAAGGGGGAGTATTGTCACCCACACTCTTCCTGGTATATATAAACGATATTACAGAGAATATACCAAGAAGAGTCCATAGCTCAATGTTTGCAGACGATCTGGCTAAGTGGACCTCTGAAAAGAATCTCACCATAGCAAGAAATCGGATGCAGACGGCCCTAACATCGCTGGTCAAAGTAAACGAGGAGAAAACCACGTGCACAATATTCTCGCTTTCATTAAAACCCCAAAGTACCAAATTAAGTCTAAATGGCAAAATCCTGCAGCCAAACGACAACCCAACCTATCTGGGAGTCACATTTGATCGGCGCATGACATGGAAAAGTCAGATTGAGAGAAACCGAATGAAAGCCAGAGAAAGAATGGCAATCATGAGGAAACTTGCTGGCACAAGCTGGGGAGCAGACGAAGGCATACTAAAGAAACTGTACACTGGAAGAGTGAGACCAGTTCTCGAGTATGGCATTGCGGCATGGACAACAGCAGCGAAGGCGAACTTCGATAAAGTTAACAAACTTCAAAACCAAGCCATGAGAATTATAACAGGTGGCATGAAGTCAACGCCAATTGTAGAACTTGAAAAGATTACAAAACTGCAATCCATGACCGATAGAAGAGACTGCAGAGCCCAGCTGCAGTCAGAGAAACTCCGAAGACTGACGGACCATCCAATGTACCAGAGACTAAACAATTTGGGAAATGGGAAACTAAAGCGGAGAAACTTTGCAGAAATAGCCAAAGTAAAGATGCACGAAGATCCCATAAACGCACTAACAACACCAAAACCCATCACTACTGTACGAAAACCTACCTGGAGACAGGATATATCTCCAGAGGTGGTAGAAAATATACCAGGTATTGCAAACAAAAACTGCCAGACTGAAAAAGAAAGGAGAGACACTACCCTAAGCTTCATAACAAAAAGCTACCCAAGCATGGACTGGACCCATGCATACACCGACGGTTCTGTAACAAACACTACACAGAACGGAAGGGCAGGAGCATTCCTGAACCTACCAAATGGCAGACAAATAACACTGTCATTCGCTACTGGTAAGTACACAAGCAATTTCAGAGCGGAGGCAGAGGCACTGAGGGCGGCAGTGGAAGAAATGGTGACACACAGTGAAAATGAGAGCCATATAGTTCTGCTGACAGATGCTCTCGAAGTAGTCACAGCGCTAAAAAGCCAGAAAAACACTGAGCTTAATGACCTAAGAGCAGCACTCTGCAAACTGTGCCAGCAGTCCGCACCAAAAAGGGTAGTGGTACAGTGGGTCCCGTCACACTGCAACATCCAAGGCAATGAGGAGGCTGACAGACTGGCAAAAGAAGGTGCAAGACTACCACAAACAGATACCAGTATGACGTACGAAGAGTCAAAACGGCTTATCAAAGCCAGATACATGACCAAATGGGAAACCGAACATACTGGTTACACCAAAAACGATGCCTATTACCAGTTGAACCGAAGAGAGCAGGTCGTTGTCTTCAGACTACGCACTGGCCACAACAGACTGAGGTACCACCTATTCAACAAATTGAAGATAGGGTGTACCGACGAATGCCCGTGCGGTACTGGTAAAATGACCACTGAACATCTGCTGCAGAACTGCCCGACATACGAGGATCAGAGAGAGCAGATGTGGCCATTACCAGTGGAACTGCAAGACAAGCTCTATGGCAGTGGCGAGAGCCTCAGGAAGACCGCCGCTTTTTTCGAAAAAATAATGGTTACTGTCTGACTGTGTACGCAGAAGAAGAAGAAGATATACCTAGTATCTGCACTGGAGAAATTAGAAGTGTCTCATAAAGCGACTTCCTACACATGGACACCTCTATATGCGCCCAGTCTCTCCCAAATGCTGAAGGTGTTGAGGTCAGAGCACAAACTCCGCTGCTCCGAAATATTCCCTTGATTTCGTCATGTACACATCTACATTTGGGACTGGGCACATCGTGATTACATATGGTAGGCTGGGATTGCAAAACAAACTCACGACACTTAGATCACCGACTATTCTATACTTTAAACACTCAAGGGTGGTAATCCCCCACATATGAGGAATGAACTAAGTTGGGTAGCTGCGAGTAAAATGCTACATCTGAGGAATGAACTAAGTTGGGTAGCTGCAAGTAAAATGCTACATCTGAGGAATGAACTAAGTTGGGTAGCTGCAAGTAAAATGCTACATCTGAGGAATGAACTAAGTTGGGTAGCTGCGAGTAAACTGCTGCATCTGAGGAATGAACTAAGTTGGGTAGCTGCGAGTAAAATGCTACATCTGAGGAATGAACTAAGTTGGGTAGCTGCAAGTAAAATGCTACATCTGAGGAATGAACTAAGTTGGGTAGCTGCGAGTAAAATGCTACATCTGAGGAATGAACTAAGTTGGGTAGCTGCGAGTAAACTGCTGCATCTGAGGAATGAACTAAGTTGGGTAGCTGCAAGTAAACTGCTACATCTGAGGAATGAACTAAGTTGGGTAGCTGCGAGTAAACTGCTGCATCTGAGGAATGAACTAAGTTGGGTAGCTGCAAGTAAACTGCTACATCTGAGGAATGAACTAAGTTGGGTAGCTGCAAGTAAACTGCTGCATCTGAGGAATGAACTAAGTTGGGTAGCTGCGAGTAAAATGCTACATCTGAGGAATGAACTAAGTTGGGTAGCTGCAAGTAAAATGCTACATCTGAGGAATGAACTAAGTTGGGTAGCTGCAAGTAAACTGCTGCATCTGAGGAATGAACTAAGTTGGGTAGCTGCGAGTAAAATGCTACATCTGAGGAATGAACTAAGTTGGGTAGCTGCAAGTAAAATGCTACATCTGAGGAATGAACTAAGTTGGGTAGCTGCGAGTAAACTGCTGCATCTGAGGAATGAACTAAGTTTGGTAGCTGCAAGTAAACTGCTACATCTGAGGAATGAACTAAGTTGGGTAGCTGCGAGTAAACTGCTGCATCTGAGGAATGAACTAAGTTGGGTAGCTGCAAGTAAACTGCTACATCTGAGGAATGAACTAAGTTGGGTAGCTGCAAGTAAACTGCTACATCTGAGGAATGAACTAAGTTGGGTAGCTGCAAGTAAACTGCTGCATCTGAGGAATGAACTAAGTTGGGTAGCTGCTAGTAAAATGCTGCATCTGAGGAATGAACTAAGTAGGGTAGCTGCAAGTAAACTGCTACATCTGAGGAATGAACTAAGTTGGGTAGCTGCAAGTAAACGATTCGTACATCAGGTGTAACTATTACGTTGTGGTGTACCCGGATGAAAAGGCAGACATCTTTACAAAAGGGGAGGAATTTGGGAACAGACAGACAGAGAACAAGAGAGATAGTCATACTGTTAGATGAGATCAACCAAACGACGACAACCACACCCTTGCCCAACAGGGACAGATCATCATTCTAAGCCTCAGCATCGAACATAACATAACATGCTAAATAAACATATGTCCTGCTTCATCCGTAGGTTTCACTACTGTACACGTGAGCACTAAGCGAACAAAATGCAAAGCAATGCTTTGCAGGACATAACTGCTCATTGTATAGCTAGTTGAAGAAGATTCATTGACCTAATGAATCCAAACTAAACTAAAATTTGAAGACCTTTTGAAGATCTGTTCACAACTTTCAAAAGACGAAAGATGGCCTGGTGCGGGGACGTCGCGAGGTCCAACGGAATTCCCAACTCGATACTCTTTGGATCCGTACCGGGACAGAGAGGGCGAGGACGTCCAAGGAAGAGATGGGTGGACAACATCGCTGAGTGGTCAGGGCTTCGTCACGGTGAGATACGTCAGGCGGCGACAGACAGAGAGAGCTGGCGTGGGATTTTCATGTCTTCATGTGTGCCCCAACGACCTGATGGGTTACGGGAGGAACTGAACTGAACTGAAACTAAAATGTGTACAGAACCAAAGATGAGCTCCAGGTAGCGGTTGCACTTATCAGCGAAACTCGATTGACAGCGCAAACATAAATGAGAAGAATATGGTAACGCCAGTGTGAAGAAAATAAAATAAACAACAAAATTAAAATCGGACTCCTGCGGTAGTCCATACTAGTGAGCACAAATACTTTTTCGTTACTTTGGTAAAGTCTGAACGAGGCAGCAGTTAGATAAGGTTGCATGATATGCCAATAAAACACAGTTTGTGCTTCAATATATATATATATTATGTGTATTATTGTAGTTCGTAGAATTGATATTGCTATATAAGTCTACATTATGGACAATCACCAGAGTTGAACTGGCGAGGAACAGAATAGAATCACAACAGTTTTCCAAGTATGTCGCAAAATACAAACATACAACATCATCCAATAAAACAAACTAATATTAAAACTAATAATAATAATAATAATAATGATAATAATAATAACTGTTACCCATCGCAAGCGAAGATGGTTACATTGTCAGATATGTTTATTCAGTTTTGACCACATATGACTGTACAACCTGATCTTAGCGTGACAAACTCTACCGGACGAAGGTCACACACGAACAGCGTTAGTAATTGGGCCGTTTTGCATTCTGTCCTTTCGCGCAGCTCGGTCTTTTTGTTTCTCAGTAATTGTTCTCTGCTCACCGATTCGAGCACCAAGTGTGAGGGCAGTGTGCTGGCTGAGCGGTTCGGGGCAAGAAGTTTCCATGCAGTGACATCAATGGAGAAACTGTTCAAAGACACATGTAGAGTATGTGTTTGTTTGATTTCTTCTGTTCCCCCTTCAAGCGCTTCCCTGTCCTGAACTTCCCATACAACATTTGTCTAGGAAGGCGCTATTATGGCATGGAAACATCATGCACAATCCAATGTGGGCTCTCTGCAGCGTATGGATGCCAGAACATCTCTCCTTGCTAAGGATTAAGAGCTGGGAACTCCGTCCTGTCAAACCAATCCTGAGCAGCCTGCGCAGACAGCTTACTTGCCAGTTGTCAAGTTTCCTGACATGTCTGCTACAGACTGTCCATGTTTCACTTGCGTATAGAAATGTGATGAACACAACATCATGATACACATTGATCCTGGTAGCAACATCAATTTCTTGGCATGGCATGCCAGCATGAAACTGACGGACAGCTGTGAATAATTTTTCTGGGTAACCGAATTTCGCCATGATTTTCCAGAGTCTCTTCCTGTTTTACAGTGTCACGGACATTGTTAGATCAACCAAAGGTCGTGTACAAATGATGATACTATTCCTGACATTTCCCTTGGATTTTGACGAGCTGCAAAAATCGTGTCCACAGTCCGGCGACCGGCTTGGAATCCACATTGGCTCTATTAACAGGCTCTACTCGAGATCAGTTGTAAAGCGCGTGAGAATGAATCGTCATTATGTTTCCAACGACCAACAGGAGTGTGATTTCCTTGTGGTTATCGTACGATTAACGATTGTCCTTGTGTTTTTACGTGGGGACAATGGTGGTATCTGTCAGTTTTTTTGTTATAAAAGGCACCCAAAATTGAGCGAAAGAAGTCTGTTAGCTTGTGTAGCAGCACATGGCCTCTTGGTTTGTAACATGCAGCCGGATAATCATATGTTACTGGACATTAAGCTGATTGCTGTCTCGATCTCCCATGTACTGGGCGCCATACTAAGCCTGTCATTGATAACAACTTGAGGCATGCATATTATGGCTAGTTCACTGATGATGGATAGACAGTTTAGGATAGCAATGCAGAGCCGTGGCCAACCTTCCAGAATATTGACTGTGTCGGTCAGCAGCGCCGTGGTATCATCATTAAGGACAAGATATGAATGAAACGACATGGGATTGCCTAAATCGCCTTCAGGGTTTCGTAAAACTGCGTCATTTTGTTTACAGAAACTATTCCTTCAAAAGTGCATCTACGAAATTTGAGACATGCTTACTATAAAAGCATACTTCATAGTTCTCCGTGCGCTTCGGATAGAAAGAACGGTAGTTTCAAATAGTATTACAAAAATATACAAGAAGAACAAAATATATAACTTATTACTACAGAAAGACTTAAAGTGGTTTGTAAGCCCAATATTACTTCCTAGATAATAATTATCTATAGCGAAAAACTATTTAACGATTATAACACGGTGTTTATTCTCCAACGTTAAGTACCCTGGAAGATGTAAAAGCCTGTGGAATAAATACCGCTTGTCCCTGCAGTCGTCACACACTGTCTATCTGTCAATCTTGCTCATTGTCTGCTGTTATTACTGTTCTCACGCAAGACACTCATTGTTTATCCTACGTTCTCCTCTTGATATTGATGACAGTTCTTCCTTCCCCTTGTTATTGCTTTCAGTTCATTGCCTTCAGCTTCCATGCCTGTTCCGCTGCATCTACTAAACAGATCACATGAAATGAAATATCCTTGCCTTGTTACTCTTTTCTTCGTCGCACGCTTTCAGACAACAGCTTGAATATATCTAACGAGAGCAGTGGTCAGTGTGAGGTGACTTGTATCTCCATAGAGTATGTCCAGCTATGTGATAGTTTTATATGCTTTCTCTGTTCCTCGAATGTTGAACACATTAATGGCTAATAATCTGCAGGGATTTTATCAGACCCATTCAACAGTGTTTCCTGCCCTTAGTTTATTGAATAGATGGTATCTCATTCTGTTGTGGGCGGAGTCTAAATATGGCCAGTCATTCACCTCCTTTGAGCTGGTAACATGCGTCTTTTGGTTGCAAACCTGGATGCAATACAATACTTCTCACTTGTTCTTTATTCCTGGCAGACTTTTGGGCCTTTTCATAAGATTTATTTATATCGTGTGAGTTAGAGATAGTTTTACACAATTCAAGGACAGTGTGCCGGCCTCTTTCATTGTAAAGAATGTTCAAATCAGATAGAATACACTGTATCACCACTCTTAAACCAGTAATATGATTTATACAGTATTCCTATAGATCTGTACTTTACTTGCTTCTCGGTATTGCAAGCACTGACAGTCCGATCTTCTGTGAAAGGTATACGTTGTCTCTCTGTGTTTTAATCTGTCATTAGAACTTCTGTTGCAGAATTCTTTCTTTGATATCTTCTTTATTTGTCTTATCGCAGTTAATTTGAGTTCTTTATGGAATGAATAAACAGGTGGAAACTTATTAAGGAGTCCTTCAAAGTATTCCATGAAGTTCAAGATTTGTTATCCTTCTTACCAATTTGTCTTTTGTTGCCACGTATATTGCTCGTTTCTGTTCAATTTTTCTGAGCATTTTTGCCATAAACAATTGTTCTGTTGGTGTTCTTCTTTTTCTTCTTCAGCGATTGTTCTATAAGGGGCGTTGTGTCGTAGTTTATAACGAGGCTACGATTTATCTCACCTTTTGGCTAGACACATCCGATTTCAGCTGGTTTATTTGAGAACCAGGGTTGCCTTCACACTGCCCTCCCTATTCTCTTGTTCAGACTGCACTTGTGCAGTCTATTTCCAGGGTCCCCGTTTGGAGAAAGAATAGGTCTTTGTCAGCTTTGAATGCCTACACTGATGAAAGCAGCTAACAGTGAGTCGCTGACTGCTTTCAGCTCATTCACTGCTGCATTTTCAACCTCGTGTAGGTGTTTTTACCCAAAACATTGTTTTCCAGACCATATGTAGTTGTTTCCATTTTTCATCAATGACTAGTGGCTCCCGTCTTGAAATGTTTTGCTGAGTGTGATGCTGAAGGCCTGTTTACTTGAGGTTGTTCTGTTCGCTCATAGTTTAAGTGTAACTTTGTCAATTACTAGATTGTGGTCTGAAGCCACAGACACGCCTCTGCAAATATTGTCTACATATCAAATGTATGCAGATGTAGTCAATCTGGTTTTAGGTTATATGATCTTTGGATTTCCATGTTGTCTTATGATTCTTCTTGTGTGGGAACATGCTTTGTCTAATCACCAGTTAGATTCCTGTGCATACATAAAGAAATACACCAGCATCATTTTCATTCATTAATCCAAGACAATTTGTGTGGATAATCTCTACGTAGCCTCCATTGTCCTCTCCTATGTTCCACATTAACGATCTCATCGTGTTCACTATATCTCCAGATTTTAGCTAATCCGATAAATGTTACGGCTAGTTACAGAAACTTAATGTATTTTTCTTTTTCTTTAGCAACAGACTATGCAGTATAGTTTTATATGAATATTTGAAGCACTGAAGGATTCCATTTTTAGTCTTGATCCAGGTCAGGTCAGGTCATCCGGTAACCGGTGAGGTCATTGGGACACACATGAAGACATCCTCACAACGCCACGCCATCCTTCTCTGTCAGATGCCGCTGCCTGTGACTCTTCTAGTCGGAGATTGGTTCATTCTTTTATGTTGTCCTCCCATCTCTATTTGGGACGGCCTCTTCGTCGTCTTTAATGCACCTTTCCGTGGCAGATTGCATTTGCAAGACCATTTGATCTCGATATGTGACAGTACCAAGCGAGTTTCCTTCTTTTGACAGTTGCCAAGAGATCTTCTAAAGGCCCTATTGCAGTTGTAATTCTAACTAGTATTTCCTCATTTGTAACTCGATCTTCATACGTGACGTTTAAAAGTCTTCGGAAACATCTCATCTCAAAGGCCTGCATCCTTCGTTGAAGGTCAGCAGTAACTGTCCATGTCTCACAAGCATAGAGGAATATTGACAGGACCAGTGTACGCATTAATCTGATTTTCGTACTTGATCCATCTGCATGAAATAAGGGGATTCTGTGCTTGTCGTGTTATCATATTTGCTACCACATCACTGTGTTTTACTAACTCTTTCTTCATGAACTGAGTAAATAATTGTTTCGCCTGATGCTTGCTATATTTTTCGTGCTTGTGTTCATCTTGAGAAACACAGCGCCCAAGCTTTACAAAATATTACTTTAGTCCTATTACCAAGAAGATTCCGTGGCGAAGTGGTTAAGCCGTCGGCCTCATGATCAGGTGGTGTGGGTTTGACTCGGGACTCCGCCGTCTTTTTGCGGAGTCCCCTGCATCTCGTAGTCGCCCCCTAGTCGTCTTGTTCTTGACTTGTCACTGGGGTCGGGCTGCACGAGACGAGAGAGTGAGGATAAAAAGTAGCGCAGTTAATCCTTACTAAAAATAGCGATGGACGGCGGCCTTTGTCTTCGTCTATTACCAACTACGGGTTGCATTAATATATTCATAAATGTGAACTAGATGTTTCTCCATCCGATGGCCTTGATGGCCTTGCAGACATCGTATTTTCCACACACCAAAGTCATACAGAATGTGAAAATGTCATAAGGTTTAAAGAAATCCATAGAAACAGTACCATAAATTGCACAAAATGACATCTTATTCAAACTTTGAATAAAACTAAATGAAACCAGTTGTTTCAGCGAAGATAATAATAGTAACGACAAATTATTACATGCACCCGGAAAACATTGTTGCTGTCGATCAAATACATTTTTCATTTGCTGGACCCAGAGTGTCCATTTCCTTCGACATTTAAATAAAATATGTAGGACAGAAGATTATCCAACACATGGTGTTGTCTTTCTCGCTTTTCAACCAGGTTAAACACATGTTGATTGTGGGTTAACTATACATGTTTGACAGACAATTCTCAAAAATATATTTGAGTAGTGAAAGATATCATTTGTGTTTTTGTTCCAATTAGGGTTGAAAGTTGTAAGATCAGTCCAATAGTATAGGCTACCGTTGAGGAGAAAGTGTTAGACCATAATACATTGTCTCAGCTTTAGTCGTGGAAAGTGATTAGTTTCTCTGCTGTCTCTCTGTCCTTCATTGCAACTCAGGTAATCATTTACAGGTAGGTAATCTGGAGCGTTCTAAGACCCGTTTTCTAAAAACTGTCCATTTATAGTTGGAACTAAGCTCCTTGATCATTATGTCCCATTGAAACTACAATTGGCAGTAGCATAATAAATACACTACTAAATGGTAGAAGACTCTCCAAGTCATGATTTTACTCATCTCGTCATTCAACGACCTTCAGATTATCAAGTAACCATTGGGGTTTTAAAGAAAGGCAGAAATAATTAAAGAAATATAAGATATGTGGGCAAATTCGTCATCCTGAGGTTCAGCCCATCAAATGTATTTTATTTTCTATCCTCAACAAACCCGGAAATCCCAGAAACCGTTGACAGATTCGCGTCACACAATGGCGAGTCACACAATGACTAGTCACATAATATGCTTACCTTCCTATATATCCTTGTCTTTCAGTAGCGATCAATTAATTATCCGAAATATAATAACCCAATTTAAATAATATTTGAATAAAGGACGAATTTCCTAAACAAAAAACCAAATTAAAATGGCGGCAAACGAGCGGTTCGTCCACTACACTGACCTTATACCGCTGTGTATGAATTTCGTACAGAAAATGGCGACAATTTCAAAGATAACAGCACTTGGTAAACTGCGTTATCTGTTAATTTTAATTTAGAGCGTGGTTCGCTCGAGATCTGGTTGTCGTTTTGTAATGCGATTGATACAGTATCCAAACTGTTGTTGCCAGTTGGCAATCATAAGTGTGACTGACAATAGTTTAGATGAAATAGACAAACCAGTAAAATCAGATCTCTAATACCTCATCCCCAACGGCACTGTCAGTTAAGCGACAAGCATTTAGATGTTTGATCATATTAGTTTTAGATTTATGGAAGCAAAGCCTTTTCTTCTTGTTTTCTCCCTTTTCTTCTGTTTCTTCTTCTTCTTCGTTTTCTTCTTCTTCTTCTACTTCTTCCCTCTTTGCCATCAGACAGGAACATAAATGACTCAAACAAAGTCATGCTACCTTATGTTCTGTTGTTGAGAACCGACTTTACTGCACTCCGGGCATACCCATAGGTGCTCGGTTAAATGGCGAAGAGCGTGGCTTCATGTAGCTTGTCTAGTGTTTTACCCAGTTTTGCTCTTGTCTAGTGTTTTACCCAGTTTTGCTCTTGTCTAGTGTTTTACCCAGTTTTGCTCTTGTCTAGTGTTTTACCCAGTTTTGCTCTTGTCTAGGGTTTTACCCAGTTTTGCTCTTGTCTAGTGTTTTACCCAGTTTTGCTCTTGTCTAGTGTTTTACCCAGTTTGGCTCTTGTCTAGTGTTTTACCCAGTTTTGCTCTTGTCTAGTGTTTTACCCAGTTTTGCTCTTGTCTAGTGTTTTACCCAGTTTGGCTCTTGTCTAGTATTTTACCCAGTTTTGCTCTTGCTCCGTCCTCTCATGTGCCCCACTAGAACATCGCTATGATTTCCAAGTTCTGCTGTCTGTGAACTGCTGATTCATCTTTTACATTGTTTTTCATTGTCCTGAACACTAGTATAACCAAGGTAGTAGATCTACGTCAGCCAGTGTAGGTTTGAGGCTTCCACATCTGCCATCCACTCATGCCTTAACCAGTAACTCTGTACCTTCCAAAGCAATGATTGTGAGTCTGATTCAGTGACTGTCCTTGTTAAAGTCGTATCAGATAGCCATCTCAGTTGAGGTCAATGATTGGAAGTCTGACAGCATGACCGTCCTTGTTAAAGTCGTATTAGATAGCCATCTCAGAGTTGAGATCAATGATTGGAAGTCTGATACCGTGACTGTCCTTGTTAATGTCGTATCAGATAGCCATCTCAGAGTTGAGGTCAATGATTGGAAGTCTGATGCCGGGACTGTCCTTGTTAAAGTCGTATCAGATAGCCATCTCAGAGTTGAGGTCAATGATTGGAAGTCTGATACCGTGACTGTCCTTGTTAAAGTCGTATCAGATAGCCATCTCAGAGTTGAGGTTAATGATTCCATCTCCACTCTTATTCTAGAGGTTGTTGTCTTGTTTGTTTCGCTTCGCCAAACTTCGCCCAAGTTCGCCCAACTTCGCCCAACTTTGCCTCGCTTCACTGGCAACAAGCTGACCTGTTTCCTTAATAGAGCCATGACTGTACTGTCTTTATGTCGGTTGCTTTGCTTGGTGATCAGTAAGATAGTTACGTGTTAACAATCTGGCAAATTTTAGTGACAAAACGAAACAAATGACGTCACTGTGATCTAGTCATTGCAGTTGTATCAAGGCGTGTTTAGCATCTTGCATGTGTGGCGGACCACCTGGGATTAGCCCTGATAAGAGTAGATTTATTTTCCATTATTATTGATTTCAACTCCTGTGTACCCTACAGTATGATATGCTGCTGAAGCATGACCGTTTACAAAAGCAATTGAGAGCATACTGCGAGCATAGGTATCTCTCTTGAGACGCTTGGTCGATGAGAGTCTCCACAACCAGATAATGCAGAATCTCTACAATTCAAATATACGGAAATTATCATTGAGGAGCGATAAGCGATTGATTTCAATGCCCATATTTGGACCCAACAGGAGAACACTATGTGGGAGCATTTGTCTACGACCCACTTAATGATCGAGGAGACGGCTAACCATCTGTGCAGAAACCCCTCAAAAGCTCGTAATGAATACCTTTTTCAAGAAGCTTGTCGGGAAAATATGGAGGTGACATTATCAAAATTGGTATAGAAAAGAAGAAATTGACACGGTCTTGTGCAAGGATAGCAAGTTCATCACAAATATATGAGTACTACATCGTTTGGACACAGACAGTGACCATAGGACAATCCGATTTTCAATAAATCTGATTTGTCCATCTCATTAAAAAAAATGTGTAGCCCTTATGCTGATCAATGGCAGTAATTTGTAGATGAAATTACACAACAAAACGGACAAATCTCTAGATTCCTAACAGAGTTTTGTGGTCGACTAGTCAAGATTCTGTGTTAATTCTGCAAATGTTCCTGAATCCCAAAATGACACGCTAATTAAGAAAAAAGGAGACAGTTACTTAATATGCGAAGACGACTTAAATTTCAAGTAGGACTGAACAAGGTGGTGCTATGGGAACAAGAGAATCCGTCACCAGGTAAAGGACGACTACGCGACTAGTGAGAGCTGCTGAAGCCAGGAACAGTAAATTGAGGTGTATTACTGTTCGTCAGAAGCGAAGTCTCCTTAAAGTGCTTAGAATATGTAATACCACCAACCCAACAGATATACGGAGTACAGAAGCCGAATGCAAAAGTATTACACCAACCCCTTTTAATCAAAGGCTAAAATCACAAAAAAAAACACGGAAACAGCAGAGAAAAAACCAATTGCAATGGTTGTCACCTGATGTGATCTTTCATGCCACCAATAAGTCAAAAGAAGGCACAGCTCCAGGAACAGTTAGGATAACCATATAGGTCCTGAAAGCTAGAGGTTATATTCTAGCAGTTCAGCTGGTAAAACTATTTTATAAATGCGTCGAAATAGGACGAATTCCTGACCATTTGAAATCCTCAAAGACTATTCTGATCCATGAAAAGGAAGACACGTAACCTCATATGAACTACAGCCCATATTTGTCTACTCTGATCCTATACAAGATGTTTGCTAGAGTTATTGCCAACATAATCGACAAGCAGCTCGACTTACATTAACCTCGTGAACACGCCAGATTCAGAAAAGGGTTCTCTACCATTTACCACATCCACGCGATCAAATGATTGACAGAGCACGCCAACTGCGGATGGCCCTGTGTTTTGTATTTATTGATTACAACAACTAACTTTCGACTGTAGCGAAACAAGTGTTGTGGCAAATGCTCTCAGAAATCAGGGTATTTCCAAAAACGATACAAACAGTATTTGAGGAAATCTATGAAAGATGAATTAGGGCAACTACGCTACACCATTGTCCAGTATATTTTCAGATAACAGGAGTTCAACAGTGCCATACCTTCTCAACAAATATATTTACATCAGCTCTCGACAAGATCTTCCAACAGCTACATTGGCTAGATACAACCACAGATGTAGATCATGAGCGGCTCACATATTTATGGTTTACAGATGACATTGTGCTCATCAGTCATACCACTGACGAGGCTCAACAATCATTGAACGACTTAAATGAGATCAGCAGAGCTGCTGGTCTTTTTATTACTACCAATAGAACACGAAGCTTGAGAAATCCCTTTGCCTAAAACCAAATCAAGTTTGGGGATGCAATAATCCAGGATGACAGCTCCTACCTTTACCTAGACCAAGACATTAATGCCACCCACAATTTTGATAGCGAAATCTATAGATGAAGAACAAAGGCTTGGTAGAGCTCCAATTGCATAAAGCCGATACCAACAGGGGAAAGACACCACATCAAGAGAAGACATCTTTCATTCCATGGTCACTCCTTTCGGGATCTACCGCTGTGAAGTGTGGCAATTGAGCAAAGTCGATGCTGAGTAGCTCCAAATTACTCGAGAAGCCGTGGAAAGAGCGTATAAATCGATAAATAGTCAGATCTGGATTGAGAAAATAAGACAACAAAGTCTATGTTGAAACGTCATAGAAACAGCATTATCCCGTAAAAAAACCCACTGGAGTGGTCATGTGGTACGCATGCCTGATACAGATGGATACGTGGCCGCCTACCTACGAGGTGGCGAAATGGTTTAATAAAAAATCTAGGAACGCTATGGAACAGCCCACACACAAAATCGGAATGCCTACAAAATGTTGCTGGCTTCCTTGCATACCTGAGGTTGATGTGATAATATGAATGTATAATATGTGCGATGCAGTTGTTTACGAAAGCAAGGCGAACCTTTGGTGAGCAGGCCACTTGCTGAGAAGAATGGATGAACTTCGACATCAGTCTGGTACCCTACAGGGGAAATAAACCAGGAGTAGATCGCCAATGTATTGGTCAGGATCCATTACACCACTGCACGTCAGGTATCCGTTTATGTAGATGGCCTTGGTTTTCTGACCTATAGATATGATATTTTATTGGAACAATGCAGTTTTATGTTGTTTTCCTACACATAGATTTATGGAGCCTAAACGATATCCTATGTTTCTACGAAAATGTAGTTTCTGCAGAGTAATTGTGGCGTATAAGTTACATAGTTAAGCAATCATAAACATCTGCTGAAATGATGCACTTGTATGTGCACGTAATAATACCTTCAAAAGTAAATAGTTTTCATAGAGATTTGAAACGGTGAAGTTTGCAATGCTCTATGAACAGAATAATCAAGCCAGGAGTGTTTTCATAATTTAAGAACATAAGAATACAGCAGATATTACAAAATCTCCGAAACTAAAGCTAGGGTCATCGACTCTATTGAAATATGTTCTGATAATAGATGATGAGTCATTGTGTGAACAGATTACTATAAGTGACTGTGTCGGTAGCCACACCAAAGCTGCCTATCTGGTTATATGTTCACGAGAAAGGCTTCAGGAACAAATCATGAGAAAAACTGGGCATTCTCTGATAACTTCTGTCGTCTCGAATATTTCTTGCCACTGGATCAATGTAGTCCAGGGCCAAGTGACAACAAAAATGGTCTTAACTCAAATCTATTTCAGCACAAAAATCGTCACACTTACATATTAGACGCTATCGTTATCTTCTTTTCCAACGTGAAACGCTTATAACTGGGATTGTCTCCGATAACTTAGCCTAGAACAGGGAACACATTTTTTTACTGATAAGAAAGGGGACAAAGAGAAATTAAGGTCACGTGAAACATACTGAAAGCCCTCCCGGTGAGCGTCTGCCTATTTTGAGCTCACCTTAAAACAACTGCTTTGGGATGCGTTCATCTGTCATGTGGAGAACATGTGCCGTCCATCTTGTCGGAGCTATATGCCGAAGTGTATGGATGCTCAACATGCTAGTGTTGCTAAGAATTTCAGAGTTCGGAGCTTTGTCCTGCCGCCTGATCTTGAGCGACTAAGGCACTTTGTCCTGCCGCCTGATCCTGAGCGGCCTAGACACTTTGTCCTGCCACCTGATCATGACCGGCCTAGACACTTTGTCCTGCCACATGATCCTGACCGGCCTAGACACTTTGTCCTGATCCTGAGTGGCCTAGACACTTTGTCCTGCCACCTGATCCTGACCGGCCTAGACACTTTGTCCCACCACCTGATCCTGAGTGGCCTAGACACTTTGTCCTGCCACCTGATCCTGACCGGCCTAGACACTTTGTCCTGCCACCTGATCCTGAGTGGCCTAGACACTTTGTCCTGCCACCTGATCCTGACCGGCCTAGACACTTTGTCCTGCCACCTGATCCTGAGTGGCCTAGACACTTTGTCCTGCCACCTGATCCTGACCGGCCTAGACACTTTGTCCTGCCACCTGATCCTGAGTGGCCTAGACACTTTGTCCTGATCCTGAGTGGCCTAGACACTTTGTCCCACCAACTGATCCTGAGTGGCCTAGACACTTTGTCCTGCCACCTGATCCTGACCGGCCTAGACACTTTGTCCTGCCGCCTGATCCTGAGTGGCCTAGACACTTTGTCCTGCCACCTGATCCGGAGTGGTCTAGACACTTTGTTCTGATCCTGAGCGGCCTACGCAGACAGACCAAGCAAGGAATTGATAGTCAAACTGTATAAAGCATTAGTTGGATCTATATTGGAGTACTGTGTACAGGTGTGGAGTCATTATCATAGAGAATATATAAACATGCTGGAAAGAATAAAAAAACAAACAAACGACAAAGCTGATAGTGGGATTCCAGAATTACAGTTATGAGGAAAAGACTGAAAAACCGGCCTACAGTGTCTAGAAAAGAGAAGAATTCATGGTGACTCAATACATTGTTGGGTGCACACAAACATAAAGAAAGAGGAAGACAGAGAGTAATATACGGACATAAAGAAAGACAGAGAGAAATGGATAAAGAGACACAAGGACAAAAGAAAGAGAGAGAGATGGACAGAGAAACACAGACATAAAGAAAGACAGAGAGAAATGGACAGATAGACACAAGGACAAAAGAAAGACAGAGAGAGATGGACAGAGGCAGCACATACACAAAGATAGATAACATGGACATAAAGAAAGAGAGAGATTGAGAGAGAGGGACAGAGATACACGGATGTAAAGAAAGAGAAAGAATGAGAGAGAGGGACAGAGATACACGGATGTAAAGAAAGAGAAAGAATGAGAGAGAGGGACAGAGATACACGGATATAAAGAAAGAGAAAGATTGGGAGAGGGACACAGATACACGGATAAAAAAAAAAGAAATAATGAGAGAGATGGACAGAGATACTCAGATATAAAGAAAGAGAGAGATTGAGAGAGAGGGACAGAGATACACGTATATAAAGAAAGAGAGAGATTGAGAGGGACAGAGATACACGGATATAAAGAAAGAGACACATTGAGAGATAGGGACAGAGATACACGGATATAAAGAAAGAGAAAGATTGAGAGAGAGGGACACAGATACACGGATATAAAGAAAGAGAAAGATTGAGAGAGAAGGACAGAGATACACGGATATAAAGAAAGAGAGATATTGAGATAGAAGGACAGAGATACACGGATATAAAGAAAGAGAAAGATTGAGAGAGAGGGACAGAGATACACGGATATAAAGAGAGAGACAGATTGAGAGATAGGGACAGAGATACACGGACATAAAAAAGAGAGATATTGAGATAGAAGGACAGAGATACACGGATATAAAGAAAGAAAAAGATTGAGAGAGCGGGACAGAGATACTCAGATATAAAGAAAGAGAGATATTGAGATAGAAAGACAGAGATACTCGGATATAAAGATGGAGAAAAACACACAGAGAGAGATATATCTTTAATAGCTGTAGATATCACTTTCAGATCGTTATGTATTTTATTCCGAAATGGAAATTTGTGTCCGACGGAATATCCGCATAAAATTGTCCAAAGTCCACAAAATTGGACCTTTTGACAGGAGCAGTCAATCCTGCTTCATTTCCTGCATTAGTCTCCAGCGAAGAACGGGATGCGCTGTACTTGAACTGAATACTAATTTGGCTTGGCTTGGCTTAGCTTCGTTCGTTCTCAATCTCCCGCTACCAAACCCTAAACGGGCTTTAGTAGCAGAATGTAGTCCAGCAAACGGAATGCGTTGTGTTGTAGTTTACAGCTTGACTGCGATATTTGCACCTTTCGGTCCAACACATCCGACTTCAGCAAGCATTTTTTGAGTACCGGGTTAGCATTCCCTCTTCGATCCCTTCTCCTTAGCCAGTCTGCCCTGCTGCAGCCTGTTATCCAGGATCACCGTGTGGAGGTGTAGAAGGGTCTTAGCAGCTCTGGTTCGCTGGCCGTGACGCTAGCAGTCAGCTATGGGTCGCTGACCACTGCAGCTCATGCGCTGCTCAGCATCTTGATCCCAAATGCTAATTTAACTCAACTAGAGAAGAGCAAGTCATCATCTTCAGACTGAGAACTGGGCATAACAGACTCAAGGTTCATCTTTACAACAAAATGAGGATTGGGACAGATGACATGTGTCCATGTGGGGAGCATATTTTGTTCTTATTTCTTTTTCTTTCTTTTTCTTTTTCTGGTTTTTCTGTTCTTTTTTCTGTATGCTCTTATTGTTCTTCTTGTTCTTCTTTCTCTTGTTCTTGTTCTTTTTTGTTTTTAGAAATTCTTATTCTTCTTATTGTAATTTTTCAGCATAATACTTGTTTCTGTTCTTCTTATTATTGTTCCCGCTCTTTTTCATCATTATCTTCTTGTTTATCCTCTTGTTCTTGTTAATGTTCCTCTTGTTCTTGCTCTTGTTCTTCTTCCTTACATTCCTATTATTATTAATCTTTCTCATTGGAATTTTTTTGTTTTTTCTTCTTCATCACTGTCTCGTTGTTTATTGTTCTTCTTCTTGTTAATTTTTTAAAATTGTATTATACTTCTCAATCGTCCTGTTATTGTTCTTGTTCTGTTCTTGTTTTCCTCCTTCTTGTTCTTCTTCCACATGTTGTTCTTGTTTTGTTGTTGTTCACTGAGTTTTCTTTTCTTGTTCTTCTTGATCCTATTCTTCATTCTCTGCTAGTTCTTGTTCTTGTTCTTAATTTTTTTTATTCTTCTACTTGCCCGTTTTGTTATTGCTGTTCGTTCTCTAGTTCTTTCTGTGGTTTTTATTATTCGTGTCTTTGTCCTTCTTGTTCTTGAATTTATTGTTCTTATTATTTTTGTTAACATCCTTCCTCATTATCTCGTGTTCTTGTTCTTCTTGTTATTCCTGTTCTTCTTGTTCTGGATATTCATGTTCTTGCTCTTTTGGTTCTGCTTGTTCTTTTTGTTCTCCATAATTTACACGTTCATTTTGTTCTTGACCTTCTATTTGCCCTTGTTCTCAGTTTCTGTTGATCCCCTGTATTGTACGTGGGGTATTCTTTCTACAGCTGCCATATTCCAAGCATGTCATAAGACACATTTAAAGAGGGTTTGCCTTGACCTATGCAGTGATCGAAACTCTCCAATCACTACTTGTAAATAAGCACCTAACTTTCTTACAGTTCAGGAACGAATGGATACGAGGAAAGGAACAAGCCACTCCGCCTCACAGAGAGCAGAGACTAAGCACAATGAAGTCACTAGCACACGCTTGCTATGGGACTACGCTTGCCTTTCTTCTTCTTCTTCTTCTTGTTCTTCTTCTTCTTCTTCTTCTCCTTCTTCTTCTTCTTCTTCTTCTCCTTCTTCTTCTTCTTCTTCTTCTTCTTCTTCTTCTTCTTCGTACGCTGTCAGACTTCAACTTGAATTTATTCGAAGAAAGCAGCTGTCATCCTGAGGCTGTCAACACTGACATAGAGGTTGTCTAGTGTTGCCACTGGTGATGGCCACATGTGCTTTCTCTGGTCCTCGTACGTCGGGCAATTTTGCAGCAGATGTTCAGCGGTCCTTTTCCCTGTGCCACACGAGAATTCATCAGTGCCACCTATCTGCAATTTATTGAATAGATAGTACCTCAGTCTTATGTGGCCTGTGCGGAGTCTGAAGACCACGACCTGCTCTCTTCTGTTCAGCTGGTAGTATGCATCATTTTTTGTGTAGCCAGTGTGTTCTGTTTCCCATTTGGCCATGTATCTGGCCCTAATAAGCCTTTTAGACTCTTCGTAGGTCACACTAGAATCTGGTTGTAGTAGTCTTGCACCTTCTTTTGCCAGTCTGTCTGCCTCCTCGTTGCCTTGGATGTTTCAAATTACGTTCTCTTGAATGTATGCAAGTATACAAGTTTCGCCAATCTCTCGCACTTGTGGAATATATATACAGAACACGTGTTATTCAAAAAGTAATGCCCGGCCGTTTATTATCTCAAACTATTTATTCACAATGTTTGAAATTCATTGGAAATCAACTTTGAAGAGACTAAAATTTTGGTGTTCACGAAAATGAAAGAAATTCCACAAGTTTACATCTACATAAATGGAGGAATTCTGGGAGCAGTGTCAAGCTATTTATATGCTGATTAACTAATAGTGTCGAATCGCAAATGAAAAAGCGAGATCATTCAAAAATTGCAATAGCAAAGAATACATTTAGCAGCATAAGATATACACATATATCTTCAAGCAGATATCTCATAAAATGATAATAATTAAATGCTATGTGCATGCAGTTTTATTGTATGGAGTAGAATTCTAGATCATGACCAAGAAAATAGAGAATAGAGAAGAGTATTGACGCGTATTGAAACTTAAACAAGTTTATTGGAAAGATAGGAAAACAAATACTGAAGTTCTGGAGCAACTCAAGGGGGATAACATACTTAAGGAAATTAAAAAGAAATAATACTTTTCCGACTTTCAGCAGGAGTGGAAAATTGACTACGCCAAAATCTAGCTTTCCTTACATGGAAGACAGGTACCTATTCATAGCAGAGTAGATTCAAACATTTCGATACCGGTGATTTAAGACGATCCTATTGCTGCTTTGGATACGAGCCATGACCGATTGAGATAATAATCCCGAGTATGTATTCTGGCTGTGAAAGGCATTAAACATCATTATTCTTGTTCGTCTAGTTTCCTAAGGCTAAATGTATTATACTGTTTTTGGCACTAACGGCATAATGCATCTGATTTAAGCACTAATTTTTAAAATGAGTGTTCCTACCATCTGGGCTACCACCTTGCAATTTCATGAAGCAACATTGTTATGTCTGGATTATGAACCTGGCCACTAACCTCCCCCCCCCCCCCCACTATCCATTGTTTAAAGTGAATAAAGAGTGTTGTGAATGGGACTTGGAAACCCCGCCATTTGCAACGATTTTTTATGGAAACTGCTCCCCAATCCTGAGCCCAAACATTGTTTTCGAACAGCCTTCCGTTGAGGAGACAAACTTCACAAAAACAAAAACTGAATTTTCCTTTAATAAATTTCCAAACCACTTCGATCCAAGCGTTCAATGAATCAAAACCTTCACCATCCCTCTATGGACCATATGTCATCACATCCAGTACAATTGACTTCTTTCCAATATTTGCCTCAAGAACATTCTGCCATGAATGAGTACGCTTGTCCTACTTCTCTTAACTCTGTTGTTTCAGAAAAGAGACTATCGTGTAATGCTATCAACTGATCTAACGTTACCTGCTCCTCTTCATGACTTGTCCCACAGGTACTGCCTGCTTCTCTCCTACAGATTCACATTACTGATCGTGTCAAACCCTTTCAATTCCTCAAACGTATGAAAGTCTGCACCTTTATTGTTGTCTTGTTTATTCTTCTTTCCGTCTCATAGGCATGCAACTGAACCGACCATACATTGGAGCTTACATTTATTTTCATGCCGGATTTAATTTCTTTTCATTTCCATAAGTACCCCGAAGGCATTGACAGCACCCGTCGCCTTTTGTATCCGTATTCTGAAACCTGTATCCGTCCTTATCATTTTCTTTATATCTCTATTTAAATCAACAGCAATATATTCTATTATTATAATTGTATCCATTCGTTTCCTCTTAGAACATAGGGCCGCAGCAAATGAAAATACTCTCAATATGTTTTTATTCAGAGCTGTTCTCTTGGTTCGGTGCATGCGACACTATCTGAACTAACTTCCTCTTCATCCGTTCTTAGTGGTACAAGAAAATCTGACTTTAAGGCCGAGAATGACCGTATGTCAAATGAATAGATTACATAATTCAAATATTACACCAACTCGAGCTTAAGGAAAGAGATGCAACCGACTACAGTGTAGATTCCTACCTCTTTGTCCAGACTGCTGTAATACATCCTGTTTAGAGGCACGAACAAGAGAACATGAGATAGGGCCTTGATTTTTATGCTTTACATGACTGCGATCAATGTTTCACCTGATCTTGATATTAGTTGGTGTCTTGATCAATATGTTTCATCTGATCTTGATATTAGGTGGTGTCTTGATCAATATGTTTCACCTGATCTTGATATTAGTTGGTGTTTTGATCAATATGTTTCACCTGATCTTGATATTAGTTGGTGTCTTGATCAATATGTTTCGTCTGATCTTGATATTAGGTGGTGTCTTGATCAATATGTTTCATCTGATCTTGATATTAGGTGGTGTCTTGATCAATATGTTTCACCTGATCTTGATATTAGTTGGTGTCTTGATCAATATGTTTCACCTGATCTTGATATTAGTTGGTGTCTTGATCAATATGTTTCACCTGATCTTGATATTAGTTGGTGTCTTGATCAATATGTTTCACCTGATCTTGATATTAGTTGGTGTCTTGATCAATATGTTTCACCTGATCTTGATATTAGGTGGTGTCTTGATCAATATGTTTCACCTGATCTTGATATTAGATGGTGTGATGATCAATATGTTTCACTTGATCTTGATATTAGATGGTGTCTCGATCAAAATGTTTCACCTGATCTTAATATTAGGTGAAGTCTTGATCAAAATGTTTCACCTGATCTTAATATTATGTGAAGTCTTGATCAAAATGTTTCACCTAATCTTAATATTAAAAAACAGTGATTGGAGTGTGCTACAGATGTCCATCAAGTCAAAAAGAGGAAGATGAGCTGATTAGTAGCATAGCAAAGGCAAGTGAAGGGAAATTATTATTAATGGGAGATTTCAACTTTCCAGAAATAAAATGGAATATGGCAGAAGCACTTGTAGAGTCAAACCCTTTTGTTAAGTGCATGACTGACAATTTTTTAATTCAACATGTAGAAGCAGCCACCAGAGGCAAAAAAATACTCGACCTAGTTTTTACTACAGAGGAAAATATGATTGAAAACGTTACCGTTGTGGACCTGTTTGGCTCAAGTGACCATAAAATCATCCGTTGGGATCTTATTGCGGGGAAAGAAGTAAACATAAACACCCGAACATACGACTACTCTAAGGCAGATTTTAAGAGATGAAAGAGGCAGCGAACCACATAATCTGGAAAGATATTGTCGAAGGAACAGATGTTGAACAGGAGTGGGAGAGTTTTAAAACAGTTCTAGAAACGTTAAAAGAGGAATGTGTTCCATGTAGGGAGATAAACCCCAAGCGTAAAAAGTGGATAACTAGATTTGTAGTGAAATGTAGAAGAGCTAAAAATAAAGCATGGAGAAAATATATAGAGGCAGATAAATCAAAAGAAACATATTTAAAATATTTGGACAAGCAGAACATATGTCAGAAAGCGAATAAAACAGCAAAAATAGACTTCGAAAAAAAACTTGCTTAGAGGATCAAGACTGACAGTAAAAGCTTCTTTTCTTATGTTAGAAATAAACAAAGAAAGAAAGACAAAGTAGGCCCTCTCATAGACAGTACTTGGAAAATAATAAGTGAGAATAGGGAGGCAGCTAATCTACTCAATCAGTACTTTGGCACAGTCTACACAAAAGATCCCAGAGCCTATAGATATTTTTCAAAGAGACATGGATACAGCGGTCAATCTCAGAGGAAATGGTTTTTAAAAAATTGGAGGGGTTGAAAGTGAATAAATGTCCAGGTCAAGATGGTATTCATCCAAAATTGCTGTATGAAATTAGAGACCAAATAGCAAAACCATCTGCTATATTGTGTTCTCAATCACTAACAAAAGGGATTGTTCCACGGGATTGGAAAGATGCAGGAGTGATCCCCTTATTCAAAAAAGGCAAAAAATCAGATCCAGCAAATTATAGACCGGTGAGTTTAACGAGCATAGTCTGTAAATTGTTAGAGTCAATAATCAAAGAAAACATTGTAATGCATTTAGACAAATGTAATCTAATTAGAAATAGTCAGCATGGGTTTACTAGAGGGAGATCATGCTTAACACATCTATTAGAATTCATGGAGGAGGTTACTAAAATCATAGATAAAAGGGAGCCAGTGGACGTTATTTATCTAGACTTTGCAAAGGCCTTTGATAGAGTACTTCATCAAAGATTATTTAGAAAGTTAAAATCACATGGAATAGGTGGGGAAGTTGCCAAATGGATTGAAAATTGGTTAACGGGAAGTAGGCAGAGGGTGGGCATAAATAAGGAGTACTCTGAGTGGTGTGAAGTGAAAAGTGGTGTGCCACAGGGCTCGGTTTTGGGGCCAATTTTGTTCTTGATATATATAAGTGATTTGGACATTGATATGAGATCCATGATTGCAAAATTTGCCGATGACATAAAACTATGCAGAAGTGTCTCATCTAAAGCGGAAGTGGATATATTGATGTCGGATTTAGATAAAATTTCAGAATGGTCTGTAAGCTGGCAAATGGAGTTTAATGTAGATAAATGTAAAGTTATCTAGATGGGTAGATCCAATATGGAACATAATTACAGATTGGGAGAAAACAATATTAGAAAGATAGATAAGGAAAGGGACCTAGGGGTTATAATAGATCATACAGGAAAGGTGAGTGAGCAAGTTAAGGTAGCAGTGAAAAAGGCAAATGCAATGTTAGGTATGATAGAAAAAAATATTAAACATAGGAGAAAGGAAGTGATCGTCAAACTGTATAAAGCTTTAGTTAGACCTAGATTGGAGTACTGTGAACAGGTGTGGAGTCCTTATCATAGAGGGGATATACACATGCTGGAAAGAATACAAAAAAGAGCGACAAAGATGATAGTGGGATTCCAGAATTACAGTTATGAGGATCGACTCAGAAAAACCGGCCTACAGTGTCTCGAAAAGAAAAGAATTCGTGGTGACTTAATACAGGTTTATAAGATGATCAGAGGAATGGATAAATTAGACTAACAAGTTTTTTAAAATACAGCTACCCACAATAGCACGAGGGCATAGCTACAAGCTGACTAAAGAGAGGTCCAGATTAGATATTAAGAATTTTTTTTTTCAGTCAGACAGTGGTGTCTGCTTGGAATGCATTGCCAGGGGAGGTAGTGGAGGCGGGGACAGTTTATGCATTTAAGAATAAACTGGATGCGCATAGCTTTTAGAGCATGGTGATGTAAATGTAACTGGTTGTATACAGACTCTGCAGGGTCTTCTAAGCAAGTATAAAGACGTTAAGTTAAGTTAAGTTAAGTTAAGTTAAGTTAAGTTAAGTTAGGTGAAGTCTTGATCAAAGTGTATCACCTGATCTTAATATTAGGTGAAGTCTTGATCACAATGTTTCACCTGATCTTACTATTAGGTGAAGTCTTGATCAAAATGTTTCACCTGATATTGATATTAGGTGGTGTCTTGATCAATATGTTTCACCTGATATTGATATTAGGTTGTGTCTGATCAATATGTTTCACCTGACTTCGATATTAAGTGGTGTCTTAGGCCGGCGATGGTTGTGTCGGACTGAAAGGTGCGAATATCGCAGGCAAGTTGTAAACTAGCGACACAACGCATTCCGTTCTCTGGACTACATTCTGCTACTTGTAAAGCCCTATTCAGGGCTTGGTAGCGGCGGCATTTAGAACGAATATAGAAGAACAAGAAGAAGGTAGTATCTTGATTAATATGTGTCACCTGACTCTGATTACTCTTGGCTCCCAACGACCGAGGTGACAATCGACAATATGCCACTCGTTGTGGTGAAGATATTGAACAAGGTTATAGCCAGGAAGATTCCGTCCACCTTCTGTACACCAGCATAAAAAAGAGCTTATGTAACTAGCTGTCAAAGAAACGCCGTCAATAATTCTTGCGCTGGCACGGGCAACTTGAAACAATAACAATCAGCAACAGTATACAACGATACGCCCCTGAACACGTCCGGACAATCCCATGTCCACAGAACGCTGATAAGATAAAGAAGTACGAGTTTTTAAACGTGATTAATTGGTTAAATAAGGATACTGTTTCATAGTAGGAATCTGCAGACTGGGAGATAAAGGAATGTCGCACTTGAACCTAGACCAGC
The DNA here is from genome assembly GCA_036924085.1 of Ariolimax columbianus. Lineage (NCBI taxonomy): Eukaryota > Metazoa > Mollusca > Gastropoda > Stylommatophora > Arionidae > Ariolimax > Ariolimax columbianus. The sequence continues at coordinate 25,389,160 of JAVGWX010000014.1, forward strand.
GTTACGTCTAGCTGAGCAGGTGGGAAACACAATTTTAGGAAGTTTTGGGAGCAAATTTACCTGACTGGTACTCCAGTTCCCCTTGCCAGATCTTGATGACAGATATGTCCTTGTCACCTCCGTGTATGTTCTTAGTTCTTAGCCGACTTGTAATTCCACAGGGGCAGGTCCCAGCTTTGGTATGAGTTGGATGTAGCCGGGAGAATTGTTTTCTGTGTAGTGGGCTAGGCTCGAGGTGGTGAGTATCAGGTAAGGATATGGCGAGTATCACAAGTATCAGACTACTCCGTGTATATATGACGAATGAAAATTTGTGAATGGGGGTAGCAATGGGGGCTGCATAAACCAGTACAGTAGATTTAGGGGATTTAGAGTAGTCTTTATAGAGGAGCTCAACTGTAGTGGTGGTCCTTTACTCCTGCTTGAGTTAAAAGGGAGTTACAGGAAGAAGAAGAAGATAACCGTGTGGAGAAGAACATGATCAATGTAGCCTTTATAGGAAGGAGATGCCGTTGTGGAGAACATGAACATGATAAATGTAGCCTTTATAGGAAGGAGATACCGTTGTGGAGAACATGAATATGATCAATGTAGTCTTTATAGGAAGGAGATAACCGTGTGGAGAAGAACATGATAAATGTAGCCTTTATAGAAAAGATATGCCCGTGTGGAGAAGAACATGGTCAATGAAGCCTTTATAGGAAGGAGGTACACGTGTTGAGAAGAACATGATCAATGTAGCCTTTACAGGAAAGATATACCCGTGTGGAGAACATGAACATGATAAATGTATCCTTCAGAGTGTGACGTAAAAGGCTGATGGAAATTGCTGTGCATGGGATTAGCAACATCATCCTGAACTAACATTTGTATCAAAAAAGTCATCACAAATGCAGGATACAGTCTTCCTTTAAGGTGGCCAGCTGTAATGGTTGCCATACAATACATATGGTACTAATAGACAAATCATTAGAGCAAAGAAAGTTATTTGACAAGGTTTTTTTTTAGTCAAGTAGGCGAGCATTTAGTCTAGTACAGTTGGCGTCCTTGACGGAAGTCTGTCTAAAGCATATATGTATTTTTGTAGTACTGGTGGTATTGAGAATCGTATGGACATCTACAGTGATCAGAATGCATACCAAGCTAAGGATCTTGAACTCGAATGTGCAGTCGGTCCTTCTATATGGAGGGGAAACATGGCGGATATAGTAGTACACGCTCTCCGTCTGTTTGGCTGTTGGATGATTAGGCCTTGGAGATACCTCTCTTCGGAGTTTTTCTTTTTCTTTTTCCTTGCGGTGTTGAAGCTTAACTGATTTGTGTTGCAAGAGCTTTTTCTCATCCATTCTAGGTAGCTGATCAACGTGCGTTTCCACTTAGATAGGTCTGCAGCTTAGTCTTCGCATGATGTCAGATCCATCTTCAGTGTCTTCATGTGCCAATTACACATCAGTGAACCTCAGTTACATCAGTGAACCTCAGTTACATCATTGAACCTCAGTTACATCAGTGAACCTCAGTTACATCAGTGAATCTCAGTTACATCATTGAACCTCAGTTACATCAGTGAACCTCAGTTACATCAGTGAACCTCAGTTACATCATTGAACCTCAGTTACATCAGTGAACCTCAGTTGCATCAGTGAACCTCAGTTACCTCATTGAACCTCAGTTACATCAGTAAACCTCAGTTACATCAGTGAACCTCAGTTACATCAGTAAACCTCAGTTACATCAGTGCACCTCAGTTACATCAGTGAACCTCAGTTACATCATTGAACCTCAGTTACATCAGTGAACCTCAGTTACATCATTGAACCTCAGTTACATAATTGAACCTCAGTTACATCAGTGAACCAGTTACATGAGTGTATCTGTGGTCAGCCGACTGTTATGTTGTCCTCCCCGAGCTGGCCAACTGTCGGATAACCACACTCAATATTAAGAGAGTGCAGGGATAGATGAACACATTCATGATACAGATGATGGGTCTGCAGTGGATCGACAGCAGTGCAAAGGAAAGTTCATGGGAGAGAACAGAACAATGACAGGTGGAACAGAAAACCTTAGAAAGGCGGTGAAACTGGATAGGTTATAAACGGTAAAGGTGATCCCATAGCAACCATTGCTGTCGTGGATGAAGTCTTCATTGTGCTAAACCTCAGCTTGTTTATCAGATGGGGTGGCCAGTTCCCTTCTTCGTTGCCTTTTCGCCATTCAAATAAAACAAGTTGTCTATTTACAGCTGGATCGAATTGAATGTGCGGTAAGCGGGAGTTTAACCCGTACCTTAACTACGAAAAGTGCGTGCTCTACTACTGCGCTAATCAGACGGTACACATTACCAAAGACCCAGACAATCTCTGTTGGGGAAAACTAGATAAAGGATGACAAAGAACACGTGGAGAAGTGAGATAGAGGCTGGCGCAAGACAGACCAGGAATATCTGGACAGAACCTACGAGAATAGTACATGACAGGTCTGGTTAGAGGTGGTTGGTTCTGTCATGCGTACATACAGTTGACTAGGACGAAGGCGGGTAAGGATAAAATAGTAATGATTTTGTTTCTAATGATGAGGTCAACAACTCCATGTGTAACCCTTTAGTCTACTGTTACGACATGCACTATAGCAGGTGACTCAAACTCGAGCCCTGCCAGCATGTTTTGGTGATTAGCGACATTATTTACGTTTTATCGTGTGATTAGGAATAGTCATGTTGGGGAAAAATATAGGACATTATTTAGCATATCGACACCATTTTCTGGCAAAGAGAAAATACATACAGCGTAATAAGCACCTGAACACAATACAGCATGTTCCACTTGACAAGAACCTTAACAGAAACGAAAACATTCCACTGAACAAAAATCTAAACAGAATCCAACTACAACACTCCAGATTTCTATCTTGTGTACACACACATGCGAAACAGTTGTTCCTCATCACTTTAGAAATCTGAAGCTATTTGACAATCTGGCCTCGGGCAGAGCACCAGGCACCGACGGATTCCACCTGAACTGATCTAGCAATGTAAACGTGCACTCATGCAACTGCTGTATATGATGTTATGTCAGTGCTTGAAAGAGACCACTCTACTTGAAGACATGACATATGGACAGCTTGTACAATTATACAAAAAAACAAAGGTGATAGAAGTGACTATAACTATCGAGGTGTCTCTCTGCTCAGTGTTGTAGGCAAAGTCTTCGCCAGATAAATTTTACAACGGCTAAAAAAAAATTGGCTGAGCGTGTGTATCCTGAGTAATAGTGTGGATTGAGGTCCGGTGATCAGCGATCGACGTGATTGCTTCTCTTCGGCAACATCAGGAAAATACACTTGAGCAGAATCAGCCCTTTTATGTCGCCTTCGTCGATCTGACAAAAGCATTTGATTTGGTAAGCAGTGATGGACTTAACAATTATCTCTAAAATAGGCTGCCCAAGTAAACTGCGTCGACTAACAATTTGGTTTCCAGAAGATATAAAGGAACAGTTGATGATAGCACATTACAACCATTTGGTATTCGAAGTGGTGCTAAACTAGGCTGAGCTCTGGCCCTGATGCTGTTCTGAATCTTCTTTGCTCTGTTACTGAAGTGTGCATTTGGTCACGCACGTAAATGAAGGAATCTGCCTCCACACTAGGTCGGATGCTCGGTTGTTTAACCTTGTAAGGCTCATGGTTAAAACAAAGATCAGGGAGATCCCCACCAGTGACTTACCTTTTTCTGAAAATGTTGCAATTGTCCCCGACAGTCAGCAAGAACTTCAGAACTTGATAGATCGCTTTGTACAATGCACGTGTCGTCAGAACGCTCCTATATGATAGCGAGACATGAGCAATCTTTGCCAAACAGCAGTCCATTTTGTACACCTTTCGTCTACAATGTTGTGTAACGGTATGGAAAGTGGCTTGTGGAAAAGAGATCTGAAGTTGAACAGCGGTAGAATATCTTCTTTATAAGCTGACCGTATTTTTCGGCGATACTTTGTTTCCTCAAGACATTTACCACTGAATTTATTTGTTCTCTTTCAAAGCCTTTTCCGTAGTCTACAAACACAATGCTTAGCGGCATACATATTCCCAGGCGCTCTCCATCAACTGGTTGATTGTGTGGAGGTGGTCATTAGTTGAATAGCCATTCCTGAAACCTGCTTGTAATGACTTTAGTGAACACTTTATTAGTAGTTAATAGCAAGAAGATTGTGCGGTAGTTCGCCCATTTGAAAAGTATGGCCAATTATATTGGGTAGTGACTCGGAATCATTGGCGATTTTGTCGCACGTGTCGTGTCAAAACGGGAGAACGAAACCTTTTTATACAGCTTCCCAGAAGACAAGCAAAACAATAGATACGTTCTCTTGTTGATCTTTGCTACGATGCACAAGTTACACGTCATAAACACTTACTTAAAAAAAGTCCGCTGGGAAGCGATGGGCACATACTCACCAACTCTAGGAAAGCAAGGTTAAAATCGATTACGTGCTCAGTAGCGATGTGACGTTTGTTACAAACGTAGAGGCACTGCACTAGATTTAGACATTGACTACAGGTCGTTCAGGGCGACAATGAACCTAAACCTGATTCCTACCCTCAAACAGCTCTCCAGTTGCCCACAACACTACTGGATGCTGCCAAATTTGCAGATCTTATTCAAAATCAGAGTTGGCAACGCACAAGATCTTCTATACGTTGCCTCGAATACCTGATGTCCGTTTTGAATAGCTGTACCACTTCTGCGAAAATACCCAAACCAGCAACAGAAAACCGCTTCAGTTTGAGTACACAGCAACTTCTTACAACAAGAAAAATACCAAAGGTCAGAGGTGCGTTATATAGGATCGTCCTCTGCGAACTAAACAAGAAAGTCAGACAAAAGCTTCACGATTATGAGCAGTTAAACTTTCAACGTCTGAAAAAGGCCACTGAGACACGAATTTGTATCATAAAATGCAGGAACGCGATTCAATAACAAAAGAGCCTTCTGACAACACTTAATCGAGGAAGAAAACAGTTTTGCTTTTCGCTTCAAAAACAGTAAAGGTCAAGGTGGGTCCCATGGCAACAAATGTCGTCGGGTATGAAGCTTCATGGACTAAACCGAGCCTGTGTTTTTGTTTGTTTTTGCGTTTGCCTTATTTCTCTATTCCCCAAAGCGGGTGTGCGTTGCACTGTCGTTTTTATTTTGCGCCTGTCGGCCCAGTGCATCCGACTTCAGTATGCATTTTATGTAAGGGTCTGCTGCCTATCGCATTTTCTAAGGGTTTGCTTCTCCTGGGTAACGGCCGGTGCTGTGATGGGGATCGAACCCAGCACCTTCGGGTTGTGAGCCGTGCCAATTAACCACTAGGCCACGCCGTCCCTTTAACCGAGCCTATGTGAGGTGGGGTGGCCAGTTCCCTTCCTTGCTGTTTATACCTTCATCAGCTCATACGACAAGTACCCATTTACAGCTAGGTCGACTGGTGGAGCGGTCGTACCAGGAACGAACCACGATTTCCGGGTCTCGCGTCTGCTTTGGGCTTTCACAACTCACTGGTAGATACACCCGCTTTGACTGCGAGTCTCCAGTCAGATCTGTTTTGCGCAAGACAGTCCCAGGTATCGACGTCTATCTCGCAACATTTCAGTGAATCCCACAGACGGCCTTTAAAACGTTTCTTTGGACGCACTCTCTCGCGCTATCCCTCTCTCAGCTTGCCGTAGATAAGCTTCTTTAGGAGCCGCTCGTCTGACATACGGACGAGGTGTCCGGCCTATCCTAGTCGTGCTTTTTCTAGCAGTGCATGGATGCTGGGCATGTTAGTCCTCGAGAGAACCTCGATGTCAGTGACACAATCTTGCCATCGCATGCGGAATATTGTCCTCAGGCAACCTGTGTGGAAGTGGTTTAACCTCCTTGCATGTCCAGAGTATACAGTCCAGCTTTCGCAGGCGTAGAGTAGGGTTGGAATGATAGTGATACGGTAGACTTTGAGTTTGGTCTTGACACTGATACCACGACGTTCCCACACCATCGAGCGCACTCTACCAAAGGCTGTGCTGACCCTTACTATTCTGCTTGCCACCTCATCGTCGAGGCTGACAGATCGCGACAGCGTGCTGCCCAGATACATGAATTTGTCTACGACATTCACCGTCTGCCCGCTGACTGTAGTCTCTGGTTTTGTGTATGGCATGCCCGGTGCTGGTTGGTACATGACCTCTGTTTTCTTGGCATTGATGGTTAGGCCCAAATTTTCGCATGCAGCAGAAAATCGGTCCATTCCCTGTATGTTCAGTTCTGAGTTTCTTATCAGAGCGCAGTCGCCAACAAGTTCCCTGATTATGTCGCCAGCCACTTTGGTTTTAGCCTTCATTTTTCTGGGATTTAGTAGTTTGCCATCCTTGCGGTACTTTATGGGTATGCCAAACTCCAGTGATCTGAAGGCGTCTGTCATCGTGGCCGCGAACATCATGCTGAACAGGGTCGGGGCGAGTACACATCCTTGTTTTACTACGTCTGATCCTAGATCCGTTTTAGAGATTGTACCGCTGTCCAGTACACGAGCACACATGCCTTCGTGTAGCTGTTTTACCATAGTTATGAAATTGTTGGGACAGAAAACTTGGACATTATCATCCACAGCCCTCCTCTGTTTACTGTATACAATGCCTTTGTCAAATCAATAAATGTGGTGTACAGGGTCTGATTTTGTTTCCGACAGATCTCTTGTACTTGACGAGCAGCAACAATCATGTCCACTGTTCCTCTTCCGGCTCTGAATCCACACTGGCTTTCTGGGAGGTGGTGGCTTTGTTCAAGGTGTTTGTTGAGCCTGTTAAGCAGTAAGCAGGCTAGGATCTTGCCTGCTACGGAGATTAGCGATATTCCACAATGATTGTCGCATTCCTGCACGTTGACTTTTCTCTTGTGCAGGTGAATGATTGAGGCGTTCTTTAGCTCCTGTGGATATACTCCTTCAGCTCACATGGGGCAGAAGAGTTCATTGATCCTTGTACGCTTGTCACACTAAAGCTATTATTCGTACGTCTATCACACTAAAACTATTATTCATACATCTCTCACAATAAAGCTATTATTCTTACGTCTATCACACTAAAACTATTATTCATACATCTGTCACAATAAAGCTATTATTCGTACGTCTATCATGCTAAAACTATTATTCATAAATTTGTCACAATAAAGCTGTTATTCGTACGTCTATCACACTAAAACTATTATTCATACATCTGTCACAATAAAGCTATTATTCGTACGTCTATCATGCTAAAACTATTATTCATAAATTTGTCACAATAAAGCTGTTATTCGTACGTCTATCATACTGAAACTATTAATCATACATTTGTCACAATAAAGCTATTATACATAGTATAGGATAAACAAATTGTTGTGAAAATGTCTTCAATATAAACGTTATTTTTCATATGTTTAACGTCTGTAGGTTGAGGACCATTTATGTGTTTTGACACACCCATAGAAAAAGGCTGTCTCAGTTGGAAGGGGTTTTAGTTTATTCATTTTTGTTTTATTAATTTTTGATTCAGCTTGTTTCTAATGGCGAACTACGTTGCAGGGTGTTTGTAATGGGATGATTCATTGCATCCGACTTCAGCACTACTTTTTTATATAGTTGCTTCCCATAGTGGTGAACCCTGCTGTTCCACGAATCTGAACACAAAACAAGCTTGGATTGTGATCCGTCCACGAATCTGAACACAAATTAAGTTTAGATTGTGAGCCGTCCACGAATCTGAACACAAAATAAGTTTAGATTGTGAGCCGTCCACGAATCTGAACACAAAATAAGTTTAGATTGTGAGCCGTCCACGAATCTGAACACAAAATAAGTTTAGATTGTGAGCCGTCCACGAATTTGAACACTCAACAAGTTTGACCTGTGAGCCTTCCACAATCTGAACACAGAACACGTTTAGATTGTGAGCCGTCCATAATCTGAACACAGAACACGTTTAGATTGTGAGCCGTCCAGAATCTGAACACAGAACACGTTTAGATTGTGAGCCGTCCAGAATCTGAACACAGAACACGTTTAGATTGTGAGCCGTCCAGAATCTGAACGCAAAACAAGTTTGACCTGTGAGCCGTCCACGAATCTGAACACAGAACCAGTTTAGATTTTGAGCCGTCCACGAATCTGAACACAAAACAATTTTGACCTGTGAGCCGTCCACGAATCTGAACACAGAACACGTTTAGATTGTGAGCCGTCCAGGATCTGAACACAAAATAAGTTTGACCTGTGAGCCGTCCACGAATCTGAACACAGAACACGTTTGGATTGTGAGCCGTCCAGAATCTGAACACAAAACAGGTTTGACCTGTGAGCCGTCCACGAATCTGAACACATAACAAGTTTAGATTGTGAGCCGTCCAGAATCTGAACACAAAACACGTTTGACCTGTGAGCCGTCCCACAAATCTCCCCCAACCCCCACTTGCCCACACCATCCGTTTATTTCCCGAAATCTTTGTCTCTAACCTCTATCAGAGTCCATCAGAACTATCCGTAACCTTTGATGTAGCAGCAAGTATAGCAGCTCAATGTATCAAAAACACAGTCTATATGAAACATTATCCGCCGAAAATGCAACTGGCGTCCTTTTTAATCTCTCTGATCGTATCAAATAACATTAAGTCACTTCTTCCTCTATGCTACTATTCCAGTTTCACGTTCGACCTCCTATTTAATACCGATAGCAGACACTGTAGTCAGGTGAGAAGTTAGAAACTTCAGTAGACAGGTATTAATAACCATTCCTTTTCTTGGCTGTATTTTCTTCCATACAGGTACACTGGTGCCAATTTACAGCTGGATCGACTGGAGTATCTCTTTAGGGAGAATCGAACCTTATAAACTTGCTATGAGAAGCAAGCACTACACCATTCTGATACTGACATAATCCATCACCAACTTAATATAAAACGTGTTGTCTCTTTTCTGTGCCTCCACTCACACTCTGTCAGCTTGTCTCTCTCTCCCTTTCACTCTATATCGCTCCTCTCTCTATCATTCTCATTCTCTCTCTAATCTAGGTGTAATTTTGATGTTTATCTGCTTCCGGATTATATTTTCTCTTTCTTATACACCGCGTGCAGTGATGAAGGTTGGTCTTGATCTTTTCGGTTGCCGTGCGATCATAACACTTCTCAGTCAACTCACCATTTTGGGATCGCTGTGCCAATCACCACCTTTTTATCCAAGCTGCTGGAACGCGTGTTCTTTACAAAAACTCGACCAGGACTTGATGTGGGGTTTGGTCATTATGTGTCACCTGATGTGAGGTGGAGTCTTGGTTAATAATTTTCATCTGAAGTGAGGTAGAGGTCTTGTTTAAAATGTTTCACCTGGCTTGAGGTGAGGTCTTGATAAATATGTTTCACCTGACTTCTGGTGGAGTCTTGGTCAATATGTTTTATCTGACGTGCGGTGGAGTATTGGTCAATATGTTTTAAATGACGTGCGGTGTTTTGTGTTGTTTTTTTTGCGTTCGCCTTATGTATCTATTCCTCAAGGCGGTGTGCGTTGCACTGTGGTTTTTATTTTGCCCCCAGTGCATCCGACTTCAGCATGCATTTCATGTAAGGGTCTGCTTCCTCCTGCATTTTCTAAGGGTTTGCTTCCCCAGGGTAACGGCCGGTGCTGCGATGGGGATCGAACCCCCCACCTTCGGGTTGTGAGCCGTGTCACTTAACCACTAGCCCACGCGGCCCCCCTGACGTACGGTGGAGTCTTGGTCTTTATCTTACGTGTAGTGGAGGTTTTCATCAATATGTTTTATCTGATGTGTGGTGGAGTCTTGGTCAATATGCTTCCCCTGACGTGAGGTGAAGGTTTTCATCAATATGTTTTACTTTGCGGAAGGTGGAGGTCTCCGGACGTTAGTCAATGCTCTCATCTGCTAGTCTGTGAGGGAAGGTGGCTGTCTATCGGTAATTGTTGTTGCTCCTCAATCCCATGTGATGAAGACCACTATCTTTGTTCAGCCGTGTGAACAGTCTATTCGCTTTCTGTGTCCGCTAAAATGCTTGACTAATGCGGTGATGTGGATTAAAGTAAGGAAGGAACTGCGCCATTTGTCAACCTTACTCTCTCGTCCTGAGCTACCTTTGGTCAATTGCAAGATTTTACCAAGACGACTGGAGATAGCACACAATGCAGATTTTTGCTCAAGGTTTCCCACAAACAGGTATCCCGCAAGGCAGCGAAGGGGGAATTACATATATCTTTGTTTGTCGTGCCTTTCCCATAACCGCAAGAGGTCGTAGAGACATCACTCAGCGTGTGAGTGGCTTGTTGGGCATTTCTGCCGGGCCGTGTTCTAGTCCATTGTAGTCGTGTCTAAATTACACAGTCACACCAAAACAGATGCTAAATGCAGTTAGGGCATAGAGCGCCAATCTCATGAAGTTCAGCCGCGAGAACTAGACCATGAGAATAAAACACAGGTTTCATTCATACACCGGATGTCCAGGCCAGGATAATTGAGGGGAATAAAACACACCAAAACGAACGAATTGACCAGTCTAAATGGAAAACTACGACACGTTTCCGTGAATACAAGTGTAAGACGTCGACTAGTGTGAATTCCAGACAAATCCGTGGTCTGGCGGCATCTATACTGTACTAAAACACCAGAGCAATGTAGACCCGCAGCAGGAAAGAACGGCATCTTTGCCGCTCTATTGGTAGTATCTGCTATTTTACTACCATAACGCAGTCTGAATCCCACAATTTATGCAACACAGGACTTCAAACAATCGAATTCTATTTAGCGCCCTGTCGAGAATAGTTCTTCAACAAATACACCTCACGTCTACTGGTTCTGAACCCCCCCCCCCCCCCCCACCCCACCCCCACCCTTTACTTTGCACTTGATTCTGGAAATTGGACAGAATAGTAATTTAATTGCCAAAAACTATATCAATAAGTTGTTTTATCAGGATGTGAACAAAGCTTCATCATCCCGACACGACAATGGTACAGAGAAGATAATGCAAGAATTTGACGAGAACCGTTAGAAGAAACAAAATAAAGAAAGGTCAGCATGATCGGTATTTTGAACTGAGCGAATGGGTAAGATTTTTTTGAACAGCAAGAGAATATATATCATTCTCAGGTTATAGGTAAGTTGTTCAGAAATAGGTTTAGAGTTTATTGATGAGAAAATAGAGAAACTAAAAGTGCTAGACAGGAAAGGTTTACATCTAAATCAAATAGGCAGCATGTGGTAGCTAAGTATATATTTCATCAAGTTGTAAAACATTTAAACTAGCAAAATCTATGAAGGTGAAACCAAAGATAGATCTAAAATAGGGTGCTATAGGCAAAGTAGTCAAAGGGGTGAGTTGGGATGGGGAAGAGTGAAGGCAGTAGTGAAAAATAAAAAAATAAAAATAAAGCAAAAGCTGGAATTGGAAAAACACCATAATAAGAAACTAAAATGTTTTATGAAAATGTGAGAAGCGTAGTTAATAAAAGAGAAGAAATTGAAGTATATGTAGAAGTAACAGAAGTTAACAGAATCAATGTTAAGGAAAAATAGGATAGTTGTAGAAAAGGCAAAAAGTGGTGACGTTTCATTATACTGTACTAATTCAGTGAATATTTAAGACATATCATCTGGCAGCAAAAATGAAAGTGTATGGGAAGAAATCGAAAGTGGAGGGGACAAACAGCGGTTGGAGTATGCTATACATGTCCATTGAGTCAAAAAGAAGAAGCCGAACAGCTGATTAGTAGCATAGAAAAGCTAAGTACAGGAAAATAATAATTATTGAGTTATTTCAACTTTCCGGAAATAAAATGGAGAATGGTATAAGCACTTGTCGAGTCAAAACTGTTTTGTAAGTGCATAAATGAGAATTTGTTTATTCAAAATGTAGAAGAAGCTACCAGAGGCAAAACCACACTAGACTTTGTATTTGCTACAGAGGAAAATATGTTTGAAAACGTTACTGTTGGAGAACTGTTTGGCTAAAGTGACTATCCGTTGGAATCTTATAGCAGGGAAGGAAGAAATCATATGTATTCTATAATGCGACTACTTTAAGACAGATGTTACAAAGATGAAAGAAGATTAAACAAATGTTGAAGAATAGTGGGGGAGTTTTAAAACAATTCTATATAATCTAAAAAAGGAATGTGTTTCATGTAATAAGGTAAACCTCAAGCGTAAAAAGTGAATAAATAGGTATAACATTAAAAGTAGAAGAGCTGAAAATAAAGTATGGAACGATATTTAGAAGCAGTTAAAACAAACGAAACATATTAACAATATTTAGAAAACAGGCCGTCACTTTTATACAAGGATTCGGATATGGTTGTTGGAGAGTTTGCGAAGATCTCTATTGAACATATAACCAGTCTGTTCAACATAAATATAAGTTCGCTCCTTCTCTATTACTCGGAAAAATTCCATTTACTACAAGTAAAATACCTTATAATACTGGGGTCTAAAAGTGAAGTATAGAATAGTAACACTGGAACCTGCCATGCAAGTAATAAGGTTCGACAGGGGACGGCGTGGGCTAGTGGTTAAGTGACACGGCTTACAACCCGTAGGTGATGGGTTTGATTCCCATCACAGCACCCCAGCCATTACACAGTGGAAGCACACCCTTAGAAAATACAGGAGAAAGCAGACCCATAAAATGCATGCTGAAGTCGGATACACTGTGCCAACAGGCGTATAATAAAAACCACAGTGACCGCCTTGAGGAATAGGGCGAACGCCAAAATAAAATAAAATATATAAGGTTCGACTAATGTGAGAAAACTACAGGTCTGGCTACCACATCATGCAGAAACTATAAGAGACACTAAATTCAATTGATATAGACAGGTCAGTGTTTGATGACTTGACAAGTATTTGTTGAAGCCCTATGCTCCAAAGGGAACTGAAAATGTTTTTGATTGATGATTAGTGATTGAATATACGAAAGCTTCATCCGGATTGTTCAACACAAATGTCAAATATGTTATTTCACGTGATCTGCAATAATGTCACGTAGCTAAGAATAGAACGTCCGGATTGTTCAACAGGAGAAAGTTTGAGCTACGCTTGATTATCTACGTTCACGATAGCTGCGGCGTTTGTGTCTGTTCGGATGTTCTCACGTTTCTGAATGGATTAATATTTACACTGATCGTAGCCTCACAGAGCTGCTTCACTGTAAAATTGCCTTTGTTCATCTGAGTGCTGTATTTCGCAAGTTGCAATGTATTTTGTTCACGGTCTTTGCATCTTCTAGTATAGATGGCAATTTTCGGTCGAACATCGCTCAGCTCACAGACGCGGAAATCGAGGCCTAGATGAAAACACTCGTCCCGCTTGGCTGCTCCCCAGCGTCAGGTCAAGAAAAAGATGCGATATACAAGGGCCTCTTATTCACAATTTGATGTCAATTTTCACTCGCCTCCCTCACCCTCCCTACTTCCCTCTCCATCGGTGACCCTTGGCACCCTCTCATTTCTTCGTATTCTAAAGGAAGAATTTCATCGCCTCGCAGGAGGAAAACATCCAGAGGATGTAGAGGTGAGGCTCGAGAACAAAAGACAACAGCCTCTGATACAGGTTCGATACTTGGGAGAAGGAAAACGCATTCATCAAACACTCCTTCCTCGCGACCCCCATACCAAAGTAGCGGAGTGCCTGGGTCTCTCCCAGGAACCCATAGGAATCGTGGTCGACGCCGCACTGCCCAGTCGGGACGCTGCAGCGCTCAGACTGTCCTCGCCAGTAGGGATTGCCCACATCTATCGAGACACGCCACCAGCTATAATTCCCCCAGTAGTCCTTCACCCAACATTAGCTCTCCTTCCCACAGCTGTCATCACACCACCCCCACCCCAGAAGCACTCATCCGTTTTGCTCGCGTCTTGTAATGGCGTAACCTGACATAAGAGACCCAATGAGAGTAGCTACTTGGATTGTTTTAAAATTAAACGAGACAGGTTACATCACAGCCCTGGCCAGATCCCAGGCCGACTCAAGATTCTAATAGCTAGCGTCACTGAAGCAAGACTTCAGGGCCAATGTCAATGTGATGTCGAGGATGCGTTCCTGCTGCACTCAGGTGGCCAACAGCACAGAAACGGCGTGCCCTTATTTATAAGACCGCCACTAGGATTGTGCTTGACATCTTAGCAAGCCATCTTCTATAGGCTTCTGCTGGCACGCCTAAAGCATGAACACGGCTACGTATCCATAATGATCGCCTATGCCTCCACTCACCTGGCTTTACCTCAAGTGAAGGACGAATTTAATCAAGATATGACCTATGCTACTGCCATAGTTCCCGCTCATGATGAACTAATCCTGCTGCCATAGTTCCCGCTCATGATGAACTAATCCTGTTGCCATAGTTCCCGCTCATGATGAACTAATCCTGTTGCCATAGTTCCCGCTCATGATGAACTAATCCTGCTGCCATAGTTCCCGCTCATGATGAACTAATCCTGCTGCCATAGTTCCCGCTCATGATGAACTAATCCTGCTGCCATAGTTCCCGCTCATGATGAACTAATCCTGCTGCCATAGTTCCCGCTCATGATGAACTAATCCTGCTGGGCGATTTCAACGCTGTCTCAGGATCCAGTCGCGGTGGCTTGGAGTCTGTCCTGTGCCCAATTGGTAGCGAATTCACGAACGACAACTCAGAAAGGTTCCTGCCATTCTGTGCTACTTTCAACCTGGAGATCACCGGCTCGTGGTATCGTTGTTTAACTATCCACCGACACACATGGATTTCATATCCTACGACACACATGGATGTCATATCCATCGACACATGGATGCCATATCCACCGACACACATGGATTACCTATCCACCGACACACATGGATTTCATATCCACCGACATACATGGATTTTATATCCACCGACACACATGGATTTCCAACGACCGAAAAACCAGGAAGGAAATCCACCATATCCGGGTGAAAGGCCTCGACCGGGTGACTTCCTGCCGTATCCTTCGAGGTGTGGAGGCCCCAGCTAACACTGATCACCACATGGACAGCGATGTTCTCTGTCAGACAATAGAACTCCTTTAAACCGGCGCAGCCCCACACGATTAATGTCATTTCGCTGCTGTGGACCCCCTCCCAGATGACCAGGAGGCAGTCTCCTCTACCATAAAAGACACCAAATGCGATGATGCCAAGTTTATCAAGAGATCACAACAACTAAAACGTCAACCGTGGCTCTCTGACACCATCTACAACATAATACTTCTAAAGAAAGCTGCCATGCTCCGCAATGATTTTGTAGAACGCCGACGGCAAGAAAGCCTTTTCCGCGCTTCGGCAACAGTCGACAGTGAACGTTTCTTCAGTGACATTACTGATTCGGTCGAAGTTGGTCTCAGATCTAAGGACTTCAAACCCGCCTACTAGACCATAAAGCTTCTCCGCACTGGAGGTAAGAAGATGGCCCACAACAGTGTCAAGTTGGTGAACAAGTCAGATCGCTCACCCTGCACAACGCATGAAGAAGTGGTGGCTAGGTAGAATGAGCACTACACTCTTGCCTTGAACCACACACCAGCCTTGACCTTGATGATGAATCTGTGGCAACTCCTTCCGATCCACAGACGAGCACTGACCCCCTAACTCTGACAAGCATTAAGATGGACGTGCCGCAGGCCCCGATCTCATCCTGCCGGAACTGCTGAAATGCATTTGGCCATCAGTTCTACTCTACATCACCTCTACCTTCAGTTCTGGAGGACAGAAAGTGTTCTTGGCGATTGGCGTGATGGGATAATTGTCGCCCTTTACAAAGGAAAAGTTAGCCGCAAGGACTGCAACAATTATAGACCAGTAACGCTGCTTTCTGTTCCAGGCAGGGTATTCGCTCACGTGCTGTTGGCCCGACTGAAACCGCTACTGGTCTCAAAACGTTCACCACATCAGTCGGGTTTCACGACAGATAGATCAACTGTGGATGCCATCCTCGCGCTCCATCTCCTGGCAGAGTTACACCTCTCATTTACTCGCCCCCTTTGCGCTGAGTACGTGGACTTAAAGGCAGTATTCTACTCTGTGGACAGATCGGCGCTGTGGAAAGCATCGGAACTCCTGGTCCTCTTCTAGACTTGATTAAAGCGTTGCAAACAAATACTGGTGCCAGAATCCGTCTCGGGGGCACTCTCTCTCTGAAAGATTCTCAACATCTACGGGGGTCAAACAGGGCTGCGTCCTTGCTCCCGATCTCTTCTGTTGGGCTGTCGACTGGTTCCTAGACTGTCTCAGCTTTCAGCACCATGGAATTAATATTGACCAAACGTGCATCACTGACTTCGTTTACGCGAATGACATAGTCCTGCTTAGCCCGGATAGCATAGCGCTGGAACCGTTTCTTGAGTATCTGGATAGTACAGCTAAAAATATGGAACTAACAATCTCATGGACGAAGACCAAAATTCAGTATCTTGGCTCTGATACAAAGTCTCAGAGCATCGTAGTTCGCTGTCACACAGGGAAGAGCGTAAATGAACTTTCTTATCTCAGAAGCACAATGTCATCTCACGGACACAGTAGCCCAGATATGTCAAGACGGATTGGCTTCGCTGCTTCGGTGATGAACGACCACCGCGCGCGTGGAACAATAGTAGATTATCCCTGGGATCAAAGCTGCGTATTGACCAGTCGTGTGTGGTTTCAGTGCTAATGTATAGAGCCGAAACCTGGACTCTGCTGAAAAAGGACAATCTTTCATATGCGCAATAAGCGGCGTATCCTTGGAATTCGTTGGTACGATCTCGTACATAATGTTGAGGTCTCTACTATGACTAACCTCCAAACTGTATCAGAGGTCCTTAACCGTCGTCGCCTTTCCCTGTTTGAACATGTCGTCTTGATCAGGAAGTTCCGGCTCACCAGATCCTTCTCAAGGCAATTCAAAGTGTTAAGGGTATTTAACCAGCTGGCTGGAAGCGCAGGAGAGGCCGTCGCCGAAGCACGTGGCTTCAACAGATAGCAACTCTCCCTCCCCCCTCCCCACTATAGACAAGGTCTGGCAGAGCGCCGTCTCGACTGGTCATGGTGACGTCCGACCGACGCATCGGGCCTCAGATGCCTAGGCGAACATTATTATTTTTGTTCAACACACATATACAATATGTTATTTCACGTGACCTGCAATAATGTCATGTACCTATGAGCAAGAATTGCACCACTGCCTCACAAAAAGAATGTCGAAAGGGGCGACTAACTGTGTCACATGGCATAAGACCGGTCATGGTCGGGTGGTTTGTTTAGAGCCGCATAGATGTCGCCTAACAGGCTGCGGGTCTACTTTGCTCTAGTGTTTGAGTCTATTAAGATGGATTCGCATATTGGTTAACCCTCCTCCGTCAGCGAAGTATTAAGCTGCTCGAGCCTAGCCCTCTTAGCAGGAAACCCTTCTCCCGGCTACATCCAGCTCATACCAGACCTGGGACCTGCACATGGGCATCTGCCCTTGTAGGAGTACAGGTCGACTAAGAACTAAGAACCTAAGGAAGATTGAAGACTTTCACTAGCTGATGTCTCTGTAGTTATCTATCTGGCCCTGTCCAACGGTTCCATATTGTTTGTTTAGAACCATACTTAACGTCTTTATACTGGTTTAAAAGACCCTGCAGAGTCTGTATACAACCAGTTACATTTACATCACTCTGCTCTAAAATCTATGCGCATCCAGTTTATTCTTAAACGCATTAACTGTCCCTGCCTCCACTACCTCCCCTGGCAATGCATTCCAAGCAGACACCACTCTCCGACTAAAAAAATATTTCCTAATATCTAACCTGGACCTCTCTTTAATCAGCTTGTAGCTATGCCCTCGTGTTATTGTAGGTGGCTGTATTTTAAAAAACTTGTTATAGTCTAATTTATCGATTCCTCTGATCATCTTATAAACCTGTATTAAGTCACCACGAATTCTTCTCTCTTCGAGACACTGTAGGCCCGTTTTTCTGAGTCGTTCCTCATAACTGTAATTCTGGAATCCCACTATCATCTTTGTCGCTCTTTTTTGTATTCTTTCTAGCATGTTTATGTCCCCTCTATGATAAGGACTCCACACCTGTACACAGTACTCCAATCTAGGTCTAACTAAAGCTTTATACAGTTTGACGATCACTTCCTTGCTCCTGTGTTTAATATTTCTTTTTATCATACCTAACATTGCATTTGCCTTTTTCACTGCTACCTTAACTTGCTCACTCACCTTTCCTGTATGATCTATTATAACCCCTAGGTCCCTTTCCTTATCTATCTTTCTAATATTGTTTTCTCCCATTCTGTATTTATGTTCCATATTGGATCTACCCATGTGGATGACTGTACATTTATCTATATTAAACTCCATTTGCCAGCTTACAGACCATTCTCGAATTTTATCTAAATCCGACATCAATATATCCACTTCCGCTTTAGATGAGACACTACTGCATAGTTTTCTGTCATCAGCAAATTTTGCAATCATGGATCTCATATCAATGTCCAAATCATTTATATATATCAAGAACAAAATTGGTCCCAAAACCGAGCCCTGGGGCACACCACTTTTCACTTCACTCCACTCAGAGTACTCCTTATTTATGCCCACCCTCTGCCTACTTCCTGTTAACCAATTTTCAATCCATTTGGCAACTTCGCCACCTATTCCATGTGATTTTAACTTTCGAAATAATCTTTGATAAGGTACTCTATCAAAGGCCTTTGCAAAGTCTAGATAAATAACATCCACTGGCTCCCCTTTATCTATGATTTTAGTAACCTCCTCCATGAATTCTAATAGATTTGTTAAGCATGATCTCCCTCTAGTAAACCCATGCTGACTATTTCTAATTAGATTAAATTTTTCTAAATGCATTACAATGTTTTCTTTGATTATTGACTCTAACAATTTACAGACTATGCTCGTTAAACTCACCGGTCTATAATTTGCCGGATCTGATTTTTTGCCTTTTTTGAATAAGGGGATCACTCCTGCATCTTTCCAATCCCGTGGAACAATCCCTTTTGTAAGTGATTGAGAACATAATATAGCCAATGGTTTTGCTAGTTGGTTTCTAATTTCATACAGCAATTTTGGGTGAATACCATCTTGACCTGGACATTTATTCACTTTCAACCCCTCCAATTTTTTAAAAACCATTTCCTCTGTAATACAGATTGATCTTAATCCCGCTGTATCCATGTCTCTTTGAAAAATATCAATAGGCTCTGGGATCTCGGAGCAGTCCTCCTTTGTGAAGACTGTGCCAAAGTACTGATTAAGCAGATAAGCAGCCTCCCTATTCTCACTTATTATTTTCCCTGTACTGTCTATGAGAGGGCCTACTTTGTCTTTCGTTCTTTGTTTATTTCTAACATAAGAAAAGAAGCTTTTACTGTCAGTCTTGATCCTCTGAGCAAGTTTTTTTTCAAACTCTATTTTTGCTGTTTTATTCGCTTTCTGAGATATGTTCTGCTTGTCCAAATATTTTACATATGTTTCTTTTGATTTACCTGCCTCTATATATTTTTGCCATGCTTTATTTTTTGCTCTTCTACATTTCACTACAAATCTAGTTATCCACTTTTTACGCTTGGGGTTTACCTCCCTACATGGAACACATTCCTCTTTTAGCGTTTCTAGAATTGTTTTAAAACTTTCCCACTCCTGTTCAACATCTGTTTCTACAATAATATCTTTCCAGATTATGTGGTTCGCTGCCTCTTTCATCCTCTTAACATCTGTCTTAGAGTAGTCGTATGTTCGCGTGTTTATGTTTACTTCTTTCCCTGCAATAAGATCCCAACGGATGATTTGATGGTCACTTGAGCCAAACAGTTCCCCAACGGTAACGTTTTCAATCATATTTTCCTCTGTGGTAAAAACTAGGTCGAGTATGTTTTTGCCTCTGGTGGCTGCTTCTACATGTTGAATTAAAAAATTGTCAGTTATGCACGTAACAAAAGGTTTTGACTCTACAAGTGCTTCTGCCATATCCCATTTTATTTCTGGATAGTTGAAATCTCCCATTAATAATAATTTCCCTTTACTTGCCTTTGCTATGCTACTAATCAGCTCCTCATCTTCCTCTTTTTGACTTGATGGACATCTATAGCACACTCCAATCACTGTTTTTTCACCCCCACTTTCTATTTCTCCCCATACACTTTCATTTTTGTTACCACATGATAAATAATCTTTGATCGTTATATTAACAGAATTTATACAGTATAATAAAACGCCACCTCCCTTAGTCTTGTCTCCAATTATCCTATCTTTCCTTAACATTGTATATCCCTCAATTTCAAGTTCACTATCTGCAATCTCCTCATATGTCCATGATTCTGTTAACCCTATTATATCTGGTTTTTCTTCTTCTACATACAGTTCCAATTCTTCTTTTTTATTTACTATGCTTCTCACATTTGCATAAAAACATTTTAGTTTGTAATGTTGTTGGTTTTCCTCTTTTTGCTTCTGCTTTATCATTTTAGTGTTTGCTTTTCTACTATGTATTTCACACTTCCCTGACACCAAATTACCCCTTTTACTACATCCTCTATAGCACCCTATTGTAGGCCTATCTTTAGTCTCATACTTCATAGGCCTAACTAGTTTAAATTTCTAACACAATGATAGAACATATACTTTGCTACAACATGCTGTCCTATCTCATTTAGATGTAAACCTCCCCTATCTAACATTTTACTTTTGTCTACTTTAACATCAATAAATTCCATTCCCATGTCCGCACACATACGTTAAAACATGCTGAAGTTGAATGCCCAGACGTAATAGCGCACATTGATTTGTTTTACAGAACATGACTGCAATCATTATAAATAGAAATTGAGGTAGATCTGGTTTATGCACATCTATCAAGAACACGTTTAATAACATACATAGTAAGATATGATTTGCGTTGAAATCCACGGGGAAATTGGCTAGCTCGGAGACTAAATAATACATGTCCAATAAGAAGAAAGAGAATGCAAGTATACCTGCAGTGATTAAAGTAGATCTTAAGAATTATAATAGATGGAGAAGATCCGTTACGACTCTGTGTGTGCTATCGGGAAACATGATAACTGAAGTTAAATGGGAGCATTGTTTGATGAATAGGAGGAAGAAGTAGGAGAACAAAACGACGAAAAACAAAATGACGAGGAAGTTGGTGAAGAAATGCAAGAACAACAAGAAGAAACACAAAATGAAAAGCAAGAAACATAATTAGAAGAAGAATAACAAGAAGAAAAAGCAAATGGAACAAACTGAAAAACAAGATGAAGAACAAGAAAAGAAGAAAAATAACAAGAGATGTAAAAGAGGAAGAGAAGGAAGAAGAGGAAGAATTACAAGAAGCCGTACTAAAAGTAGTAGTAATAGTAGTAATATTAGTAGTAGTGGAAGAAGAAGAGGAAGAAAAGAAGAAGAAAACAAAGGAGAAGAAAAATAATAATAACAAAATAAAGGTCAACTAGAGAAGCAAAAGAAGAAAGGAAGAAGTAGGACAAGAATAACAGGAAAATAAATACGGTTTTGAAGACGAAAAAGACGAAGAATGAGATAAAGAAAAAGAAGATACAATAAATTTGAAAGAATGGGACGAAAATGAAGTAATGTGTTTACCTACCAACATCACACGTAGTACGAGTTGTATTTCACTGATGAATAATTTTCCTTCAGTGTAATTGATCATTCTGCTACCACCCCTCCTCTCCGTTCCTTCTCTCTTCCCTTCCACCTCCTCTTCCCTTCCCCACGTAAGGCCAAGGACTATCCCTGAACGTTTGGATCTTAAAACAGAGGCCTCCCTATGTTGTATGTAGATATCCAAAGTCGGACTAGGTAGGCGCACGAGGACAAGGACAGGGTAATTGAGAATTCAAGTCACGTCATCATACAGTAATTGGAACTGTCCTACGCCAGGATTATGTGTCGTAGGGATGAAACTGTATCAGTCCACCTGTCTAAACCAATGAGCCCTTCGAATAACGTTAAAATATCAGGTAACACCAGAATACAAGTATGACATACAGATCAAGGTGAGTCCGTTTGATCAGGAAGTTATCAAAGCAGCAATCACAATAAATTTGCCTATGTAAAAAAATCACAAATCAATAAATATACTTCCCCTCTCATTTCTCTCTTACACTCTTTTTTAATTTTCGTTTCTTCTCTTTTCTCTACCTATTCTCTTTCTTGATAAATCTCTCTCTATTATTATTTTTATTTATTTATACACTAATTCTGTACCTTTTCTGTGTTGTGTCTACATGTATATGTGTATATATGTTGTTATTAACATTATGTAGCGGCAAATAGACTCGAGGAAATACTAAAAGGTACATTGGAAAGCAAGCAAAACGGCGCAACGCTAACATATATCCAAGACCTGCACTAAATGTGGCAAACTCACCTGTCTGAAACTGGAAATATCAGCCATGATTAACAATCAAATACGACTTTTAAAGCTTAAAACTATATGTAAAGATGAAAAGAGTCATACACATATATATATACATATATATATATATATATATATATATATATATATATATATATATGTATATATAAATATGGAGACTATAGTAATATAACCATGAGTGTATATGGTCTTTTAAACGCCAGGTGGTACTTGGAAAGAAAAGAATTGACCATCTGTCATCTTATTTGTATGTCGTAAACGTATGTTGTAAAAACATGTCGTAAAACATGTTGTAAATGTAAGTCGTAATAGCATAACTTTAAAGTATATTGTAACATCATATTAAACCATGTTTCATGTGGATAATGATATCCATTTTGATGGGGAGGAGATCTATATGGTTTGTGAGACACGTGTGGCTGGTGATCAAATACATAGTGCTATCGATCTGGGCGATGGTGGGATCCATGTGGGTGGTGGTGAGATCCATGTGGGTGGTGGTGAGATCTACGTGGGCTGTGGTGAGATCCATGTGAGTGGTGGTGAGATCCATGTGGGTGGTGGTGGGATCCAAGTGGGCTGTGGTTAACCTGATGTAGAAACCATCCTTCTGGAATCATAATTATCATCCTCTGGTTGATCAGGCCGGTGACTGATTGTAAGGTTGTCTGAGCATGTCTCTCCATTTGACCCTATCCTCTGGTTGATCAGTCTGGTGACTGGTTGTAAGGTTGTCTGAATATGTCTCTCCATTTGACCCTATCCTCTGGTTGATCAGTCTGGTGACTGGTTGTAAGGTTGTCTGAATATGTCTCTCCATTTGACCCTATCCTCTGGTTGATCAGTCTGGTAACTGGTTGTAAGGTTGTCTGAGTATGTCTCTCCCTTTGACCCTATCCTCTGCAGTTCTTTCCATGTCAGCATAAGTTCGTACTTTAATGTTTCTGCAATTTCGAGATGTAAAGGTGAGATTTGGTCGCCCGAATCCACTCTCTTTTAAAAAAGTCTTGCACCTTAGTATCTTCTGTAGAAGACGTCCATGTCTCATATTGTGGCTCAGCCAACTCAACCGACGTTTTTGTATCATTTTCATATTTGTCTTTGTGCTCCCACTTCAGCGAGGACATTGTCATTAATCTTCTGTCTGTGCAACTTACTCTTTCCATTCTACAGTAGCACCACATTTCAAGCATTTTCATCTTTCTTTGCTTGATAAAGTTCATGTTTTCGGCACATGTAGGGCAACTGCCGATATACGAGTGTCGATTATTCCTTTCGGAGCAGCCATTATAATTAATTGGACGAGGTTTATGAGAAAGGGTTTGGGTAAGTTGCCAAATTCAGTGTCCAATTTATGCTTCAGTAAACAGTATAAATTCGCTTGAATAAATAAATGAATGATTGAATGATCGTTGTTTTGATGTTTTAAATGATATAATGCTGGTTCAAATACAATGCAAGTGTGAAGTATATGGATTGGAAACTAAAAATGAGAAAACTAGAACTATGATAGAAGTTGAATCGAAACCTACTCCACAGATAACAACAAACAATCAAACACAAGAACATGTAAAAAGGTTCTCCTTTCCCACAGATAACAACAAACAATCAAACACAGGAACATGTAAAAAGGTTCTCCTATCCCACAGATAACAACAAACAATCAAACACAGGAACAGGTAAATAGGTTCTCCTATTTTGGAAAGATAATAACCGAAGATGCAAAACTGAAATCAAGAATAGTATAGGGCTTGGCAAAACTATTTACCCCGACATGGCTCATACATTGACAACCTAACAAATAACTCGTACATCGCATAGGAACGTGAATAATGACCTAACGAGTAAAGGCAGAGAATTGATGGATTTGAGATGTGGATATCTGTACGGATGTAGCACATCTCATGAGAATAAGAAAACAATTTCAGAAGTCCTCGAGAAATTAGGGACGCAAATAAAATTAATGGACGAAATCAATCAGGCGGTTAAAAGGTGTCGGTAACTCAAAAGACGTAACACTTTGCTTAAAACAATACTGGAAGGCAAGGTGAAGGACAAACATACCAGAGGTAAGCAAGGCTATAAGGTGGAGAGCAACATTGTGCCTGAAAAAATCCTGTCAGATTGTATTTTCGTTGTGAGAAATAGGAGCACGCTAGAGATCCATTCCAACCGATCTTCTTTGTGGATATGGTACACGGACCAAACAGAAGTGTAGGCCAGTTAATCATAGGGACACCAGTGAGTTAAAACTAACTCTCTGTTATCAGTGTGAGACATGTACCACGACCAACGGTCAAAAACGGAAGATAAGGACATGGCAAAAGCTGTAAAAGTCACTAGGAGAGACAAAAGGAAATACAAATAAATCTAGAGAAAGTGGGAACAACGCTATTATTAAAATATATTGTCAGATATGACGTTTAGTGTTTTCGTCATATGACAAGAATGTTTTCAAATTTACTCGTTGCTCGAACCTATACAACTAGACAATAGTGCGTTTACTGCAAGAGTAGATACAAATATATGTAGGTATGACTCTGCTACCACACCGAGACAGAACCATAACGAAGCCCAAGTTACGGCTACTAAGAATTTTTCGGGAACAAAGAAAACACCAAACAAATCACAAAATATATAAAGGCAATTTGGGAGAGGCGGCGTCGCTGTACAGTAATGGCATATAACCACTGCGCGTCCAAGGTAACTGAAGAGAGTTATGTATTGGGCTAGCGACTACATAAGGCTACTTTTAGCGTGTAAAACAAATTGCTACATAACCAACAATTGCAAATGCACGCAAAGTTCTTTCGGACAAGTTTCCGGAAGGAGGAAAGCTTTAGTGTTAGCCTTATACTCCGACTTTAGTGCTAGCCTTATACTCCGACTGGAGTGGTAGCCTTATATTCCGACTGGAGTGGTAGCCTTATATTCCGACTGGAGTGGTAGCCTTATATTCCGACTGGAGTGGTAGCCTTATACTCCGACTTTAGTTGTAGCCTTATACTCCGACTTTAGTGCTAGCCTTATACTCCGACTTGAGTGGTAGCCTTTTATTCCGACTGGAGTGGTAGCCTTATACTCCGACTGGAGTGGTAGCCTTATACTCTGACTGGAGTGGTAGCCTTATACTCTCTTTAGTGGCAGCCTTATACTCTGACTTTAGTGGTAGCCTTATACTCTGACTTTAATGGTAGCCTTATTCTCTGTCTGGAGTGGTAGCCTTATACTCTGACTTTAGTGGTAGCCTTATACTCTGTCTGGAGTGGTAGCCTTACACTCTTACTTTAGTGTTAGCCTTATACTCTGTCTGGAGTGCTAGCCTTATACTCTGACTTTAGTGCTAGCCTTATACTCCGACTTCAGTGGTAGCCTTATACTCCGACTTTAGTGCTAGCCTTATATTCCGACTGGAGTGGTAGCCTTATACTCTGACTTTAGTGGTAGCCTTATACTCTGACTTTAGTGGTAGCCTTATACTCTGACTTTAGTGGTAGCCTTATACTCCGACTTTAGTGGTAGCCTTATACTCCGACTGGAGTGGTAGCCTTATACTCCGACTTTAGTGGTAGCTTTATACTCCGACTTTAGTGGTTCTTTATACTCCGACTTTAGTGGTAGCTTTATACTCCGACTGGAGTGGTAGCCTTATACTCCGACTTTAGTGGTAGCTTAATACTCCGACTGGAGTGGTAGCCTTATACTCCGACTTTAGTGGTAGCTTTATACTCCGACTGGAGTGGTAGCCTTATACTCCGACTGGAATGAGACATGGACAAGAAGAAATATTGACTAGACAACTAACAGAAATCAGCCATTACCAAAATAATGGATGATATGACGCTACGCTGCTGAGACATGGACACTAACACAATCAGTAGAGGAGACATTGAGAGTGACCCTGGCAAGGTCTCTGACATAAGACAATTGTCCATGGTGAATAATGTGGTAATCCATACAGACAAGATACAACAAACATGGGCAGGTCACATGTTGCAACGAAACGATGGTCGATGGAGCATGGTGACAGCAATCTGGTTCTCCGAGGCATGACAGAGACCACGGGGAAACCCTCGTATGCCTTGGTCAGATTCCCTTGCTGTACTTCCGAGACGCCCCTGGATGAGGGCTTATGACACATTGAACTACAGTGGATCAAAACCCGCAGCCACGCTGAGGAACGGGTCAACAAGTTCAAGATCAAGATATGGCTGATAATATGTGAACCATGGTATGCCACTTAGGACAAAGTAGGTCAAATAAGAAACTATATTATTTTCACAGAAAGAGGAAGACTAGGCATAATACTGTGTCAAAGACGAAAGGCATGTATTGGAATTGACAAAGGTTGTACATATACCACATGAAACCTTCCCAGGACGTTTAACGATGTAACTGGATAGAGAAGGCTAAAGAGTTCCTGACAAAATAAATAGATTTTAAAATGCAGTTCTATGTAAAATCGTTTATCTCATAGCAGTTGCAACGAATATTTTTCTCATGCAAAAGACCAGGTATGAGACACTCTTCACGCATCAGTACACCAAGCTGTAAATTGGAATATACTTTTAGATTCGGGAAGACACAGAGAGAAAAAGAAACTAAACGTTTATCCACTACACCAAGGTGAACACTGAGATATCAAACAAAGAAGAATACATCCCATCATCCATGAAGGCAGTGTCATTTAAGGGTTAATCTTTTCTTAATTTAGCACATCGACCAAACAACATGGGTCTAGTAAAGTGACCTAGGACGCTTCAGTAAAGTGACCATTGGCGCTTCAGTAAAATGACTGATGGAACGTCTGTAAAATGACCGATGATTCTTCAGTAAAGTGACCAGGGATACTTCAGTAAAGTGACCAAAGATGCTTCAATAAAATGACCGATGATACTTCAGTAAAGTGACCAAGGACGTTTCAGTAAAGGGACCAATGGCGCTTCACTAAAGTAATCAATGCTGTTTCAATAAATAAATGGCTTGGCTTGGCTTCGTTCGTTCTCAATCTCCCACTACCAATCCCTGAAAGGGTTTAAGTAGCAGAATGCAGACCAGAGAACGGAATGCGTTGTGTCGTAGTTTACAGCTTGACTGCGATATTTACACCTTTCGGTCCAACACATCCGACTTCAGCAAGCAAATTTGGAGTACCGGGTTAGCATTCTCTCTTCGATCCCTTCTCCTTAGTAAGTCTGCCCTGCTGCAGCCTGTTATCCAGGATCACCGCGTGGAAGTGTAGAAGGGTCTTGGCAGCTCTGGTTCGCTGACCCTGACGCTAGCAGTTAGCTATGGGTCGCTAACCACTGCAGCTCATACGCTGCTCAGCATTTTGATCCCCAATAAATAAATCACGAATGAAAGTGACAAATGACGCTTCAGTAAAGTGATCAATAATAATAATAGTAATAGCTGTCCATCGTTGTCGATGAGGACCGCCGACATCATCCTTGTCACAGATTTCCCTGTTGGGTGTCGGTGCGCATGTGGCTGAACAGGCCAATGCGAGCACGAAAACATCTGCTACACATCGGGCACACGAGGTTTGTAGAAGGGGATGGTGTTCCCGCTGCTCGGGATTTCCGCGTCTCGCGTCTGTTCTGGGCTTTCACAACACGGTCATCTTCACCGGCAGCTACACCCGATTTGACTGCACTTCTCCAGTCAGATCTGTTTTTCGCAAGACATTCCCAGGATTCGAAGTCTATCTGGCAACTTTTTAGTGAGTCCTTCAGACCGTCTTTAAATCGTTTCTTTGGGCGCCCTCTCTTGCGCCATCCCTCTCTCAGCTCGCCGTAGAGAAGCTTCTTTGGGAGCCGCTCGTCTGACACACGGACGAGGTGTCCGGCCCATCCTAGTCGTGCTTTTTCTAGCAGTGCATGGATGCTGGGCATGTTAGCCCTCGAGAGAACCTCGATGTCAGTGACACGATCTTGCCGTCGGATGTGGAATATTCGCCTCAGGCAACCTGTGTGGAAGTGGTTTAACCTCCTTGCATGTCCAGAGTATACAGTCCAGCTTTCGCAAGCGTATAGTAGGGTTGGAGTGATGGTTGCACGGTAGACTTTCAATTTGGTCTTGACGCTGATGCCACGACGTGCCCAGACCATCGAGCGCATTCTACCAAAGGCTGTGCTGGCCTTTGCTATTCTGATTGCCACCTCATCGTCTAGGCTGACAGATCTCGACAGCGTGCTGCCCAGATATGTGAATTTGTCTACGGCATTCAACGTCTGCCCGCTGACTGTAGTCTCTGGTTTTGTGTACGGAATGCCTGGTGCTGGTTGGTACATGACCTCTGTTTTTTTGGCATTTATGGTCAGGCCAAAATTTTCGCATGCGGCAGAGAACTGGTCCATTCCAACCTGCATGTTCAGTTCTGAGTTGCTCATTAGAGCACAGTCGTCAGCAAATACAAGTTCCCTGATTATGTCGCCAGCATCTTTGGTTTTGGCCTTCATTCTTCTGGAATTGAGTAACTTGCCATCTGTGCGGTACTTTATGGGTATTCCAAGCTCCAATTATCTGAAGGCGTCTGTCATCGTGGCCGCGAACATCATGCTGAACAAAGTCGGGGCGAGTACACATCCTTGTTTTACTCCGTTTGATACTAGAAACGTTTTAGAGATTGCACCGCTGTCCAGTACACGAGCACACATGCCTTCGTGTAGCTGTTTCACCATTGTTATGAACTTGTTGGGGCAGCCAAACTTAGACATTATCATCCACAGCCCTCCTCTGTTTACTGTATCAAATGCCTTTGTCAAATCAATAAATGTGGTGTACAAGGCCTGATTTTGCTCTCGACACTTCTCTTGTACTTGGCGAGCAGCAAAAATCATGTCCACTGTTCCTCTTCCGGCTCTGAATCCACATTGGCTTTCTGGGAGGTGGTGGCTTTGTTCAAGGTGCTTGTTGAGCCTGTTTAGCAGTAAGCGAGCTAGGATCTTGCCTGCTACGGAGAGTAGCGATATTCCTCGATGATTGTCGCATTCCTGACGATTGCCTTTTCTTTTGTATAGGTGAACGATTGAGGCGTCCTTTAGCTCCTGCGGAATTTTACCTTCAGCCCACATGTGACAGAAGAGTTCAGTGATCCTTCTGGTGAGGGATGGGCCAGCTGTCTTATATACCTCTGCTGGTATTGCATCAGCTCCTGGAGCTTTTCCTATAGATAGTGAACTGATTGCCCTGTAATGACTTCATCCAACGCCAGGTTCAGTTCCACCTGCGGCATTCGCCGGATGGCCTCTTTATTTATGGACGATGGGTGGTTTAGTATTTTGCAGAAGTGGTCTGCCCATCTGTCTAGAATCTGAACCTTATCTGTTAGCAGTACCCCATCCGCACTGCGAACTGGAGTATTACTAGAGGGCTGCGGGCCGTAGAGAGCTTTCAGTGCCTCGTAAAACCGTTTGGTGTCATGACGCTCGGCGAACATCTCAATTTCGTCAGCTCTTTTGCTGAGCCAGGAGTCTTGCATCTCTCTAAGCCTGGTCTGGACAGCTTTGCGAGCAGTATTGAAGGCAGCTTTTGCTGTCGGAGATGGTGTGTCCCTCTGGTATTCCCTGTGCGCTTCATGTTTTGCATCGAGAAGGCCCTGTATTTCTAGATCGTTCTCATCAAACCAGTCCTTATGCTTGCGCGTGATTGGGCCAATGTGTTTAACAGCTGTATCGTAGAGTGTGTTTCTCAATGATGCCCAGTTCTTTTCGATGTCGTTCTTTTCAAAGCGAAGCTCAGACAGTCTACCCTCAAGCTCTTCCTGGAAGCCTCCTCTCGTGGGTTCGTATTTCAACTGAGAGACATTTAGCCTCCTCGGTGGTTTCTTTCCCTGGGGGCGCATTTTGGGCTGGATCTTTAAGTTTAGCTTGGAAATGACAAGTCGATGGTCGGTCCAACATTCTGCACCACACATGCTCTTCGTTACCATAGCATCCGCTCGATCCCTACGTCTGATGATAAAATAGTCAATGAGGTGCCAGTGGCGGGACCTTGGGTGCATCCATGTGGTTCTATTTCGGACAGGTAGTCGGAAAGCTGTGTTTGTAATGAGTAGTTCATTTGCGGCACATGTCCTCAGAAGTAACAGTCCGTTACTATTGCATTTTCCGATACCATGTCTGCCAATGGCCCCCTCCCAAGCTGTATGGTCTGTGCCAACCCTAACGTTAAAATCACCGAGGATGACCAGTTTGTCAGATTTGGGGACTGCAGCGATGAGCGCCTCAAGGTCCTCATAAAACTTATCTTTTGTTTCCTGAGGATTTGTCATTGTGGGTGCGTATGCACTGATGAGTGTTGCATGGCGCCCTTCTATTAGGGGGAGACGCAGTGTAATCAGGCGGTCATTAATTCCTCTGGGCATGCTTGTGAGCTTGTCAACCATGTTGGTCTTGATGGCAAAGCCAACTCCAGCTTCACGGCGTTCTTCTTTGCCGCGGCCGCTCCAGAAGAAAGTATAACCAGCGCCTTCTTCTGTGATCTGCCCTTCCTCTGCCAGTCGTGCCTCGCTCAGGGAAGCTATGCAGATGTTGTATCTAGCCAGTTCCCTGGCGATCAGTGCTGTCCGTCGTTCGGGTCTGTTTGCTTTGGTGTTGTCCAGTAGCGTGCGGACATTCCATGTTGCAAGCGTGATGGGTAGTTTTCGTGATCGTTTTCTGCCTGTTCCGCCGCTGCAGTTTGGGGGCCCTGCCAGTTGCGAGCTGCTAGTCGTCAGGGTATGATCTGTAGGGTGATGTCGTGAGTTGCGCAATATGTTTATAGTGAGGGAGATGTGCGCAGGATCTTCCTCACTCTCTCGTCCGGACTCAACATGTTCTAGAGGCAAGACATTGTCAAGACTTCTAGTGAAGGGTTCGGATGCAGACAGTATGGTGTCAGCGTGTGCCTCATTATCTCGGTAGCCCTTCCCTTCTCTTTTATCGCTGGGGTGGAGCTTTGAGGTATCAGTTTCTGAGTGCATTTGTTTGTGTATTCTTCTTCCACCTCTCGTCCCTCTGGTCTTCCGCCTTGATTGTATACTTGTGAGTTCCGATGTCTCCTCGATTAAGTGTATTTTCAGCACACGCAACAGATGTAGATCTGAGTTTGAAGAGACGTGGTGTGCTGATCGAAGTTCGATGAGCTCCTTTCTGAAGTACCGTATGTTTGACGGGGTCAGGATGACCTCCGTTTCAGTGTTCATGCTTCGTTATCTGGGTCACGATACAGCACGGAGCGACACTAGCCTTTGACCGGGTCAAGTTTCGGCCACGCTTTGTCCCATCGAAACTGTACACATTAGTCTACCTTTCACGACTAAAAATACACTGTTATATACTTCGTTGCATCACTTTTTTCACATTAGTATGCTTAATTCACAAGTCGGCACATTTATATCCAGGAATCACGTTAATAGTCCGAGAGTTATCATAGAAAACACAAACAAAACACCGTTTTATCAAGAGGGAAATCGACTGCGACCATGTCCGGCGCCATCTTGACCCATAATAAAGTGATCAATAACGCTTCAGTAAAGTTACCAATGGTGATTCAGTAAAGTTTCCAGTGACGCTTCAGTAAAGTGTCCAGTGACGCTTCAGTAAAGTGGCCAGTGACGCTTTAGTAAAGTGGCCAGTGACGATTCAGCAAAGTGACCAATGATGCTTCAGTAAAGTGTCCAGTGACGCTTCAGTAAAGTGTCCAGTGACCCTTCAGTAAAGTGGCCAGTGACGCTTCAGTAAATTGGCCAGTGACGCTTCAGTAAAGTGGCCAGTGACGATTCAGTAAAGTGGCCAGTGACGATTCAACAAAGTGACCAATGATGCTTCAGTAAAGTGTCCAGTGACGCTTCAGCAAAGTGACCAATGAAGCTTCAGTAAAGTGACCAATGACGGTTCAATAAAGTGACCAATGACGCTCCAGTAACGTGACCAATGACGGTTCAATAAAGTGACCAATGACGCTTCAGTAACGTGACCAATGACGGTTCAATAAAGTGACCAATGACGCTTCAGTAACGTGACCAATGACGGTTCAATAAAGTGACCAATGACGCTTCAGTAACGTGACCAATGACGGTTCAATAATGTGACCAATGACGCTTCAGTAACGTGACCAATGACGGTTCAGTAAAGTGATAAATGATTCCCCAGTAAAGTGATCAAGCCACACATCTTTAGTAAAATGATAAATGACTCTTCGGTAAAGTGAGCATTGACCTTTCAGTAAATTAACCATTGACGGTTCAGTAAAGTGACAAATGACATTTCAATAAAGTGACAAATGACATTTCAATAAAGTGACCAATG
Source organism: Ariolimax columbianus (assembly GCA_036924085.1). Classification (NCBI taxonomy): domain Eukaryota; kingdom Metazoa; phylum Mollusca; class Gastropoda; order Stylommatophora; family Arionidae; genus Ariolimax; species Ariolimax columbianus. Next base: position 25,421,906 of record JAVGWX010000014.1, read on the forward strand.
ACATATCAATAAAGTGACTAATGACGTTTCAGTAAAGTGAGCCATTAGCTTAACTATATTGAAGAAGCCTATCAGCTTTTCAGTAAACTGACCCGTCAGCATATTTATAGTAAACTAACCAATATGTTCATTTCCAGTAAACTAACAAACCATTATATGTATAGTAATGTACATAATGTATGTGTTTTTATGTCTTTCTCTACATGGCTTCATTACTCATTTTGACAAGTCTCTTTCTTCTTCTTCTTCTTCTGCGTTCGTTCTCAATCTTCCGCTACCAAGCGCTGAACAGAACTTTGCAAGTAGCAGGATGTAGTCCGGAGAACGAAATGCATTGTGTCGCTAATTTACAGCTCGATTGCGATATTTGCACCTTTCGGTCCGACCCATCCGTCTTCGGCAGGACTCTTTCTTCTATATTGGATAGTTGAGAAACGACCGTAGTTGTGATTTGACCAGTCCATATCTTTTGAAGCCTATGTGGTTTGTAGATTTTTAATGTTTACTATTATCACTACTTCTATGACTACTACAATACCATCCACTACTTCTACAACAACTACTACCACTACTACTACTACTACTACTACTACTACTACTACTACTAATGCTACTACTGCTGCTGCTACTACTATTACTACTACTATTTCTACAATAACAACAACAACTACTACTACTACTACTACTACTACTACTACTACTACTACTACTTCTACTACTACCAATACTACTAACACTTATACTTCTTATAATACTACTATTACTACTACTACTACTACTACTATTACTAATACTACTACTACTGCTGCTACTGCTACTGCCACTACTACTAGTACTACTACTACCACCCCTACTACCACTACTGCCAATGCTACTAATACTAATACTACTAATTTTGATACTACTATTACTGCTGTTAGTATTACTACTACTACTACTACTCATCATCATCATGTAGCATGTCCTTTGTAGAACGTCGCTCCCATCACAGTCTGTCTGAAAGAAACTCTTTGTCTTGCCAAAACTCCAGCCTCTGCCACAGTCATACTCAGGCACTCCTGGATATCTTGGTGCCCTCGTCTTCTTGGTCTACCACTTCCTCTTTTGCCTGGCACCATACCTTCCATCACCGTTCTCTCAAGACCGTTGTGTCTATTGATGTGACCAAAGTATGTGCATTTTCTAGCCAAAATGGAATTGATAAGCCAGTTCTCCTCTATGGTCAACTATTGCCGAATGTCTACATTTGCTTTTTTTTCTGTCCAGGGTATTCTGAGGATCTTTCTGTAACATTTTGACTCGAAGGATTCGATTCTTTGTATAGAAGTTTTGGCAACTACTACTACTACTACTACTACTACTACTACTACTACTACTACTACTACTACTACTACTACTACTACTACTACTACTACTACTACCATCACTAATGCTACAACTATTACAACTGCTACTATTACTACCAGCACACCATCAGGAATTCCTACTTTTACTTTTACTATTACTAGTACTACTACTGATACCATTGGGACCGCTAAAACTATAAGTACTATTACTAATACTGCTACTACTACTGAAAAAGGGGAGGGGGGGGGGGGTAGCGAGGTCTGGGCTGGACCCGCTCGTTAAAGGAAAGTGAAGCGTCTATTATAGCCTATCCTTTCCAGATGTAAAGATCGCCGCTGGACTTACTGTTCGGCTTGCCGTGCTGGAGTTTCCATGCCAATGGCCTCTCCTATATTATTGTGTCCCCAGCAGGACCTTCATGAGGGGCCCTCAGTTCTTTACAGAGTGCATGCATGACAAGCGGATGCTAATTTTGTACCAAACAAAGCCAACAATATAAAAAGAAGACTCCAGCTCTTTGATTTGCTCGCTGGGGCGTGCCTATTATGTGTACAGGCATCTCCGTTGATCATCGAGAGGCTGAAGATGCCAGGAAACAGCCATCATTGATATGAAGCTCTCTCCGATTGAATATGGACCTAGCTGCCCTACAGGAGACCTGATTTGCCTCTAGTGGCTCACTAAGAGAGAAAAACTACACTTTCTTCTGGAAGGTTCGTGAACCTAAGGATTCTCTGCAGCATGGTCTTGGTTTTGCTATTAAAACACGCACCTCAGTCGATCCTCCTTCGGAGTGCTCTTACACGTTACTGGCAATTGACCATCACCGCTACAGATCCTGTCAATATCCTTAGCGTCTATGACCTAACCCTGACATCTCCGGAGGAAGCGATGGATCAATTCTATGGACAGAAAGGAGGAAATGACCAAGAACAGCTCCAGAGAAGAAGCACTCATCTTTTTCGGCGACTTTAATGCTAGAGTAGGTGGGGACCACATAGCATCGCCCACCTGCCATGGACTTCATGGCATGGGTAGGGTAAATGACAATGGTCAAAGGTTGCTAGAGCTGTGCACTTAACAAGGCCTATGTTTCATATTTACTTTCTTCAAGGGCAGGCCGCAATATAATGTATCCTGGAAACACCCAAGGTCACATCGATGACATTATACGACTTGATTGTCACCAGATGTTCAACTCTAAACATGGTCCTCTCCACTAGAAGCTATCACAGTGCAGACTGCTACTCTCACCTTGTTCTTGAATGCAGCAGTGTACGCCTGCAGCTTCGCACTATATACCGCTCAAAACAGATGGGACATTTCCGCATCAACACTGCGCAGATGATGATTCCATTCAAGGTGGAGAGGTTTGTGTCTGACCTAAATCTTGCTCTTCAGGGAGGATCTGTGTATGGCGCCACAGCTAAGTGGAACGTTATGAAAGGGGACATCTATAAAACAATATACTACGATTGGAATGGGGGAACGGGCAGATCACGACTGGTTCAATACACATCTCGCAAGAATGGAATCATTAATTGAGGCCAAGCGAGAAGCTTTAATCAATTATAACAAAATGTCCAAATGAGAGGACGTTTGCTGCCCTCAGGGGGGTCCGAGGCACCAATCAACGAACCACTAGACAACGCGCGAATGAGTACTGACAGAAACTCTGTTAAGAAACTCAGCTAGATGCAGAGACGCGAAATATCCATGGCATGCATAAAGGCATAAAGATGGCACTGGGCCTTACTGCGAGAGGTGCTGCCCCCCTGAAATCTATGACAGGTGTAAGAATCATGGACCGTGACAGTAGATGGCCAGATGGATGGATCACTACTCTGAGCTCTACTCTCGGGAAACGGTGGTCACTGATGATTCCTTTTGCAGGCTACAGGTCCTGCACACTATGGGGGGACTTGACAGACCACCTGCTCTGGATGAGCTTGATAAGGCTATCAACTACCTCTCAAATGGCAAAGCACCTGGGGGAGATGGTATGCCACCCGAAGCCATCACATGCGGGAAATCAGCACTAGCTCAGCCGATGTTTGATCTTCTATGCCTCTGCTGAGAGGAAGGCGCAGTCCACCAAGATATGCGTGACGCCATCATTGTGACTATTTACAAAAACAAAGGTGACCGCGGGGACTGCAATAATTATTTAAAAGGATCTCGCTCCTGAGCGTTGTAGGCAAAGTTTACGCCCGCATGCAAAGAGACTGGTTGAGACTGCTCTCGGACAGGGTGTACCCAGAATCCCAGTGTGACTTTAGAGTAGGTAGATCAACAACGGATATGATTTTCTGGCTTCGCCAAATTCAGGACAAGTGCAGAGAACAAGCCCAGCCGCTCTTTATAATGTTTCTAAGACCTCACCAAGGCCTTCGACTTGGTTAGTAGAAAGGGTCTATTCGAACTCCTCGAGAAGATCTGTTGCCCTTCAAAACTGCGTGGCGTCATATCTTTTCACACTGATATGAAGGGCTCAGTTCTATACGACGGATCATCTTTATACTCATTTCCCATCAATAGTGGAGTGAAGCAGGGATGTGTGCTCGTGCAAACCCTTTTTGGAATCTTCTTCTAAATGCTCCAATCCTACGCTTATGACACATATGTGGACGGTGTTTATCTGCACAGCAGGTCAGATGGGTGGATGTTTTACCTGTCCAAACTGAGAGATAGGACCAAGGTGAGGCCGGTGCTCATTATGCTGTCTCCTTACACCAAGGTCCGGATCTATCATACCTGCGTTCTTGGCACTCTCGTGTGTGGAAGCGAGACTTGGAACACTTACACTAAACAGGAACGGCGGCTGAACACCTTTCACACGAGGTGTTTACGGCATATATTGGTGATTGGGTGGAAAGAGAGTGTCACATGATACGGTCTTACAAAGAGCAAACGCTCACAGCATGTAATCGATGTTGTGCCAGCAACGTCTACGGTGGTTGGGACATGTTTATCGCATGGAAGACTAGAGGCTGCCAAAGGATATCCTTTACGGACAGCTATCAATTGGAGTTAGTAGAATTGGCCGTCTCACACTGCGATTCAAGGACGTATGAAATAGGGAGATGAAGTCATATGACTTCCGAGGCCTAGGAAAAAATTTATCAGGATCGAGCTATCTGTAGACTGTCAGTTGGAGGAGGCATAGTGACTGCTGACGCTCGTAGAGGTCTTCTGGCTACAGAAAAAAGAGAAAGACTGAAGATCAAGGAACAGCCAGGCAAGCCAGACCCCTCAATATGGTTGTATCATCTGTGGCACGGACTGTCGTTCGCGGATCGGCCTTTCCAGCCGTAGCAAACAGTGACGAAACACAGGAGACAGAGCTTGACACATCTTACAGGGCTCCATGCACATGGTCTATAGAAACTAAGACGCCAATGAATGAACTACTACTACTACAACTACTACAACTACTACTACTACTACTACTACTACTACTACTACTACTACTACTACTACTACTACTACTAGAAAAAGCACTGTTGTTGCCACTAATCCTACTACAGCTGCTACTAATTCTACTGCTACTACTATTACTACTACTACTACTACTACTACAACTACTACTACTACTACTACTACTACTACTACTACTATTACAACTATAACTACACCTACCACTGTTGCTAAAACAGATGCAACAACTCCAATAACTACTAAACAAAGTATTGCTGCTGTCACTACATCATCAACATCCACTACTACTAAAGAACAACTAATACAACAGCAACTGCTTTAATTATTACAACTTGAAGAACAACAGCAGCTACTACTGCTACTACTACTGCTGCTACTACAACTATTGCTAATGCTACTAATGCTAATCTATCTATCTATCTATCTATCTATCTATCTATCTATCTATCTATCTATCTATCTATCTATCTATCTATCTATTTATCTATCTATCTATCTATCTATCTATCTATCTATCTATCTATCTATCTATCTACCTCCCTACCTACCTACCTGTCTATCTATCTATCTATCTATCTATCTATCTATCTATCTATCTATCTATCTATCTATCTATCTATCTTTCTATCTATCTATCTATCTATCTATCTATCTATCTATCTATCTATCTATCTATCTATCTATCTATCTATCTATCTATCTATCTATCTATCTATTGTCTGAGCCTCAATCCATCTTTTGCGGGGTAGCCCGCTAGCTCTGGTACTGCTGTGTTTAAATATAGAGATATTTATAGATAGAGCCATCTTTCGGACGCTGCTGTGTTGCTGTCGCGATATGTTGCTAAAACCACTGAAATTGCTGTTTTCTAATGAAGTCTAGCACTGGCTTATTGCCCATCTGTTTCCTGATCTCATAGTTTTGCAGCTACTACTACTACTACTACTACTACTACTACTACTACTACTACTACTACTACTACTACTACTACTACTACTACTACTACTATTGTTGTACAGCTGTTGCTGCCAGTAGTACTACCAGTACCACTACTTCTACTACTACTACTAGCGCTAGTACTAATACAACAACTATTACAACTACAGCAACTACAACAACAGCCTCAACTGCTACTACTAGAACTATTGCTATTAATATTACTAATATTACTACTACTACTACTACCACTACTATTACTACTACTATTACTACTACTACCACCACCACCACTAAAACTACTACTACTACTACTACTACTACTACTATTACTACTACTAATACTACTACTACTACCACCACTACTTCCTCCTCCTCCTACTACTACTACTACTACTACTACTACTACTACTACTACTACTACACAACCATATACACACTGACCTTCCCAAATGTACTCATTCTTCCAATGTACCTACCTTTCGTATCGCACAAATCCTTTGAAATGCCAATCTTCCCAGTATCTGCACGCTCAAGATAAGACGGTAGCAGTCCGTTTGGCTGTACACACTCGGAGAAAGTATAACGGAACCACAGAAGAGGACAAATTAGGTGATAACCCACCACAGAAAAATGTCGGAGTGAAAGTCTTGTAGAAGTGTTGTCCTGTCTCCACGAGGTGTCTGCGAGAGTATTCTATGTTATTGGTAATCGAGATTGTAGGGATGGGGTACGAGTGGAGACCATTGGGGTGGGTGGTGGTGGTGGTGGGGAAGGGGGGGGGGTGTTACGCTATTAGATTAACATTACATATCGAATTACCATCTTTGTCTTAGCTTTCGTAGAAGGGCCAGGTGGATCTGTTTTTAAGGAGGAGGTGGGGGTGAAGATGCAAGAGTAGGACAACTGTAACCTACAACTTGTTTCTTTATTTGTTCCATTTCTTGGCCACGTACATGAAGCCTGCGCAGAGCCACGTAGTAGTGGTAGTTTCGGTATTTCTGTTTCTAAGAATCGACGTCACTGCACTCCGGGCATACCCATAGGTGCTCAGTCTCTCTCATTAAATGGCGTAAGGCATGGATGGTGATGGTCCTAATAGCTCGCTGGCTGTACACTCTCCTGTGCCGTTCTCTCATGCGCCCCACTCCGCTCGAACCTCGTTTAATGTCGAAACTTCGCAGTCTGTGGATTGCTGCTTCATCTATTGCGGTGTCCTCATCCAGCAGGCGGTCATTGATTGATTTAAAAGTGTCATTTATATCCATCATTAATGTGCCTATGATGGGAGCTTGTGAAGCCAAGATGTCAAATCTTTCATTGTCCTAAACCCCGGCATGAGCAGCACAGTAGATTCGGTTCAACACCTGGAGGTTTGAGGCATCAACAGCTGATATCCACTCGTACCTAAGCTTTACCTTCTGTACTTTCTGAAGTACGGCTTGCACGTCTGTCTGACAAAGGCGACAGAGATGCACGTCAGGAAACTCGGAAAGGCATCTTAGACGCAGCTTTCAGTGGAGAGGCTTATGTAGACCTTATCACTGAGCCTCTGTATAATGCTGTACATGTTGAAGTAGCTAGTGATGTGCTCACCTATTTTATTCGGGTCTTCTAAGGTGGGTTGTTCTTAGGGTTGGCAGCTTTGTTTGGAAACAATAATACGTGCAGTCATGAGTTATCCCCGCAGGAGCTTAGCAATTCCATATATGGTTAATTATCAAATAAACAAGCATATCTCAGTTACCTCACGAAACAAACAAGAGTGAACCTATGTTACACCCATAAAGTCTTCGTCGTGGACAAAGAACAGCACACACGAAAACATCTAACGAACGACAACACAGATAATGTAGACTCAATACACAATACTGCTGTACACGCAGCGATTTGCTAGAAAGTGTGGGCAGGCATGTGTCCACAAATATATATTCCGAATATTTAGTCCTCCTTCGGCTATTTTCCTGGGAAGGACGTTGTGACGCAGTTTACAGCTAGCTTGTAATACATACCCCCTTCGGCCCGACATCTTGTTTCAGCACGACCATTCGGCCCGACACATCATGTTTTAGGACAACTATTCGGCCCGACACATCTTGTTTTAGCACGACCATTCGGCCCGACACATCTTGTTTTAGCACGACCATTCGGCCCGACACATCTTGTTTTAGCACGCCACTGTCAGGTGTCGAGCAGAGGTTCATGTGTTTAAGATGTACCAGCAATTGATAAGCCACAGTGGAGGCTATCTGACATCGTGTTTCGATTTCGCCATCAAAGCTTTCCATCTTCTAAAAATAAAATTACTTCACAGGTTTATAAGATGACCAGAGGAATGGATAAATTAGACTATAACAAGTTTAAAAAAAAATATAGCCACCCACAATAACAAGAGGGTATTGCTACAAATTAACTAAAGAGAGGTCCAGATTAGATATTAGGAGAGTGGTGAATGCTTTGATTGCATTGCCACGGGAGGTAGTGGAGGCAGGGACAGTTAATGCATTTAAGAATAATTTGAAGCTTTTATAAATTTGTTAAAGCTTTTAGAGCAAGGTAATTAAATGAAACTGGTTGTATACAGACTCTGCATAGTAAAAAGACGTTAAGTTAAGTTAAGGTATTAAAACTTCTTGGCTAAAGTTCGTCATTGTTTACACTTACTTCTAGAGAACGTGATGTTTTGCTGATTCTCATAGCTACCGTCTTTGATGCGCTATTTGTTATTGATTTATTATCGATTAATTGAACCTAATAATTTGGTTGTAATTGATTTCCTGCAGCAGCAGTTCAATGCTATAGGCACTGGGAAATATAAAGATAGCATAAGAATAATTTTTTAGAAAAATCTCGACGTCAAAAGGACGAAGATGATTTTACGTTTATTACTGGTTAAGACGTCAACAGACATATAACAACCCAATGTTGCATTATGTGTGAAAACCACTCAAACCGGAGCTACTGGAATCGTCGTATTTAAATAAGAAAAATAACTTCGTTTGCATTATCCACCTGGTCTGTCCATTGCATTTCGTTGTTTGTCTTTTGATTTTTTATTTGGCTATTCGTAGTAAGTATGTGGATGATTTTCTTCTTGTATCGTCCTAAATCAGGCGAAAGTACGGCTCTGTTTTGTTCCTGCTGACACTATAGGCTCCGCACTCAACCTTTGACGCGCTGATAACAGTTAGGCTGTCGCTGTGTTAGATTATGCCAGCCATCTTCTCTAGAAGGTATGTCACCATCTTCTCTAGAAGGTATGTCACCATCTTCTCTAGAAGGTATGTCCCCATCTTCTCTAGAAGGTATGTTACCATCTTCTCTAGAAGGTATGTCCCCATCTTCTCTAGAAGGTATGTCACCATCTTCTCTAGAAGGTATGTCACGATCAATAGGGATAACGACATTTCATGTATAATATAGTGTGCTATAGACATCCTCTCTACAATAAAATTCGTATGCTTTTGTTGCAGAATCCATTACTACAAGATGTCGTGAATGTCTTGACGAAGACGTTATGCAGTGATACGTCTATGATCATACGGAAACTAACTTGGAGGATTGTACATTTTCTTCTTTAATATCGTTGTTGTTTTGTAAATATATTTGTGAGTGTGCAGTTAGGGTCAGATTTGAACATATTGTCCAGCACACGCGCCCCCCCCCCCCCCCCCTCTCTCGTCTACCAACATGACGTCTTGGTACAAACGTACTGACGAAGACTCCCCAATCACCCCAGATCTAAAGTCATTGTATAGACAAATATACTGACCAAGGTCATCTCTCGTGTCAGGATTAGATCAAATATACTAAGACCAGCCCCCCCCCCCCCCACGTCACTGTTAGGTGAAATATGCAGATCCTAGCTTTCAGATAGGAGCGGCTGTGGAGCCGCGTAGCGCAGTGGTTAGCGAGCTGGCTTCGCATCTGAGTGGTCCTGGGTTCATTCTCCAGCTGAGACGGAAATATTTTCAGACCGCAACTGATCCGAGGTCGACCCAACCTTAAATGGGTACCGGTTCAGTCCGGGAAGTTAAAGCGGCGAGGATCGCTAACACCTCCTACCCCTACGGAAGTAATGCTATGGGTTACTTTACTTTACTTTATTAAGCCCTCAGCTGTCATGATAGTGTCTGATTAAATATAATGACCGAGACCGCATATCACGGCATTATAAGGAGAACTACAGACCAAGACCCTTTCGCACGCAAGGGTCAGGTGAAACACACTCACCAGACCTCATCTCATGTCAGAGGCAGGTGAAACAAACTCACCAGACCTCATCTCATGTCAGGGGCAAGTGAAACATATTGACCAAGACTGTGTCTCACGTCATGTTCAGGTAAAACATATTGGCCAAGACTTTGTCTCACGTCAAGGTGACACATATCAAATGCATCAAATGTCAGTGTAGGATGAAACAAACTAACCGAAAAGCATGTCAAGGTCAGGTAAAACATTCTCACAAAAATTCATCTATGTCAGGGTCAGGTGAAATATATTAAATACGACTGAAACTCAGATTAGGGTTAAGTGAAACATACTAACTTTGACTCCCCCTAACATTTACTTAGGGTATTTGGTTGTAGGCTGCATTACAGCAACCTTGCCAACGAAGGGAAAACCAACACAGTGATCACCGCAGCGCTGAGCCTGCAAAGAAGCCGTACATAGCAATGCAGCTAAGAGGAGTCATGTCTTCTTTGTTTAGTAAGTAGCATCAAGATGTCAGAAAAACTTTTACATCGCTCCACCATGGGAACATCCTCAGGTGTGATGAATTCAAAACAAACTGTTTTTCTTCTTCTTCTTCTTGTTTCTCTTCTTGATAAGTTCTTCTTCATGTTTTTCTTCTTGATCAGTGCTTGTTCTTGTTTTTCATGTTCTTATTCTTGTTAATCTTGTTCTTTTTCTTCTTCTTGTTTTTCTTATTCTTTTTCATCTTTTCTTTCCTTATTATAATATGTAGAAAATTGAAAGTGTTAATGTGTCTACACATAGTTAAATGGTATAACACAAGCATATTAGTAATATATATATATTTATATATATATATAAATACATTACCTTATTGAAGGAATGCCCACAATGGGTAGATTTACCTTTTTGTACACCTCAAAAAAAAACGTTTAGTGGAGGTATGTTGTTGCTTTCCTCACATCGTGCTGAAAAAGGTGGACCAGGGTACTCCAGATGGTTGTGTTATGCTTGGCTTCGTCTGCTTATTCCTCACTACTATTTGGATCGCGTCAAATCCCCCACCGTGTTCGCCAGGCTGCCATGAAAACAGCCCTTTTCCACGAAGGCCTACGGGGAAGTCAAGGTGAGGGTCTTGGACAATATATTTTGTGTAACCCTGACTAACATGTCCGATCAGTATGTTTTGCCTGAACAGACGTTAGTCTTCCTTGCCATACATTATCCTATAACATAATATATGAATAAATGTGTATATTTTTGAGGTAAATTTCATGTGTCAGGGGACGTAACTAAGGAAATACCGTCGTTGAATAACAGAAATAAGGGGCATAAACAGGATAAATTAAAAGTATGTATACATTGACTCAGCAGTGATTCGGTAAATGTCGTCTCATAGCATGGTGGAAGATGCAGCACATCGAATGAATTGATAGAGGCCAGCGACTCATAGTTAACTGCTTGTATCATAGCCACAGCTGACCATGACCTATTCTGTCTCTAAGCGGTGGTCCTGGAAACAGGCTGCACTAGTGTAGTCTGGCTAAGGGAATATGGATCACAGAGGGATGGCAAACCTGGTCGAATCAGCCAGTTGAAATAGGATGTTCACGTCGATAGTCGCAGATATAGCAGCGGCGCTGTAACCTACGATACAACGTCACAACGCTCTTTTAAGCACGAACGTTGAAGAAGAGGTTCTATAGCACACGTTGCTGTCGGGGATGGAGTGGTAGCGGCTTTATTGAACTATTTTTTAAATAAAAATGATTGACAAGTTCATTTCAACTGTGATTTTATTTTCTGAACAGCAAGCCAGGTACTCATTAACAGCTCTATCAACTGGAGAGAATCGATAATTGGAATGGAACCCGGTACCGATGTCGTGTCATGACAACGCCCTACCCGTCTGTACAAGGGGAATATCGGAACAAGGTGCATTATCTCAATTATTTTGCTTGTGAACTTCAGGAAAAGTCAAAGATTTATTTTAGTTAACCTGCTTGCTTTTACACTGGATTAAAACATGTACGTGATGTTATCAACGGAGTTATATTACCCTGGGACACATCATGTGAGTGATGTTATATGTGGCTTCTATAACTCTTGGACAAATAATGTATGTGATGTTACATATATATATATATATATATATGGCGTCTATAACCCTTGGATACATCATCTACGTGATGTCATCAATGTGGTCTCTATAACTCTTGGACAAATAATGTGTGATGTTATATATTTGTGGCTTCTATAACCCTTGGACAAATAATGTGTGATGTTATATATTTGTGGCTTATATAACCCTTGGACAAATAATATGTGATATTATATATTTGTGGCTTCTATAACTCTTGGACAAATAATGTGTGATGTTATATATTTGTGGCTTATATAACCCTTGGACAAATAATATGTGATGTTATATATTTGTGGCTTCTATAACCCTTGGACAAATAATGTGTGATGTTATATATTTGTGGTTTCTATAACCCTTGGACACATCATCTAAGCGATGTCACCAATGTTACAATTGTCTCACTGTTGGATTTATCTCTGTATTCTATGTGTACCTGTTACAATTATTTGTGTGTGATATCGGACCGAGTGTCAATTACAGCTGTGATAACTGTTCGCATGTTACATGTGTCCCTGTATTTCTCTATGTGATATTTCTCTATGTGATATTTCTGTATGTGATATTTCTCTATGTGATATTTCTCTATGTGATATTTCTCTATGTGATATTTTTGTCCCGAAGCCCTATTTTTCTTTTGTTATATTTGATCTGTATTACATTTGTAGTTGCTAATAAATGAGAGCATGGATGCTGCTAATCTACTCTATCAGTACTTGAGGAAATGGATTTCAAACAATTGCAAAAGTTGAATGAATAAATGTCCGGGTAAAGATCGCATTCATCCAAAATTTCCTGTTTGAAATTAGAAACCAGTTAGCAAAACCATTGTAGATAGTATGTTCTCAATCAATTGCAGAGGGAATTGTTCTAGGAAATTGGAAAGTTGGTGATGCATTTGTCCAAAAAGGGCTAAAAGATTTAGCAAATTATAGACCTGTATGTAACGAGCATAGTAAGTAAATTGTTATAGTAAATAATCAAAGAAAACATAGTAGTGCATTTAGACAAATTCAATCTAATCAGGTACAGTCAGCATGGGTTTACTAAAAAGAGATCGTACTTAACAAATCTTTTTTGAATTTATGGGGGAAGGTTACCAAAATGACAGATGGAGGAGAGCCAGTGGATATTATGTATCTAGATTTTGCAAAGACCTATGATAGAAAACATCATGAAATATTGTTTAGGAATTTAACATCACATGGACTAGGGGGCAAAGACACACATGGAATGGACGCTGGGTAACGGGAAAAGGGCAGAATGTTGGCATACATAAGCAATACACTGAGTGGTGTGAGGTCAAAAGTGGAGTGTAACAGGGCCCAGATTTGTAACGAATTTTGTTCTTGATATACATAAGTATATTTGAGGATTCCGTGGGGAAGTGGTCAAGTCGTTGGCCTCGTGATCAGGTGGTGTGGGTTCGACTCCGGACTCTTTTTCTAGGGTGCTTAATGCATCTTGATACTGCTAGGGTGCTTGATACTGCATCTCATAGTCGGCCCCTAGTCGTCTTATACTTGACTTGCCAATGGGATCAGGCGGCTCGAGACGGGAGAGTGAAGATAAAAAGTAGCGCAGTAAATCCTTTCTACAAATAGCGATAGCAAATAAATTATGCCATCATTGTCTGCGATGGACGGAGGCCTTTACCTTTCACCGTATATATATATATATATATATATATATATATATATATATATATATATATATATATATATATAGCTGGCAAATGTAGTTTAATGTAGATGAATGTACAGTTGTCCACATCGGTAGATTCAATATGGAACATACTGACAGAGTCGGAGAGAAAAATATTAGAAAGATGGACAAGGAAAATAATCTAGGGGTTATAAAAGATCATATATGTAAGGTGAGTAGGCATGTCCAGGTAGCAGTACAAAAAGGTAAGTGCAAGGTATGATGAAAAGAAACATTAAGCATAGTATCATGAAAGTGATAGCCAAACTGTTTAAAGCATTGGTTAGACCATGATTGGAATACTGTGTACAGGTTGGGTGTTCTTATAAAGTAGACTGCAACAAGTTGTTTTCAAAATACAGTCGCTTACAAGAACACGACGGAACATCTACCAAATAATTAAAGAAAGGACCAGATTAGACACAGGGACACATTGTTTTAGTATGAGAGAGGTGAATGCTTGGAATTAATTGCTACATGAAATAAAATAAAATAAAGATTAATGGACAAACATGCTTTGATGATTAACTGTTTCTACTGCGCCTGTTTGTTTTCACTTTAAAAGCTATACTTTCTCTTCTTTGGCCAATTTGTCTTCTTCTCAAAAATGACCATAATGGAATACCTGATCGAACAAAAAGGCTAAATACTGAGACATTCATTCAAATCACATCGTTTTTGTAATTTGACCCATTATCTAATAAAATTACTTGAATTACGGGTGTTTCTGATCACACATTGCTTGTTTTTGGAATTTCCCATCTAATAAAATTGTTTGTATTATGGGATTTTAAATCTAATAAAATTGTTTGTATTATGGTATTCTTAATACAGGAGTTTATATTATATGTTTTGAAAAATCTAATAAAAGTATTAATATTATATGTTTTTTTAATCTAATAAAAATGTTTGTATTTCTAGGATTTCTCATCTAATAATATTATTTGTGTTATCGAGTTTCTAATTCTATACAATTTGTTCTTTCAATGTAACTAATACAATTGTTTGTGTTATGGGATTTCTAACTTAATAAAATTATTTGTATATTCAAAATTCTGCTCCTATGAATATGTCTGCTTTACCATGTTTGGTTCTAATAAAATTATCTTTATATTTTGACCTCGGTTCTAATAAAACTGCTTAAATAATATGATTTGTGCTTTAATAACATCGGCTTGATAATGTGATTTCTGCTTCAATACCATTGATTTTATTATACGATCTTTGATCTAATAAATTGTTGTTTCATAATACCATTTTTGAACTAATTAAAATAGTTTTATAAAATGATATCTACCAAATTCTATTTTTAATGTGATCTTCCATCTAATAATGTTACAGTGTGATCTCTACTTTAGTACAAGTCCTTTATAATGTGATGTCTATCCTAACAAATTTGTTTTGTAATATTAAAAGTAATAGTAATAGTAAGTAGCATGTCCTGTACAGAACGTAGCTTCTTACAGCCGCCACCTGTTTAGCTGTTTCAAGTTTCTTGGCAAGCGTGCAGTACGGTAGGTTGCCATTACTTTCCGTACGTGGAGGAGCATTAAGATTATAAAAACCGAGATAGATTCATCCCTGGTCATTCTGTTTCCGCTGACTCTGAATAAAGGTTGGACTTGGTCAATGATTTTCCAGACTGATGTAAGCTCATAGCTAGTGATTCCCTTGATCCTAACGTAAGGTGGTATCTTGATCCTTATGTTTCACCTAACCGTGACTTGAGGTCGCCTTCCTAGTCAGTAAGAATATTATTAAAAAGATAGATACGGAAAGGGACATGGGGGTTATAATAGATCATAAAGGTAAGGTGAGTAAGCAAGTTCAGGTAGCAGTGAAAAAGGCAAATGCAATGTTAGGTATGATAAAAATAAATTTTAAACATAGGAGCAAGGAAGTGAAAGTCAAACTGTATAAAGCATTAGTTAGACCTAGATTGGAGTACTGTGTACAGATGTGGAATCCTTATCATAGAGGGGATATAAACATGCTGGAAAGAAATTTTAAAAAGCGACGAAGCTGATAGTGGGATTCCAGAATTACAGTTATGAGGAAATACTCAGAGAAACCGGCCTACCGTGTCTAGAAAAGAGAAGAATTCGAGGTGACAATACAGGTTTATAAGATGATCAAAGGAATGGATAAATTAGACTATAACAAGTTAAAAAAAAAAAATACAGCCACCCACAAGAACAAGAGGGCATAGCTACAAATTAACTAAAGAGAGGTTCAGATTAGATATTAAGAAATATTTATTTAGCTAGAGAGTGGTGAATGCTTGTAATGCATTGCCACAGGAGGTAGTGGAGGTAGGGACAGTGAATGCATTTAAGAATAAATTGGATGCGCATAGCTTTTAGGGCAAGGTGATGTAAATGAAACTGGTTGAATACAGACTCTGCAGAGTCTTCTAAGACAGTATAAAGACGTTAAGTTAAGTTAAGTTATTGGACTTTTTATTTGCAAGAAAGCCGCAGTTTTCACATATTTCGTGACCTTAAATCACGGAAACAACTTTCTGGACTTGATTACATACACACGTGTTGTGGTTACGTGGAACAGCTGGCGACCAGACTTGATTACATACACACGTGTTGTGGTTACGTGGAACAGCTGACGACCAGACCTGCACGGGCACGACAAGAATCTGATCGACCCAGATTTTCTCACATTAGTTGTAAATAAATAACAGCCTGTAAAACAAGTAAAATCATTTAAAAAAATGCTGGCGTTAAGTCGGAATGAGTATTCTGCCTTTTGCTGTTGTTTTTCGTTTGATGCCTATATAGTATGATATGTGTGATATGAAAAGTATGATATTTAAATTGTTCGGTCTGACATTTTCGTTTCAATTTACAAATGCTAGTTGACAGAATAAACAAGGCAAGTTTAAAAGAAGCACCAAGTCTAAATATTTCAAAACATAGCTTGGCGCATTTATACTGGTTTAGAAGACCCTGGAGAGTTTGTATACAACCAGTTTCATTTACATTGCATTGCTCTAAAAGTTATGCGAATCCAATTTATTCTTGAATGCTTTAATTGTCCCTGCCTCCCCTATTTCCTGTGGCAATGCATTACAAGCATTCACCACTCTCTGACAAAATAAATATTTCCTAATATCTGATCTGGACCATTCTTTAGTTCATTTGTAGCTTTCCTCTCTAGTTCTTGTAGGTGGTTGCATTTTGAAAACAAACTTGTTATAGTCTGATTTATTTGCTCCTTTGATTATCTTATAAACCTGTATTAAGTCAGCTCGAATTCTTCTTATTTCTAGACACGGTAGGCTAGGGTTTTTATGAGTCTTTCCTCATAACTGTAATTCTGGAATCCCACTATCAGTTTTGTCGCTATTTTTTGTATCCTTTCCAGCATGTTCATATCCCCTCTACGATAAGGACTCCACACCTGTACACAATACTCCAATCTAGGTCTAACTAATCTTTTATACAGTTTGACTTTCACTTCTGTGCTCTTATGTTTAATATTTCTTTTTATCATACCTAACATTGCATTTGTCTTTCTCACTAATAACCTGGACTTGTTCACTCGCTTTGCCTGTATGATCCGTTATAACCGCTAGGTCCCTTTCCTTTTCAATCTTTCTAATATTATTCTTGCCCATTCTATAATCATGTTCCATATTGGATCTATCCATGTGGATGACTACATTTATCTACATTAAACTCTTTTGCCAGCTTACAGACCATTCTCGAATTGTATCTAAACTCGATCTCAATATATCCACTTCTGCTTTAAATGAGACACTACTGCATCTTAACATCTTAACTTAACGTCTTTATACTGGTTTCGAAGACCCTGCAGAGTCTGTATACAACCAGTTACATTTACATCACCTTGCTCTAAAAGCTATGCGCATCCAGTTTATTCTTAAATGCATTAACTGTCCCTGCCTCCACTACCTTCCCTGGCAATGCATTCCAAGCAGACACCACTTTCTGGCTAAAAAAATATTTCCTAATATCTATCCTGGACCTCTCTTTAGTCAGCTTGTAGCTATGCCCTCGTGTTACTGTAGGTGGCTGTATTTAAAAAAAAAAAACTTGTTATAGTCTAATTTATCGATTCCTCTGATCATCTTATAAACCTGTATTAAGTCACCACGAATTCTTCTCTCTTCGAGACACTGTAGGCTGGTTTTTCTGAGTCGTTCCTCCTAACTGTAATTCTGGAATCCCACTATCATCTTTGTCGCTCTTTTTTGTATTCTTTCTAGCATGTTTATGTCCCCTCTATGATAAGGACTCCACACCTGTACACAGTACTCCAATCTAGGTATAACTAAAGCTTTATACAGTTTGACGATCACTTCCTTGCTCCTATGTTTAATATTTCTTTTTATCATACCTAACATTGCATTTGCCTTTTTCACTGCTACCTTAACTTGCTCACTCACCTATCCTGTATGATCTATTATAACCCCTAGGTCCCTTTCCTTATCTATCTTTCTAATATTGTTTTCTCCCATTCTGTAATTATGTTCCATATTGGATCTAGCCATGTGGATGACTGTACATTTATCTACATTAAACTCCATTTGCCAGCTTACTGACCATTCTCGAATTTTATCTAAATCCGACATCAATATATCCACTTCCGCTTTAGATGAGACACTACTGCATAGTTTTGTGTCATCAGCAAATTTTGCAATCATGGATCTCATATCAATGTTCAAATCATTTATATATATCAAGAACAAAATTGGTCCCAAAACCGAGCCCCGTGGCACACCACTTTTCACTTCACACCCTCTGCCTTCTTCCCATTAACCAATTTTCAATCCATTTGGCAACTTCCCCACCTATTCCATGTGATTTTAACTTTCGAAATAATCTTTGATGAGGTACTCTATCAAAGGCCTTTGCAAAGTCTAGATAAATAACGTCCACTGGCTCCCCTTTATCTATGATTTTAGTAACCTCCTCAATGAATTCTAATAGATGTGTTAAGCATGATCTCCCTCTAGTAAACCCATGCTGACTATTTCTAATTAGATTAAATTTGTCTAAATGCATTACAATGTTTTCTTTGATTATTGACTCTAACAATTTACAGACTATGCTCGTTAAACTCACCGGTCTATAATTTGCTGGATCTGATTTTTTGCCTTTTTTGAATAAGGGATCACTCCTGCATCTTTCCAATCCCGTGGAACAATCCCTTTTGTAAGTGATTGAGAACATAATATAGCCAATGGTTTTGCTAGTTGGTCTCTAATTTCATACAGCAATTTTGGATGAATACCATCTTGACCTGGACTTTTTATTCACTTTCAACCCCTCCAATTTTTTTAAAAACCATTTCCTCTGTATCGTATTGTGTCGTCATAGAATTTTGCAATCATGGATCCGATATCAATATCCAAATTGTTTATATATATCAAGACGAAAATTGGTCCCAAATCCAAACTCTGTGGCTCCTCACCATTTACTTCATACCACACAGAGTATTCCTTATTTACGCCCACTCTCTGCCTTCTTCCCGTTAACCAATTTTCAATCTATTTAGAAACCGTCTCCAACCTATTCCATGTGATTTTAACTTCCTAAATAATCTTTGATGAGGTACTCTATCAAAAGACTTTACAAAATCTAGATAAATAACACCCACTGGCTCCCTTTTATCTATCATTTTAGTAACTTCGTCCATGAATTCTAATATATTTGTTAAGCATGACCTCCCTCTAGTAAACCCATGCTGCCTATATCTGATTAGATTAAACTTGTATAAATGCATTACAATGGTTTATAAAAAATGTTTGACTAACCATTTACAGACAATGTTTGTTAAACTCATCGGTCTATAATTTGCTGGATCTGATTGTATACCCTTTTCGAATAAGGGGATCACTCCTGCGTCTTTTCAGTCCTCTGTAACAATCCCGTTTGAAATGTTTTTTGCGTTTTTTTTGCAGTGGTTTTTATTTTGCGCGTATCGGCCCATTGCATTTTATTAGGGTTTGTTTCCCCGGAGTAACGGCCGGTGCTGTGATGGGGATCGAACCCAGCACCTTCGGGTTGGGAGAAGTGTCTCTTAACCACTAGCCCACGCCGTTATCATCCCTTTCACAAGTGATTTAGAGCATAGTGGCTGCTGACGCTCGTAGAGGTCTTCTGGCTGCTGACGCTCGTAGAGGTCTTCTGGCTGCAGAGAAAATAGAAAGACTCAAGAGATCAGGGAACAGCCAGCCAAGCCAACCTCCTCAATATGGTTGTACGATCTGTGGCAGAAACTGTCACTTGCGGGTTGGTCTTTACAGCCGTAGCAGAAAGTGTTGAAATACAAGACAGGAGCAAGCAAGTCATAACCCAAGATCCCCACCAACTAGAGAATTACAAAGCCATAATTTACAACAACTACATACTACAATGGACGTACCGGCAGCAATAACTCGGTAAGCAGACATGCCTCAACCCAATACCAAAGATGTCATCCCCAATTTTAGCCGAAGCGACCAGAGTAGAATTCTTAGATTGCGAACACGACTTGTTTCCCTGAGTCAAACCTGCACAGAGTTACCACAGACCATACACCATACTGGAAGAACTGAAACACGAACACGACTTGTGTCCCTGAACCAAACCAGCACAGAGTTACCACAGACCATACAATAAAATGCAAGCACTGCGGCGAACAAGAGCAAACAGTAAAAGAATCGTCCTCTGGATTGTATAAAATGTTGAAACAAACACTACTCTAAACCTCCTCCATCACCAAAATCGTGTGTGGAGACGCAACACAACGAAAGAAAACATGTTGATTCAACAGTGAAAAAAAGAGTGAAAACTCGTTATCCCTGACACCTCAACAACCTTAAACAACCACGCACAAAGCACCTGACAACTCGTCAGCTTGACATTAACTTCGAAAGAGCGAACAACTCGACAGATCTAGTTAATAAACAAAAACAACAACCTGCGGATTGGACAAGTCAAAGTCAAAATCAAAAGTTCATGAAATGGGTAAAATCACAACCTGGATACAACATACACAGCGATAAGATTACACACCATCCTGATAAAGAAGAAGAAGAGCAATTTAGTCAACAGTCGGAACATACAGACATGTGTACAGGGCCTTTCAAAATGATTTGAACCATAACATGTTTCGTGACGAATGCAAAATTACAACTAAATAAATACCCCGGAAATACATTCAACCACTAATGAACCCTGTCACATCTTCGGGTTACCCTTTGAAATTTGTGTAACTCCCACTGGCTCTATATACTACCACTGCTGTATGCTGGAGCTCAATCCTCAAACCTGTAACTCCTACTGTCTTTATGGACTACTGCTGTATGCTGGAGCTCAATACTCAAACCTGTAAATCCTACTGTCTTTATGGACCACTGCTGTATGCTGGAGCTCAATCCTCAAACCTGTAACTCCTACTATCTTTATGGACCACTGCTGTATGCTGGATCTCAATCATCAAACCTGTAACTCCTACTGTCTTTATGGACCACTGCTGTATGCTGGAGCTCAATCCTCAAACCTGTAACTCCTACTGTCTTTATTGACCGCTGCTGTATGCTGGAGCTCAATCCTCAAACCTGTAACTCCTACTGTCTTTATTGACCGCTGCTGTATGGTGGAGCTCAATCCTCAAACCTGTAACTCCTACTGTCTTTATTGACCACTGCTGTATGTTGGAGCTCAATCCTCAAACCTGTAACTCCTACTGTCTTTATTTACCACTGCTGTATGTTGGAGCTCAATCCTCAAACCTGTAACTCCTACTGTCTTTATTGACCACTGCTGTATGTTGGAGCTCAATCCTCAAACCTGTAACTCCTACTGTCTTTATTGACCACTGCTGTATGTTGGAGCTCAATCCTCAAACCTGTAACTCCTACTGTCTTTATTGACCACTGCGGTATGTTGGAGCTCAATCCTCAAACCTGTAACTCCTACTGTCTTTATTGACCACTGCTGTATGTTGGAGCTCAATCCTCAAACCTGTAACTCCTACTGTCTTTATTGACCACTGCTGTATGTTGGAGCTCAATCCTCAAACCTGTAACTCCTACTGTCTTTATTGACCACTGCGGTATGTTGGAGCTCAATCCTCAAACCTGTAACTCCTACTGTCTTTATTGACCACTGCTGTATGTTGGAGCTCAATCCTCAAACCTGTAACTCCTACTGTCTTTATTGACCACTGCTGTATGTTGGAGCTCAATCCTCAAACCTGTAACTCCTACTGTCTTTATTGACCACTGCTGTATGTTGGAGCTCAATCCTCAAACCTGTAACTCCTACTGTCTTTATTGACCACTGCTGTATGTTGGAGCTCAATCCTCAAACCTGTAACTCCTACTGTCTTTATTGACCACTGCTGTATGTTGGAGCTCAATCCTCAAACCTGTAACTCCTACTGTCTTTATTGACCACTGCTGTATGTTGGAGCTCAATCCTCAAACCTGTAACTCCTACTGTCTTTATTGACCACTGCTGTATGTTGGAGCTCAATCCTCAAACCTGTAACTCCTACTGTCTTTATTGACCACTGCTGTATGCTGGAGCTCAATCCTCAAACCTGTAACTCCTACTGTCTTTATTGACCACTGCTGTATGTTGGAGCTCAATCCTCAAACCTGTAACTCCTACTGTCTTTATTGACCACTGCTGTATGTTGGAGCTCAATCCTCAAACCTGTAACTCCTACTGTCTTTATTGACCACTGCTGTATGCTGGAGCTCAATCCTCAAACCTGTAACTCCTACTGTCTTTATTGACCACTGCTGTATGTTGGAGCTCAATCCTCAAACCTGTAACTCCTACTGTCTTTATTGACCACTGCTGTATGCTGGAGCTCAATCCTCAAACCTGTAACTCCTACTGTCTTTATTGACCACTGCTGTATGTTGGAGCTCAAACCTGTAACTCCTACTGTCTTTATTGACCACTGCTGTATGTTGGAGCTCAATCCTCAAACCTGTAACTCCTACTGTCTTTATTGACCACTGCTGTATGCTGGAGCTCAATCCTCAAACCTGTAACTCCTACTGTCTTTATTGACCACTGCTGTATGTTGGAGCTCAATCCTCAAACCTGGATAGTGTTTTCAAACATGCAGCACATTAAGTCGTTTCCTAACCTAAAGGCAAGTTTCCATACAAAGTGGACTTGGATTTTGTTAGTTCTCGAAGTTCCTTGATACCAATAGAATGTAGTTGATGCTTTATATTTACTAAATATTTTATTTTGAACCGTCTTTTTGAGCACTGCACGTGTGACTCCGTCTGGTACATCCTCTCCTCCTCTACTGCATGAAACTCCATCTGGCCTGTCCCCTTTCTCCACCACCGCATTTTCCTAGGTGCTCTATGGCTTCCTCATTCGCCTGTGCCCCTAAGGGTTCCAGTTATATTTCTAGACTTCCTTCAAACGTGTGTCTTCATTTGGGTTAGTGTACAGACCAATACCTTTCTAAACTTTCATATTCGGTTCTGTTGGGGGAAGGTGGTGAAGTGTATAGTAACAGAACCCTCGACAACAACTTGCCTGGTAGTAATACAAATCTTTCTCTATTATCTATTTGACAGTTTATGTTGTCTTCGGGTGTTTCAATTTGGCAAGGTCATATCTCACTAACATTTTCCGTGTTAATACCTTATTTTGTGGAAACATGTACGCTTCCCATATCTACTCTGTGTAAGCTTCTAGCCTGAGTGATGATAATGCTAGATCTGAATAGTTTCTGAACCATTATGTAGTCTATTTGGCTATGTATTTTTCTCGGGCTGTGTCATATTCATCGTCTAGACGATTAATTTGGCCCTCATGTGTTTGCCACCAGTAGCTTGTTGTAACATGCACATATTAGGAGTCTCTTTCCTTGGTAATTTATCTTCTTATTTCATATGGTCCGCAGGTTCGTTGTTAATCTCACGCTGCCTTTACTCCAGTTGTTGCATTCCAATCCCCTTGTACAGCCAGTATGTTTTTTCTTGGCGTTTCGTTTATCAGTTCCTGAAGATCATCATATAATCGATTTAGCTTACACTTTTCATCATCTGTGTCACGGTGATGTATAAAATGCCGTTGCCTGGAGTCGTGGGCTAATAGGTCGGCCCAACACACATCTGGCAGTGTTTTAAGGAACCAACATCACCCCCTCCCCCTTATTTGTTAATGTTTGTCTTTCCTGCCACTGTAATAGAATGTCTGACTTTCCTCCACAGTTGTTTCCAATAAGTCTCGCAAATGCCTAGGACATTCCATCGATATCTGTACCTCTCGTGTGTTAGCTCTTCAATTTGATAACATCGGTACCATGTTCTAGCATTCCAAGTTCTTAAGACAAAGTTTTCCTTTCTGAGTTTAATGTTATCACCAGCTGCACACTAGTCAATCATGTTCTGGTGTGGGTGGCATGCCAATACCCCCTGTAAATCCAGGAGCACAATATTTCGCAAAAGTCGGGACGTCGACAAGAACAGTCCGTCCGTGTTAGTTTCCGGTCTGCGAACCACAATATGTCAACATCTGTGTTCTTACCGAGTCAGTTCGTTTTTATAAATTAAACGTGTTTTATATCATTTAGATGTGTTTATATTTCATCGAAGTCGTCGTTGGTGATGCCTTACCAATGTGCTGCCCCAGGCTGTGGTGATAATTAGGAAAATAGAACATGTGTTTCAGTTTTCAAGTTCCCAAACGATGCACAGCTTCGAAAGATTGGATTCAAGAATGATAGCATTAAGACTCTACGCAGTGAAATCTTCACTTCAACTGATAATGTCAGAGTAAAATGTTTTAACATATCTATTAAGTCTATTAATTGTTAAAGTAATTGTAAAAAAGTGTATCTACTCGAGTGGGTAAATCAACGGATATACAATTAGCTATAGAAGGTTACATGAAGGGAATAAACAAACAGATCTATAGGACTATAGACAAAAGTGGACGGGTCCAGGAACGAAAGAGACGACAAATTTATCCAAGTTTGTGAATACAACCATTTTTTAGGAAAAAGGCCTAGGGCACAAAAGAATGTTTGTAGGTTGTGTATATATTGCAAATGAAAAATGGATTTAGGAAAAATGTCAGTAATATTGTTTGGTTAGGCCTATTTAATTAGGCCTATATTTCATGAGGAAGATGTTACAAAAGAAGTGGGCAGAATATGTGAGTCAACTTTTTCATGAAAACAGAGTACACAAGCCACAGGAACAGAATAACGAAAGACCATCCTCAATTCAGATGTATAGAAAACAAAGTGGATTTTCATGGACATAATATCACGGTGATGGAAGGTATGGTGCCAGGCAAAAGAGGAAGGGGTAGACTAAGAAGACGATGGAACCAAGATATCCATAATGCCTGAGTATGACTGTGGCGGAGGTTGGAGTTTTGGCAAGAGAACGAGTTTCTTTCAGACAGACTGTGTTGGGAGCGACGTTCTACAAAGGACATGCTACATGATGAATAACACACTGACTTTATGTACATAGACAACACCAGAAGTAAAGAATATAGATTAGAGACCAACATTAGAAATGATATGTGAATTCCTCTATTCTGTATGGGGCAGCTGAAACGTAGACAATGAATAAACAGTTGAAGGTGGGAATTGATGCTTTTGAAGATGAGAGACATGGAACGTTGGAGATCTATTGCAGTCAACTTTCGTTGTGCAGAATTTGCTGCGTCAGACAAATAATGATAAGGAAACAAAACAACCATTACTGTTATAAGTGAACGTTTAACTAGACTAAGACGCTCTTTACCAACAGCAAGACACAATTTTAATTGATTTTGTAATAGAACAACTCTCATCTAATATAAGTGAAAAGTTGGGGTATAGCATGGAATGTTTAATTTGTGCTAGTTTGCTTTTTTCAATATCACCCCACTCACACAAAATCGTGGGGAGCTCTGAGCATATTATACTTCCACGTTCTAGATGTACGACGCTGATCTGATCTCGTCAAAGAACTGGCCATTGAACTCAACGCTGCTGGGGTAAGGACGAGTTCGACCAGACGGATGATAGTTGATGTGGGGATAGATGGGTAGTCAAGAAATGTGAATACGCGAAGGTTAAAAAAGCACATGTCTATTAGTATGTAGTTAAGAAATGTCAATACGCGAAGGTTAAAAAAGCACAGGTCTTTTAGTATGTAGTTAAGAAAAATAAATCCAAATACCGATAAATTTAAGATAATATATCGAGTAATGCAGTATTTAATAAGGCAAATGTAAAACAGCAACCAAACACACACGCACGCACACACGCATGCACGCACTCGCACGCACGCATCCACACATATACACATAAGCACCCCCATACACACATTCGTACGCACACCACACGCCCGCCCACTCACACATTCCAAAAGCGAACAGTTAATGCATTTCTTTGGATTGTTTTTTATCGGATCACATTTGGGCCAAGCATTCTCAACACTTTTACTGATGAGGCAGATTACTGCTGCAGATGAAGTACCGTCTCCACTGTGCAATGCCTGTGGAATAGATAAAGAATAAAATAGAATAATAATCTTCACTTACGATTAAACTCATATCAAAAGTTTCAGATGTCAAATGTTTGTAATTACATGTCATTTTCGTGACATCAGCATTGGTTCGGTAGTTAATATCACACTGTCAATTTCATCTTCAACAAAAGATTATTGGTTGATGTCAAAATGTCCCCTCTATCATCAACAGATGGCCATTGGTTAATATAAGCATGTCCCTTTCATCATCCACCCCATTGTCATCGTCATCATCAGCAGACAGTCATTGATTGACACAAGAAATACCCTTATATCATCAACATATGGCCATTACTTGATATCAGAATGTCCATTTTCTCATCAACAGATGATCAGTCATTAATATCAGGATGTTCTTTTAGATCATCAACGATGGTCAGTGATTAATATCAGAATGTTCTTTCTATTATCAACGGATGGTCAGTGATTAATATAAGGATGCAAGCAGTCCAAGCAGAAATTAAAAAGAAGTTAAAACACTAAACCGAGACCAATGCATGAAATCATCCTTCGCAATGAGTAAACTAAATGCCTCTATAACGAAATTAAAGACAAAAAAAAAAGCCCCAGGAAAGGATGACATCACAAATGACATGATCAAACATCTAGGACCCACTGCCAAATGCAGGCTCCTACTAATATTTAACCAATCATGGAGTACTGGGTAATTACCAGACAGATGACATCAGGCAATAATCACTCCCTTCAGAAAGAAACAGCTGGAGAAAACCATAAAATCAAGCTACCAACCAACTAGCTTACTGGGATGTCTGGGCAAGGTCATGGAGAGAATGGTCAACGCGAGACTGCTGACACATCTAGAGAAAAACTGCTTGCTGTACAACTCACAATCTGCTTATATAAAAAACCGTAGTACCGAAGATCAGATAGTATATCTAGTCCAGGAATGAGAAGATGCTTTCCAAGAGAATACAAACGTATTGGCAGTTTTTGGTGGCTAAACTAAAGCCTCCAACACGATGACGACAGAAGAACTCCTTCTTAAGTTGCTAAAAAATAGAATTGAAGTAGGAATGTTTAGCTGGATAGGAGACTGCACTAGTGCCGCACAGCAAGAGTGAAGCTTTATGGAAACCTTAGCCACTGTGTCAGTGTTCAGTAAGATGTGTCACAAGGAGGAATCATCTTGTCCACTCTCTTCATAATATTCATTAACGATATTGCAGAGGCACTACTCAAACATATCTTCAAAGCTCTCCATGCTGATTACCTGGCAGTCTGGAGTGCTACAGAACATCTGAATACTGCAAAACACAGAATGCAGAAAGCACTAAACACAATCTGCAAATGGGCACCTTATTGTGATATTCAAATCAACCTCTCAAAGACAGTAGCAACCTGATTCTCGATTTCAAACTAAAAGGAAATGGCTAACTACTCGCAAGAAAGCGAGCTAGCATTTGAGGATAATCCCATATACTTGGGGGGTGAAGCTAGACAAGCGACTTAGATGGACATCACATCTAAATGTCATTGAGCAATCAGTCACCAGGAAACTCTCCCTCATGAAGAAGCTGGCTGGTACAAGCTGGGCAGCTAACAGCATCATTCTAAAGATGTCTACACATGCACAGTAAGGCCGGTATTCGAATATGGCATGTCAGTCTATACGACTGAGTCCAAAACAAACACAGAACGCTTAAAAAAGTCCAAAATCCAGGGCTAAGACTAATCACAGGGAAGGTGAGAACTACCCCAATCCAGGCATTGGAGATGCGTACTCATGACGCTCCCTCGACAGCAGACGGGATGAGAAGGTGTTTGTACACAGTGAGAGGCTGAAACGCATGCCAAATCATCCTATGAAAGCAAAACTGCAAAACCTGACAGTAAACCGACTAATGAGAACCAGCTTTTTAGATAACTCAAAACACTTGCAGCGCTACCATGAAAACCTTCTCACAAAGCATTTCATAGAAATGGACTGACTATGAAGAGTCAACCTATTGCATGAAAACATCCTAGTAACCACAGAGATAACGGAAATAGAAAAAAGAAAATTGCTAGGCTAAACACCTAAAACTCTAGCTCAGAAAATGATTGTAGAAAAACACAGCCACAAAAGACTGACTGACTTACGTTTACACAGAAAAATCTGTAGAGAGCACAGAAACACAAATAGATCAAAACAGACTTTAACATTTAAAGAAATTTAGGAAACAGAGGCCGAAATTGATTTTCTTCAGAATTGCATTGAATTCTGTGAAGATGAACGAAACGTAAGTTATTTTGAAAGTTAAAATTGCAAATGCACACAATACATTGTCACAACTGAAGTTTAGAAGACCGAGTGCTAGGCCTGGTCTAGTTTGCTTCTCCATGAGTAAAGTACTAGACTAATACAAAATCACACAATGATCAAAGCAGATTATTTATCACGTCCAATTATAACTAACGTTTAAGATGTCCTGACAAAAGAAATCACCACACAAACAGGACAAACGTATACACAAAAAAAGAAGAAATCCTAGACATGATGTTTGTTACCAGAGACCAATTCAAAGCGCAAAATTAAGCGAACGAAAAATATCACATGAATATTTCTCACAGCAAACAGATTTATGAAAACCCTTATCACACGATTTCAAACATCAATACAGACGGGAATCACTTTATTTAGGAAACTCTTTCCGAGGACAATATCCAAACAGCGCATATTATAAATGTAATGTAGAGAATGTGTTAGAATGTGTGGGTTTGGATGACAGGTAGCAATGAGATAAATGAAGTGAATTTTTACATTCATCAAGTAACCAGTGTTGAAGATCATGTTTTAACAAATTATCATGATTAACACCTCTGGAAAAAAAAGCGTCTGGTCATCGTCTATCAAATACATGTGTTAATATAAATTTGGTCACTTAAGAAATACCTAGATAAATGTGCAAAGATAAATGTGGTTACTTAAGAAATACCTAGATTTTTTCTTTCTTTCTTTCGTTAGCTTTAAAATATTGTCTATATCTGCAATGTTGTCTCTTGTATAAACTTCACTGTCTTTTGTAGTTCACATACAGGTCCATAAAGTTTCTCTTCCAGTGTTGTTTCTATGGGCCAGTGAGATTTACTCTGTATATCATGTTCGGGGCAGTTTTGTAGTATGTGCTCTGCTGTCTGGGGCGCCTGTCCGCATGTACACATGGCTGAGTTGCCAATCTTAATTTTTGTATACATGTGGCTGCGGAGTCGGTTATGTCCTGTTCTAAGGCCCAACACAACAGTTTGCCTTTGTCTGTTCATGTTATGGTAATCGTCTGGTGTTACTGTTGGTGACTTTCTGATTGATTTGATCATCCTTATCTTCTGTTGGTATGTAACTGACACATCTGGTTGCTCGTCTGCAGCACCCTCCTTTGCTAGTCGATCTGCTCTATCGTTTCCTGGTACTCCACAGTGAGAAGGTATCCACTGCATGACAATCTTGCGCTGGTTGCTCAGTTCAGACAGTAGAGCCTGTAGATCTGGCAGTTTCTCAAGTTTAAGTGCTTGGAGTGCTGATTGTGCATCTGTCAGAAATACTACAGGTTGTGAGCTGACATTGGTGTTCAACAGTTTCTCAGTTGCCACCTTGATTGCCTGTTTTTCTGCATCATATGTATGACAGAATTTTCCAGTTGGTACTCTGACTGTATTCCTAATGTTGTTTGGGTATTCTATGCACACTCCCGCTCAACCATTCTTTATTGCATTCTGTGCTGGCCCATCTGTGTATACTCTGATCCAGAGGTCTTGTGGGGATTCTCCATCCAGGAAATTGAGGATCACTATCCTACGTTGCACACTGTTCTGTTCATCCTTGTCTAATATTCCTTTCACTTTTGTTTGAATGCATTCTGATAGTCCATGCTCCTCTCTCCAAGGGGTTTGTTCTGGCACAGACTTTAGGGGGATGTCAACTTCAGGTAGATACATAATTTGCCTGCGAAGTCGTTTCGTCTGATGCATAAAACTACTTCTTTTCAGTCTTCCCATTGCTAAATTTTGAAATCTGTCTTTCATTGGATGGCTCGGCATGCAGAAGAACGTTTCTGCCTGTGTTAATTCCTTTGTGTCTCTACGTTCTCCTAGTACTTGTATCCTTCCCATTTTCTCCATCTCAACTACAGGTGTTGATTTAATTGCTACTGTAATGACCCTAAGTACCTGATTTTGCACCCTATCCACCTCTTTTAGGGTAGTGTTTGCTGCAGGGCACCACGCTGCTAACCCATATTCCAGATGTGGCCGTATAACGTGTTGGTAAACCTTGTTAAGTATTTTTCCACTAGCTCCCCATGTGGTTCCGCTTACTTTTCTCAGGATGGCTAACTTCCTCCTGACTTTTTTGGCTGCCTTGTTGACGTGTTCCCTCCATGTCAACCTATCATCAATTGTAGCTCCAAGATAGGTGGGTTGTTTATCTGCTTTGAGGTGTTCTTCATTTATCTTGATAACTCCAGCTTTTTTGTTTTGGGGAGAGGGTGAAAAGCGTAGTGCTACATTTTTCTGAATTAATGTTTACACACCATTTGTTTGTCCATGAGGTCAAGGCATCAATAGCTCTTTGCAGCATTCTGGTGGCCACTGTTGCTTGCTCATTTGTACACCATATAAGAAGTCATCTGCATACATTGCAACTTTTGTTCCTTGTGGTAGTTGAGCAATCAAGTCATTGATGAAGACTTTGAAAAGTGTAGGGGAAAGCACTCTCCCTGATGCACACCATGACGCAGAAGAATTTTCTTACTCTTGAGACCATCTAGTTGGACTCTGGCTCTTCTGTTATGTAAGTATGCTTTTATCCATTTGTACATCAGTCCATTATTTCTCAGTTTCTTTAATGGTCCTTCTTTCCAAACTTCATCAAACGCTTTCCTTAAGTCTATCCATGCTGCTAATACCAGCTTCTTGTCCTGGAACGCGTCCTCGATCTCTTGTGAGAGGTATATTGTCTGGTCTTCAGTGGAGTTGCATTTCCTAAATCATGCCTGCTGTGGCACAAGAAGGTTTTGGCTCTCAAGATAGCACTGCAGCCTTAGGTTGATAATACCTTCCATTGTTTTACAGATGCAGCTTGTGAGTCTGATTGGTCTATAGCTAGTTGCCATGGAACTGTTTTTCCCTGGTTTTGAGAGTGGTATCATGATTGCTTCTCTCCAGGTCTGTGGGACTGTACCTGATGTCCAACAAATGTTGAAGATCTGAAGCAGCTTTGTTTTTGTGCTAAGATATATATGGTCACTTAAGAAATACCTGGATATGTGGGCCTAATCAGCTGCAGACATTTAAACAGCACATATTCGTCTAGACAGCTGTTGCTCGATGTAATCAAGGACATGAAATGTTGGTGCCCAGAATATGTCATTCCTGCTGCTAGCGACTCTGTTCAGTTCGTCAACCGAGACATCAGGTCCGAGGCCGACAGTGACAATTCGGACGTTTTGTAATTTTAAGGTATCTGATGCTTGTACAGCTGAAAAATAGAGAGAAAATAGGCTGCAGAAATCCGTCAAGTTAGAGATTTCTAATATCTTGGATTAATATTCGTGTCGAACGCAAGATTGACAGTGGAATGGAAACATGAATCATAAAGCAAAGATGGCGGAATGTTTAGCTATCCACATTAATAATAAGCCTACATCGAAACATTTTACCGGCGACGAAAGTATGGATAAGATGAGAAAAGTAAGAAATCGCAAACCTAACGTGCTGTCATCCTTTACTCTGACATCCAAGTATGAAAAGCTCTGTTGTGTAACTTTATTTCTAACCCTGGTATTTTCGGAGAAAACATTCGGAGAATCAAACAAGTAGATAATAAACTCAACAATTAAAACGGGCAAAATGTCCTCATTATTACAATGTTAACACTTAACAATATATAAAAACATAATTCTATACAACACGACATTCCTACCCACAGTGTGTTATTAGTGCCAGAATTAAAGATTAACAAACACGGATAAAAAAAAACATCGTATCAACGGAGATAAAATATCTGCTTTGAATGCTTGGAGTAACAAGAATGGACCACATCAAAAACGAAGATACTAAGAGACAAGTAGGCACAACACCAGTGCTAGACTTCATGAACATATATCAAACCAAATGGTTTACACGACGTGACACAACAAACATCAGATAGTATTCCTAGGAAATCAATGCTATACAGTTACAATGTATACAGAGCCAAGGCCAGCGCACGCAAGAGATGAACAACAGAAATAACAGAAGCAGTGAAGTTGTCCCACATATTAAGCACATAATAGTGCCTGCCCAAGAAAAATCTTCATAACCTGACGATGTCAACACACGCACATACTAGAGCCTGTCCAAGAAACATCGTCACAACCTGACGCTGAACGACACAAGCACATAATAATGTCTGGTCAGGTAACCTCTTCATAAACTGACGCTGAACGACACAAGCACATAATATTGTCTGGTCAGGTAACCTCTTCATAACCTGACGCTGAACGACACAAGCACATAATAATGTCTGGTCAGGTAACCTCTTCATAACCTGACGCTGAACGACACACGCACATATAGTGCCTGGTCGGTTAACCTCTTCACAACCTGACGCTGACCGACACAAGCACATACTAGAGCCAAGAACCATCTTCACAACCTGACGCTGAACGACACAAGCACACAATAATACCTGGTCGGGTAACCTCTTCATAACCTGACGTTGAACGACACAAGCACATAATAGAGCCTGTCCAAGAAACCTCTTCATAGCCTGACGCTGACAAACACAAAAAAGAACAAAAAGCAAACAAGAATAGGTAACATAGATTCAATGTAATGATTTTTGCTAAACGCTGCAAAAGTGAACAATCTCTCACTGCAAATGGTAAATTTACCGAACGTGATGTCCGTCATTGACACATTGTCTAGTACATGGTTTATTGTTAGGGAAGGAGGGACAACCAAGATTGGAACAGGCTGAACCACTTAGTACAAAATGTAGGAAATGTGCACAACAAAAACGGTCTGTAACACTTCATCTCATATGGAACACAATTACAGAATGGGAAAGAACAATATCATAACGGTAGAAAAAAAGGACCTAGAGGTTAACATAGATTATATAGGTAAGGTGAATGATCTGTCCAGGTAGCAGTCAAACAAACAACAGACGCAATGTTAGGTATGGTAACAAGAAATATTAAACATAGAATTATGACTGATAGAAACAAATGGAATCCGCAAGGAAAATAAATGAAGACTTCTACACTCGATTGTACAAGACTTTACAAACCATTATAGAAGACTTTTCAGACCATTATGTATGGTCTTACACACCATTTTATAAGATTTGTCATACCATGGGTGAATAGAAGCGACTACAATAGTCAAATCAAAGAAATTCTTACTGAGTCCTGGATTGATCGACTGACCGTCTGTGAACACGACAACAACATCTGGAGCGTTTTTCCTTCCTCCTGCGGCGTCTCCAAACAAAGCATGTTCACGAACGTAGTCAAAGGCCCGGTTGGTGTATGTTGTACCTTGGTGATAGGGAGCTGATCGTATCGCCTGTGGATGACATAGACATGATGATGGTATTTGAAATTATTGTACATTTAAGCAGTGCTACCGTGTGGATCTGATGTCGCATAGACACTTTCGAATGCAACTTTCGAAGTATACCGAAGCATGTCGAAATGTGTAGGAGAGTGTAGAAACACGTTGAAGCATGTCGAAGCATGTTGCATATAAATCAACTTGTAAACCATCTAACATATAGATCAACTTATAAAATACCCAACACTTTAAATTATAAACTATCTTACATTTAAATCAACATGTAAACAATCTTAGAAATAAATCATCTTATCAATTTTAAACGTATAAATCAACTAATAAAACTTTTTTCAATTCAATTGTGTTGCCTGTTGTGTGATACTGTGCTGAGACATGGACACTAACAAAATCACTGGATTACAAACTGAGAGTCACTAAGGCTTCTTTTGAGAGACGCTAGGTCGGAATCACTCTCCGTTACCAACGTAAACAAAAGCACATACGACGATTGCCAGTGGTGAATGAAGCGGTAATCTTTGCAAACAAGGCAAACCATCGATGAGCAGGTCTCATGTTTCGACGAAACGATGTAGCATGGTGACAGCAATCTGGTACCTCCGAGGTTAAAAAGAGATTACGCGGAAGACTCCTTTGCTGTACATAATAACACCAGAGACGCCTCTGGAGGAGGACATACCATGCGCTGGACTTCCGTGGCCTAAGACAGGGTAGCTGGATATGAATTTGGGACCCGTAGACACCCTGAGGAAAGGGTCATCAAGCTCAAGATCAAAGCCAAGATATTCGAGTATATAAATTTACAAGTATATATAATATTTGCTAAGGCATCAGTGACCCGTTGAGTCGATCGACCACTGCCACAGCCACGTGCTAGAACAAAAAGTTCAAGTTGCTATTCACATTGAATTTCCAATATCCGGGGAAGAAGTCCTGGCTCGCTGTAGTGTAATGGCAAGTGTGTCGACCGTGGTCCCTGCGGACTACTTGAAGGGCTCCTTGTACTCTGCCACATTGGGATTATGTCGTTACAATTAAAGGCATATAACGTAGCAAGCGTATGACCTCTTCCGATCTCTTGCGGTGATGGGTTGGTCCATTAATGGCCCATGTGTAATTTCCTATATATATATATATATATATATAGAGCGAGAGAGAGAAAGAGAGAGATAGAGAGGGAGAGAGAGAGAACAAAAAAGCAAATACCCACAGGACCTAATCAATAGACTGAATTGGAAACAGTATACCACAATTTTCCGCCTCAGAACAGGTCATTGCAGACTAAATGCACACATGCATAAAATGAAAGCAGCACAGACTGCACAAAGCACGTGTCAAAGATTACCCCAGACTCCAGAACACATCCTGCAAACATGTCCACTGCCCGAGGAAAGAAACATACAAGACAAACTGTGGGGAACCATTGAGGACCTGCGACTGACGTGTCACTTAATGGAGGCAGCCTATCTGGTGGCATAAAACGAGCTTACGAAACCGATCGCAAAGAAGAAGAAGAATATATAAATATCCGACCGTTGCAACCCTAAAACGATACTTCAGTCAAAACAGCTTGACAAAAAAGGATTTATCACAAATGATTTTCTTAAATTACATTTCTAGGGTCCACGCGGAGCATTTGTAGAGCTGGAATAAATATCGCTTGCCCCTGGAGTTCAGTTTACCTGGACGATACAGTGGACAGGTAGTTACAAAGGGACAGAACCTCAGTTTTCGTGTTCATCTGTTGTGTGTCAGATATTTTCTTCTTCTTTGTCTTCTTCTTTTTTTTTTTCTACTACTTTTTGTTCTTATTTTTCTTCTTCTTCTTTTTTTCTTCTTCTTCTTCGCATTCTACTTCTTCGTCTTCTTTTCTTCTTCTTCTTCTTCTTCTTCTTCTTCTAATTCCCTGAAGCGTTATTGATTTATCTATTTTGCTTTGTTAAGAGTCGACTACGCTGCATTCTTGGCAGACCCATAGGCGCACACTCCTTCGAAAACAATGATGAAGAATTTAGATAATGATGATTTCTGTAGCACGCTTGTTGTACACACTCATGCTCATTGTTCACATATTCTCCTCTCTGCTGACCATCGCATGCTTTCATAATCTTGCAGTTCTTTCCGTTGTTGGTTTATTGGCTGGAATGCATTAGGCCACAAAACAGTCGTTGATCAGCTACAATATGTCATTATTTCCATTGCTACTGCGGCTAGGATGTCAGCTCTTTAATCTCATATGCAATGTCCCCAACATAGAAGACAAACGGTCACAAAGAGAGGATCAGAAAAAAACACAAAAACCAATTACATCAAACACAAATGTCCATCAATAGCGTGGACATATGCTGAAACAGATGGCTCAGCATAAGATGCTGTTGAACACGAGGGAGGAGGCATCACTTTGACACTGAAAAGAAAAGTTTACTCAGCAGCATTTGCCACTGGAAGACACTGCAGCAGATTCGGTCCCGGTGACCTGGGACGGGCGGCTGGGACCCTTGTGGACCACAGAATGCGAGCAGTGACGCCGGTTGTCGTTCTCGCAGACGCCCTTTCAGTGTTGGCGGGCCGTCTTGGGGGCCGGCGCAGGCGTGGGCTCAGCGCTCTGTCGGACTCGCCCGGAGAAAGACATAGTCCAGTGGATACCGGCCCACTGCAACATCCCAGGTAACAAGGAGGCGGACAGACTTGCCCGCGAGAGAGGAGTGCTGCAACACAATGAGACAGAAACCACATACGATGAGACAATAGCAGCCATCAGAGCTGCGTTCAAAGTAAGGTGGAGAAAAGGCCACCCTGGCCACTTGGACAACGATGCCTGCCTCCAGCTCTCTAGGCGAGATCCAGGATCGTTCTCCAGCTGTGCAAGGGACACGGCTGGCTAGGCTGCCGTCTATGCGATAAGTTCGGGATTGGTACTGAGGACCTTCGTTCTTGCCGCGGGGTCCCCCGTGGTGGCGGGGCACATTTTGCAGTCCTGCCAATCCTATGCCCATAAAAGGTATCATTTAGCAACATCCAGTATTCTTCTACGAGAAGCTGTACGAAGATGCTCATAGCATCAGGTCGATTGATACCTTCGTTAGGGTAATTGATGTTGAAGTTTGAAGACGAACAAGGAAGAAGAAGGAGATTATCGCAAACTTCAACATGGCCACGACAATAGATCGTCTCCTGTTTCTAGAGGTTCGAGGCCTGAATGTTCATTATCAACGCATGCCACAACCAGCCCTTCCAAAGCAAGGATTGAAAGTCAAAAACGATTTCGGCCCTCATTAAATAGGTCTCAGATAACCACCTCAGAGCCGAAGTCACTGCCTCTAACTTCATTCTGATACTAGACTGTCTTTCTTACCGTGTATCTCAGACCCAACGGTGTATATGATAGCATCAGAATCTTGAACGTTATCTCTTTTTGTGTTTGTCTTTGAGGTTTACTCTCCCACTGAACCAGTCTGTGCATTCTCTGCCCAGAGTGTTAATGACCCGGTTGTAAGTCAGTCATTTTATCTCCAGGAGGGATCCATTTTTTCATCTTGGTTTATGTCTTTGCTGTAGTTACCTGGCCAATCGTTCTCTCTGTGCCATTCATGTGGTGTAGTTACCTGGCCAATCGTTCTCTCTACCTGGGCCATCCATCTGCTTTAGTTACCTGGCCAATCGTTCTCTCTACCTGGCCCATCCATCTGCTGTAGTTACCTGGCCAATCGTTCTCTCTACTTGGGCTATTCATCTGCTGTAGTTACCTGGCCAATCGTTCTCTCTACCTGTGCCATCCATAACATCACTATTCTGATTATTTTTTCCTGATACTTGCAATGATCATGTGCAGTGGTTATCGCTAGTGTACGGATACTCGCAAATATACGTTGGCCTGAGCCAGTGCGTATCTAGACTTTAGAGTCCAGAATCACGTTGGAAAGATCCTAGATTTACATATGGAGAAAAGTTAATCATTCTTCTATTTTTGTACCACTTCTGGAAGACATTCATTCATTATTTTATATTAAAGTATCACATCTAGAAGTTAGACATTCCTTATTATAATCTAGTATCACATGTAGAAGAGAGTTATTCATTCTTGTATTCCAGTATCACAAATGTCGCGTTTCTAGAGCTCTCTGTCGAACACTTACTACTACTCAACACTCAAAATATCAGTTCTTTTATAGGAAGATAAAACATAACGGTTGACCAAACTCAATATTCAGAGATCGCAGTGCTTCATCCCCATCAAATCCCTGAGAAATAGTCTGGGAATGCAGTGGCTCGAAAGTTTGTGGGAGAGAACAGGACAATGAATGGTCGAGCAAGAAATATCAAGAAGAAGGTGGGGGTGAGAAAAGGAGAAGATAAAAAGAAAAGAAAAAGAAAAAAGAAAAACAAAAATTGAAAATGAAGAGGTTAAAGCAGTAAAAGATACAGTATAGGGAACAACAAAGCAGAAGATCAAAAGAATGATGAAGACACATAAGGAATATAATAAATACTCGCATTAGAAGAATATGAAGTATAGCATAAATCTAACGGAAATAGAACGTAAAATGTACACAGTAAAAAGCGGAGAAGAAAAAGAAATCAAGGTGAATTTGAAGGAAGATAAAATGTGAACAGAAATGTAGAAGAACGAGAAATAAAAAAAACATTATTGAATGAAATGGTAGAGAACAACAATAAGAAAGAGAAATTGTGGAGTAGAATAAGTACAAAAACATTGGAATGAATGAGAAAACAGACTCAGTAAAATAGTTATGAGAAGAAAAGACGAACCGAAGAAGAAGGAGACGAATAGGAAAAAAAGGGAACCAAGAGGAAGAAGAAGAAGAAAAAGAAGAAGAAAAGAACGACTAGAAAAAAAACAAAAAGAAGGGAACGAAAATAAGGAAGTAGAATAAGGAGAAGAAGAAGAAGACAGGAAAGCACAAGGAAAATAAAGCAAAGACGTCAAAGAGAAGAGACAATAATTTTTATCTGCCTGGTAGCCTTACCTGAGCCACATCGACCGTTGTCTTGTGATCAATAAGGTTAAACAAGCGTTCAACGGTGTCACTGAACAAGATGGCTCCCATTCTAGCATAGCTGTTACCAACGTGGAAATGGGTGGCTAACTTTGAAGCGAATCTCAACTGAATGTCGTTGTTGACCACCCCAAGACTTCCAGAGGAGTCGATGATGAAGATGATGTCAATAAGGGATTTACAAATTTGGATTTCTGTAGAAGGAAGTGTAACATTGTTTTGTAGTTTTTTTGTGCGTGTACTTCATACGTAGCATACGGCTACTCCAACAGACAACATATTCAGTTCTCCCCAATGAAAACGAATCCAATTGTTGACTTTATATATTATGATGATCAAGCTGATCATGATGATGATGCTATATATACACACACGAAGGTGCTTCAAAAGAAAATCTTAAGAGTGGGATTTAAATTTAAAAGCAATGTCTTTGTATTGTAACTTGTTAATATGGTTGTTAAGGATGTCAAGAGTGGCCTGCACGTGCCAACACGGCGCAAGCGAACAAAATGACATCGCAATTGCCGTTACGAGATGGTCGCCCCATTTTTGACATGCACCAAATTGGATGTTCGTGTGCTCTGTTATAGACAAGACCAGCACAGGACTTTAGTGGCCAGTGTTACAGTCACTTATTGTTAGTGCCGTCCTCTGTTATTGACAAGACCAGCACAGGACTTTAGTGACCAGTGTTACAGTCACTTATTGTTGGTACCGTCCTCTGTTATAGACAAGACCAGCACATGACTTTAGTGGCCAGTGTTACAGTCACTTATTGTTGGTGCCGTCCTCTGTTATAGACAAGACCAGCACATGACTTTAGTGGCCAGTGTTACAGTCACTTATTGTTGGTGCCGTCCTCTGTTATAGACAAGACCAGCACATGACTTTAGTGGCCAGTGTTACAGTCACTTATTGTTGGTGCCGTCCTCTGTTATAGACAAGACCAGCACAGGACTTTAGTGACCAGTGTTACAGTCACTTATTGTTGGTGCCGTCCTCTGTTATAGACAAGACCAGCACATGACTTTAGTGGCCAGTGTTACAGTCACTTATTGTTGGTGCCGTCCTCTGCTATAGACAAGACCAGCACATGACTTTAGATGCCAGTGTTACAGTCACTTATTGTTGGTGCCGTCCTCTACTATAGACAAGACCAGCACATGACTTTAGATGCCAGTGTTACAGTCACTTATTGTTGGTGCCGTCCTCTGTTATAGACAAGACCAGCACAGGACTTTAGTGGCCAGTGTTACAGTCACTTATTGTTGGTGCCGTCCTCTGTTATAGACAAGACCAGCACATGACTTTAGTGGCCAGTGTTACAGTCACTTATTGTTGGTGCCGTCCTCTGCTATAGACAAGACCAGCACATGACTCTAGATGCCAGTGTTACAGTCACTTATTGTTGGTGCCGTCCTCTGTTATAGACTAGACCAGCACAGGACTTTTGTGGCCAGTGTTACAGTCACTTATTGTTGGTGCCGTCCTCTGTTATAGACAAAACCAGCACAGGACTTTAGTGGCCAGTGTTACAATCACTTATTGTCCGTGCGTGCTCTGTTATAGATAGGACCAGCACAGGACTTTAGTGGCGAGTGTTACAGTCAATTATTGTTTGTGCCGTGCCCAGGTACAAAACAAAATGAGTGTAGTGACCATTGAAATACATTATAATCCAATGTTTGAATGTTTATTGGAGGGGGTAATTAAATGTTAATTCAAACATGAATTTATTTGAATAATGATATAATTAATCATGATTTGCGATGGTGATTTTTACTGTCGATGTTGTATTATTGTTTACTAAATGCTGGTGAAAATACATTTTGTTAGAAAGGTCGGTGCCGTTTTTGATAAAAAATATAGTTACTTGAAGACGAGGAAAGGAAGATATCTAATGGAAATTTCATTGTTTTCGTGTATTTGCATGACATAAAACACGCCCGCTCCTCAAATCACATCTCAAAATATTTGTATAAGCTTAATGTGATCCAGTGACGTACAGGCCACAAATGCTTATCACCTGAAAATTCTGGTAAGATATTAATATATTATTAATATGTATGTATTAATATATATGAGTATTTTATTATTATATTAAAATATATATATATATATATATATATATATATATATATATATATATATATGCACGGACCAACACCTCATGTGTTGTATTTGTTGCTATGTTATATTTGTCTTTGTCCTGTAAATATATCGCTGTGATGCATATGTTTCTATGTTATATTTGTCCAAGTCTTGCATATATTGCTGTGTTGTATTTATACCTTTGTTATAATTGTTTCTGTATCAAATCATTCCCAGTGGCATATGTGTAACTTTGATGCTCATATGTTACATTTGCTCCTGTATTGTATTTTTCTCTCTCTCTATACATGTGTCCCGATATCCTGTTTGCCACTGTTATTTGCACCGACGGAACGATTCTCTTTGTTTTAAATTCAATGTGTGTTGTATTTGTTGGTGTTTCAATAGCAGTCCCTGATTGGTATCTATTTATGTATTGTATTTGTCACTGTGTAATTTTTTCATGAATTATGTTTCCATGTGTTGCATTTCTCCGTATGTTGTATTTCTCCTTGTGTTGTATTTCTCCATGTGCTATATTTCTCCTTGTGTTGTAGTTCTCCTTGTGTTGTATTTCTCCATGTGGTGTATTTCTCCTTGTGTTGTAGTTCTCCTTGTGTTGTATTTCTCCATGTGGTGTATTTCTCCATGTGTTGTATTTCTCCATGTGTTGTATTTCTCCTTGTGTTGTAGTTCTCCATGTGTTGTATTTCTCCTTGTGTTGTATTTCTCCATGTGTTGTATTTCTCCTTGTGTTGTAGTTTTCCTTGTGTTGTATTTCTCCTTGTGTTGTAGTTCTCCATGTGTTGTATTTCTCCTTATGTTGTATTTCTCCATGTGTTGTAGTTCTCCATGTGTTGTATTTCTCCATGTGCTGTATTTCTCCATGTGTTCTATTTCTCCCTATGTTGTATTTCTCTCTGTGTTGTATTTTTCTCTGTGTTGTATTTGCCCATGTGTTGTATTTCTCCATGTGTTGTATTTCTCCATGTGCTGTATTTCTCCATGTGTTGTATTTCTCTCTATATTGTATTTCTCTCTGTGTTGTATTTCTCTCTGTGTTGTATTTGCCCATGTGTTGTAGTTCTCCATGTGTTGTATTTCTCCTTATGTTGTATTTCTCCTTGTGTGGTATTTCTCCATGTGCTGTATTTCTCTCCGTTGTATTTTCCCTGAGCCATATGTTACAATTACGATAGTTTCCTCTCTTGTTCGTGTTCGTCAGGAATTGCGTTGTCTCTGAAATGTATTTGTCTCTATGATGCATTTGCCACTTTTGCTGCGTGTATGTCTCCTGCTTGAACTTACCGTTACACCTGTTCTTATTAACTGAATTGACTTCAAAACCTAATCTGCAAGAACACCTGTAGTCACCAGCAACATTGATGCAAGTCTGATCACAAGGGGCACTGATCGAACACTCATCGATATCTGAAATAATGATAGAAATACAATAAATCGATTATTGTGTTGACAATAACAGATACTACTTTCCCGTTTTGCTCTAAATGCTCTTGTTCCGCTCTCTCTCTCTGTTTTTCTCCTTCATCTAAGATCTATAATGTTCTTTATTCTTTGAAAAATTATATTGTTGTTAATTCAGTCCCTGCCCGAAGAAAAACTTATTCTAATCAACTGGTTTTTGTAATATGGCCCCTGGTTATAAGGAGAATCGCTTGTTATTTGAGGTTTGTTACGATATAAAATTTCTTTAATTATGAAATTTATGATATAATAATATAATGTGATATCCTTTTAAATAAAATAAATTTTATGGGGTGATCTTTGTTCTATTCCAATTGGTTTTATGATGTGATCTCTGCTCTAATAAAATTGCATTTTTGATTGAAGAAGTGATCTAATATAATAATTTATACTATGTGATATCTTTTCTAATATAATTTGTTTGCTCTTATAAAAGTCTCAGTATAATAATATATTTGCTCTAAGAAAATTGCTTTAATTATGAAATCCCTGCTTTAATAAAAGTCCTTGTTTAAAAGTATACCTCCTATAAAAAAGGTGATCTTAATAATATGATCGCTGTACTAATTAAATTACCTTTTTTAATGAGATCAAATTGATATAAGTAGGGAAATTGCTTCTTAGTCCAGATCAGTGGAATATTGCATGTAATTAAACAACAATTAACTGATAGCAACAACAACAAAACCAATTTGATCCAACACCCAATGCAATTTTACCTATTTTGTAAAATAAAATGATTTTGATTTTGGTGACCTTCCATAGAAGATCCACTGTTCTTTGAAGATTGTCAAAATAATTGATCAGAGCCTTCAGTTTTTCTCTAAGCTAATAGAAATCTATATTTCACTCGGGAAATATGTTCTCTGCTAACGGGTTTAGAAGGTCTCGTTTTATATTCCGCAATAGACTTACCAAAGTGCCTGCCTAGTTATAGTGCAATGTAAAGTTTCTTTGTAGGCTCATAACTGCTTGGGTCAGATGATAGTGTAGTGTTTTGTGTTTCTCAAAGTACAGCGTGAAACTAAAGTAGGATCTTGGTCAGTATGTTTCTCCTGACCCTAACTGCTTCAGCTACTGTCTTGGTCAGTATGTTTCTCCTGACCCCTAACTTCTTGAGGTAGTGTCTTGGTCAGTATGTTTCTCCTTACCTTAACTTCTTGAGGTAGTGTCTTGGTCAGTATGTTTCTCCTGACCCCTAACTTCTTAAGGTAGTGTCTTGGTCAGCATGTTTCTCCTGACCCCTAACTTCTTGAGGTAGTGTCTTGGTCAGTATGTTTCTCCTTACCTTAACTTCTTGAGGTAGTGTCTTGGTCAGTATGTTTCTCCTGACCCCTAACTTCTTGAGGTAGTGTCTTGGTCAGTATGTTTCTCCTGACCCCTAACTTCTTGAGGTAGTGTCTTAGTCAGCATGTTTCACTTAGCCCTAACATGAAGTGGTATCTTAGTCAACATGTTTCACGTGACACTAGCATGAAGTGGTATCTTAGTCAACATGTTTCACGTGACACTAGCATGAAGTGGTATCTTAGTCAACATGTTTCACTTGACCCTAACATGAAGTGATATCTTAGTCAACATGTTTCACTTGACCCTAACATGAAGTGGTATCTTAGTCAACATGTTTCACTTGACCCTAACATTACCCTTTGAACCTGTCCATTGACAAGAGGTAAGCGAAGACTTAGAGTAGATGAAGAACAATGACAATGTATGGAGATAATATTGGTGATAAGAAGGAAACTTACCAATACATCTGGTAGCGTATGCCGGGTCTGGTCTGTAACCAGCGTTACATGTTGCTTGGTTAGCTGGGAAGATTGGGATTGGAACATTAGTCATATTAAAGGCGGTGACAGTGGGTGCATGGT
Organism: Ariolimax columbianus; assembly: GCA_036924085.1. NCBI lineage: Eukaryota > Metazoa > Mollusca > Gastropoda > Stylommatophora > Arionidae > Ariolimax > Ariolimax columbianus. The sequence goes on from JAVGWX010000014.1 coordinate 25,466,219, forward strand.
GGGAAGGTGACGGTGAAACGGTAGTGAGAATGTGACAGTAAAAGTGTTGGGAAAAGGTGACTTTGATAAGGCTGTTAAATCGTGTTAGTGAGTGGGAGGTTAGAAGGTGACTTTGAGAAGGTTGTTAAAACGTGTTAGTGAATGGGAGGTTAGAAGGTGACTTTTTAGAAGGTTGTTAAAACGTGTTAGTGAATGGGAGGTTAGAAGGTGACTTTGAGAAGGTTGTTAAAACGTGTTAGTGGATGGGAGGTTAGAAGGTGACTTTGAGAAGGTTGTTAAAACGTGTTTGTGAATGGGAGGTTAGAAGGTGACTTTGAGAAGGTTGTTAAAACGTGTTAGTGAATGGGAGGTTAGAAGGTGACTTTGAGAAGGTTGTTAAAACGTGTTAGTGAATGGGAGGTTAGTAGGTGACTTTGAGAAGGTTGTTAAAACGTGTTAGTGAATGGGAGGTTAGAAGGTGACGGCCAAAGGGTGAGGGAAAGTAGGTGATAGTGGAAGGGTTGTGAGAGGGTTACTTTAAGAGGATTGTTTGACCGAGTCAGTAAGAGCAAGGCGAATAGATAACAGTGAGAGGGTTGTGAGTAGGTGGCATGGGGAGGGTTGTGGGTAGGTGGCATGGAGAGCGTTGTGGGTAGGTGGCATGAAGAGGGTTGTGGATAGGTGGCATGGAGAGGGTTGTGGGTAGGTGGCATGGAGAGGGTTGTAGGTAGGTGGCATGGAGAGGGTTGTGGGTAGGTGGCATGGAGAGGGTTGTAGGTAGGTGGCATGAAGAGGGTTGTGGGTAGGTGGCATGGAGAGGGTTGTGAGTAGGTGGCATGGAGAGGGTTGTAGGTAGGTGGCATGGAGAGGGTTGTGGGTAGGTGGCATGGAGAGGGTTGTGGGTAGGTGGCATGGAGAGGGTTGTGGGTAGGTGGCATGAAGATGGTTTGTGCGTAGGTGGCATGGAGATGGTTGTGGGTAGGTGGCATAGATAGAGTTGTTGGTAGGTGGCATCGAGAGGGTTGTGGGTAGGTGGCATCGAGAGTGTTGTGGGTAGGTAGTAGGATAGGGTTGTGGGTAGGTGGCATGGAGAGGGTTGTGGATAGCTGGCATGAAGAGCGTTGTGGTCCTATGTAGCGACCGTTATAGTCATATGTAGCCACAGTTAAAGTCCTATGTAGCCACTGCTGCTGGCCCATGTAGCAGCAGTTACAATCATATGTAGCCACCGATACCATCCTCTGTTCCTAGAACAATTACCATTTAAAAGTCAGGACAGTTTGACTTCAGTGACAGTGACAGTAGTATCTTGGTTGGAAAGAACACGTCTAGCATACCCTTCTAAGCCTGCTGTAAACGTGGGAGATATGGGCTTGTATATGGGGGTTAGCAAACTATTCATAGAAAATACCGAAATAAGAGGCTAAACATGAAACAACATTTTTTGATTTAAGGCCTTTCTAAAAAACAGAAATGGCTTCAAACATTCTTCTTTTTAATTCACAGACTAATAACCAAATCAATTTTCTGTGAGAGGTACATCTGCAGTTGTCGCTATGTACATAATCTGGGACAATAAGGACAGCATGAAGAACGATCTTCACGTTTTTATGTTTTTATTGCAGAACTAATTCACGCTATTGTGAGGATTTCTTATAGAACTAATTCACGCTATTGTGAGGATTTCTTATAGAACTAATTCACGCTATTGTGAGGATTTCTTATAGAACTAATTCACGCTATTGTGAGGATTTCTTATAGAACTAATTCACGCTATTGTGAGGATTTCTTATAGAACTAATTCACGCTATTGTGAGGATTTCTTATAGAACTAATTCACGCTATTGCGAGGATTTCTTATAGAACTAATTCACGCTATTGTGAGGATTTCTTATAGAACTAATTCACGCTATTGTGAGGATTTCTTATAGAACTAATTCACGCTATTGTGAGGATTTCTTATAGAACTAATTCACGCTATTGTGAGGATTTCTTATAGAACTAATTCACGCTAGTGTGAGTATTTGTTATAGAGATAATTCACGCTATTATGAGTATTTCTTACAGAACTAATTCACACTATTGTGAGGATTTGTTACAGAACTAATTCACGCTATTGTGAGCATTTGTTACAGAACAAAATCACGCTATTTTGAGTATTTGTTGCACAACTAATTCACGCTATTGTGAGGATTTGTTACAGAACTAATTCACGCTATTGTGAGCATTTGTTACAGAACAAAATCACGCTATTTTGAGTATTTGTTACACAACTAATTCACGCTATTGTGAGGATTTGTTACATAACTAATTCACGCTATTGTGAGCATTTGTTACAGAACAAAATCACGCTATTGTGAGTGTTTGGTGCATACTTTTTTCACGTTGCTGTTATGTATGTGTTACAGGACTAAATCACTTAAAGACTTACGGATACATCTGTTCCTGTCACTTGGACTAATATGATATCCAAGGTTACATGTGCACTGATAACCGCCGACAGTGTTAAAACATCCTTGGTTACATGGTCTGATGGTAGCACATTCATTCACATCTGAAGCGTATTTAACAAATTTACAACAAGTAAAATACATTATCTGTCTTACATTGGTTCATCTATATGAAGACTTCTACATAACTTAGAACATAAGTATGTCAGATCAATTCTTAGGGGGACGGCGTGGCCTAGTGGTTAAATGGCACGGCTCACAACCCAAAGGTGCTGGGTTCGATCCCCATCACAGCACCGGCCGTTACCCCGAAGAAACAATCCTTAGAAAATGAAGGAGGAAGCAGACCCATACATAAAATGCACGCTGAAGTCGGATGCACTGGGCCGACAGGCGCAAAATAAAAACCACAGTGCAGCGCACACCGCCTTGGGAAATAGAGAAATAAAGCGAACGCAAAAAAAAAAAAAAAAAAAAAAAGATAATTTAACTAGTGGCACGCTCAATGACAAATCAACAGACATTAAAATAATTACTTAGTCCTGGATTTTCTGTCCCAGTACCTCATCAGTTTGTCGTGGATTCTCTGTCCCAGTACCTCATCAGTTTTTAGTAGTCTTGCTGTCTCGGTACCATATCCGTTTTTCGTGAATTGTCTGACCAAGTGCCACATATGTTGGTCGTGGATTGTCGGCGCAAGTAGCACATCCGTTGGTCGTGGATTGTCTGCCCTAGTGGCACATCCGTTTGTCGACGACTGTCTGTCCCAAGTACCACATCCGTTTGTCGACGACTGTCCCAAGTAGCACATCCGTTTGTCGACGTCTGCCTGTCCCAAGTACCACATCTGTTTGTCAACGACTGTCTGTCCCAAGTGCCACATTCGTTTGTGGACGTCTGCCTGTCCCAAGTACCACATCCGTTTGTCCACCACTGTCTTTCCCAAGTACCACATCCGTTTTACGACGTCTGTCCCAAGTATCACATCCGTTCGTCGACGTGTTAAGCAGCAAGGATCACAACCCAAAGGTACTGGGTTCGATACCATCTTAGTACCCGCCGTTACCACGATGAAGCAAACCCTTAGAAAATGCTGGAAGAAGCAGACACTAAAAAATGACACTATCTTCAACGATATTTCAACCATGTTGTCATTAGAGCTATGACATGTGGCTCAATTCTGTAGGAAATAGCCAGTACTTAGTTCGTCGTTGTTCTACTGGTTTACAGTATGTTCATGTCAAATTATTATGAGTTACAATATCCGGTTTAAAAATTGTAAAGGAAAACCATGGGCCGGTAGCGAGTTGGAAATGTCGGTCCCTTTTTTGATTAAAAATATAATTACTTGAAGACGAGGAAAGGAAGTGATCTAATGCAAATTTAATTGTTTTCGTGTATTTGCATGACATAAAACACGCCCGCTCCTCAAATCACATCTCAAAATATTTGTATAAGCTTAATGTGATCCAATGACGTACAGGCCAAAAATGCTTATCACCTGAAAATTCAGGTTAATATATGAATATATTATTATTATGTATATATTAATATATATGAGTATTTTATTATTATATATAAATAGATATATATATATATATATATATATATATATATATATATATATATATATGCACGGACCAACACCTCCTGTGTTGTAGTTGTTGCTATGTTATATTTGTCTTTGTCCTGTATATATATCGCTTTGATGCATATGTTTCTATGTTATATTTGTCAAAGTCTTGCATATATTGCTGTGTTGTATTTATACCTTTGTTATAATTGTTTCTGTGTCAAACCATTCCCAGTGGCATTTGTGTAGCTTTGATGCTCATGTGTAACATTTGCTCCTGTATTGTATTTTTCTCTCTGATACATTTGTCACAATAACCTGTTTGCCACTGTTATTTGCACCGACGGAACGATTCTCTTTGTTTTAAATTCAATTTGTGTTGTATTTGTTGGTGTTTAAATACCAGTCCCTGATTGGTATCTATTTATGAATTGTATTTGTTACTGTGTAATTTTTTCATGAATTATTTTTCCATGTTTTGTATTTCTCTCTGTGTTGTATTTCTCTCTGTGTTGTAGTTCTCTATGTGTTGTATTTCTCCCTAATTTGTATTTCTCTCTGTGTTGTATTTCTCTCTGTGTTGCATTTGTCATGTGTTGTATTTCTCCCTGTGTTGTAGTTCTCCCTATGTTGTAGTTCTCTATGTGTTGTATTTCTCCCTATTTTGTATTTCTCTCTGTGTTGTATTTCTCCCTGTGTTGTAGTTCTCCCTATGTTGTAGTTCTCTATGTGTTGTATTTCTGCTTGTGTTGTATTTCTCCTTGTGTTGTATTTTTCCTTTTGTTGTATTTCTCCTTGTGTTGTATTTCTCCATGTGTTGTATTTCTCCATGTGTTATATTTCTCCTTGTGTTGTATTTCTCCATGTGTGGTATTTCTCTCCGTTGTATTTACCCTGAGCCATATGTTACAATTACGATAGTTTCCTCTCTTGTTCGTGGTGTACAACAGGAATTGCGTTGTCTCTGAAATGTATTTGTCTCTATGAAGCATTTGCCACTTTTGCTGCGTGTATGTCTCCTGCTTGAACTTACCGTTACACCTGTTCTTATTAACTGAATTGACTTCAAAACCTAATCTGCAAGAACACCTGTAGCCACCAGCAACATTGATGCAAGTCTGATCACAAGGGGCATTGATCGAACACTCATCGATATCTGAAATAATGATAGAAATGCAATAAATCGATTATTGTAGATACTACTTTCCCGTTTTGCTCTAAATGCTCTTGTTCCGCTCTCTCTCTCTGTTTTTCTCCTTCATCTAAGAACTATAATGTTCTTTATTCTTTGAAAAATTATATTGTTGTAAATTTAGTCCCTGCCCGATGAAAAACTTATTCTAATCAACTGGTTTTTGTAATATGGCCCCTGGTTATAAGGAGAATCGCTTGTTATTTGAGGTTTGTTACGATATAAAATTTCTTTAATTATGAAATTTATGATATAATAATTTAATGTGATATCCTTTTAAATAAAATAAATTTTATGTGGTGATCTTTGTTCTATTCCAATTGATTTTATGATGTGATCTCTGCTCTAATAAAATTGCATTTATGATTGAAGAAGTGATCTAATATAATAATTTATACTATGTGATATCTTTTCTAATACAATTTGTTTGCTCTTATAAAAGTCTCAGTATAATAATATATTTGCTCTAAGAGAATTGCTTTAATTATGGAATCCCTGCTGTAATAAAATTCCTTGTTTAAAAGTATACCTCCTCTAAAAAAGGTGATCTTTATAATATGATCGCTGTACTAATTAAATTACCTTTTTTAATGAGTTCAAATTGATATAAGTAGGGAAACTGCTTCTTAGTCCAGATCAGTGGAATATTGCATGTAATTAAACAACAATTAACTGATAGCAACAACAACAAAACCAATTTGATTCAACACCCAATGAAATTTTACCTATTTTGTAAAATAAAATGATTTTGATTATGGTGACATTCCATAGAAGATCCACTGTTCTTTGAAGATTGTCAAAAAAATTGATCAGAGCCTTCAGTTTTTCTATAAGCTAATAGAAATCTATATTTCACTCGTGAAATATATTCTCTGCTAACGGGTTTAGAAGGTCTCGTTTTATATTCCGCAATAGACTTACCAAAGTGCCTGCCTAGTTATAGTGCAATGTAAAGTTTCTTTGTAGGCTCATAACTGCTTGGGTCAGATGATAGTGTAGTGTTTTGTGTTTCTCAAAGTACAGCGTGAAACTAAAGTAGGATCTTGGTCAGTATGTTTCTCCTGACTCCTAACTGCTTCAGCTACTGTCTTGGTCAGTATGTTTCTCCTTACCTTAACTTCTTGAGGCAGTGTCTTGGTCAGTATGTTTCTCCTGACCCTTAACTTCTTGAGGTAGTGTCTTGGTCAGTATGTTTCTCCTGACCCCTAACTTCTTGAGGTATTGTCTTGGTCAGTATGTTTCTCCTGACCCCTAACTTCTTGAGGTAGTGTCTTAGTCAGCATGTTTCACTTAGCCCTAACATGAAGTGGTATCTTAGTCAACATGTTTCACGTGACACTAGCATGAAGTGGTATCTTAGTCAACATGTTTCATGTGACACTAACATGAAGTGGTATCTTAGTCAACATGTTTCATGTGACACTAGCATGAAGTGGTATCTTAGTCAACATGTTTCACGTGACACTAGCATGAAGTGGTATCTTAGTCAACATGTTTCATGTGACACTAACATGAAGTGGTATCTTAGTCAACATGTTTCACTTGACCTTAACATGAAGTGGTATCTTAGTCAGTATGTTTCACTTGACCCTAACATTACCCTTTGAACCTGTCCATTCACAAGAGGTAAGCGAAGACTTAGAGTAGATGAAGAACAATGGCAATGTATGGAGATAATATTTGTGATAAGAAGGAAACTTACCAATACATCTGGTAGGGTATGCCGGGTCTGGTCTGTAACCAGCGTTACATGTTGCTTGGTTAGCTGGGGAGATTTGGATTGGAACATTAGTCACATTGAAGGCAGTGACAGTGGGTGTGTGGTGGGAAGGTGACGGTGAAACGGTAGTGAGAATGTGACAGTAAAAGTGTTGGGAAAAGGTGACTGTGAGAAGGTTGTTAAACCGTGTTAGTGAGTGGGAGGTTAGAAGGTGACGGCCAAAGGGTGAGGGAAAGTAGGTGACAGTGAAAGGGTTGTGAGAGAGTGACTTTAAAAGGATTGTTTGACCGAGTCAGTAAGAGCAAGGCGAGTAGATAACAGTGAGAGGGTTGTGGGTAGGTGGCATGGAGATGGTTGTGGGTAGGTGGCATGGAGAGGGTTGTGGGTAGGTGGCATGGAGAGGGTTGTGGGTAGGTGGCATTGGGAGGGTTGTGGGTAGGTGGCATGGAGATGGTTGTGGGTAGGTGGCATGGAGAGGGTTGTAGGTAGGTGGCATGGAGAGGGTTGTGGGTAGGTGGCATGGAGAGGGTTGTGGGTAGGTGGCATGGAGAGGGTTGTGGGTAGGTGGCATGGGGAGGGTTGTTGGTAGGTGGCATTGGGAGGGTTGTGGGTAGGTGGCATGGAGAGGGTTGTGGGTAGGTAGCATGGATAGGGTTGTGGGTAGGTGGCATGGAGATGGTTCTGGGTAGGTGGCATGGGGAGGGTTGTGGGTAGGTGGCATGGAGAGGGTTGTGGGTAGGTAGCATGGATAGGGTTGTGGGTAGGTAGCATGGAGAGGGTTGTGGGTAGGTGGCATGGAGATGGTTCTGGGTAGGTGGCATGGGGAGGGTTGTGGGTAGGTGGCATTGGGAGGGTTGTGGGTAGGTGGCATGGAGATGGTTGTGGGTAGGTAGCATGGAGAGGGTTGTGGGTAGGTAGCATGGATAGGGTTGTGGGTAGATGGCATGGAGATGGTTCTGGGTAGGTGGCATGGGGAGGGTTGTGGGTAGGTGGCATGGAGAGGGTTGTGGGTAAGTGGCATGGAGTGGGTTGTGGGTAGGTGGCATGGAGAGGGTTGTGGATAGCTGGCATGAAGAGGGTTGTGGTCCTATGTAGCGAACGTTATAGTAATATGTAGCCACAGTTACAGTCATATGTAGCCACCGATACGGTCCTCTGTTCCTAGAATAATTATCATTTAAAAGTCAGGACAGTTTGACTTCAGTGACAGTGACAGTAGTATCTTGGTTGGAAAGAACACGTCTAGCATACCCTTCTAAGCCTGCTGTAAACGTGGGAGATATGGGCTTGTATATGGGGGTTAGCAAACTATTCATAGAAAATACCGAAATAAGAGGCTAAACATGAAACAAAATTTTTTGATTTAAGGCCTTTCTAAAAAACAGAAATGGCTTCAAACATTCTTCTTTTTAATTCGCAGACTAAAAACCAAATCAATTTTCTGTGAGAGGTTCATCTGCAGTTGTCGCTATGTACATAATCTGGGACAATAAGGACAGCATGAAGAACGATCTTCACGTTTTTATGTTTTTATTGCAGAACTAATTCAGGCTATTGTGAGGATTTCTTATAGAACTAATTCACGCTATTGTGAGGATTTCTTATAGAACTAATTCACGCTATTGTGAGGATTTCTTATAGAACTAATTCACGCTATTGTGAGGATTTCTTATAGAACTAATTCACGCTATTGTGAGGATTTCTTATAGAACTAATTCACGCTATTGTGAGGATTTCTTATAGAACTAATTCACGCTATTGTGAGGATTTCTTATAGAACTAATTCACGCTATTGTGAGGATTTCTTATAGAACTAATTCACGCTATTGTGAGGATTTCTTATAGAACTAATTCACGCTATTGTGAGGATTTCTTATAGAACTAATTCACGCTATTGTGAGGATTTCTTATAGAACTAATTCACGCTATTGTGAGGATTTCTTATAGAACTAATTCACGCTATTGTGAGGATTTCTTATAGAACTAATTCACGCTATTGTGAGGATTTCTTATAGAACTAATTCACGCTATTGTGAGGATTTCTTATAGAACTAATTCACGCTATTGTGAGGATTTCTTATAGAACTAATTCACGCTATTGTGAGGATTTCTTATAGAACTAATTCACGCTATTGTGAGGATTTCTTATAGAACTAATTCACGCTATTGTGAGAATTTCTTATAGAACTAATTCACGCTATTGTGAGGATTTCTTATAGAACTAATTCACGCTATTGTGAGGATTTCTTATAGAACTAATTCACGCTATTGTGAGGATTTCTTATAGAACTAATTCACGCTATTGTGAGGATTTCTTATAGAACTAATTCACGCTATTGTGAGGATTTCTTATAGAACTAATTCACGCTATTGTGAGGATTTCTTATAGAACTAATTCACGCTATTGTGAGTATTTGTTATAGAGATAATTCACGCTATTATGAGTATTTCTTACAGAACTAATTCACACTATTGTGAGGATTTGTTACAGAACTAATTCACGCTATTGTGAGCATTTGTTACAGAACAAAATCACGCTATTTTGAGTATTTGTTACACAACTAATTCACTCTATTGTGAGGATTTGTTACAGAACTAATTCACGCTATTGTGAGCATTTGTTACAGAACAAAATCACGCTATTGTGAGTGTTTGGTGCATACTTTTTTCACGTTGCTGTTATGTATGTGTTACAGGACTAAATCACTTAAAGACTTACGGATACATCTGTTCCTGTCACTTGGACTAATATGATATCCAAGGTTACATGTGCACTGATAACCGCCGACAGTGTTAAAACATCCTTGGTTACATGGTCTGATGGTAGCACATTCATTCACATCTGAAGCGTATTTAACAAATTTACAACAAGTAAAATACATTATCTGTCTTACATTGGTTCATCTATATGAAGACTTCTACATAACTTAGAACATAAGTATGTCAGATCAATTCTTAGGGGGACGGCGTGGCCTAGTGGTTAAATGGCACGGCTCACAACCCAAAGGTGCTGGGTTCGATCCCCATCACATCACCGGCCGTTACCCCGAAGAAACAATCCTTAGAAAATGAAGGAGGAAGCAGACCCATACATAAAATGCACGCTGAAGTCGGATGCACTGGGCCGACAGGCGCAAAATAAAAACCACAGTGCAGCGCACACCGCCTTGGGAAATAGAGAAATAAAGCGAACGCAAAAAAAATAAAAAATAAAAAAAAGATAATTTCTTAACTAGTGGCACGCTCAATGACAAATCAACAAACATTAAAATAATTACTTAGTCCTGGATTTTCTGTCCCAGTACCTCATCAGTTTGTCGTGGATTCTCTGTCCCAGTACCTCATCAGTTTTTAGTAGTCTTGCTGTCTCGGTACCATATCCGTTTTTCGTGAATTGTCTGCCCAAGTGCCACATATGTTGGTCGTGGATTGTCTGCGCAAGTAGTACATCCGTTTGTCGACGACTGTCTGTCCCAAGTGCCACATTCGTTTGTGGACGTCTGCCTGTCCCAAGTACCACATCCGTTTGTCGACCACTGTCATTCCCAAGTACCACATCCGTTTTACGACGTCTGTCCCAAGTACCACATCCATTCGTCGACGTGTTAAGCAGCACGAATCACAACCCAAAGGTACTGGGTTCGATACCATCTTAGCACCCGCCGTTACCACGATGAAGCAAACCTTTAGAAAATGCTGGAAGAAGCAGACACTAAAAAATGACACTATCTTCAACGATATTTCAACCATGTTGTCATTAGAGCTATGACATGTGGCTCAATTCTGTAGGAAATAGCCAGTACTTAGTTCGTCGTTGTCCTACTGGTTTACAGTATGTCCATGTCAAATTATTATGAGTTACAATATCCGGTTTAAAAATTGTAAAGGAAAACCATGGGTCGGTAGCGAGTGCGACATATTATTTACAGACACACACACACATGTGCAGGCGCTCGCGCGCACACACTCTTGCAACATTCAACATAAGCTCACTATGTATCTCCCGCGCCAAGGTATGTCACTGTCACATTTTATTGAAATACGTTAACTGGTTTAAAAATAAGAAATGAGAACCTCACGTAAGGGCCAGGTGAAACCTCTCGTCATCTCCCCTCACGCCGGGGCCAGATGATACCCTACCTCATCTCACCTCTCGCCAGGACCAGGGGATACCCTGCCTCCTCCAAGCTCATGTCAGAGCCAGGTGTACCCTACCTCGTCAAACCTCACGTCAGGTCCAGATAAAACCCCTACATCATCTCTCCTCACGCCAGGGTCAGGTGAGACCCTGCCTCCTTCAACCCTACGTCACGGTCAAGTAAAACAATACTTTATCTCACCTTATATCAGGGCCAGGTAAAACCCTACTTCATCCTACTTCACGTCAAGGCCAGGTAAAACCCTACTTCATCCTACTTCACGTCAAGGCCAGGTAAAACCCTACTTCATCCTACTTCACGTCAAGGCCAGGTAAAACCCTACTTCATCCTACTTCACGTCAAGGCCAGGTAAAACCCTACTTCATCCTACTTCACGTCAAGGCCAGGTAAAACCCTACTTCATCCTACTTCACGTCAAGGCCAGGTAAAACCCTACTTCATCCTACTTCACGTCAAGGCCAGGTAAAACCCTACTTCATCCTACTTCACGTCAAGGCCAGGTAAAATCCTACTCCATCCCAACTCCTGGCAGGGCCAGGTGAAACATACTACCTCATGCCACTACACGTCAGGGCCAGGTGAAACCCTACTACATCTCACCTCACGTCAGGGCCAAGTGAAACATACTACCTCATGTCACCTCATCTAATTGCCTGGCTCCTCTTAACGACCCATTTTACTCAAGTATTGCCATCGACGAGAAAGATCGAGACTGTTATCTCCATAATGGTGACACTATTGGGACACCCTCGGGCATCCATCAATCAGATTTAGAGTTGCCCGAGTTACCCTTATTCTCACTTGGTACTCAAAGATGAAGGACTTAAACAGGTTTGAACACGATTTGAGTAGCTGACATTGAAATTGGAAACTCAACATATTTAACAATCGCTATTGAAACAACATGTGTGCATGCTGGGGATACATATTAACTTAAAACCAGTCAGCTATTGCTGTAAACCTATGGTTCACTAGCAAATAAATGAATAAATGCATACGAGTAGAAGCAATCAATTATGTCACATTTGGTTAATAAATAAAAACTCAATGAGATACGAATGTAAAAACCATTTATTTGTGCACTTCAATTGTCCCTTATTTCTCAATATACTTTTCACCAACATTGATACACTTAACACATCGCCTTATCAGTGCACCAAAACCTGCAGCCCAGACGGTTTTGGTTTGCTGTCTCAGTGACTTTTGTGCTTCATACTCAGCCACTTCACCATTCGCGAAACGTCTCCCACCAAAATAGGACTATGCACTGTGCTGTAGGCCAAACCACGCAAACAAGCTATTGCAGCTGCTACACTGTCTACAGAACGTGCTTATCATTTAAAATCACCTCCCCAAGACGTCGTACATACGCTTACGCGCAGTCTAAACAGGACGACCAGGTCTGGTTTCATCAGCAATTTTCGAGCGTCTTTGAGAAAATGTGTCGCCCAGTTGTGCATCGAGTACGCGATAACACTCACTTTTCACCGCGAACAGGAAGAATATCCTTTGCAGAAAGTCATTTTGCAAAACAACAACGCACTATAAACACGCTGTTCTTTGATTGTAGACTGTGAACACGGACGACATTTTATATTTAGGCTGCACACATGCTTGCGACAACTAGCGTCTGCTACGTTTAGTAATCACAAAGCTGCATGCTGCTGCCACCTATCGCCACCTTCAGAAATAACCAAGAACGTTATTAAACTAGCCCATTTCACGTGTGACTTACTTACTAACTTACCATAGTACATTTTTTAACTACCACATATCAGTTTGTAACTTACTTAATAACTTGCCTTTGTAGATACGGAGGTTCCTACAGTATTATAGAGGTCGTTGTGAAGATCGACAGAGTGATCTCTATAATGGTGAAACTAATGAAAAACATTAAACTACAGCAAGGAGGATCGAGCTCCACCATTTTAGTATGATGGATATACGAATAATCACTGTAGCCAGGCCACACATAAACTTAGTCTAAAGGGAACAGCTGAGGAAGAGTCCTTAAAAAAAAACAGCTGATAGACGCATTATGTGTTGTACTTGTAGATATATCAGGTCAGGTCAGGTCATCCCGTAACCGGTGAGGTCGTTGGGGCACACATGAAGACATCCTCACAACTCCACACCATCCCTCTCTGTCAGATGCCGCTGCCTGGGACTCTTCTGGTTGGAGACTGGTCCATCCTTTTATGTTGTCCTCCCATCTCTTTTTGGGCCGGCCTCTTCGTCGTCTGCCATGCACCTTTCCGGGGAGGATTGTGTTTGCAAGACCATTTGATCTCGATATGTGACCGTACCAAGTGAGTTTCCTTCTTTTGACAGTTGCCAAGAGTTCTTCGAAAGGCCCTTTTGCTGTTGTAATTCTATGTCGTATTTCCTCGTTTGTAACTCGATCTTTGTACGTGACGTTCAAAAGTTTTCGGAAACATCTCATCTCCAAGACCTGTATCCTTCGTTGAAGGTCAGCTGTAACTGTCCATGTCTCACACGCATAGAGGAATATTGACAGGACCAGTGTACGCATTAATCTGATTTTCGTGGGTAGTGCTAACCGTTTATCTTGCCAGATTTTGTTAAGCCGTGCAAGCGCCGCTATTGTCTGTGCTATCCTGGCCAACACTTCACATTTTGATCCTTCATCACTGACAATCGACCCAAGATATTAAAAAGAAATATATCGAATAAGAAAACGTAATGCATACCGTGACATGCTCCCAGAATGCTCTGGTACCCAGGGAGACAGTTCACTTTAATCGCTGAAATAGAAAGAAGAACAAATACATCAACATCATCCAATTTTTTTTTTCTGTTCGTTTTCTAACTACAAATCATAAAGTCTAATAAATAAAGCAGTCATCCGAAAGGTTATGGATATCTTCATAAATTTTCCCATGGAACGAAGTAGACTGCTGTCATGTGTCACTTAAATTACCAGGCTATCGTAGGCAGGTCTGTAGCAGTAGTTCAGATGTCATTTGATTAATGTCACAGGCAGACATAATTTATGAATTTATTATAAAGAAAACTTCTCGTTTTGTACGTATCCTCAAGTTGATCATTTGGTTTCGCCTAGACAATTTGTGTTATTTGGATAGACAAGCTGGTTCAGTCCGACTTGTGAAAATTTGTTGGTACATATGCCATCTCTTAAGGCATAATGACAGACTGGGTTCATCTTCATAACCAAGCAGGGAGTACAACTTGCAACATGACTGTAAAGTCGCACACACAACGTGTAACACCAGATTGGTACTTATAGTGATGATTGGTCACGCTGGTTGGCGAATATAGGGGAGACAAGAAAACAAGGCAGACCCTGGTGACCTTATTTGTGATATGTGTAGGAAAAGGTATATTGTGTATGGGATTGGCAAACTTATATCTGGATACCTGTAAGGAAAGGTATATTGTGTGGGGGATTGACAAGCTTACACCTGGACACCTGTAAGGAAAGGTATATTGTGTATGCGATTGGCAAGCTTATATCTGTACACGTGTAAGTAAAGGTATATTGTGTGTGGGATTGGCAAGCTTACACCTGGACACGTGTAATGAAAGGGGTATTGTGTATGGGATTGGCAAGCTTACACCTGGACACGTGTAAGGAAAGGTATATTGTGTATGGGATTGGCAAGCTTAAATCTGGTCACGTGTAAGGAAATGTATATTGTGTATGGGATTGGCAAGGTTACACCTGGACACCTGTAAGGAAAGGTATATTGTGTATGTTTTTGGCAAGGTTATATCTAGACACATGTAAGGAAAGGTATATTGTGTATGGGTTTGGCTAGGTTACACCTGGACACCTGTAAGGAAAGGTATATTGTGTATGGGTTTGGCAAGGTTACACCTGGACACCTGTAAGGAAAGGTATATTGTGTATGGGTTTGGCAAGGTCACACCTGGACACCTGTAAGGAAAGGTATATTGTGTATGGGTTTGGCAAGGTTACACCTGGACACCTGTAAGGAAAGGTATATTGTGTATGGGTTTGGCAAGGTTACACCTGGACACCTGTAAGGAAAGGTATATTGTGTATGGGTTTGGCAAGGTTACACCTGGACACCTGTAAGGAAAGGTATATTGTGTATGGGATTGACAAGCTTACATACATATATATATATAGGGAAAGGTAGTTTCATGCATTCACTGCTGTTGTGCATGGCGTGTTAGAGACTTCATTGTACTTAGGTTTACATGTTTATGAGGAAGGTTGACAGTTTCTTTACTCACCGATGTTCTTTCACTAAGTGTAAACCAGGTACCCATTTACAGCCGATAGTGGAAATAGAACTCAGTACTTTTGTCATGAATATCTATAAGTACCAATCTGCATGCATCGTTGCAGTAATGATTTTATATAGTCGTTGTCATCTGTGCTGTTTGTTTGCCCCGATGAAGGCATTTTGGCCGTAACGTTTGCTTTGGTCCTGTTTTTCTTCCATGCTTGTCCGTGTTATTCTACTTTTGATTTTGATTTTCAAGAGAACCGCTGCTTGGACATATTTTTCTAACCTTTAATCACGAAACAACTTTCTGTTCTTGCTTACCTATACACTTCTTGTGGTTACGTGGATCAGTTGAAAAACCAGCCCTACACTGGCACTGAGCGCCAAATAACTGACTGACGCACACTTGCTCACATGTGTTGAATAATAAACAGCCTGTAAAACAATAACATAATTTGAGAAAAACTGTTATTAATTCGGTTGGGTATACCTACCTTCTTCTAGCTTTCCGCATATCCCGTTATGCCTGTTAGCATTAGGCTAGGAAAAGATCACTAGAACAAGCCCAGTTGTATATTTCATGCAGTGGCATTCACCGCCTTAGATATTTCCGTAAACCACCTTTTTCGTGGTCGACATTGAATCTTTTGTATGGGATCAAGACGCTGAGCAGCGCATGAGCTGCAGTGGTCAGCGACCCATAGCTGACTGCTAGCGTCAGGGCCAGCGAACCAGAGCTGCCAAGACCCTTCTACACCTCCGTGCGGTGATCCTGGATACCAGGTTGCCGAAGGGCAGACTGGCTAAGGAGAAGGGATCGAAGAGGGAATGCTAACCCGGTACTAAAAAAATGCTTGCTGAAGTCGGATGTGTTGAACCGAAAGGTGCAAATATGGCAGTCAAGCTGTAAACTACGACACAACGCATTCCGTTCTCTGGACTACATTCTGCTACTTAAGCAATTTCAGGGTTTGGTAGCGGGAGATTGGGAACGAACGCAGAAGAAGAAGAAGAATCCGTTGTATCTAAATATCATTGCTTGTTGAAGAAATGGATGGGTTGCTGTGTGGTGGTAGTCTTGTTACGTGGCGAAACCATTTTAGTAGCTGTCTTTTTATGTAGTCTAATACTGGTGTTGTTCTCATTAGTCTCCTGATGTCGTTTTTGATCAGGTCTCTCCTTGTTACGCCCAATATTTTTCGCAAGCAATTCCTTTTTGCTGATACGATTTGTCGTTTTTCATTTGATGTTAGTGTTCAGTTTTGGCACTGATAGTAAAGTGTCGGGACGGAAATCGTGGTATATAAAGCTCTTTTGGTAGTTGTTTTCACGTGCTTGCAACTAAGAATTGGAGTTAATTGTCCAACAATCTGAGTTGCCTTATTGCCTTGTTGGGTTTCCGTTGTAATACTTCCGTTTGATGTGAACTATTTGACCTGTTTAATTTGCTGCTTGTCAAAGAAGGTATTGATGTTTTCTGCTATTATTGATAATTTCGTGACCATAGTACTAATTCTACATTGATTTTAATGCTGTATTCTTTACATGTTATATTTAGTTTATCGATATGTTGTTCTAATGGTATTTCTGAAGCTGCTATGACTTCTTGCTAGTCAATGAAAAAGATATTCGCTAAAGAGTTAACCAATGTGGCTACCTACATTTCGGGTTGACTGTTTTACAAATGTGGTCTACAAATGTGATGAACAACAAAAGGGATAGCACCCATCGTTTTTCTACTCCAGTTTTAATAAATGCAATTTTGCAGAGAGTCCGGTTATTGTTCTAACAGAGTACTGGCCCTTACCATAATTTACCTGATTAAAATATTCTTATCTTCTACAAACGCAACATGCAGTTCCTGATCGTATTCAATTATTTTCTTCACCATTTGTCTGAGAGGAAAAATGGCATCCGTACAGGCTATGTTTTTTCTAAGGCTCCCATCTAAGTATCATTGAGCTGAGGTTCGATGATGTAGCGTAATCTATTGTCTAAGATTGCTCAAAATCTATTTCTAAGATTGCTCAAAATCTGTTGTCCAAGATTGCTCAAAATATTTTTTCCAGTGTGGCTCAACAGCGATATTCCTCGTTATTGTGTGCAGTCTCGTTTGCTATCTTTCTTTTTCGGTATTGAAATTATAATTATATGTCTCCAATCTTCTGACATTTTCTATGTGGGCCATATTAGGTTATTCAATTTTTGTAACTTTAATTTTCCTACCTCATTGACTGCGTTAATTCATCAAACATGAATTGTTGGTGTTATTATTATTATTATTATTATTATTATTATTATTATTATTATTATTATTATTATTATTATTATTATTATTATTATTATTATTATTATTATTATTATTATTATTATTATTATTATTATTATTATTATTATTATTATTATTATTATTATTATTATTATTATTATTATTATTATTATTATTATTATTATTATTATTATTATTATTATTATTATTATTATTATTATTATTATTATTATTATTATTATTATTATTATTATTATTATTATTATTATTATTATTATTATTATTATTATTATTATTATTATTATTATTATTATTATTATTATTATTATTATTATTATTATTATTATTATTATTATTATTATTATTATTATTATTATTATTATTATTATTATTATTATTATTATTATTATTATTATTATTATTATTATTATTATTATTATTATTATTATTATTATTATTATTATTATTATTATTATTATTATTATTATTATTATTATTATTATTATTATTATTATTATTATTATTATTATTATTATTATTATTATTATTATTATTATTATTATTATTATTATTATTATTATTATTATTATTATTATTATTATTATTATTATTATTATTATTATTATTATTATTATTATTATTATTATTATTATTATTATTATTATTATTATTATTATTATTATTATTATTATTATTATTATTATTATTATTATTATTATTATTATTATTATTATTATTATTATTATTATTATTATTATTATTATTATTATTATTATTATTATTATTATTATTATTATTATTATTATTATTATTATTATTATTATTATTATTATTATTATTATTATTATTATTATTATTATTATTATTATTATTATTATTATTATTATTATTATTATTATTATTATTATTATTATTATTATTATTATTATTATTATTATTATTATTATTATTATTATTATTATTATTATTATTATTATTATTATTATTATTATTATTATTATTATTATTATTATTATTATTATTATTATTATTATTATTATTATTATTATTATTATTATTATTATTATTATTATTATTATTATTATTATTATTATTATTATTATTATTATTATTATTATTATTATTATTATTATTATTATTATTATTATTATTATTATTATTATTATTATTATTATTATTATTATTATTATTATTATTATTATTATTATTATTATTATTATTATTATTATTATTATTATTATTATTATTATTATTATTATTATTATTATTATTATTATTATTATTATTATTATTATTATTATTATTATTATTATTATTATTATTATTATTATTATTATTATTATTATTATTATTATTATTATTATTATTATTATTATTATTATTATTATTATTATTATTATTATTATTATTATTATTATTATTATTATTATTATTATTATTATTATTATTATTATTATTATTATTATTATTATTATTATTATTATTATTATTATTATTATTATTATTATTATTATTATTATTATTATTATTATTATTATTATTATTATTATTATTATTATTATTATTATTATTATTATTATTATTATTATTATTATTATTATTATTATTATTATTATTATTATTATTATTATTATTATTATTATTATTATTATTATTATTATTATTATTATTATTATTATTATTATTATTATTATTATTATTATTATTATTATTATTATTATTATTATTATTATTATTATTATTATTATTATTATTATTATTATTATTATTATTATTATTATTATTATTATTATTATTATTATTATTATTATTATTATTATTATTATTATTATTATTATTATTATTATTATTATTATTATTATTATTATTATTATTATTATTATTATTATTATTATTATTATTATTATTATTATTATTATTATTATTATTATTATTATTATTATTATTATTATTATTATATATATATATGAGGCGAATATTCCACATCCGATGGCAAGATCGTGTCACTGCCATCGAGGTTCTCTCGAGGACTAACATGTCCAACATCCATGCACTGCTAGATAAAGCACGACTAGGATGGGCCGGACACCTCGTCCGTATGTCAGACAAGCGGCTCCCAAAGAAGATTCTCTACGGCGAGCTGAGAGAGGGATGGCGCGAGAGAGGGCGCCCAAAGAAACGTTTTAAAGACGGTCTGAAGGACTCACTGAAAAGTTGCCAGATAGACATCGACACGTGGGAATGTCTTGCGCAAAACAGATCTGACTGGAGAAGCGCAGTTAAATCGGGGTAGCTGCCGGTGAAGACCACTTTGTTGTGAAAGCCCAGAGCAGACGCGAGACGCGGAAATCCCGAGCAGCGGGAACACCTTCCCTTCTACAAACCTCGTGTACCCGATATGAAGCAGATGTTTTCGTGCCCTCAGCATTGGACTGTTCAGCCACATGCGTACCCACACCCAACAGGGAAATCTGTGACAAGGATGATGTCGGCGGTCCTCATCGACAACGATGGAAAGCTATTAATATATATATATATATATGATATGCCGTTTTTGCTCGTTAAATGCGATATTTTCACATTTCGGTCTGACAAAATTCGTTACAATGAGAAAGATTTACAAATGCTGGTTGACACAATAAACGAGGCATGTTTAAAAGAAGCACGAAGTCTAAACATCTCTAAAGCTTGTGATCACAACAAAATGAAAGCAGAAATTAGATGTACGATAGCGGTAGGAAGATATAGATATTAAAGCAAATGTACATACGGACATCGTATAAAACGGCGGAAGTGGTATTTCAGACGTAAAGAACAGAACGAAACTGCTGAAGGCAGATTTGAGAAAATAATGCAATTAAAAATATCCTTACCAACTAAAGACATATTACACGAGAGAAATAGAGAGAGCGATAGAGCGTGAGAGAGAGAGAGAGAGAGAGTGAGAGAGAAAGAGTCTTGCAATGTTAAACCAATATTACAGTATGGCAAAGAATCCTGGACGATGTATAAACAAGGACATAAATGGTTGGCGGTGACAGAGATGTTGTGCCTGGACAGATTATTTCCTTAACAACCCTACAACCAGACAACCCTGCTACCAAAATATTACAAGACAACAGCAAGGGACCACTTGTAAAGAAAATGTAAAAAAATACAAGTAGATTTCATTGCACACAAAGTCATGAATGAACGAATGAAAACGATCTTGCGCTAGAGAATTAGGGGGTTGGGGCAGACGCGGGAAGGGGGGGGGGGGGGGTAAAAAAAAGATATTTAAGATAATGATGAAGTGGATCGAAAACGAAGAGCAGCTGAACTGTCTTGAAATGCTCACAGGACAGATTTTCGTTGTAGAAACTTATTGTCAGCGCCAGCAGGCTAGACACTTGATAACGATGCCATATGTTTCCAGCAAATCTTATCACATTGGTATACTGTTCCTTAGCATGTGGCTGTTCCAAACATACCTGCAAAGCAAGGGGAAGACACGGCTGTAAGTGGCAAGAGATCATTTACAGCCGACCTTTAATGTGAAGACGGTAATAGATCTCTAGGCTGTGCTTCATATGCCTTCAAAGATGAATTTTTCATTTAGAGACCAACATGCTGTACGGACTATAGTGTGAATGTTGACTGATGAAGATTATTTGGCCAGAACGTCCGACTTGCTATATTCTTGACTTCTGTTAAATGATCTTAAGTTATTTAACTTACTCAATAACCCGTCAACTGCTTGTGTCGTTTAACTTCGTGGGTGCAGTTGCTTGTGCGTGTGTGAGTTGGATGCCGTAAACCCGTGTTGTTGTAGGATTTCTGCCATGTCATTAATGTATCTGCCAAGTGGTTTTCCTCGTGCCTTGTAGCTGGATCTTATTGTGTTACAATCATGCAGTGGTAGTTGGTTAGATTGCATTTTCGTGAGAACCAAACCATTTTATTGTCTGTGTTCAGAAAAATTGATAATTTCAAATTTTTATTTCTCCAGGTGAAACCAATGACTTTTCTTAGACATTCCAAAAACATTTTGTAATGAAAGGTGTTCGCGATTGTAAATACGATTGTTTGCTAGTTTGTTTGTTTATCGTTATTTCCAAACAGTGATGATTTGTGCTGTTTTTAACTGATGTCCTTGCTGATAAATCTCTTGATATGCATGCTCTACCTACCGACAAACCCATTGGTCACTGCCACCAAGGCAGACAGTATGAACACCACGACTTCCTTCATTCTTTTCTTGATTGTGAGAATCTAGACTGGAAAATGTAGACAGAGATGATAACTTTTAGACAAATATAACTTGATTTGACGTAATCGACTCCGTTCTATTACTACATGCATATGCCTTCATTTTGATTGTGGCTTCAGTTAAGACATTTACAAAATACTGAAATAACAATTTCAAATGTTCATATAAGAAGAACTGCATTTTAATTGTCAATCATTAGCTACCAATACTCGTATATACTGAAGACTAAGCATCTGCAATTGAAAAGAGTCGTAAAGATAGAAGTGACAAGACTAAAGTTTGACCTGGACAAACTAAAGACCCAAGACTCATCGAAGTGTTCCAATCCTGGGTAGGAGAGAGATTAGCTCTATTGTTGGCTTTTAGACAGGGACTGGATACCGATACAGCAAGATTCTCTTAACTCAGCACTTATAGATACAGCAACAGAGATCATAGGGTGCCACCAAAACAGAAACGGAAGCCATAGGTGATCAATTAATTATAGACCCGTGTGATAGAAGGACAATGATGTACTGGCATGAGGGACTGAGTATTAATTTGAGTTATACAACTATGAAGGATGGGATGAACCTTGGAAAACAATCCCTCCAATACCAACAACGAGGTGGGATGACAACATAAAAGAATGGACTGCTCTCTGACCAGAGGAGGCATTGGCTGTGGCAGTTGACAGAAAGGGATGGCGTTGGGTTGTGGGGATGTATTCATGTGTGGCATACGACCTGACTGGTTACAGGATGACCTGCCCTGACCTAATACACATATATATATATATATATATATATATATATATATATATATATATATATATAGACAGAGAGAGAAAGAGAGAAAAAGACAGTGAGAGATGGGAGAGTAGAAAAAGTGTCCAACTGCCCACACAATGCAACTTTCACACATCCCCAACTAAAGACCGCATTCACGAACTACCAGGGAACAAGTCAATGGACATCTACATCGTAACACTCTGTGTACTTGAAACCATCCAGTTTTACATCTATGGATTGTATTAATGAATGAAAATATGGCTCTGCTTTTAAGGCTACCATACGGGTAGTATTATGTTTCTATATTATATTTCCTAACAAAACAACGAACTTGTTAAACATTCTGTTCAAAGTTAAATGCAAAGATCCAAGAAATTCCAGTAACTATGTTTGCTACCATTTCAAAATACATGAACATGACAATACACCAAACAAACTCAGTCGTTGTCACAGATTACCAATCAACCCGCCCGGTCAATGTATGCCGGTTACTGATATTCAAGAGAATCCTAACAAATACTCTTAAATATTTAACGTTACTTGCATCTTATTGCATCAATACAACTCCACTGTAGATATTACTCGTAGATCACACAGGCACACGAGACAATGAAGTGATACTCAACTAACAAAGCAACATAACATATCCACCAACCGTGTAACTAACAAACGAAAAAAAAATTAAAAATATAACAACTACAGACTACAATGGATGTACCGGCAGCAATGACTTTGTAATCAGACACGGATCAATACAATCCCAAAGATAAGATCAACAAGTTTAGTCGAAGAGACCGACTTTTGGCCCAGTATAATTCTCGGGTTACGAACATGACTTGTGTTCCTGGACAAAGCCTGTACAGAATTAGCCAAGATCATACTCCATACTTGAAGAACTGAAGCTGACACGACTTGTGCCCCTGAACAAAACTTGCACAGAGTTACCACATACCATACACCATACTGGGAAAAGCGCGTTAGATAAAACGTATGCCCCTGAAGCAAACCTGCACAGAGTGACCGAAGACCATACACCCTACTGGAAGAACTGAAACAGGAACACGACTTGTGCCACTTAAGCAAACCTGACCATACAACGAAATGCAAGCACTGCGGCGAACAATAGCAAACAGTAAAAGAGTCGTCTCCTGGATTGTATATGTTGATTCAAAAGTGACAAAAAGAGTGACAACTCGTTATCCCTGACACCTCAACAACCACTAAAACTTTATACAGCTACATTCACCAGATACTATGTACCTGACACCTCAACCTGAAATGGCTGCGAAAGAGCAAACAGCTCGGCAGACCTCGTTATTTAACAACAATAACAGCAACACAAATTCTGGGGGATTGGAACATTCAAAGCCAAAGTCATAAGTTCCAGAAATGGTTATATTTACAACCTGGGCGCATCATACACAGCCACACGATTACTCACCGTCCTACTGAAGAAGAAGAAGGGCAATTTGGTCAATAGGCAGGTCATACACATTTATATAGAACTCAGTGTCTGTGGGGTATTCGTCCCAGAACGTAAATCTGCCAACAATGTACTATCTCGGTAATATCTAATGAGCCCTGGCACATCTGCGGGTAACCACTTGAAGTTTAGTTTAATTAACACTGCCCCTATGGACCACCGCTGCATGTTGAAGCTTAATTCTCAAACCTGGAAAGTGTTTTCAAACATGCAGCCCGCTAAGTCATTTCATGGGCTCTAAATGCAAGTTTCCATACACAGTGGACTTCACTTTCTTAATGGCATTAATATCTTTTATACCTTTTCTTAAAATCGCATACTGGCCTCTCATCTATTTGTCTTCCTTGCCTCCCCACTTCTTTCTTCTATTAGTCATCCCCCCCCCCCTCCTATATTAATCTCACACCCTCCCGGCTTATATCACCTTCTTTTTGTTCTCTCACTTGGATCACTATTTGGCCTTTCCCATATTTGGCCACCACTGGCTTATCCGGCGCATTCCCCCTCACTTCTTACGCTCTCCTGGCCACCTTATTTGACAGCGCTCCTTCATTTTCAGTTTAGCATCCGACCCGACCAGTCGCTTGGACAGACTGGGTCTACTATCAGATAAGTAGATAATTTGTTCTTTATATGTTGATTTATTAGTTCAGTATCGTTGTTATGTGTTGTCACTGATGAAGGCCTATTGGTTGTAATGTAGGTTTTGTTTGTGTTCTCGTCTATGTGCGGTATCTGACTATACCTATTTTAAAATTTTGATTAAACTCAACTTTTGCATTTTTTTCATTTGTTTCTTTTCCACTTTTTAAACTGAACCATCGTGGACCTTAAAGTTTCCATACAAAGTGGACTTCACTTCTTTAACTGAACCTTCCTGGGCCCTAAATGCAAATTTCCATACCAGGTGGACGCCCCTTCCTCATAGGTCCTAAATGCAAGTACCAATACAAAATGAACTTCACTTCAGTTAATCCTCCTGGTTCCGCCAAACCAAAAACCTGTAGTTGATGCTTTATATTTACTACAAATTGTATTTTGAACCATCTTCTTGAGTATTGCACGTGTGACACGGTCTGGCACTTTTTTTCCTCTTTCCCCATCATATGAAACTTCACCTGCCTTTTCCACTCCATTAAACTCCACCTGCCTTTTACACTGCATAAAGCTCCACCTGTTTTTTCCACAGCAAGAAACTACACCTGCCTCTTCCATTAAATGAAACTCTACCTGCTTTACACACTGCATGAAACTCCACCTGCCTTTTCCATTTCACGAAACTCCACCAGCCTTTTACACTGCATGAAATTCTACATGTATTTTCTATTACATGAAACTCCACCTGCCTTTTACACTGCGTGCAATTCTACATGTATTTTCCATTACATGAAACTCTGACCTGTCCTCTTCCTCCTCTATCGCATTTTTCTAGGTGCACTATGGCCTCACCATTCGTCTATATCGCTAGGGGGTGGGGGGAGATTGGGTGGGGGAGGGGGCTCCTCCAATTAGATTGCCCGACTTCCTTTAAGCGGTGTGTCTTCATATACATTTCAGATTTCTCTGGCCGATCTACACCAGTTTTAATTGTTACAGTGTACTTTGCCGTGGGTCTGTGCTGGTTAATACCTACGGTTACGTGTGCAGACCGAAATCTGTCTTAACTATTCTATTATATTGTTTTAGGTGGGTCGGGGCAAAGAGTAGGAGGCGGGAGTAAGGGTGGAAGAAGTGTGGTGGTGAAGTGGTTAATAACAGGACTCAAGACCCAAATTTGTCAGGTCAGGATTCTAGAAACAGCAATGTCGTGTATATATATATGGGAAATAAATCCATTTAACAAATGTGTGATCAAATCAGATGTACTAGGCGCGAGACTAGGTACAATATGCACCAAATTTGAAGAACAAAAAATGAACGTGAACAAATAACCACTTCTAACAACAACAACAACAACAAAACAAACCAAAAAACTAAAAAAACTGTCATACGAAATTTTTCCCATTGCTGGTGTAGTCAATGGGTTTTGAAGGCTGATGACTACAGACCGCTTCGCCACTGCTGTCGCCACGTCGTGTCCTGGCTATGTTTGTTTATTACACCCCAACAGAAAAACTACATATTCCATACCGAGGATTCGAACCGCTGCTCTCCTTGTCGGCAGGGAGGCCTCAAAACCATTCGGCCACGCACTCCTTTTAACCACTTCTATGTTCACAATTCTGGTCTTTTTAGCTTTAGCCTATTGTTTCCTCTTTTTAATATTTGTTAATGCTCTGCAGTTATCCCAGATCAAGGTATGACAGAAACACCTTACATATCCACATAATTAATATCATTCACAACTAAAACCTAGTTTGTGGGATCGACATCAGAATTAAATCTAGCCATTAGTATCAGACTGAAAAACTAAATCTTGTCCTTAATTAAGTCATCAGAACTAAATCTAGTTATTAATATCGCCATCAGAACTAAATATAGTTATTAATATCGCCATCAGAACGAACTAAATATAGTTATTAATATCGCCATCAGAACTAAATATAGTTATTAATGTCGCCATCAGAACTAAATATAGTTATTAAATTCGCCATCAGAACTAAATTTTGTTATTAATGTCTCCATCAGAACTACCTATAGCTATTAATGTCGCCATCAGAACTACATATAGTTATTAATGTCGCCATCAGAACTACCTATAGTTATTAATGTCGCCATCAGAACTAAATATAGTTATTAATGTCGCCATCAGAACTAAATATTGTTATTAAAGTCGACATCAGAACTACCTATAGTTATTAATGTCGCCATGAGAATTAAATCTACTCCTTAATATCAGACAGCAAAACTAAATATGGTAATTAATGTAGACATTAGAACTAGATCTAATATGTTCTGTATGGTAGCTAACTGAACTAGATATAATCAGTAAATTTCCCATCAGAACTAAATCGAGCCCGCAAGGTTTCAAAATCAAGAACATTATTCACTTTTGTTTCTTTTGAAGATACCGGAACTGTTAATGAGGAAGGACCTATGTCTTCCTATCTGTAATGAAATTTAAGGTATCTCAATAGGCTAGCCTATTAAAGGAAACCAGTGTCTGTTCCCACCTCGTTGGTCCAAGCATTTTGTCCAAGCATATGATGGGGACTTGGTCAATACTTTGCATCTGACACGTTAACCTTCGCACCCTCTCAATAACAATGGTCAGGTGTGCGGTGGCATGCCTTGCTGTGTCTTCTTCTTTGCATATGATTGATACTAGAACGAAGAAACAATCATAGAAAATCTCATTGGAACAGGATTTATGTAAGTAGGTGATAGCTTTCCGTAAACAGTTTAGCGTGGAGAAAAGAGCGTGCACTGCATAATCGATGCCGTCTGGTCCTATTTTCAAATAAAGATAAGCCACTTAGAACTTATTTATTCTGGTTAGATTTGAAGAAAAGACAAAGATTAAAGAAAGTATTTTCTTTGGTAAAATTTGGATAAATTGAAAGGACGTTTATGAGCACTTTCTCTTTTAGTTAGATTTAGAGAAAAGAGAAATTTTGCAGAACATTTCATCTGGTTAGATTTGGAGAAGAGACAAAGCTTAAAGGACTAATTTCTTCTGGTTAGATTTGAAGAAAAGAGAAAGCTCACATAACTTATTTCCTCTAGTAAGATTTGGAGAAAAGAGAAAAGATGTAGAACTTATTTTCTCTGGTTAGATTTAGAGTAAAGAGAAAGTTTATAGAACTTCTTTATTCTGGTTAGATTTGGAGAACAGAGAAAGGTTATATGCCTTATTCTATCTAGATTTTGAGAAAAGAGAAAGGCTGCAGAACTTCTTTTCGTTTAGACAGATTTGGAGAAAAGAGAAAGGCTAAATAACTTATTTCCTCTGGTTAGATTTAGAGAAAAGTAAATCTAACCAGTGGAAATAAGTTATATAACCTTATAGAACTTATTTCCTCTGGTTAGATTTGGGGAAAAAGTAAGCTAGCAGAACTTTTCTTCTGTATAGATTTGGAAAAAAGAGAAAGATAGCAGAAACAATTTCTTCTGATCAGATTTGGAGAAAAGTAAACTAGCAGAATATATTTCTTCTCGTCAGATTTGTTTTAAAGATAAAACTTGTAGGACCTTTGTCCTGTTGGTAGATTTTGGCGAATTTGAAGAAAGATTAACTAACTTGTTTTCTAAGGTTAGATTTGGAGAAAATGGAAGTTTTTGGAAATTCAATCTTCCAGTTCCATTTGGTGAAAAGATAAGCCATACCCAGATTGTTCCGTCTGGTTCTTTTTTGAACAAGCATTTAAGAGAAATGGAATATATTGCTTAAAGTTCCATTTTAGGAAAGCAGAATCATTATAGAAGGTGCGGACGGCCTGGGCTAGTGGTTAAGTGGCACGGCTCATAACATGAAGGTGCTGGATTCGCTTCCCAACACAGCACCAGCCGTTACCCTGGGTAACCAAACCCTTAGAAATTGTTGGAGGAAGAAGACCCTTACATAAAATGTATGTCGACGACGGATGCACTGGGCCGACAGGCGCAAAATAAAAACATAGCCCAACACACACCGCCTTGGGGAATAGAGAAATAAGGCGAACGCAGAAAGAAAAAGAATATAAAAGTTATTCCGCTTTGTTTGATTTGAAAAAAAAGAATGATTTCATATAACCTATTTCCCTAAATTCAATTGGGAGAAATTACTGCAATGACTATCCTTGAACGAACTAGAAATGGTACGAACTTCTGCATACGAAACATAAACATTTTAGCTTCAACATTTACTGTTCTGTAACCTGTTACCAAATTAGTCAAAATACAGGAATCTACAATTCTAATTTGGCTCTGTTTTTACACGTTGAGTCCGATATTTTCCAGAAACCCGCATCTGTAACCTGCGAATTCATTAAGTGGATGTCATATTATAGTCCTAACGATGATGTGGGAGTATTTTTTCAGGTATATTTAGTACGATGACAAATATTATTAGTCTGATTTGATTTATAAATGACAAGATCACGTTTATATCTAGCTTGCTTTAGAAATCCAAGTAATCTAAATCAAGGGATTTCAACATGTTTTGCATGGGGCATTCCGTGACAAACCTCTATGGGTTCCGTGAAAAATAGTGACTCAATAATACTTAGTTCGATGTTGTAGACATAGCTCTGAACATCTATGTATTCATTAATTAATTAATTCATTCGTTCATTCATTCCTTCATATAATTTATTCATGCATATATTCCTTAATTCATTCATTCATTTATCTTTGCATTTAATGTGAACAAAAACAAATCAAGTGGTAGGGTTATTTAGTCTGAATGCATTATGACCAGGCTATTATATGAAGGTTTCCGGTCCACGAGCAAGAGGCAGACCCCGGCTTTGATGGATCGAGCATGTCTCTAACACTCCCAGGAAGTTCCACCTAACGACAGCACAAGCATCCTACTTGGCGATAACAATAAATCTACGCAGTCCATCTCCGTGTGGCAAGAGTTGTAGGTCAAAACAAGAAAGAAGAACGACAAGTAAATCAAGAGTTTTAATTGAAGCTGATGTCCTTACAGGAAGCCTGTATCCGAGATTTCAAAATGGCTGATTATAATGGCAATGTGTTTCTACATGATAACACTGAGTTCCCTAATTACAGCTATCTTTAGTTGCCTTTTATGACATGACATTGTAGTAACTGATTCTCTTCTTGTCATCCCTTATACAATTTTAGTATGTTCCATATCAACCGGTAAATATACATATACTTGAACAGCTAGCAAAATTTGAGTATCATAGAACAAAGAGCACAACTTATATTTATGTTTCTTCTTCCGTTCACTGAGACAAGTTATTCATTCTTTTATTCATGTACTAGCTGGAGTACTCTCGATTCCTCTGCAGAATAATGCTTTTAAGGGCACAGTACCTTTTAACCTTCCCTTTGTTTTACGTTCTTGACATCCTTCAAATCTTCTTAGAACTCCCTTTCAAAACCCATAAGCCACGACCCCCATATCGACACATTTTGAAACAAGTTTTCAAGTTGTGCTTCACTTTGCTCACATCCCGATTGCGAGTCAAATTTTATTACGCCGTTACACGGCAAGCGTTTTCATACTGCAGCTGTTCCATTGGATAATCTCAGTAACTTCACAGCTCACATTCTACTACTTTTTCCTTTGTAAATGTTTTAAAACATGTATATAGACACACTTATCTAGTTCCATTTTTCATGGTGCTTTGGTAAAATAATATCAGCCTACAACTGACCTGCACAACATGGTGGGGACAACCGTCAGCTTTAGGACATCGGCACTTGCCTTGTGTTTTTTTTCGTAGCTGAATACGCTGCGCCAGTCTGAAAAACACAGACACATACACACACACACACACACACACACAAACAAACACACACACACACACACACATACAAACACACACACACACGCACGCACGCACACACACACTAGTTGATACAGCAATAAATGAGGCGGGTCGGAAATTATCAGTGTGGCTAACACACTCTCCCATTGATCAAATCTACTCCATAATTGGAGAAAACGAGAAAAAACAGGAGCACTACTCAAGGCACCCAATGTTTGAAGATCAGGTACAGAGCATACGACTCAAATCCAGACATAGTTTCCTAAAATCAACACAGCCCATACAGATAAGCCCTGACAGTCGCCGTATCTAGAAATGGTATGAATTGATTCAGACCCCAGAGATGGAACTTCGGGAGGAATCTGCCCCCGGACATAATCTACCATACACAACATGAAGTCGCTGACCAGACTCCCAGCTGGTGTATCACGGTGCAAGAGGAGTGCGAAACGATGGGGATACACAGATGATGGCACATGTGATTGTGGCGCAAGAGGACCCAGCCCACCAGATGATATCCCCCAACCTCCAGGAAACATTCAATAGGTGCAACGTGCTAGAAGCAGCAAATGACAAGGCAATTCATATCGCTGAATACTGGATGCATGCTGTATAGCGTGGTGCCTGGACACGGAAAGTACTTAAGTTCCATTTCTTCAGTTTATTCCATGTTCTCTTGGTGTTTCTTGTACCGGCATATGTCTCTTCTTCATGTGCTATTTGGCGTTGAATTAGCTTACTTTTCCTTGGTTTCATTACAAACATTGCCTGGTGTTACTGGCTTGGGACATTTTTCCACATGCGGATTATCAAATACCACCAACTTTCTGAAGTTGCATGTTTTACTTGTCGTAGCATGTTCTCTCCCACAAGCTTTCGTTTGTAACTTGTCGATTCACTACAAGTCTAGAATCGTTCTCAGAGATTTGCTAATAAAACTCAATAGTCTTCTCATATTTAACTTGGTTATCAGCGATGTGGCCAATTCACTTCATAAAGAAGGACCGACTTCACATTCGAGTTGAACATCCTTAGCATACTATGTATTTTGATCATTGTTGAGCTTCCTATTTTTGTCCACATTATGAAAGCCAGTCTTGCAATTTGATGTTGTTTGTTACATCTTCATCTACACCGACTGTTTTATTTGTGAAACTCCATATGTATGTTTCTCTCAGTTTGATATGAGCTTTGTTGTTAGCCGCATTTAATGTTACAATGCGTTAGTTTTTTGTTGTTAGCCGCATTTAATGTTACAATGCGTCTTTTCTCCATTAATATTTAAGACTTCCTGAAATGTCAACAGGAACAGAAAATGTGAAATAAGATAACCCTGACGAATTCCGGATTTATGGCTAAATGATTGTTTCCCCTTTGACAAAACGTTACACTGGCTAACCTTATAAATGTGCTTCAATTTGCTGAATAGCTTCTGCGGAATACTGCAGTGTCTATATGTTCATCAGAGTGCATCCCGTTCCAATCTGTGAAAGGCGTTTTTATAGCCATTAAGTTAATGTGAAGACCTGAATTCCATTTAAAGGATTGAACTATAGCTGTGCGCAATGTCGCAAACTGGCTTGAAAACTGCTTGTTCGCCTGTTAACTTGGTATCCATTGCTACTTTTAGCCTTTCAAGTTGTTGTTGTTTCTAATGCCCACAAGGAGTAGGTTACTCTTATATGTGCCCTGAAAATGGCGTAAAGTGACGGGTTGCAGTAGCTTTCATCACATACCGAGCATGCTCCAGGCGGTTATCCTATGCTTGGCTTCATCTGCATGTCCTAACTGCTATGGGGATCACGTCGAACCTCACCTTGTTAGCCAGACTGTTGTCCTCGACAACAGCTCGTTTCCAGGACGACCAACGAGGAGGTCAGGTGAGGGTCTTGGTCAGTATTTTTCTCCTGGCCCTGGCTAGAATGGAACATGGAACCAGGTACGAACATTACTCCTCTGTAACTATTATACTACTGCATATACCGGCAAACCGGGTAAATGGGACTCGTTTCGCTGCTATTAATCTATCCTAGGAGAAGTAAAACTACGGTTATTAACTTCAAACAAGCGCCATATCCCAAGCTACAGAGATCATTATCCAACGTCGATGTCTCGGGTGAGTCCAGCACACGGGATATGACTATGTACATGAGGCAACAACTACTTGACACAGGATATGGCTATGCACATGAGGCAACAACTTCTTTGACACATGAGACTAATGCTAATAAAATGTAGGACATTGAACTACAATAGATTGGAGTGGTAATAAACAAAGAAGATTTGATAATCTATAATTTATATGCACACGTAACAGAACCATCGTTTTGATAAATAAGGCTAGATTTGTTGGTGGAATTGTTTAAAATTCGTGCAAAAAGTGCCTAATCGCTTTTGTTTAATGTGCTACATTAAAGGAATTAGGCTTGCCAAAGACGGATGTGTCAGACCGAAAGGTGAAAATCTGGCAGTCAAGCTGTAAACATCGACACATTGCGTTCCGTTCTCCGAACTACATATCCTGCTTGAAAAGCCTTGTTCGGGGCTTGGTTGCGGGAGATTGAGAACGAACACAGAAAAAAAAATTAGTTAGAAATAACACCCAAAGTAGGACTGGAATTGCTTTGAGCTAAGTACTACTGAACACAAGTTTCATAATAATGAATGAATATCAACTTGGCCTGGGGATAGATATGGTATCATTGACCTGGCATTGATATCTAGTGATGTTGTTCCCTCCATTCATTGAAACGTATTGGGGATACAATAAAGTGAATTCTTGGACTTTATGGAGAAAGGAAAAGCTATCAGGCACAGTAATCCACACATAATTTCAATTACCACCCACATGACCTTGACAATTCCTCGAAAACATTCACCACACCATCGGGCAGCGGATCACGAGATTCCCATTTGTCAAACCATCCTGTTGGAATCCAACAGTAGAACATGCATGGGAAGAGAAGGGCAAATGACAGACAGTCATTTAGAGATGATATTTGGGTATTGGCGAGATTGATTAGATGAATGCGATAATGCAGATAGTAGTACAACAGGAAAGCAGATCTCTAAGTTAACTATGACTGTGTACTACCTATTCGGATCCAAGGTAGTGAAGCGGTGATATACACCGATGTATCCTTGCCCTGCATGAAGAAATCAGGTTTAGATTTCTCTTCGCGAGTGAGAGATCAATCTGATGCATAAAAATGGAAAATCAATGACAGCAGCCGCTATTATGAGAATAAAAAATCAGGCAGAGATCTCAGCAAAATGAGATTTAGCTTTATTCACATAATGCAGATTTTCAATTTCATGCAAGGTACGAGCGGAGTGGAAAGCCTGAGAGGACAGAGCAAGAGTGTGTACAGTCATAGAGCTGCAATAGTCATTATTATCTAGACTTTTCACCATTTACTGAGAAAGACCGAGCACCTATGAGTATTCCCGGTGTGCAGTGAAATCGATTCTGAAGACAGAACAGAACCGTGCTGTCGTACAAATAAAACAACAGGTAAATATATATGTGAAATATCAGAGCATGTTGATCTAAACAATTTATTCAAGTCAGCGACATTTGTTGTAACTGACAGCCCCGATTATATCACTGTTCAAACAGTTGACACCTTCTTTGAACACTTAATTATACACATCGAATGCATTTTAATTTTAATTTTACAAATAATACTTACGCTGCATTTAAAAGATGACTTGATAGTATTTTTGTGCTATTGTTGGCTAGGTAGTACAGGTGTAACAGTCGCGTGTCAGCTTACACCATATACTGATGTGCTACTCTTAACGAGGGTTTTGTTAACAATTTCCATGTGGACAGAACAGAAAGACATGGCGCATGATACGGTGAGTATTTGTTGAGAGTCTACTCTCCGCAGCGAATTAATTATTTTTAAAATTAATTAATTGATTTGTTTGTATGTGTCTAGTTGAGTCAATTTTTTAATCCTCGAAGAAAATGTGTAGCAGCTGTAAGGTCTACACGTGACCGTGAGCACGGCCCGAAGCTAATAAATCTCTCAGATCACAGAATACAATATTGATTATTTATTGCGCGTGGGTTGTATGCCAAGTTTCCTTTCAGCTCGACCAAAGATTTATTTCAAAGACCTGGTAGTCATTTAAGCATCAAGCCAGTTACTTCATCGTACATATATTTTTAAGCCACACAATCTTTAACATGTGAGGTCTGATAAAAAGTAACCAACCCAATTTTGTTGTTGTTGAGCAAGCCAATAGCTGCCCAGGGCAGGCTAGCATGAAAAACGACCTTGAGATCTACACGCGTGCGCTATTGTTATTCAGA
Source organism: Ariolimax columbianus (assembly GCA_036924085.1). Lineage (NCBI taxonomy): Eukaryota > Metazoa > Mollusca > Gastropoda > Stylommatophora > Arionidae > Ariolimax > Ariolimax columbianus. The sequence continues at coordinate 25,501,006 of JAVGWX010000014.1, forward strand.
TTGTGCATTCCCACAAAAGCTGCCCAGCAGCCGTGATAGTTGCACTGTTGGACTTCGTTCGTCGCATTTATGTTTCGCGTTACAATGACCTATCATGATGAGCAAAGAATTTACCCTACCCCCCTGATTTCCTGAAAACAATCATAACCAGAGAATGATCCTGAGTTAAAAGAACAGTCATTTCTATGGAAAACATGTCCTCAGCAGCCACCGAAGGTACGTTATTGTTTCGAATGTCTACAATTAGTAGGTGTGTAAGAGTTCCAGCCGGAGCATGAGCGTTTAGGGCAGGGGTGATGTTGTCAGTGACTCTGAGAACTAAGGTACCTGAATGTGTGCCAAGGTCACTCCCCCTTTCGACACTACGCCAAGGTCACTCATCGTCTCGATACTAAGTCAACAAAGGAAAACGGGGTTGGGGGAAAGAATGTGTCTAGTACAGGTAGAGGCTAGGTGCTGACCACTGGCGGTCCGATTTGGATAGTGGGGGATTAGTGACAGAAAGAGGCCAGCAGAGCTTGATGCGACATTTTGAGTGACAGAAATTCAGAGTGATTCGTTCCAATAAAACTGGAATGATGAGTTACAGAAAGTGGAAGATGCAGTAACAAATGCTAGGAACATGGCAGAACGAGAAAAATCCATGGAGGCAAACATCGCCCTCAAAGCTGCCGCGGCGAAGTACAAACACACTCTCAAGCAAACAGCAAGAGAAAGTTGGAAAAATAAAACGGAAAGTTTAAACCTGGACAAAGAAGGGAACAAGCTATGGAAGCTAGTCAGAGCCATGAATGACGAAACCCCGTCAAATAAACAAATTACTATCAAGCAGGGCGAGAACTTGATCACAGGTAAGAAAGCCGCAAACGCCTTTGTCGATCACTATGCCAGAGCAAACCACATCGAGGTCCCTGCAGATAAGCATACAGACATTAGCGAAGGGCTAAAGGGACACGAAAACATAAATACGGCTCCTGAAGAGCACATGATGGCCAAACTAACAATGCGCGAAATGGAAGAGGCTATGAGAACACTAAAGAAAAGGAAATCTCCCGGAAAAGACGGGATAACAAACGAAATGCTGATGGGGCTGGGCCAAACAGCGAAAAAAAAACTACTATCAGTCCTGAACCAAAGCTGGAAAAGGGGTATTGTACCCCAGGCATGGAAAGATGCAATATTGGTACCAGTACCAAAAACAGGGAAGGACAAAACAGATCCAAATGGATACAGGCCCATAAGCCTACTGAGCTGTGTTGGCAAGCTGATGGAACGGATAATAAACACCAGACTGATGTGGCATCTGGAAGAAAAACGAATACTAATTCCACAGCAAGCCGGCTTTAGACAGCACAGATCCACTGAGGACCAGGTCATCCTCATAGCCCAGGAGATAGAAGATGCCTACCAGGCACAGAAACACACAGTAGCTGTTTGGGTGGATCTGGAAAAGGCATTTGATAAAGTCTGGAAGGATGGACTTAGAGTCAAGCTAAGAAGAAGTGATGTCTGTGGAAAGATGTACAAGTGGATCAACCACTACCTCAAACAAATAACGGCCAGAGTCCAAGTACAAGGGCAGATGAGCAAAAAGGTGACACTCGAGCAGGGAGTACCCCAAGGGGGAGTATTGTCACCCACACTCTTCCTGGTATATATAAACGATATTACAGAGAATATACCAAGAAGAGTCCATAGCTCAATGTTTGCAGACGATCTGGCTATGTGGACCTCTGAAAAGAATCTCACCATAGCAAGAAATCGGATGCAGACGGCCCTAACATCGCTGGAAGAGTGGGCGAACTCATGGCTGGTCAAAATAAACGAGGAGAAAACCACGTGCACAATATTCTCGCTCTCATTAAAACCCCAAAGTACCAAATTAAGCCTAAATGGCAAAATCCTGCAGCCAAACGACAACCCAACCTATCTGGGAGTCACATTTGATCGGCGCATGACATGGAGAAGTCAGATTGAGAGAAACCGAATGAAAGCCAGAGAAAGAATGGCGATCATGAGGAAACTTGCTGGCACAAGCTGGAGAGCAGACGAAGGCATACTAAAGAAACTGTACACTGGAAGAGTGAGACCAGTTCTCGAGTATGGCATTGCGGCATGGACAACAGCAGCGAAGGCGAACTTCGATAAAGTTAACAAACTTCAAAACCAAGCCATGAGAATTATAACAGGTGGCATGAAGTCAACGCCAATTGTAGAACTTGAAAAGATTACAAAACTGCAATCCATGACCGATAGAAGAGACTGCAGAGCCCAGCTGCAGTCAGAGAAACTCCGAAGACTGACGGACCATCCAATGTACCAGAGACTAAACAATTTGGGAAATGGGAAACTAAAGCGGAGAAACTTTGCAGAAATAGCCAAAGCAAAGATGCACGAAGATCCCATAAACGCACTAACAACACCAAAACCCATCACTACTGTACGAAAACCTACTTGGAGGCAGGATATATTTCCAGAGGTGGTAGAAAATATACCAGGTATTGCAAACAAAAACTGCCAGACTGAAAAAGAAAGGAGAGACACTACCCTAAGCTTCATAACGAAAAGCTACCCAAGCATGGACTGGACCCATGCATACACCGACGGTTCTGTAACAAACACTACACAGAACGGAGGGGCAGGAGCATTCCTGAACCTACCAAATGGCAGAAAAATAACACTGTCATTCGCTACTGGTAAGTACACAAGCAATTTCAGAGCGGAGGCAGAGGCACTGAGGGCGGCAGTGGAAGAAATGGTAACACACAGTGAAAATGAGAGCCATATAGTCCTGCTGACAGATGCTCTCGCCGTAGTCACAGCGCTAAAAAGCCAGAAAAACACTGAGCTTAATGACTTAAGAGCAGCACTCTGCAAACTGTGCCAGCAGTCCGCACCAAAAAGGGTAGTGGTACAGTGGGTTCCGTCACACTGCAACATCCAAGGCAACGAGGAGGCAGACAGACTGGCAAAAGAAGGTGCAAGGCTACCACAAACAGATACCAGTATGACGTACGAAGAGTCAAAACGGCTTATCAAAGCCAGGTACATGACCAAATGGGAAACCGAACATACTGGTTACACCAAAAACGATGCCTATTACCAGTTGAACCGAAGAGAGCAGGTCGTTGTCTTCAGACTTCGCACTGGCCACAACAGACTGAGGTACCACCTATTCAACAAATTGAAGATAGGGTGTACCGACGAATGCCCGTGCGGTACTGGTAAAATGACCACTGAACATCTGCTGCAGAACTGCCCGACATACGAGGATCAGAGAGAGCAGATGTGGCCATTGCCAGTGGAACTGCAAGACAAGCTCTATGGTAGTGGCGAGAGTCTCAGGATGACCGCCGCTTTTTTCGAAAAAATAATGGTTACTGTCTGACTGTGTACGCAGAAGAAGAAGAAGAAGTTCCAATAACGACTAATGGGGGTAGATCCAAACTAGATGATAGCTCGAGCAGACATCCCCCAGAGGTCGATTGGATAGCTCTGATACTGCTTGATACTATATAACACTAGACAAAGTTTAACTCAAGCAGACTGGTCATAGAGAGAGAGATAGAGAGAGCGAGAGATAATTTAGCTTGGGGCCTGTTTAGCTCACTGACTTAATAGAAGAGTTATTGGTAGACTGTTTTACGAATGTTAATGATAGAACAGGGTTGCTGAATCAGCATACGCATATGAGTCTTGGTCAGAGAGAATGCACAGAATACAAACGCGAGGACGAGTTTTTGAGAGTGTGTTGAGCGTGCAGATAAGGGGAGGGGAGTGTGCGGCTAGAACTGGGTTGGGGTAGTCTGGAGCATTATCAATAGCTTAGCTTAAACTCCGAGTATATATTTAGATAAGATGTATTTCTTGTGTTGTTTGTAATTTAATTGCACTCACTTTAATAGTTGTTGTATGAGTATAATATAATAAATATGCCACCTGTTGCATGCTATGTTATTTGCTGTGTGTGGTCGTGAATGATGTGGATGAGTGTGGTAACTTTCTAGAAGGAATAACCCCAGTGGAAACCTGGACTCTGCTACAGGTGTAGTCTTTTGTGTAGCCTGACAAGGATATTAAAAGGCGGGTTGCAGTGGCTTTCCTCACAGCCGGAGCGTGCTGATGAAGGTGGACCGGAGTCTTCTATGCGGTTGTGCTATGCTTGACTTCATCTGCGAGTCGCTCACTACTACGGGGATCACGTCGAAACCCTCGCCTCGCTAGCCAGGTCGCCATCAAAACAGGCCGTTTCCAGGGAGGGCTACGAAGAAGCCGAGGTGAGGGTCTAATCCAGCATATTTTAACCGGACCTTGAATAACATGTCTGATCAGTATAATTTGCCTGACCAGACGTTAGTCTTTCTCACCACATAAGGCACGTCAATCACGAGTAAATGGGAGTGTCATGTTGACAGTCTTTCTCTACTATCAGGGTGACGTACTATCACCTGTACGCTCCTCCAGGACAAACTGTCAACAAGGTATAGTACTAGAGATCCGGGCCGAATATGGACAAGAGGAAAATGTGTTTGCACCATTCAAGAGAAAACCTATTTTCTGTCCTACGAATGTGAAGAAAGCCACAAGGAAGTGCATTGCAGATGTAATTGTTGTTTTCTTGGAAGACCTCCAGGCTAAGTAGCTAACACGTTCGTACTACATATGAACAGGGCAAGGCTGCTCAGGTGGCAGTGAAAATACTGAACTACGGTTTTGTTATTATGCGGTTGATAGAAGCACGAAAGACAGGAATTATGAAACTGGAAATGAGCACAGCGGAATCGCTACTGTCCTTCAGTTACACTGGCGTGAGCGCACACCATAGTGCACGTGTAGTCTTTATTGCTATCACGGAATTCAGTTACACTGGCGTGGGCGCACACCATAGTGAAGGTGTAGTCTTTATTGCTATCACGGAATTCAGTTACACTGGCGTGGGCGCACACCATAGTGAAGGTGTAGTCTTTATTGCTATCACGGAATTCAGTTACACTGGCGTGGGCGCACACCATAGTGAAGGTGTAGTCTTTATTGCTATCACGGAATTCAGTTACACTGGCGTGGGCGCACACCATAGTGAAGGTGTAGTCTTTATTGCTATCACGGAAGCTCAGAAGACACATACAGAAAATAAATCGGTAGGATCTATAGTACTGGCTATTTTTAATCTTCCTGAAAGACTATAGACATAGACCTTATCTCAATGTAATACACTGACCAATAACAAAGAAGACTTAGTAAACAAGGCTTGTTCACCAGACTAATATGCTATTGATAAAAGACGAAGGCAAGTCATTACGAGTTTGATAAGCAACAAAAATGGAACGTATGTTCAGCTAGTTGAAGAGATGAATGAGAGATGCTTAATTGGGATGACAATAGTCTACTGTCTAATCAACCAATATAGCGCGGAAATATAATTTCCCCCAAACTCTTCATAGCAGCCCATGATGAAGGTTTTAGAAAACTAAATTGGAAAGAAACATGTATCAACATACACAAAGAAATTATCAACCCCCTAAAGTTTGCTGAGGACATAGTTATCCTCAGACACAGTGTCAGAGAGCCTGCGCATTAACCAAATAAGCTCAACAAAGCAAGCGAAACCATTGCGCTTAACATCGGTAGAAAGAAACTCCGATACATACTGATCACGTATTGCCCAACTGCAGCAGGAAAATGGTCCCATTGAAATCTTTAATTCACACACATTTCTGTACAAAGAAATTACAAGCTCCCCAAAGAAAAATCTCTACATTCAACATAGCAGCAGAATGGTTCAGCTTCAATCGTATCAAACCCATTCAACAACAGATGAGAAACGACAAAGCATGGTTTAGAGAAACAATGGCTACCTGGCATCACACACTTCATACGCCTGATTGAATACTAGGATTACAGACATACCTTAATGCAAAACATAGCATTTTGTGTTTTTTTTTCGATTACATGCATCAACCTCTCATAGCCAATTATCAATTGATTTATGTCTGTAAGGAATACCTGAACTAATAAGCGAAGACTAACTGTTGATGTAACTAACGTGTTTATTCTGATTGTGAATACTCCACAGAGTCTGTATACAACCAATCTGTTCTACTCAGCTTGATCTATAATTAACTATGTGCAACCAATATATTCTTGAATGCACTAACTTAGAAATCAAATGCAATAATAATGAGACATGAAAAAAAAATGAAACATGTGTACAGGTCTACATTAAACTCTCTACATTGACAAAAATGGCGACTGCTCGAAAGAAATCAGAAGAAGACTAGCTATGGCAATGCAGAGACTGAACAGCCTGAAGAAATTATGGCAGAGCAACAACACAATGATAAAAGTAAAAGTCTTGAGAGCCTGTGTTTTTCCTGTGGCATCTTATGGCTGTGAATCATGGACGATTACCAAAACTTCTAGACAAAGAATCGAATCCTTCGAGTCAAAATGTTACAGAAAGATCCTCAAAATACCCTGGACAGAGAAAAGAAAACAGATGTAGACATTCGGCAAGAGTTGAGCATAGAGGAGAACTGGTTTATCAATTTCATTTTGGCTAGAAAATGCAAATACTTTGGTCACATCAAGAGACACAACGGTCTTGAGAGAACGGTGATGGAAGGTATGGTGCCAGGCAAAAGAGAAAGGGGTAGACGAAGAAGACGATGTCAATAAGATATCCAGGTATGCCAGGGTATGACTGTGGCTGGAGTTTTGGCAAGAGAACGAGTTTCTTTCAGACAGACTGTGATGGGAGCGACGTTCTACAAAGGACATGCCACATGATGAAAATGAACCGCCATAAACGAAACCAAAACCACGTACCCAATCTTCTCCCTATCTCCCAAGCCCCAAGAAGTGATTCTAAAAGTAAATGGCCAGACTGTCCCCCTTGACATAAGTACATCTTATTTAGGAAAACAATGGGCCCAAGGCTGGCATGAAAAAAACCAGATAAATAAAAGGCAAGAATAGAATGGCCATAATGAGAAAGATAAAACATGGACAGCTGATACGGGCACCCTAAAGAAACTGTACACAGGTTATGTGAGACCAGTGCTAGAACACGGGATAGCAGCATGGTCCACAGCAGCACAGAATAACTTTCAAAAAATAAAAGCAACCACAAATTAAGATATACATATCGCCACTGGAGCTATGAATAAGAACAACACTAATATATGCAATGGAGACCATAACACGAAAGTGTGGAGACGCGCAGAGACCAAAAAACACTCCAGCAGGGGGAGAAGTTTAAAGGAATGCCTGATCACAGGATAAATCGCATGGAAAGAGAGAGAGAGAGAGAGAGGGGGGGGGGGTGGTGTTAAAGAGAACCTACTTTATATCAAAAACAAAAGAACTTGTAAGAGCAGACCAAATCATAAGCCAGGCAGTGGTTAGAGATCAAAAACAAACATCCCAAATCTCACGTGGAAAAAAACTAAGTTCCCTGAGATGGTTGAAACCATAGAAGGAATAGGGAAAACGGGAACAGATATAGAAAGGAGATTTATCACAAAAGAATATCATAGGAGAGTATACCCACCAGAAACATGGGCACACGTATATACAGATGGCTCATCTAACAAAGCCACATCCAATGGAGGTGGAGGGGTCTATTACAGACTAAATAATGGAGAAGAGAAAACTCGAGTATTAACAACGGGAACAAATTCCAATAACGTCTGTGCAGAAGTAGAGTCCCTAAAGGTCACAGCTGACCTTGTAATCCAAGATAAAGATATCCATCAAGAAAAGATATTATTCCTGACTGATGCCGCGTCAGTTTTAGCAGCGCTAAAACAACACAAAGATGAAGATCACGAGCAATGTATGTTCTCCCTGACACATCTCTCAGCAGAACACCCAAGGTTGATCCTTCAGTGGATCCCATCCCACTGCAATATTGAAGACAATGAAGCTGCAGACAAACTAGCAAAGTCTGGAGGAGCATCCCCACAAATAGACCTGAGCATCACATATAATGAGGCCAAGACCATAACTAAAGCTAACTTCAGGGTAAAATCGACTGATAACACCCCGACTTCCAAAAAGAAGACACCTTTAACTTAACTAGACAACAGCAAGTCATCATCTTCAGACCGAGAACTGAGTATAACAGACTCAAGGGTAATCTTTACAACAACATGAGGATTGGGACATAGGACAAGTGTCCATGTCCTACAAAAACATCCTACAAATTTGATCTCTCACGCAGGAAAAGAGAGAACAATACTGGCCACGCAAGACAGATATGAGACAAAAACTGTATGGAGATAAACAGCCTTACAAACAACGGTGCCCATACGGTGCCCTAAAGCACATACTAGAGCCTGTCCAAGAAACCTCTTCATAACCTGACGCTGTCGACTCAAGCACATACTAGAGCCTGTCCAAGAAACCTCTTCATAATCTGACGCTGTCGACTCAAGCACATACTAGAGACTGTCCAAGAAACCTTATCATAACCTGACGCTGTCGACTCAAGCACATACTAGAGCCTGTCCAAGAAACCTCTTCATAACCTGACGCTGAACAACACAACCACATACTAGAGCTTGTCCAAGAAACCTCTTCATAACCTGACGCTGAACAACACAACCACATACTATAGCATGTCCAAGAAACCTCTTCATAACCTGAAGCTGTCGACTCAAGCACATATTAGAGCCTGTCCAAGAAACCTCTTCATAACCTAGCGCTGAACAACACAACCACATACTAGAGCCTGTCAAAGAAACCTTTTCATAACCTGACGCTGTCGACTCAAGCACGTACTAGAGCCTGGCCAAGAAACCTCTTCATACCCTGACGCTGAACGACACAAGCAGATCCATTTCTAGTATTCGACATTTCACATTTCTAGTATTGAACATGGCACATTTCTAGTATTCAACATGTCACATTTCTAGTATTCAACATGTCACATTTCTATTATTGGACGTGCCAAATTTATAGTTTTCGGTATGACACATTTTATGTAATAAAAAAATATAGCAGCTAGATCTGTATCTATTACCACCCATTCATCTGGTTCACCTTGGGACATTTGGCTAAAAAAAATACTTTCCATCTGTCCCAATTGCGGACCATTTTCTTTAGATCAGATGAACCGGGCACCATGTACACAATTCTTCGTCATGCGTTCCTCATCTCCTACTACACTATTCCACTGCGTTTTCCAATCCAGTGTGTGTTGGTAATATCATTAGGTTATATTTCTTGGACTGTGTCCTATCTATATCCACCTTCTCAACAATCTCTAGCTGTATTGGTTGCTGACATGTTATGTTGCAACAAATCTATGTCTGTCATCGTATCTGTGTATCATAAGTGTTGCCACAACCAGGAGTGCAGCGGAGGACAAGCTCTTCAAATCTAGTCAAATACCCCCAGGGTGTGCGTCTGACAGCAATGTTTAACTCATGTCCTGCACATGACACACCTGTTTATACAAGCATGAGTAGGGGTGACGAACAAAGTTTATATATGCTTCGGGTATATACTTATTCTTCTTCTTCTTCTGCGTACACAGTCAGACAGTAACCATTATTTTCTCGAAAAAAGCGGCGGTCATCCTGAGACTCTCGCCACTACCATAGAGCTTGTCTTGCAGTTCCACTGGCAATGGCCACATCTGCTCTCTCTGATCCTCGTATGTCGGGCAGTTCTGCAGCAGATGTTCAGTGGTCATTTTACCAGTACCGCACGGGCATTCGTCGGTACACCCTATCTTCAATTTGTTGAATAGGTGGTACCTCAGTCTGTTGTGGCCAGTGCGAAGTCTGAAGACGACGACCTGCTCTCTTCGGTTCAACTGGTAATAGGCATCGTTTTTGGTGTAACCAGTATGTTCGGTTTCCCATTTGGACATGTATCTGGCTTTGATAAGCCGTTTTGACTCTTCGTACGTCATACTGGTATCTGTTTGTGGTAGCCTTGCACCTTCTTTTGCCAGTCTGTCTGCCTCCTCGTTGCCTTGGATGTTGCAGTGTGACGGAACCCACTGTACCACTACCCTTTTTGGTGCGGACTGCTGGCACAGTTTGCAGAGTGCTGCTCTTAAGTCATTAAGCTCAGTGTTTTTCTGGCTTTTTAGCGCAGTGACTACTTCGAGAGCATCTGTCAGCAGGACTATATGGCTCTCATTTTCACTGTGTGTTACCATTTCTTCCACTGCCGCCCTCAGTGCCTCTGCCTCTGCTCTGAAATTGCTTGTGTACTTACCAGTAGCGAATGACAGTGTTATTTTCCTGCCATTTGGTAGGTTCAGGAATGCTCCTGCCCCTCCGTTCTGTGTAGTGTTTGTTACAGAACCATCGGTGTATGCATGGGTCCAGTCCATGCTTGGGTAGCTTTTCGTTATGAAGCTTAGGGTAGTGTCTCTCCTTTCTTTTTCACTCTGGCAGTTTTTGTTTGCAATACCTGGTATATTTTCTACCACCTCTGGAAATATATCCTGCCTCCAAGTAGGTTTTCGTACAGTAGTGATGGGTTTTGGTGTTGTTAGTGCGTTTATGGGATCTTCGTGCATCTTTGCTTTGGCTATTTCTGCAAAGTTTCTCCGCTTTAGTTTCCCATTTCCCAAATTGTTTAGTCTCTGGTACATTGGATGGTCCGTCAGTCTTCGGAGTTTCTCTGACTGCAGCTGGGCTCTGCAGTCTCTTCTATCGGTCATGGATTGCAGTTTTGTAATCTTTTCAAGTTCTACAATTGGCGTTGACTTCATGCCACCTGTTATAATTCTCATGGCTTGGTTTTGAAGTTTGTTAACTTTATCGAAGTTCGCCTTCGCTGCTGTTGTCCATGCCGCAATGCCATACTCGAGAACTGGTCTCACTCTTCCAGTGTACAGTTTCTTTAGTATGCCTTCGTCTGCTCCCCAGCTTGTGCCAGCAAGTTTCCCCATGATCGCCATCCTTTCTCTGGCTTTCATTCGGTTTCTCTCAATCTGACTTTTCCATGTCATGCGCCGATCAAATGTGACTCCCAGATAGGTTGGGTTGTCGTTTGGCTGCAGGATTTTGCCATTCAGACTTAATTTGGTACTTTGGGGTTTTAATGAGAGCGAGAATATTGTGCACGTGGTTTTCTCCTCGTTTATTTTGACCAGCCATGAGTTCGCCCACTCTTCCAGCGATGTTAGGGCCGTCTGCATCCGATTTCTTGCTATTGTGAGATTCTTTTCAGAGGTCCACATAGCCAGATCGTCTGCAAACATTGAGCTATGGACGCTTCTTGGTATATTCTCTGTAATATCGTTTATATATACCAGGAAGAGTGTGGGTGACAATACTCCCCCTTGGGGTACTCCCTGCTCGAGTGTCACCTTTTTGCTCATCTGCCCTTGTACTTGGACTCTGGCCGTTATTTGTTTGAGGTAGTGGTTGATCCACTTGTACATTTTCCCACAGACATCACTTCTTCTTAGCTTGACTCTAAGTCCATCCTTCCAGACTTTGTCAAATGCCTTTTCCAGATCCACCCAAACAGCTACTGTGTGTTTCTGTGCCTGGTAGGCATCTTCTATCTCCTGGGCTATGAGGATGACCTGGTCCTCAGTGGATCTGTGCTGTCTAAAGCCGGCTTGCTGTGGAATTAGTATTCGTTTTTCTTCCAGATGCCACATCAGTCTGGTGTTTATTATCCGTTCCATCAGCTTGCCAACACAGCTCAGTAGGCTTATGGGCCTGTATCCATTTGGATCTGTTTTGTCCTTCCCTGTTTTTGGTACTGGTACCAGTATTGCATCTTTCCATGCCTGGGGTACAATACCCCTTTTCCAGCTTTGGTTCAGGACTGATAGTAGTTTCTTCTTCGCTGTTTGGCCCAGCCCCATCAGCATTTCGTGTGTTATCCCGTCTTTTCCGGGAGATTTCCTTTTCTTTAGTGTACTCATAGCCTCTTCCATTTCGCGCATTGTTAGTTTGGCCATCATGTGCTCTTCAGGAGCCGTATTTATGTTTTCGTGTCCCTTTAGCTCTTCGCTAATGTCTGTATGCTTATCTGCAGGGACCTCGATGTGGTTTGCTCTGGCATAGTGATCGACAAAGGCGTTTGCGGCTTTCTTACCTGTGATCAAGTTCTCGCCCTGCTTGATGGTAATTTGTTTATTTGACGGGGTTTCGTCGTTCATGGCTCTGACTAGCTTCCATAGCTTGTTCCCGTCTTTGTCCAGGTTCAGACTTTCCGTTTTATTTTTCCAACTTTCTCTTGCTGTTTGCTTGAGAGTGTGTTTGTACTTCGCCGCGGCGGCTTTGAGGGCGATGTTTGCCTCCATGGATTTTTCTCGTTCTGCCATGTTCCTAGCATTTGTTACTGCATCTTCCACTTTCTGTAACTCATCATTCCAGTAGGGCTTATAGTTTTTCCTAGCTCCTCTTGGGATGGTTTCAGTGGCGGCTTGCATTATTGCCTTGCTTAGGCTCTCCACCATGGGCTTCATTTTGGTGTTTCGTGTGTTGATGGTTTCACACAGCCCATCTGTCAGGATTGCAAATCTGTCCCAGTCGGCTCGTTTGTAATTCCAACGTGGGAGCGGTTTTGTTTCCTGTGGGCTTACTTCCATGTCAATGGTTAGCCTGATCGGCCTGTGGTCGCTACCTGCCAGTTGGTTCAGCACCTGGCGGTCTATTTTATAGTGTATGTCCTGTATGGAGAAGGCCAAATCTGGAGTCGAGGTGGTATGCCATGTTCTTGAATAGAAGCTAGGGCTATCCTCCGGCCTATTGATTAGGGAGAGATTTGCCTCTATCTCCCAATCTTCCACTTCGTCACCTCTACTGTCTGTGTCAGAGTATCCCGGGTATATACGAATTGTTAGTTTTGGAAGATGGAACATTTAAATTGACCGATACTGAACAACAACAACAACAATGTTCGCTGGAGCCCGTTGCGTCGGAGGAACACCACCATGTTCAGTTATAACTGCGTGCTGCCAGGGCCTCTCTAAGGCATATGGGGAAGCCGCTACCTATTGAAGCCACGTGTTTCGGGGACGACCTCTCCGGCGCTTCCAGCCAGCATTGTGGAGGCCGTTTGCACTGTTGACTGTCTTTTGAAGAATCTGGTGAGCTGGGAGCTCCTTGTCCAGTCGGACAACATGACCGAACAGGGAAATGCTGCGACGTTCCAGAATAACCGAGACAGGGGGGAAGATGTGTATTTGCGGAAACGTCTACATTCCGGACAAAATCGTACCAACGAATGCCAAGAATGTGTCTTGAGGTGTCGCTTTTTTGCAGGGCACAGGTCTCGGAGCCACACACGAGGACCGTGATCACGCACGACTGGTAGATGCGCAGTTTAGTGCCCATGGAGAGCCTTCTGTTCGTCCACACACGGCGGAGATCATTCATCGCCGAAGCCGCTAGACCAAATCCGCTTGTGTATGTCGGAGTTACTGCGGCAGTCGGGAGCAATCGTGCTGCCGAGGTAGAAGAAGATACTGAAAACAGAAAAGAAATCCATCCCAGGAGGAGCAATAAAGAAATACTTACCTATTTGCTATAAATCAATCATTATTCCTTGAATAAAACAAGGTGAAGACAGAACAAAAGTTGACAGTTATCGATTTATCAGTCTGCTTAGCTGTACATGTAAAAGGATGGAAGGACAGGTAAATACTGGAGAGTAAAAAACTCGATTTTATCATACCCAGCTGGATTCAGATAACACATATCAACGCAAGACCAATTACCCCATGCACATATAGAAGATTATTTCCGTGAATATAAATATACACTGGCAATCTGGTTAGATATTGAGAACGTCTTTGGTATAGTGGGGAGAACGGTGATTAACATTAACAAATACTTAAATATTGAGTTCCTGGGAGCAATACCAATGGAGAGGCCACTTCCTGTAAAGCAGGTATGCCAGAATGAAGGTACAGCGCCACATACGTATATAATTAAGTTTGAATAATGTGTGTCCCAGAGCAAGCAGTGTGCTATTACTTATATTGTTCTAGATTTCCATCAATCAACAGCAGAGTGTACACACTTCTGCAAATGATCCACACCATGATATACCAAAATAATCTAGCTTTATAGATAGATGAAGAATTCACAAAAAAAGACAGAAGGATGCATCCAAGAAGCCCTGCACAGATTAGATCAGTAGACTAAGAATAGTTCTTGAACATCGACGCAAAGAAAACTGCTTATATAATGTTTACATATTCAAATAACGCACTCACATTGAAACTAAATTGACTACCAGAAATAAGGTACTCCGTATATCTAGGACAAACACTAGACAGGCGAATGGCACGGTTGAAACAAATAGAAAAGTGTCAACAACAAAACCGAACTACGAATGACTCTAATGAAAGAAATTAACTGGAACAAATTGGGTGCGACCAACAAAAATTGAAATTACTTTATACAGGAAATGTTAGACCAGGCTTAGAATATGGAATGCCAGCATGGGCAACTACGTTAAAATTCAACTTTGGAAAAAGAGTCAAAATTCAAAACCTAGCAGAAAATTGTATACAAGAGCTATGAAATCAACAACAATAAAAGAAACGAAAGAACAACAATGCTGTAACCTGTGACGGACAGAAGAGAATAAAGTTGACAGAACAATGTTAACGGTATCCAAATCATATAATGAATAAAAGACTCGAAGAATATTGTCTAAGCAAACACAAGAGAAGGAGCTTGGCTAAAGAAGGGAAAGAACTAGCCCCCTCTATGCCAGACCTCGGACAGAAGAAGACGAACATGTCGATCGCCCATTCCTTAGATAATTCGCGTCACAGTCCAAAGTGAAATGCGTTTTTGTTCAGTACTATTGCTATTATTTAGGACACGGTACTTTAGTGACATCACTGCGGTATTCTTTGACATTCTCCTTCTGAATATGGCTTTGAGTGCATTGTAATTCTTTTAACTGACAAGAAAGTTTACTCAAACGATGTTGTTAGTTCATTATTCCGTTTGAAGAACAAACATCTGTTTAGTAGATATTCTCTTTTAGAAATTGTCTATTT
Source organism: Ariolimax columbianus (assembly GCA_036924085.1). Lineage (NCBI taxonomy): Eukaryota > Metazoa > Mollusca > Gastropoda > Stylommatophora > Arionidae > Ariolimax > Ariolimax columbianus. The sequence continues at coordinate 25,516,007 of JAVGWX010000014.1, forward strand.
TATTTCCCCACAGTTAACCTTTGAAATAGTTATAATTGGTGTGCTTCGCAGTTTAATATGTTCGTATGTTTGCATTCCTTCATAAATAAAATAGTTTCTAAACAAATCCAACAAACATGTATTTCCCGATTAATGACAATGACGTAATCATCAGCACACTTTTCTTAAAATGTTCGACACTCGTTGTCAACTTAACTCTACTTCAATGATGTCTCCTTAATAATTTCAAAACTCCGACGCATATATAATCATATAAAACTAACATATTTATTCTTAATGTCAGAGGAAATAAATATAGTTAAATATAATAATCCCACATATTTCAATTTTATAAAACGTCCAATTTAATTATGAGAGCTGTGAAAAACGGTGTTACTTGCGCGCAACAGATATCTTGTGTAGGTTTTGATTGCCATGTGAACCGCGCAGCGCAGTGGTTGGCGCCCTGGCTTCGCATCTGAGTGGTCCTAGGTTCAATCCCGAGTGTAGGCAATGGGGCTTCCGCTCGCAATGGCAACCGGGTCTTAATTAAATGGTTACCAGTTCAGTCTGGGAAGTAGCGACGGCCACCGTGATGTTGCCCACATCATCCACTACGTGCCGTGGATTACAAAATAACATGGGTCATATTTCCCATGGCGCGTCAGGATCTTTACTTTACTAGGTTTTGATTGATCGTTTCTTGCAGCGACAGCTTCACTCCAACTAATCCTAACTTGGTTTACATTCAAACATTTGTAAGTTTCATACATTTAAAGTCAGGTCAACGTCAACTACGCAAGATGACTCGTGAAACAATTAAAAAAACAAAACAATTATTTATCATGAATTTGTTATAAACTGAATTCCATAATTTTTGTTAGTAGACTTATAATTGTACTTTTCCTATGTGAAAACATAACTGAAAACAGTCCATATGTCGCTTGCCGGCCAGATTCATTAAAATATGAAAGTCCTCACTACACGGACAAAATAAAGATGGAGACAGTTGTCAGCATCAGGATAGTGATGTCATGGATGGCACAGGCAGAGAGAACGATTGGCCAGGTAACTATAGCAGATTAATGGCACAGGCGGACTCTCTAAGGGAATCTGAGTACTTTGCTGCCTTGGGATGGGGGCCGCGAAGATTAAAGGCCTCACTCAGAATCTGAGCGATGTGTCTTGGGCATTTTGCTAACCGAGCAAGGCACAACCTTTATGCAACCCAGTAAGAACGCTATACCCAGTAACGACGCTAAACCCAGTAAGGACGTTAAACACAGTAAGGACACTAAACCCAGTAAGTACGATAAACCCAATAAGAACGCTAAACCCAGTAAGGACAATAAACCCAGTAAGGCCACATACGCTGAACATGCATGACTGAAACAAATACAAGCTGCAAGAAAAATAAATTAAGACCTCTTCAAACGATGGTAGAAGAAGACGGAAGAAGACTGCAAGTCGGTGCAAAAAGCTGTACACCCCATTGTAGAGTATTTTACACACCATTGTATATGGTTTTACACACTATTGTAAATGATTTGACATACCATGGGTGTATAGAAGCGACTACATGAGTCACATGAAAGAAATGCTTACTGAGTACTGGATTGTTCGACTGACCGTCTGTGAACATGACAACAACATCTGGTGCGTTTTTTCTTCCCCCTGCGGCTTCTCCGAACAAAGCCTTTTCACGAATGTGGTTAAAGGCCCGGTTGGTGTATGTCGTACCTTGGTGATAAGGAGCTGATCGTATCGCCTGTGGATTACATAGACATGATGATTGTGTTTGAATTATTGTACATTTAAGACTGAAGCAGTGCTACCGTGTGAATCAGATGGATCAAATAAACGCGTCACTGAAACTTCCAAGTATACCAAAGATACATGTTTAAGCATGTCGAAGAGTGTCAAAATGTGTAGATACATGTTGAAGGTTTCGAAGAGTGGAAATGTGTAGATACATGTTGAAGGTTGTCGAAGAGTGTCGAAATGTGTAGATACATGTTGAAGGTTGTCGAAGAGTGGAAATGTGTAGATACACGTTGAAGCATGTCGAAATATGTAGATACATGTTTAAGCTTGTCGAAGAGTGTCGAAATATGTAGATATATGTTTAAGCACGTCACAGAGTGCCGAAATGTGTGGATAGATGTTTAAGCACGTCGCAGAGTGTCGAAGAATACTGTATCTAAATCCACTTGTAAACCATCTAACATATAAATCAACTTATAAAATACCTGACACCCCAAATTATAAACTATCTTACAAATAAATCACCTTATAAATATTAAACATATAAATCAACTAATAAAACCAAAGATGCTCTTCACAATAAGGCGTTGATTTTTGTGTCAGAGATAAAATAAAAGTCTAGCATGTGAAGTCCATTATGAACAGACAGAAAGGTGGCCTGTATTTTAGATCTCTCTGTCTTTTGTGTCCTGTATTTTAAATCTCTCTGCTTATCTCTATGTCTTTCTTTCTCCTTCTCGTTTTCGCTCTCTCTCTCTCTTTACATATACATAGCTATTTTAACATATACATATATACCTAACTATATCTTTCTTCGGTCCAATTATGTCTTCAGACGTAGTGGGGATGTATGATCTCCTTCGTTTCGTTTTTTTGGCAGGTGAAAATTCACTGGTGACTTGCCAGGTCAATCCCAGCAAATGTTAGCCCCTGTAATATACGATCTCCTATTTTTAGGACTGGTGGAGGTGGAAGTGTAAATTAAAGCAAGGTAGACCTGCAGCCTGTAAGGCGCCATCTTAACAGTTCCACTAACCACACAACCGAGACCTGATGTTATAGCCACACACTCCCCTTTTTGCAATATATTCTCTGTATGGTGAATATCCCTAGAAAAATTTGAGTAGATTTTTAACGAGCAGCGGCCGTTAGACTTACTATTTTCGATTTCCAACTGTAAAGGATGTCTGATCTCACGATCAGGGTCATTTGAACCCGTGACCCCCAGTACCCGAGTCGAACACCTTACCACGATACCACTGGAGTCCCCCAATATATTTAATGTTCGTTTTGGTATCTTGGTCCGTTGAGTCAATCGACCACTGCCATAGCCATGTGCTGCAGCAAAAAATCCGGAGAAGAAACCCTGGCGTCTTGAAGTTTCATGGTAAGTGTGTCGACCGAGACCCATGCTGGCTCCTTAAGGGCATCTGAGTACTTTGCTGCCTTGGGATGGGGGTTGCGAAGATTAAAGGCATCACTCAGAATGTGAGCAATGTGTCTTGGGCCTTTTGCTAACGGAGCAGGGCACAACCTTTGTGCAACCCATTAAGGACGCTAAACCCAGTAAGGACGCTAAACCCAGTAATGATGCTAAACCCAGTAAGGACGCTAGACTCAGTGAGGACTCTAAACCTAGTAAAGATAGTTAACAAATTATGTTTCTATAATTTTGATTTTAAATCCAATTTCTGGAGTCCGCTCGGAGCAATTGATTACCTGGAATAAATATTACTTCCACCTGGAGTAGTTTATCTGGACGATACAGTGGACATGTAGATGTACGGTGACAGAAGGTAACTTTTATTGCTCATCAATTATGTGACATGTGCAGCACTTGTCTTCTTCTTATCTTTCTTCTTCTTCTTCTTCGTCCTCGTCGTCCCCTTCTTTTTCTAATATGCAAGAAAAAAGTTATTCATTCTTCTATTTTTTTCTACTCAGAATCGACATCAATTCACTCTTGGCAGACTCATAGATGATCTGTCCCTCGAAGAAAATTACAAAGAGTTAGATACTGATGATTCTGATAATTCATGTAGCTTGCTGGTTGAACACACTCCTGCTTCGAGCTCGTAGATGCTCCAATTTGCTGATCATCGAATGCTTTCAACATCTTGCAATCTTTCCGTTGCAGGCTCATTGACTATAATGTCTTCATCCACAAGGTGGTCGTTGATAAACTTCAACATACCATCTGTTTTCATTGCCGGTTCTTCTGAGACTAGAGCGTCAGCTCCTTTATTCCCACAAACCTGTCCAGCATGGCTAGGACAGTAGATTCCCTCATGATCCCAGAAGTTCGAGGCCTCTAGGATCACTATCAACTCATGCCACGACCAGCCCTTCTACACCTTCCTAAACAAGGATTGAGAGTCAGCAACGATGATGACCCTCATTAAAGAGGTCCCAGATAACACCTCCGAGTCGAAGTCACTGCCTCAATCTTCATTCTGATACTGGACGTTGTTGTCAAGTATTCACTGCTCCTTTCAGCCACGTCCCCGTCTCTGACTCTAGCACATACGCTTCAACTCCCCAACTTCCTTTCTTACTGTGTAGCTCAGACCCACAAGCGGAAATGACAGTATCATGATCTGTAACCTTTCCACTTGTTTATTCTGAAGGTTCATCATCCCACAGGACCAATCTGTGCATTCCCTGCCTAGAGTGATTATGATCATGTGAGAGTCTATTATTTTATTTCCAGTGAGAATCCTTTCTTCCCATTTGTTTATGGTCTGTGATGTAGTTACCTGGAAGATCGTTCCCTCTGCTTGAATCACTCATCTGCTGTAGTTACCTGGAAAATCGTTCTCTCTGTCTGTGCCATCAATCTGCTGTAGTTACCTGGCCAATCGTTCTGCCTGCCTGTGCCATCTGCCATAGTTACCTGGCCAATCGTTCTGTCTGCCTGTGCCATCCATTCATAATTAAATGATACATGAGAATATTAAGAAACATAAATTGCCAATAAAAGAAGGTGTGTGGGGAAATTCGAGAGGGATAGAAACATACCACAGTATAATAGTCATGAGAAAATGAGATAAAGAAAAGAAGAAGATTGGGAAGAAGAAGGGGAATAGGCCAAAGAAGAAAAAGAAACACAAGAAGAGAACGAAGAAGAGGAAGAACAAAATGAGACAGGAGGGAACTAAGAAGAGAACGAAGTTGATAAAGAGAAAGTAGCAGAGGAAGAGGTTAAAGAAAAAGAAGGGGTAGTAGAAGAAGAAGATCACGAGAAGAAGTAGAAGAAGAAGAAGAAGAAGTAGAAGAAGAAGTAGAAGAAGAAGAAGTAGAAGAAGAAGAAGAAGAAGTAGAAGAAGAAGTAGAAGAAGAAGAAGTAGAAGAAGAAGTAGAAGAAGAAGAAGTAGAAGAAGAAGTAGAAGAAGAAGTGGAAGAAGAAGAAGTAGAAGAAGAAGTAGAAGAAGAAGTGGAAGAAGAAGAAGTAGAAGAAGAAGTAGAAGAAGAAGTAGAAGAAGAAGAAGTAGAAGAAGAAGTAGAAGAAGAAGTAGAAGAAGAAGAAGTAGAAGAAGAAGTAGAAGAAGAAGTGGAAGAAGAAGAAGTAGAAGAAGAAGTAGAAGAAGAAGTAGAAGAAGAAGAAGTAGAAGAAGTAGGTGAAGATAAAAATAGGAAGAACAGAAAGAAGAGGAAGAAGAAAAAGGGGAAGAACAAAATGCCGGTTAAGAAACAAAGTAGGAAGAAATGAAGAGAAAGAAGAAGCAAAATAAAAATACAAGGAAGACGTCAAAGAGAAAAGACAGTTTTTGTTATCTGCCTGTTAACGTTACATGAGCCACATCAGTCGCTGTCCTGTAATTATTAAGGTTAAACAGGTGTTCAACGCTGTCACTGAACAACATGGCGCCAATTCTAGCATAGCTGTTACCAACAGTTAAATGGGTGGCTAACTTTGAAGCGAAATTCAGATGAATTCCGTTGTTGACGGCCCCAAGACTTCCAGAGGAGTCAATGGCGAAGATGACGTCAACAGGGGATTCACATGTTTTGATTTCTGTAGAATACGGAGACTATCAGAAAGTGTAAAATTGTTGCGTAGTCGCTCTGTGTGTGCGTGTGTGTGCTCCGTATAGAGCACAATGCTACCCATACATACAGTTAAAAGCATCCAATGGTTGACTCATATATGTATGTACGAGCGCCGTTAATTCAAACCGGCACTTTTTATTTTAGTTCTACTTGAATGGGTTATAGCGTGCTGTAATTACTATCATTAATTAGGTGTACCTGGGCCCGATTACTGCTAGGTTGCTCACTTGGAGTGAGCCAGTCGCGTGACAGATAAAGAAAAATGGCAGACAACACAGTTATTGCTTGCATGAAACACCGTGTTGTGATGACGTTTCGTGTGAAAGAAGCAGTGAAATCTGCGTAAATTTACATAAGACTGCAATCATAACACAATGTGTTGTTTGAGAAAAGATAAACTGTAGATACATTATTCTCTATACGAGCTGATACTCAAAATTGTTCTCATGAAACTAGTTATCAAATTTCTCTGCTAATAGTTAAATTTAAAGAAAAAAAGCATACTGTAGAGATAGATTTAATTAAGCCAGCAGATTCTAGTTTTCTCATAACAGTTTTGAAGAGAGATAAGAAATATGACCTAAAACCTAGGTGTTATAATAGATTATACATATAAGGTGAGTGATCAAGTCCAGAAGGCAGACAGAATTGCAAATAAAATGTTATGTGTAATAAAAAGAGATATTAAACATAAAAGCAAGGAGCTGGTTAAAATTTATGAAGGGAAACAATCCTGGAATCTTGTTTGTGCATTGTTACACACAGAGACAATTTAGTTTTCAAAATACTTTCCCTTGTTTTAAATAAGATATTTAAATTAAATATCAAATGTTTCAACAATACCAACTGTATAAAGCACTAGTTAGACCTATATTGGAGTACTGTGCATATCTGCTTATACCTTATCATAGAGGGGATATACACATGCTCGGACGGATACAAAGAAGAGTGACAAAACTGCTAGGGGAATTCCATAATCATAAATTAGAGGAAAGGCCAAGAAAAACCACCCTACAGTTTCTAGAAAAGAGAAGTATTTGAGGTGATTTAATACAGGTTTATAAGATGATCAACGGAAAGAATAAATTAGATTATAACAACTTTTTTTTCAAAATACAGCCGTATACAAGAATAATTTGGCATAGCTATAAATTAATCAAATAAAGATCCAGATTATAAAGTAGGAATATTTAAAAAAATCAGAGTTGTGAATGCTTGGAATGCATTGCAGCAAGAAATAGTGGAGGCAGGGTCAATTAATATATTAAGATATGTAAACAAAACATATTGAAAAGCTAAGATCAGGATGATACTTTTCAAAACAAATGGATAAATAATTTGTAAGTGACAAATGGATAAATCAACATATGAGGCAGATGGATAAATCAAATGTAAGAGACAGATGGATTAATCAACTTTAAAATACAGATGGGCGAGTTAACTGTAAGAGACAAATGGGTAAATCAACAGTAAGAGACATATGGATGAATCAACAGTAAGAGACACATAGATAAATCAACTGTAAGAGACACATGAATAAATCAACTGTAAGAGACACATGGATGAATCAACTGTAAGAGACACATGAATAAATCAACTGTAAGAGACACATAGTTAAATCAACTGTAAGAGACACATGAATAAATCAACTGTAAGAGACACATGGATGAATCAACTGTAAGAGACACATGAATAAATCAACTGTAAGAGACACATGAATAAATCAACTGTAAGAGACACATGGATGAATCAACAGTAAGAGACATATGGATGAATCAACAGTAAGAGACACATAGATAAATCAACTGTAAGAGACACATGAATAAATCAACTGTAAGAGACACATGGAGGAATGAACTGTAAGAGACACATGGATGAATCAACTGTAAGAGACACATGAATAAATCAACTGTAAGAGACACATGGATGAATCAAGTATAATTTTTTTTTTGTTGAAAATTCTTTATTGCACCAAATAAATTATTACAATTTTCAAATTTGAACAACAAATTTCAAATAAAATGTGTACATGATGTGAAGTGAAATGAAATGATAATTTCCCATGAGATGAAACATGAGATGATGGGAGTTACATTTTATAAAGTGAATGGTGACATCAATTTAAAATGATTTAAATTTTCAAGAAGTTAGTGATGTACATTTTTTTTTTCTTTGAGATTATTTGCAAAGGCAATATGCTTACACATGTGTCCATACATACATATTCACTTATACCCGCATACCTATTTGTTTATACACACACATGCATATTCATTTATACACACTTACAGATGTTTCTTTATACACACATATTCATTTATACACACACAAGCATATATTCATTTATTCACATACATAGAAAAAAAACAAAGTACATGCATGTACATATAAAAATTCCACACACATGTATATAAGTACACACCCAGTTCATATACACATACCCGAATACAGTCATGACAATATAGGTTTTAAATGCAAAGGTCTAAAGTCAGGAGAAATATGGGAGATGGTGGTTAATATAAAAGGGGAAACAAGGAGATATTAATTGATATTATAAACTTGAAGAGGTGGATTGCCCTTCTATAAGAGCTTACAATTTTGTCAACTATTTGATCAAGGTCAGATGTTAAAAATTGACTTACAAGTGGTCCATTTTCTTCCCTATATAAGAGGCACATGGGTTTATTAACTGTGAGAGCCAGATGGATGAATCAGCTGTAAGAGAGTGAAGCTATATTGATGTATATGGCATATGTACGATGTATGGACAATGATGAATTGACTGACGAAATGTTGTCCTGTGTAGCATATACAACCAGCCTTACTGTCATTGGTGTACACAGTACAATCAACAACTGCTGAGATGAAACTCAAATATCCTGGAACAATATGACGTCTTGTGCTACATATGGTGATCTTGATGGACAAGAAACGAGGATTGTTAAAATGTATGAAGGGATACAATCCTGGAATCTTGTTTGTGCATTGTGTTACACACAAAAACAATTTAGTTTTCAAAATATTTTCCCTTGTTTTAAATGATATATTGAATTCAGTTATCAAATGTTTCAACAATAAGAAAATAATGATTGTCCTTGTTTTAAATGATATATTAAAATTCAGTTATCAAATTTCTCAACACTACCATAAGTTTCACTAGTTTTAAATGAGATATTGAATTCAGTTATCAAATGTATCAGCACTACTAAAGCACTTTCACTAGTTTTAAATGAGATATTGAATTCAGTTATCAAATGTACCAGCACTACCAAACCACTTTCACTAGTTTTAAATGAGATATTGAATTCAGTTATCAAATGTACCAGCACTACTAAAGCACTTTCACTAGTTTTAAATGAGATATTGAATTCAGTTATCAAATGTACCAGCCCTACTAAAGCACTTTCACTAGTTTTAAATGAGATATTGAATTCAGTTATCAAATGTACCAACACTACCAAAGCACTTTCACTAGTTTTAAATGAGATATTGAATTCAGTTATCAAATGTACCAGCACTACTAAAGCACTTTCACTAGTTTTAAATGAGATATTGAATTCAGTTATCAAATGTACCAGCCCTACTAAAGCACTTTCACTAGTTTTAAATGAGATATTGAATTCAGTTATCAAATGTACCAACACTACCAAAGCACTTTCACTAGTTTTAAATGAGATATTGAATTCAGTTATCAAATGTACCAGCACTACTAAAGCACTTTCACTAGTTTTAAATGAGATATTGAATTCAGTTATCAAATGTACCAGCACTACCAAAGCACTTTCACTAGTTTTAAATGAGATATTGAATTCAGTTATCAAATGTACCAGCACTACTAAAGCACTTTCACTAGTTTTAAATGAGATATTGAATTCAGTTATCAAATGTACCAGCACTACTAAAGCACTTTCACTAGTTTTAAATGAGATATTGAATTCAGTTATCAAATGTACCAGCACTACCAAAGCACTTTCACTAGTTTTAAATGAGATATTGGATTCAGATAAGAACAGTGCCAGCACTATCAAAGCTATTGTGACTATCCTCGTTGTCACATTTAGTAGAATATGTAAATTTTTCCCTACTGAAAAAAACCAAAGCACAATTCACGGTGATTTGAGATTGAAATTGACATAATTAGTACCTCAAATAAACGCTCTTTGCAGCAGACATCAAGCTCAAACATCACCTTAACTTGGATGGTTATTTTCCGGAGTTGAGTTTTTATTTATAATAAAAAAATATGTAATGATACAAATATATTCACTGATGAATTTTTTAAAGTTTAAAAGTAAGTTAATAAATCCAGCTAAAGAAATAGGAGACACTGTAAGGTCAAGAGGTCAAGACCGTTGAAAACAGCGTTGTGGAATGACGAAGTCAAAACAGCTACCTGATATAAGAAGAATAGATACAAAGCGTGTGCTATAGGCAACAACGAACAAGCATATGTCGACTATCAGGTAGCAAAACAGCACGCATAGTTAGAAATGAAGGAAGATAAATTTAAATCTTAGGAAGAGCATGGGGAGCTTCTTAAATCGGTATTTTAAAATGCAACAAAATGTTAATACATAAAAATCAAAGCTATGAGAAGCAGAGATGATTGTTACAATCCAACATATATTATTAGTAACGACAATGAAATCCAAATAAACCACCCACAATTAGCCTTGAACAGATGCAGCAATACTTGCTAGAACTTCATAACTTACCAACAACTGTGATCAATGACAAACATGATACCAACGTTAACGTAAGCAAGCACCACATGACCAGCCAAGTGGTATTTTGGAGACATCACAGCCTCCACGACGTCACGAAATAGAGTGGGTTCTCTGATTTCAGCATTTATGGTTTCGATCTCTGATCGAGATCCAGAGGAAGCGTCTTTCCATCGCTCGGGGGGTAACTCGTAGTTTCTCTGCACCCGCGTTGCGTAGATTCCACTCAATCACATCCGTAGATCATGGCTGGTATGACCGCAGAATTGAAAAGGTGTGCCCTTGTCATGGTGTCTTTCAGATGTAGGAGTTTGGGCCTTATGGTATTGAAGATAGACCAGGCTGCAGCTCTTCGTCTGGAAAACTTTCGGTCTTGGGTGTGGGTGACATTTATTTTGAAAAAGGAAGGTAGCAAAAAAGACTGCACACAAATCAGAGGAATATCGCTCTTGAGCCACACTGGAACCATGTTTGTAAAATTGTAGAAAATAGATTATGCGTCATCATCTAGCCTCAGCTCAACAATACTCAAATGTACTGGATAGAACAGAAGCTGTACGTAACAAATGTTTACTCTCAGACAATTGGTATATAACACAATTAAATACGATCAGGAACTGAATATTGAGGTTTATAAAACACAATTTTCGTCCCGACACTATATCAGTGTCAAAACAGGACACTAACATCTACCCAAAATTTTAGAAAAAATGTTCTTTTTGACTTGTATATTAAAATTGTGTTAAAAATATTTCTAAACCGTTTTACTTTTATATTCTTTTTGAATTATGTGTTTATATATAATAGTTTAAGAGTTATCGATGTTCAAATAGGGTGGGTGTGTTTAAGAACAATGGGTGACTTTTACTCCCAAATTATGCTTTTCCGCTAACCTTCATCATACCAAATAATAACCACTCCCTAGAAAAACATACTGATACGAAATTCAACGAATACAATGAACTCTCCCTGTTGTATCCAACATGGATGGAAAAGAAGAGGAGTGTTAACATAAAAGTGACTGAAACTTGGTTAATTTGTGGAAATACGAGAAGATATTTGTAACAGATATTGGATATTATGGCTTCAGACAAAAAGTTCAGTAAAGGTGTATCAAAGAAACGTAAATTTCGTGACAATCAACATACAGCTGAACGAAACAAAAGAGCAAATCCTTGAGAATGCAGTGACATTAATTTTCAGTGCTGAGCCACACTTTGAAATTCCATCATCGAAGCTTACTGAATGTTTTGAAATTGAAATGAAAGAAACATGCAACGCCCTTTCCCGATCTGAGCAGAAAATTCTGGACAATGGTAACCTAATCCATGACTCTGATGAGGATATGTTTGAACGAATTACTGACACAGATTATGAAGAAACTGATGTGCAAGGAATATCTAATTATCATTTTAATGATACTGATTTGCTTGAGGAGAACATAATTGTTGACTGGGTCTTCTTGGTCAGAACGTTGCTGACAAACTGGTGTGTACCTTTTGACAGAGCGCTGTACAACTTGTTGAAGTGAAAATACAAGGACTTGGGAGTGAATGTGTATTTCACTGTAGCAGTGCAAACTATCATGAAAAAAACAAATTCACTTCAAATAATCAGCCTCACTCGAGAGACGCATGATCGACCTCTCGCTTCATAGCCAGTGTATAAAAGGTCTTCACAACCCGGACATACATCAATTGTCCTTTGTGGAAGATGCAGTTATTTATGCAGATAATATTAACAATCGCTGTTGGGCCACTTCCTACGAAAAACGGGCGATCGTCGGAGCACAGCGACAGCAACATGTTTCTCCAGAGACAAGAAACGACCACGGGGACGACCACCAACACGTTGGTCGGACTCCCTCGTATCTGCAAAAACAATCACGATGCCACAGATGGGCGATTCATTATCCACCGGTCCACCGTGGCCCAAGAGAAACTGGAAGAAATGTTAGGACTCGCAACGGTGTAAACGCCGCTGAAGATCGAGTCGTCCAGTAATCCAATATCAAGCATTCTCAGTCGAATTAATTCTGCCACTTTTGATTGATATTTTGTGTGACGTGTTTGCCCCTGAGTTTTGGAAGCTAATTCTTTCATCCCACTGTTTAAAGACTTTAAACTTCCTTTGGTAATTGTTGTGATTTTATTTTCGACTTAGTTTATAACAAAGTAAATTATGCTAAGTATCAGCTTCAGCACCAGGGTCAGTAATACATTTTTCTACTTGGCTTCTTTAAGTATTTTTCTCAACGATGTAATCCTTTTTATATCTATATCGGGGATCAAGACGCTGAGCAGAGCATGGGCTGCAGTGGTCAGCGACCCATAGGTGACTGCTTGCGTCAGGGCCAGCAAACTAGAGCTGCCAAGACCCTTCTACACCTCCAAGTGGTGGTCCTGGATAACAGGCTGCAGCAGGCAGACTGGCCAAGGAGAAGAGATCGAAGAGGCAATGCTAACCCAGTATTAAAAAATGCTTGCTGAAGTCGGATGTATTGGACCGAAAGGTGCAAATACGCAGTCAATCTGTAGAACTACGACACAATGCATTCCGTTCTCTGGACTACATTCTGCTACTAAAGCCCTTTCATGGTTTGGTAGCTGGAGTTTGAGAACGAACGAAGCCAAGCCAAATGCTTCTTAATAGGTAGTGAACGGCATCGCGTTGGGTGCTGGAAACGCAGTCATGTAGAGGAAGAAGCGGCCGGTATAATTAGACAACTCTGTGGATGAGCAGCGGAGGACACTCAATTGTCTCATGTGCCAGACATGACGGATAACAAGATTGGCAATATCAGACGGTGGAGGTGAAGATGGATGGGAAGCCACCACATTAAGTCGTCAAGAAAGGTTCATGATATGTCAAACAGTGAAAGACGTGGCCTCAGATGAGCCAGGTGTCGTGACCGACATGAGAGGACGACATCTTTGTTGAATAATAATTAAGTGGAATATTCGTACACTGATCAAATAGGGAACGTTAAAGATCGGCAAAATGGAGATGAGTGAGACCCGTTGGAGAGAAGATGGTGAATATCACAGCGAGTATTATTTGATTCACTCAGGAAACAAAGGAACAAAGGGAATAGCCTTCATATTAGAGAAGGAGTCAACAGTTGAATTGAGAAAGGTTTGCACACTCACAGATTAATGACGTTAAGAATGACTAAGCATACGATGGGCACATTCATAATACAAATATACATGCCCATAGCAGCACTGGCTGTTATTTTGTTGTTGCTTAGATGTTTGCCTCACTTGTTTTTACTGGCGGAGGCGCGCCATTTTCCACCCCAGACCGTAGTCCATTGGGCGAAATCAGGACGCATAAACCAGTGCTTGGATGAATGTATGCGTCTGTATGTACCTATGCTAGGTTTGTGCGCCCTCAGAAGCTAGCCCAACCAAAGTGCAATGGAAGGGCTTTACCACGAGGGCGCGTGTGAAAGTTGTGCAAGGGTGTGACTGTGGGATAGAGTCAAATGAAACAGAGTGAGGTAACAGAAGAGAGAAGGGGAAGAGTCGCCCCCAGGGTGAGCCGCATGTACCTCAGCTAATCCAGCACTGGTTGTAGAGGAAGCAGAAAAGCTGTATAGTACTCTGGAACAAACACTGAGGACAACAAAGGCCGTAGATACAATTGTGATAAAGGGCGATTAGAGTGTTGGCATGGGCTATGACGCATATATATTTGTAAATAATGGCATGTTTACTAGGAATGACAGAGGACAAAGACTAGTGGACGTTTGCCAATTGAAAGCCACATAATAACAAACACCCGAATAGCAAACACCCGGAATTAAGTCCCGAATAGAAGAAACAACACATCCAACGGAATATGGATATATATATATATATATCAAATATATTACATCTAGGAAAAACAGATGGACATTTAAGGGAATATGGATATATATCAAATATTACTTCATGGAAAAACAGATGGGACAATCAAAGGGAATATGGATATATATCAAATATTTTTATCTTGCAAAAATAAAGATATAGAAACCAAGAACAAAAGTATGCGACTGACCATTTCATGTTCCACCTTATCTTTCTTACCTCACACTCTGTTTCATTTGAGTCTGTCCAACAATCACACTCTAACACCCCGTTCACACGCGCCCTTAGTGTGAGACCCTTGCATTAGGCTTTGGTTGGGTTAAACCTCTGAGTGCGCCCAAATCTAGCGTAGGTTTACTGATGCACACACGCATCCAAGCACTGGTTAATACGTCCTGATATCACCTAAAAAGCTTCAGCCGTGGGTGGAAAGTGCGTTTCTTCGCCAGTATAATAAAGAATCATACCATTTACCAACACAAACATGTTGCTTACCGTGATGCGGGGGCTGATGCTGATCAAAGATGGCTTATTATGAAATTCCAATAACGATGGAAGAAAACAAGGCAATATATAAACTTGCAAAGTGGAATTTAAGTGCTTTTGTGATAGTATCAAGTATGACAGTTTCCCAGGGATCTAGACAGAATCCCAATCATGATCCCAAATCAACTTCCAACTTGCCAGTAAAGGCTAATTATATCTTGGTAGGAAGAAAGAAGATGTGGGAATTAAGAAAGTGGATGCAGAGTTCAGACAGAGGTTAGGTGCATCGGTGAATTAAACAAAGCCGACCTGATTCCTAAATGTAGCGTTTCATTGTCTAGATATCAGGCAGGGGATAGTCATAATAGCCGTCGTTCATTATTAACGCTTACTGGTTTTAGTTCAGAGCGTTTGTTCTCAATGTTTGACAAGTGTTTTGTAGTGTGATTTTGGGGATTGGTCCTAAGACTTTTAGTTAGAATGGTGGGTGAAGGCATGATTCAGAAGTATGGTGAGAGATTTTGCAGAGCTCCAAAGCTGTTGTGGCGAAGTTGTCCAGAGAAAGATGGTAGTAGCATGTTTCCGGGGAGATTGGACATCCTGAGATGAGCGCTGGACGTATCAGGTAAAAAAGGTTTCAGAGAAAAACATAAATTGCTAGCCTCAAAGAATATCATGATAGAAGTAAAGAAAACATAATGGCCATTTGCACTGAATGAGATTGAAACATGTACTTGGAAAGAAGGACGAAAAAGTGGGGAAGCGTTTGTAGTGCTATCGTAGAATAGAAAGACTGAGATTGACAGAAATAAGATACACTGGCAATGTTCTAATTAATGTTTGCGCACCAAGACAAATGTTGAAAATGATATACAGAAACGATGATTGAGTTGACTGTGCCACAATTCGAGAAAGTCTTCTACAGAAGATGCTAGAGAGTAGGATTCAGTGAAAAAGCGGAAGGAACGACAAGACTCACCTTTACATGTCAGGCATGCAGAGACATTAAAGTACGAACTTAAATTGATGTGTGTTGCAGAGGAAGGATACGGTCAAATGGAGAGGTATACTCGACAACCTAACAACCAGTCTCAGGATTGTTCAACCAGATGATGGCGATAATGAAGATGATACTGATGATTGTCCCATATTTTCATGTTATATCTTCCATTTTGTTAATGTGTTCTGTGTTTTCTTTCATGTAAAGTACATTTTGGGGCCACTTTTCTTATTTACCATATCTTTTTTTTTCTGTGTTTATCCGTACACCTGACGTTTGTCATGTATTTCAAACAACATCATCTACACTTCTTCTTTACTTTCAGCCAGATAAACTGTTTTTCCACCACATGTATGCGATCATTGATTTATAATCCACCCGTAGTGTGACTTGCCATTTCCTCTATGTGTCGAACTATGGGTACTTTGTACATAATAACCAGACAATAAAACAAAACGCATTCACCATCCCATTTCTCTGTTTACATCTAAGCATGTTTAGACAAGTCTTCTATAACGGATTATTTAGTTTGAGACAAGTATTCGTTCTCACGTAAAATGAATTTCTAACATTACGTCTACTTCAACGCTTTTTCAAACCATTACGAGTCCATTAAATGAAAATGTATGCAGGAGTCAGCTAAACGTCCAACAGGTGTCACATCAATCACACCATCTACATTACAAATCTGTATTTTATTAGAAGGACTTGATCCCTCAGTGCCGTTAACCAAATTGGACGCCGTTATCTTCGAATCTGTGAAGCAAATGTTAACTTTATTTAGCATAGGTATGTGACTTTTGATTGATCAGTAAAGCGGAATCCAAAATGAGATATTACAGTTTTCTGCCAGAATGGTTGGTGTCTTTTACAAAGGGTTATACATCACTCTCATCATAACCTAACCCATGAACGGAACACAGACATATCTCGCTCAACGTTACAGCAGTTTTCAAATTCGAGAAAGTGCCTTTCAGAAAACGCTTCAACTGTAAACAAGCTAAATTGGAGTCGTTTGCCTGCGAGGTCCCTTCTAAATAATAGACTAGCAAAAAATGATCTCCAACCGCCACATACCCGACAGGCAGCACTATCCAGTGTGTTTCTTTCCTTAACGAAGATTCAAAGTCACAAACGAGAAATACCAAGACCTTTTTGGACATGGCTCTGAGAACACCTCCCAGGTTTGGCAAGACATCCTACATGCTATTTCAAACTGGAAAATAGAAATATAGCGCCAGCTTGTGGAAGACATGAATATGAAAGCAAAACAGCCGCTGAAAACAAATCAAGAATTTAAGTAAAGATACAACGAGTGCTCCTGCAGACATATCGCAACCAAATAGCCCACCAATTACTACTGAGAGGGAAAACCATCAACAAAACATGGCATACCAAGATCTAGCTGAATTGTGAAAATGAAAATGACTTGTTGGCAACACACTTCTCCATAAATACATTAGATTACGCAACCCATGAAATTAAACAAGAACAAAGCAGCTGACCTTGATCATTTCAGGAGCGAGCAAATCTAAAACTTTGGACTAGACAAAATCAAATGGCTGTTAGTCACAGCGCTAAAAAGCCAGAAAAACACTGAGCTTAATGACTTAAGAGCAGCACTCTGCAAACTGTGCCAGCAGTCCGCACCAAAAAGGGTAGTGGTACAGTGGGTTCCGTCACACTGCAACATCCAAGGCAACGAGGAGGCAGACAGACTGGCAAAAGAAGGTGCAAGACTACCACAAACAGATACCAGTATGACGTACGAAGAGTCAAAACGGCTTATCAAAGCCAGATACATGACCAAATGGGAAACCGAACATACTGGTTACACCAAAAACGATGCCTATTACCAGTTGAACCGAAGAGAGCAGGTCGTTGTCTTCAGACTTCGCACTTGCCACAATAGACTGAGGTACCACCTATTCAACAAATTGAAGATAGGGTGTACCGACGAATGCCCGTGCGGTACTGGTAAAATGACCACTGAACATCTGCTGCAGAACTGCCCGACATACGAGGATCAGAGAGAGCAGATGTGGCCATTACCAGTGGAACTGCAAGACAAGCTCTATGGCAGTGGCGAGAGCCTCAGGATGACCGCCGCTTTTTTCGAAAAAATAATGGTTACTGTCTGACTGTGTACGCAGAAGAAGAAATGGCTGTTAAAGATTTTTTAACACTTACAAGGAATCTATAAACATCCAATTTGGAGAGAATCCTCAGTAGCTGTGCTGATTCAACAATGGAAAACGGCAACAGAACCTAATAATGCCCCACCAGTGTAGTTACTATGCCACCTGTATTTTGAAAGAATGATCCCGAACCGTATCGCCATATCGATAGACAAGAACCTTATAAAAGAACAAGCAAGGTTTAGAGATGGAAGATCATGTTGCAGCCAAATGTATAGCATAACACAACTATACAAGGACGGACATGAACGTAATCAGATCACAGGGATGGCTTGTGTTGATCTGGCTTTCATTGCTTTTGTCTGTCAGCATTGCTTCTACTGCAGCCTTCAGTGCCTCTGCCTCCGCTCTGAAATTGCTTGAGAATTGGCCAATTGCCACTGACAGTGCTATTTTTCTACCATTTGTTAGTTAGGCTCAGGAATACCCCTCACCCTCCATTCTGTGTTGTGTTTGTTACAGAACCATCGGTGTATGCATGGGTCCAGTCCATGCTTGGGTAGTTTTCCGCTATGTACCTCAGAGTTATGTCTCTTCTGTCTTTTTCAGTCTGGCTGTTCTTGTTTCCAATACCTGGTATATTTTCTAATACCTCCGGAATGATATTCTGCTTCCAGGTAGGTTTGCGTACAGTAGGGATGGGCTTTGGTGTTGTTATGGTGTTCATAAGGTCTTCGCTCATCTTTGCTTTGGCTATTTCTGCAAAGTTTCTCTGCTTTAGTTTCCCTTTTCCAAATCTATTTAGTCTCTGATGCATTTGATGGTCTGTCAGTCTTCTTAGTTTCTCTGCTTGCTGGTGGGCTCTGCAGTCTCTTCTGTCGGTTATGGATTGCAGATTTATAATCTTTTCAAGTTCTATAATTGGCATTGACTTCATGTCTCCTATTATAACTCTCATGGCTTAGTTTTGAAGTTTGTTAATTTATCAAAGTTCGCCTTTGCTGCTGTTCCATACTCGAGAACTGGTCTCACTCTTCCAGTGTACAGTTTCTTGAGTATTCTTTCGTCTGCTCCCCAGCTTGTGCCAGCAAGTTTTCTCATGATTGCCATTCTTTGTCTTGCTCTTATTCGGATTCTTTCGATATGACTTCTCCATTGCATGCGCCGATCAAATATGACGCCCAAGTAGTTTGGGTTGGCGTTTGGCTGCAGATATTTGTCGTTAAGACTTATGTTGCTGTTCTGCGGTTTATTTAAAAGCGAGAATATCGTACATGTTTTTTCTTCATTTATTTGGACCAGCCATGATTTCACCCACTCCTTCAACGATGTTAGGGGCTGCTGCATCCGATTGTTTGCTACGGTGAGATTTTTTTCGGAGGTCAACAGAGCCAGATCGTCTGCAAACATGGACCTGTGAACTCTTCTTAGTATATTCTCTATGATGTTGTTTATATATACCAGAAAAAAGTGTGGGTGACAGTACTCCCCCTTGGGGTACTCCTTGCTCCAGTGTCACCTTTAGCCAATCTGCCCTTGTACTTGAACTCTGGCTGCTCTGTTTTCGAGGTAGTGGCTGATCCATTTGTACATGTTTCCAGATACTTCACTTCTTCGTAGCTTGACTTTAAGTCCCTCTTTCCACACTTTGTCAAATGCCTTCTCTAGATCCACCCAGACCACTACTGTATGCTTTTTTCTCTTTGTAAGGATCCTCTATTTCCTGTTCTATGAGGGTGATCTTGTCCTCAGTGGATCTGTGTTATCTAAATCCTGCTTGCTGTGGAATTAATATTTGTATTTCTTCCAGGTGTCACATCAGTCTGGTGTTTATCATACGCTCCATCAGTTTACCTACACAGCTCAGTAGACTGATAGGCCTGTATCCATTTGGATCTGTTCTACCTTTTTCTTTCTTTGGTACTGGTATAAGTACAGCATCTTTCCATGCCTGCGGTACAATTCCCCTTTTCTAGCTTTGGTTCAGGACTACCAGTAGCTTCCGATTTGTTGTTTGGCCCAACCCCATTATCATTTCATTTGTTATCCCATCTTTTCCGGACGATTTCTTTTTCTTTAAAGTTCTTTTGGCCTCAGTAATTTCATTCATCGTTAGTTTTGCCATCATGAATTGGTCTTTTCTATTTGCATGAGCCAACATCCACAGTCAGTCCTATTACAGGTAACCCTAGCGTTACACGGACCGTAGATTCACACGCGTCTCTGAAGGTTTCAGACCTCCGTCTGCTATCAGCTCTTTAAATCTCTGTGAAGTCCAGCTTGGACAAGTCAACCTGTTCAACACAAGCCACTTTTTAGAAGGTCACAATATGTCGTTGTAGTGATTTTTAAATAGCTGAATAATTAGATTAATGTCCACATTCACAATCCTGCTTAGTAGTATTTCACTGCTATGTTCATCAGCAGCCTTACATTCTTAGTAGGGCCATTGTTTTTCATGTCCAGGTCTTCGAGGAGTGCACGGGTTGACAAGATCATGACAACTGTCACTTTTCAAGATTATCATGAAATGTGACTAAATAGGGTAGCGTAATGCCATGACAGCTTCATCGTGTAAAAAAATGGTGTTATAATAATCAGCCAAGCAGGAGCTCCGATGCAGACTTACTGTAAAGGAACAAGTAGCACTTAAAACGTGTGCTTGTCATTGGAATCATAAAATGAACGATTGGAAAAACTATGTAATTTTTATTTTGTATTCGCAACTATGTTTCTACATGCCTGGTCGGTTTTCACAAAAGTGAGTCATATATTAACATCCTTGACTATAAAATGGGGTTGATCCGGTGCTACGTATACTTGTCTTTACCGTACGACATAGAAACATGAACAATGCACAAACGATAACAGAAGGCGATTGATGTCCTTGGCATTTTGATGTAAAGAAGAATAGAAGGCATCTCCTTGAAATATATACATAAGAAAGTGTTGCTGAAATTATGGGGTAGGGAGGTGGAGCTCTTGGGGTGTGGGTACGGGATGGGGTGGGGGGGGGGGGGGAATTAGGTTCAAAGAGAATTGATGAACGAAATATTTATGAGAGTAAATATGTTTTGGTCACGTAAAAGGACTTTGTCAAAAATTAAAAAAATACCAGAAAGAAAGGTAGAGGACAAATATGACAGATGAGAACAATCCATAAGTGAAAGTACGCATCAAACGTGACATCAGAATACACGTTATACGTGTCAGTGTACACACTAAACGTGACATAAGAATACAAATTATAACTGGGAGTGTACACACCGAACGTGACTTAAGAATACAAGTTATAACTGGGAGTGTACACACTAAACGTGACATAAGAAAACAAGCTATAAGTGGGAGAATACACACCAAAGAACGGACGGGGACAATTTTGACAATCTTATCATAGAGGAAGAGACAGAGAACGATGAAGATCCATTGCAGACGAAAATCGCTAGGTAGCTGACATACCAATTAAACTAAAAAAAAGGCGAGTGCAATCAATCCATAAATCAATCTATCATCCACCAATCAATCAATCGATCCAACAATCAGTCAATGAATTACTTTAAAGATCATTGTGTTGTGTACGATGTGGTGATGTTTCTAAAGCCGATCATAATGAGGCTTCGAAATGCAACCTCTGTGCTACCGGGTCCAAAATGGGAGCAGTGAATAGTATTACTGTAACCTGATAGGTATGCTGTATACGATGACTAATGAGTCTTGGGTATGAGGCCAATTAACGTATCCTGTAGAAATTATAAGACACATGAACAGGTATGACGTCCTCTAATCTGCGGTATGGGAGGAAAAACTAAACCGAGCCATCCTAGCACTGTAAACTGCAAGGCATATAGTGCATGGCGGCCAATAAGGGTGAAGGATGCGACCAAGACACACATTGGCAAGGCCAGTGTAAGAAGAGAAAACATTCGGAAAGCGTGAAGGAGGCTGAGCTACTGCCGAACCCACAGCTGACAGAAGCCCATCCATCCCCACCTTCAACTCGCCTACCTCCACCTCACCCGTTTGCTGGGAAGCAACCAACCACCTCGGATGACGGGTACACCGAGGTGGATAGGAAATGAAAGCGGACAAGAAACTCTAAGAAGAGGAGTTCCTCTCCTGCCAGCAAAATGGGGACCGGTAACGCACCGCTGGTCACAGAAAATGCAGATACATTGAAATGTCAAGAGACGGTCCCAGAGCCCTCACCAGAACCCGTACCATAGCCTTCAGCAGAGCCCTCAACAGAGCTACCCACCAACACTATCACCGAAGCTCTCACCAGAACAATCACCAGAGCCCTCACCAGAACCATCGACAGAGCTCTCACCAGAACCATCACCAGAGCCCTCACCTGAACTAACACCATCACCAGAGCCCTCACAAGAACCATCACCGGAGCCCTAACCAGAACCATCACGAGAGCCCGAAGCCGAACCAGAACCATCACCAGAGCAGGCAAACATCCTCAGTTCAGTGTCCTCACCAGAACAGAGGGACACTGACTGCGACGATCAAGTGTCACCCATGCCAATGCCGGTGGTGGAGAACATCAGCACGGACGAGGGAGAACCTGTTGGTCTGCTCTGGACATCGACGAAGGGCAGTCTGGAGCTAGACAAGGACTGCGTAGCAGTTCATCTGCAAGAGTGCTACTTTTCATCTTGGTTGAGCGTTTCATGAGGACTATTAACTTTCTTTTCAGTGTTACCTGGAGAAGAAATTCAGACAAATCAATAATACGAGAACATGTTAAGTGTACATGGAGTTTAAATGTGTGTCGCTGCTTTGATGTTATATTTACTGTAACTGTATTATCCCCCCTAGATGTTATGTATTCGTGTACCCCTCTGTCATTGTTATTTACTGTGCTGCTTTACCCCCCCCCCCACCCCTTAATATAATATATGCATGTAACCCCCCAGCTAATGATGTTTACCGTGTCTCAGCCCCCAAATACAATGTATTTATGTACCCTCTGGCCTTTACTATTGACTGTGCTCGCTCACCCACGTACTACATTCGTGTAACCTTCCGATATTGTTTTTAACTTTGTACCACCCGCTATTATTGATGTGCGTATGTAATCTCCCCTCCCTCACCTGCATTAGTACAGCCCTTCCTAACCTGTATCAACGTGGAGCTGTTACTCCGACAGGCCTAATACTTCGTTTCTGTCCAATGTCTACACTAAACCCGACACATTTTTTCTCTTAATATTAACGTACTAAAAAAGAAACAACATGTAGTGAACATAATAAAGAAATATAAACAGGACTTTACTTTGCTACCAGAAACACACATACACGAAGTTATACATACAAAACAAATCACAGCTACACTAGGCTTAAAAAATAGTTGGTTTAATTTAGGACAGCACATAGGTGTAAACATCTGAGGAATGGATAGTTTCATATAGTCACAGGGACAAAACAACAACAACAATGTTCGCTTAGGCGTCTGGGGCCCATTGCGTCGGATGAACACCACCATGTTCAGTTGTAGCTGCGTGCTGCCAGGCCTCCTCTAAGGCATATGGGGAAGCCGCCACCTGTTTAATCCAAATGTTTCGGAGACGACCTCTCCGGGGCTTCCAGCCAGCAGCGTGCTGGCCGTTTGCATTGTCTTTTGAAGAATTTGGTGAGCTGGGACCTCCTTGTCCAGTCGGACAACATGACCGAACAGAGAAATGCGGCGACGTTCCAGAATAACCGAGACAGGGGGGAGATGTGTCTTTGGGGAAACGTCTACATTCCGGACAAAATTGTACCAACGAATGCCAAGGATGTGTCGCTGATGTCGCATATGGAAAGCCTCAAGTCTCGAGGTCTCGCTTTTGTGCATGGTCCATGTCTCGAGGCCATACACGAGGACCGGGATCACGCACGACTGGTAGATGCGCAGTTTAGTGCCCATGGAGAGCCTTCTGTTCGTCCACACACGGCGAAGGACGTTCATCGCCGAAGGGACACAAGGACAGGATCCATATAGCCCATGTACACAATACACACGACAGTACTGACAAACACACTTTAATTAACTTCTATGCCCCAGCAAAAATAATGCAACAAGACGCTTTTTATAAAAGTGTAATAAACACATTAGAACACAGTTTTAAAAATCAAAACATAATACTTGCTGGGGATCTCAACTGCACATTAAGTAATTTAGACACATGACACACAGAGACAACCAGGACACGAACAAAAATGTATAAATAATATTTGACAAAAATAACCTAATAGATGCACACAGGAATACTTACCCTAATGGAACAGGCATGACCCATACAGCACACTCACGTCATCTTATAACACATACTAGAATTGATAGTATTTGCATACCAAAAACATACAGTTAATAAAATACACCAAATCAACACAACCCCTTTTACACATCATCTAACAGTAGCTATTATAGTTAACGGCACTCACTTATCAAATCGTCACACGCAATCCGAACACTGGAAGTTCAACAACTCACTTCTTAATAATAACGATTTCGTGAAAAAACATATCCACCCTAATAATGAACTTCACAGAACACCATCTACCAGATATGAATCTAAACAGTTACTGGGATTTAATTAAAAATACAATAAGGTCCCATACAGACCATTTCAAAACAAATACACAGAAATACAAAACGCAATAGACATATTATTGAAGAAGCTATAAAAATGACAAATCTAATTGATAAACACTTACCCCAAATTCAGCTCTAACAAGATGCATACTTAATAAGATGAATAATTATAACTACAGGGTCCCAATTAAGATCTAAAGGACCAATACTATTACAGGAAATCCCCACACAACAGTATCTAGCTGTAGAACAGAACAGACAACATAAACGTCAAATGCAAAAAACAAGGTACCAACAGGACAAATATTAACTGAACCCCCACCAAAAAGACAGGCCTTTCATGACTACCACACGACATTGTATTCCGCTGAGAATACCACGCACACTGTACTAAAACTTATCTGAGTATACAAAACAGTTGAGTGACGAAGACAGGTGTCATTAGTACACTCCCGTACTTACTCGACTTAAAAAAACTCACTCGACTCATTTAAAAAAAAATAACAAAAGCCCAGGCTCTGACGGCTTGACCGTCGAGTTCTACTTAAACTTTTTCGACAGTATTGGACCCACCATTTATAAAGTTTTAAATGAAGCATTTGGAACAGGCGAATTGCCAAGTAGTCTTAATGAAGCTTTTATAACACTGATCCCCAAACTTGACAGTGATAAGTTAGATAGGCCAACAACTACAGACCAATTTCTCTCCTGAACGTAGACTACAAAATTATGACTAAAGCCCTCACACTAAAGCTTAGGCCTTTTATGCAGCATTTAATATATAAGGACCAACAATGTAGCTTAAAGGAAAGAAGATATTAGTAAACATGCACATTTCTTACGGGACATTATACTTTTTCATCATCATGTAGCATGTCCTTTGTAGAACGTCGCTCCCATCACAGTCTGTCTGAAAGAAACTCTTTCTCTTGCCAAAACTCCAGCCTCCGCCACAGTCATACCCATGTATTCCTGGATATCTTGGTGCCATCGTCTTCTTGGTCTACCTCTTCCTCTTTTGCCTGGCACCATACCTTCCATCACCATTCTCTCAAGACCGTTGTGTCTCTTATGTGACCAAAGTACTTGCATTTTCCAGCCAACATGGAATTGATAAACCAGTTCTCCTCTATGCTCAACTCTTGCCGAATGTCTACATTTGTTCTTTTCTCTGTCCAGGGTATTCTGATGATCTTTCTGTAACATTTTGACTCGAAGGATTCGATTCTTTGTCTAGAAGTTTTGGTAATCGTCCATGATTCACAGCCATAAGCTGCCACAGGAAAAACATAGGCTCTCAAGACTTTTACTGTTATCATTTTGTTGGTGCCCTGCCGTAATTTCTTCAGGCTGTTCAGTCTCTGCATTGCCATAGCTAGTCTTCTTCTGATTTCTTTTGAGCAGTCGCCATTTTTGTCAATTCTGGAGCCCAGATATTCAAAATGTGCGACCTGATCTATTTCCTCACCACCCGCTGTAAATTTATGTTGACATTGTGTTTTGTCGGTGGTCATTATCTTTGTTTTATTTATGTTTATGAACAGATTGTGATCTTTACTAGGTCCATTAACGGTTGAAAGTAGCTGCTCTAGCCCTTCTGCACTTCTTGATAGTATCACTATGTCATCTGCGTATCGTAACTCTGGAATCTCGTACCCCCCAATAGTAAATGGGTCGAAACTTTCAATGTTCATATCTTCTCGAACATTTCTCATTTTACATTCTGCATATATGTTGTACAGATAAGGTGAGATGATACATCCCTGTCGGACTCCCTTTTGTATTGTAAACCGATCCGATGTTTGCCCAGATACTCGGACAGCGGCTTGTTGATCTTAGTATAATGTTTCAATGAGATGGACTATATGCAAAGGAAACCCCATTTCCTTCCTGATTCTCCACAGATTTTGATGTTTTACTGTGTCGACGGCCTTAATGTAATCAATGAAACATGTGTACAGGTCTACATTAAACTCTCTACATTTTTCATAGATATTCCTTAAATTTAATATGTGGTCCCGGGTCCCTCTGTCTTTCCTAAAACCTGCATGGACTACGTGAATTTCAGATTCAAACCTTTTCTCTATCCTTCTTAACATGATTTGCAAGAGTATCTTGCTAGCATGGCTGATCAGCGCGATAGTTCGGTAGTTCGTGCACAGCTTCAGGTTGCCTTTTTTTGGGGATGGGAATATAAATTGATTTCTTCCATGCATCTGGCCACTCTGCACTGTGACATATCTGTTTACACAGCTTGTGATAGATTTTATACTTTATACTAGCGACAAAAGCACCCAATCTGCCATTCTTTCAATTCATCAAGACAAAGCTTTCGACAACGTATCACATTACTTTCTTCATGAAATATTAAATAAAAATAACATTGGGGAATACTTCACTAAATGGATACAAATAATATATAAAAGACCCGACGGTAAAATAATGATTAATCATAATTTAACAGATAGTTTCCCCCTCACAAGATCAGCCAGACAAGGATGTCCGCTGTCTCCAACACTTTATAATCTAGTCTTGGAAACCCTCCTAGAGAAGATTAGGTAAGACCCAACAATAGTAGGGACCCATATACCGGGGTTAGGCGAACAAAAAGTAATAGCTTCCGCAGACGATACGGCTTTTTTTCCATCCATGAGTAGTTATATTCAAAATATTATAAACATCTTTACACAATACGACACAGAAAGTGGATCCAAAATCAATATCCCCAAATAATTCATAATGGGGATTGGCAAGTGGATTAATAAATTCGATTTTCCTTTTCAACTAACTCAAGTAAATAAAATCCAAAAAAACGGAATAATACCCTTCTAACCCACTTGACCCTAATAAAGAATTATGGGAATAAAGTAATCTAAATATTAACAATTGTCTAGAAAAATTTTAATACAAAACCATAACAATATTTGGGCGCAATACGAAAGAAAAGCAGAACGTTCATTTTTCGCAACACAATACATATTATCCAATCTAAAACGTTAATGCAAGAATAAAAACCGAGGTGGGATCGCGTTGCAAGACATTAAAATGCAATCATTAAGAATTAAATTTGTACAAGAAATAATGAAATACCCTAAAGAATATCCATTGTCCTACTATTATTTAGGGCTAAGAATAACTAAATGATGCCAACTAAATAACACTGTCCAACAGGGCTTCAAAAATATATCCATGTATTGTAAACAATATATATACGACACATTAATGGACATGAAACATTACTCGCACAAAAACAAGAACTATTTACACAACACTGATGTTATTACAGGAACCCCCACTTAAAGATATGATTAAACGAGGCTAGGGTCATTTTATAGCAAACTACACACATCACTCTTGTAGCCTACACAGCCTTAAAGTATCATCCCACATTAAAGAAGTTACTTACAGACTATAATTCGGAACAACGCCAATACGTAAACAAGTTCAAACCCAGCTAGGACTTAAAACACCAAAATGTCATCTTTGCAACAGAAACATACAAGAAACAGAACATCATGTATTTTGTTTTGGTAAAGTAATTAGCAGTACATTAAGTAAAATTAGACAACTAATTAACAAATTTACCAAAATAATAGCAGACATGTGTAGAGCCATAATGCCTAACACACTTCCACGGACAGATAGAGACACACCAAATAAACTGCTGACAATATTGACAGAGTTCAAATACTTAGCATGGTATGTCGGAAAAGAGCTCTCCACCACGGACACAATTTTAACCCAAGTAGTTTCAATATTTGTGTTCATGTGAAAAAGTAGGTCCTTTACCAAGATGTTTCACGATCTGTGAATATTCTGGGTAGGACTTACGTGTTGCCATGGGGGCAAATGGTTGATATATATATATGCGTGCATGAACGAGTATGTATGAAATAATATGTTGAGTATTAAAGTGAGCACATATGTGTGAGGATGTGTATATTTATGTACATAGTTTATAGTTTTTTAAATGTGGGTAAATATGTATGCATGCATAGCTGTATATGTGGGCGCATTGGAAGAATCAGCAAGGTATAGGAATGTGTATGCAAGCGTTTGCTCAGGTGATGAATTGCTTAAGGTATATGAGAAGATAGACCCGCCTCCGTGTTGCCTAAAACTGTAAAAGTTGTGTGGGGGTGTGTAATACTATTGTATAACAATAATTTGTTTTCATTTAGTACTTTGTACAAATGTATTTAATTTCCTACAATGGCTGCATTGTTTACATGAAACATATTCAAATATATTGACATTTCTAAATGTACCATTGAAATGGTCAACATTTGATAAAAACTTAAAATCGAAGTGTTGATCTCACATAATTGTTTAAGGAATATATTTTTGTGGAAACACTTAGAAATTCGTTGTTGTTAATGTTGTCCATTGTATGCCTTGAAATTTTGATTTCCTTATTTGAATATGTTTGCATCTACTCCAACTCACAGTACAATTATGTCTTTGAGACGTGAAAGGTTGGGGAAGGAGCTAAGTTGCTCGTAAAAATTAAGGATAATTTGAAATGCGGATATTTTTCTGTAAAATTGATTGTCGCATATGTTGGCATATACTCTGTTGTTATACCACATTTTGCAGTTTTTTTTGCTCGAGGATGGGAGTTAGGAAGAAAGAGCTAGCTTGCTGGAGGAAGGATGTACACACTACAGAGCCTAGGAGAAAGGGGGTAGTGGATAGTTGTCAAGAAAGACATGTCTCATCAGCATATTGTACCTGACCGGACGTTAGTCTTCTCTCTCCCGATCATCTGAAAACAGAAATCCAATCCACGGTTTCAGGTTTGCCTCAGATGTTACTGTGTCCACATAAATTATTAATAACATAGGGGTTAGCAGTAGCGAAGCGTTAATATAGACATACGCTGAGCTTTACCAAACGGTTTTGAATAATTAAAGAAGACACCACTTTGCGTAAAACAGATGTGAAATAATTAGAAATTGAAATTGTATTTTCACTTTTTGTTTAAGCGATTTTTTTTTGTTTTGTTTTTTTCGTTCGTCTTATTTATCTATTCCTCAAGGCGGTGTGCGTTGCACTGTGGTTTTTATTTTTGCGCTTGTTGGCCCAGTGCATCAAACTTCAGCATGCATTTTATGTAAGGGTCTGCTTCCTCCTAGAGTTTCTAAGGGTTCGCTTTCCCGGCGTAACGGCCGGTGCTGTGATGGGGATCGAACCGACCACCTTTGGTTGTGAGCCGTGTCACTTAAACATTAGCCCACGCCGTCCCCTTGTTTAAGCGGAGTGACATGTTAACAAACACGCGAAGCGGTAAACTGAATTTATTAGTTAATTTTGGACGGGCAAAGCTGATTGCGTCGACCCTAACACGGCGAATGAATCAGGTAAATTAGTAGTAGTAGGAGACGGTCATTAGTTCGTTATTTTTTCTCACATCCAACTAACCACAAATTAGGCTGTCCTCCTCTGACATAGTATGATAAATTCCAAACTTTCAAAGTGTGTTTCAAATGTTTTAACAGTGCAGTTTTGTTTATTTTTTGTGTTTGCAACTGAATGTTATTATTTTATTTAGTTGCCTGAAGTTGTGTGAAATTGTATGTTATAATATATATAAAATGTATTATGATTTAGTGAAAATATGGTAGAAAAAAAATGGAATACACTCTAAACATCAACATAAATTCGTTCCATTCAGTTCACCTTTTGTTGAAAAAAACCTATGTTGATGCTTTGTCTTTTGAACAAAAAGTGCTTCTGAAATTTAAAATAATACAAAATGATATTTTTCACAAGGTGATGGAAATATATGCAAGAACTATTAAAAACAACATATATTTTTTTACAGAAATGAAAAAAAAGAGGATTAGATCTAATTTACACAAAAACGCAGAAAATGTGCAGAAGTACGTTGACAGCGTTGGTTTTAACTACCTCGTTCAGCACAAACACGAAGTACTTTTCAACTTTATGTTCATAACTCAACTTACCCTATGATTATCATCACGCTTCGCTACTGGTGAGTTAGTACACATATCAATGACACATCGGTTGTAACCAGACACCACTTTGTAGGTCAGTATGGCTTTCTCATTGCGCTTTGTCAGTAGGTTTACATTGGCTCGGTAACAAAAGATCAACGCTGGATCGGCATTGAGGATCACAAGTTGTTAATAACTAAAACAAATATGGCTGATTTATCACACATCTACAGATCCGATCTGAAAACTATTTCGTCCGTTGCATTGCTGGGAGGAGGCATATTCATAAGACACAAAAGTGGAAATATAACAGAAGAGGCCCTCGCAACAGCAAAGTATCCATAAACCTTAGAGCAGAATCGATGGCCCTCCTGCGAGCACTGAGAATACTTGAAACAGAAAGGCAAGCACCAACAAAAATAGCTGTATTCACGGACTGCAGAGAACTATTAGAGAAAAACAAACAACGAACCACTGTTATCGGAGATCAGATCAGAACTGGGAAAACTCCAGACATCCTCACCAATAGCGCCCCAGTGGCTACCCTCCCATTGCGGAATCACGGGAAACGAGAGAGCTGATTCTCTGGCAAAATATGGCTGCAAAAAGGCACAATTTAATCATCGAGTACCATACAGAGAAATCAAGAACATCATCAGAAATCAGTATACGCACTAATGGAGAGAAGACAGAAACATAAGCAGTACACCAGACTCAGTTCACTATCTCAAAAGAAATCAACAAACTACCTTATTTCGCCTGAGAACTGGACACTGCAGACTACTAGAACATCTTTACCGACTGAAGATTTCACACACCGATGAGTGCCCATGTGGAACAGGATGCCAGAACCCTGAGCATATTCTACAAGAATGCCAAATCTATAGGGAAATGATATGCCAGATCTGGCCAGAGGGTGCGGAGCTGAAACAAAAGCTGTGGGGCAGCCGCTCCGACCTGGTGAAAACTTCAGACTTCATCATGGCGACTGGCCTGCAGATATAGCATGACCATAAAGATCCTGAACGCAAAGAAGAAGAAGAATGAGAGGCATAGACCACAACAGCAGCTGTCCGGTAATTCTGTTTAAAAGCACGCGCGATCATTCACCTTTTCATTTAAAACTTATTAAACATGTGTGAAATCTTTTCTCTTGTTGTGTAAGCCTGTTTAAAATCGTGTACAATTATTGACTTTTTGTCAAGTTAGCCTGTTTAAAATCATGTGCAATCATTTACCCTTCCGCTTCAATGTGAAGCAGTCCTGCCTGTATTTGATTGCTTTTAAGGGAACCTGTTTCGTAGCTTTTCCAGTGGTTGATTGTAATTGAAAATAGCTGTTTATCTGCATGATGAATTTGACAGCCCCAAGAACAACAACCCTGTTTAGATACCTTTAAAGACATACTGTCTTGGTGGTAATGACATTATTCCAGTCATCCAATGTACGAATATGTTTTCATACTCAACTGAACCCGTGATCATGTTAACATTTGGGGCCGGTAACATTCTCATCTGAATGTGAGCAGTATTTGGAACTGTCCGCACATCCATGTAAACATATTGGTATCACTGGCATCTATCCCTATTACATATTGCGTTAGGATCTAGAAGGGGATATATGACCCGCGTCTGTATGGCTGATTGCACGAGCTTGAAAAGCAAGTGACAATCTGATGTCCCATTACTGCATTATTGCTCAGAGATTTAATTACACCTCCCGCTAAACAATTCAAGTGTGCAATCTAGACGGGCAATCGTTCCCGGAGATCTACATAATTGTTTATTCTGTGAAACCTAACTAATCTGAATGTATTTCGAAATGTAGCTTTTACATGCAGCTTCAGAGAGATCTTCAATTCTGTGCTAAAAACGAAATATCATCGCGGTGTTATTTCCTGGTTGAGGATACAATGGATATATTTGTAAGGCTGAAGAATAAAGGCTGCTTGTCCATGCAGTCGCCACGAAATGTAAAATCTAGGATTCTGTTCTCTCCTCCCCCCACTCCCCCCCCCCTTCCCCCATCTGGTAGATAAAGACCTACGCTTTGCCAAGTTTTAAACCCGTATTCCATTGATAAAAAAACTGGTATTCACACCATTCGTTCACCCACTCTATTGGTTCCTTGCTAAAGATGATAAACTGTAGTTTTAGATTTGATTGTGCTGAATTGTAGTCCTTTATGCACTCTCATTAGTTAGTATTATTTGTCCAGGCACGCCTTTACTCTGCACGGGGAATATTCAATCTTCTATGATATGAAATACGTGATACCAGTCATTAAGTAAACTCTTACTTCCTGTTGCAGGGTACACTGTGTTATGAGCAACGGTTGAGGATGCAATAGTCTGCAAAGAGGTGATCCAAGATGGTGGCTTCCCTCAAGTGGGTTAAGGTTTTCAAGCGTTTTGGAATGAATAGCTGACCATGCGTCCTGTACCTGATATGCATGTCGGTGGCAATGTTATGCACATCATCAGCAGGTGTACTGCAAAGACAAAGTTAAATAGTGTCGGGAGTAACACACATACATGTTTCATGACTGGAAATGTTGCATACAATTCTCTTTCATGCAGGGCTCGAGCAATTGTGACATCATGAAATAGGTCAGATCAGGTCAGGTCATCCCGTAACCCGTGAGGTCGTTATGGCACACATGAAGACATCTTCACAACCCCTGGCCACACTTCTCTGTCAGCGGCCGCTGCCTGTGCATCTTCTGGTCGTAGATTGGTCCATTATTTTATGGTTGTCCTCCCACCTCCTTTTTAGCCGGCCTCTTCGTCGTCTGCCTTGCACATTTACGTGGAGAATCGTATTTGCAAGACCATTTGATCTCGATATGTGACCCTACTAAGCGAGTTTCCTTCTTTTGACAGTTGCAGACTGGAGAACTGTAATGAATCTGCTAGAGCGTCAAAATATCTTCTTGGTTTATCATTGCCCTTCACTGATGAGTCTCGTAGCAAAAACTGTATACAGTCAATATAGCATTCTTGGTATTTCTCTTGCATATTAGGTGCTACATATATACAGCCACCTCCGAACTCACTCGTGAGATGCAACACAACATATCTGACTGCTGTTGTCTTCATCGCTTGCTACAGACAGTTATTATTTTTATAATTACGTGCTACATATATAATATCGACCGCCCTACGAACAGCAAATACACCAAGCGGATTCTCTTGAAGTAAGCCTGATCAAAATAACTCATTGTGAAGTTGAGTAAAACTCGGCCCATAATTGTGTCCACGATTGATAGGAGGGAGATGTCCTTGAGGTTTCACATCAACGACAACATTGCCCTTTTGCTTGAATAAGTTAGAAGATACTGAGCCATCTTTGAGGTCATGAGATATCTTACCGCCAGTCCACATTGGAGGGAGAAGTGTGTCAGTCACTGAAGCAGGATATGACCTCCTGCTTTGTAAACATCAGCAGGAAGTGAATGTGACCAGTCAGCCTTCAAGCTAGAAATGTGGTCGATTGTTTTCTTGGTTTGAGTTGGAAGGGATGTCAAGTCTGTGGCTCGTGTCGAATCTTACGGCATGCACGCTATGGCTTGCTCGCTGATAGAGGGATGATTGATGTTTGCACTGACGTGCGCCACCCAATGCTCGATAATCTGGTCCTTCTCCATAAGTAGTATCGTACCACCAGTATCGAGGACATGCAATTAGTGATAAATTTAAGAATTAAAGCTGCTTCGGGGCATTGTAGAATTGTTAGGGCTCATTTGTATCCGCATACTTTTGGATCTCATCTATTTGTTTGCGGAGCCATCCATATTGAATCTCTGGAAACTGGTTATGGACTATTGTTCACGTAGTGGTAAGGTGACCTTATTGATTGGTGAGGAGGAATCATTTTGGTTGGAACAGTTCAATGTTTCTCTGCTAGGATGGTCTTGATAAGATCAGCGCTTTTGTTATACCATATGGGGTTCTTGTGTGGGGTATAGTCTAGAATCTATGAAGTAAAGTACACCGTCTCTTTTATAATGATCCGCTTTTCATCTTCCGTAAACTGACAGTTATTGTTGTTGTTGTTATCCCATAGCTGTTGAGCAAGCCTGCACGTAATAGCCCAATGCCATTCTTATAGGTGCAGGTCTTCATCAGCTGTTTCACTACTCAGTACAGTGTGTTGGTAATTATCGGAAGTGCTTGTCAGAATGTTGTCCTCACGTCCGCAAGCGCCTTGCACTAAATGAGTAGTTGTCGATCTAGTCCATCAGGATGAAAACAACGTCTGCACAAAGGGCAGGTGCCGGGGATTGATGCGGTTCAAGTGGTTATTGATTCTGGTATATTATGTTCGATACTGAAAGATGGGAGTTTCATTTCTTCTATGTACTACATTTCTGTCATCGTTGCTTTTTGGCTTTGACATTTCGCTAATTAAACTCCCACCTGTTGTTCCCTTCGCCAACCTGTTCATCCAGATTTCCAGGGTATTATTCTTAATAATTAGTTTTACTGTGTAGTAACTGCAGGGTAAACTAACAGAACGGGTCATCTATTAGCAGATTGTTAAGAACACAAGATCTACTCTTTGAAACTGTTCCGTTCTGTAGGTTTTAGATGGTAATCGTCTTCACGGGTCTCTGACTACGATGATCCCTCATGGACTCTATGTGGAGGTTATAGGCACAATCATCATGTAGTCAGTTCAGTATTCAGCCCCTCAAATAGCCTCTGTCATTCGCACAGCATGACTGTTGATACTTCTTATGATGGCATAGTAGATAAGGTGTCAGTGTTTAGGGAAACGATACATCCACGTCGTGTTTGGAGTGAGAACGCAAACCATGGTGTTTGTGTTGGAGAGATCGTTGGTGGGCACAGAGACAACGGTAGAAGCCTCTTGCTATTGCACTTGCCCGTGCCATGCTCCCAAGCACCCCTACCCAGGACTGTTGGTTGGTCCCTATCCATATATTAAAGTCACCAAGGACAATGCCCTTATTGGACTTTGAAAAGGACAACTACTGTATGGCGTTACAAAATGATTTAAAATTGTTCATTTAGTTTATTGGAACGAAATATTGGATTTTTCGGCTTAGTTTATTTGAGACATAGATTGGGGACAATCATGCAAGGGGGCTTGTCATAAGTCTTTACCCGTACCATGAAGGAGTAGGAGGAAAAAGTTGAAAATTGGCACATCGCCAATTTCTTCTCAATGTAGCCACAACCTGGATTTATAATTTTATGCCATCTCTGCGTGACCTTGAAAAGATCTTCAGTATAAAATAAACTATTTTTCGAAGTAAACCCGTTATACAAGCCAGTATGCCATGTTTGTCACTGTCAAAATGATTTATTTCAACGGTTTTTTTAAGTTTTGGGAAACTAAAACAGTCTGATAGAGCTAAATCCAGAGAATATGGTGGGTATGGAAGAATTACAATATTCAAATGGTGGCTGTTTGCAGCACAAGCCTTTGCACGTTGTCTGAAAGCAAAGTTAGAACTTGAGTGCGCGCTTACCATCGTTTTCTAGTCACAGTCTTTCTTAGTTTGGTAAGGAGATCTGCATAATATTGCCCATTAACCGTGTTGCCACGAGGCAGGTGATCTTTCAATCTTTTTGAATATTTTTGACAGCAACACTTTTCTTGCAGATTGTTGTGCTCTTGGCTTGACATATGTTGGTGAGCCCGGTGTATTGCAATGCATATTACAAATTTTGGATTCTGGGTCATAGTGGTTAATCCAAGTCTCATCTACTGTCACCATGGTCTACAAAATGTTTTTGGACCGACGCATTTTGAGCAGCTGGCCACAGCAATCAACCATCGTTTGATTCTGTTCACAAGTCAGCAGACGGGGGACCTAGCGGCCATACACTTTTCTCATGTTCAGTATGTTGTGTAAAATTCTAAAAACTGTACTTTCATTCAGTTTCGCTGACCTAGATATCTCTGCAATTGTCATTGACCTATCCTGGTCAATGATTTTCTTCACATCACTGCACTCTGGGGATGGTCTTTCTGATCTTGGAAGATCAGCAACATGGGAGCGGCCACACTTAAACTTCCTGTTTTTTTTACATAAGCATGCAAAGGACATAATTCTTCAAATACTGGCTAAATCTCACTGTGAATTTCTGTAGGTGTGTTTCCCTGTAGCATCAAGAATTGTATCACAGTTCTAGCCTCTGTTTTTTTCCATTGTTCTTACAAACCGTTTGAGTAGCAGATCTGGTCAATAAGGTGTGTTGCGAAATGCACGATTATGGGTAAACCCGTTAAGGAGGAAAATTCATACTTCTCAGGTCCAATACCAATTTAATTAGCTACATAGGTGCCAAATTTCACCTTTCTCCTCCTACTCCTTCATAGTCAGGGTAAAGACTTATGACAAGCTCCTTGTATGTCTCAACAATAATCAGCCCATATACCCCAACAACGATCACCCTTTATACCCTAACAATAATCAGTACCTGTACCCTAACAATGACCAGTGCAATGATTGGATTCTATGTCTCACCACTAATCGGCACCTGTGTTCCATCAATAATCAGCATCTGTCTCACCACTAATAAGCACCTATACTCTATCAATAATCAGCATCTGTCCCACCACTATTCAGCACCTATACTCTATCAATAATAAGCATCTGTCCCACCACTAATCAGCACCTATACTCCATCAATAATCAGCATCTGTCCCACCACTAATAAGAACCTATACTCCATCAATAATCAGCATCTGTCCCACCACTAATCAGCATCTATACTCCATCAGTAATCAGCATCTGTCCCACCACTAATCAGCACCTATACTCCATCAATAATCATCATCTGTCCCACCACTAATCAGCACCTATACTCCATCAATAATCAGCATCTGTCCCACCACTAATCAGCACCTATACTCCACCACTAATCAGCACCTATACTCCACCACTAATCAGCACCTATACTCCATCAATAATCAGCATCTGTCCCACCACTAATCAACACCTATACTCCACCACTAATCAGCACCTATACTCCACCACTAATCAGCACCTATACTCCACCACTAATCAGCACCTATACTCCACCACTAATCAGCACCTATACTCCACCACTAATCAGCACCTATACTCCACCACTAATCAGCACCAATGCCCCACTAATGATCTTCCTTGAGGATATCAAGAACACGCTGAGCCAGTACCTACACTCTCATCTCGTTCAGATATATAAAACAGTAAAATCCATTGAACGGCTACCATGTATTTATTTTATTAACGAGCATACATTACACACAAATACTGACTGTTCTTGACATTCACCATGGAGTAATTTCAATTGTATCAAAGGCTTTTTCATTAAACCGCGAACACAAAAAAAAAACAAATGCATATGTACTTCCCGGGCCCTGTTAATTAAATGTTTGATTCCGTGTTGAGGTGGTCGGTGATTGAGTAGTATTTCTTGAAACCTGCCAGCTCTCGTGACTGATTTTTATTTACTTGTCGATGTCTATCTGGCAACTTTTCAGACCGTCTGTAAAACGTTTCTTTGGGCTCCCTCTCTCGCGCCATCCCTCTCTCAGTTCGCCGTTGAGAAGCTTCTTTGGGAGCCGCTCGTCTGACATACGGGCGAGGTGTCCGGCCCATCCTAGTCGTGCTTTCTCTAGCAGTGCATGTTTGCTAGGCATGTTAGCCCTCGAGAGAACCTCGATGTCAGTGACACGATCTTGCCATCGGATGTGGAATATTCGCCTAAGGCAACCTGTAAGGAAGTGGTTTAATCTCCTTGCATGTCCAGAGTATACAGTCCAGCTTTCGCAAGCGTATAGTAATGTTGGAATGATGG
Organism: Ariolimax columbianus; assembly: GCA_036924085.1. NCBI lineage: Eukaryota > Metazoa > Mollusca > Gastropoda > Stylommatophora > Arionidae > Ariolimax > Ariolimax columbianus. The sequence goes on from JAVGWX010000014.1 coordinate 25,554,354, forward strand.
TTGCACGGTAGACTTTGAGTTTGGTCTTGACGCTGATGCCACGACGTGCCCAGACCATCGAGCGCATTCTATCAAAGACTGTGCTGGCCTTTGCTATTCTGCTTGCCACCTCATCGTATAGGCTGAGAGATCTCGACAGCGTGCTGCCCAGATATGTGAATTTGTCTACGGCATTCAACGTCTGCCCGCTGACTGAAGTCTCTGGTTTTGTGTACGGCATGCCTTGTGCTGGTTGGTACATGACCTCTGTTTTTTTGGCATTTATGGTCAGGCCAAAATTTTCGCATGCGGCAGAGAACTGGTCCATTCCATCCTGCATGTTCATTTTTGAGTTGCGCATTAGAGCGCAGTCGTCAGCAAATACAAGTTCGCTGATTATGTCGCCAGCCACTTTGGTTTTGGCCTTCATTCTTATGGGATTGAGTAATTTGCCTAAGATAAGTTTTATGAAGACCTTGAGGCGCTCATTGCTGCAGACCCCAAATCTGACAAACTGGTCATCCTCGGTGATTTTAACGCTAGGGTTATTTATAAAACTTGTAACATTTTTATTTATCATTACCACGGTTGTTTTATCTAAACAAATAGTGGAGCAAATACTCCGACATCTTCGCTAGAATTATTTACCTAATATTTAGATTGGTTGTCTATTTTTGTTGTTGTTAAAGATTTGTAGCAAGTCTGATAAAATAGAAGTAAATTAACATTGTAGATTCCTACCTTGGACTATGTGTGACTACTTTTGAAGCTGCTATCAGCAGAATTGATGCTAAAGCTAAAATACCTCGAATCTCATGAACTCAGCAGGATAATTGGATAGTTGAGGGCTGATCATTACAGTCCATTCTTAGACAGACGCTCTATAGTGCATTACTTTTCAACAAATATAACTAGAAGAAATACAAACTATAAGGCTTCACTTTTCTCAAAAACAAATAAAATAAAACGGAATCAATTAATTTGTGCATACTTTATTTTCCAAATTCATTCATAAATACCAAATCACGGAAGACATGCTCATAAATCCTAATCCAACCATCAACAAATAAATGACAATTATCTTCATCTGCTTGCATGCCTCGTGTAATGTCTTGATTTGCATTACAATGAGGAGGACATGTCCCCCTTTCTCAGTTCAACCTGGGTTGTAGGAAAATCAAAATCCGATACCCGTGAAATAAAACGAAGAACATATTGGTGAAAGTAGCATCGAACATAAGAGTAGACAACAATCATCTTGGTTATGGGACCTTGCTGTCTACATTTAGTTCTGATGGCGACCTTACGGACTAGATTTAGTTATGATGATGACCATACAGATTATATTTAGTTCTGACGGTGACCTTATGGCCTAGATGTGGTTCTGACGGTGACCTTACGGACTTGATTTAGTTGGGATGTGAACTTTATAGTCTAGCTTTAGCTTTGATGGTGATGTTCTGGTCTAGCTTTAGCTTTGATGGTGATCTTCTGGTCAAGCTTTAGCTTTGATGATGACCTTCTGATCTAGCTTTAGCTTTGATGGTGATTTTCTGGTCTAGCTTTAGATTTGATGGTGATCTTCTGGTCTAGCTTTAGCTTTGATGGTGATCTTCTGGTCTAGCTTTAGCTTTGATGGCGACCTTACGGTCTAGTTTTAGTTCTGAGGGTGACCTTTCGATCTAGATTTTGTTCTAATGTCGACATTATGGTCTATATTTAATTCTATACCCACGTTATAAAGAAGATTTAGTTCTAAAACCAAACTTTTGGAATATATATTTCCCATGTCTACTTATTATGTTGATGTAAATGATTGTCCACGGTCTAATCTAGGAGAAATACAAACCAACGTGACGGAGTCTCGAGACCAGTATTTGGTTAACATTAAATGTTATTTTTAAAAAAATGTTTTGTTTTTTTTTACAAATGTAGTATATGTTGTTCTGTTTTGCACCTAATGGTCCACAACATCCGACTTCACCACATTAACAAAATTGTGTGATGAGATTACTTACCAGAGGGATTCGACCTTGATTTTTCGAGAATCCGAACTCCGCAAGTTTGGCCTCTGAGCCGTGTCCCTAACCACTTAACCACGGCTTCCTCGCCCAAACAATAATCTTATATGATAAATAGTTAAGACTGATATTTGTTTGTGCACCAGGAAATCATGTACACTAAGCCAAAGGTTTAAGGCAGAGAATACCATAAGAAATAGTACAGTTGGAGATCGGACAGAGAAAGCTATGCCATTGTATATGATGACATTTCATCTTAAGGAAGCCTGGGAATCTAATTTGAACTCCCTCTAGTTCATACCAATAAGGAGGCTATAGAACTCTTGCAGTAATGCGGTGGAGGAGAAAGTGGATATAGCAGAAAGTCAAATCGCAAACTCAAGAAGACGGTCCAACGTACAAATAGTAGCAGATAGAACACATCATCAGCATCATTTTTGTATAGTGTGACCCCGTGGACTAAATCAAGTCTGTTTCTAAGAATCAACGTCACTGCACTCTGGGCATACCCATAGGTGCTCAGTCTCTCTCATCAAATGGCGTAGGTATGGATGCTGATGGTCCCTGTAGTTTGCTTGTTGTACACTCTCCTGCGCCGTCTTCTCATTCGCCCCACGCCGCTCGAACCTCGTTTAATGCCGAAACTCTGCTGTCTGTGGATTGCTGCTTCATCTAGTGCGGTGTCCTCATTCAGCAGGCGGTCATTGATTGATTTCAAAATGTCACTTCTATCCATCACTAATGTGCCCATAATGGGAGCTAGTGAAGCCATGATGGCAGCTCTTTCAATACCCCGGCATGAGCAGGACAGTAGATCCAGGTCAACGCCTGGAGGTTTGAGGCCTTAACAGCTACTATTTACTCGTACTTAAGCCATCCCTTCTTTCATTTCTGAAGTACGGCTTGCGCGTCTGTCACGATGACTGCCTTTGTTATAGATGTCTCATATTTCCATTTAAGTGTTGAGGTCACTGCTTCCGTTTCCATTGTCATCCTGGAGGTTGTTAACATGTATGCCCTATTGCGCTCAGCAACGATCTTTCCTCTCACTCTAGCTAATAAACCCCAGCCTGATGTCCCACTGCGCACGACTGATCCGTGGGTGTATATGACAGCGTCACTCTACTGGGTGTTCTCAGTTATCAGCTGATTTACCTCGTCCTCTGCTCTCCAGTTGCTCCGTTCTCTGCATTATTTTCCTAAGGTTATGATGACTCTCTTGTACTCTATCATTCTATCACCAGTGTAGACCGATTCTTCCCCTTTGGCTATCGTCTCAGCTGGAGTGACGTGCCCGATTGTTGTCTCAGCCTGTGCCATCCATGACGACCCTCTCTTGATTCTTGAACCCTTGATGTCTGAAATACTACCGTGCAGAGGGTGCCACGTGTTCGTAGTGACACAAGTCAATGAAGTCATCTTTATATGACCTTATACATTAATAGCCTTTTGAAATGTCGTTGAGGGCCGTATGTTTGAGAGCCCTGTCAAGATTTAATATTGCAAATCCAACAGGTGGCAATGATACAGACGCACGATTAAATTAAACTACCCCTGAAATGAATACCACCCAATGTGATAGGATGTATTAGATATTCATACGATAAAATGCTGCAGGCAGATTGGCCTAGGGTACGAATGCTCATCACACACTGGGTATATAATTGCCCTGTTAATTGACCAACTTCACTGCTCCTTGAACAGAACGAACGGTGAGCGAATTTGTTTCTGTGTATGTTTAACAATTGTCATTTTAATAATTTCTTGCACTAATGTTTTATGATGTTGTACATCGCATGATTAGAGTACATGATATAACTCTTCTTGTTCTCCATTGAATCCGGGAATCCTGCAATAGCTGCTCTACGATTATTGGTGATTTGTGTGAATAATTTTGATGTGAAAAATTAAATGCAGTAAGACAGATAAAATTATTAGCAACCATGTTCTGACCCCGACTCAATAATTCCGAAGTTTATTTTAATTCTTGGAAAGTTAATATTCCATATTTGAGAAGAATAGATGAAACAAAACACGATTAATACGAAATGCGCATATGAAATAAGTAACAGACATGTAAAAACATTAAAGCTATAGCTCAGTTGCTGAGCTGGTATAGAAACAAAACAAAAGTCAAGTTACGTACATACGGTTTTCATTAGAGACAAAGCTCATACAAAAACACAATTAAAATGACAATCAAACGTGAGACGGCAGCTACATAAAGTGTGGATCTCATCGCGCTGCTTAGGAAAACGTGCCAAGCATGAGTACCAATAAGTATAACCAGTAGTACATACCCCTAAACACACACATATATACATACACACACACACACACACACATATACACCTAGACAGATGAGGAACAGTTAGGTAAAGTCAGACTAAGATTGCCTGGGCATAGGGCTGGTTATCATGCCAGATCAGTAGCGACTGTCTAGTTAGACGAAGATGGAGTTGACATTAGACTTGCTACACCATCCTGTAAAAATGAGAACAATTAAGATAATGACAATGAATACATCAATATATCTTGGTATAAAGAAACAAGTCATTTCGTTGAAAACATTTTTTGTCTTCTTTTTCCCATTCAGATTCTCAAATCCAAGAAAAGAATGCAGAAAATCTTGTGTTTCTTACTCTCTGTCCTGGTGACAGGAACAGACGGTGTCCCTTTTGTCGGTAAGTATATAGTTGTGTGTGTGTGTGTGTGTGTGTGTATATATATATATATAATGGCAAAGGAGATACTTCGCTACTTAAGGAAACTATGACAGAATACCAACAAAACAAGTGAGTTTTAAGAACTTGTGTTTTTTATGTAATATTATACTGCTGCGAACCATGAACAGTTATCCAAAGCTGAAGGAAGAAAATCGAATTCTTCGAGTCGAAATGTTTTAGAAAGGTAATTGGATTACCATGGACCAGATATCGACACGAGTTGGGCATATAGGAGAACTGGTTAATACATTCCATCATGACCAGAAAGTTGAAATACTTTGGGCACATCATACGACGAAACGGTATTGAGAGAACGGTCTTGTTGTGTCTTGTCCACTTGTGCCGGAAGACACGTGGGGAGGCGTAGTTGTCTGTCCAGGACCAGACGTGTCGATGAAGTAGTCGTCATCCCATGACGATGTGCCGTGACGAGCCGTAGTTTTCTGTCCAGGACGAGACGTGTTGCTGAAGTGGTTGTCATCCCATGACGATGTGCCGGGCGCGCCGTAGTTCTCTGTCCATGGCCCGACGTGTCGCTGAAGTGGTTGCTATGCGACGACGATTTAGAATATTTATTTTGGTCCCCTTTTATCGTAATGTTCATGTTTTCATGCGATCTGCGAATCTGCATAGTTTCTGTTTTGTACAAGTTAATTCTCATACTGTATCTTTTACATACAGAGTTGGGCCCAGTCAGATGTTGCTGCAGATCATCTTCACTCTCGTAAAGTAGACATTGATCATCTGCAAAAAGGAGTTCATTTAACTGATCAGCTTCTGTCCTTGCTTACTCTACATTTCTTGGCAGATGCTCCAATTTGGCCTCTATAATTATTCTGTCCATATATGTGTTGAAGAGTAGGGGCGACAACACACACCGTTGTCTCACACAAGTTGTTATCTCCATTGTATCGGTCAGACCATCTGTTGTTCTTTCTATACTTTGACACCCGTGGTACAGTGCTATAATATTCTATAATAGCTGCCCCTGTACTCCGTAGTCGTCTAGGACTTCCCATTTAACGGTATTGGGGTTATAGTGCAGGGAAAGAAAGGTAGAGATAGATCAAGAAGGCGATGACACCAAGATGTCAAGAAATGCTTTGGCGTGACTCGAGCTAGCTGGAGATTTGACAACAGATCCAGTTTCTTTCAGACGAGCTGGGGTGGACATGCTACATAATGATGTGCGTCTCTATTGTCTAGTGTATATGATTTCTGTTGTCTAGTGTATATGCATTCAATGTTTGGTGTACATGTTTTGTATTGTCTGGTGGATATGCTTTCTGTTGTCTGGAGTATGTTTCCTGTTGTATATGTTATCTGTTGTCTGGTGTATGTTTCCTATTGTATATGGTTTTTGTTGTCTTGTGTATGTTTTCTCTTGTCTAGTGTACATGTTTTATGCCGTCTGATGTATATGACGTCTATTGTCTGGTGTATGTGATTTCTTTAGTGCATTTATTTTCATGTTGTCAGGTGTACATGTTTTCTGTTGTCTGATGAATAGGCTTTTCCAAGTGCTTTTGATATGCTTGTCATTACAATTGTTGCCACACAGAAATCACCAACAATGAACGAAGTGTAGTCTCGCTTTATTCCACAGTGTCGCAACTATTGTCGTGTTAGTCAACTTGGGTCATCATGGCAAGTTACACAAGTGAATGTTGTAAGATGGTTTGAATCTCATTTGATAACCAGATACTTCACGCACATATTGATCTTCAGTCTGGCGACATATCAACATTTTGTTTTGTACATGTGATACTGGCGTAAACAATGATAACATATGAAACCAAAGGCTAGATTAGACTTAAACGTCGCTTCAACGAGAAGAAGAGTTACGTATCTGAAACCATCTACTGCCTTATAGATGCGATACTGATGTATTCATGTCTACCGGAGATAACAAACCGAAGAGAACAGGGTAGACTGAACTTATTTGCAACGAATATCAATTTCTCTTGAAGGCAAACCATTGTAAAGAGAAGTCAAACTATGTATTTCATGCATGCTGGGAAATGTAAAAAGGCTAAGACATGTCAACTTTATTAAATATATTTTTTGGAAATAGATGTCATTGTTTGAGGTCTGTCACTGGCGATGATGGTACCAGAGCGGAACTTTGGTTATGAAACGTCTTATATCACTGAAACAGATTTGATGAGACCCTAACATATCTCTTACCACATGCAATGCAGACATTGATCATCTATATGTACATGTATGCCTGTGAAACATGGACAATAAATGCTGCATCGATACAACAAACCCAAGCGACTAAGATGAGGTGCTTCAGAACGATCATTGGAATATCACAAATAGACCACGTTATGAACGTCAGTATGTGCAGTACTGTCCAACAGACTATTGGACTGAATTTCGACTTCACATCAATTGTCAAATTCAGAAAGCTATGTTGGTACGACAATGTGATACGTTCTTGTGGTTTTTCCGGTGTGGTACTATGTGGAACCACAGCTCCACGGAGAGCATGTCGTAAGAGGCGACTAACTGTGTCACATCGCATCACCCCGGCCATAGTTGGGTGGTTTGTTTAGAGCATTATAGATGGCGCCTAACAGGATGCCGGTCTACTTTGCTTATGTGTTTGAGTCTATTAAGATGGATTCGCACATCGGTTATCCTCCCTCTGCCGCACTTCTCCCAGCGCAGCAAAGTAATAAGCTGCTCGATTTTATACCTCTAAGCAGGAAATCCTCCTTCTGGCTAAATTTAGATCATACCAGAGCTGGGACCTGCACAGGGGTATCTGTCCTTGTAGAAGGACAGGTCGACTAAGAACTAAGTTATTATGAGGCGAAGTACATGACATGAGAAGGACAGGTCGACTAAGAACTAAGGTATTATGAGGCGAAGTACATGACATGAGAAGGACAGGTCGACTAAGAACTAAGGTATTATGAGGCGAAGTATATGGCATGAGAAGGACAGGTTGTCCTAAGATGCGCTGTACAGCTGCTTTTTGCTAATGGACAAACAAGACATTAATTAGATTGAGTGCGATGCTGACGGGAAGTTTATGATGTGCCGAGTTGTGATGCACATGAGAACATCTAGGTTACGGGACAGATGGAAGGAGAGACGATACAAGATTTGTTATCACTATAATCAAACGTTGTGCGAGGTGGAGCTGGCGATCAGTTCGTTCCAGAACCTTCTCTCATTGATGCACGACAACACTTCAAATGGTCTCCATTGTCCCACCATGATCATCTTGTCATCATATTAAACCACAAAAATATGTCTGTGCTTATCTTATCTACGATGAACACACTGTCACAAGATTTCCAAGGTCGTCCTTTCTGCATGTGAGACCAATGAAAAGTAATTGACCTACTTATACTTTCGTTAGTAGTGATTTCTTGTAATTTATATCAGTAGGATGTATTAGCTGCATACCAAACAATAACCTTTTGATTCACCTTTCTGTTACCGCCACCATTTTGTCAATGAGTCATTTTCACGCATCAATATTGGTTCTACGTAATACTGCACTCCATGCTTCTCTCTATGACTCTCCATCCTTTCTTACCACCCCCACCCCGCTCCTCTCCGCTTCTATCTCTCTCTCTACAACAAGAACAGACAGAAAGATAACGTGATTCCAGTAATTCTCAAACTTAAAAACGATGTTTTACAGGCTGTCTGATCAAGAACCCATGCACACAAGTCTGTACAAATCAGCTTCTTGGCGTCGCTTGCAGCTGTTACCCTGGGTGGTCAGTTGACCCACGTGACCGCAACAACTGTGTGGGTAAGCAATGTTTGTATATTACAGAATATCGTCTGTGTGTGGAAGATGTGGCTCTATTGGAAATCACAAACAAAATTATTTAACATGAGCAAGCATGAAACAAAAACATGTACGTTGCGGCCAAAATGGCTTCAGTCGGGGTAAGAACAACACAAATGAAAACATTCAATGCATATTTACCGCAACAATGAATACATATTGTGACTTGTCTCTATTCTCGGAAAATGTTCCTGGTTTGGATCATGTTAACAGCTCGCGTATGTGAACCCAGCTATAATTGGGTACCTGGTTCACTGTAAGTGGAGGTAAAGCAACAAGGAATCGAATTTCCACACTGCCGTTTAAACAAGCTAAACCTTAGCATAATGAAGATTCTAACACTTCATGCCCGATGACAATGTCCACATGGAACTTTCTTTCCCTACCTTTATCCAAAATAATATCGTCTGGATCCCCCATGGCGTTTCTCATTGACTGTTATCATGGCTGATTTGGTTCTTATAACTAGTATTAGATCCGGTCTGCTCGTGAGTTTACGTCGTATGACATAAAGAGCTGTGGCGGTGGTAGCACAGCTATCACCACGTTCTATTAAGGCTAGTAAGTATCGGTGTGAAATAACATAAGCTATGGTGGCGGTAACACATTTAACAACATAGATTCACATGCTGGACTAGAGCAGCGTGTCGTTCCTTAAAACACCAGTAGCTGCGGAGGCATAACATGCTCTCGCAAACGAGTTTATTAGGATTTGCCTATTTCTGTGTCCATGTAGCTGGATAAGACTTTCCTGTCATGGTCTAATCTAGGTTACTTCTTCTTCTTCTTCTTCTTCTTCGTACGCAGTCAGACAGTAACCATTATTTTTTCGAAAAAAGCGGTGGTCATCATGAGGCTGTCGCCACTGCCATAGGGCTTTTCTTGCAGTTCCACTGGTGATGGCCACATCTGCTCTCTCTGGTCCTCGTATGTCGGGCAGTTCTGCAGCAGATGTTCAGCGGTCATTTTACCAGAACCGCACGGGCATTCGTCGGTACCACCTACATTCAATTTGTTGAATAGGTTGTACCTCAGTCTATTGCGGCCAGTGCAAAATATAAAGACAACGACCTGCTCTCTTCGGTTCAACTGGTAATAGGCATCGTTTTTTGTGTAACCAGTATGTTCGGTTTCCCATTTGGTCATGTATCTGGCTTTGATAAGCCGTTTTGACTCTTCGTACGTCATACTAGTATCTGTTTGTGGTAGTCTTGCACCTTCTTTTGCCAGTCTGTCTGCCTCTTCGTTGCAGTGTGATGGGACCCACTGTACCACTACCCTTTTTGGTGCGGACTGCTGGCACAGTTTGCAGAGTGCTGCTCTTAAGTCATTAAGCTCAGTGTTTTTCTGGCTTTTTAGCGCTGTGACTACGGCGAGAGCATCTGTAAGCAGGACTATATGGCTTTCATTTTCATTGTGTGTCACCATTTCTTCCACTGTCACCCTCAGTTCCTCCGCCTCCGCTCTGAAATTGCTTGTGTACTTACCAGTAGCGAATGACAGTCTGCCATTTGGTAGGTTCAGGAATGCTCCTGCCCCTCCGTTCTGTGTAGTGTTTGTTACAGAACCGTCGGTGTATGCATGGGTCCAGTCCATGCTTGGGTAGCTTTTCGATATGAAGCTTAGGGTAGTATCTCTCTTCTTTTTCAGTCTGGCAGTTTTTGTTTCCAATACCTGGTATATTTTCTACCACCTCTGGAAATACATCCTGCCTTCAGGTAGGTTTTCGTACAGTAGTGATGGGTTTTGGTGTTGTTAGTGCGTTTATGGGATCTTCGTGCATCTTTGCTTTGGCTATTTCTGCAAAGTTTCTCCGCTTTAGTTTCCCATTTCCCAAATTGATTAGTCTCTGGTGCATTGGATGGTCAGTCAGTCTTCGGAGTTTCTCTGACTGTAGCTGGGCTCTGCAGTCTCTTCTATCGGTCATGGATTGCAGTTTTGTAATCTTTTCAAGTTCTACAATTGGCGTTGACTTCCTGCCTTCTGTTATAACTCTCATGGCTTGGTTTTGAAGTTGGCTAACTTTATCGAAGTTCGCCTTTGCTGCTGTTGTCCATGACGCAATGCCATACTCGAGAACTGGTCTCACTCTTCCAGTGTACAGTTTCTTTAGTATGCCTTCGTCTGCTCCCCAGCCTGTGCCAGCAAGTTTCCTCATGATTGCCATTCTTTCTCTGGCTCTCATTCGGTTTCTCTCGATCTGACTTTTCCATGTCATGCGCCGATCAAATGTGACTTGCAGGTAGGTTGGGTTGTCGTTTTGCTGCAGGAATTTGCCATTTAGACTTAATTTGGTATTTTGGGGTTTTATTGAATTCGAGAATATTGTGCATGTGGTTTTCTCCTCGTTTATTTTGACCAGCCATGAGTTCGCCCACTCTTCCAGCGATGTTAGGGCCTGCTGCATCCGATTTCTTGCTATGGTGAGATTTTTTTCAGAGGTCCACATAGCCAGATCGTCTGCAAACATTGAGCTATGGACTCTCCTTGGTATATTCTCTGTAATGTCGTTTATATATACCAGGAAGAGTGTGGGTGACAGTACTATCCCTTGGGGTACTCCCTGCTCGAGTGTCACCTTTTTGCTCATCTGCCCTTGTACTTAGACTCTAGCCGTTCTTTGTTTGAGGTAGTGGTTGATCCACTTGTACATTTTCCCACAAACATCACTTCTTCTTAGCTTGACTCTAAGTCCGTCTTTCCAGACTATGTCAAATGCCTTTTCCAGATCCACCCAAACAGCTACTGTGTGTTTCTGTGCCTGGTAGGCAACTTCTATTTCCTGGGCTATGAGGATGGCGTGGTCCTCAGTGGATCTGTGCTGTCTAAGGCCGGCTTGCTGTGGAATTAGTATTCGTTTTTCTTCCAGATGCCACATCAATCTGGTGTTTATCATACGTTCCATCAGTTTGCCGACACATCTCAGTAGGCTGATGGGCCTGTATCCATTTGGATCTGTTTTGTCCTTTCCTGTTTTTGGTACTGGTACCAGTATTGCGTCTTTCCATGCCTGGGGTACAATTCCACTTTTCCAGCTTTGGTTCAGGACCGATAGCAGTTTCCTCTTCGCTGTTTGGCCCAGCCCCATCAGCATTTCGTTTGTTATCCCATCTTTTCCGGGAGATTTCCTTTTCTTTAATGTTCTCATAGCCTCTTCCATTTCTCTCATTGTCAATTTGGCCATCATGTGCTCTTCATGTGCCGTATTGATGTTGTGGTGCCCCTTTAGCTCTTCGCTAATGTCTGTATGCTTATCTGCAGGGACCTCGATGTGGTTTGCTCTGGCATAGTGATCGACAAAAGCGTTTGCGGCTTTCTTACCTGGGAGCAAGTTTTCGCCCTGCTTGATGGTAATTTGTTTGTTTGACGGGGTTTCGTCGTTTATGGCTCTGACTAGCTTCCATAGCTTGTTCCCGTCTTTGTCCAGGTCTAGGCTTTCCGTTTTGTTTTTCCAGCTTTCTCTTGCTGTTTGCTTGAGAGTGTATTTGTATTTCACCGTGGCGGCTTTGAGGGCGATGTTTGCCTCCATAGATTGTTCTCGCTCTGCCATGTTCCTAGCATTTGTTACTGCATCTTCCGATTTCTGCAACTCATCATTCCAGTAGGGCTTATAGTTTTTCCTAGCTCCTCTTGGGATGGTTTCAGTGGCGGCTTGCATTATTGCCTTGCTTAGGCTTTCCACCATGAGCTTCATTTTGTTGTTTCGTGTGTTGATGGTTTCACACAGTCCATCTGTCAGGATTGCAAATCTGTCCAAGTCGGCTCGTTTGTAATTCCAACGTGGGACCCGTTTTGTTTCCTGTGGGCCTACTTCCATATCGATGTCTAGCCTGATCGGCCTGTGGTCGCTACCTGCCAGTTGGTTTAGCACCTGGCGGTCTATTTTATGGTGTATGTCCTGTGTGGAGAAGGCCAAATCTGGAGTCGAGGTGGTATGCCGTGTTCTTGAATAGAAGCTAGGGCTATCCTCCGGCCTATTGATTAGGGAGAGATTTGTATCTATCTCCCAATCTTCCACTTCGTCACCTCTGCTGTCTGTGTCAGAGTATCCCCATCTCTCCGAGTGGCTGTTGAAATCTCCAACTACTATGAAGTTGGAATCTCTGACCTCCATACTCGAGAGCGATAGGTCTCTATTTGGTGGTCCGTACAGATTGAATATGCGGAGCTTCGTCTCTTGAGCAATTATGTCAACTCCTACAATTTCTGCTTGTCCGGTGTGACTGACAGGTACCGCGCTACTCGGTATGCAGTTTCTGGTCAGTATCAGGGCCCCTCCTTTGTGGCCTTCTCTATCGAGACGGAAGGTCTGGTATCCTCTGATTGAGTATTTATGATTATTGTTGAGGTGCGTTTCTTGGATACATGCCACGTCAATCTTACCTTCATGCAGGTGATGTGTTAGGGAAAGTTTTTTGTTAATGACTCCCTCCGCATTCCACTGTAGTAGTTTGAGGGTCTTGAGTTTTTGGTCAATAAAAGTTGCCCCATAGCCATGTGCCTTTACTCCACGACACATGGGTGGGTGACCACCAGTAGTCAAGGGTGGGCCCCTTTGAGGCGTGAGGCCCAGCACTATCGCTGCCTGGCGGGACTCAGCAGGATGAGTGCCATGCGTTTTTCTGATCGGTTGTACTGTCATCATGCTGCGATTTACGTTGCACTGTTTTGTTAGTCTTGCGGCTCCGTGCATCCGATTTTAACAGGCGTTTCTGTAGGGATGCCCTCCTTAGCCTTTGGCTGTCCCCAGTCTATCTGCAAGGCAGCAGTTGTTTATGATCAGAGTTGTCTCTCTTATGGAAGTTGTCTAACCAGACTATCGAGTCTTCACTACTCGTGTCTATAGGGTGCGATGATGATATGTGAGATGATATATGAGATATATGATATGGACTGGTTTACCCGGAAGAGAGGCAGTCCAGTGTGTCTGTACCCCAGGATCGTCACGTCCTGCCACGTAGCATTTGCATGTGAGTGGGGTTTCTCTTACTCCCTTTATTTTCTTGGCTTCTATGCAGAGATGGTACGCCTAGCATTCCCCGCCACCTGGGATGTTGACACAGTGGGGCAGGTGTGCAATGTCCGCTGGTCTGCATCTCTTCTGCGTCCAGCATGATAGTTATATGGCTGATATCGAAGGAGAAGTGCATTTAACCAGGGGACAAGCCTGGTAATGTCACAGAGATGTTGTTCGCCTAGTGTGCGGACAGATCTCATGGTCATTGGTTGAGTCTCGACAGTTCACAGTGAGGTGGCTGCTCTACTGTTTTCGACACCCCGACCTGGAACTAAGTCTTATGTTGGTGGTTTCGCACCCCATCACCGTATAAGGTGAGTATCAAGCAGCTGTCAGCCCGCTTTGATCGGCGGACGGCAGAGACCTCTTTCTGCGGCTCTACCGGATAGGGCTGGGGCGTGAGCCCCAGGTCCCGAACATGTAGGAGCCCGGCTTACAGGGGTTTGGCCGTAATCCCTCACATGGTAGCCTCGCGCCATTGGCTTATCAGCCTGGTACGGGAACCAAAGTGTCTGCGGCTCCTCTCGATATGAGCTGGTTTTCCGTAGCAACGCCCTGTCATTAGTAGGGTAAATTTTACCTGTCTTCAGATGGTCTATTTCCAGCACCCGTTCACTATTTGGCCAGACGAATTTATTGAGGGCTTTTGTTTGTCAATGAACAGGTATTTGAAATCTGCGGTTTCTGCGGGGTTAAACACGATTTCCGTAGCGTTCTTTCATTAGACCGTTAGAGGGCTGACTTGTCTTCCGTGAGTCTAATACCAGCGTACGTTCATTATTAGACCCAACGGTAGGGGTCTCGATTTGTCAGTCGTTCTACAGTATTGGGGTGTTCAGTCAAATTAAGCCGCAGGTTCCACTCCTGGTGGTGCCCTTCCGTCAATTCCTTTAGCGAGACAATCAAGTTACTTAGAGGGTAGCCCCAGATTTTCGAGGGTCTAATTCCAGCACCCGTTCCATATTAGACCCAACGAAAGTGCTCTCGGCATGTCAATCATGTCAGTGTTTGGCCGTGTTGAGTCAAACTAAGCCGCAGGCTCCACTCCTGGTGGTGCCCTTCCGTCAATTCCTTTAAGTTTCAGCTTTGCAACCATACTTCCCCCGGAACCCAAACACTTTGGTTTCCCGGAAGCTGCCCGCAGAATCATTGAAGAAACTCCTGGGGATCGCTAGTCGGCATCGTTTATGGTCAGAACTACGACGGTATCTGATCGTCTTCGCGCCTCTGACTTTCGTTCTTGATTAATGAAAACATTCTTGACAAATACTTTCGCAGTAGCTCGTCTTGCGGCGATCCAAGAATTTCACCTCTAACGCCGCAATACGAATGCCCCCGTTTGTCCCTGTTAATCATTACCTCCAGTTCCGAAAACCAACAAAATAGATCCGAGGTCCTATTCCATTATTCCATGCACCATTATTCAGGCAGCCGTGGCCTGCTTTGAACACTCTAATTTTTTCAAAGTAAACGTGCCGGCCACCCAGGACGCTCAGCGAAGAGCACCCGTGGGAGAGAGCCGGCAGACGGTAGGGCAGGAGACAACGGGCAGTGAACTGGCGCGAGCCGGACCGCCCGCCTGCGTCTGACATCCAACTACGAGCTTTTTAACTGCAACAACTTTAATATACGCTATTGGAGCTGGAATTACCGCGGCTGCTGGCACCAGACTTGCCCTCCAATAGATCCTCGTTAAAGGGTTTAAAGTGTACTCATTCCAATTACGGGGCCTGGAAAGAGTCCCGTATTGTTATTTTTCGTCACTACCTCCCCGTGCCGGGAGTGGGTAAGTTGCGCGCCTGCTGCCTTCCTTGGATGTGGTAGCCGTTTCTCATGCTCCCTCTCCGGAATCGAACCCTGATTCCCCGTTACCCGTTACAAACATGGTAGGCATGTCACGTACCATCGACATTTGATAGGGCAGACATTTGAAAGATGCGTCGCCGGCACATGAGGCCATGCGATCAGCACAAAGTTATCCAGAGTCACCAGTGGGGACGCCGCAACCCCGCGAGGGGAAACGACGATTGGTTTTGAACTAATAAACGCGCTCTTTCCGCGAGGGTCGGAGCTTGGTAAGCATGTATTAGCTCTAGAATTGCCACAGTTATCCAAGTAGGATCGTGTCATCTAAGGAACCTCGACTGATTTAATGTGCCATTTGCGGTTTCACCGTGAGACAGTGTGAACTTAGACATGCATGGCTTAATCTTTGAGACAAGCATATGACTACTGGCAGGATCAACCAGATATCTGTCGGAGACGTACGTACAGCACACACCGGTCGGCGGAGGAAGGGTGTGTAAAAAGCCTCACTGGGACGGCCGCAGGGACCGACTGACGGGACGGACGGATGGTTGTTCCACCCGTCCCTCACTCCGTCGACCTAGGACCGCCTGACAGGGGCCTCCTACACGTACCAGACGACCGACCGACCGGGCTCGCTTGAGGAGGGATGGCAGCGCTCTGTGCAGAACGGATCCCAACGACCTCGGCGATGAATTTCACTGGAACTAGAGACAATTTGGCCTGCCGGCCGGCCTGCCCTTCACCCTAGGGTTGGTCCCCGGGAGAACACAGGGCCTTGAGGCACGATTCCTGCTTTCCATTTGCCGGTCACAAGCTCTTTGCGAGAGTCTGACCACCAGCGAGACGAACTGTCGAGCTCTGCTATAAGCCTTAGATAAATCACCACGGACGGACAACGTTTCCTGATACGGACCAGAGAAGCGCACCTCGGTGGAGGAGACGCCAAAACAAACCGCACCCCAATAGCTCTACGGGAAAAGGCAGGCGAGCGTTTTCCGCAAGCCCGCGCTATCGCTCCGCCTGGCGGGACTGAGATCGCTTTACGAACACTGGTTGAAATTGAATCGCGGCGGCGAGACAACTACCCCAGATTAATCTAGGTTACGACATACAAGAGGTGGTGGCAGACAGAGATCTACTACCTTCAGGGACGTGTTTGGATCTACTGGACATTTTATCTTGTGGTATGTGGCATGTAACTGTCACCCTGAACCCGTTGTCACCTTTTCTAGAGACACTGTGGTGCCAATCTCGAAAATGAATTGAAGAGATCGTAATTCGGATGTCCCTTCCTGTATTAGTTTCCATGACAGTGTGGGCATCTCTTGTATGTGACGTGGTAAGGCGTTGGGCTAGAGTTGAGGTTGGAGTATGTCGTCAGTCCTGAATTCGTTATACAATCAATTAAATTGGCTGAAATTGTGAAATTGAACATGTTTTTTCCTTTACTGGAGAAGAATAAATGAGGGGTCAGAACAAGAGAATGATAAAGTGAAAATGATCTAAATTAGATTTCACGCGCATTATGGATATCATTTACTTTAAAGACACCGGATGTGCTACTGAGATGGTAAGCTCAGGTTCCTGCTGTACATATTTTGCGAACATTACAATATTATTATAACAAATATAAAGTCAATTCTTCTACAAAAATGTGAACGACAGCATCGAAACATAAAAGATGATGCATATAAACAAGTGGCATAGCGACACCAAGTGATAATCTTCATACCATGTATAGGGCACACAAGAATGAGGAACCATATCTAGTAGACAGTCAAGATTAGCTCTCTGATCTTTGCAATGTTGGCACTGGTCCATTGGTACCTTGACGGGTGTTACATACTCATCTATGATTCATCGGTGAGAGGGAAGACTCGTGACAGCAGCGTTCTTCCGCCCACGAGATACTATATATATATTCAGATCCTCGAGCTGATTGTTGTTTTTGTTAGAGTAATAAATGTGCTAGTTTGAAAAACCAACAAAGAAGAAGAAGAACAAGAAGAACTTGAAGAAGAAGAAAAAGAAGAAGATGATGAAGAAGAAGAAGATGAAGAAGAAAACGAAGAAGAAGAAAATGATGAAGAAGTAGACGAAGAAGAAGAAGAAAATGAAGAAGAAGACGATGATGAAGAAGAAGAAGATGATGAAGAAGAAGAGGATGATGAAGAAAAAGAAGAAGACGAAAAAGAAGATGATGAAGAAGAAGAAGAAGAAAATGATGAAGAAGAAGAAGACGAAGAAGATGAAGATGAAGAAGAAGTAACTATCATTGTTTCTATTTCAGTGGTTGAGATTAAATGTCGCGCAGGATACCAAAGCATTCTTGGAAAATGTAGAGGTATGCATGACGTTCTCTTATTCTTTTATTCCATCGAATATTTAAGTCCATCAACTGATACTTCGGAAGCTACACCGGTTCAGTTATTCAGTCTAGACGATTTTACTTTTGTAGCTGGATATAAGAAATTTTGGTATATCCCGCACACGGAAAAAGGTGGACCTAGATCTTCCTAGCTGTACTGCAATGGGAGACTTATCTATAGAGTCAGCGCTATGGAATTCCCAACGACAATGTATTATTTGTTAGATAGAATACTGAGACACATAATGTTCTAAGAAGCATGGTGAGGACAAAATGTGGTATCAGGGTCAGTACGCCTCTCCTTTCCCTGACGTGAGGTGAGATCATTTGCCAGGTAGCCAAATGCTTTGGCTATTCGTTGAAGGTATTTTACAGCTTGCTGCGACGTACCAGGCCTGGGGGAAGGTACACATAATTTGGTTAGATTTTTAATTACAATTTTTTTGAATTGTGACCAGACAGCGGCCAATAAGCCTACTATTTTCGTTTTCTAATTGCTAATTGATTTTTAACGTGTCCGACACTGAACAAGGGTATCCGATCTCACTATCCAGAGATCAGTGGAATTTTTTCTAGAAAATCCACGAGAGAATTCCACCGTCTCCACTGTGATTTGAACCAGCAACCTCCAGCACCGTGGCGGACAGCTTACCTGGAGATCAGTGAGCCCATATATATATATATATATATATATATATATATATATATATATATATATATATATATATATATATATCCATTTTATTGTTTACCTGAACACAAAAAGTAGCTTAATAGTCACACTTCACTGAATATCCACTGGTCAGTGTTCCTGTTTGTTTATATCTAGAAACCATTTATATATTACGTTAAGACTTGTTCAACTACTCCCCATTAATACCCTTGTAGAAACTCCACACTGCTTGTGGGCTTTCAATGAACATCACAGGAATGCCATTTCCTAATTCACCAATAGCTATTCTTGGTAATCACTTACTTGGAAAATTTTCAAACGTGAATGACTTGGGCGTGGCCTTGAACTCTATGAGGTAACACAGCAACATCATCTTAACAGTACGAGTATACAAACTAGTTGCTATCAATGGCATGTGTGATCCTTATTCAAAACTCATCCGATAAAAACGCATGACATATATATGTACAAGCGAAGATAGCATGAGAAATGATGACAGTATCAATATAATAAAAAAAAACCTGTTGTGCTGAAAAAATATCATTGTAAAAAATAAAATAGGTCTATGGCCTCATGAGATAACAAGGCGATCAACTAACACTGCACGCATTCAACCCATGCAGATCCTACAACAATACAGATCAATATTACAATTGTCCCAAGAGAATCAACTTAATCACAATCAGAACGTAACCACGTAGGTTAACGGTCAAGTAGGAAGTGAGAATGTGTATGTCTATGTGTACCCTATTCGAATCACGCCTGTGTCCAGTTTGGAAGACCTAAGTTTTGTTTCGCACCTCAACATACGGAAAGTGAATGGCAACCTTCCGTACTCCACACTTGCCAACAAAATTATAACAGCCAAATAGGTTGCCGGTTGTAAGAAGCGATGTTCTGCAAAGAAAATTCGACTTTCTTTATATATAGCACAGTGTGAAAGGTTGAAACGCATCCAGTATGAAGGCATGCGACTGGTTCTGCACTAGAGATACGCAGATTAAGATGCGGCACATGCTTTGATGTTATCTGTGATGTCCAGCCATAATCTCGGACAAGACAAAGTATATATGCGTGTCAACACAGACATGTGGCAACCTCTGTACAGTGGTATCTCATACATCAAGGGATCAAGAATCAAGAGAGGGACGTCATGGATAGCAACGACTGAGAACACAATCGGAAACGTCAATCCAGCTGAGACGATTGCCACTGGTGATAGAATGATAGAGTACCAGAGAGTGAACATAACTTTAGGCAAGAAATGCTGAGAAGGAGGCAACGGGGGAGTAGAGCATGGGGTGAATTAGCTGATAACTGAGAACGTGCATGATAGTGGTGCCGAACACCTACGGATCAATTTTGCGCATAGGACATCAGGCTGTGGCTTTTTGGCTAGAGTGAGAGGACAGGTCGTTGCCGCGAGCAGTGGGGCATAAATGTCAATAACTTCCAGTTTAGAATAAAAATGGAAGCAGTGACCTCGGTGTTGAGACGGATGTCTGAGACTTATTTAACAACACGTACTTTAGAAGGTACAGAAGGGATGACTTATCTATGAGTGGATACCAGCTGTTAAGGTCGCAAATCTACAGACGTTGACATGGAAGTACTACTCTGGTCATGCTAGGCTTCAGGGTAGCGAAGGAGCTGACATCGTGGCTTCTCAAGCTCCCATCATAAGCAAGCTAGTAATATATAGGAGTAACATGTTAAAAACAAACAATGACAAACTTGTTGGATGCGGAATACATAAATCAGCAATCCACAAATTGCTAAGTGCCAACATTAAATGAGGTTTCAGCCGAGTACGGCACATGACAGGACGAAACAAAAGGGTGTACAGCCAACGAGCTACATCCAGACCCTGAACCATTTGCTAATAGAGACTGAACACCTATGGGTATGCCCGGAGTACAGTGACGTCGATTCTAAGAAACAGAAACATATCTTACTTACGTGGCTTTGTACGCAACTATAAACCTATGAAAATCGGAGAATGACTGTATTTCCGTGTTTTAACATTGTTCATTACGTTACAGATATTGATGAGTGCGTGTCCAGTAGACCATGTAACCAAGGATGTGACAACACGGAGGGCAGTTATCAGTGCACATGTAGCAATGGATTTCACATCAGTTCAAATGACAGGAACACATGTGTCCGTAAGTCGTTATGTGTATTATCTCTGTAATAAATAAATCACAATAACGTGAGTTAGTTTTGTAATAAATAAATCACAATAACGTGAGTTAGTTTTGTAACAAATACATTACAATAACGTGAACTCATCATATCATCATAGGCGCCTCAGTCTATGTAGACCATGCGCGTGGTGGCCTGCAAGTTTTGTCCAGCTATGTCTCCTGTATTTCTACACTACCTGCTATGGCTATAAATCCGCGAGTGACAGTCCCTGCCACAAATCGTACAACCATACTGAGGAGGCTGGATTGCCTGGCTGTTCTTTGATCTCTGCAGTTTTTCTGTTTTATCTGCAGCCAGAATACCTCTAAAAGCATCAGCATTATGCCCCTTCCGACTGCCCTGCCCTGCCTTCTATTTCCTTCTTGAACGAGAGAATGTTGCTGATGGCAGACCTCAGATAAGTGAAACTGTTGACGACCCCAAGAGTGACACCATCAATCTTTAAGGAGGGCGTTGTGGTAATGCCCTGTGCGCAGACCGTTGTCTTTTCCAGGCTTATAGTGAGCATAAACTGCTTGCACCGATCTGCGAATCTGTCTCCCTGTTTCTGCAAGGTCTCCTCACTATTGGTCACTAGAACTGCATCATCCGCAAATATCATCTCCCTAATGAGCACTGTCCTCACCTTTGTCCTCTCACGCAGTCAGGACAGGTTAAACAGCCGCCAATCTGACCTGGTGTGCAGATAAACACAGTCCACAGATGTGCATAAGCGTAGGATAGGAGCATGGAGAAGAACATGTCAAAGAGGTTTCGCGCGAGGACATATCCCTGTTTTACTCCACTCTTGAGAGGAAAAGTGTTTGAGGATGATCCGTCGTAGAACTGATCCCTTCACATCAGTGTAAAACGAAATGATCATGCTACGCAATTTTTAGGGGGCAGAAGATCTTCTTTAGGAGTTCGAATATACCCTTTCTACTAACCAAGTTGACGACCTTGGTGAGGTCTAGAAACATCAAACAAAGCGGCTGGTCTTGTTCTCTATACCACTCCTGGATTTGGCGAAGCCAGAAAATCAAATTCATTGTTGGGATCAAGACGCTAAGCAGTTAATGAGCTGCAGTGGTCAGCGACCCATAGCTGACTGCTTGGGTCACGGCCAGCAAACCAGAGCTGCAAAGACCCTTCTACACCTCCACGTGGTGATCCTGGATAACAGGCTGCAGCAGGGCAGACTGGCTAAGGAGAAGGGATCGAAGAGGGAATGCTAACCCGGTACCCAAAAAATGCTTGCTGAAGTCGGATGTGTTGGACCGAAAGGTGCACATATCGCAGTCAAGCTGTAAACTACGACACAACGCATTCCGTTCTCTGGACTACATTCTGCTACTCAAGCCCTTTCAGGGTTTAATAGCGGGAGATTGAGAACGAACGCAGAAGAAGAAGAAGAAGAAGAAGAAGAAGAAGAAGAAGAAGAAGAAGAAGAAGAAGAAATCCATTGTTGATTTACCTACTCTAAATCCATACTGGGAGTCTGAGTACACCCTGTCCGCGAGAAGTCTCAATCTGTTAAGTTCGGACGTAAACTCTGCCTACAACGCCCAGGAGCGAGATCCCTTTAAGACTATTGCAGTCCCTGCGGTCACCTTTGTTTTTGTAAAAAGTTAAAATGGTGGCGTCACGCATATCTTATGGGACAGCACCTTTCTCCCAGTAGAGACATAGCAGATCAAACATGAACTAATTATCTAATAAATGCATCTCAATTACGTGAAAAAGTTATATAACAAAAACATCACAACAACGTGTATCAGTTATGCTAAAAATACAACACAATAACGTGAATTAATTCTCTAACAAATACATCACTTTAGCCTAAAGATTGTTTTTCTTGCTTCTCGTGTGGGTATATAAGATATTCAGAACGACAACCATAGACGGGCATTCTTTTTGGATCCTACCTCACCCTGGAGGCAACTCTTCCCCTTCTCTCTCTTCTCACCTCACTCTGTTTCATTTGACTCTGTCCTTCAGTCACACTCTTGCACAACTTTCACACGCGCCGTCATGGTGAGGCCCTTCCATTGCACTTTGGTTGGGCTAGCTTCTGAGGACGCACAAACCTAGCATAGGTACATACAGACGCACATATGCATCCACGCACTGGCTTATGCGTCCTGATATCGCCCAATGGACTACGGTCTGGGGTGGAAAATGGCGCGCCTCCGCCTGTAGAAACTAGTGAGGCAAACACCTAAGCAAACAAAAACAAAAAAACCATAAACGGGCTTCTCACGGGGATGCTGAATACATGTATTTACGCGTGTTTATGCAGTGCTAGATTCTGAAGGGATTGGTTTTGTATATGGTATAACACTATTTGTTCAATAAATAACACATATGAGAGACATAGAAATGCATTCCCTTATCGTTTATAACATAAGCAACGTAGAACACGATCTTCAAGTCTTTAAACCCAAGTGGAACAGAGTTACCTTCTCCAACCCTGGTGATGGATTGAATCTATTATCTTTATTTCACCTCTGTGACAGGCTTAAAAATGTTATATAGAACCTGTTCACGTTTGCTAGGATAGCAATCGGAAGAACGTTGTAATGTCCACTACAAATGACAACTGCGGTCGCTACACGCGACAGCAGCTGTCGCTACACGCGACAGCAGCTGTCGCTACACATGACAACAGCGGTCGCTACACATGACAGCAGCGGTCGCTACACATGACAGCAGCGGTCGCTACACATGACTGTAACAGTCGTGAAATAGGACAGTGAAAACGTTTACACAGTATTGTAATTGTCCATGAACTAGTTCAAAACAGACGTAACAAAGGGCCATAGCTCGTGCTACATAGGGCCGTAACTGTTAAAGAATGGCGTAAAGTCGCCGAAAGCGATTCTTATTTTGGAAACTCTTTTCGGCATTTTTATTTACCTGTCTCAGGCGCTGTATTACTATCCTCTCAGTAAAACCAAATCATCACCCTACATCTGTCACCTTCTCATCCCTAATCACTGTCACTTACTCACCAGTCCCTCACTGTCACATACTCACCAGTCCCTCACTGTCACATACTCACCAGTCCTTCACTGTCACATAATCACCGTCACATAATCACCAGTCCCCCACTATTACAGACTAAACAGTCCCTCGCTGTCAAAGACTCACCACTCTATCACTGGCACATAATCACCATTCGCTCACGCTCACAAACTAACCACTCTCTCTCTGTCACATACTCACCACCCTCTCACGGACACCTTCCAGACACCCTCTCACTGACACCCTCTAACCACCCTCTAACTGACACCTTCCAACCACCCTCTCACAGACACCCTCCAACAACCTCTCACTGACACCTTCAAACCACTCTCTCACTGACACCTTCCAACCACTCTCTCACTGACACCTTCCAACCACTCTCTCACTGACACCTTCCAACCACTCTCTCACTGACACCTTCAAACCACTCTCTCACTGACATCCTCCAACCACTCTCTCACTGACACCTTCCAACCACTCTCTCACAGACACCCTCCAACAACCTCTCACTGACACCTTCCAACCACTCTCTCACTGATACCTTCAAACCACTCTCTCACTGACATCATCCAACCACCCTCTCACTGACACCTTCAAACCACTCTCTCACAGACACCCTCCAACCACTCTCTCACTGACACCTTCAAACCACTCTCTCACTGACATCCTCCAACCACCCTCTCACTGACACCTTCCAACCACCCTATCACTGACACCTTCAAACAACTCTCTCACTGGCATCCTCCAACCACCCTCTCACTGACACCTTCCAACCACTTTCTCACTGACACCTTCCAACCACCCTCTCACTGACACCTTCCAACCACCCTCTCACTGACACCTTCCAACCACCCTCTCACTGACACCTTCCAACCACCCTCTCACTGACACCTTCCAACCACCCTCTCACTGACACCTTCCAACCACCCTCTCACTGACACCTTCCAATCTCCACTTCTCTGACACTTTCCATCCACCCTCTCACTGACACCTTCCAACCACCATCCCACTGACACCTTCGAACCACCTTCTCATTGGTAGCTTTAATCACCTTCTAACTTACATCTAACCACTATTTGAATGGATTCAAACTGACACCAAACCACTCTCTCACAAAAACTCTTTCACCGTCACCTTCTTTTCACCTTCTGTCCACCGCCTCGTCACCTTTCCACTAGCACATCCTTCAATATCGCTAAGGTGCCTATTCTTACCTTTCCAGCCAGTGTAGCATCGTGTAACGCCGGTTACAGACCAGATCCAGCAAACACCCTCAGATGTATTGGTAAGTTTCGTTCTATCACTAATAGTATCTCCATACATGTTATTGTTCTTCCTATAGTCTGAATCTTGACTCGTCTCTGGTCTGTTTTGGTAATTTGTGAGTGTTGTTATCTCATCATTGGATAGGTATCGAAGGGTGATATCATAGCCATGTAAAACACATTGATCAAGATCTTTTCCAATGTCACTGGTCACTGTTAAGTAAAACACACTAGCCAAGATTCCACCTCATGTCATGCACCTGTGAAACATGTTGACAAAGCGCACCCACCCGCCTCCCCTCCTCCCAACAACCACATGTCAGGGTCTGGTGAAACATACTAACCAAGACCCCACGCATTTGGAGTGTCATGTTAAACTTAGTTAAATGTACACCACCTCATGTCAGGGTCCTGTGAAGCGTATTGGCTCAGACCCCACCTCATATCAGTGTCATGGGAAACGTACTGGCCCAGACCCCACCTCATGTCAGGGTCTTATGAAACGTACTGGTCCAGACCCCACCTCATGTCAGGGTCTTATGAAACGTACTGGCCCAGATCCCACCTCATGTCAGGGTCTTATGAAACGTACTGGCCCAGACCCCACCTCATGTCAGGGTCTTATGAAACGTACTGGCCCAGACCCCACCTCATGTCAAGGTCATATGAAACGTACTGGCAGAGACCCCCACCTTATGTCAGTGTCATATGAAACGTACTGGCCCAGACCCCCACCTTATGTCAGTGTCATGTGAAATGTACTCGCCCAGACCCCACCTCATGTCAGGGTCATGTGAAATGTACTGGCTCAGACCTCACCTTATGTCAGTGTCATGTGAAATATACTGGCCCAGACCCCACCTAATGTCAGTGTCATGTGAAATATACTGGCCTAGACCCCACCTAATGTCAGTGTCATGTGAAATGTACTGTCCCAGACCCTAACTTATTTCCGCGCCTCGTAGTTATTAACACAAAGTATTATATTAGTTTGTGATCTCACACTGACGAACAAGAAAAGATGTTTACAACTGCAGAATAGCAAGGTCGGCCAAGGGCCATCTTCGTCAGAGGAATAATGGATAAATGGATATATGGATTTATTTATAGAAACTCAGCCAATCAATCAAAATCCAGTGGCCGAATTTGTTAAAGCTTAGGAACAATAGTACATTTGGCTTACCCTAACAAATGTAAATGCCATTCAACTCCAGTGCAGTATCATGCCGATGGTTAGCACAAGTTGTTCCATGTGACGGGTAGGAGATCTTGTACATTGCCTATTATGGTTTTGATGACACTATAAAACCGATTTTAAGATAGAAGAATTTACATTTTAAAATCAATTATATCATGTTAGAGATTACATTATAAAACTAACCTTATGAGAGAAGAGTTTACATTTTACCCTGAATCTTATTATCTAGGAGATTATATTTTAAAATCAATTAATTCATGTTAGAGATTACATTATAAAACCAACCTTATTAGAGAAGAGATAACATTACAAAACCAACATCATGAGAGCAGGTACCACATTAATAAACCAACTTTATGAGAGAAGACATATGATAGGTTGGTTAAGATCACATTATAAAACCAACTTCATGAGAGTAGACAACACATTATAAAACCTCATTGATGAGAGTAGAGATCACATTACAAAACCAAATTGATGAAAGAAGATATCATATTATAAATCAAACTTCGTGTGAGTAGTGATCTTATTAAAAAAACATCTGTTGGAGAATAGATATCATATTATACAACCAACTTTAGCAGGGTGGATATCACATTATAAAACCAACTTTAGGAGAGAGGATATCACACTATAAAATCAACTTCATAAAACTG
The DNA here is from genome assembly GCA_036924085.1 of Ariolimax columbianus. Lineage (NCBI taxonomy): Eukaryota > Metazoa > Mollusca > Gastropoda > Stylommatophora > Arionidae > Ariolimax > Ariolimax columbianus. The sequence goes on from JAVGWX010000014.1 coordinate 25,581,094, forward strand.
GATATCACATTATAGAACCGCCTTTATGAAAGTACTAATAGTAATACCATATTTCGAATGGAAAATATCAATTTTCAGATTATTTAGAATTGACATATTTCTTGGAATGAAAACATATTTCATTGTGCATGTTCTTTCAAGACTATGGTCTCTGCTGCACAAATTGCTTCCCCCCTTTAATATGCAAATTTAAAACCATCATAATCATGTTCCGTGTTGGTTGACATTGGCGATCATGGATCTCCACCTTCTCTTGTCACCTGTGTCGGTTATGAGATTTCCCGTTGATCGCTTCCCACGTCATTCCTTCGAACTGTATCTTTGTCTTCTTCTGCATCTGTTCCATGCGATTCTGTCCGTAGCTACTTTGTGTTCCAATGCATCTCTTCTAGAGACAAGCACACGAAGGAATGATCGCCGTGTCCTGATTTTTGCCAAAAGGTGTCTTTGTGTCTGTGATCTTCAAGCACGTCGATATTAGTCTTCTCTGCTCTTCGTGAAATTGACAATATAGGACCAACCTATATCATACACTAACCGAACATCCCTCCAACAAGAGCAACAAGTTTTGAGTCCAAGAACTCCGCTAGTTACCGCTGATCTAACAATCAAGTTACTTCCAATAAATAGACATAATTTTGTAATACACACAATGCGACAGTACATTGGTATAATTGTGCCACTCAAACATTTAGAAAGTCGTAGGACAGGGAGTTTAATCTGCTGCCATCCTTTGTAATGGACAGACATCGAAACCATTCGCCACTCTCTCCTATCTGCATGGTGTCAGTACAAAAAATTGAAAAGCTGGATTTAGAAATAAATATAAGGGAATTTAACATTTGAAATGGTGGTGTTGTCAGATTTAGTTATGGTGTCAGTTCACGGCGTCAGTTAATGGGGTTATTTCATTTTGTCACTGTTTGCCGGTAAACAAAAATATTCTTTGTGCAATCATATTTGAAGAAAAGAACGATATTAGAACTCAAGTTTTGATGTAGATGTCTCTGTGCTATAGCATTTTATATTATCTTATGTTATATTATATTATATTGTATGCATATATATATATATATATATATATATATATATATATATATATATATATATATATATATATATATACGAGCGTCAGTCAGATGGTAATGCACCACAGTTGTTATTTCTCGGGATCATTTTATTCGAAATGCATGAAATCTGTATAGAAGGTATGTGGATATTTCTTCTAAACAAATTTGTTTCACCCACTTAATACCCATCAACTTGAATTACCTCTTTCCATCGTGAAACAACTGCATGCATGCCTTGTTCGTATCATGTTTTTGCCCTGCTCAAGTAGACATTTCGTCACTTCATGAATCAAACCCCTATCATCTTCAAACCTTGCCCCACTGAGTGTTTCTCTAAGTGACCAAAAATGTGAAAATCAGATATATCCAGGTCAGGTCTACAGGGCGATTGAGGGGAGTGGAGTACAACCCAATTTGGCGATATCGTCTCTTGTTTTTAGACGTACGAGGGAGTCCATTGTCGTGCTGGAGAATCAGATCTGCTGAATTCTTGTAAGATCGAACTCTGCGGAATCGTCTATTGCGTTTTGTCCGTTTAATAATGTAGAATGAAAATTTATTTTTTCACTACGTGGCATTATATTAAGGCAAATCACACCTTCATTGTCAGAATAGAGTGGTGACAATGACGTTTTTTGCTCATGGAGTTATCTTGTTTTAATTTTTCATAGCTATTGCCCTTTTGTCTCAGGCTCAAAATCATGCTGCCAGGTTTCTTCACTTTTAACGATCTTGACCAAAATGTTATCTCTATCAGCATCGTAACGCTTCAACAATTCAGAACAAACTATTTTCTTGTGAAATATGTGGTCATTTCATAACCTCGAGAAACCCACCCTGGGCGAACCTTAGAAGATCAGAGATTTGATAACTTAATTCACACCTCTTTTCTGACTGAAAGCCTCAATGGTAACTGTTGAGTTGTGATTCTCCTATCCCTACGAATAAGAGCATCATCTGTGATCAACATGTGTCAGCTGGTAGCTGTAGCATGATGTATAGATCGTTCACTTCAGTCTATCCACTTTCTGAAGCTGTAGCTCTCTTACACTAGCGATCAACCATGTTTCTTTCTGCTGCACAACTTCAATCCTCAACAGGTAAACTTATGTGAATGTTCAATAGTTTCTCTCTCAGCAACCAGAAATTATATGACTTAATTTATATATCTATATATAAATATATATATATATATATATATATATATATATATATATATATATATATATATATATATATATATAACCTGAAGAAAGATAACACTAAAAAATAAACTTTATTAGTGTAAAAATTGTATTTAATAACACCGATGTTATTAGAAAAGTAATCAGAATAATTTTCAAAGAGCAAACTGGAATTTTTACCATCGATGTTATTATAAATAGTTTTACATTGGAGTTTTATTTGATTCAAAATCCAATATTAGAAGCCATTTTATAAGTTGAAGGGCCACAACATAAAAGCTGATTACGGATCCTGAAAGTTTAGGAAATTATTTTTGAATAGGTACTATATTTAAACAAATCATTAGTTAAACATAAAAAAAAGAAGAATCAGAAAAAGAAGAAGAAAAACGTAGAAGAAAAAGAATAAAAGACGACGAAGAGGACGAATAGGAAGAATACAAATGAGTAGAACCAGAATCAGTTGTTTGCATTTTACTGCTAATTCATGTTTGTCCAGTAATCAATTAATTGAATTCTCCACAATCATAATTTCAGATATCGATGAGTGCCAGACCAATGGTCCCTGTGATCAATCTTGCAGAAATTACGAGGGTGGCTACCGGTGTTATTGCCAGTTGGGCTACGAGGTCAATGCAATTGATAGGAACAGATGTAACGGTAAGTTACTGCAGAGGAAAGTATGATTGTAAACGTTACCGTTGAGAAACTGTTTGGCACAAGTGACAATCAAATCATCCGTTGGGATCTTATAGAGGTGAAAGAAATAAACATAAGCACACGAGCATATTACTTCTAAAAGGCAGATGTTCAGATGAAACAGGGAACGAGCTACATAATCTGTAAAGATATTGTCGGAGGAACAGATGTTGAACAAGAGTGGGAGAATATCAAAAGTGTTCTAGAAAAGCTACAAGAGGAATGTGTTTCATGTAAGGAGGTAAACTCCAAGTGTAAAAAGTGGATAACTGGATTTGTAGTTAAATATCAAAAAGGTCTAAACTGTTACGGTTTTGAACGCTGCGTGAACTTTCGATTTATAAGTGTCAACTGACGTCGGCATCTGAGACCACGTCATGTCATGTGATCCCAAGAATGCGTCTCTGACTGCAAACGTAAAAGGCTTTAATGCTCCTCTGGTTACACGATTATAAAAATCAATACCTCTGATCGGTACAGAAGGATGGGGAGCAGTATAGATTATGTACATTCGTAAATTTGTTTTGCAGTGAACGCCTCTGTTGGTTACAGGCTCGATGCACGGCCTACCCAGAGGAGGCAAACTGGTCGACTTTTAAAATAATGTCCGGGTTTCTTCGTGCACAATAGTTTTACTTCCTACCAAGGGGAATTCACCTCCTCAGTAGAGGTTGACATGGCTGCTGCAGACCAGGGCTCATTTAGTTGTAGAGCTCCAACCAATGGTTCATATCTCTGTTTCTGCCATTGAGATGTGAAGATCTAATCTAGACGCAAGGTCTTCTTGATACTTCAGTGGTTTTATTACTGCATGAGGATGGCATCCTGTATGACTACCTGATCTGCAGGGTCGAGGTCGGTCACACCCATTTGTCCGGTCAGAACTCGCTCATCGCATGGCGGAACGTCTATTGGTGGCGCTGATTTTGTTTCAGTAAAAAGCTGGATACGGAGGGACTGGGTGGAGGTGGGGGGAGGAGCGTGGGTTCAAAAACTTTTCCGGGGACAGACAGTTATGTGGTAGAGCTGTTGCTACGACACTCAGAGTGAATTATGTTTCCTTTGTATAGGGACATGACGATTCTGTCCCACCATGCAGCAAGAACTTCTCCCGTAGACTAAACTTATGTAGACAGATGTTGCAGGGTGACGCTCGTTGAGTCCCATATGCACTTGTACAGCTCAAAATTAATGTCACCACGTACCGTGGATCTGTTTTCTGTAAGGTGGCACGGATGTTTGTAATTATAGATGTGTTCGAATCCAAGCCGATTACATGGGTTTGTATCTCCTACTGGCTCCCATCTTTGACCCCCTCCCTCTTCTTCCATCAGTCATCCCCCCCCCCCAGCCATTGCAATATAAATCTCAGCACCTCCCGGCTTATATCACCTTCTTTGTGTTCTCCAACTTGGATCAGTATTTGGCGATTTCCATATTTGGCTACTACTAGCTTATCCGGCCCATTTCCTCTCACTTCTTTTGTTGTCGTGGCTACCTTATTTTACCGCGACCCTTCATTTTTAGTCGAGCTTCAGACCCAACCATTCGCTTAGACAGACTGGATCTACTATCAGATAAGTAGACCATTTTTTCCGTATATGTTGATTTGCTAGTTCAGTATTGTTCTTATATGTTGTCCCCGATGAATGCCTATTGGTCGTAACGTAGGTTTTGTTTATGTTCTCGTCTCGGTGCGGTATTTGACCGTACTCATTTTCAAATGTTGATTAAACTTAACTTTAATCATTTTTTTTTCCTTTTATTTTTCCCATTTGTACGATGGGGTAACTCGTTAACGCGTTGGTTTGAGCAGTAACAGTAATATTGTATGCGTCGTTAATGTGCTCTCGGTCCACCCGCTTGCTATCTCTTCAATTGGGCATCATAGTGGTACGTTGGATTTATAAATGTGTTTAGTTTAGGGGATGCAGCTGTATTTTGATGAGAAGTCGGTGAGCTGATTGCAATTTGTTGTGTCTCGTCCTTTATTCTATGTCATTGGCTACGTGTTGTGGCAGTGCTCCCTATACATTGTTATGACAGCGTAAAAGATGCTTCGAAATTGTCTGCCTTCGTATATTTCGTTGCTGCTCCTCGGTGCCCCTTTATTTTCCCGGACATTTGATGATATATGGAGGTAGCCTCGGTTTCCCTGTTTATTTTATTAGGCTAACGATCTTCCTTTGTATGACTGAGGCCACAATGTCACAGGCCATTTCTACTGATCCATCATGGCGCCCACAGTTGCAAACCGGTTTTGAATTGCACTGTAAAAATTATGTGACCAACACAGGATAAATACGAAGTGATTCAATGCTGCTTCATGTTTAAATTCATAATTAAAGCTCCAACAAATCAAAATTTAAAATTAGGGTTATAATACATTGCAAGAGTCACTGAATTTACATTCTTATGAACCTGGTCACGACACCAACACAAATTGAATGAAACCATGTCCACTAAAGTCCACAAGAACCACTGTTATGTGCTAGTGTTTTCTATGACATACAGTTTAAATTCTATGCACCTTTTCCAACTAGGATTGAGGCTAAAGTGATTGTTTTTTTCTTTTTGAAATTATGTATATCCAGATTTATCTTCAGTTGGCCTCCTTTACGAAGCAATGGGATTTTGTCGTGGTAAAATATACAGCAAATCGTTTTGCTGAATTTTGTTGTTTTTGCGTTCGCCTTATTTCTCTATTCCCCAAGGCGGTGTGCGTTGCACTGTGGTTTTTATTTTGTTTCTGTCGGCCCAGTGCATCCGACTTCAGCATGATTTTTATGTAAGGGACTGCTTCCTTCTGCATTTATATGGATTTGCATTCCCGGCTAAACTGTCGGTGTTGCGATGGGCATCGAACCCAGCACCTTCGGATTGTGAGCCGTGTGACTCAACCACTTGCCTAAGCCGTCCCCGTTTTACTTAATGATGTGATGGCCCAATCTAAAGCTCTTTTTAGTCGACTTTAGCAATATGCATCTCTACTGAAGTTATTGTGACTTACAGTATTTACGTGAAGAGGTAGACACCGCTTACACCTCCCCCAAGCACCAATACTAAACCCTCCTTAAACTTCGAGTACGAGATGTCTGTCAGGTCACAGCTCTACTATCTGTTGCTTCCATTTCTAGCCCTCAACACTGCGTTATCTCTCACTCTTACAGTCTCTAGATGATGATTCAAACTCATTAGGGGACTCATAATCGGTTATGTTGTGTTGGTTCGAAAACTATAACTAAGCTGAGCTGTTTTTAAAGGTCATTCCTTCATCTCTATGACCTGGGAAGGATTACTGTTCATGGTATCTGCTTCCTCCCTGTCGCCCACTCCCTCGTTATCGCCTTGCCCCTCGTTTAATCTCTCTTGTGCAATTCTCAAAAATGCTAAGCTTTGAAGAAATTGGCTACCCATCTGTTCCAACATGCCACCCGTCTGTTCCAACATGCCATTAGACCGCATAATCCCTCTGTCCCAACATGTAACTAAGCCTCATAATTTCGCTTTACCAACTTGTCACTAAACCTCATAATTTCTCTGTCCCAACATGTCTCTAGATCGCCTATTCCCTCTGTCCCACCATATTACTAGACAGCCTAATCTCTCTGTCCCAACATGTCACTAAACAGCCTAATATATCTGTCCCAATATGTCACTAGATCACTTAATCTCTCTTTCCCATGTCACTAGACCACCTAATCTCTCTGTCCCAACTTGTCACTAGACCACCTAATCTCTCTGTCCCAACTTGTCACTAGACATCCTAATCTCTCTGTCCCAACTTGTCACTAGACGGCCTAATCTATCTGTCCCAACATGTCACTAGACAGCCTAATCTCTCTGTCCCAACATGTCACTAGACAGCCTAATCTCTCTGTCCTAACATGTCACTAGACCACCTCATCTCTGTCCCAACATGTCACTAGACAGTCTAATCTCTCTGTCCCAACATGTCACTAGACAGCCTAATCTCTCTGTCCTAACATGTCACTAGACCACCTCATCTCTGTCCCAACATGTCACTAGACAGCCTAATCTCTCTGGCCGACGCTCTCGTTATGTTACTTTACAGCATTGCAGACTGTCCATATGTCCTATTAAAACAATGGACCGCCTAGAGCCACTTTTTAGCGCTATTTTTGTCTCGCTTAACAACATACCTGACCGCCAGTCTGTCCCATCAAACTAATAGATCGTCTAGTCCACCTTTCTAGCGCTCCTTTCGTCTCGCTCAACAACACACCTGATCGCCAGTCTGTCCCATCAAATCAATAGATCGTCTAGTCCACCGTTTCTAGCGCTCCTTTCGTCTCTCTCAACAACACACCTCAAGGCCACTCTGTCATATCAAACCGATAGATCGCCTAGTGACCAGTGGACGATTGGATTGTTCATGCTCCCTGAAGTCAAGCACGTGTGGTCATGATTTCGAAGTGGAGTTCTGAGCTGTTCGTTCTAAGGTTAACATTGGTCCTCTAAATACAAACGAAATTGCTTAAATACAAAATAAATGTATATAGTGCAATCATATGTTCAGTTCGTCAATTCAGTTGATATCTTCAAATCGAAGGTGGTCTGCAATATATCTTAAACGTCTTTCATATCGAGACTGATCATAAAATCTGCCTAGATTGTATGGGGTAGAGGGTAACGTCTAGATAAATACATACACAGACAAATACATACATACTTTTATATACATATACATATATATATATATATATATACACACTCACACTCACACATATACATACAGAGTATGTGGGTTGAAAAGGGGTAAAGAGCATGGCGCTCGCTTCTTGCAGTAGAGATACCGAGTTCGACCCCAATATCAACACGCTCCAGTCGACGCAGCTGTTAATGATTACCTGCTTTAGGATTAGAAAAGGAAATGCAGGACACAGACACATCAAGGCAGGTTTACACTTTCTGAATATCTATTTTCTTTTTAGAAATTCAAGTCTGCAGTTCCCTTATTGATATAATCTTCGTCATCGACTCCTCTGGAAGTCTTGGAGTAGTCAACAACGACATTCAGCTCTCATTCGCTTCAAAGTTAGCCACCCATTTCCAAGTTGGGAACAGTCAAGCTCGAATTGGCGGCATCTTGTTCAGTGACACCGTTGAAAAACTGTTTGACCTTAACAGATACGGCACAACTAACGAAGTGGCTCAGGTAATGTGTCCAGGCAGATAACAAGTATTGTCTCATGGTTTGGATGTCATCAACTTCTTCTACTTATTTATATAATTCTCCTTTTTCTACTTCTCCATTTCACTTTACAATCTCACTTCCCGCTTCACCTCCTTTCCAATTTCACTCTACACATTCCTTTTCTGCTTCACTTACTCTCTCAATTCACTCTACAAACTCCCTCCCTGCTTCACTTACTCTCTCAATTCACTCTACAAACTCCCTCCCTGCTTCACTTACTCTCTGAATTCATTCTACAAACTCCCTCCCTGCTTCACTTACTCTCTGAATTCACTCTACAACCTCCCTCCCTGCTTCACTTACTCTCTGAATTCACTCTACAAACTCCCTCCCTGCTTCACTTACTCTCTGAATTCACTCTACAAACTCCCTCCCTGCTTCACTTACTCTCTGAATTCACTCTACAAACTCCCTCCCTGCTTCACTTACTCTCTGAATTCACTCTACAAACTCCCTTCCTGCTTCACCTTCTTTGCCATTTCACTCTACACATTCTCTCACTTCTGGACGTCTACTTCCTTTTCTCTCTACAACCCCTACTGTCGTTCTCTTTCCTTTGGTTTTTAATTCTACAATCTATGTTTTCTTTCTTTGCATCTTATTTTACTTGTTAACATTCGTGCCCTATGTTCAACTTTTCATTCTTCATTCCTTACAGTTTTTTCTTGTTCTTGTATTTCGTCAGATTCATTTGCTTTTTCTGTGTCTCCTTCATCACTTGGTCTTCTTCTAAGTTTTTTCTTGTTTTGCGTATATCTGTTATTGATTTAGCTTCTTCATCTTAAATTTAATTGTTCCATTTTCTTCGTATGCCTTTTCTTCTTCTTCTGCCTCTATTTCTTAGTCTACTTCTTCTTGTTCTTTTTCTTCTTGTTCATCTATAATTTTCCTAAAATTGTATAAGCAGTTATAATTGTCATTGTCGCGTATGTTTGTCAGATTATTGGTTTGCCATAACTGTTACCAGTGTCTTCAATGAAGGCTATATGTGTGACAGAGGCGGGAATAAGGACACAGCCACACGGAGAACAGGACGTTTGAGATTTCATCTCTCTAGGTTCTATGGTTGGTCCTGTGTGACAGAGACTAGGATAGGTTCACTACCTCATCCGGACCATGTTGTATGAAGCAACTTATAGTTTGATGTAACTATTCTAGGGTAGATGCCGTTCTGTGTGTGACAGATACAGGTCACGGACCATATCCACGCTGACATCAAGTCACAAGAGATGACTAAGAGTGTTATATAATGTCTTTAAATAGATTTTGCTGTTTCTGTTTCTAAGAATCGACGCCACTGCACTCCGGGCATACCCATAGGTGCTCAGTCTCTCTCTCATCAAATGGCGTAAGGTATGGATGCTGATGGTCCCTGTAGCTCGTTGGTTGTACATTCGCCTGCGACGTTCTCTCATGCGCCCCACTCCGCTCGAACCTCGTTTATTGTCGAAACTTTGCAGTCTGTGGATTGATGCTTCATCTATTGCGGGGTCCTCATCCAGCAGGCGGTCATTGATTGATTTCAAAATATCACTTCTGTCCATCACCAAAGTGTCCATGATGGGAGCCCGTGAAGCTAAGCTGTCAGCTTTTTCATTGCCCTGAACCCCGGCAAGAGCAGGACAGTAGATCTAGATCAGCGCCTGGAGGTTTGAGGCCTCAACAGCAGCTATCCACTTGTACCTAAGCCATCCCTTCTGTACTTTCTGAAATACGCCTTGCGCGTCTATCACGATGCCTGCCTTTGTTATAGAAGTCTCAGGTATCCATTTCAGTGATGAGATCACTACTTCCGTCTCCATTCTCATACTGGAAGTTGTTGACATGTATGCCCTACTGCGCTCAGCAACGACCTCTCCTCTCACTCTAGCCGAGAAACCCCAGCCTGATGTCCCACTGCACACGACTGATCCGTCGGTGTATATGACAGCGTCACTCTCCTGGGTGTTCTCAGTTATCAGCTGATTTACCTCGTGCTCTGCTCTCTCATTGTTCCGTTCTCTGCATTCCTTGCCTAAGGTTATGATGACTTTCTGGTACTCTATCATGCTTTAACCAGTGTGGACCCATTCTTCCCCTTTGGCTATCGTCTCAGCTGGAGATAGATGAGATTCCAGGACTCGCGCACGCCAACATCGGTCCGGAATTCGCGCACACTAACTAACAGCATTATGAATGTAGAGTAGCAATAACGATTTGAAAGAAACTTTAGAAAAACAACATTTGTGGTACCCAGTATCAATAACGATTTGAAAGAAAGTTTAGAAAAACAACATTTGTGGTAGCAGAGTAGCAAAAACGATTTGAAAGAAACTTTAGAAAAACAACATTTGTGGTACCAGAGTAGCAATAACGATTTGAAAGAAAGTTTAGAAAAACAACATTTGTGGTAGCAGAGTAGCAAAAACGATTTGAAAGAAACTTTAGAAAAACAACATTTATGGTACCAGAGTAGCAATAACGATTTGAAAGAAACTTTAGAAAAACAACATTTGTGGTACCAGAGTAGCAATAACGATTTGAAAGAAACTTTAGAAAAACAACATTTGTGGTACCAGAGTAGCAATAACGATTTGAAATAAACTTTAGAAAAACAACATTTGTGGTACCCAGTATCAATAACGATTTGAAAGAAACTTTAGAAAAACAACATTTGTGGTACCCAGTAGCAAAAACGATTTGAAAGAAACTTTAGAAAAACAACATTTGTGGTACCCAGTAGCAAAAACGATTTGAAAGAAACTTTAGAAAAACAACATTTGTGGTATCAGAATATGATAATGTGTAACTGTCTATGAATGCAACATAGGATAGTGTGCACAGAAAATGTGTGCTTAGTATCCTGCTCTATGCCAGCGAAATGAAGACCTTGTATGCTTCACATCAAAAAATAATAAATACTTGTCATATGTTTGAGACGCAGACTTGGAATTTCATTGAGCAACAGAGTGACAAACAACGACATGTTGGACCGTTCAAAGATTTCCAGTTTAGTTACGATCCTCAGCCAGGGCTGCTTGCGGTGAACTGGTCACATGTGCAGGCTGGAGAATGGGTGTGAATTCCAAAATATATCTTATACAGGGGACTTACCACGGGCAAGCGTAACAAATGGGCCTGCAAGTGTGACCTGAAAGCGTTGAATATGAATATTTTAAACTGGGAGGAACTTTCCTAATATATACACGGCTGGAGGCAGGCTTTGTTTGCTTGCCTGCAGATAGAGGAAGACAAGATGCGCCAAGATGCAGACTCCAAACGTGTGCGCCAAAAGTAAGGGCAACAACTAAGACCTAGGAATAACTATGAATAACTCTCTATGAATTCAACATGTGAAATACTGAAATGATAGAATAAATAAATGTACATACATACAACATGTGCTATACTACAATATATGCTGGTATAAATATTAATAAATACAACATGTGCTATTCTAGAAAATATGCAGGTATCTCATCATCATTGGCTCTTTACGTCTTGACAGACGATAGTAACTGTGCTGTTAGCACAAAGTCCAGGCAAAACAATAGACCATGTGTTGCCCATGCAGTATGGTCCCTCTCTCGGCCTGCCTTATTTACTCCAAGGGAAACGTAATACCAATACATTTTGAACAAAGCAAGCTGCAGAAGCTTCCGGATCAGCAAAGCAATGCTCTATAGTTCGCCTGTTGGGGCTTCATTCTTAGACCAGCTAAGCAAGACTAAGGGCCTGGTCTGTCTTGCCACACCACTCAGCTGAGGTCGTCTTTCGTCGATCTAGGAAAAGGCATTGTATCCTCTTGCGTGTGCACCTTAACACATTCTCGCTTGTCAGGTTTGGTAGATGCTGACCAACAGAGTTATCAGAAAATAGAATAAAAAGCCATACCTGAAAAAGCCATACCTTTCGAGCCCCATTTGCATAAAGTTCGGGTATAAAAATCAATAATTACACCATATTGTATACTAAAATATAAGAATTAATGAATCACTTTCGAAAGATTGGATTATTGTATTACCTAATTAATAAGTTTAAAAATGTATAAGTTGATTTGCATATTTATTATGATTGACAAGCTAATTTAAATGACACTAAGTTTATAATTTGATTTATTTAGGACATGCTTCAACATGCTCAGATAAACTTTAACATTCTAGTACATGCTTTGTCATGCTTCAACATGCTCAGCTAAACTTTGAAATTCTAGTACAAGCTTTCACATGCTTCAGAAATGTCAATGGACTAACACGGGAGCACTGCTTCAGCGTGATCTGTTGAAAACGTCCTAGTCAAATACCATCATCATGTCTATCTCATACACAGGCGATACTGCGTGCCCCATATCACAACGGTGGGACAAAAACCAACGTAGTCTTGGACTACATCGTTAACAGGAAATCGTTTGGAGAAGCCGCCGGAGGACGGTCAAACGCACGGGATATTGTAGTTGTCTTCACAGATGGCCAGTCCAAAGATCCAGCTCTAAGTAAGTATTCCTTTATTTCACATCTGTAGCTCCTCTGTGACATCATGTGACACGCCTGGCAGGTTTCAGTGTTGTACTTCTAGACACGGCGGCTATTTTTCTACCCTCGTTTGTAAAGAGATTCTTTTCTTATTCGTGTGGTTTAAAACGCACAACACTCAGTGTCAGTTCCTTCGAGGATGTCAAGAAAATACTGGTCTGAAACCTGTACTTTCCACTATGTTCATTCGTTTGTGCATTGCGTGGTTCTGAAGTCTCCTGTATTTCTCTGCCTTTAGCATTACTTGTATCTATGCTCCATCTGCTGGATGACGTCATTGTCTCAAGTGTCTGGACGGGTGTAGATCATGACCTTGACACTGCGCATGGCTTGGTTCTGAACTGTACGCATATCCCCAGAGTATTTGTTACTGCAGGACAAAAACCGCCGGGGTCTTTGTGTACGACAGGGACACGAATATCACCACTTCCTCACATAGAGCATGTCGTAAGAGGCGACTAACTGTGTGACACGACATGACACATGCTTTGGTTAGGTCGTTTGTTAAGAGCAACATAAATGGCGCCTATAAGGCTGCGGGTCTACTTTGCTCTAGTGTTTGAGTATATTAAGATGGATTCGCACATCAATTAACCACTCTCCATAGTGGAGTAATAAGTTGTTTTGAGTCTGGCCCGCTGTGTAGAAAATATTTGTTCTGCATTTTGTGAAAAAAATGGTCACATTGGGTTTATGTTACTGGTCGATTTGATTATTTACATGTTCTTTGTTCTTAGTCGATCTGTACTGCTACTGGGGCAGATGCGGCTGTGCGTGTCCCAGATCGGGTATGATCTGGATGTAGCAGGGAGAAGGATTTTCTGCTTAGCGGCCTAGACTCGAGCAGCTTATTATTTTGGTACGTTTGACAAGTGCCGGGGACGATGGGTGACCTTTCTGCGAGTCCATCTTTATAGACTCAACACTAGAGCAAAGTAGACACTCAGCCTGTTAGGCGCCATCTATGCAGCTACAAACTACCGAACCCTGCCCGGTGTCATGACATTACACACAGTTAGCCGCCTTTTATAACCTGCTCTCTTTGGGTCAGTGGTACTATTCTTGTCCTTGTCATAGACAGAAGACCCTGATGGACCAATCGAGAATCGACATGTTTGACACTCCAGATTCTCCCTCTGAAAGTACATAGTACGCCGTGCACCTTATACTTTTCACGTTTTAATACTATTGACAGCTAGGATGATATCACGTTAGCTTTTTGTTTCTGTTCCCATGCCAATCATCTCCTCGTCTGTGAAATGTGTTTGATGTTTGTGTACTGGTGATAGTTGATGTAGCAGACCCTCTTCTGGCCGTGATCTAACTTAGAACATTCTCACACTCATCCACATCATCATGACCATACTCAGTAAATGACATATCACACAGCAGGTGACATATTTATTATATCATACTCATATCATAGAATGATTAGAGAAATTACAAACACAATATAATACATATCTTAACTAAACATTCTACTAAAACGGGAATTGTAAGCATTAGCTATTGATAGAATTCCCAACTATCTAAAAACCCAGTTCTATTGCCTTGCAATTACATCACACACACATCGCCTTAACTGCGTCTTCAACACACCTTATCAAATACTCTTCCTCACTGAAATCCCCTCAGGCGGGCGATCTCGACATAACTCGTTCACAATGTGTCCTTGCTTACAAACACACTTTCAGATTATCTATTAATGCAAAACTCACACACCTATTTGAGCGATCCTGTTCTATTACTAAACATTCGTCCAACCGTCTATCAATCGCTACTCTATCTAAGTCGGTGAGTTAAACATACTATCCACATTCAGTCTCTCTCTCTCTCTCACTCCATCTCTCCTCCAGCCTCTCTCTATCCAGCCTCCCTCTCTCCAGCCTCTCGAGCTAAACTTTGTCTCGAGTTATATATCCTCAAGCAAGGCCAGAGCTTGACCAATCAATCTCAGGTGATGGTCATCTTCAATCCAATTGGACCGAAACAACTTTTGCACACCTGTCACTCCATTTCTCTCGCAGCAAGCCCCGCTGTCAATTTCGTCTGTCAATCAATCTCCCCCTACCAAAATCGGAAGGCAAGTGGTCAGTTTCTATCTGTCCACATTCCTTAACCCAACTCTGTTCTCCTTTGCTGAGACGGTGAGTGACCTTGGCATGCATTCAGGTAGCTTTAAGCTTTAACATGTTCAGGCATCCTAAACTCCCCTTGCTCCGGCGGGAACTGTTACATTGATACAACGACCTATTTGCTTACTGAGATCTAGCTTCAATCTTGTTGTCGTCTGTAGAATTATTTAATATATTTGAAATATTTAACCGTTGAAGGTCTGACAACCGATTTTGTAATCTTATTTCAGCTGCAGCTGCCTCAGACAGACTGAAAAATCAAAACGTCAGAGTTGTAACTGTCGGTCTCGGTAATGCTGTTGACGTTCAGGAATTGAACAGAGTCGCTAGTTCCAGAAGTGACGTGTTCCTGTCACCAGCATTTGAAGACATTGATTACATCGAGCAACAACTATCTCAGCGCGTGTGCAATTATTAAAAGTTCTACATCTTTCTAGACACATTTATCCAGGTATGTTTTAAGTGCACACACATGTCTGGGCACATATATTCATGTATGTCTTAGGTGCACACATATGTTTAGACACAGATATCCAGGTATGTCGTAGGTACACACATATGTTTAGACACATATGTACAGGTATGTATTAAGTGCCGACATATGTCTGGTCATATATTTCCATGAATGGCTTAAGTTCCCACATATGTCTGGGCACATATACCCAGGTATGTTTTAAGTGCCGACATGTGTCTGGACACATATATCCATGAATGGCTTAAATGCCGACATATGTCTGGACACATATATCCAGGTATGTTTTAAGTGCCAACATATGTCTGGAAACATATATCCAGGTATGTCTTAATTGATCACCCACGTCTGTACACATCTGTCCAGGTATATCTTAAATGCCTTAGGCTGTCTAAACACTTATGTCCAGGTATGTTTTAAGAGTTTACAAATGCTTATACACGTTTGTCAAAGTTTCTTTTAAATGTACGTAGGTGTCTCAACAAATATGACCAGGTGTGTTTTCCGTGACTAGGCCCAAAAGGCCAGACGGCAACAACTGACCAGAAACATGTACAGTACATGTAAGCGCGTCTGACTAGACATATACCTTTTCAATTTCTTTATCTTCGTGTTCGATATATTTTGTTGTCGATGTTTTACATCTTTTTTCATTCCACTTATTTATTTTTTCAGGTACCACTTTCCTTTCTTCGTCTGCATATTCTGATTGTGCAATTCTGTATTTTGGTTCTTCATTTGTGTATCCTACTTTGAAGTTTGTGTCTACTTATTTTTTTTAGTGTGATGACGTAATCTACTACACATTCTCCTAATTGTGTTTCTGCTGTGACGTAATCTACTACTTGTTGACAGGGAATTCGCCTATCAACTAACGAGATCACGAAAATTGACTTGTCATTAAATCAAATGATACATTAACACATCTTGATTTGAGTGTACATTATCTTATGTTATTGAATACCATTATCTTCGTTTCCAATTATCTATCTGGCAGGCTTTTTGCAGCAGAGACGGCACAACATCTACAATGCCAGTCTGATTTACCTAGTACAAGAACTAAGAATGTCTGGTCAAAATGTAATCTGAGAATTAGAAACATCAAATACATTAACTGTTCGTTTTGAAGTGATGATTGTGTTATTGTTTTTTCTTTTCTCGCAATAAGCCTTACATTACTCAGTAGTTTGTCTTACATTTCTTTATTTTCAGTCTTACACAACTGGGTGTCTTGATTTACATTACCTGACATTTTGTCTTACTGCACTCGGAATGTTTCTTACATTACTCAGTATGTTGCATCACACCATTTTATTTGTCCATACATTTCTTGTTATGTTGCCTTACATTACTCGTTATGTTGTCTTACATTACTCGTTATGTTGCCTTACATTACTCGTTATGTTGCCTTACATTACTCGGTATTTTGTCTTACATCACTCGTTATGTTGCCTTACATTACTCGATATTTTGTCTTACACCAATTGACATTTTGTCTTATGTCTCTCGGTATTTTGTATTATATTACTAAGTGTGTTATGGTAAATGAAAGAGAAGGACAACCACTTTATGAATCTGAAACGATATGAGACAGATGTGAGGAGTACTTCATTGACTTACTTATCCCAAGTGGAAAAGACGGCGGCGTCACATAATCTATGTAACATCATTTATTGGTACAAACTTTGAAATATATTTCCCACAGAGACACATTACTAATGAAGCTCGATTTCAGGGAGGCAATTAGAAGAATCCCTAACTACAAGGTCCCCGGCCCTACACAGCACATCGACATATACGAAAAAAAAAGTGTCATTGTAATGGTTCACAACAATCTTTAGCCAGGCGTTGATAGATTGGAATGTACCTGGTGATTGGAAAAAAGCAGTGGTGGAATCCATTTGGTAAACCTAATAGTTGTCCTTCACAAGTGATGAAGACCACTCTCTTTGTTCAGCCGTGTGGACAGTCGTATCTCTTGCTGTGTCCGCTGAAATGGGTGACTTGCGCGGTGATTTGGATTAAAGTGAAGAAGAAACTGCGCCTTTTGTCAACCTCACTCACAGAGCCTAAGCTACCTTTTGCCAGTGGTAAGACATTCATCGAGACGACTGGAGATAGCATAGGATGCAGATTTTGCCTCAGGGTTACCACCGAAGCCTTTCCGTAAACATGTAACCCGCAGGGTTGAAAGGTGGGATGGCATCTAACGCAGTTTGTCGTACGTTTTCGATAACCACAAGAGGTCGTGCGGACAACACTCAGCGTTTGAGTGAGTCTGGCATCACTCCTCAGCTATATTCATCTCATCATCGTAGCATCTAAAATACCCACACGCCAAATTCGTGAAGGTGAACCGGCAGAACTAACCCGTGAAATACGACACAGGTAAAAGCGTAGTGCCATTCAGCCGGCGTCCAGACCAGGATAAACGGATGAAAGAAATCATAAGAAAAGAACGAAATAACAAGTCCAGACGGAAAACAACACCACGTTTCCGTGAACACAAGTGTAAGTCGTTGACTAGTGTGAATTCCAAGCAAATCCGTGGTCTAGCGGCATCCTTAATGATCCAAAGCAGTAGAGAAATGTAGACTCGCAGCCAGTTATGACGCCATCTTTGCCAGAATTTGGTAAACCTAGGTTAGCAGAAAGGATTGCCGCTAGTAAAGGGGCATTCTCCTTCTTTGCCAGGTCGGAAAAATGTTTGTCCGGGTCCTTGAATAGCGAGTACGAGGTAAAGTGGAGCCACTGATTAGTGCTTCACATTCAGGATTCCAGAATAGCAGTGGATGTACGGATGCTACACTTATTATCACATAGTTATTTGAACGTAAAAACAACCCAACTTATAATACAATAAGAAACTCAACATGACCTTTGTTGATCAGAATAAAGACATTCAGCGGGGTTAACAGATGGAAGCTATGGGAGATAATCGAGTAATATGTTGTGGATGGTCTCACCTGATGACATTCGAGCCATGTACGTGTGTTCTTTGTTCACATTCGCTCATAATGTATATGGTTACAGTTACATAATTGCCTAATTCACATGAGGAGTCCCTAATGAACAGTTGTTTGTTGATGATGAGGTTATTTTGATTAAAATGGAGAAAATCGACAACGTCACGAATCATTTCTCCATTTCTTTTGTAGCGAATACGACATGAAGATCAGCACAGACAAGACATAGTCTATGATGATAACCAATGAACACGTAGATAGAAGTTTCCACTGTAGTGGCAATAGTGTCAAACAAGAAAGAGAGCTCAAATACTTAAGCAGTATGTCCACTGTTGATGACAGAGGAACAAATAGATCGCACATATAATTCAAAAGACGAACATAGTTCTAAGTTCTTAGTCGACCTGTACTTCTACAGCGGCAGAATCTCCTGTACAGGTCCCAACTCTGGTATGAACTGGATGTAGCCGGTAGAAGTGATTCCTGCTTAGCGGGCTAGGCTCGAGCAGCTTAATACTCCGCTGTGTTGGGACAAGTACTTACAAAGGGTGGTTAACCGATGTGCCAGATCATCTTAATGGACCCAAATACTAGCGCAAAGTAGACCCGCAACCTGGTAGGCGCTATCTGCACTGCTCTAAACAAACAACCTAACCATGGCCGGTGTTATGCCATGTCACACAGTTAGTCGCCTCTTACGACATGCTCTCTATGAGACAGTGGTGATATTCTTGTCCTTGTCATACACAAAGACCCCGGCTGACCACTTGGGCGAACAAAGTCCACTATCAAATTACATCGATTTTGAAACGCCCAAGACTGATTCTTTCAACTAAGCGGAGGCGAATAAATACACTGTTCGCTCCTACATTGTGCTACTAATGTCACTTTCGATCCCTACTAGAAACACATACGAGTAAGATCCAGATCTGTTTGATGAGCTGTGTAAGTTGTGCAGCCGGAAATACAATCCGTAACCGAATCTACAACACCGAGCTTAGGCAGAACGTCGGGACAAACCCAGTTAGTTCCTATTTACATGTCCAAAAATCAAATGGTTTGTGGTCATTTAGTCACAATTCATTATGCCCTGTGTGCAGCGAGAGCATATCACATGCTGGTTACCGGCTCATCTGCAAGTGACTGACCTCGACCTTGGTGTATCGTAAGGGTCTGACCCACTCAGAAAGTCTCACCTGGCGACAACAAGAAATAAACGCGCCTCATCTCTTCAAGACGCCTCGTGGCAAGGGCACCTGGACAAATAAAGAAGAATACGAAGATCGGATTCAATATTCGATATATTGCCCTACACCACTCGGTATGATGCCCTACACCACTCGATATGTTGTCGTACTTTACATCAGAAGAATTGTTTTTATCTATGGCTTTGAGTGTAATATTAATTTGGGATCGTTATTAATGTGCACTGACGGTGGATATCACAGCGATGATGCTGATGATGATGCTGGTGATGATGATGATACTGGTAATGATACTATAGTTTGATGCACGAAAGGGAAGTAGAACCAGATAAATACCAACACTTAAATGTAATGCTAGGGGGACAAGGGAATGGATATGTATTGACAAAAGAGACTCTGTTGACACGAATAAAGTGTTATAAACCTCAATGTACTTGCTGTCGGGTTTTTTGTGTTGTGGGAGGGACCACTTCTCTGTTTCGCTGCCTTTTCTTCTCTAACACAAAGTCAAGTATTCAGTTAGAACTGGGTAGACTAGAATACGTCGAGTCTGAACAATTACGTTCAACTGATTTCCATTGTTGGTATATTGCTTTTTCAAATATAAACCAGGTACTCGTTTTCAGCTGAGTATATTAGACCCAGAACTGAACAAGTTACGTTAGACACGTTTCATGTCTTGTCATCTTTCTCCTCTTAAAAGCATATCAGGTATCCAGTTACAATGGCTTCCTGTTGTAACCAAGGATAGAAACATGTTCGCGTTCTGCTTGAGAAGCACGCTGCATGCGATCATCCACACAAATTATTATTGAGTGCGAGTATAGACTTTACAACTGCACCAGCATTGACCATCTGTAGTGTAATCAAACTACCATTTAGTATCTGATAAACGAACAGATACATATATATTCAGCTTTGACAAATTGTCGTCATTAACGCCGTTTGTTCTTTTTGGAATTCCAAAATCAATTCCAAAACCAATGTCGGAGAGCAGAATCGATGTCTGTGAAATGTGGATATACAAAATAAAAAGAGATGTTTCTCCTCAAAAGAAAAGAAACATAAACAATTCATTCTTTCAGAGATGGGACTGCGAGCAGAATTGATGATCGAAATTGGTGTCATATATTTAAGATTTTTTTTGTCATCTACAAATGATATAGCACCCTGCTGAAAACAAAACTAGAAGGACAACTGGAGGGCAAACGCACCCGACTTAAACAAGGTTATAAGTACGGGATAACGTAAGGAGATGGAAAGGTAAAAGACTAGCTGGTTTATAACATAACGGCAAGAAAAAGAGGGCTTCTCAAACCTATTTGCAGCTGGCTTTCGATATGGAGATGTTACTTGAAGTGGACTGAAATTTTAAAAAAAGTTGGTTAGGATAACGAAATTATGTGTTGGACGTATGTTTCAACAAATGGAGCGATCCTCTAAGTAGACCACAGACATGAGAATAAACCCCGTTTGTTAGTTTCTTTTGCTACCGTTCAGATTTGGGTAGACATGAGCGTGACGAAACCGGGTGATGAGTCTATGATGTAAGATACGTCTAACAGCGCTCACGACTTTGGCAAAATCGGCCGGTTGTTTACATCTTTTATGAGCTGAAACTAATTAGGTACAGTTATCTTCAAATTGACACTCGATAGCAGGCGGGGTTGAAAAGGATATAATACTTGTAACCGTGTAAGCTTGTAAATACAGACGACTAAAGAGGATTGTGTTTGGGACAAACAAATTCATCATGCACAATTATTGATGAGAAACCGCATTACAAGACGAAAACATTAAAAGTTTCGACATATTAACGATTGGCGGGTACGACATTCCTGAGTTACGATACGCAGATGACACAGTGATACTATCAAGAAGTGCAGAAGGGCTAGAGCAGCTAATTTCAGCCGTAAATCGACTCAGTAAAAATCAAAACCTGTTTATAAACATAAATAAAATAAATGTAATGACCACCGACAAAACACAATGTCAACATGCATTTGCAGTGGGTGGTCAGGAAATAGATAAGGTCATACATTTTGAATATCTGGGCTCCAGAATTGACAAAAATGGGGACGATCGAAAGAAATCAGAAGAAGACTAACCATGGCAATGCAGAGACTGCACCCGGAAGGAATTATGGCAGGGCACCAGTAAAATGATGAAAGAAAGCGTTGAGAGCCTGTGGTTTTCATGTGGCAAATTATGGCTGTGAAGCATGGACTATTACCGAAACTTCTAGACAAAGAATCAAATCCTTCGAGTCTTCTTCTTCTTCTTCTTCTTCTTCGTACGCAGTCAGACAGTAACCATTATTTTTTTCGAAAAAAGCGGCGGTCATCCGGAGGCTGTCGCCACTGCCATAGAACTTGTCTTGCAGTTCCACTGGTGATGGCCACATCTGCTCTCTGAGAACCTCGTATGTGGGGCAGTTCTGCAGCAGATGTTCAGCGGTCATTTTACCGGTACCGCACGGGCATTCGTCGGTACCACCTATCTTCAATTTGTTGAATAGGTGGTACCTCAGTCTGCTGTGGCCAGTGCGAAGTCTGAAGACAACGACCTGCTCTCTTCGGTTCAACTGGTAATAGGCATCGTTTTTGGTGTAACCAGTATGTTCGGTTTCCCATTTGGTCATGTATCTGGCTTTGATAAGCCGTTTTCACTCTTCGTACGTCGTACTAGTATCTGTTTGTGGTAGTAATGCACCTTTTTTTGCTAATCTGTCTGCCTCCTCGTTGCCTTCGATTTTGCAGTGTGATGGGACCCACTGTACCACTACCCTTTTTGGTGCGGACTGCTGGCACAGTTTGCAGAGTGCTGCTCTTAAGTCATTAAGCTCAGTGTTTTTCTGGCTTTTTAGCGCTGTGACTACGGCGAGAGCATCTTTAAGCAGGACTATATGGCTTCCATTTTCTTTATGTGTCACCATTTCTTCCACTGCCGTCCTCAGTGCCTCTGCCTTCACTCTGAAATTGCTTGTGTACTTACCAGTAGCGAATGACAGTGTTATTTTTCTGCCATTTGGTAGGTTCAGGAATGCTCCTGCCCCTCCGTTCTGTGTAGTGTTTGTTACAGAACCGTCGGTGTATGCATGGGTCCAGTCCATGCTTGGGTAGCTTTTCGATATAAAGCTTAGAGTAGTATCTCTCCTTTCTTTTTCAGTCTGGCCGTTTTTGTTTCCAATACCTGGTATGTTTTTTACCACCTCTGGAAATATATCCTGCCTCCAGGTAGGTGTTCGTACAGTAGTGATGGGTTTTGGTGTTGTTAGTGCGTTTATGGGATCTTCGTGCATCTTTGCTTTGGCTATTTCTGCAAAGTTTCTCCGCTTTAGTTTATCATTTCCCAAATTGTTTAGTCTCTGGTGCATTGGATGGTCAGTCAGTCTTCGGAGTTTCTCTGACTGCAGCTGGGCTCTGCAGTCTCTTCTATCGGTCATGGATTGCAGTTTTGTAATCTTTTCAAGTTCTACAATTGGCGTTGACTTCATGCCTCCTGTTATAACTCTCATGGCTTGGTTTTGAAGTTTGCTAACTTTATCGAAGTTCGCTTTTGCTGCTGTTGTCCATGCCGCAATGCCATACTCGAGAACTGGTCTCACTCTTCCAGTGTACAGTTTCTTTAGTAAATCCTTGGAGTCAAAATTCTACAGAAAGGTCTTCAGAATACCCTGGACAGAGAAAAAGACACATGTAGACAATCGGTAAGAGTTGAGCATAGAGGAGAACTGGTTTATCAATTCCATTTTGACTAGAAAATGCAAATACTTTGGTCACATCAATAGGCACAAGGTCTCGAGAGAAAGGTGATGAAAGGCAAGGTGATAGGCAAAAGAGGAAGGGGTAGACCAAGAAGACGATGGCACCAAGATATCCAGGAATGCCTGAGTATGACTGTGGCAGAGGCTGGAGTATTGCCAAGGGAACGAGTTCATTTCAGACAGATTGTGATGGAAGCGATGTTCTATAAAGGACATACTACATGATGATGATGAGCCGCCCTGCAAGTGTTCAGGTACAGGCTTTCCTTGAAGAGGTCAACTGTAGTAGTATCCTCATACTTCAAAGGGAGCAATCAAGCAAACAATCCTCATCAAGAAGCTTCAAAACCGTTCGACCACCCACTCCTCTATTCACATGGCACCAACTTCTCCAACCCCATTTCACCAACTCCTCTATTCACATGACACCAACTTCTCCAACCCCATTTCACCCACCCCTCTATTCACATGACACCAACTTCTCCAACCCCATTTCACCCACTCCTCTATTCACATGACACCAACTTCTCCAACCCCATTTCACCCACTCCTCTATTCACATGACACCAACTTCTCCAACCTTATTTCACCCACTCCTCTATTCACATGACACCAACTTCTCCAACCTTATTTCACCCACTCCTCTATTCACATGACACCAACTTCTCCAACCCCATTTCACCCACTCCTCTATTCACATGACACCAACTTCTCCAACCCCATTTCACCCACTCCTCTATTCACATGACACCCACCCCTCTATTCACATGACACCAACTTCTCCAACCCCATTTCACCAACTTCTCCAACCTTATTTCACCCACTCCTCTATTCACATGACACCCACCCCTCTATTCACATGACACCAACTTCTCCAACCCCATTTCAGCCACTCCTCTATTCACATGACACCAACTTCTCCAACCCCATTTCAGCCACTCCTCTATTCACATGACAACAACTTCTCCAACCCCATTTCAGCCACTCCTCTATTCACATGACACCAACTTCTCCAACCCCATTTCAGCCACTCCTCTATTCACATGACAACAACTTCTCCAACCCCATTTCAGCCACTCCTCTATTCACATGACACCAACTTCTCCAACCCCATTTCAGCCACTCCTCTATTCACATGACAACAACTTCTCCAACCCCATTTCACCCACTTCTCTATTCACATGACACCAACTTCTCCAATCCCATTTCACCCACTCTCCCAGCTTCAAGCCACATACACCTTCATACATTCGTATTTCCTCATATAACGCACTCTTCCAATATTCCCGTCAAACACTCCTCACTCGGCTCTCCGTCCAACCAGGACAAACTCCAAGCACTATCCCCGCACACCTTCATCCGCACTCACCCATTCCTCCAATTTCGTTGCCACGTACTCTTCCATCATGACGCCATGTAAGCAGTTCTGATCCTAACGAAAAGCAGTCCTACATCCTAATGCCACCCACTCATCTATCGTCAGATCAACGAGATCTTTACCATCAAACCACCCGCTTCTCCACCGCTAGCTGACTCCCTGTTTCGTCTTCACACACTTCTAGATCGTCAGGGAACCCGCTCCTTCTCACTAAGGGATCGCATTTCTCCATCCTCACTTAAACCAGATACAACACCAGACTCCATTAACTATTCCATCCTCATCTCACACAAGCCTCTAACCTCACGTATCCATCATATGTATCGTTATGCAATACACTTATAGTTTCTCACGTGACCACCTGCTCCATCTTCCCATGACCGATTATTCCCTCCGCACGTCACCTACTTCTTCTTCCTAACACCACTTACGCCTCACCTTTAAAAGCCACCTACTCAATTCGAATGTCACCTAATTCTACGTCTCCCCTCTAACATCACCTACTTCTCCTCCCTAATGTCACCTACTTCTCCCCTCTAACGCCATCTACTTCTCCCATCTAACGTCTTCTACTTTTCTCCTCTAACGTCACCTACTTCTTCAATCTAATGTCCCCTACTTCTTGCATCTAACGTCACCTTCCTCTCCCCTCTAACGTCACCTACTTCTCCCCTCTAACGTCGTCTACTTCTCCGGTCTAACGTCACTTACTTTTCCTTGCTATAGTCAACTACTCCCTCCTCATAATGCCAGTCACTCCTCTAGCATTACGCCACACATTCCTCCCTCATTACGCCACTTAATTCTTTATGAAAATGTCACTCACTCCTCCCTCCTAATGTCACCCAATTCTCTATCATAGTGCCTCACTCCTCCCTCCTAATGCCATATACTTCTCCCTCCTAATGTCACCCAATTCTGTATCATAATGTCAGTAATTCCTCCCTTCTAATGTCACCCAATTCTGTATCATAATGTCACTCACTCCTCCCTCCTAATGCCACCCAATTCTGTATCATAGTGCCTCACTTCTCCCTCCTAATGCCACCCAATTCTGTATCGTAGTGCCTCATTCCTCCCTCCTAAAGCCATCTACTTCTCCCTCCTAATGCCACCCAATTCTGTATCATAGTGCCTCACTTCTCCCTCCTAATGCCACCCAATTCTGTATCATAGTGCCTCACTCCTCCATCATAACGCTACTACTACTTTTTTCAAACGCCACCAGCTCTAGTTGTATAACACCTTTCACGTCTAATTCCTAAGACTACTCACTCCTGCCGCTTCACGTTACCTACTTCTCTCCCCTAACTCAACATATTATCGTTATATCTGGCCATCATTGACATAGTAATCAACGGATACATTTGTTAATGAAGGTCTGCAGTCTGGATATGATACCCAGTGGTCACATACCGTGTCTCAAAACCATTTAGCAGTACCGTCTTAAACAGGATAATCTTACTCTCAATGGAAAATGCTGCCGAGTTCCATATTGGGCGAAGAGAGTTGGTAGCTAATTTACCCTTCTGATTAGAGCGCTAGCATCAAGGTTTGTGCTACCGTCTCTATCAATGTGACTTCTCAAATAGGAAAACGTTGTATACGTTATATGGTTATTTATCGTTACAGTGTTACCATCAGCTAGAGAGCTGGTATTTTGTTAACATCCTAAATAATAGACCAATAGTAGTAATAACACTGAGAGAAATCCGTTAAAGGACCATTATCTCATTGAGACTATTTCCGCATACGTGTAATCCGTCACCTGTCGGTGCGACTGGAGTACCCTTGGCATCAGCATGAATGACAACCGGCTAAATCTACGTTTTGTGAATGATCTAGTACTAAATACAGACAAGCGACGTTCGACAATGAAATGATAGCAGCACTTCACCGAGAGAGAAAGGATGCACGACTCGAAATGAGCGTGTTCCAGACATAGTCCTACATAACTGCTTCGTATCACTCGACACAATCATCAGAAATGATGAAAGAGTCTGGAAAACGTGGACTATATCTACCTTGTACGACTGCTGGACAAGCAGAACAAACTAAACCCAGAGTTTACATAAATACTGTTCTGGACAACATCCACGACCCGAACCTGCGTACCGTTATTATTCAACTATACAGTGCTACATGTAATGTGATTTTGGGTAGAAACAAGGTCACTCATGAAAGAAACAAACTCAGAGTTGCCCAAACGTCCTTCGAGAGACGCATGCTCGGTCTCACGATTCCGAGTCAGTGGGCACAATGTTTACACAACTTTGACATACGTCAATTGTCGATTGGCGGAATTGTAGTTATTTATGCAGACAACTTGATCTAGCCTAAAGTCATTATACAGGTCTAGAATATTCTGCAGACTGTTTACCGGCAGTTTCTTCTGCTTTTTGTCTTGTCTTGATTAACAAGGTCAACCATCGTTGGGCGCACCGCTTGCTGTGAAGAACGGACGATCGATGGAGCAGTGCAAAATAATTATAGTACAAGAGAGACAACAGTGATCACATGGACGGCCACCAAAGAGCTAGCCTAACTTCCTTGAGTTTTGCAAAAATATCCCAGACGCTTCAAATGGGTGATATATTGTCCACTGTCCCAGCATGGCAAATGGAACAACCGTTGGAAGACAAGTGATAACTCGTGACGCTGTAACCACCGCTGAAGGACGGGTAATCCACTAATGTTCTACTAGTGAGACCTGTCAATCTATCAAATTAGGACGGATCCTAAAAGAAATGTCACTTCTGTTAGTTCCTTCAAAAATCCCCTTAAAACATGATTCTTGTCCGTTTGTTTGTTTGAATATTTGAATCCTGTTATTCAATCACGCAAGGTTGCCTAATAACCAAAAGATGCTTGAATGTGTGTCTGTTCTTCGCCTAACAGTACAGCGATAGGCCAAAGGCGTGGTGCAAGTCATCTCTCCATCTCGTCGGTGGGCCGGCGCCTGGACAGCTGTAGTCGTATGCTACCAGAAGGAAGCCCTCCTCGTCGATCTTCCGCTAGTCACGCGGACGACATGGCCGGCACATCTGTACTTGCTCTAGTGATGTTTAGTCGACGACATCCGGATCTCAGTTTGGTCGCGAATGTCGGTGTTTCGGATATGGTCTCTTAGAGAGATATTTAGGACTCTACGCTCCATTACTCTTTCAGTAATTATTCTTTCTCTTCGTCTCATTTGCGTAGACTCCAAACCTCCAACCCATATATCATTGTTGGAATAACCATGACGTTGAGGGTGTGAGCCCTGGCCTTGACGTTTGTCATCTGCTGGAGATCGGTTTAATGTGGTTGAAGCAGAGCCAACCTGCAGCTCTCCTGTGTAAGATCTCTATATCAATGGTGTGGTTGTTGATTTCTACGCATTGACATTTTCAATTGCTTGGATTTATATTCCTCCTATTTAGACCAACGTCCCCATAACTTAGAGAGGTCACATTGTGTTCACATCCTCTACTAGTGCGACGGTCCTAAAACCAATAGCAGGTTATACCAAAAAAAAACCTTGTTTAGTTTAGTTTTACTTGTTTTGAAATGTCGTATTAATAGTTTAATAACATTAAACAAAAAATAAATTAATAGATGCATATATGAATACTTTCTTTAATGGAACAGACATGACCAATACATCACTCTCACATCATCTTATAACACACACTATAATTGATAGTATTTACATACCAAAAACATACAGTTAATAAAATATACCATATAGATACGACCCCTTTTACAGATCATAAAGCTGAATCTATTATAGTTAACAATACTCACATTTCAAATAGTCAGACGCAATCCAAACACTGGCAGTTCAACAATTCACTACTTAAATAGTAACGAAATGCTGACCAAAGCCCTCACACTAAAGCTTAGGTCTTTTACGCAACACTACATAAGGACGAACAATGTAGTGTAAAGAATAGAAAAAAATCAGTAAACATGCACATTTCTTTATACTGGCGACAAAAACACCCAATCTGCCATTCTTTATATTTGATATATAAAACGCTTTCGACAGTGTCTCACATTCCTTTCTTCATGAAATATAAAATACAAATAACCTTGGATAATATTTTAGTAAATGGATACAAATAATATATAAGAGACCCGAAAGGAAAATAATGATTAATCATAATTTAACAGATAGTTTCCCACTAACAAGAACAGTCAGACAAAGATGTCCACTGTCTCTACTCTATACTCTAGTCTTGGAACCCCAACTAGAGAAGATTAGGCAAGACCCAACAATAGTAGGGACCCATATGCCATGGTCAGGGGAACACAAATTAATAGCTTACGTGGACGATACCGCTTTCTGTCCATCCATGAGTAATTTTGTTCAAACGATGATTAACACCCTTACACAACGCAGCACACACATAAAATGGATCCAAAATTAATATCCCTAAATCATCCATAAAAGGTTATTGGAATTCGATTTTTCTTTTCAACTAACCCAAGTAAATAAAATAAAAATTAATGGAATAGCATACCTTTCTAATCCACTTGACCCTGATAAAGAATTATTGTAAAAAAAATACTCTAAAAATAAAAAATTGTTTAGACAAATTTGAATACAAAACCACAATAATATTTGGGCACTGTACAATAGTAAACTGAATTATAATACCAAAATTAATTAGCGTAGAAAATGTCTACCCAAAACAATAATGAAATAAATAAATAAAGCTGTTAGAAGTTTCATTTTTCCCAACACAATACAAAGTATCCGATCTAAAACGTTAATGCAAGAAAAAAAAAAACCGAGGTCGGATCGCGTCGCAAGACATAACAATTAAAATACAATCACTAAGAATTAAATTTGTTCAAGAAATAATTAAACCTTCTAATGAATATCCATTGGCCCACTAGTATTTAGGGCTAAGAATAACTGAATTATGTAAATTAAATAACACTATCCCACATTGCTTTAAAAATAAACCAATGTATTATAAACAATACATACGACACATTAATGGACATGAAACATTACTCACACAAAAACCAACACTATTTACACAATACTAATGCTATTACAGGAACCCCCACTTAAAGATAGGATTAAACAAGGCTACGGTTATTTTATGACAAACTACACACATCACTGTTGTAACCTACACAACCTTACAGTATCACCACACATTAAAGAAGTTAACTTACAGACTAAAATTCGAAAGAACACCAATACGTAAACAATTCAAACCCAGAAAGGACTTAGAACACCAAAATGTCATCTTTGCAACAGAAACGAACAAGAAACAGAAAATCATTTTTTTTGGTCTTTGTAAAGTAGTTAGCACAACATTATGTAAAATTAGACAAATAATTAGCAAATTTACTAAAATAAAAGTAGACATGTTTAGAGCAATAATGCTTCACACACTTCCATGGACAGAGAGAGACACACACAACAAACAGCTGACAATGTTGGCAGAGTTCAGACACTTAGTATGAACATGTCGAAATCGAGCTTTTCACTACGGACACACTTTTAACCCAGGTAGTTTCCTAATTTTGATCATGGAAAAGAGTAAGTTCTTTATCCATATTTTTGTTTTGTTTTTTGTTTTGTTTGTTTTTTTGTTCGCCTTATTTATCTTTTCGCCAAGGCGTGTGTGCGTTACACTGTGGTTTTTATTTTGCGCCTGTCGGCCCAGTGCATCCGGCCGGTGCTGTGATGGGTATCGAACCCAGCACCTTCTGGTTGTGAGCCGTGCCACTTAACCACTAGGCCACGCCGTCCCCTGTGAATATTCTGGATATGACTTCCGAATTGCCTTGGGGGCAAATGGTTGATATATATATATATGCATGCAAGAACGAGTGTGTATGATAGAATATGTTGAGTGTGTAAGTGAGCATATATGTGCGATATTGTGCATATTTATGAATATAGTTTATAGTTTTTTAAATGTGGGTAAATATGTATGCATCCATAGCTGTGTATGTGGGCGTATTGGAAGAATCAGCAAAGTATATGCAAGTGTATGGTAAGGTGATGGGTGGATTAAGGTATATGCGGAGACAGACTCGCCTCCGTGTTGCCTGGACCTGTAAACTTGTGTGGGTGTGAGTGTGTGTGTATGTGTGCATTAATGCGGGTGTGTGTAAAACTATTGTATAACAATAATTTCTTTTCATTTAGTACTTTTTTTAAATGTATTTAATTTCCTACATTTGCTGCATTGTTTTCATGAAACATTCAAATATTTTGAAATTTGTAAATGTACCATTGAACCGGTTAACATTTGATAAAAACTTAATATATATATTTATACCGATGTCTGGGCTGGACGTCTCCGCTCGTTAAAGGAAAGTGAAGCGTCTGATTTAGCCTCTTATTTCGAGGTGTAGATATCACCGCTGGTTTCACTATTCGACTTGCCGTTCAGGCGTTTCCCCGCCAATGGTCTATTGTTCATTATTGTGTCCCCAGCAGCACCTTCATGAGCGGCCTCCTGTTTCTTACAGAGCCTGCTTTGGGGCGCGACCGAGTACCCGGCGATATAACTGGACCGGCAGATTGGGCTCATTAGCCTTGGCTGGGAGTCAATCTAAGAGAAGGTAAACTCTGATTCTAAATCTGAGTAGACGAAGTTCGTTAGTCTGCTCAGGCAGTTCGCCTAGGAGAGGGTAAACTTTGATTTTAAACCCACAAGTCCCAGAGAGTGTAGCCTAGTCTTGGGACGATGCGAGTATCATCGGATGTCTCTAGTAACTGGCAACTGTGGGCAACGACTGCACTGCCTTGTGGAAACCTCATTAGAGGGTAGGGCAAAGGCAGTTAACACAAACATAAATCCGAAGTGGTAGGACCTATTGCAGTTTATTTCAAAATTGCGAACTTATTCCGGCAGCTGCTGCAGCTGAGCTGGTGTCAATATTCCGGCAGCTGCTGCACCTGAGCTGGTGTCAAATTGCCATTGGATTACACCAGCGAGGCCGAGAGGGATACCTTGCAGATTGGGCCTCCATTTTCAGCGCCCAGGGTTGCCACATAAAAGGCTATTCACAGGGTGCCACGCGCATAATCGCAAAGACTCATGCGCCTTCAAATATATGTGTATATATATATATATAATGATTCTTTACTTTAGATGTACTTTGTTTTTTGTTGATATTGTTGAACAATTTTTTTGGTGATACTGTTTTGTTTTATGGTCAGGATAGTATTTATTGTGTTTTTCACTGTATGAAGTCGTGTCGTACTGTAGAATACATGTTATAACCCTTTAGATAAGTGAACTACTCAGCTTAATCTAGACTCTACCACAACGGTCAGTAGCTGCAGGAAGTTTGTACTAAACTATGTACACGAACATGCTTTTGTAGTTTCGGTCTACTTATCTGTGCATAGTAATGTTGCCAGAAGATGCGAAAAAACTCTTTAGTCTACTTGTTCAACGAGCTTGAAGGTTGCAATGGGCCTGATCTTTTAACACAAAAGACTGCAAGAGAGTTGGTAAAATACTGAGCTACCTCATTATCAAAATCACATTGCATTTGAAGTGTGAATTAATCACAATGTAAAAGGTCACTCTTATATTGTACAAGCCCTTATGTGGTGAAGCTAAAATAGAGCGATTTTATCATGACATCCAATAACCTAAGAAAGGAACCCATCAGATACTTGGTGCAGATAGAGCTATAAATATGTGAAAGCTGCCGTCTATGAAGAAAGAACATGTAAAGTAGGAGATTTTGACAAACATGTCATTAGATGTAATATTTTAATAAACATGTCATTACTTGTAAGATTTTGACAAACATGTGATTAGACGTAATATTTTAACAAACATGTGATTAGTTGTAAGATTTTGACAAATGCTAAAAGTAAAGGAACTTGTGACTTTGGGCAAACCGAAAATGCGGGTACAATCAGAATGTAATATTGAAATCTCCAAGACTACTCTTAGGAAAGTTGTAAGAATCAGCAGGTAAACTTTCAGAAAATCTGTTAGAAACATGAATAATGTTTGTGAAAAGCCACACCTGACTGCTGTCTGAAGCAAATACCAGATGCAAGTATATAAGACTACGATATCGTGTACCGGTACTAATCGCACCCGTGCAGAACTTGATAGAAAATATTTAACACATAATATATTCAAGGGACATACCCAGCCACAAATTGGGCATGCATATACATAGCATTATTAGCAATGAGATCTATAAAACAAATGGAGGATGCGTTTAAAGAAAATTATTAAAAAATGGACAGGAAATCCAAATCTCAGTGGTCAATTCATGAACATCTTTAAGTCTGAAGCACTAAAATCAGCTACAATTACCATCGTGGAAAACAAAAACAATGTCAGAGACAATATAGTTTTCCTTACATATTCTCTATCATTCATGATGACTTTCAGAAATAATGAAAACAACGATATGAACATCCTGTCTGATGTCCTCGTTAGCAGCAACTACAATTACAACAGAATTAAAATCCAGTGGATTCCTGCACACTGTAAGATAATTGGATATGAGCAGGTAGATAGATTGACCAAAGACGGAAGAGGCAAAGTTAAAACTGAAGACATAATTACACAATCAGGCCAACATGGCGGCTAGATCCTCACTCGATAATGGCCCAAGGTTCACATCAGTTAAGAAATACTCAAGTGTCACTCTCCTCGGTCTGGTGAAGCTCCTCTCATCCCAAATACCCGAGGAGGCTTCGGGTAAACTCTATACTCCGAATACTTAGAAGAATCCTACTGACTTGAGGAAGATCAAAAGCCAGAGATCGGAGAAGAGGTAAAATGAAACATAAAAAGTAAGATAAAATCGCCGGACCAATAAGCGGATGACAGTATTCCCGGCATAAACACAATTATCGTGGTCCCGGTGACAAGCCAGCGGAGTACTCTGTTCCCCCCCGAGGAGTCCACAAGGACCTATGTCGACACACTCACCATGAAACCACAAGACGCTAGCGATTCATCCTCAAACACTGAACGAAAGTTTTCTAAGCCGTCTCAACGATAGTTGAGAGTCCCCTTCAGCTTTGGATGAGGTCTGACAGCAAGATATAGCACATGACCATGGTAGTGGTCGGTCAACAGAACGAGATACTGACGCCTAAGCGAACATTATTATTTTTATTCGTATCTAAGGCGAACAAATGGGATAATATATGAAAGATAAATAAAACGTATGTTCTAACTTAGGCGAACAAATGGGTTAATATATGGAAGATAAATAAAACGTATGTTCTAACTAAGGCGAACAAATAGATTAATATAAGGAATATAAATCAAACGTATGATCTACCTAATTCGAACACATATATTAACGTAAGGACCGTTCACCAAACGTATGATCTGACTAAGGCTAACATATAATTTAAATGCGAATTTAGAGTAAAAGACCTGTCTTGGCAGAGATCACATGTTAACCATGGTTAGAGGTAAAAGAGTACACATTAATTTAAAAAAACAGACGGATGAAAAAAAGGAAGCCTATTGCCATAGAAAAATACTACCAAAAACAAAAAAACAAAACCACAAAAAAAAAACACGCACATATGCTACACAGAAAAGTTACTAAAATATGTGTTTTCATTCGTTCGAATAAAAGAAAATCAAATAATCTGTTGTTGCTACTAGAACCATACACAAATAGATTTTCTCAGAAGTCAGTTCTATGAACATTTGCCACAAGCTGATGCCCGGTTTTATCCGAAACAAAAATTCTGCTTGACTTTATTAGGCTATCCTCTACAATACCTGTAATCATATACTTGATACGAGGGCATCGATATTTGGTATGAGAATACACACAGAATAAGCAAATATTATGATAATACATTTAATTAGTTACAACACAATTGTCAAAACAAAAAACCAAAAAAAATTTAAAATATGGGCCACGCCTGAATGGCTGCGCTCTCGACTCGTTGCAGTGTTTATGCCGTTTTCTGATGGCTGCTGATTCCTGTTCGGATTATTATTTACAAATCCTTCACAAAGAGGTATAAATGACCTTATTCTGTGAAATTTATGTGCTTTTGTTCGGTTATAATGTTTGTTATGCTGCATTTCGCTGCATTTCATGTTTGGCTTAAATCGCCGGAAAGCCGTCCAAGTTCGACGTTCCGCTTGAATACACCAAGAATTCACTCCAGGCTTATCACTACTCAAGGACCTCCCTGCTCGAACTGAAACCGCTTTCCTCCCGTCCCTCTTCACCAGAGGTTACACGATACCTCTCTCAGCCTTGCAGTCTCAGCACAGCAAGGGTCACGCTGAGGTGGACACACTCGAGAGTTTTCAGGGGCGGAACACGAAAAAACAGCGCGTCAGACACGAACAGCCACAGAAAGCATGACACAAAAATTGGCCTAACACATATTCTTTGTTGTCCCCATCCCAAGGCAGCGTAGTACTCGGTTCCACCATGGAAGTCTGTATGGATTTCGTTTGACCGCAACGCATGAACATAGAATTGGCAGTTTGACAAAGTAGTGTTGGTTCCACGCAACGGACCTTTGACGCATAAGGGACCATCATTACAATAACATTGTGTGAAATCATGCATCTATTTTGGTAACAATGCACATAAAGTAGAAAGTACTGATGCAGTTATGTACATTTTTTTTTTAAAAGGCGAAAAGAGATTTCATTGCATTTCACGATCTAATGAAAGTCAAACGATATTAGGGATCAAGATGCTGAGCAGCGCATGGGCTGCAGTGGTTAGCGACTCATAGCTGACTGCTAGTGTCAGGGCCAGCGAAGTAGAGCTGCTAAGGCCCTTCTTTACCTCCACGCGGTGATCCTGGATCACATGCTGCATCATGGCAGACTGGCTAAGAAGAAGGGATCGAATAGGGAATGCTAACCCGGTACTCAAAACATGCTTGCTGAAGTCGGATGTGTTGGACTGAAAAGTGCAAATGTCGCAGTCAAGCTGTAAACTACGACACAACACATTCCATTATCTGGACTACATTCTGCTACTTAAGCCCTTTCAGTGTTTGGTAGTGGGAGATTGAGAACGAACAAAGCCAAGCCAAACGACATTAAGTCAAACACAAACTTAAAGATCTAATTGGTTTCTCGTTTCCCAACGTTGAAATCCACTCTAACGTATGTGGTTATCAATTATGTGCTTTCATTGGTGTTGTACTTTGCTCCAAGACTTTGGTGCATTAAGCCAAGTTGACAGCTAATTCTATATTTTACTATCAACATTCACTTGTCTCTTCAGTGGGAAACATAGAACACCACAGCAGCTGTCGGGTAAGCCTGTTTAAAAGCACGTGCAGTCATTCACCTTTTTATTTAAAACTTATTAAACATGTGTGAAATATTTTCCCTTTTCGTGTCAGCCTGTTTAAAAGTAAGTGCAATCATTGACTTTTTGTCAAGTTAGCCTGTTTAAAAGTATGTGCAATCATTTACCCTTCCGCTTCAATGTGAAGCAGTCCTGCCTGTATTTGATTGCTTTTAAGGGAACCTGTTTCGTTGCTTTTCCAGTGGTTGATTGTAATTGAAAATAGTTGTTCATCTGCATGATGAATTTGACAGCCCCAAGAACAAGAACTCTGTTTAGATACCTTTAAAGACATACTTTCATGATGGCAGGGACATTATTCTAGTCATCCAATGTACGAATATGTTTTCATATTCAACTGAACCTATGATCATGTTAACATTTGGGGCCGGTAACATTCTCATCTGAATGTAAGCAGTATTTGGAACTGTCCGCACATCCATGTAAACATATTGGTATCACTGGCATCTATCCCTATTACATATTGCGTTAGGCTCTAGAAGGGGATATATGACCCGCCTCTGTATGGCTGATTGCACGAGATTGAAAAGCAAGTGACAATGTAATGTCCCATTTCTGCATTATTGCTCAGAGATTTAATTACACCTCCCGCTAAACAAATCAAGTGTGCAATCTAGACTGGCAATCGTTTCCAGAGATCTACATAATTGTTTATTCTGTGAAACCTAACTAATCTCAATGTATTTTGCAGTGTAACTTTTACATGCAGCTTCAATTTGTTCTGTGCTAAAAACGGTATATCGCGGTGGTATTTCCTGGTTCAGGATTCAACGGAAAGATTTGTAAGACTGAAGAATAAAGACTGCTTGTTCTTGCAGTCGCCACGCAATGTAAAAGCTAGGATTATGTTATCCCCTACTCCCCTACCCTTCCCCATCCTACAGATATAGACCAACACCTTGTCTTGTTTTAAACCCGTGTTCCATTGATCAAAAGAAATATTCACACCATTCGTCCACCCACTCTTTTAGTTTCTTGCTAAAGATATCTTTCATGCTCTCTCAATAGTCAGTGGTATTTATCCAGGCACGCCTTTCCTCGGCATGGGGAGATTTCATCTTCTGTTATATAAAATATGTGGAACCAGTCATTAAGTAACTTCTTACTTCCTGTTGCAGGGTACAGTGTGTTATGGGCAGCTGTTTAGGTTGCAATAGTCAGTGGTATTTGTCCAGGCACGCCTTTCCTCGGCATGGGGAGATTTCATCTTCTGTTATATAAAATATGTGGAACCAGTCATTAAGTAACTTCTTACTTCCTGTTGCAGGGTACAGTGTGTTATGGGCAGCTGTTTAGGTTGCAATAGTCAGCAAAGAGGTGATCCAAGATGGTGGCTTCCTTCACCTCGGTTTAGGTTTTCAAGCGTTTTGGAATGAATAGCTGACCATGCGTCCTGTACCTGATATGCATGTCGGTGGCAATGTCATGCACATCATCAGCAAGTGTACTGCAAAGACAAAGTACAAAGTTAAATAATGTCGGGACTAACACACATAAATGTTTTATGACTGGCAATGTTGCATACAATTCTTTTTCATGCAGGGCTCGAGAAATTGTGACATCATGAAAATGAGAACAGCTGTAATGAATCTGCTAAGCCAACCAAATATCTTCTTGGTTTATCATTGCCCTTCACTGATGAGTCTCGACAGATTTGGTCATGTCAGCAAAAACTGTATACAGTCAACATAGCAATCTTGGTATTTTTCTTGCATATTAGGTGCTACATATATACAGCCACCTCAGAACTCACTCGTGAGATGCAACACAACATATCTGACTGCTGTTGTCTTCATCGCTTGCTACAGACAGTTATTATTATTATAATTACGTGCTACATATATAATATCGACCGCCCTACGAACCGCAAATAAACCAAGCGGATTCTCTTGAAGTAAGCCTTATCAAAATAACTCATTGTGAAGTTGAGTAAAACTCGGCTCATAATTGTGTCCACGATTGACAGGAGGGAGATGTCCTTGAGGTTTCACATCAACGACAACATTGCCCTTTCGCTTGAATAAGTTAGAAGATACTGAGCCATCTTTCAGGTCATGAGGTATCTTACCGCCAGTCCACATTGGAGAGAGAAGTGTGTCAGTCACGGAAGCAGGATATGACGTCCTGCTTTGTAAAAATCAGCAGGAAGTGAATGTGACCAGTCAACCTTCAAGCTAGAAATGTGGTCGATTGTTTTCTTTGTCCGAGTTGGATGGGATGTCATGTCTATCGCTTGTGTTGAAACTTATGGCATGCACGCTATGGCTTGCTCGCTGATAGAGGGATGATTGATGTTTGCACTGACGTGCGCCTCCCAGTGCTCGATAATCTGGTCCTTGTTCGTAAGTAGTATCGTACCACCAGTATCGAGGACATGCAATTAGGAACTAATTTAAGAATCGAAGCTGCTTGAGGGAATTGTAAAATTGTTAGGGCTCATTTGTATCTGCATACTTTTGGATCTCATCTATTTGTTTGCGGAGCCATCCATATTGAATCTCTCGAAACTGTTTATGGACTTTTGTTCACGTAGTGGTAAGGTAACCTTATTGATTGGTGGGGGGGGGGGAATCATTTTGGTTGGACCAGTTCGATGTTTCTCTGCTAGGATGGTCTTGATAAGATCAGCGCTTTTGTTATACCATATGGGGTTCTTGAGTGGGGTACAGTCTAGAATCTATGAAGTAAAGTACACCGTCTCCTTTATAATGATCCGCTTTTCATCTTCCGCAAACTGACAGTTATTATTGTTGTTGTTATCCCATAGCTGCTGAGCAAGCCCGCTCTATGCAGCACAATGCCATTCTTATAGGTTCAGGTCTTCATCAGTTGTTTCGCCGCTCCGTACAGTGTGTTGGTAATTGTTGCTAGTGCTTGTAAGAATCGTTTCCTCATATTCACAAGCGCCTTGCACTCAATGAGTAGTTGTCGAACTATTCCATCATGATGAGAGCAATGTCTTTACAAGGGCAGGTGCTGGGGATTGATTCTGGTATATCCTGTTTGGAACTTAAAGATCGGATTTTGATCTCTTCTATGTAGTGTATTTCTGTCATCGTTACTTTTTGGCTGTGACATTTCGCTAAATACACTGGGACATTTTTTTTCCGTCGCCCACCTGTTGATGCAGATTTCCAGGGTATTATTTTTACAACTTAGATTTAAAATAAGAGAAGTGCTTATGTCCCAACAACGATAAACCCCTTTACCCTAACAATAAACAGAACTTGTATCCCACCAATGATCAGAACCTACTCTCTACCAATGATCAGAACCTACTCTCTACCAATGATCAGAACCTACTCTCCACCAATGATCAGAACCTACTTTCTACCAATGATCAGAACCTACTCTCTACCAATGATCAGAACCTACTCTCCACCAATGATCAGAACCTACTCTCCACCAATGATCAGAACCTACTCTCCACCAATGATCAGCACCTACTTTCTACCAATGATCAGAACCTACTCTCTACCAATGATCAGAACCTACTCTCTACCAATGATCAGAACCTACTCTCTACCAATGATCAGAACCTACTCTCCACCAATGATCAGAACCTACTCTCCACCAATGATCAGAACCTACTCTCTACCAATGATCAGCACCTACTCTCCACCAATGATCAGAACCTACTCTCTACCAATGATCAGAACCTACTCTCCCCCAATGATCAGAACCTACTCTCCACCAATGATCAGAACCTACTCTCTACCAATGAGCAGAACCTACTCTCTACCAATGATCAGAACCTACTCTCCACCAATGATCAGAACCTACTCTCCACCAATGATCAGAACCTACTCTCCACCAATGATCAGAACCTACTCTCTACCAATGATCAGAACCTACTCTCCACCAATGATCAGCACCAATGTCCCAATAATGATCTCCCCTGAGGATATCAAGAACACGTTTACACTCTCATCTCGTTCAAATATATAAAACGGTAGTATCCACTGAACGGCCACCAAATATTAATTTTTTTAACAAACATACATTACACAAAAATAATGACTGTTCTTGGCATTCACCAACCAGTTATTTGTTATCGAAGTCTTTTTCATAAACCAGGCAAAGGAAAAGGCAAATGCCGCCGTTCTTCGTAGACGATGATAGCATAATTAATTTTGCTGGCGCTATTTTTAGTAAGGGTTAACTGCGCTACTTGTTATCCTCACTCTCTCGTCTCGTGTCGACTGACCCCAGTGGCAAGTCAAGAATAAGACGACTAGAGTGCGACTACGAGATGCAGGGGACTCCGCATCAAGAACTCGTGAAAAAGAAGACGGAGTCCGGAGTCGAACCCGCACCATCTGATCACTGGGCCGATGGCTTAACCACTTTTCACAGAATCCATTTTTTCAAACCATGAACACAAATAAAAGATGCATATATGCGTCCCGGGCCCTGTCCATTACATGTTTGATTCCGTGGTGGAGGTGAACGGTGATTGAGTAGTATTTCTTGAAACCTGCGTCGTGACTGATTTGTATTTACATACGTCTATTGTCTATCCACAATCACCAGTGTACAAATAGTGTACATTGATGACAGGAAACCAATCAAACGATAGTTTGACATCTGTTGTCTGTTCCATGTTTTCGTTAATCAAAATTGCTTTTGATG
The DNA here is from genome assembly GCA_036924085.1 of Ariolimax columbianus. Classification (NCBI taxonomy): domain Eukaryota; kingdom Metazoa; phylum Mollusca; class Gastropoda; order Stylommatophora; family Arionidae; genus Ariolimax; species Ariolimax columbianus. Next base: position 25,621,640 of record JAVGWX010000014.1, read on the forward strand.
TTTTCCAATGGTGAGGTATTCTACCTTCACTAAGGTTTGACTAGTTTAGCCAATTTGCGTGATACGGTTCTCCTTCTTACATGGATTTCTTCTGAAGTCATTCCAGCTAGAGACTTTTCCTGAATTTATGTATTTCATTGTATGCATAATGTCAACGATTACGATCATCGGTATCGGCTAGCTGTGTGACTTTTTTTTTGATTGCAGTCTTTGACGCAAAGAGCCTGAATGAGGGTTGTGCTTGGGGTTTGCAACCTCGTCAGCTAAAAAATGAATGCCAGTATAATCAGCCAATGATTGAATACAGGGATGCTCGGCTTATGTTCACAATTTCCAGCGACGTTTTACTCTCTCACCATGTCTCAGTATACCCAGATATACACTCCACGGAACGCCCCGCAGAGCTAAGCTTGAGAAATCTTGAAATAAACGGTTGAAAAGTTAGATAGACATGAAAATAATTTATTCATTTATAAAACGTGTCAAATTTATTTTAATCATCACCATGAATGATTTATCCAAACAAATAGCGGAGAAAATACTCCTACATCTTCGCTAGCATAATTCACCTAATAATTAGATTGCGTGCCTATTTTTTTTCTAAAAATTGGTAGCAAAATTGAGAAAAGAAAATATAAGTAAATCAAAATTGTAGATTCCTACCTTGGACTATGTGTGACTACTTTTGAAGCTGCTAGCAGCAGAATTGACGCTAGAGCTAAAATACCTCGAATCTCATGAACTCAGCAGGATAATTGGATAGTTGAGGGCTGATCATTACAGCCCATTCGTAGACAAACGCTCTATAGTGCATTACTTTTCAAGAAATATAACTAGAAGAGATATAATCTATAAGGCTTCACTTTTCTCCAAATAAAACAGAACAGAATCAATTAGTGCATACCCTATTCTCCAAATTCATTCATAAATAACAAATCACGGAAGACATGCTCATAAATCCAAATCCAACCATAAACAAATAAATGACAATTATATTCACCTGCTTGCATGCATCATGTAATGTCTTGATTTGCATTACAGTGAGAAGAACGTAAGTCCACCTTCCTCAGTTCAACCTGGAATGTAGTAAGATCCAAATCCGATACTGATGAAAAAAAAAAGAAGAAAAATTTTGTGAGAGTAGCATCGAACATAAGAGTAGACAACAATCTTCTTGGTTATCGGACCTTGCTGTCTAGATTTAGTTCTGATGGTGACTTTACGGATTATATTTAGTTAGGATTGTGACATTGCAGTCTACATTTAGTTCTGATGGTGACCTTACAGTCTAGATTTAGTTCTGATGGTGACCTTACAGTCTAGATTTAGTTCTGATGGCGACCTTATTGTCTAGCTTTAGTTCTAATGTCGACATTACGGTCTAGATTTAGTTCTGTACCCACTTTAGATAAGAGATTTAGTTCTAATACCGAACTTTTGAAATATATATTTCCCATATCTACTAATTATTTTGATGTCAATGATTGTCCACGGTCTAATCTAGAAGAAATACAAAATAACGTGATGGGGTCTCGAGGCCAGTATTTGGTTAACATTGAATGTTATTTTTTAAAATGTTTTCTCTTTTTCTACATAAATGTAGTATATGTTGTAATGTTTTGCACCTAATGGTCCACAACATCCGACCTTGCTTTTTCTAGAATCCGATTTCCCCAAGTTTGGGTTGTGAGCCGAATCCCTAACCATTTAACCACGGCTTCCTCTCCCCCAAAGTAATCTGATACAATTAATAGCTAAGACTGATATTTGTTTGTGCACCAGGTAATCATGTACATTAAGCCAAAGGTTTAAGATAGAGAACCCCATCAGAAATAATACAGTTGGAGATCGGTAAGAGAAAGCTATGCCATTGTATATGATGACACTTCATCTTAAGAAAGCCTGAGAATCTAATTTGAACCAACTGGAGCCAAGACGAATAAGGAGGCTATAGAACATTTGCAGTAATGCTGTGGAGGATGAAGTGAAAATAGCAGACAGTCAAATCGCAACTTAAGAAGACGGTCCAACATTCTCCAACAAATATTAGTAGATATAACACATCAACAGTATCATATTTGTATAGTGTGCCGACGATGACTAAATCAAGTCATTGAAGTTATCTTTATATAACCATATGCATTCATGGCATTTTGAAATTCCTTTGAGGGCCGTACATTTGAGAGCCCTGTCGAGGTTTGATAATTGCAAATCCAACAGGTGGCGATGACGCATACGCAGGATGCAAATTAAACTACATCTCAAACGAATACCACCCAATGTGATAGGATTTATTAGATATTCATACGATAAAATAGTGTAGACAGATTGACCTAGTTTACTGATGCCACGCACACACTGGGTATATAATTGCCCTGTCGATTGACCAACTTCATTTCTCATTCAACAGAACGGACGGTGAGTGAATTTGTTTCTGTGTTTTAACACTGTTGTTATGTTAATCATTTCTTGCACTTTTAATTCACACATCCTTGCTGTTGTACGTACATTGCATGATTAGAGTTTATGATATAACCCTTCTTGTTTTCTATTGAATCGCAGAATCCTGCAATGGCTGGTCTATAATTATTGGTGATTAGTGTGAACAATTTTGATGTCAAAAACTAAATACAGTAAGAAAAAAAAATATTAGCATTCATCTTTTGACCGTGAATCAAGAATTTCTAAATTTATTTTAGTTCTTGGAAAGCAAACATTCTTCTTCTTCTTCATACGCTGTCTGGCGTCAACCTGTATTTTTTTTTAAAAAGCAGCGGTCATCCTGAGGCTGTCGACATTGCGATAGAGCTTGTCTAGTGTTGCTACTGGTGATGGCCACATGTGCTTTCTCTGATCCTCGTATGTCGGGCAGTTTTGCGGCAAATGTTCAGCGGTCATTTTCCCGGTACCACACGTGCATTCGTCAGTGCCAATTCTTCAATTTATTGAATAGGTGGTACCTCAGTCTATTGTGGCCTGTGCGGAGTCTGAAGACCACGACCTGCTCTCTTCTGTTCAACTGGTAATAGGCATCGTTTTTTGTGTAGCCACTATGTTCTGTTTCCCATTTGGTCATGTATCTGGCTCGAATAAGCCTTTTGGACGTTTCGAAGGTCACACTAGGATCTGGTTGTGGTAGTCGTTGCCTTGGATGTTACAGTGGGATGGAACCCACTGTACCACTACTCTTTTTGGGGCGGACTGCTGGCATAGTTGACAGAGTACTGCTCTTAAATCATTAAGTTCAGTATTTTTCTGGCTTTTTAGTGCTGTGGCTACAGCCAGGGCATCTGTAAACAGGACTATCTAGCGTTCATTTCTTTTGCCCGTCACTATTTCTTCTACTACAGTCCTAAGTGCCTCTGCCTCCGCTCTGAAATTGCTTTAATATTTTCCAGTTGCCACTGACAGTGTTATTTTTTTACCATTTGGTAGGCTCAGGAATACCCCTGCTCCTCCGTTATGCGTTGTGTTTGTTACAGAACCGTCTGTGTTTGCATGAGTCCAGTCCATGATTGGGTAGTTTTTCGTTATGTACCGCATGGTTATATCTCTTCTTTCTTTTACAGTCTGGCTGTTCTTGTTTCCAATACCTGCTATATTTTCTACCACCTCCGGAAATAAATGCTGCATCTAGGTAGGTTTGCGTACAGTAGGGATGGGCTTTGGTGTTCTTAATGTGATCATAGGGTCTTCGCTCATCTTTGCTTTGGCTATTTCTGCAAAGTTTCTCCGCTTTAGTTTCCCTTTTCCAAATCTATTTAGTCTCTGATGCATTGGATGGTCTGTCAGTTTTCTGAGTTTCTCTGCTTGCTGCTGGGTTCTGAGTCTCATCTGTCGGTCATGGATTGCAGATTTGTAATCTTTTCAAGTTCTACAATTGGCGTTGACTTCATGCCTTCTATTATAACTCTCATGGCTTGGTTTTGGAGTTTGCTAATTTTATCAAAGTTTGCCTTTGCTGCTGTTGTCCATGCCGCAATGCCATACTCGAGAACTGGTTTCACTCTTCCAGTGTACAATTTCTTTAGTACACTTTCGTCTGCTGCCCAGCTTGTGCCAGCGAGTTTCCTCATGATTACCATTCTTCCTCTGGCTCTCATTCGGTTTCTCTCGATCTGACTTTTCCATGTCATGTGCCGATCAAATGTGACTCCCAGGTAGTTTGAGTTGTCATTGGGGTTTGTTTGAAAGCAAGAATATCGTACATGTTTTTTCCTCATTTGTTTTGACCAGCCATGAGTTCGCCCACTCCTCCAACGATGTTAGGGCCTGCTGCATCCGATTACTTGCTATGGTGAGACTTTTTTCAGAGGTCCACATAGCCAGATTGTCTGAAAACATGGAGATGTGGACTCTTCCTGATATATTCTCTGAGATGTTGTTTATATACACCAGGAAAAGTGTGGGTGACAGTACTCCCCCTTGAGGTACTCCCTGCTCAAGTGTCACCTTTTTGCTCATCTGCCCTTGTACTTGAACTCTGGCTGTTCTGTTTTTGAGGTAGTGGCTGATCTATCTGTACATTTTCCCACAAACTTCACTTCTTCGTAGCTTGACTTTAAGTTCCTTCTTGCCAGACCTTGTAAAATGCCTTCTCTAAATCCATCCAAACCGCTACTGTGTGTTTTTTCTCCTGGTAATCATCCTCTATTTCTTGGGCTATGAGAGTGATCTGGTCCTCAGTGGATTTGTGCTGTCTAAAGCCTGCTTGCTGTGGAATTAGTATGTGTTTTTCTTCCAGATGCCACATCAGTCAGGTGTTTATCATACGCTCCATCAGTTTTCCTACACAGCTCAGCAGACTGATAGGCCTGTATCTTTTTCTTTCTTTGGTACTGGTATAATTACAGCGTCTTTCCATGCCTGAGGTACAATTACCCTTTTCCAGCTTTGGTTCAGGACTGATAGTAACTTCCTCTTTGCTGTTTGGCCTAACCCCATCAGCATTTCGTTTGTTACGCCATCTTCTCCAGGCGATTTCTTTTTCTTTAGAGTTCTCATGGCCTCTTCCATTTCATTCATTGTTAGTTTTGCCATCATGTGCTCCTCTGGTGCCATATTGACGTTGTCGTGGCTCTTTTGTTCTTCATTAAAGTCTGAATGGCTATTTGTAGGGACATAATGTGGTTTGCTCTGGCATATTGTTCTATAAAGGCGTTTGCAGGAAAGCAAACATTCAATATTTGAGAAGAATATATGAAACAAAGGTACGATTAATATGAAATGTGTATTTGAAAACACTAACATACATATACAAACATTAAAGGTATAGGTCAGTTACTGATCTGGGACAGAAACCTACCAAAAAAGTCAAGTTATGTACATAAGGCTTTCATTAGATACAAAGCTCGTACAAAAACATAATTGACATGAAAATCAAACGTGAGACGGCAGCCACGTAAAGTAAGAGATTGGATCTCATCGCCCTGCTTAGGAAAACGTGCCAAGCATGAGTACCAATGAGTATAACCAGTAGTACATACCCCTAAACACACACATACACCTAGACAGAAGAGGAACAGTTAGGTAAAGTCTGACTAAGATTGGTTGGGCATGGGGCTGGTTATCATGCCAGATCAGTAGCGACTGTCTAGTTAGACGAAGATGGAGTTGACATTAGACTTGCTACACCATCCTGTAAAAATGAGATCAATTAAGATAATGACAATGAACACATCAATATATCTTGGTATGAAGAAACAAGTAATTTCGTTGAAACAATTTTGTGTCTTCTTTTTCCCCTTCAGATTCTCACATCCAAGAAAAGAATGAAGAAAATCGTGTGTTTCCTACTCTCTGTCCTGGTGACAGGGACAGACGGTGTCCCTATTGTCGGTAAGTATATAGTGTTGTGTTGTGTTGTGTTGTGTTGTGTGTGTGTATATATATATATTTATATAATGGCAAAGGAGATACTTCACTACTTAAGGAAACTATGACAGAATACCAACAAAACAAGTGAGTTTTAAGAACTTGTGTTTTTTTCTGTAATATTATACTGCTGCGAACCATTAACAGTTATCCAAAGCTGAAGGAAGAAAATCGAATTCTTCGAGTCGAAATGTTTTAGAAAGGTAATTGGATTACCATGGACCAGATATCGACACGAGTTGGGCATATAGGAGAACTGGTTAATACATTCCATCATGACCAGAAAGTTGAAATACTTTGGGCACATCATACGACGAAACGGTATTGAGAGAACGGTCTTGTTGTGTCTTGTCCACTTGTGCCGGAAGACACGTGGGGAGGCGTAGTTGTCTGTCCAGGACCAGACGTGTCGATGAAGTAGTCGTCATCCCATGACGATATGCCGTGACGAGCCGTAGTTTTCTGTCCAGGACGAGACGTGTCGCTGAGGTAGTTGTCATCCCATGACGATGTGCCGGGACGAGCCGTAGTTTTCTTTCCATGGCCCGACGTGTCGCTGAAGTGGTTGTTATCCCACGACGATTTAGAATATCCGCAACATTTCCTGTCCAACTAGTTCTCGGCCTCCATAGTTGCGAAAACCCGAACGGCGTGCATTATAGGGGTACAGCGGTAGTTGGTCAGGATGCATTCTCATAAGGTGGCCGAACCAGCTGGTTCTCACTTCATCAATATGTTCAGTGCAGGGTCTTGCTTCAACCATTCTTATCACATTTACCTTGCGCATTCTCTCTCTCCTAGTTACGTTGATTGTTTTCCAGAGGCATCTCATCTCACATGTCGTGATCTTTCTCTCTAGAGTTTTTTTTGTTAAAGTCCGTGTTTGACACTGGTAACAGAGAGTTGGCATGAATATACTGTTGATTAGCATTATTTTTGTGAATATGTTAATATTAGGGTGTTTCATTAATGGTGACAGCTGGTATACAATCCCATTTGCCTTTTAGCGTCTGATCTCAATATGTCTTTATAAACCTCTATCATGTGTGAAAACACTGCCCAAATACTGCACATGTTTGATCTTGGTCCCCTTTTATCGTAATGTTCATGTTTTCATGCGATCTGCGAATCTGCATAGTTTCTGTTTTGGATAAGTTAATTTTCATACTGTATCTTTTACATACAGAGTTGGGCCCAGTCAGATGTTGCTGCAGATCATCTTCACTCTCGTAAAGTAGACATTGATCATCTGCAAAAAGGAGTTCATTTAACTGATCAGCTTCTGTCCTTGCTTACTCTACATTTCTCAGCAGATGCTCCAATTTGGCCTCTATAATTATTCTGTCCATATATGTGTTGAAGAGTAGGGGCGACAACACACACCCTTGTCTCACCCCGGTTATCTCCATTGTATCGGTCAGACCATCTGTTGTTCTTTCTATACTTTGACACCCTTGGTACAGTGCTCTAATATTCTATAATAGCTGCCCCTGTTCTCCGTAGTCGTCTAGGACGGCCCATATAACGGTATTGGGGTTATAGTGCAGGGAAGGAATGGTAGAGATAGATCAAGAAGGCGATGACACCAAGATGTGAAGAAATGCTTTGGCCTGACTCGAGCTAGCTGGAGATTTGACAACAGATCCAGTTTCTTTTAGACGAGCTGGGGTGGACATGCTACATAATGATGTGCGTCTCTATTGCCTAGTGAATATGATTTCTGTTGTCTAGTGTATATGATTTCTGTTGTCTAGTGTATATGATTTCTGTTGTCTAGTGTATATGATTTCTGTTGTCTAGTGTATATGATTTCTGTTGTCTAGTGTATATGATTTCTGTTGTCTAGTGTATATGATTTCTGTTGTCTAGTGTATATGATTTCTGTTGTCTAGTGTATATGATTTCTGTTGTCTAGTGTATATGATTTCTGTTGTCTGGTGTATATGATTTCTGTTGTCTAGTGTATATGATTTCTGTTGTCTAGTGTATATGATTTCTGTTGTCTAGTGTATATGATTTCTGTTGTCTAGTGTATATGATTTCTGTTGTCTAGTGTATATGATTTCTGTTGTCTAGTGTATATGATTTCTGTTGTCTAGTGTATATGATTTCTGTTGTCTAGTGTATATGATTTCTGTTGTCTAGTGTATATGATTTCTGTTGTCTAGTGTATATGATTTCTGTTGTCTAGTGTATATGATTTCTGTTGTCTAGTGTATATGATTTCTGTTGTCTAGTGTATATGATTTCTGTTGTCTAGTGTATATGATTTCTGTTGTCTAGTGTATATGATTTCTGTTGTCTAGTGTATATGATTTCTGTTGTCTAGTGTATATGTATTCATTGTTTGGTGTACATGTTTTGTATTGTCTGGTGGATATGCTTTCCTTTGTCTGGAGTATGTTTCCTATTGTATATGTTTTTTGTTGTCTTGTGTATATGTTTTCTCTTGTCTAGTGTACATGTTTTATGCCGTCTGATGTATATGATGTCTATTGTCTGGTGTATGTGATTTCTTTAGTGCATTTATTATCATGTTGTCAGGTGTACATGTTTTCTGTTTTCTGATGAATAGGCTTTTCCAAGTGCTTTTGATATGCTTGTCATTACAATTGTTGCCACACAGAAATCACCCACAATGAACGAAGTGTAGTCTCGCGTTGTGCCACAGTGTCGCAACTATTGTTGTGTTAGTCAATTTGGGTCATCATGGCAAGTTACACAAGTGAATGTTGTAAGATGGTTTGAATCTCATTTGATAACCAGATACTTCACGCACATATTGACCTTCAGTCTGGCGACATATCAACATTTTGTTTTGTACATGTGATACTGGCGTAAACAATGATAACAGATGAAACTAAAGGCTAGATTAGACTTAAACGTCGCTTCAACGAGAAGAAGAGTTACGTATATGAAACCATCTACTGCCTTATAGATGCGATACTGATGTATTCATGTCTACCGGAGATAACAAACCGAAGAGAACAGGGTAGACTGAACTTATTTGTATCGAATATCAATTCCTCTTGAAGGCAAACCATTGTAAAGAGAAGTCAAATGATGTATTTCATGCATGCTGGGAAACGTAATAAGGCTAAGGCATGTGCATTTTATTTAAATAGATTTGTTGGAAATAGATGTCATTGTTTGAGGTCTGTCATTGGTGACGATGGTACCAGAGCGAAACTGCGCACGAGGACTACTTAGGTTATGACACGTCTTATATTACTGAAACCGATTTGATGAGACCCTAACATATCTCTTACCACAAAAACACATGCAATGCAGACATTGATCATCTATATGTACATGTATGCCTGTTAAGCATGGACAATAAATGCTGCATCGGTACAACAAACCCAAGCGACTAAGATGAGGTGCTTCAGAACGATCATTGGAATATCACAAATAGACCACGTTATGAACGTCAGTATGTGCAGTACTGTCCAACAGACTATTGGACTGAATTTCGACTTCACATCAATTGTCAAATTCAGAAAGCTATGTTGGTACGACAATGTGATACGTTCTTGTGGTTTGTCCGGTGTGGTATTATGTGGAACCACAGCTCCACGGAGAGCATGTCGTAAGAGGCGACTAACTGTGTCACATCGCATCACCTCGGCCATAGTTGGGTGGTTTGTTTAGAGCATTATAGATGGCGCCTAACAGGATGCCGGTCTACTTTGCTTATGTGTTTGAGTCTATTAAGATGAATTCGCACATCGATTATCCTCCCTCCGCCGCACTTCTCCCAGCGCAGCGGAGTAATAAGCTGCTCGAGTCTATACCTCTAAGCAGGAAATCCTCCTTCTGGCTAAATTTAGATCATACCAGAGCTGGGACCTGCACAGGGACATCTGTCCTTGTAGAAGTACAGGTCGACTAAGAATTAAGGTATTATGAGGCGAAGTACATCGCATTAGAAAGACAGGTCGACTAAGAACTAAGGTATTATGAGGCGAAGTACATGACATGAGAAGTACAGGTCGACTAAGAACTAAGGTATTATGAGGCGAAGTATATGGCATGAGAAGGACAGGTTGTCCTAAAATGCGCTGTACAGCTGCTTTTTGCTAATGGACAAACAAGACATTAATTAGATTGAGTGCGATGCTGACGGGGAGTTTATGATGTGCCGAGTTGTGATGCACATGTGAACATCTAGGTTACGGGACAGATGGAAGGAGAGACGATACAAGATTTGTTATCACTATAATCAAACGTTGTGCGAGGTGGAGCTGGCGATCAGTTCGTTCCAGAACCTTCTCTCATTGATGCACGACAACACTTCAAATGGTCTCCATTGTCCCACCATGATCATCTTGTCATCATATTAAACCACAAAAATATGTCTGTGCTTATCTTATCTACGATGAACACACTGTCACAAGATTTCCAAGGTCGTCCTTTCTGCATGTGAGACCAATGAAAAGTAATTGACCTACTTATATTTTCGTTAGTAGTGATTTCTTGTAATATATATCAGTAGGATGTATTAGCTGCATACCAAACAATAACCTTTTGATTCACCTTTCTGTTACCGCCACCATTTTGTCAATGAGTCATTTTCACGCATCAATATTGGTTCTACGTAATACTGCACTCCATGCTTCTCTCTATGACTCTCCATCCTTTCTTACCACCCCCACCCCGCTCCTCTCCGCTTCTATCTCTCTCTCTACAACAAGAACAGACAGAAAGATAACGTGATTCCAGTAATTCTCAAACTTAAAAACGATGTTTTACAGGCTGTCTTTTCAAGAACCCATGCACACAAGTCTGTACAAATCAGCTTGTTGGCGTCGCTTGCAGCTGCAATCCTGGTTGGTCAGTTGACCCACATGACCGCAACAACTGTTTGGGTAAGCAATGTTTGTATAGTACATAATATCGTCTGCCTGTGGAAACTGTGGAAATCACAAACAAAAGTATTTAACATGAGCAATCCTGGAACAAAAACATGAACGTTGTGGCCAAACTGGCTTCAATCGGGGCAAGAACAACACAAATGAGAACATTCAATACATATTTACCGCAACGATGAATACATATTGTGACATCTCTATTAACGGAAAATGTACCTGGTTTGGACCATGTTATCAGCTCGATCATGTTATCGTGAAATAGCTTTGCAACAAATACATTATAATGAAGTGAATTAATTCTCAAACACATATATTACAATAACGTTAACTCATCATATCATAGGCGCCACAGTCTCTGTAGACCTTGAGCGTGGCGTCCTGTAAGTTGTGTCCAGCTCTGTCTCCTGTATTTTGACACTGTTTGCCATGGCTGTAACGGCCGATCGACGAGTGACAGTCCCTGCCGCTGATCGTACAACCATACTGAGGAGGCTGGCTTGCTTGGCTGTTCCTTGATCTCTTCAGTCTTTCTTTTTTCTCTATAGCCAGAAGACGTCTACGAGCGTCAGCAGCCACTATGCCCCCTCCAACTGACTGCCCTGCCCTGCCATGCCTTGCATATTGTTTATCTCCTTCTTGAGCGAGAGACAGTTGCTTAAGGCAGACCCCAGATAAGTGAAACTTCTGACGACCTATAAAGTGACGCCATCAATCTTAATGGAAAGCGTAGTGGTAATGTTCTGTGGGCAGTCCTTTGTTTTTTCCAGGCTTATGGTGAGCCAAAACTGCTTGAACCCTTCGACGAATCTGTCTCCCAGTAAATGTAGGGCATCCTCACAACACCCTAATGAGCACTGTCCTCACCTTGGTCCTCGCATGCAGTCGGGACAGGTTAAACAGCCGCAAATCTGACCTGGAGTGCAGATAAACATAAGCGTAGGATAGGAGCATGGAGAAAAAGATCCCAAAAAGGATTGGCGCAAGCACTCATCCCTTGTTATGCAACAATTACAATACAATAACGTGAATTCATTCTCAAACAAATACATCACAATAGCGTAACGATTGTTTTTCTTGCTTCTTCTATGGTTATATAAGATGTACAGAACGACAACTATAGATTGGCTTCTCACAGGGAGCCTGTATAAATGTATTTACGTGTGTTTATGCAGTGCTAGATTCTGACGGGATTGGTTTTGCATATGGTATAACACTATTTGTTCAACATATAACACATATGAGAGACATATAACACTATTTGTTCAACATATAACACTATTTGTTCAACATATAACACATATGAGAGACATATAACACTATTTGTTCAACATATAACACTATTTGTTCAACATATAACACTATTTGTTCAACATATAACACTATTTGTTCAACATATAACACTATTTGTTCAACATATAACACTATTTGTTCAACATATAACACTATTTGTTCAACATATAACACATATGAGAGACATAGAAATGCATTCACATTTTGTTAAAAACATATCAGTCAACTCAAGTGGAACAGGGTTATCTTCTTCAACCCTGGTGATCGATTCAATCTGTGATACCGAGAAAAGCCTGAGGCAGACCAACACGTTTATGATATAAATAGATGTGGTTATTTGAGGAATAAACTGTTCGATGTCTAGATTTGGTCATAATACGTTAAATAGATGTGGTTATTTGAGGAATAAACTGTTCGATGTCTAGATTTGGTCATATTAATACGTTAAATAGATGTGGTTATTTGAGGGATAAACTGTTCGATGACTAGATTTGGTCATATTAATACGTAAAACTGATGTGGTTATTTGAGAAATAAATTGTTCGATGACTAGATTTGGTCAGATTAATACGTTAAATAGAAGTGGTTATTTGAGGGATAAACTGTTCGATGACTAGATTTGGTCATATTAATACGTAAAACTGATGTGGTTATTTGAGGAATAAATTGTTCGATGACTAGATTTGGTCAGATTAATACGTTAAATAGATGTGGTTATTTGAGGGATAAACTGTTCGATGACTAGATTTGGCCATTTTAATACGTTAAATAGATCTGGTTATCAAAGAGAAATCGATTAAAAAATGAAGAAGAAGAACATGAAAAGGCATATTTGTTTTCAGAGATCTTAAAATAAAATATATGTGTTATAGTAGCTACTTTTTCATTTGTTTCCAATGAGGATTGTGTTAGCCCGTACATAAATATCTTTATTTCACCTCTGTGACAGGCTTAGAAAGTTATAGAGGACCTGTTCACGTTTTCTAGGATACCAATCGGGGGAACGTTGTAGTTTACGTTACACATGACAGCAGCGGTCGCTACACATGACAGCAACGGTCGCTACACATGACTGTAACAGTCGTGAAATAGGACAGTGATACAGTTTACACAGTATTGTAATTGTCCATAAACTAGATCAAAACAGACGTAACAAAGGACCATTACTCGTGCCACATAAGTAACCTAACAATTGTTAAAGAATGGCGCAGAAGTTGCCGAACGCGATTATTATTTCTGAAACCATTATCTGCATTTTTATTTACCTGTCGCAAGGCTTTATTACTATCCTCTGATTGAAACCAAATCGCCACCCTATATCTGTCACAGACTCACCACTCTCTCACTGTCACAGACTCACAACTCTCTGACTGTCACAGACTCACAACTCTCTGACTGTCACAGACTCACCACTCTCTCACTGTCACAGACTCACCACTCTCTCACTGTCACAGACTCACCACTCTATTACTGTCTCACTCACCACTCTCTCACTGTCACAGACTCATCTCTCTCTCACTGTCACAGACTCATCTCTCTCTGACTGTTACAGACTCATCACACTCTGACTGTCACAGACTCACCACTCTCTCACTGTCACAGACTCACCACTCTCTCACTGTCACAGACTCACCACTCTCTCACTGTCACAGACTCACCACTCTCTCACTGTCACAGACTCACCACTCTATTACTGTCTCACTCACCACTCTCTCACTGTCACAGACTCATCTCTCTCTCACTGTCAAAGACTCATCTCTCTCTGACTGTTACAGACTCATCACACTCTGACTGTCACAGACTCACCACTCTCTCACTGTCACAGACTCACCACTCTCTCACTGTCTCACTCACCACTCTCTCACTGTCACAGACTCACCACTCTCTCACTGTCAGACTCACCACTCTCTCACTGTCAGACTCACCACTCTCTCACTGTCAGACTCACCACTCTCCGACTGTCACAGACTCATGACACTCTGACTGTCATAGACTCATCACACTCTGACTGTCACAGACTCACCACTCTCTTACTGTGATGGTCACACAACCATCTGTCAATTTCCTTTAATTGCCACCTGTTACGACCCTTTCAATTACATCTTTTCAAATACTTTTCGTTCTCAACTTCTCCCTACCCCCCCCCCCCCCCTTCCCCCCCCACTCTTTCATTTATAAAGCATTCAATTATCTCACTACTCATTCATTGACACCCTCCCACTGACACCCTCCCACTCCTCTCACTGACATTCTCTCACTGACATCCTCTCACTGACATCCTCCCACTGACACCCTCTCACTGACACCGTCCAACCATCCCCTCCCACGTCACCGTCCAACCATCCCCACACACGTCACCGTCCAACCATCCCCTCACTGACACCTTCGAACCACGATCTACATTACACCTTCCAAACACCCTCTCACTGCTTTCTAATAATTGCATCACTGACACCTTCCAACCACCATCACACTTTCACCTCTCAACATATCTCTCGCTGACACATTCCAACCACCCTCTCGCTCGCTGACACCTTTCAACAACCACCCTCTCACTGACATCTTCTAACCACCTTCTGATTGGTAGCTTTAACCACCCTCTAACTGACCTCTAACCACTATTTCATTAACACCTTATAACCACCATCTCACTGAAACCCTTTCACCATCACCTTTTTTTCACCTTCTTTTCACCTTACCACTAGCACCTCCTTCAATATCGTTAAGGTGCCCATTCTTACCTTTCCAGTCAATGCAGCAAAGTGTAACGCCGGTTACAGACCAGACCCAAGAAACACCCTCAGATGTGTTGGTAAGTTTCGCTCTATCACTAATATTATCTCAATACATTGTTATTGTTCTTCCTATAGACTGACTCTTGGCTCGTCTCCTGTCTAATTTGGTAATGTATGTAAATTTTATCCTTGGAACGGTTTTCAAAGGTGACGTCATGGTCATGTGAAACACATTGATCAAGATCTTTTCCAATGCCCCGGTTAGGTAAACAACACTGGCCAAGATCCCACCACATGCCATGTACTGGTGAAATATGCTGACCAAGCGACCCCCGCTCCCAACCAAATACATGTCAGGGTCTGGTAAAACATATTAACCAAGACCTCACACAATGTCAGTGTCATGCCAAACTTACTTAAATGTACCCAACCTCATGTCAGTGTCATATGAAACTTACTGGCCCAGACCCCACCTCATGTCAGTGGCATGTGAAATATATTGGCCCAGACCCCACCTTATGTCGGTAGCATGTGAAATGTACTGGCCCAAACCCCACCTTATGTCGGTGGCATGTGAAATGTACTGGCCCAAACCCCACCTTATGTCGGTGGCATGTGAAATGTACTGGCCCAAACCCCACCTTATGTCGGTGGCATGTGAAATGTACTGGCCCAAACCCCACCTTATGTCGGTGGCATGTGAAATGTACTGGCTTAAACCCCACCTTATGTCGGTGGCATGTGAAATGTACTGGCCAAAACCCCAACTTTTTCCCGCGATTCGCAGTTGTTAACACAATTTATTATATTAGTTTGTGATCTCACACTGACGAACAAGCAAATACGTTTAAAACTGCAGAATAGCAAGGTCGGCCAAGGACCATCTCTGACGGAGTATATATTAAGAGAAAATATTAAGAGAAACTCGTCCAATCAATGAAAATCCAGTGGCCCCATTTGTTGAAGCTTAGGTCCAATAGTATAGTTGGCTTACCCTAACAAATGTATATGCTATTCAACTGCAGTGCAGTATGATGCCAATGGTTACCACAAGTTGTTCCATGTAACGGGTAGGAGATCTCGCGCATTGCCTTTTCTGGTTTTGATGACACTATAAAACCAACTTTATGTGAGAAGAGATTACATTTTAAAATGTATTGTATCATGTTAGAGATCACATTACAAAACCAACTTCAGGAAAGTAGAGATCACATTATAAATTCAACTTCATGAAAGTAGAGATCACAGTATAAAGTCAACTTCATGAAAGTAGAGATCACATAAAACCATTGTAGGAGAGTAGAGATCACTTTACAAAACCAACTTCATGAGAGTGGATATCACATTATTAAACCAACTATAGGAAAGTAGAGATCACATTATAGAACCAACTTAAGGAAAGTGAATTTCATACTATAAAATCAATTTCATGAGAGTGGATATCACATTATAAAATCACCTTTATGAAAGTACTAGTAGTAATACCATGTATCGCAAGGAAAAATATCCAAATTTTCAGATCATTTAGAATTGACAGATTTCTTGGAATGAAAACATTTTTCATTGTGCATGTTCTTTCAAGACTATGGTCTCTGCTGCACAAATTGCTTCCTTCTCTTTAATATGCAAATTTATAACCATCATAATCATGGTCCGTGTCGGTTGACATTGGCGATCATGGATCTCCAGCTCCTCTTGTCACCTGTGTCGGTTATCAGATTTCCCGTTGATCGCTTCCCACGTTATTCCTTCGAACTGTATCTTTCTCTTCCTCTGTACTTCTCCATGCGATTATGTCCGCTGCTACTTTGTGTTCCAATGCATCTCTTCTAAAGACAAGCACAATAAGGAATGATTGCCGTGTTCTGATTATTGCCAAAAGCTGTCTTTGTGTCTGATCTTCAAGCACGTCGATATTAGTCTTCTCTGCTCTGCGTGAAATTTTCAATATACGATCAACCTCTATCACACTAAAGCGGCCCATCTCTCCAACAAGAGCAACATGTTTTGAGTCCAAGAACTCCGCTAGTTACCGCTGATCTAACAATCATGTTACTTCCAATAAATAGACATTATTTTCTAATACACACAATGCGACAGTACCATTGGTATAATTGTGCCAGTCAAACATTTAGAAAGTCGTAGGACAGGGAGTTTAATCTGCTGCCATCCTTTGTAATGGACAGACATCGAAACCATTCGCCACTCTCTCCTATCTGCATGGTGTCAGTACAAATAATTGAATAGCTAGATTTAGAAAAAAATATAAGTGAATTTAACATTTGAAATGGTGGTGTTGTCAGATTTAATTATGGTGTCAGTTCACGGTGTAAGTTAATTGTGCTATTTCATTATGCCACTGTTTGCCGGTAAAAAATATTCTTCGTCCAATCATATCTGAAGAATAGCACGATGTAAATATTAGACCTCAAGTTTTGATGTAGATGACTCTGTGTTAAAGCATTTTATATTATATAATGTTATCTTATGTTATATTGTATTATATTATATTAGGGGACGGCGTGGCCTAGTGGTTAAGTGGCACGGATCACAACCCAAAGGCGCTGGGTTTGATCCCCATCACAGCACGGGCCGTTACCCCGGTGAAGCAAACCCTTAGAAAATGCAGGAGGAAGCAGACCTTTACATAAAATGCATGCTGAAGTCGGATGCACTGGGCCGATAGGCGCAAAATAAAAACAACAGTGCAACACACACCGCCTTGGGGATTAGAGAAATAAGGCGGGCGCAAAAAAAATATATATTATATTATGTTATATTATATATATATATATATATATATATATATATATATATATATATATATATATATATATATACATACACAGATATGCATGTAATATAACATAAAAAATATATTTTTTTTTTTTTGCGTCCACATTTTTTTTCGGTCTCCGGAGCGTATTCTTCTTCTTCTTCTTCTTCGTATTATTCGAAATACATGAAATCTGTATAGAAGGTACCTAGATATTTCTTCTATACAAATTTGTTATCCACGTAATCCTCATCAATTTGAATTACCTCTTGTCAGCGAGAAACAACTGCATGCATGCCTTTGTCCCTCCTGGTTTTTGCCCTTCTTACGAAGACATTTCTTCACTGCATGATTCACACCCCCATCATCTTCAAATCTTGCCCCCAAATTTTGAAAATCAGATGCATCCAGATCGAGTCAACAGGGTGTTTGGGGGGGGGGGGGGGGTGGGTGCAGTCCACCCCAATTTGGCGATATCGTCTCTTGTTTTAAAGATGTACGAGGGAGTGCATTGTCGTGCTGGAGAATCAGATCTGCTGAATTCTTGTAAGATCGACCTCTGCGGAATCGTCTATTGTGTTTTCTCAATATATTCATGTAAACTTGAAAATTGATTTTCTCACACGAGAATCACACCTTCATTGTCAGAAAAGAGAGGTGACCATGACGTTTTCTTCTCTTGGAGTTATCTTGTTTTCATTTTTCGTTTTTATTGCCCTTTTGTCTCAGGCTTAAAATCATGCTCCCTGGTTTTTTTTCACTTTTAACGATCTTGAGCAAAATGCTATCTCTATCAGCATCGTAGCGCTTCAACAATTCAGAACAAACTGTTTTCTTGTGAAGTATGTGATCATTTCACAACCTCGAGAAACCAACCTTGTGCGAACCTTAGAAGATCAGATATTCGATAACTTAATTCTCACTTCCTTTCTGACAGAATGCCGCAATGGTAACTGCTGAGTTGTGATTCTCCTATCCCTACGAATAAGAGCATCACCGGTGATCAACACGGGTCAGCTGGTAGCTGTAGCATGATGTATAGATTGTTCACTTTCGTCTATCCACTTTCTGAAGCTGTAACTTTCTTAGACCAGCGATCAACCGTGTGTCTGTCTGTTACACAACTTCAATGCATCACACACATACACGTTATGTGAATGTTCAACAGTTTCTCTCTCCGCAACCAGAAACTATATGACTGAAAATATATATATATATGTATATATATATATATATATATATATATATATATATTTGTATACAATTTTTATTATAACATTTTATAGTATTAGATAGGCCACATTATGAAACACATTTTATGACAACTTGACAAGAGTGGATATGACATTATAAAATAAACTTTATTAGTGTATACATTGAATTGAATTTGATTAAACCGATTTTATTAGAACAGCAATCAGAATCATTTTTATACAACAAAATCGAATTTTTACCATCGATGTAATTTTAACAGGTTTTTATATTGAAGTACGTAATTTGTTTTGATTCGAAATCCAATATTAAGACCTTTTTATAAGTTGAAGGGGGCAACATGAAAGCTGATCACGGATCCTGAAAGTTTCGGAAAATTATTTTTGTAGAGGTACTATATTTAAACAAATCATTGGTTAAACATAAAAGAAGAAGGAGAATCAGAAAAAAGAAGAAGGAGAATCAGAAAAAAGAAGAAGGAGAATCAGAAAAAAGAAGAAGGAGAATCAGAAAAAAGAAGAAGGAGAATCAGAAAAAAGAAGAAAGAGAATCAGAAAAAAGAGGAAGGAGAATCAGAAAAAAGAAGAAGGAGAATCAGAAAAAAGAAGGAGAATCAAAAAAAAGAAGAAGGAGAATCAGAAAAAAGAAGAAGGAGAATCAGAAAAAAGAAGAAGGAGAATCAGAAAAAAGAAGAAGGAGAATCAGAAAAAAGAAGAAGGAGAATCAGAAACAAGCAGAAGGAGAATCAGAAACAAGAAGAAGGAGAATCAGAAAAAAGAAGAAGGAGAATCAGAAAAAAGAAGAAGGAGAATCAGAAACAAGAAGAAGGAGAATCAGAAAAAAGAAGAAGGAAGTAGAAGTAGAGTAGAAC
The DNA here is from genome assembly GCA_036924085.1 of Ariolimax columbianus. NCBI lineage: Eukaryota > Metazoa > Mollusca > Gastropoda > Stylommatophora > Arionidae > Ariolimax > Ariolimax columbianus. The sequence continues at coordinate 25,641,269 of JAVGWX010000014.1, forward strand.
CAGAATCAATTGATCGTGTTTACTGCTAATGCATGTTTGTTCAGTAATCAATTAATTGAATCCTCCACAATCATGATTTCAGATATCGATGAGTGCCAGACCAGCCGTCCCTGTGATCAATCTTGCAGAAATTACGAGGGTGGCTACTGGTGTTCTTGCCAATTAGGCTATGAGGTCAATGCAATTGATAGGAACAGATGTAACGGTAAGTTACTACAGAGGACAACATGATTGTAAACGTTACCGTTGGGGAACTGTTTGGCTCAGGTGACAGCCAAAGCATCAGTTGGGATCTTATAGCAATTAAAGAGGTAAACATAAACACACGAACATATTACTACTATAAGGCAGATGTTAAGAAGAGGAAAGAGGGAGCGAAGTACAAACTCTGAAAGCGGATAAATGTCGAGGTCAAGATGGTATTCATCCATCATTGCTGTTTGAAATTAGAGACCAACTAGCAAAAGCATTGGTTATATTATGTTCTCAATCACTTACAATAGGGATTGTTCCACGGGATTGGAAAGATGCAGGAGTGATCCCTTTTATTCAAAATTGGCAAAAAAATTAGATCCAGCAAATTATTGACCAGTGAGTTTAACGAGCATTGTCTGTAAATTGTAAGAGTCAATAACCCAAAAAAAAATTGTAATCCATACAGACAAGTTTAATCTAATCATAAATAGTCAGCATGGGTTTACAAGATGGAGATCGTGATTAACAAATATATTGGAATTCATGGAGGAGATTACTAAAATGATAGATAAATAGCAGCCAGTGGATGTAATTTATCTAGATTTTGCAAATGCCTTTGATAGAGTTCAAATCAAAGATTATTTCGAAAGTTAATATCACATGGAATAGGTGGGGAAGTTGCCAAAGTGATTGAAAATTGCGTAACGGGAAGAAGGCAGAGAGTAGACATAAATAAGGAGTACTCTGAGTTTTGTGATGTAAATGCAAATGGTTGTATACATACTCTGCATAGTCTTTTACACCAGTTTAAAGACGTTAAGTTAAGTAAAGTTGAGTTCAACTGGAAAACATACATGCATTCCCGAAATAAATACATCAGAAACAAATACATTTCCGGGACAAAACAATCTGCATACACGAGAAGGGGAGTAATACATCACAAGAGGACATGTAGCACAGGGACAATTCAATTCAAAGATCAAAATCATACAGACACAAATATAACACAATACGGAAACGTTTACAACTCAGGGACACGTATAAAGCAAGAACAAATAGCTTTCATATCGAATATAAAACAAGGTGAAATATACCGTTGGGACAAATAATGCAAGTGAAAATAGAACATCGGGACAAATACATAACATAAACAAACGCGTAACATGGACACATGATTCACATCTACAAGAATGACGATGGGCCCGATATGGAGGAGAAACAATTGTAACATGTAACGCAGAGATATTTACAACACAATGACAAACGTAACATAGGACAAATACAACACACGTACAAATATATTATTCATAATTTTCTAGCAGTGTATATGTGTGCACAGAAAGGATATCGTCCACATTAAGCTGTGAGAAACATATTAAAATGGGTTATTCAAGACCAATACTCCCTGAAAACAACGGAATTTCCTCAAGACATTAAATAACGATCACTTCTAAGAATTCTATTTCTCACCATAAGTGGCAGTAACTTATTACTTAAATTGTCACAGCAGTTTCACATATATGCATACCATTTAGTAATATGTAATGCAATGTCTGTAGCAAAACAGAAAATCCATCTCAAATCATGACTGATTAGGTTGCTTCAATAAATTTCATGTTTGAGATAGGTCGGCAGCTAGTCCGATTAGATGGCAAGGGCCAGTCGCCTCAAGCGTCCATGAACAGGGACAGTGGCGAAGTCCTAGGCTGCATGCAATGACGATGATGTCATTCCAATTGAACTTAACCAGGTGGGAATGTGCGAAGGTGTGACGATAATGAAGAGTGTTTTTTGCTACTTGGTCTAAAAAAGCCCAAACGGCGACGGTTTTTGAAAGCTGCGTGTACTTTGGATGCATATAATCCAGGTGACTTCGTTATCTGAGATAAGGTCATGTCAATCGGATCCCAAGAATGCGTCTCTCCCTGCAGATGTAAAAGGCTTCAATGCGCTTCTGGTTGCTCGGTATAAAAATCAATACCTCTGATCGGTACAGTAGGATGAGAACGGTATAGATTATGTACATTCGTAGTTTGGTTTTGCAGTGAAAGCATTTGAAGGTTCTAGGCTCGATGCACGGCCTTCCAAGAGGTGGCAAACTGGCCGACTCTTCAAAAAATGCCTGGGTTTCTTCGTGCACAATAGTTTTGCTTCCTTCCCAGGGAAATCACCTCCTCAGTGGATGTTGACATGGCTGCTGTAGACCAAGGCCCATTTAGTTGTAGAGCTCCAGCCAATGATTCATATCTCTGTTTCTGCCATTGAGATGTGAAGGTCTAATCTAGACGCAAGGTCTTCTTGATACTTCAGTGGTTTTATTATTGCATGAGGATGGCATCCTGTATGACTACCTGATCTGCAGGGTCGAGGTCGGTCACACCCATTTGTCGGGTCGGAACTCGTTCATCGCATGGCGGAACGTCTGACTATTGAGGTCGCTGATTTTATTTCAGTAAAAAGCTGGATGTGGAGGGGTGGGGGTGGGGATGACATGGGGGGGGGGGGGGGTTGAAGAGGAGCGTGGGGTCAAAAACTTTTCCGAGGACAGACAGTGGTGTGGTAGAACTGTTGCTACGACACTCAGAGTGAATTCCGTTTCCTTTGTATAGGGACATGATGATTCTGTCCCACCATGCAGCAAAACCTTCTCCTGAAGACTAAATTGCTGTAGACAGATGTGCAGGGTAACCCTCGTGGAGTCCCGTGTGTGCTTTAACAGCTCATAATTAATGCCATCACGTCCCGTGGCTCTGTCGTCTGTAAGGTGCCAAGGATGTTTGTAATCGTAGATATGTTCGAATCCAAGCCGCTTACATGAGTTTGTACGATGGAGTAGCTCGTTAACGCGTTGGATAGAGCAGCTAGCGAAATGCAGGACAAACACACATCAAGGCAGTTTTACACTTTCTGAATACCTTTTTTTTTTTTTAGCAATTCAAGTCTGCAGTTCCCTTATTGACATCATCTTCGTCATCGACTCCTCTGGAAGTCTTGGAGCAGCCAACAACGAGATTCAGCTGAGTTTCGTTTCAAAGTTAGCCACCCATTTCCAAATTGGGAACAGTCAAGCTCGAATTGGCGGCATCTTGTTCAGTGACACCGTTGAAAAACTGTTTGACCTTAACAGATACGGCACAACTAACGAAGTGGCTGAGGTAATGTGTCCAGGCAGATAACAAGTATTGTCTCATGGCTTGGATGTCATCAACTTCTTCTTCTATTTTATTTATATAATTCTCCTTTTTCTTTTTTCTCCATTTAACTTTACAATCTCACTTCCCGCTTCATCTCCTCTCCAATTTCGCTTTACAAATTCACTTCCTGCTTCACCTTCTCTCCCATTTCACTCTACACATTCATTTCCTGCTTCACCTTCTCTCCCATTTCACTCTACAAATCCTCTCCCTTCCTCGCGTCTACTTTCTTTTTCTCTCTACAACCCTTTTTATCGTTCTCTTTCCTTTCTTTTTTGATTCTACAATCTATTTTTTCTTTCTTTGCATCTTATTTTACTTGTTAAAATTCGTTCCCGATTTTCAACTTTTCATTCTTTAATACTACTTCTTGTTCTTGTATTTTGTCAGATTCATTTACTTGTTTAGTGTCTCCTTCATCACTTGATCTTCTTCGAAGTTCTTTCTTGTTGTATGTATATCTGTTACTGATTTAGCTTCTTGATCTTAAATTTCCTTATTCCATTTTGTTCTTATGCCTCTTCTTCTGCCTCTTCTTCTTCTGCATCTATTTCGTCCTCTATTTCTTCTTTTTCTTCTTGTTCCTCAAATTGTAAAAGCAGTTATAATTATCATTGCCACGTATGTTAGTCAGTTTATTGGTTTGCCAAAATCTTTTTATTTCCTAATTTCGTTTGTGATAACTGCATGATGAGAATGGCACGTTACCAGTGTTTTCAATGAAGTCTATATGTAGGACAGAGACAGGAATAAGGACACCGCCACACTGAGAACATGTCGTTTACGATTTCACATCTCTAGGTTCTCAGTCGGTCATGTGTGACAGAGGCTAGGATAGTTTCAGTCTCGTCCGGACCATGTTGTATGAAGCAACTTATAGTTTGATGTAACTATTCTAGGGTAGATGCCGTTCTTTGTGTGACAGATAGGAGACACGGGTCATCTCCACGCTGACATCGAGTCACAAGAAGTGACTAACAGTGCTGTCTAAAGTCTATCTATAAATAGATTACGTTCAAAATCAGCCAGTGGCGCAGTTAGTAATTCGCGCACGCCAACAGCAGTCCCCAATTCGCGTACACTATCATCATTATGAATGTGGAGTAGAAATAACGATTTGAAAGAACTTTGGATAAACATTGTGTTACCAGAATATGATACTGTTTAGCTGTCTATGAATGAAACTTAGGATTTTGTGCACAGATAATGTGTGCTTACTACCCTGCCATAGCTGAAAACCGACAAGATACGCCAGTATCTTATCTGCAAGGATTCATATGATTTAAAATCACAGTTTTCCTTCTCCCAGATAAGCTACCTTCCTGGACTTTAGAGCGCCATTTGCCCGAAGTGATGGTATAAATATAAATAATTAAACAATATTTTATACTAGAATATAAGAATTTATACATCTCTTTAAAATGATTGGAAGAAGAAGAAAAGGTGGACAAGTCGAGTGTATGGCTCAAACTATTTATTTTCCAGTCAATGGGCTGGATCTCACCCTGGGGACCACTCTTCCCTTCGCTCTCTTCTCACCTCACTCTGTTTCATTTGACTCTGTCCTACAGTCACACTCTTGCACAACTTTCACACGCGCCCTCAAGGTGAGGCCCTTCCATTGCACTTTGGTTGGGCTAGCTTCTGAGGGCGCACAAACCTAGCATAGGTACATACAGACGCACACATGCATCCAAGCACTGGTTTATGCGTCCTGATATCGCCCAATGGACTACGGTCTGGGGTGGAAAATGACGCGCCTCCGCCAGTAGAAACTAGTGAGGCAAACATCTAAGCAACAACAACATCCCGATGCTGTGGTCAGCCATGGTCTACGTTAAATTGGTCGTCTGGCTCACCAGTAAAATCCCTTTAAACGTTACATTCCACTTTGGTCGAGATAACGGAAATCAAATTGTGCCAGGGTTTAAAATTAGTCAATGCTTCTCACAGAGAAATAAAAGAAATTCACGGTACAAACACAAGACATCCCTGTTGAGAGTTATCCATTCACACAATCCTGCCCTGAATCCAAATGCATTTCCATTTGTGTTTCCTGAACACGAAATTATAGTTGCACTGATAGTTCACACATGCAAATTTCATTATTTAGTCAACCGTGGAAGGTGACGTTTCAAATGGATTTCATCGTTAGTATCTACAATATCTGTATCTACAGTAGACATCGGGTCAGCCGAGTAAATTTATAGATTTGAGTAATAAATGCAGCGTGTCCCTGCATTCGCAACATAATGGCAGGCTAGTCTTTACAAATGTTATTTTATGTCAGATAGATAAATAACTATATATTGTCGAGGTTTTGAACGCGAGTCGTCTTGGTCAGGACGAAGGTATGCAAACGGCTCCTGCCACTCTCGTATTAGATAGTTTGTAAATTGATTTATATATTAGATCTTCTTTACGCTGATTTATATATTATACAATTTATAAGATAGTTTCTGTTGGATAGTGTATTATCTAGTTTATAAGCGTTAAAAATGTATAATTTCATTGGCATGTTTATGATGATTGACAAGCTAATTTATATGACATAGTTTATAATTTAATTAAATAACATATGCTTCATCATGCTGAGATAAACTTTGACATTCAATACATACATGCTTCCACATGCTTCAAATATGCCAGTGGAACAACACGGAAGCACTGCTTCAGCGTGAACTATTGAAAACGTCCTAGTCAAATACCATCATCATGTCTATCTCATACACAGGCGATACAGCGTGCCCCATATCACAACGGTGGGACAAAAACCAACGTTGTCTTGGACTACATCGTTGACAGGAAATCGTTTGGAGATGCTGCCGGAGGACGGTCAAACGCACGGGATATTGTAGTTGTCTTCACAGATGGCCAGTCCAGAGATCCAGTTCTAAGTAAGTATTCCTTTATTTCACATCTGTAGCTGCTCTTCTACCGTGACATGTCAATCTCTTTTCTTTTATTTTGTGACAAATATGTGTATGTATGATGCTGTAGCATGGTCTATGCACATGCCTCCACAGTGACATCATGTGGCATACCTGGCACTTTTCAGTGTTAACCTACTAAACACGGCAGCTATTTTTCTAGCCTGGTCTTTAGAGGGCTTCCTTTCTTATTCGTGTGGTTTAAAACGTCTACAGGATGATGTAGCTAGTCTCACGCACAACCCTCCGTGTCAGTTCATTCGAAAACGTCTCGAAAATACTGCTCTGAAACCTGTACTTTCCACTATGTTCATTCGTTTGTGCATTGAGTGGTTCTGAAGTATCCTGTATTTCTCTGCCTGCAGCATTACTTGTATCTATGCTCCATCTGCTGGGTGATCGTCATTGTCTCAAGTGTCTGGACGGGTGTAGGTTATGACCTTGACACTGCGCATGGCTTGGTTCTGAACTGTACGCATATCCCCAGAGTATTTGTTAGTGCAGGACAAAAACCGCCGGGGTCTTTGTGTACGACAGGGACAAGAATAGCACCACTGCCCCGCATAGACCAAGTCTAAAAACGCGATTAACGACATAAAACAGGCCTTGGTTAGGTGGTTTGTTAAGTACAACATAAAGGCTGCGGGTGTACTTTGCTCTAGTGTTTGACAATATTAAGTTGGACTCCATAGTGGAGGAATAAGCTGCTTTGAGGTTGGCCCCGCTATGCAGAAAATTCTTCTCCTGGGTACATCCTGCTCACACCAGAGATGGGACCTGCTTAGAGACTTATTATCTTGTAGAAGTACAAGTCAACTATGAATAAGTCTAAGGAAGGCTAACTAGTTTCCGTATCTACCTTCCCTTACCTACATATAAACTAAGTACCCATTAACAGCTGGGTCTACTAGAGGATATGTCGACAACGGGTATCGATCTGAGTGTCTTTCATATGAAACGTTAGAATGTTCTGATTTTGTTTTGCATTTTGTGAAAAATGGTCACATCGGGTCTTTGTTACTGGTTGATTGGATTATCTACATGTTCTTTGTTCTTATTCGATCTGTACTTCTACAGAAACAGATGCCGATGTGCACGCCCCAGTTCTGTCATGAGCTAGATGTAGCAGGGAGAAGGATTTCCTGCTTAGCGGCCTAGACTCGAGCAGCTTATTACTTTGGTGCGTTTGACAAGTGCCGCGGACGATGCTTAACCTTTGTGCGAATCCATCTTAATTGACTCAACACTAGAGGAAAGTAGACCCTCAGCCTCTTAGGCGCGATCTATGTAGCTCTAAACAAACTACCTAACCATGCCCGGTGTCATGCCATGCCACACAGTTAGTGGCTTTTTACGACATGCTATCTCTGGGTCAGTCGTGCTATTCGTGTCCTTGTCTTAGACAGAAGACCCCGATAGACCAATCGAGAATCGACATGTTTGACACTCCAAATATTCTGTCTGAAAGTACAAAGTACACCGTGCACCTTATACTTTTCACGTTTTAATACTATTGACAGCTAGGATGATATCCCGTTGGCTTTGTGTTTCTGTTCCCATGTCAATCATCTCCTCGTCTGTGAAATGTGTTTGATGTTTGTGTACTGGTGATAGTTGATACAACGACCTATTTGCTTACTGAGATCTAGCTTCAATCTTGTTGTCGTCAGGAGAATTATTTAATATATTTGAATTATTTAACAATTGAACGTCTGACAAGCGATTTTGTAATCTTATTTCAGCTGCAGCTGCCTCAGACAGACTGAAAAATCAAAACGTCAGAATTGTAACTGTCGGTCTCGGTAATGCTGTTGACGTTCAGGAATTGAACAGAGTCGCTAGTTCCAGAAGTGACGTGTTCCTGTCACCAACATTTGAAGACATTGCTTACATCGAGCAACAACTGTCTCAGCGCGTGTGCAATTATTAAAAGTTCTACATTTTTCTAGACACGTATATCCAGGTATGTTTTAAGTGCACACACATGTCTAGACACATATATCCATGAATGCCTTAAGTGCCCTCATATGTCTGGACACATACATCAAGTTATGTCTTAATTGATCACCCACGTCTATACACATCTGTACAGATATATCTGAAATGCCTTAGGCTGTCTAAACACTTATGTCCAGGTATGTTTTAAATGTTCACAAATGCTTATACACGTTTGTCAAAGTTTCCTTTCAATGTACGTAGATGTCTCGACAGATCTGACCAGATGTGTTTTCCGTGACTAGGCCCATACTTCCAGATACCAACAACTGACCAGAAACATGTACAGTACATGTATCCGCGTCTGGCTAAACATATACTTTTTCAATTTCTTTATCTTGGTGCTCGATATATTTTTTTGTCGATCTTTTCCATCTTGTTCCTTTCCACTTATTTGTTTATTCAGATAACACTTTCATTTCTTCGTCTGCACATTCTGATTTTGCAATTCTGTTTTTCAGTTCTTCATCTGTGTATCCTACATTTTAACTTGTTTCTATTGATTATTTTGAGTGTGATGATGTAAGCTACTACATATTTTAATTGTGCTTCTGTTGTGACGTAATCTACTTGTTCTCAGTATTCTGCATTTTAAAAATACATTTGTTTGTTTGTTTACTGTATTGTTCTTTATGTGTCGTCTATTATTATTTCGTCTTTCTAGCTTTCTAACTATAATTATAGCTGTTTTGTAATTTCATTTGCTTGTAATTATGATTGTTCTATTATATTGCCGCAATTCTGTTATGAAACAATCATTAACTGAATGTCGTCTGCTGCCAAATTTACAGAAACATTGTTGAATGTCCCATTTTGTTTATACATGTTTTTGGTGCCTTCGGTGCATCTATTATCCTGATTATCGTAAAGTATCAATGATAGAGCCGATAACAGACACATTATATATATATATATATATATATATATATATACACATACATACATACATACATACATACATACATATCACCTTGATTGTCTTGTGTGCTGACCAAATGGGAACCCGAACATACTGGATACACACAAAACGATGCCTATTTCCAGTTGAACAGAAGAGAGCAGGTCGTGGTCTTCAGACTTCACACTGGCCACAATAGACTTAGGTACCATCTATTCAACAAATTGAAGACAGGTGGCACTGACGAATGTCCGTGTGGTACCGGGAAAATGACCGCTGAGCATTTACTGCAAAACTGCCTGACATACGCGGATCAGAGAAAGCAGCTGTGGCCATCACCAGTGGCAACACTAGACAAGCTATATGGCAGTGTCGACAGCCTCAGGATGAACGCTGCTTTTTTCGAAAAAATAAAGGTTGATGTCTGACTGCGTACGAAGAAGAAGATTGTTTTGTGTGCATCTACTGTTCTATTCATGCATAGATCTATAGCACAGCAAGAGGGGAGAACAGACATAAAGGCCTAAAATCTTAAGGATCATACGGGTATCCCCGGGTCTGGGCGTGGTAGAATTCGTAAAAATGAATGAGCTGACGAGTCAATTTGATAGTTCACTTAGTAGGGTCATTAGATACAGATAAAAAGAGTAGTCTGATTCAGCTAACCACCGACCGATCCTGTTGGCAGGGACATTCTGATTTCACTCAACTACCGACTGTTGATGTAGACAGGGACATTCTGATCTCAACTTAGCAATGGCTGCTACTGTAGACTGGGACATTCTGGTCTCATCAACCACTAGTTGTTGCTGTTAACAGGGGACCTCTGATCTCAATCAACCACTGTTACTGTTGACAGGGGACCTCTGATCTCATTCAACCACCGTTGCTGTTGACAGGGGACCTCTAATCTCAATCAACCACCGTTGCTGTTGACAGGGGACCTCTGATCTCAATCAACCACCGTTGCTGTTGACAGGGGACCTCTGATCTCAATCAACCACCGTTGCTATTGACAGGGGACCTCTGATCTCAATCAACCACCGTTGCTGTAGACAGGGACATTCTGATCTCAATCAACCACCGTTGCTGTAGACAGGGACATTCTGATCTCAATCAACCACCGTTGCTGTAGACAGGGACATTCTGATCTCAATCAACCACCGTTGCTGTTGACAGGGACATTCTGATCTCAACCAATAACCAAATGTTGCTGTTGACAGGGACATTTTATATCAACCAATGAGCTTCCATTTATAATAATAGGGAAATTCGCATATCAACCAACGAGATCACGACAACTGACCTGTCATTAAAACAAATGATACATTAAAACCTCTTAATTTGAGTGCACTGGTAGGGAATATCATTATATTCGCTCCATTTATCTATCTGGCAGGCATTTTGCAGCAGAGACTACAATGACAGTCCGATTCACCTAGGACATGAACTAAGAATGTCTGGTCTAAATGTGATCTGAGAATTAACAACATCAAATACATTAAATGTTCATTTTATAGTGATGATTTTGTTATTGTTTTTTGTGTTTTCATTTGGCGCAATAATGCTTACATTACTAAGTAGTGGGTCTTACATGTCTCTAAATTCAATCTTAAACACTTGGGTATCTTGATTACACTACTTGACATTTTGTCTTACTCCATTCGGAATGTTCCTTACATTATTGCTCAGTATGTTGCCTTATACAACTCTGTATTAGTCCATACACTACTCGTAATGCTGCCTACATTACACGGTATTTTGTCTTACAACACTCGAGCTTTTGTACCGTTTTTATTCAACTACACAGTACTGCATGTAATGTGCTTTCGGGTAGAAACAAGGTCACTCACCAAAGAGACAAATACAGAATTGCACAAGTTTCCATCGAGAGACGCATGGTCGGTCTCACGATTCCTAGTCAGCGGGCACAATGTTTACACAACTTTGACATACGTTAATTGTCCATTGGCGGAATTGTAGTTATTTATGCAGACAAGTTTAACTCGTGACTCTGTAACCGCCGCTGAAGGACGGGTAATCCACTAATGAGCTACTAGTGAGACCCGTCAATCTATCAAATTTGGACGGATCCTTAAAAAATGTCCCTTTCTGTAGTTCCTCCAAAAGTCCTCTTAAAACATGATTCTTGTCCGCTTGAATAATTGAATCCTGTTATTCAATCACACAAGGTTGCCTAATAACCAAAAGCTGCTTGAATGTGTGTCTGTTCTTCGCCTAACAGTACAGCGACAGACCAAAGACGTGGTGCAAGTCATCTCCATCTCGTCGGTGGGCCGGCGCCTGGACAGCTGTAGTCGTATGCCACCAGAAGGAACCCCTTCTCGGCGATATAGTCACGCGGACGACATGGCCGGCCCATCTGTACTTGCTCTAGTGATGTTTAGTCGACGACATCTGGATCTCAGTTTGGTCGCGAATGTCGGTGTTTCGGATATGGTCTCTTAGAGAGATATATTAGGACTCTACGCTCCATTACTCTTTCGGTAATTATTCTTTCTCTTCGTTTCATTTGCATGGACTCAAAACCTCCAACCCATATATCATTGTTGGAATAACCTAACACGTTGAGGGTGTGAGCCCTGGCCCTGACGTCCGTCATCTGCCGGAGATCGGTTTAATGTGCTTGAAGCAAAGCCAACCTGCAGCTCTCCTGTGTGAGATCTCTATATTCATTTTGTGGTTGTTGTTAGATTTCTTGAACAAGTAGACCTTCGAATTGACATTTTCGATTGCTTGGACTTGTATTCCTCCTATTTAGACCAGAGTCCCCATAACTTAGAGAGGTCACATTGTGTACTAGTGCGACGGTTCCTAAAACTAATTGCAGGTTATACCAAAAAACCGTGGTTATTTTAAATTTTAATTGTTTAGAAATTTCGTTCTCCTGTTTCCAAACGTGCACTGTTTTGCACTGTGTGGTTTACAATTCAGCAAATCAGATGATGCCGCTTTTTAAGTTAACATCCCTTAGTTCATGCAGGTTTGGTTTGTGAGTCTTGCCCCTAACCACATACATGTATAACTAATTTATAGAGAAGTTAAAGAAGCGGCCCGTCAATGTGTTGCATGGGTCCGAAATGGGAGCAGAGAATAATAACAATGTGAACCTGACAAAACGATTCGTAAGAAGACTATTTTAAGAGTTGGGTAGAGCAAGACTAACTACTTCATCCTATAGGAAGATTTGGGCATAGAGCAAGACTAACTACTTCATCCTATAGAAATAGTTGGGCATTGAGCAAGACAACTCCATCCTATAGAAAGAGTTGGGCATAGAGCAAGACTTCTTCATCCTATAGAAAGAGTTGGGCATAGAGCAAGACTACTTCATCCTATAGGAAGATTTGGGCATAAAGCAAGACTAACTACTTCATCCTATAGACAGATTTGGGCATAAAGCAAGACTAACTACTTCATCCTATAGAAAAAAAATGGGCGTACAGCACGACTACGTCATCTTATAGAAAGAGTTGGGCATAGAGCAAGACTACTTCATCCTATAGGAAGAGTTGGGCATAGAACAATACTACTTCATCCTATAGGAAGATTTGGGCATAAAGCAAGACTAACTACTTCATCCTAGAGACAGATTTGGGCATAAAGCAAGACTAACTACTTCATCCTATAGAAAAAAATGGGCGTACAGCACGACTACGTCATCTTATAGAAAGAGTTGGGCATAGAGCAAGACTACTTCATCCTATAGGAAGAGTTGGGCATAGAACAATACTACTTCATCCTATAGGAAGATTTGGGCATAGAGCAAGACTACGTCATCCTATAGGAACTGTAAGTAAAACAAAAATAGGGACAAGTAACCTGAAAACGAACCATGATGAAATGGCATGCATCTGTTGAAAACCCCAGGACTCCACAGGAAGCAGCGTGTTTAAATGAATTCCTTTAAAGGATCGAGGAATAAAACTGGTCACCACGCTACCAAAATAAAATCTTAGAGTAGACGAAAATAAAATTATGGCTTCTTCTTCTTCTTTATCTATTCTTCTTTTTCTTCCTCTGTATTCCTATTTTTCAACGATTTTCCTGAAAAGGACACTGTGGCGTTGAATTGTAGTTTATAACAAGGCTGCGATACATGAGTCTTTCAAGGCCAAACATAATGTTAACATTTTGAAGTTGATCAACGGCCAACTCTGCATGATGGTACTGGAAACCAAGAATAAACAAATGGTATAGTTTTTAAACCGCACACAAGGCCAGCATCAAGGTACGAAGGAGAGGAGGAAGAAGGTGTATGTTCAGCCAGCGAGTTACAGCATTCTTCCGTGTCTTCAATCCTGGGCATTTCTTTGATGGATTTGAGCACCTTCACACCTGCGTGGAGCGCAATGAGGTTGATTCTTAACAGAACAAACTAAAACATCTCCAAAATCAACATTGCTTAGTACGTCTTCCGGGGGTGAGAAGGAGGTACTTCTAACCCTCGTCAGGTCAGTGAACCAAGAGCCTATTCTGCCTCCAAGTGTCGACATTAGAAGCAGGCTGCACTCGCACAAGTTTAGTCTGTCTGATCAAGAAATATGTCGCAGTGGAATGGCTAATTCGGATCTCAGAAAAGGTAGCTGAAATCGGTTGTCGGAATTAAATGCGCAGATATCACAGCCATGCTTAAAACTACGATACTCGCCACAACGTCATTTACAGGACGAACGAAAAAAACGAAACCCACCACCAGAGATCAGTATCAAGAGAGAAGAGCTCATGTAAGAACAACTTTTGAACAAACAACCTGCACCACACAAGTATCTTATTATCCAGGCGATAAAGCAATCGATATTCACAATACAGGTAAGAGGTAATGTATTCTTTACCTGCGCGCTAAAGCATATCCAACTGTAAATTGGTAGCTGGCTTACTGTTATGACAGCCAATGGAAAATAGTTCACATAACTGACTTGCACCACATTTGTGCTTAGTCCCTTTCATTGGAAAAGTGCCGTTGACAGAGTCAAATCTCCGAATCTTCCATAGCGGCTTTGTAATCTTCCCCTGAATTTGCCATGTACCCATTTACAGCTGGATCAACAGCAAGAACCGGTCGTCATTTTTTTAAAAATCACAACATGCCCGGTCTGTCAAGCTGAGCTGGTCAGGATTTGAACCTGGTACTCTGAGATTGAACCCCAAGGTTACAACCTCTAGGTCACAGAATCGCATGTGGAAGGAAACACAACGAAGAAGTGAACTAGCCCCCTCACCTAATGTTCAAAATGTGATCTGGTACATTGAAGTCTCGAACACTTCTTCTCCGACAGAGCCATCTGCTTTGGGACAATCATTTTCAAATCATGCATGAAATCATATACAATCATTCAAGATCACCAGGTATAATTCACCTCGTCATCCTCCTCATCATCATCCAATATCTTCTTTTTCTTCTTCTTCTTCTTCTTCTTCGTACGCCGTCAGACGTCAACTTGAATTTGTTCGAACAAAGCAGCTGTCATCCGGAAGCTGTCGACACTGCCATAGAGCTTGTCTAGTGTTGGCACTGGTGATGGCCACATGTGCTTTCTTTGGTCCTCGTATATCGGGCAATTTTGCAGCAGATGTTCAGCGGTCATTTTCCCTGTACCACAGGTGCATTCGTCAGTACCACCTATCTTCAGTTTATTGAATAGATGTTACCTCAGTCTGTTGTGGCCTGTGCGGAGTCTGAAGACCACGACCTGCTCTCTTCTGTTCAAATGGTAGTAGGCATCATTTTTTGTGTAGCAAGTATGTTCTGTTTCCCATTTGGTCATGTATATGGCCCTAATAAACCTTTTGGACTCTTCGTAGGTCACACTAGAATCTTATTGTGGTAGTCTTGCACCTTCTTTTGCCAGTCTGTCTGCCTCCTCGTTGTCTTGGATGTTACAGTGGAATGGAACCCACTGTACCACTACTTTTTTTGGTGCAGACTGCTGGCATAGTTGACAGAGTACTACTCTTAAATCATTAAGTTCAGTATTTTTCTGGCTCTTTAGTTCTGTAACCACGGCCAGGGCATCTGTAAACAAGACTATCTGGCTTTCATTGCTTTCGCCTGTCAGCATTGCTTTTATTGCAGCTTTCAGTGCCTACGCCTCCGCTCTGAAATTGCTTGAGAATTTTCCAGTTGCCACTGACAGTGTTATTTTTCCGCCATTTGTTAGGCTCAGGAATACCCCCCCCCCCCCCCCCTTTCCATTCCGTGTTGTGTTAGTTACAGAACTGTCGGTGTATGCATGGGTCCAATCCATGCTGTGGTAGTTTTCCGTTATGTACCTCAGGGCTATGTCTCTTCTTTCTTTTTCAGTCTGGCTGTTCTTGTTTCCAATACCTGGTATATTTTCTACCACCTCCGGAATGATATGCTGCTTCCATGTGGGTTTGCGTACAGTAGGGATGGGTTTTGGTGTTGTTATGGTGTTCATAGGGTCTTTGCTCATCTTTGCTTTGGCTATTTCTGCAGTTTCTCCGCTTTAGTTTCCCTTTTCCAAACCTATTTAGTCTCTGATGCATTGGATGTCAGTCTTCTTAGTTACTCTGCTTGCTGCTGGGCTCTGCAGTCTCTTCTGTTCGCCATGGATTGCAGAATTGAAATCTTTTCAAGTTCTACAATTGGCGTTGACTTCATGTCTTCTATTATAACTCTCATGACTTGGTTTTGAAGTTTGCTAATTTTATCAAAGTTCGCCTTTGCTGCTGTTGCCCATGCCGCAATGCCATACTCGAGAACTGGTCTCACTCTTCCAGTGTACAGTTTCTTCAGTATTCTTTCGTCTGCTCCCCAGCTTGTGCCATCAAGTTTCCTCATGATTGCCATTCTTTGTCTGGCTCTCATTCGGTTTTTTCTCGATCTGACTTTTCCATGTCATGCGCCGATCAAATGTGACGCCCAAGTAGTTTGGGTTGTCGTTTGGCCGCAGATATTTGCCGTTAAGACTTATTTTGGTGTTCTGTGATTTATTTGTAAGCGAGAATATCGTACATGTTTTTTCTTCATTTATTTAGACCAGCCATGATTTCGCCCACTCCTCCAACAATGTTAGGGACTGCTGCATCCGATTGTGTGCTACGGTGAGATTTTTTTCAGATGTCCACATAGCCAGATCGTCTGCAAACATGGAGCTGTGAACTCTTCTTGGTATATTCTCTATGATGTTTATATACACCAGAAAAATTGTGTGGGTGACAGTACTCCCCCTTGGGGTACTCCTTGCTCCAGTGTCACCTTTTTGCTCATCTGCCCTTGTACTTGAACTCTGGCTGCTCTGTTATCGAGGTAGTAGTTGATCCATCTGTACATTTTTCCAGATACTTCACTTCTTCGTAGCTTGAATTTAAGTCCAACTTTCCACACCTTGTCAAATGCCTTCTCTAGATCCACCCAAACCGCTAATGTTTGCTTTTTCTCTTGGTAAACATCCTCTCTTTCCTGTGCTATGAGAGTGATCTGGTCCTCAGTGGATCTGTGTTGTCTAAATCCTGCTTGCTGTGGAATTAATGTGTTTTTCTTCCAGGTGCCACATCGGTCTTTTGTTTATCATACGCTCCACCAGTTTACCTACACAGTTCAGTAGATTGATGGGCCTGTATCCATTTGGATCTGTTCTATCATTTTCTTTCTTTGGTACGGCATCTTTCCATGCCTGCGGTACAATTCCCCTTTTCCAGCTTTGGTTTAATCATCATCCAATTTGTCCACCTTATGTAACAGATCCCTGTTGAGCAGAAGAGATTGGAGCTGGAAACTAGTTCGTAATCTCAACTCAGACAAGGTTGGGTAAATCTGGGGCCACAACACAACATGTGTCCATTGTCAGGGCTAGGTTCGAGTTGGCAGCGCGGGAGGTAGGCAGCGTAAGGTTACTATGAGTTGAAACTTCATGTCTGGGTTTAGTGTAGTGGCTTTAGACCTTCCCAGTATTTATATTGGACTAGTATAAGAGAGGCGGATAGAGGAGTTAGCGACACGATAATTGACATCAAAGTTAACACTATCAGAGTGACACGTTGACAAATAGCCGGGGGCAGACAGTATGATTCTAAACAAGAGTAGCCGGACGAGTATGCTTGACGGCTGACCAGCCAACAGGGAAGGAACCTAGTACCACCGAC
This sequence comes from Ariolimax columbianus, assembly GCA_036924085.1. Taxonomy (NCBI): domain Eukaryota; kingdom Metazoa; phylum Mollusca; class Gastropoda; order Stylommatophora; family Arionidae; genus Ariolimax; species Ariolimax columbianus. The sequence continues at coordinate 25,658,611 of JAVGWX010000014.1, forward strand.
ATCTTTGTTTAGGCTGAACTAAAAAAGTGTCTGCAAATTAAAGACTTGGAGACAGAGAGAACATTCGAGAGAGAAAGAGAGAGAGAGAGAGATAGAAAGAGAGAGAGAGGAGGAGAGAGAGAGAGAGAGAGAGAGAGAGAGAGGTGGAGATAGAAAAAGATGGTCGGGGTAGGTTGTATCACTATATGTCAAGCGCATTACATTTACTTACTTTCCGTGTCCAAGCACCATGTCACACAGCATCCGTCCAGTATTCAGCAACTTGAACTGCCTTGTCGCTCGCCTCCATCATGTCGTTCATGTCACAGGTTTCAGGGAGGTTGGGGCAGGTCATCAGATGATCTTGGTCCTGAACTGCGCCGCATTCACATGTGTCGACATCTGAGCATCCCCATTTCTTCAAGTTCACTCTGCATCTTGAGACACCAGTTCGAAGTCTGCTCATTGCCTTCCACACAGCGTAGGGCAGGTGATGTCCAGGCGCAGCCTCTTCCTTGAGCTCTATCCATGGATCCTGCATTGTTTCGCACCACATCTCGATGCGGCGACCTTCCGGGCTCGGGGGACACGAAATAAGCCTCCACGTTTGGCGTCCTCTGGAAACAACTATCCTTTGGCTAATTCTTTCAGCACCAAATCACCATGAATCAAAAACCAATTCACAAGCCAGCACTCGTGTTGATTTCAATCAACATCGAGGGGCTATCCAGCATTACACTAATACTCATTGACACGAATGGTGAATTCCCTGTAAACGACACGAGAAAGAAATATGTTCACTTTGAGCGGCAGAGTGGGGAAAACGTACCTTTAGCCTTCACAGTCATCAGATCGGGTGATCTGATAAGGACGAGATATAATTGATGGTAGGCACAATTCAATTCGGGACAAATAATATCAGTAGTTTTCACAGACATCTGTTCTGATGATCTGCTGAGAGAGTTTGAAAAACGGCTGATGTCTGAACGTATAAAAAAGGTATGAGAGGGACACACAAAAGAACAGTCTCGCAGATTGGCTCGTTGTCAGGTTGTATACAGACTCTGCAGAGTCTTCTAAACCAGTATAAAGAAGTTAAGTTAAGAAACGTTATCTAAATCAGAATGACCAATGGGGTCGGCCATTAACCCCTAATTGAAAGAATTGTATTATGAAACCTCATGGAGCAACCCCATAATAATAGCAATAAACTATTATCGCACAGTGATTGACCGATGGACGCCAGAGATCAACATAATCATCAACTGCCAGAGGGCACACGTGTCTACATAGTAGATAGTAGTTAATGTATAACAAGATTTGTATAGAGTGTCATAGATATTCAATTAGACTACCTAAACTGGGTTATAGTTCCAGTGATTCCATTCATGCTGATGCTAACATTCTCTGAGATAGAAAGACGTATTACTATTTTGTTAGCTAGTTTTAACCATGTTGTAACAATTACTTTTGTAAATAAATGCTTTATTTTGTTTTATTGATCACATAACATTTTAGAGTTCTTCTGTTGAAATCGTAACGCCATTTATTAAATGTTTTAATGTTAACAAATAGTCAGAAAGAAATTCTAGCTCCATCACACTTAGAACATAGGGCCGCAACATATGATCTCCATCTGTTTCTATTCTGTGTCGTCTTCTTTAGTTCAGCCCATGACACCCAGATTGGACTTTCATTCTTTTCATTGTTCTTCCCCACGTTGATCTTTGCAGCTTCGTTAGTCTCCTTCCCTGTTGGTTACAATTAAGGACATGCCTGGTTAAACCATTCAACGTCTTTCTATAAGAGTGTGCTATCCAACTCCACTTTCTCTTCAGAATCTCTAGCTGTATTGGTTATTTCCGTGTTATTTAATGATTCCCAAACCTGTCACTAATGACATGCAGATAATTCGAATGCATGATGCAAATAACTGTTCATATCTGTCTAATCTAATTCTACTGGATGCTTAATTATAAATGCGTAGATTTCCCCATTCATTCTATAAGGTTGCGTAACAATAGATCCTGCGAATTAATATGATAGAGATCTTTAGTTCGTATTATGTTTCAGTTACACTGCGTACGTAATTATCAATTTGGTTTTGATACCGGTTAGACAATTTTGATTTTCATTTACAAGAATGCAGGTTCAATCCCTAGCTTTGCCACGTTTAAGTCTACCCAGTTCTCAATATGAACAGGAACAAAAAAAAAACAATTGCTCAAGCATTTATTGCTGAGGTTTACTGAAATGATTTATGGTAATTCAACTTGACCTGTCGTTCCATTTGTTGAAGTATAGGTTTAACACCACATTTGGTTTCTCTAGCTTTGGTCCCCCTCTTTGGTTCCTCTAACCGTGGTTACCCTAACAGTGGTTACTCTAACCTTGGCTACCCAAACTTTGGTTCGCCTAACTTTGGCTCTCCTAATCCAGCTTCTTGTAAAGTCTAGATCCACTAACTTGTTGAAGCATAGGTTAAACAATGCATTTAGTTCCCCTAAGTTTGGTTCCTCTAACTTTGGTCCCCATACTTTGGTTCTTCTAACTCTGTGTCCTTTCATTTTGGTTCCTCTAAACTTCAGTCACCCTTACTTTGGTTCCCTTAATTTTGGTTGCTCTAATCTTTAATTTGCATTACTGGTTCCCCTTGACTTTGGTCCCAATAAATTTAGTTCCTATAAACGTTGGTCCCCATAATGTTGGTGGTTCTTCTAAATTTTGGTCCACATAACTTTGGTTCCACTATCTTCGGTATAAAAATAAAGGGAGACGAAAGATAAAAAAGCCAGAACGATGGAGTACAACAAGTAGCCGGAGTCGGCCAGAGATGAAGAAGGAAGTTTTAGTTCTCTCCATTTTGGTCCCGATAACTTTGGTTAATTTAACTTTGGTTACCTTAATTTTGGCTCCTCTAAACTTTGGTCCTCCTAACTTTGGTTACCTTAATTTTGGCTCCTCTAAACTTTGGTCCTCCTAGCTATCGTTAATTTAACTTTGGTTACAATAACTTTGGTTCCTCTAAACTTTGGTCCCCCTAACTTTGGTTAATTTTACTTTGGTTACCTTAACTTTGGCTCCTCTAAACTTTGATCCTCCTAACTTTGGTTAATTTAACTTTGGTTACCATAAATTTGACTCCTTTAAACTTTGGTCTTCCTAACTTTCGTTAATTTAACTGTAGTTCCCATAACTTTGGCTCCTTTAAACTTTGGTCCCTTCAACTTTGGTTAATTTAACTTTGGTTACCTTAACTTTGGTTCCTCGAAATTTTGGTTCCCCTAACTTTCGTTAATTTAACTGTGGTTACCATAACTTTGGTTCTTCTAAACATTGGTTATCCTAACTTTGGGTCTCCTAACTTTGGTTTCCTTAAACGGTGTTTCCCTATGATTCGTCTAACGTTGGTGTCTCTAACTTTGGTTCCCTTATCTGTGATTATTATTACTTTGGTTCCCCTAACTTTCGCTCATCTAACTTCGGTACCCCTTACTTTTATTTTCTTATCCAGCTTTTATGAAAGCATGGCTACATCCATCAGGCGAGGCATAGGTTCGAGACTACATTTCGTTTCCTCTTCAGGTTCAGGAAAGCTGATCCGAGTCAATTGCAGTAACTTGTTGTAGCAGTGGTATATCCATAGTGAGATTGCCAACTACATGCACATACCTCGTTAGCCGCATCCTATTATTTAAATGGAAATTAGTTATAGTGCTGAGAAATAAAACCCTTTTTCTCTTGCAATTGCCACGCAAAACCAAATCACTCGGAAAGCCGATCCTCTCTGAATCGGGTGGAAACATCATAAATATATACCTTACAAAGACAAAAACACAAACGAAATTTACGTTACCACCAACATACCTTCATCAGAGACAACGAACAACAACACTAATAAACTAACGAATCATAGAAGAAAAGGAAAAACCATAAGTGGAAGATATACATTTAAAAGGTATTTATCTGATAAGAAATTTTCACTTGGTTTCTCCCACCTCGGAGGCCGGATACCAAATATTGGATCAAGTCGGGATGAAGTTGCCATGAGGGCGTCAGAAGTGGGAGAAGTGGGAGAAGTGGGAGAAGTGCGGATATGTCGACTGCGGCCAAAACGGAAAGACAAATTGGCGATATGGGCTGAGAGAAAAGAGGAAGACAGACAGATTGAGATACGGATGAGATGAAGGTTAAGAAAAACAATTGAGAATGTTGATGTCAATACAGTCCATACAGGAAATCATTTTGTTCTCAAGTGCGAATCGATGACGATCGTTGGAGAAACAAGAAATTGTGCCTGCTGCACTGAATTTAGCAGATTTCCAGGACCATTGAAGTGGTTGGCGAATAGGGAGTCTGTGGGCTTATATATATATATCATTGAGATGTTGCTGATAACGCGCACGTAGTTCAATACCAGTCTCCCCAATGTATTCCATACCAGATGGGCAACAAATGACGGGTACAAGACATGTAGGACTATGTGAATCCATCCTTGATGACGATCTCTGCTTTGCAGACGATAACCGAACGAGATAAGTCTAAATGATATTTCCCTTCAACAGGTCCGTGCGTTCAAGTATTTGGGCAGTATTTTTCGGCAGACGGTAGGATCGACAGAGAAATTGAGACTAGGTGTCAGAAAGCATCTTCGGTGACTTTTCGGCTGTCCACGCTGCTTAGAAACACAAGCATTAGTTTGGCAACAAAGCAACAGCTGATAAACAGTATATTTATGCCGACTCTGTACTAGTGCCAATCATGGCCTCTTTCCAGGGCGCGCGAGAGCAGAATTTCGACTTGTAAAATTACGTGCATAAGGAAGGTCATCTGTGTTACCAGCAGAGACAGAATGCGGAACGACGACAATTGAAGTATGGTCGGCACTACATCTTGTGTCAAATACATTTCTAGGCAGAAAATCAGTTGGTTTGGTCATATCATGAGAATGCACCCTCATCAACTTCTACTGAATGCTTACAACGCTTGTAGAGCTGGCTACAGGGCAAGGAGGCGGCCGCGGGGTAGGTGGATATATGACATAGTGGTTGTGCAGCGACAAGGGCTCACATTGACTGACGAAATGCACTTGGGGCAAGATAGACGACTTAGGCTCACACGACGCTTAGCGGCACAAGAGAAAAAAAAACTAACTAACTAACCGAACGAGTTAGTTTAACATGTGGGCAAGAAACTACAGATACCTGTGTTATTTCACGGCATGGTGTCTGGTTGGCTTTTTGGGTTAGTGTGCAAGTAGTTACTGACCAGCAAGTTCCTCAGATGTATGTCCCATTTATAAGAGAAACTGGGAGGATACTGACAAAACCTTATGAGCGAAATGATAGAATAGGATATCCCAGACAGAGGCGCAGTGATGGTGGTACTTGATAACAAGTTTAACACGGTCAAATGGTGGACGGTGTTTGGGAAGGAGGAAGACGTTACAGTAGATATGAAGAGCCAGCTATGGGGTGGGAGGGGGGAGCGTAGGAGGCAGTGGTCTCAGGCTAGAATCGCTCACTGTAGAAGTCAAGCATCTCACCCGACCTGAGAAAGAAGTGCTCGTCGTCCCGATAGAGACATCGTAGACAATTATGAGAAAGGGAACGAGTCACCGAATGAGTTAGAATGAGAAGTAGAGTAGAGAGGGGTAGTCGCAGACGTCAGTGAGTTTGTAGTAGACAATGATTGGGATGCCTGAAGAGCAGATGGAGACCGTGATGTCGTGAAAGTGGATACACGTGAGGAATATATCTGACGTGAGCTTGATAGAGGGATGGATTTAAGTAGGAAAGCTAATGACGCTTAACTAAGAAAGTCCTATTCATGCATATCAATAATACCAATTACATCGTCAATTTATCGGTAGCACATCAAGGAAAAATGGGTCAGATACTGATACCAGATGAAGTATTCCAAGGATCTCATGAAAAGGCAAGCGTAGCTGGGGCCCATGTTGGTGTCAATAGCTACGATACTGGCATGGTTAACAAACAAACTGGCCATTAAACTTAATAGTGGTAAGGAACTGTTCAGCCAGACGGATGACAGTAGATGAAGAGATAGATAGGGTAACTCTCTGGTAAAGTAAGAAACGGATACAGAAGATGACGAGATTATAGGTTAACTCTCTAGTAAGATAAGAAACGGATGATAGTCGATGAAGAGATAGATTGGTTAACTCTCTGATCATGGAAGAGACGGGTGGCTGAAAAGCCGCCAGAGTGGGGGATGGATGAAAAGACATCCAGTAAGAACACGATAGGTGCGGTCGGAGAAGAAAACAATGGAAGAGATTGAGGGCAAGGCGTGGCTGTTATCTTCATGAAATGTAGGAAGATTCTCAGCCATAGGTTGCAAGATATTATCAAGAAAGTCAGATACCAGTTGCCCGGTTGAATTGGATGAAAAATAAACGGAGACAATAGATCTGCCGGGGTTGTTAGGTTTGTACATTTCAGGAAGCTTGTAGAATGAAGGCTTTCCAATGCAGCTGTAACATATCAGGAGGATTGTGGCGTTAATCAGAAGGAGATGACTTAGGGTCATATCAAGGATAGTAGTGGAGGTTCTTGATTAACTGAGGCACTAGCATTATCAGCTCGCGGTCTGTAGAATGACGAGTTGGAGAGATAGAGACGACCCTTCTGAACATTAGTTCTTGCGCCAAACAAACAATGCTTCCCCTTTTCAGCAGGTTTCATAACCAGATCGTCACGTCGGCAGAGGCTAGACAGAGATCAACAGCTTCAAGGTGAGAAATATTCGAATACCCAAGGTGACGGGGCAGAGAATATTGACGTCTTGAAGAGTGGCTTAATATCAATGGTCTAAGGCGCGGGATCGGTCAAGAGGCAAAGTTCAATCAGATTGAATATGGTCATAACAAGAGAGTGGGTCTTCGGGGATGGTGGAAAGGCAGGTTCGGCTTTCATGACACCATTGTTTAAGACTAATTTGCGATTATAGACATGCACATCTTTAAAAACGGAGGACTGGCCATGGTAGGTTGGAGGAGGATGTAAAAGGAAGGGGTGGGGGGCGAGGGTGGGGGCGGGTTGACAGCAAAGTTTAGACATTTGCTGAGATACGATATTTCTCTCTCGGATACACAAACGAATTGATAACCCTCTTATGACTATAGAAACAAAATTGCAATGGAGGGAATTGGTGATCTGAGCTAACGAAACTTTGAGGTCTTGCAAAATACAGTCAGAATTGTATCCGCGCCGGTAATATGTGTCATAGGCCACTTTCATAGTTGTCTTAGAAAGATGTTCAGTAGATTGATTCTTGGATCTTATTCCACGGGTTATCACTAATAGGCCACCATCATCGTGTAGCACGTCCTCTATAGAGCGTCGCTCCCATCCCAGTCATTCCCCTTGCCAAAACTCCAGCCTCCGCCACGGTCATTCCCAGGCATTCCTGAATATCTTGGTGTTAACGTCGTCTTGGTCTACTACTGCCTCTTTTGCCTGACGCCATACTTTTTATAACTGTTCTCTCAAGACCATTGTGTCTCTTGATGGGACAAAATAATTTACATTTTCAGGCCAAAATGGAGTTAATAAACCAGTTCTCCTAAATGTTCAACTCTTGCTGAATGTCTATATTTTTGGTTTTTTTCTTCATCCACGGTATTCTGAAGATCTTTCTGTAACATCTGGACTCGAAGAATTCGATTGTTTGCCTAGAAGTTTTGGTAATCGTCCATGATTCGCAGCCATAAGCTGCCACAGGAAAAACACAGGGTCTCTAGACTTTTAAGTTTATTGTTTTGTTGGTGCTCTGCCATAATTTCTTCAGGCTGTTCCGTCTCTGCGTTGTAATGGCTAATCTACTTCTGATTTCTTTCGAGCAATCACCATTTTTATCAATTCTGGAGCCCAGATATTCAAAATACGTGACCTGATCACCCACTGTAAATTGATGTTGACATCGTGTTTTGTCGGTAGTCATTATCTTTGATTGCTTGTTTATGAACAGGTTTTGATCTTTACTGTGCCTATTTACGGCTGAATGTAGCTGATCTACCACTTCTGCACTTTTTGATAGTATCAAATTAAAATAAGGCGAGGCTGCGGTAGCTCTGCGGGTGTATATAATGGGGGGAAAAAAAATGTAAATTAGTTGATAAAGTTAAGTTTAATCAAACATTTTTAATGGGTATGGTCAGATACCGCACTGAGACGAGAACAAAACACAACCTACGTTACGACCAGTACGCCTTCATTAGTGACAAAAAATAACAACAATACCAAACTAACAAATCAACATATAAGGAAAAAGTGGTCTGCTTATCTGATAGTAGACCCAGTCTGTCTAAGCGACTGGTTGGGTCAGATGCTTGACTGAAAATGAAGAGAAGCGGTCAAATAAGGTGGCCATGAGAGCGTAATAAGTGAGGGGGAATGCGCCGAATAAGCCAGTAGTACGTCGTCTGCGTTCGTAACTCTGGAATCGCATAACCGCCAATCGTGACAGTTTGGAAACTTTTAATGTTATCGTCTTCTCTAACATTTCTCATGACACTTCTATGTATAATGTATAATGAGAATGTATTTTATGAACTATAATTGTGACCGTACCAAAAAAATGTTTATGATTTTAAGTTCACTTTTAGGCAGCAGATAATAATCATGGTCAGGAAATGCACACTGCTCAAGAACTCAACACGTTTATGCTCAGCTATCCGTGAAATGAGCTGAGAGTTGGCTTGGATTTACTTCGCTCGTACTCAATCTCCCGCTACCAATCCCTGAAAAGGGCTTTGCAATTAGTAGAATGTAGTCTAGAGAAGGAAATGCGTTGTGTTGTTGTTTCAGAATGACTGCGATATGTACACCTTTCGGTCCAATACATCCGATTTTAGATTGCATTTCTTGAGTACCGGGTTAGCCTTCCCTCTTCGATCCCTTCTCTTCAGCCAGTCTTCTCTGCTGCAGCCTGTTATCCAGGATCCCCTTATTGAGGCGTAGAAGGGTCATGACAGCTCTATTCGCTGGCCCTGACGCTAGCAGTCAGCTATGGGTCGCTGGCCCTGAAGGCTAGCAGTTAGCTATGGATCGCTGGCCCTGATGCTAGCAGTCAGCTATGGCTCGCTGGCCCTGACGTTAGTAGTCAGCTATCGGTAGCTGGCCATGACGCTAGCAGTCAGCTATGGGTAGCTGGCCCTGACGCTAGCAGTCAGATATGGGTCGCTGGCCCTGACACTAGCAGTCAGCTATGGGTCGCTGGCCCTGACGCTAGCAGTCAGCTATAGCTCGCTGGCCCTGACGCTAGCAATCAGCTATGAGTCTCTGGCACTGACGCTAGCAGTAATCTATTAGTGGCTGGCCCTGACGCTATCAGTCATCTATGAGTGGCTGGCCTGACGCTAGCAGTAATCTATGAGTCGCTGGCCCTGACGCTAGCAGTCATCTATGTAGCGGTGGCTCTGACGCTAGCAGTCAGCTATGCGTGGCTGGCCCTGACGCTAGCAGTCATCTATGAGTGGCTGGCCCTGACGCTAGCAGTCATCTATGAGTGGCTGGCCCTGATGCTAGCAGTCAGCCATGGATCGCTGGCCCTGACTCTAGCAATCAGCCATCAATCGCTGGCCCTGACGCTAGCAGTCAACTATGGGTCACTGGCCCTGACGCTAGCAGTCAGCTATGGGTTGCTGGCTCTGACGCTACCAGTCAGCTATGAGTCGGTGGCCCTGACGCTAGCAGTCAGCCATGAGTCGCTGGCTCTGACGCTAGCAGTCAGGTATGGGTCGCTGGCCCTGACGCTAGCAGTCATCTATTAGTCGCTGACCCTGACGATAGCAGTCAGCTATAGCTCGCTGGCCCTGACGCTAGCAATAAGCTATGAGTCGCTGGCCTTGACGCCAGCAGTCATCTATGAGTGGATGGCCCTGACGCTAGCAATCATCTATGAGTGGCTGGCCCTGACGCTAGCAGTCAGCCATGGATAGCTGGCCCTGACGCTAGCAGTCAGAAATGGGTCGCTGGTACTGACGCTTGCAGTCAGCTATGAGTTGGTGGCCCTGACGCTAGCAGTCGTCTATGAGTCGCTCGCCCTGACGCTAGCAGTCAGCCATGAGTCGCTGGCTCTGACGCTAGCAGTCAGCGATGAGTCGCTTGGCCCTGATGCTAGCATTCATCTATTAGTCGCTGGCCCTGACGCTAGCAGTCAGCCATGAGGCGCTGGCTCTGACGCTAGCAGTCAGCTATGGGTCGCTGGCTCTGACGCTAGCAGTCTGCTATAGGTCGCTGACCCTGACGCTAGCAGTCAGCTATGGGTCGCTGGCCCTGACCTTACCAGTCAGCTATGGGTCGCTGGCCCTGACGCTAGCAGTCAGCTATGGGTCGCTGGCCCTGACGCTAGCAGTCAGCTATAGGTCGCTGGCCCTGAAGGCTAGCAGTTAGCTATGGATCGCTGGCCCTGACGCTTGCAGTCAGCAATGGGTCGCTGGCCCTGACGCAAGCAGTCAGTTATGGGTCGCTGCCTCAGACGCTAACAGTCAGCTATGGATCGCTGGCCCTGACGCTAGCAGTCAGCTATGGATCGCTGGCCTTGATGCTAGCAGTCAGCTATGGCTCGCTGGCCCTGACGTTAGTAGTAAGCTATGGGTAGCTGGCCCTGACGCTAGCAGTCAGAGATGGGTCGCTGGCCCTGACGCTAGCAGTCAGAGATGGGTCGCTGGCCCTGACACTAGCAGTCAGCTATGGGTCGCTGGCCCTGACGCTAGCATTCAGCTATAGCTCGCTGGCCATGACGCTAGCAATTAGCTATGAGTCGCTGGCCCTGACGCTAGCAGTCATCTATGATTCGCTGGCCCTGACGCTAGCAGTCAGCCATGAGTCGCTGGCTCTGACGCTAGCAGTCAGCTATGGGTCGCTGGCCCTGACGCTAGCAGTCTGCTATGGGTCGCTGACCCTGACGCTAGCAGTCAGCTATAGCTCGCTGGCCCTGACGCTAGTACTAAGCTATGAGTCGCTGGCCCTGACGCTAGCAGTCATCTATGAGTGGATGGCCCTGACGCTAGCAATCATCTATGAGTGGCTGGCCCTGACGCTAGCAGTCAGCCATGGATAGCTGGCCCTGACGCTAGCAGTCAGCAATGGGTCGCTGGTACTGACGCTTGCAGTCAGCTATGGGTCGCTGGCTCTGATGCTAGCAGTCAGTTATATGTCACTGGCCCTGACGCTAGCAGTCAGCTATGGATCGCTGGCCCTGACGCTAGCAGTCAGCTATGGATCGCTGGCCCTGATGCTAGCAGTCAGCTATGGCTCGCTGGCCCTGACGTTAGTAGTCAGCTATGGGTAGCTGGCCCTGACGCTATCAGTCATCTATGAGTGGCTGGCCCTGATGCTAGCAGTCAGCCATGGATCGCTGGCCCTGACGCTAGCAGTCAGCCATCGATCGCTGGCCCTGACGCTAGCAGTCAGCTATGGGTCGCTGTCCCTGATGCTAGCAGTCAGCTATGGGTCGCTGGCTCTGACGCTACCAGTCAGCTATGAGTCGGTAGCCCTGACGCTAGCAGTCATCTATGATTCGCTGGCCCTGACGCTAGCAGTCAGCCATGAGTCGCTGGCGCTGACCGTGACGCTAGAAGTCAGCTATGGGTTGCTGGCCTTGACGCTAGCAGTCAGCTGTGGGTCGCTGGCCCTGACGCTAGCAGTCAGCTATAGCTCGCTGGCCCTGACGCTAGCAATAAGCTATGAGTCGCTGGCCCTGACGCTATCAGTCATCTATGAGTGGCTGGCCCTGACGCTAGCAGTCAGCCATGGATAGCTGGCCCTGACGCTTGCAGTCAGCAATGGGTCGTTGGCTCTGATGCTAGCATTCATCTATTAGTCGCTGGCCCTGACGCTATCAGTCAGCCATGAGTCGCTGGCCCTGACGCTAGCAGTCTGCTATAGGTCGCTGACCCTGACGCTAGCAGTCAGCTATGGGTCGCTGGCCCTGACGCTAGCAGTCAGCTATGGTTCGCTGGCCCTGACGCTAGCAGTCAGCTATAGCTCGCTGGCCCTGACGCTAGAAATCAGCTATGAGTCGCTTGCTCTGACGCTAGCAGTCATCTTTGAGTGGCTGGCCCAGACGATAGCAGTCATCTATGAGTGGCTGGCTCTGACGCTAGCAGTCAGCCATGGATAGCTGGCCCTGACGCTAGCATCCAGCTATGGGTCGCTGGCCCTGACGCTAGCAGTTAGATATGGGTCGCTGGCTCTGACGCTAGCAGTCAGCTATTAGTCGGTGGCCCTGACGCTAGCAGTCATCTATGAGTCGCTGGCCCTGACGCTAGCAGTCAGATATGAGTCGCTGGCTCTGATGCTAGCAGTCAGCTATGAGTCGCTGGCCCTGATGCTAGCAGTCAGCCATGAGTCGCTGGCCCTAACGCTAGCAGTCATCTATGAGTGGCTGGCCCTGACGCTAGCAGTCATCTATGAGTGGCTGACCCTGACGCTAGCAGTCAGCCATGGATAGCTGGCCCTGACGTTAGCAGTCAGCTATGGGTCGCTGGCCCTGACGCTAGCAGTCAGCTATGGGTCGCTGGTTCTGACGTTAGCAGTCAGCTATGAGTTGGTGGCCCTGACGCTAGCAGTCATCTATGAGTCGCTGGCCCTGATGCTAGCAGTCATCTATGAGTCGCTGGCCCTGACGCTAGCAGTCAGCCATCGATCGCTGGCCCTGACGCTAGCAGTCAGCTATGGGTCGCTGTCCCTGATGCTAGCAGTCAGCTATGGGTCGCTGGCTCTGACGCTACCAGTCAGCTATGAGTCGGTAGCCCTGACGCTAGCAGTCATCTATGATTCGCTGGCCCTGACGCTAGCAGTCAGCCATGAGTCGCTGGCGCTGACCGTGACGCTAGAAGTCAGCTATGGGTCGCTGGCCTTGACGCTAGCAGTCAGCTGTGGGTCGCTGGCCCTGACGCTAGCAGTCAGCTATAGCTCGCTGGCCCTGACGCTAGCAATAAGCTATGAGTCGCTGGCCCTGACGCTAGCAGTCATCTATGAGTGGATGGCCCTGACGCTAGCAATCATCTATGAGTGGCTGGCCCTGACGCTAGCAGTCAGCCATGGATAGCTGGCCCTGACGCTTGCAGTCAGCAATGGGTCGTTGGCTCTGATGCTAGCATTCATCTATTAGTCGCTGGCCCTGACGCTATCAGTCAGCCATGAGTCGCTGGCCCTGACGCTAGCAGTCTGCTATAGGTCGCTGACCCTGACGCTAGCAGTCAGCTATGGGTCGCTGGCCCTGACGCTAGCAGTCAGCTATGGTTCGCTGGCCCTGACGCTAGCAGTCAGCTATAGCTCGCTGGCCCTGACGCTAGAAATCAGCTATGAGTCGCTTGCCCTGACGCTAGCAGTCATCTTTGAGTGGCTGGCCCAGACGATAGCAGTCATCTATGAGTGGCTGGCTCTGACGCTAGCAGTCAGCCATGGATAGCTGGCCCTGACGCTAGCATCCAGCTATGGGTCGCTGGCCCTGACGCTAGCAGTTAGATATGGGTCGCTGGCTCTGACGCTAGCAGTCAGCTATTAGTCGGTGGCCCTGACGCTAGCAGTCATCTATGAGTCGCTGGCCCTGACGCTAGCAGTCAGATATGAGTCGCTGGCTCTGATGCTAGCAGTCAGCTATGAGTCGCTGGCCCTGATGCTAGCAGTCAGCCATGAGTCGCTGGCCCTAACGCTAGCAGTCATCTATGAGTGGCTGGCCCTGACGCTAGCAGTCATCTATGAGTGTCTGACCCTGACGCTAGCAGTCAGCCATGGATAGCTGGCCCTGACGTTAGCAGTCAGCTATGGGTCGCTGGCCCTGACGCTAGCAGTCAGCTATGGGTCGCTGGTTCTGACGTTAGCAGTCAGCTATGAGTTGGTGGCCCTGACGCTAGCAGTCATCTATGAGTCGCTGGCCCTGATGCTAGCAGTCATCTATGAGTCGCTGGCCCTGACGCTAGCAGTCAGCTATGAGTCGCTGACCTCTGCAGTTTATTGACAACGTAATCATCAATTTGAGGAGCTTGCTGAGGAGTGTTATTTTGCATTGCAGCCAGAAGGACCACGGTCGGTTTTGTCAAACAGGCCCTGGGATGTAGAAAGAGTTACTGCAACACGCTACCAAAGAAACATCGTTTAGGGTGAACTGAACTCAGCAAGAGAAGCTTTGAACATCAAAAGGTACTGCTCTTTATCAACATATGTCGCTATTGTTGTAGTCATAGTTCTTGCCGTGTTTATGATATGGGGGCAACGAATTAATATGTAACTGCCAGCTGTAGTTATTTGTTATGGTGATTTGTTATCGGGGCCTGAACGGGGAAATTGTGATAGTAGCTTGCGATAAAAAGCTGTGAATGTAATGGCTCAGCGAAATAAAACAAACAAACGCTTCCTATGACATGGCCACATCGTTTTAATTTCAGGGATAAAGAATGAAACAAAAAAAAACTGACAGATCAAAACAAAAAACAAGTCATGATGTAAAATAAACGGTTTTAGTTCGTCGCCATTACAGGATATGCCAGGAAAGTGTAAGACACTTATCTGCCTGTTATGAAATAGAGAGAACACAACTATAAATGGTCAAAAAGATTGGACAAAGAAAAAAACGGCCGAAATATGACACATAATCACAAATAAATATACCGCAGAAAATAAACAAATGCCAAGAGACACACATATACAAAGATATGAACACACACATTAATTAATAAATCATAATTAGAAGAGAACGACATATAAATACACATACATTGAATGTAATACAGAGCGGAATGTGAAGGTGAACCTATGAAAATTAATTAACTGTATTCTAACTATGAAGTTTGATACAACTGATAAGCAAAACCTAACGATTCTCAAGCTCAAACCATTGTCGATCATCCTTTGATGGGAGAACGATGACAATGACTCTGCAGTTACCCCGCCCCGTTATCCAGGACTATTTAAGTGATTATCGTCTGAAGAGCTTGTGTTTAAAAAAATTTTAAATGGCATTGATGTGTTGTGGAAACGGCAACGAAGTTCAATGTCAACATTTACGATGTATTTCATGTTCCAAAGGTTGCAAATAATCGTGTTGATTTGGTTGCATGATCTGCAGGTGTACCCCTCCTTTATTTCACACATTGGCTGTGAGAAAGACACAGAATGTGACTGAATAACATATGAACAAGTTACGCAACTGCACTTGTATTTGCAAGCCGAATGGTCGAGCTGTTCAATAAATTGAGTTCTGAGTTGGCTGTTAATCAACAGGTTACGAAATTTTCTATCACGCCTGTATTTTACGAAATAAGGATCATAAAATAGCACTCGTGTTGAAGGATCTGAATGAAGAATAAGGAGATGGCAGAACCAAAGTTTACAGAGAGAGAAGGTGTGAAAGGAGCAGAAAAATAGGCTTGGAATGAAACAGGATAGAATGCGGGAAAAGGCGGATGGTGTCGGTGTTAGATATAGATGACATTCTATATGGCAGAAGTAATAATAGCTTCAGGATAGAAACTTTTACGGAAAATTTCAAGGACCGCGTGGACCTTAGGGAGAAAATCATTCCTGGAATTGGCGTAGAACTTGAGAAATCGGGAGAGCCACGGCTGGTTTGAGGAAGAGAAGAAGTGAAAAGAGATATGAACGTGTGCCAGTAGGTGTATAACAGACGGTGGTGAAGAGGCAGGAAGGACAAATAAAGAAAACGATGTCAAGAAAGTGTAATAATTAAAGAGAGATACTTGAATTTAGTATTGATGAATAGGGCTTGTTCCAAAAGTTAATAAAGTTAGAGAGGTGAGCATCAGATTCGTTGGTTATACATACGGTTATCGATGTATCCGTAGTGCATCAGGGGAACGAATAACTGATTGTTAAACCAAATTAGGTGCTCTAGTTGGCCTATAAAGAGACAGTTGTAGCTAGAACAAATTTTAGAGCCCATAACAATTGAATTGGTCTCTCTGAAAATTAATTTAATAATTTAATAACAAAGTTCGCTTTTGGATCTGATGCCCGTTGTGTCGATCGGTCACATTCAATACCCACTGCAGCAGGATGGCTCCTGCTTCGCCCAAAGCGGAAATGGAGGTTCCTTTCTGATGGACTTATATTGTGCGAGAACTGGGTCTTCTGCGGCTCCAGTCAGTCGCTGATGAACGCCCTGTGTGGTTTCTTGTGGGGCGGGGTTTCCTGGACCAGTGGTACAACTTGATCGAACAAAGAAACTCGGTTGCGGTCAATTGTTTTTGAAATTAGAAGGATAATTGTGTTACTTGTAAAAAAGGATTTAGTCATGCCAACGGATGCCAAGGATACGCCTCTGGTTTCGCATGTAGAAGGTCTCTATGTTATGTTTCAGGAATGTTTAGAATTCGGAGCCGTAAAGCAGGACTGGGAACACGCAGGACTGGTGGATGCAGATTTTTATTTCAAGGAGATCTTGCCTTTACTCCACAGACGTCGGAGGTCGTGCAAAGAAGACTAGTTCAATCTGCCTTGCCATTTTGGGACCACTGCTGCCGTCATAAGATATCATGCTACCAAGATAGATGAATTCGTTTGTGCCATCCGCAGTATGAGAGTTTTACTACACTGAGGTGCTGTGTGGGAAATGAGGTTCTGAACTCTGAAGAAACAACCGGTGTAAAAAAGTGTTAAAAGTAAGGACAAATTCAGCGAAACAGAGGCAACTTAACGTAGTAAAAGTGCCGTTGAACCTCCTATCAAGGAAGTTTTGACAAGTTGCAAGACCATCAGAATGTGGAAAAAAACATCAAGAGGTGGTAGGTTTGGTCAGAGCCGTGGACAAGTAAATAACGCGTGATTGGTGTTGCGAAGGAATGAGAATAAATCCTCGACTTTGCTCTAGAAGACGTTGTCAGAGTTCAACAGGTCAAGTACAAGTAGAAACAATAAGTGAACCAGGATTAATCCACTTGTGCACTTTGTGGAGCATATACCAAGAGTTTGTCCAGACAACTGTCAAATATGTGGAATTTAGAAGCACTGGGAGTGAGTAGCCGGCTTTCAACCAGATTAATAATGTGGGTGTAGACATTGACCTTAGTCATCACCCTAGTACCATCATCCATAGATGAAAAAAATGAAGAGTTGACCAGTTCCTGGCGACCTTAATCAACGTATAGATCCATGCGTTATACCACTGTCGCTTCTCTCTTGGCAGCAGACTTTAGATCGACGAACTCTGAAAAGAATGCGAGGCTCATGCCTACGATTTCCTAATCAGAAGCTTCACGATCATGGAACAAGGACCTCTGCATCCCACTTGTGGACTGCAACGGCTAAGTCAAGTAGGATTATGGAGGGTAGAGAATCGAGTTAGCTTCTCCATCCTTTCTCCCTCGAGTCCGTTCCTGTGAAGTGGTGACGGAAAGTGCATGTTTCTCTTTCCCCTGGAGCCTAGCTAGTGGAATCACAACGACCAGTATGACATCCCAGGTTAGATTGGCCATGCGGAAAATGGACAACTCACCTGCAGTATGATAGGTTAGATTAGAGTCGCGAGTCGCCCACTAAATTATATAAGAAACAAATTTGACAACAAAACAAAAGCAAACGATCTTGGGACAGGATGGGCACTTGGAAAGATGAGTGACCCAAATGGAGTAAACGCCGCAAGGAAGCTCCATACTTGACTATCCATCTGACTTTGCTTTAATAAGCTAAACAGAAATGGCGGCATGGGATATTAGAACATTATACCATAAACGAGAAACGGCAGAACTAGCTAAGGAGGTGAGGAATTACAGCCTTGAAGCTCTAGGACTTTACGATGCAAGATGGACGCTTCTCCTTCTTACGCTCGCTTGAAAATATATTGTCTATATTTGCAAAGTTATTTCTCAATATAAAGTGCTCTGTTTCTTGTAGTTTACATATAACGTCATATTGTCTCGGCTTGTTTCTGTTCCACTGAACAGGTATCTGACCTTCTTGTAGATATCTTCTAGCCTATGATTGAGATTCTCACCACATTTTTTAGGATACCAACCACTCATGGACTACTTTCTCTTCCAGTTTACTCACCTCCAACCACACCTATCGGATCTTCCTACTTGGTATATGTTCTTTTTACACCTCCATCTCACAAACTGACAGTGTATTAACCCTCGCTTCTTCCTTTATCAGACCATGTTATCTCCACATTCACTATCAACTGTCAGGCCAAACTCGTTCTCAGGCACAGCACATTTGAGTTCAATGGCCAGTTCCTTGACCAGATCAGCTGGGTATCTATAGGCACGACAATTATTGTCTTTACCTGGGACACCTTTAATACTAGATTTTGACTGTGTATCAGGGCCCTTTCCCCTTGATGTATTACGGATAAATCGACGATATGATTAGCATGACTGACATGTCTGAAAATGACCTCTTAAGCTTAATTACCTTTGTCAATGACGTCCATCCCTCTATTCAATTCACATTTGATATCGCCCTCACGTCTGTCCACTTTCTCGATAACACGGTCTGCATCCGCCTTTCTAGCCTCTCCACCACTGTCTAATACACATCTACTGACGCATATAACTACATCTACACGTACTCTCATCCTCAATCATGACGGGATTCACTCCCTTTCTTCGAACTCATCCGTCTCCAACGCCTCTGTCAGGATGACTAGGGCTACCTTCCCAGAGCCCACAAGATGCTTGCCTTCTTCAATGAGCAACTCTACCACGAGACCACTATGCCTCCGCTCTCCAGCGTCTTCTCCCATCCCCCGTCACGACTTCCCCCACAGCCACTCGCCACCCTCCCTCTGAACACCTGAAACTTGTTCTCATGTATCACCCTCACTGCCCACCTGTCCGTGACATCTGATTCTGCCAATTACCTGTCCTTCACTCTAATCCTTCCACTCTTTAGTTTTTTTTTCTCCATCCGCCCACCCCACCCCCCCCCCTTTTTCCTCCTTTGTCGTCTACAAACGAGACAGAAACCAGAGGAACTTGCTGGTCAGTAGCCGCCTACACATTGGCCCCCGTAGCCATCCATGTACCAGGCCGTGCAATAATGCACGTAGCTGTGTTACTTGCCCACATGTCATCTTTACTCGCGCGGTTTCCTTTCTAAAAGCAGACATATTCGTCAAGGACTTTTGGGACGTGCGACCGAGATGTTGTTCTTGTGCTGTGCGAAGAAACCTCTTGGTATCGCGTACCTGTTAGCGATTCCATGCCATTCACTTGCGTCAATGTCTTGTGTTAACTGCATGTCGTTATGTTATCTAGTTACATTCGCCGTTTGTCCGGCCTCGGTTGAATTTCTTCGCTGATAAGAAGACTGGACATAAATCACATTACACAAGGTACCGAGTGTGCAATACATTATTTTTCTTTGGCAGTCGGATTCAATGTTCCGTATCAATTTTTAAGTTGGCAGTTGGATTCCAATGTTCCGTACCAATTCTTAAGTTGGCAGTTGGATTATACACGACACTCACGGCACCAAGGAGTGTGCCATAAAATAGCTGTGGCGGTAAAAAAAAAGAGTTCAGCCGCGTTCCAAGATAGGCCAGCCGGTCGACTATTGCCAGCAGCCTCGCCAAGCCCGCTCACACCCAGTCTTGTTTCTTAACTTGCGCGCTTGTAACATAACTGTTGTTTTATTAATGTATAAACCAGTTGTTCCCAATATTTTTCGATCCACGCACCCTTAGTGTACCAGAATTTGTCCACGGCACCCCAAGAAAAAAAAGAAGCCTTCTTAACAGTTGAATACACCTACGTGTTATGTTAATGAAAATATTGGAATGTTCTACACGCAGGTGAAGCCAATAATAGCACAGCCTGTGGGACCCCGGTCCACCTTCAATAGCACGCTTCAGGGCGCACATAAAAGTAACCTACTCATTGTGGGCATTCGTAAACAACAACAACGGCACCCCGTAAACATTCAGAGGCCCCACAGAGTTACGCGTCACGGTTTAGGAACCACTGGTCTAAACCATATTCAATACTTATTGTGTTGACTATCTCCACATGTTCTTGCAAATCGTTCTCACGTTCAGCTAGCAGTAAGTACAGTGTCATCAACATACACCATTTTGTTGATTATCTGTCAATGATGTTTACTGCAGGCACACATTCAATCTATCCTGAGATGTTATCTGTCTCAAAGGTTAAAGAGATTTCTTCTTCTTCGTTCGTTCTCAATATCCACTACAAAGTTTTGACGCCCTGAAAAAAGGGCTTTGCAAGTAGCAGGATGTAGTCTGGAGAGCGGACTGCGTTGACCACGCTATTTGCACCTTTCGGTCCGACAAATCCTACTTAAGCCGCCATTTTTGAGTACTGGGTTAGCCCTCTCTTTTCGATTCCTACTCCTTAGCCAGTATGTTACAGTCTGTGATAGAGCATTACCGCGAGGATGTGTAGAAGGGTCTGGGCAGCTTTTGTTTGCTGAACCTGATGCTAGCAGTCAGCTATGGGTCGCTGACCCTGATGCTAGCAGTCAGCTATGGGTCGCTGACCTAATGCTTGCATTCAGCTATTGGTCGCTAGCCATGATGATATCAATCAGCTATGGGTCCCTGACCGCTGCAGCTCATGCGCTGCTCATTACCTTCTGCTAGTCTTCCAAATTTGTGTTGGTCGTTGTCCCCAATGAAATTATGTTTCGTCGTAACGAGGTATTGTTCATGATTTTACTCTAACCGCCGTATTTTTATTTGTACTGTAATGTACTTTTATTTGTATTTTAATACCACGTCATCCTCGTCTCATACTGTACCTACTATCATCACGTGTAAAACTCTTCATCCTCGTCTCATACTGTACCTACTATCATCACGTGTAAAACTCTTCATCCTCGCCTCATACTGTACCTACTATCATCACGTGTAAAACTCTTCATCCTCGTCTCATACTGTACCTACTATCATCACGTGTAAAACTCTTCATCCTCGCCTCATACTGCACCTACTATCATCACGTGTAAAACTCTTCATCCTCGCCTCATACTGCACCTACTATCATCACGTGTAAAACTCTTCATCCTCGTCTCATACTGTACCTACTATCATCACGTGTAAAACTCTTCATCCTCGTCTCATACTGTACACACTATCATCACGTGTAAAACTCTTCATCCTCGTCTCATACTGTACCTAATATCATCACGTGTAAAACTCTTCATCCTCGTCTCATACTGTACACACTATCATCACGTATGGTTAAGACGATATCCTTATTCTCATCTCAAGATGCGCACCATTTATCACGAGTCACTTACACATTATCTGCTACAGTATATTTAGATGCCGCTATCATAATCACGGAGCCGAAAAGTAACATTTCTCATGCCGGGAGTCTGAGATCACTGCAATGGTATAACTGGCTGACGTATAAACATCAAGTTGGCGACTAGCCTTGATTGTTGATACTTTTGGTGATCATAGGTTTTCCCAACATCACAACACGTGTGACTAAGTGCTTAAAATGATCATAGGTTTTCCCAATATCACAACACGTGTGACTAAGTGCATAAAATGATCATAGGTTTTCCCAACATCACAACACGTGTGACTAAGTGCTTAAAATGATCATAGGTTTTCCCAACATCACAACACGTGTGACTAAGTGCTTAAAAGGATCATAGGTTTTCCCAACATCACAACACGTGTGACTAAGTGCATAAAATGATCATATGTTTTCCCAACATCACAACACGTGTGACTAAGTGCTTAAAATGATCATAGGTTTTCCCAACATCACAACACGTGTGACTAAGTGCATAAAATGTATAACAAAAAAGGTCGTTTTTGAGAAGAACTTTAAGAGCGAATAGCTAGGGTGGTAACATGACATTCGCTGTTATCATTTGGTAATGTAATTCATGCGTACAGTAAGTAATACAACTAAGGCTCACACATTGATATTCTAAATGTTATAGCGGTCATTAGATATTCATTAGATAGATAAAACACTTCATCGATCAAAGAGTACTCCAGGTTCAAATTATCTGGTATAAATATTGCTTGTAGATTGACATGTTTGACAATGTAGCGATTCTCCTTCCCTTGATTGGTGAGCAATGTTGTTCTGTGATGTGACTTGTTCGTGTGATGTGATTTGTTTCTGTAACGATTTGTTTCTGTGATGCCAATTGTTTCTGAAATGTGATTTGTTTTTGTGATGCGATTTGATTCTGTGATGCTATTTGTTTCTGCGATGTGATTGTTTCTGTAATGTGACTTGTTTCTGCGATGTGATTGTTTCTGTAATGTGACTTGTTTCAGTGATTTGATTTGTTTTTGTGATGCAATTTGTTTATGTGATGCAACTTGTTTATGTGATGCAACTTGTTTGAATGCTGTACTTGTGTATGAGATGTGATTTGCTTCTGTGATGTGTCTTGTTTCTGGGCTGTGAGTTGTTTCTGTTTAATCTGTAGTCTCTATTGTGGGGTATCTATTTAGACCATTTCTTTTCACAACAAAAGTGTCAGATTTGGCATCCGTTCTCTACACGATCTTGAGGACAACTCAGCTGTAAAGAGATGCTTAGCTCAATGTTAAGGAAGAAAATTAAACGAGAAAGGAAAATGGCAGGCCAATCTCATAATAATAAGCTATGGCAAAGTACACTGATGTTTCTAACACATACCTAGCAGGTGTTATTTTGACAACGATCAAGATACAAATGAATATAGATGAATAGTAGCAAAAATACGCATGGTTCACATGTTGTATGTTATGTTCATGACTAGGTTGTAAAAGTATGTCGAAGACAACAGTGAAGAACTGGACAACGATGTTCAAAGAAAGACGTGAGTTAACGAAAGATCTACCGATACCTGGTCAGGAGCATATTCTTGCGTCAGAAAATGCCATCACCAAAATTGACGAAGAAATTCGGTAGACCGTCTCCGGAGCTTACGTTCGCCACCATACAATACCTGCATTCCTCGAAGAATGTCAACTGGTAGACATCATTCACCTGTTAGAAACCGAATCACTGCTCGCTGATCAATTATAGACGTGTTCCGTATCACACCCGCCATGTTTTCAGCGGTCTGCTGAGGAAACTTTGAGTCGGAGGATAATGCAATTTTGCTAACTTGGCGGATGGTATGTGCTGCTTACATCAGAAGTGACATCATCATGCGCATTGTACGTATGTTCACTTGATGCAGTTAGGTCTGGTTTCATTTGAACACGTCTCGTATATATGGGCGGAGGTGGGGGCTGGGAGAACAGAAATGTAAGAGATAGTACTTCACGTTGAGTGGCAGCGACATCAAAGACCGCCAGAAGCCTGTTTGTTTCCCACACTTCTGCCTAGCTCACATATGGCTCCTGGAGTATGCCTGAATACCTTGTACTGGATGAGCCGCAAAGAAAAAAAGGGGGCATCCTTTCATGGCTTATAAACGCAGCTGATAGTGGAAAATGCGAAAACCGTTATAGTCGACAGACTTTGAAGGCATCAGTTGGCTAGGCTTCGTATCGGTCTAAGGTACACCAGGGAGAGCGGCATGAACAACGTTCAAAACGCGAAGGCAAACTACTGAATGCATATTTGCCATGAAACTTATGACAATCGATACCACCGAAGGTGAAAGGTCTAAGACCAATGTAGATCATCGACTCAAACTGAGAAAGACGACTATATGAGAGACAATGCAAATTTTGTTAAGCCCAACTGCATGCACATGCTTCAATGACGTCACAGATACGGCGTTGATAAAACGTGCAAGTGAGCAGGCTAATTGGTACGCATGTCTGACAATAGATGGACACTTCTGGTGACGTCATGGTGGATCCACACCTTTAACCGTTACCCCGGACGTCCACCAATGAGATGGAGAGATGGCATTTGACAGGGCCTTCCTATGGAATGGTACTTAATTGCAAAGGACAGAGATTAGTTTAGACGAGATTTGGCTACCTGGCATAGGATAAGAAATGTGCCTGAGTGAACATAAGGATTACAGTATTACAGAATGCATGAGTTGAAAAACTCAGAAATCTGACGTAAATCACAAGTAAGGTTTGGCACTTGGAACATCAGGAGCGTATGCACGGAGGAAGTTATTCATGATTGGGAAAAAAGTCTCAGATAACTACAACAGACATTATGTGAGTCTCAGAACACACATGAGTCGGTCAAGGGTGGGTCGGTCAAGGGTGGGTCGGTCAAGGGAACTGTGAGAGTAGTTCAGGGGAAACCTTTACAGACCCTGGGAAGGACACAGGAGGGACGGCACCTTTACTACTTGGTTACAATCCAGTTGGCGACCGCTTCGTAAGGAACGACACACATCTGGTCAGGCAAATCATACTGATCCACCATGCTAGTCAGGGTCAGGCAAATCATACTGATCCGCCATGTTAGTCAGGGTCAGGCAAATCATACTGATCCATCATGTTAGCCAGGGTCAGGCAATATATACTGTCCACGACCTTCACCTCGGATTCCCTGTAGTCCTTTCTGGAAACGGGCTGTTTTCTTGTCAGCCTGGCTAACGAGATGAGTGATCGAAGTGATCCTCGTAGTACTGAGCGACACACAGACGCAGTCAAGCAATTTGCAACCGTCTGGAGGACCCCAGTCCAACCTCATCAGGACGCTTGACATGTCAGGAAAGCTACAACAAACCGCCACTAAACGTCCTTTTAAGGGGGCACAAAAGGGTAAATCTAGTTGTTGTTGGCATTCCTTAAACAGCAAAACATCTTTATTTTGATTTGATTTAAGAAAAAAAAAAGAAACTTAGCACAAATACAAGTCCACGAACCGACATCCGCATCAGATCATTGTGAAATTTAGGAACTCTATAAAATTATTTAAAAAAACACATTAGAAACATAAGAAAGAAGATAATAACCACCGACAAAACCAGAAGTCAACGTAAATTCCATTTCGGGCGTGTGGCAGTAGAACAGATTACGAATTTCGATTATCTGGGCTCCAGATTTGACAACACTGGCGATTGCTCAGAAGAAGTGAGAAAGAGATTGGCAATGACAATGCAGAAACTGTACAACGTGATGAAACTATCGCAGATTATTAGGTTCCAACAAAAGCGAACATTTCGAAAATATGTTTTTCACGTGGCAGCATACGGCTGCGAAATATGGACAATTACTCGAACTTCAAGGATGAGAATCGGGTCCCTGAAGTCGAAATGTTATAGAAGGGTCCTCGAATATCATGGACTGAAAAAAAACCGAAGATTGCCGACAGTCGACAAGAGTTGAGTATAGATGAGACCTGATTCATACATTCCATCATGAATAAAACATTAAAATACTTTGGCTGCATCAAAAGATGCAATGGTCTTGAGATAACGTTAATGGAAGTAATGTATAGGGCATGAGAAGCAGTGGTAGTCCAAGAAGGCCATGGCCCCAAGATGTCAAGGGATGGTTAGATGCGACTCTGGAGCAGCCTGAACATTTGCCAAGATACCGAGTTTCGCTCAGAACGGATGTAATACGACCGACATTCTGCAAATCACATATTACATGATGGTGATGATGATGAAGAGTATATGTCAATATCAATCATTCTGTTAATCAAATGTACCCTTAGGCGACAAAGGCTCGTTGCGTCGAATGGCCATGTCCATGACCCGTCTGATGTCGGCGTCCCAGATGGCCTGCAGTTCTGTTGGAGAGGTGGCAATCTGGAAAAGTCAAGTTTTACGAAGGTGGCCCCGACGACACCTACAGGATTAGCACGACTTTATCCAGAAATTCGCACCTACAGTCTGCCAGAGCATCTCGTCGGCTGAGACTTCCCGGGAAAGGCGAACAGCGTGACTGACAAGGGAGCGATGACGGCGAGCATTCGTTGAGATAATGTAGGTCGAACTACTTCACTGTTAGAAATCATGTCGTACCAGACGATCCCGAGGATGATCCTCTTGTTGTGGAAAGCCTCAAGACGATGCCGGTCTCGCTGTAGTATTGTCCAGGACTCCTAACCGCATATCAGAATGGGGACACTGCAGGAGGAGTAAATAAGAAGCATGGTCTCCTGGGAGAGCATTTGCTGGGAACAAACTCTGCTGACCGAGTACATGAATGAAGCCGCTAGACCCATTCTACGGGTGATGTCATGGCACCAGCGTGCGTCTGAGGGCTGCCTACTACATATGTAGACGTAACCCTCGGTGGTTGCAACATTGTTGTCGTTCACTGTGATGCTCAGCGAAGAGAGGCCTATCCTGAGGTTGTGGATTTTCGTCTTCGTCCATGATATGTGCAAGTCTAGATGGGTAGCCGATTGATTCAGCGCCTCTATGGGGTCTTCCAGGGCCTAAGAAGCGGGGGCCGGTATGACGATATGATCAGCGTAGACGGGATCTGTTACCCGGGAGTCGCCAACAAGACCCGGTGTGTTGTGTGCAGATAAAGATTTGAGGATCCAGTCCACTGCGCAGCAGGAGAGTGGAGGAGCGAAGACGCAGCCCTGTCTACAACGGATGATGTAGAAAACTCGTCCGTGAGATCCTGCAGGAGCGAAATTTTGGCGTTAATGGGAATGTGGAGCTCCTCAATTACGATCAGCATGGCGCCTTGGATACCCACGCGTTGTGAGGCCTTCCACACGCATGTCTGACCACATAATGGAAGGCAACCGAATGGTAGCGTAGGTAACATGGACAGAACGGTTAAACTCGCGGTGCAGTTCCGTTCAGAGATGAAGGGCGAGAATGGGGTCAATGCTGGAGCGATAAGTGATGAACACTGATTGATGGGAGCAACGATACCTCTTCAACAGGATCTCCAGTCTGGAGGAGCGTACATTTGAAGACGGACGAAAAATAGGTAATAAACATGTCCTGGCGCATTCCAGACTGGGGCCTTTTCCTTTGTACAGGGACATTATTATTCCATCGCGCCACACCAGTCACTTGGCAAGGTTTCAACACCGTTGCGAAAAGTTGGTGCAGGGTGGTGGCCATCGGATTAAATACGTGCTTTAATAGCTCAGGCGGGATATTGTAGTGGCCCACGCCTCTTGCATCCTTCAGAATTGTTGCTTAGACGGCAAATATACATATTTGCACATATAGATACACACATACGAGTTTTGCTTAAAACGTAACCAACCTTTTAGTCGAAAAAACAGAAATACGCATTTGGAGGTTTGAAATCTTAATCGCCTTGGGTCTCCAAACACTTCTCCAAGCGGTCCTTCGGTCTCCAAACACTTCTCCCTGCGGTCCTTGGGTCTCCACACACTTCTCCCTGCGGTCCTTGGGTCTCCACACACTTCTCCCTGCGGTCCTTGGGTCTCCAAACACTCCTCCCTGCGGTCCTTTGGTCTCCACACACTTCTCCCTGAGATCCTTGGGTCTCCACACATTTCTCCCGGCGGTTCTTGGGTCTCCACACACTTTTCCCTTTGGCCCCGCCAAGGGAGAAGCATTTTCGTAAGGGCTCTTTGAAAATAGAGTACAGCTGGATCGTCACATTCCCATTCTAGTCCTGGCTCAAATCTGGTCTGTTTTAGCGGAATTTCAGCTCGCGGAACATGAACATCACATGTAGCCATGCCGTGAGAATATGGAGCAAGGCAAACCAGAAGAATCTTGTGTTTGGTCATGAAAGTCTGTAACAGATGCCAGGAATGGGTGGGTTCGTTGTCATGATTGAGCTATCAAGTTTCCGTTGTCCACACGTTTGGTTGTTTGCGTCGAACAGCATCATGAAGGCGACGGTCTCCGCCCCTCCCCCCCCCCCCGCCCCCAGGTAATATTCTTTTGTAATTGTTTGACCTGATTGTATTCGTGATGCAAAACCCCCCTGGAGAGAAAAAAACGGTCAGTTTGACTTTGAAATTGGGTCATTTCGTGCTGAATAAAAACTTAATGGGTGCTAACTACACTAAGCACTGAAACGTGGACTGTCATTGATAGGCGCATGTTCGGGCAGGACACAATTGACACATGCGCATGACGGTCCCCTATACTCCCCTGCTGATGAACAACACCAACTCTATATTTGTCTCCAGGGATAAAAATAAGGTCGGATGCTTTTTAAACACACCTCCGACATCTGGTTTTTTTCTATTCTGTTACGCAACAATGAAATCGCTGTTATCTTGTGATGTCTTGTTTGATCCAGCCTTGCTCGTGTTATTATGAATCTTTAATCTTCAGTACCTCCGCAACCTTCATTTATTTGTATCTAAACCAGTACTTCCCAAACTTGGTTTGGTTATAAAAACTTGAGTTAACGATGTTTTTGTTTGTGTAGCGACACATCTCATAACACATATTAGAATTGACCGTTACAGTGTAGACTAAGAGGCAGACCAGAATGTGGCTATAAAGAACACAACGGGAAACTGTTTGGTCAACTCTGAATGTAAAGTGATGGTTGAGTCTACAATTTATTCCTAATTTTACTTAACTAATAAACGAGATCGAGAAATGGTAATAATGTCATTAGCTAGGACATGGGCGACGACATTTTCATTGTGAATAATTGCCAAATAGTTCTAGCTGCTAAACTATTTGATGAGAAAGGTACAGGTATTCCTGCAGCAGACACTTCCGTCAGGGGTGAAGTGTTAGAGCCTAAGTTATTGATTGCTGGTCACAACATCAGATGGTTTTGTCTTAATCATGAGATGTGCGCTATATTTTGATTATAGTGAGAAGGAAAATATGCACTAGTCATTAACCTCACTCTTATCCCAAGTTACCTTGAATCAGTGGCAAGACTATTGGTCCAGACGACTGGAGGTAACTCAGGATACAGGCACTCTGGTCTTACCTCCTGTGAGACCAGGGGTCACTTGAAACTTGCGGAATTCGATCGCCCACCATTTCCGTTCATCGCTGTGAGAGGCGAGTGCATTAACCTCTTGATCACAGCGACCCCTTTGTGATAGAGCCTTCATTGTCCTAAACCACAGCTTTGTGAAGTGGGGTTACCAGTTTATTACCTCGGTGCCCTTTTCCTTTACTAGCCGTCAGTCAGATATCAATTTACAGCTGGGTCCACTGGAGTTGTGAGTACCGGGAGTTGAACCCCCGTACAGTTGATATGAAAGTCAAGAGCTCTACCCTAGTGCCTATGAGCTTCTAAAATGTTTAAAATTAAGACATTTTTTCAAATATATTGATGGTCTCCTATGCTTCACCAGTCTCTCTTTACCTGTCGTCAATTTTCTGTCCAGTTAATGTTTGACCTACTTAGGGTGAATGGACTTTAGGATAAGCGGGTTTGTGTTATTATCATCAGGTCAAACAATCCAGAAATTGATGCTGAAGTCGTCTGC
Organism: Ariolimax columbianus; assembly: GCA_036924085.1. Classification (NCBI taxonomy): domain Eukaryota; kingdom Metazoa; phylum Mollusca; class Gastropoda; order Stylommatophora; family Arionidae; genus Ariolimax; species Ariolimax columbianus. Next base: position 25,687,847 of record JAVGWX010000014.1, read on the forward strand.
TCATGTTACGCCCCTGCAATTTATTGGAGGCAGGTCGCTTGACATTAACCAGCATGTACTCCAATGTTCCGACACGCCTTTATGATGTAATTATAGAGGTATAGTACTAGTCAAATAACATGGCAAGGCTGCGGTGGAACTGAACGTCAAAATGAAGAGTATGGAAATTACTGTCAAAACGAAACACTATAGCTAAACACTACTTTGTGTTCATAGTTAACCTCTTGTTTTGTTAGCAGTTGTCAGGTGTATTCATAGTTAACCTCATGGTTTGTTAGCAGTTGTCAGGTGTATTCATAGTTAACCTCATGTTTTGTTAGCAGTTGTCAGGTGTATTCATAGTTAACATCATAGTTTATTAACAGATGGAAGATGTGTTTACGGTTGCTGCTTTCTGTCTCTGATAAAATTTTTGTGCTCATTGTTAACCTCATGGTTTGTTAGCAGTTGTCAGGTGTGTTCATAGTTAACCTCATGGTTTGTTAACAGTTTTCAGGTGTGTTCATAGTTAATCTCATGGTTTGTTAACAGTTGTCAGGTGTGTTCATAGTTAACCTCATGGTTTGTTAACAGTTGTCAGATGTGTTCATAGTTAACCTCATGGTTTGTTAACAGTTGTCAGGTGTGTTCATAGCTAACCTCATGGTTTGTTAACAGTTGTCAGGTGTGTTCATAGTTAATCTCATGGTTTGTTAACAGTTGTCAGGTGTGTTCATAGTTAACCTCATGTTTTGTTAACAGTTGTCAGATGTGTTCATAGTTAACCTTATGGTTTGTTAACAGTTGTCAGGTGTGTTCATAGCTAACCTCATGGTTTGTTAACCCATGTCAGGTGTGTTCATAGTTAATCTCATGGTTTGTTAACAGTTGTCAGATGTGTTCATAGTTAACCTCATGGTTTGTTAGCAGTTGTCAGGTGTTCTCATGGTTGCTGCTCACTGTCTCTGATAAATGGTTTTGTTAAAGTTCTTGTGTGCATGCTGATGTTCAGTCATTCGTGTTATTGCTGTTACACTTTTTTTATGTTTTCCCTGAGCGGACAAAACAGACGATGATAAAGATGAAACTACATCAGAATGTGTCTGAGAAAAAAAGCTGATTTTTAAGCTTTTGTTGTTGATCTTTCTTCCAAATAGATTCATGAAACCAAGAAAAGAATGAAGGAAGTCATACTGCTCTTACTCTCTGTCCTGGTGATAGAAACCAGTGGACATTTTGACTTAAGTAAGTGGAATAGAATATGTGACTGAGTCTGCCAGATTTAAGTAAGACAGTGAATAATTTAATAAAGATAAAAAAAATGAAGAAAAATATAAACACTAGGAAAATACCATTATACTTAATTAATGTTACTATTATCTATTTTGCAGTTCTTTTTGTTCTGTCATTGTTTTATTCTTTATTTCTTTCTCTTCTGGTATTTCGTCTTCTATTATTAGTACATTTGCCTCTTGTTCTTCATATTAATAAGCTTGCCTGAGCGATTATCTCTTGAGGATTAGAGATAATAGTATGGGGAGTCACGTGACTGTCCCCACCGTCCCAGGCAGAAATCAATAATGTATCTGGCTTCTTTCCGACTAAAACAGCGAGGCGAGAGGGAGCTGTGATGCAGTCAAAAATGGTAATCTCTATTCCGAGGATCTCTGACTGACTATCTCCTCCAAAATACAGGGTCTCGAAAGAGTTGTTTCTTCTTCTTCTTCTTCTTCGTACGCTGTCAGACGTCAACTTGAATTTGTTCGAAGAAAGCAGCTGTCATCCTTAGGCTGTCGACACTGCCATAGAGCTTCTCTAGTGCTGGCACTGTTGATGGCCACATGTGCTTTCTCTTGTCCCTGTATGTCGGGCAATTTTGCAGCAGATGTTCAGCGGTCATTTTCCCTGTACCACAAGTGCATTCGTCAGTGCCACCTATCTTCAGTTTATTGAATAGATTGTACCTCAGTCTGTTGTGGCCTGTGCGGAGTCTGAAGACCACGACCTGCTCTCTTCTGTTCAGCTGGCAGTAGGCATCATTTTTAGTGTAGCCAGTATGTTCTGTTTCCTATTTGACCACGTATCTGGCCCTAATAAAACTTTTGGACTCTTCGTAGGTCACACTAGAATCTGGTTGTAGTAGTCTTGCACCTTATTTTGCCAGTGTGTCTGCCTCCTCGTTTTCTTGGATGTTACAGTGGGATGCAACCCACTGTACCACTACTCTTTTTGGTGCGGACTGCTGGCATAGTTGACAGAGTACTGCTCTTAAATCATTGTTCAGTATTTTTCTGACTTTTTAGTGCTGTAACCACGGCCAGGGCAATTGTTAACATAACTTTCTGGCTTTCATTGCTTTCGCCTGTCAGCATTGCTTTTACTGCAGCCTTCATTGCCTCTGCCTCCACTCTGTAATTGCTTGAGAATTTTCCAGTTGCCACTGACAGTGTTATTTTTCTACCATTTGTTAGGGAAAGAGTTGTTTCTATTGTTTCTGTTATGTTCCAGTTAAAAAATAGGGCATGGGTTACTTCCATACAGTGCAAATCCGAGTCGGGCACACTCAGTCTTGTGCCATGCTGTGTTAGGCATCGCCATCCAACTATAAATCCGAGCGTATATCGGATACATGGCTGTCTACCGCGTCCATCAACCAACGGGTAATCAAGAAAGTCCAGTCTATGTCAGTTTCACCTTATTTCCGACTTTACATAGAGCATTGGACATATTTATCGTAGTGCAATGCTGAGTCTGGCACCTCACGTAGGGCCTTACTGATTTGCATTCACTCAGTTTAGCTCGATGCCAAGCTGGTACCTAAACCTAGCGGCCTACAATCCCCACTAGACCGCGGTCCTCCCGAGAGAGCCCCTTATCTGAAATGGCAGGGATTTTTAAAATGCGTCACGGGCACACGAGACTATGCAATCAGCACTAAGTTATCCAGAATCGCCAGTAGGGACTCAACAACCCCGCAAAAGGAAAACGACGATTAATTTGAAACGAATAAAAGTACTCTTTCTACAAGTATCGTAGCTTGGCAAGTTAACATGTGTAATGTGAATGTCCAGGTCAGTATGATGTTTAGTCAACTTATATATGTATAAGGTGAATGTCCAGGTCAGTATGATGTTTAGTCAACTTATGTATATGCAAAGTGCAGGTCGTGACTTTGAATAGCAACCTTATGTAGGGGCAAGGTGCAGTTCACCAGCTTAGGTATAGACAAGGATCGGGTATTCAACTTATGTCAGAACATAATCCAGGTCCTCGACCTATGTAAGGTAACAATGGGGTCATCAACTTATAGAAGGTCAAAATGGGGTCATAAACCTAGGTAAGGTCATAATGTGGTCATCGTCTTAAGTAACGTCAAAATGGAGTCATCAACTTATGTATGGTCAAAATAGGGTCATCAACTTATGTAAGAACATAATGCAGTTCATAAATCTGTGTAAGGTCAAAACCTGGTCATTAAATTTTGTAAGAATATAATCCAGGTCAACTTATGTAAGAACATAATCAACGTCTTCAACCTATATTAGGTCAAGATGAGGTCATCAACTTATGTAAGGACAGAATGAGGTCATCAACCTTGGAAAGATACAATGAGGTCATCAACTTATATAAGAATAAAATAAGGTCTTCGACTTATGTAAGAATAAAATGGTGTCATCGACTTATGTAAAGTCAAAATGAGGTCATCGAATTATGTTAGAACAAAATACGTATCAACAACTTATGAAAGTGCATAACCCAGATTATCAACTTATGTAAAGATAGATTCCAGGACCTACTTATGTAAAGATAGAATCCAGGACCTACTTATGTAAAGATAGAATCCAGGACCTACTTATGTAAAGGTAGAATCCAGGACCTACTTATGTAAAGATAGATTCCAGGACCTACTTATGTAAAGATAGAATCCATGACCTACTTATGTAAAGATAGAATCCATGACCTACTTATGTAAAAATAGATTCCAGGACCTACTTATGTAAAGATATAATTCAGGACCTACTTATGTAAAGATAGAATCCAGGTCCTACTTATGTAAAGATAGAATCCAGGTCCTACTTATGTAAAGATAGATTCCAGGTCCTACTTATGTAAAGATATATTCCAGGACCTACTTATGTAAAGATAGAATCCAGGACCTATTTATTTGAGTTAGTAACTAATATTAAAAAGAATACCATGACTACATTTGTTCCCACTGTTAATGTACAGCATGATGATTTAATGGACAGACCAATACATGGAGTTTAACCTTTACCAATAACGCACTGTGCAAGCTATGTTTTAAATTTAATCTTCTTTAGAAAATTAAAACAAATGCATGTCTTACCGATGATTTGATCCTTTGCCCTGGCAGTAAAACTGATCTGCCAATTATTCGTTAAGCCGTTCTTAAATTATGTAGAATGTACTATACTTTGGCGACATGTTTTTCTATTATCAATAACACTTAGAAAAAAATCGTAGTATACCTTATATGATGAATTGCAACAAACAATCTAGACAATGAAAATGTGATTCTTTATGACATATTCTTGGGATGACAAGCATGTACCACATCTTATAGGTCAACATGAGTAGGTCAACATGAGTAGGTCAACATGAGTAGGTCAACATGAGTAGGTCAACATGAGACTATATGGGGGATAATGATGGCTATTGTAACAACACACAAACTACAATGGTACCGCTTTGTGTCAAAATTAATAAAAATACTCCTGTGTAGTATAATCAAAGGAGCAATGCTAGGAACGAGAGACAAAAGGATGTACGGAACATGTGGTGTTAACGGCTGGACGAGAGAAACCTTGAAAAAGACTGCAGCTGGCGAAGAACATAGATATAGATTGAAAGTTCAAAGTATAAGGAGATCTGATGTCTAAAATGAGTAATCATGATAAAAATACGACGTCTGTATGTAGATTTAGTGAAGTCAATGGCTATCAACAACAAACACGGACGAGAAAACTCACCTGGTGCAACTTAGGAGTAATAATATATAATGTAATAAGGAATGTCTAAACTCCAATAGCCATAAGCGGAAACCATTAATAATGTTCTGAATAAAACTAAGACATGCACACGTCTCCATCCAATGGAAACGTCTGATGAAAGACTTGTTTAACACCCGATACTGCATGGGCCGTTAACTGCAGATCTAGCTTTCTCCGTGAGTTGCATTCACTGAAAAAAGAATAGAGCGAGCAGTCAGTGACCTCTAACCTTAAAGCTGCCTGTAAACGGGAAGTATGTTCCTCACACAATGAGACTACTGTTCTTTGTGGGGCTACAAACGAAATGCAGTCTGATTTCAGTCAAAACAAACAAATTCTATCCAAAAACATATGAATAGTTACTAGAAGACAGCGAAGGCAAATATGACTTTGTCCTAGTTGTTGCATGGAAAATGACATCATTACGAAAGACGGCATAAAGAAAGTCGAGCGACAGCAGCTGATGTTCAAACAACTGTGTCTATGGGAAATGAAGGCACTGGACTTGAGTTTCTGACGTCCTACGAAGACAAACCTGCAGAGCAACAACGCGTTAAATAATGGGGGACAAAACCAAACTGAGTAAAGAGCTACTACTCCAAGAGAACATCATACTATAGTCATTATTTACTAAAAGGAACTACTTTTTACTTAAAATCAAGTCCAACAACATCGCCAAAAATCACAGATATGAATATTTAATTGTCAAGTGTAAAAAAAACACACAGTTATGAATGTTTAACTGTTAACAGGGTATACATTTAATGAATGATTGGATTCTTTCTAATGGTTGCTTCAGATGAGAGGTAAGATGATCGTCTGATAGAGACTAAAAATAGGCCTACAATAGGGTGCTATAGAGGATGTAGTCAAAGGGGTAATTTGGTGTCAGGGAAGTGTGAAATACATAGTAGAAAAGCAAACACTAAAATGATAAAGCAGAAGCAAAAAGAGGAAAACCAACAACATTACAAACTAAAATGTTTTTATGCAAATGTGAGAAGCATAGTAAATAAAAGAGAAGAATTGGAACTGTATGTAGAAGAAGAAAAACCAGATATAATAGGGTTAACAGAATCATGGACATATGAGGAGATTGCAGATAGTGAACTTGAAATTGAGGGATATACAATGTTAAGGAAAGATAGGATAATTGGAGACAAGACTAAGGGAGGTGGCGTTTTATTATACTGTATAAATTCTGTTAATATAACGATCAAAGATTATTTATCATGTGGTAACAAAAATGAAAGTGTATGGGGAGAAATAGAAAGTGGGGGTGAAAAAACAGTGATTGGAGTGTGCTATAGATGTCCATCAAGTCAAAAAGAGGAAGATGAGGAGCTGATTAGTAGTATAGCAAAGCCAAGTAAAGGGAAATTATTATTAATGGGAGATTTCAACTATCCAGAAATAAAATGGGATATGGCAGAAGCACTTGTAGAGTCAAAACCTTTTGTTACGTGCATAACTGACAATTTTTTAATTCAACATGTAAAAGCAGCCACCAGAGGCAAAAACATACTCGACCTAGTTTTTACCACAGAGGAAAATATGATTGAAAACGTTACCGTTGGCGAACTGTTTGGCTCAAGTGACCATCAAATCATCCGTTGGGATCTTATTGCAGGGAAAGAAGTAAACATAAACACGCGAACATACGACTACTCTAAGGCAGATGTTAAGAGGATGAATGAGGCAGCGAACCACATAATCTGGAAAGATATTATTGTAGGAACAGATGTTGAACAGGAGTGGGAAAGTTTTAAAACAGTTCTAGAAACGCTAAAAGAGGAATGTGTTCCATGTAGGGAGGTAAACCCCAAGCGTAAAAAGTGGATAACTAGATTTGTAGTGAAATGTAGAAGAGCAAAAAATAAAGCATGGCAAAAATATATAGAGGCAGGTAAATCAAAAGAAACATATGTAAAATATTTGGACAAGCAGAACATATCTCAGAAAGCGAATAAAACAGCAAAAATAGACTTTGAAAAAAAACTTGCTCAGAGGATCAAGACTGACAGTAAAAGCTTCTTTTCTTATGTTAGAAATAAACAAAGAACGAAAGACAAAGTAGGCCCTCTCATAGACAGTACAGGGAAAATATTAAGTGAGAATAGGGAGGCTGCTAATCTGCTCAATCAGTACTTTGGCACAGTCTTCACAAAGGAGGACTGCTCCGAGATCCCAGAGCCTATAGATATTTTTCAAAGAGACATGGATACAGCGGGATTAAGATCAATCTGTATTACAGAGGAAATGGTTTTTAAAAAATTGGAGGGGTTGAAAGTGAATAAATGTCCAGGTCAAGATGGTATTCACCCAAAATTGCTGTATGAAATTAGAAACCAACTAGCAAAACCATTGGCTATATTATGTTCTCAATCACTTACAAAAGGGATTGTTCCACGGGATTGGAAAGATGCAGGAGTGATCCCCTTATTCAAAAAAGGCAAAAAATCAGATCCGGCAAATTATAGACCGGTGAGTTTAACGAGCATAGTCTGTAAATTTTTAGAGTCAATAATCAAAGAAAACATTGTAATGCATTTAGAAAAATTTAATCTAATTAGAAATAGTCAGCATGGGTTTACTAGAGGGAGATCATGCTTAACAAATCTATTAGAATTCATGGAGGAGGTTACTAAAATCATAGATAAAGGGGAGCCAGTGGATGTTATTTATCTAGACTTTGCAAAGGCCTTTGATAGAGTACCTCATCAAAGATTATTTCGAAAGTTAAAATCACATGGAATAGGTGGCGAAGTTGCCAAATGGATTCAAAATTGGTTAACGGGAAGAAAGCAGAGGGTGGGCATAAATAAGGAGTACTCTGAGTGGAGTGAAGTGAAAAGTGATGTGCCACAGGGCTCGGTTTTGGGACCAATTTTGTTCTTGATATATATAAATGATTTGGACAATGATATGAGATCCATGATTGCAAAATTTGCTGATGACACAAAACTATGCAGTAGTGTCTCATCTAAAGCGGAAGTGGATATATTGATGTCGGATTTAGATAAAATTCGAGAATGGTCTGTAAGCTGGCAAATGGAGTTTAATGTAGATAAATGTACAGTCATCCACATGGGTAGATCCAATATGGAACATAATTACAGAATGGGAGAAAACAATATTAGAAAGATAGATAAGGAAAGGGACCTAGGGGTTATAATAGATCATACAGGAAAGGTGAGTGAGCAAGTTAAGGTAGCAGTGAAAAAGGCAAATGCAATGTTAGGTATGATAAAAAGAAATATTAAACATAGGAGCAAGGAAGTGATCGTCAAACTGTATAAAGCTTTAGTTAGACCTAGATTGGAGTACTGTGTACAGGTGTGGAGTCCTTATCATAGAGGGGACATAAACATGCTGGAAAGAATACAAAAAAGAGCGACAAAGATGATAGTGGGATTCCAGAATTACAGTTATGAGGAACGACTCAGAAAAACAGGCCTACAGTGTCTTGAAGAGAGAAGAATTCGTGGTGACTTAATACAGGTTTATAAGATGATCAGAGGAATCGATAAATTAGACTATAACAAGTTTTTTTAAATGCAGCCACCTACAATAACACGAGGGCATAGCTACAAGCTGATTAAAGAGAGGTCCAGGTTAGATATTAGGAAATATTTTTTTAGTCAGAGAGTGGTGTCTGCTTGGAATGCATTGCCAGGGGAGGTAGTGGAGGCAGGGACAGTTAATGCATTTAAGAATAAACTGGATGCGCCTAGATTTTAGAGCAAGGTGATGTAAATGTAACTGGTTGTATACAGACTCTGCAGGGTCTTCTAAACCAGTATAAAGATGTTAAGTTTGTTAAGTTTTAAGTCTCTCAGGAAAAAGCGAGCGACGAGTTGAACCATTTGTTGCGAATCCCGAATGTTGAAAGCATTCCTTTAATTTCAAAGAAAATGAGATCGACTGTCAGTTCTATTAGAGACGGACGATAAATGTGGAGGTCCAATGTATACGATGTACAAGTAAAAGGGTCCTTGGCAGTTGCAAATCTAAAAGAGCATACTATTAGCCACTGTCCGGAAGAAAACAATCTACACTTAAGGAACTTCAGACATAATAGTGACTCTGCGTGTGACACAAGGCGGTGGACCCTAAATCACGCAAAAGACACAATATTCCATTCGCTTGATTATCTGCTCTCACGATTGCAAGTAAATAAAGACCTTTACATCTCATATACCGTAGAATCGGAACATATGAGTGAAGTGAAGTGATTTCCTCTATGTGGCTTACTCTGGCTGCGTTCGTTGTACTGTGTTTGTCGAACAGCCGTAAACTGCATTCGCTTTCACCACAATTTTTAAAAATAGATTTACTTTCCGTAGTAGTATAACATTACTTTTTAATGAATCAAGAAAACAATTTAAAAAAATGGTAAAAGTTGATTAAGGTTGAGTTTAATCAAAATTTTAAAATGGGTATGGTCAGATACCGCACCGAGACGAGAACACAAACAAAACATACGTTACGACCAATAGGCCTTCATCAGGTACAACAATATTTAAATAACAAATCAACATATAAGGGAAAAATTAATCTAAACACAAGCATACATGTGTTTCGGGCTGTGTATCTACTACTGATGTTGTACCTGTTACATCAGATTTACTTACAACTTTCACAAACTATTTGAGATGTGCATCTGACTACTTCGTGATGTTGTACCTGTTACAGCCAGGTTTACTTACACCTTTCACAAACAATGTGTTTATTTTCCAGCCTGTCGAGCTTTGAAACCTTGCAATGCTAAATGCATTGGGCAAGTCAAAGATTATGTATGTCAATGCCCTGCAGGTTTTGCATCCAAATCTGTGAATACTGGAGGCTGTAAAGGTAACAATTTTAACATTTTGTGTCGGTGTAATACATAATTGTTCTTTTTGAGGATTTAACTAGTGTATATATATATATATATATATATATATATATATATATATATGTATATATATATATATCTGTATCACAAACATGCATAGTCCATATATACGTGCATAATTCTTCCAGTGCATGTACTAAACTCTAAAATGTACTTAAAACGAATCACTTGCTCATTTTTACGAATGAGTTTATGTAAACCATGAAGTCGTTATTTAAAGTCCTACAATTGGAAAATGTCAAATATAAATAACATAAACACTTAAGGCCTTAGTTTAACAAACATGGTTTGCATAATAATCATTCAACATCATCATGTAGCATGCATGTTACAGAACGTGGATCTCATGACAGCCAATCTGTAAGTCACTCTATTCCTGTCCAGCTCTACGCTTGTGCAATTGTCAACCCCAGAGCCTCTCTACTGTTCCTTGTCCATCTTCTCCTCCGTCTCATTTTTCCAGTTAGCCTACCCACTAGTATCGTGCATTCTAGACCATTGTGATCTTTGATGTGGACACTATATATTCATTTGCTAGACGTAATATTGTTTACTAGCATGTTTCTTCAATATTCAGCAACTGTAGGATCATGTGATTTTCTTTTTCAATGCCCATGTTCTTTGCAGCACTCTTCTGCAAAAAAATTATCTTGAAACACTACATCTCCCTCCGCAGGTCTTGTATAGTTAACCATGTTACAAATCACTAGACATGTAATATGAAATAAATATAGCCCCTTACAATTCACTTACCTTTAATGTAGACATAAATAGACATACTTGCTCGAGAATAGTGATATATAAAAGAATACGTTAATTCAACGGAAATCTATTCAATTATTTCATTGGTCAAGAAAAAGCGTTTGATAGGTTAGACCGGACATGCCCGAATGGTTTCGAGGCCTGCCTGCCGACAAGGAGGGCGGCGGTTTAATTCGACATGGCGACAGAAGTGGCGTAGCGGTCTGTAGTCATCTGCCTAAATAGTCCCTCCACTCCCCCAGCAATAGGATAAAGTCGTAGGACAGTTTACCGGCATCAGACAGGGGGGAGTGCTTTCTCCTCTGCTGTTTAACATCTACATGGATTAGACCACTTCAAAGACCAGGCAAATTCAGATTTCTGAAGCACAGCCGAACTCAATATACCAATTACTCTTTGCTGAAGATCAGTGTTTGATGTACGACGATGAAAATAAACGACAAAATCACATGAACGCGAAGAATACATGGTCTGTAAATAACCAGTACCATTTAGTTTTCCTTGCTCTAAAAACTATGAGCATCAAATATATTCTTGAACGCATTAATTGTCCCTACCTTCACTACTTCATGTGGCAATGCATTCTAAGCATTCATCACACTGTGACTGAGAAGATATTTCCTTATGGAAATGTGAACTTTTCTTTAGTTAATTTGTAGATGCGCCCTCCTGTTCTTGTAGATGGTTGTATTTTCAAGAAAAAACACGTGTTGTACTGTTATAGTCTAATTTAACTTCTTTAATGATATTATAAGCCTGTATTAAGTCACCTCGAATTCTTCTCTATTTTAGACAATGTAGGCCGGTATTTCTGAGTCTTTTCTCACAACTGTAAAACTGGATTCCAACTATCAGTTTTATCGCTCTTCTTTATGTCATTTCCGGTGTTTATATCTCCTCTACGATAATGACTTCACACCTGCACACATCACTCTAATCTAGGTCTAACTAATGCTTTATACAGTTTGACAATCACTTCCTTGATCTATGCCCGTGCAAGCAGAATTTCAATGTGTCAAATTAGGAACATCATTAGTGTTACCAGGAAAGTCAAAACGTGAAACGACGACCATCGAAGTGTGGTCGTAACTACGTCTTGTGCAGATTACATTTCGAGGTATAAAATACAAGGTTTAGGTCAACTCATGAGAATTCAATCTCATCAACAATCAATGATGGCTTGCAACGCTGGTAGATCTGGCTCCATGCAAGAAGGCGGCTGCGAGTGCCAGACTGATTGTGCAGCGACACAGGTACACACTGACCGGCGTTACCCACTTGGTGCAGGACATACGATGTAAGTTTCCCAGGTTGTTTAACGGTACAAGTGGAAAGAAAACTAACTTACTGACAAACAGTACTGAAACTCAAATTATTTTATCGGACGTTTTTAACGTATTTTATTTAAATAACACGGATACAGTAAAATACAAGATCTAGACAGTTCAATATCCCCTTAATAAGAACAAGGCAATAACACAAGCGATACGAAGCGAATCGTGTTTTAAAATAAACTGACCACATGAATTTAAGTTCGAAGCGATTTGAAACATTCCAGGCATTGGCCTCTTGTGATAAATGCACAAGTAAGTGAAATAGTTTACGAACGTCAGCTAATGAGTCTGCAGAAAAGCTTACGGGTGAACGATGGCTTGCAATATGAGTGCAGGAAACAGTTATCTACGATATGCCGAGCTTGTCTCTAGTGAGGAATATTTCTAGTATTTTTAAAATTAAAAATGCATTCTTGTGGATGTTGCTATTTTATTCCCGATACATACAAAATAGGAAATTTTATATAACTAGCTATTAAACAAAGATGCCCCTTCCACACACAGACGGATGTTGGTTTATGTGAATGACAAAGTGTGAGCACCCATTAATTGTAGCGTATTCTACTTTAAATGTATTATATTACACTGCTAATATCAGATTCTCAAAGTCTCAGCAACCATTTCTCTGTTATGTTACAAACAATAGTTACTGAATATCCTTTCGGTTCCCATGAATTGGGATGTCCATTACTCTGGAGGGATTTAGACGCAATTGTTATTCGCATTATCTTCAGACCAATGTCAGCGTTTTTCTTACAAAGTGTTCACGTGTTTGTAAGGCTGTTTTATCTCCCTGCAGCTATTGTGTTTCAGTTACTTCGAGAGCCTAGTAGTTCTCTCTTCTCCTGTGTGAGTGTGTAGCTTTGTAGGATATGCTCTACTATCGTGGTATACTCCCGAGGTGGACACCTATCAACTGTCCCTGTCCTGATCTTTACATCAACATGAGTCGCATGTGATAGACAGATCTGTTAGTTATAGATTACGACCTACTCTTAGTGTGGTTGTGTGTTAGACAGACATATTTGATAGTGGGATCTCACGACCAAAAAAGGAAGACTAACGTATGGTCAGGAAAAACAAACAGTTGTTACAAAATAATAGTCAGGATCAGGCAAAATACGCAGATCAAAACCTCCACCTCGACTTCTTTGCAGTCCTCTTTGGAAACAGACTAGTCTTCTTGGCAGTCTACCCAACGAGTTGGGGGGGGGGGGGGCGACGTGATCCCTGTAGTAGTGAACCAAAAACAGATGAACCAAAGCATAGCACAAACACCAGAATGTCCAGGTCCATCTTCATCAGTACGTTAGGAACATAAAGACAGCTACGCCTTAGAACAGAACACAACCGACTCTGCAGCCACGTGTACACAAAAATGAAGATTGCCAACTCAGCCATGTTTACATGCGGACAGGCACCCCAGACAGCAGAGCACATACTACAAAACTGCCCCGAATATAATATACAGAGAAAATTTCACTGGCCCATAAAAACAACCTGTATGTAAACTACAAAAGACAGTGAAGTTTATACAAGAAACTACATTGCAGATTTAGACAATATTTTAAAGCTAACGGAAGAAGAAGAAAAAGAGGGACTCTTAATGCAACCCGGAATTGATTTCATTCTTCAGTGTGCACACAAGATTAATCTTACCCAACGTGCTCAATCAACAACAACAGCAGCAACAACAACAACAATAACAATAACATCGCATTACGGCCTGCTCTCAGTATTGTAGCGGATTAGACAGACATGTATGTAAGTAGCACGGTGTAATGTGCTTTAAGCGTGTTAGTGATTTAGAAAGACCTATATGTTAGGGACAAGTGAAGTGGGTGGGTTATACGTTGTTGGTTTAACTATGGTTATTTCTTGTTTCAGGGTTTTGCGGTGGTCAAGGTTGGGGCGGTGGTGGTGGTATAGGTGGAGGAGGGGGAGGTGCTGGTGTAGACGGCGGAATTGAGGGAGGCGGAGGCGGTGGTGTAGGTGGAGGAGGTGGAGGTGGAGGTGGTGGAGGTCATGGCGGCGGTGGCGACAGTAGTAGCGTTGGCGGCAGTGGTAGCGTTGGCGGCAGTGGTAGCGTTGGCGGCGGTGGCAGTGGTAGCGTTGGCGGCAGTGTTAGCGTTGGCGGAAGTGGTAGCGTTGGCGGCAGTGGTAGCGTTGGCGGCAGTGGTAGCGGTGGTGTTCATGGTGGCGGGCACGGTGGCTGGAATGGTGGTAGTCATGGCGGCGGTGGCGGCAGTGGTAGCGTTGGCGCCAGTGGTAGCGTTAGCGGCAGTGGCAGTGTTGGTGGCAGTGGCAGTGGTAGCGTTGGCGGCAGTGGTAGCGTTGGCGGCAGTGGTAGCGGTGGTGTTCATGGTGGCGGGCACGGTGGCTGGCATGGTGGTGGTCATGGAGGCGCTGGCGGAAAGGGTAGCGTTGGCGGCAGTGGTAGCGTTGGCGGCAGTGGTAGCGTTAGCGGCAATGGTAGCGCTAGCGGCAGTGGTAGCGTTAGCGGAAGTGGTAGCGGTGGTGTTCATGGTGGCGGGCACGGTGGCTGGCATGGTGGTGGTCATGGCGGCGGTGGCGGCAGTGGTAGCGTTGGCGGCAGTGGTAGCGTTGGCGGCAGTGGTAGCGGTGGTGTTCATGGTGGCGGGCACGGGGGCTGGTATGGTGGTGGTCATAGCGGCGGTGGCGGCAGTGGTAGCGTTGGCGGCAGTGGTAGCGTTGGCGGCAGTGGTAGCGTTAGCGGCAGTGGTGGCGGTGGCGGCAGTGGTAGCGTTGGCGGCAGTGGTAGCGTTAGCGGCAGTGGTAGCGTTGGTGGCAGTGGTAGCGGTGGCGTTCATGGTGGTGAGCACGGTGGCTGGCAAGGTGGTGGTCATGGCGGCGCTGGCGGAAAGGGTAGCGTTGGCGGCAGTGGTAACGTTGGCGGCAGTGGTAGCGTTGGCGGCAGTGGTAGCGTTAGCGGCAGTGGTAGCGTTGGCGGCAGTGGTAGCGTTGGCGGCAGTGGTAGCGGTGGTGTTCATGGTGGCAGGCACGGTGGCTGGCATGGTGGTGGTCATGGCGGCGGTGGCAACAGTGGTAGCGTTGGCGGCAATGGTAGCGTTAGCGGAAGTGGTAGCGGTGGTGTTCATGGTGGCGGGCACGGTGGCTGGCATGGTGGTGGTCATAGCGGCGGTGGCGGCAGTGGTAGCGTTGGCAGCAGTGGTAGCGTTGGCGGCAGTGGTAGCGTTGGCGGCAGTGGTAGCGGTGGTGTTCATGGTGGCGGGCACGGTGGCTGGCATGGTGGTGGTCATGGCGGTGGTGGCGGCAGTGGTAGCGTTGGCAGCAATGGTAGCGGTGGCGTTCATGGTGGCGGGCATGGTGGCTGGCAAGGTGGTGGTCATGGCGGCGCTGGCGGAAAGGGTAGCGTTGGCGGCAGTGGTAGCGTTGGCGGCAGTGGTAGCGTTGGCGGCAGTGGTAGCGTTGGCAGCAGTGGTAGCGTTGGCGGCAGTGGTAGCGTTGGCGGCAGTGGTAGCGTTGGCGGCAGTGGTAGCGGTGGTGTTCATGGTGGTGGGCACGGTGGCTGGCATGGTGGTGGTTATGGCGGCGGTGGCGGCAGTGGTAGCGTTGGCGGCAGTGGTAGCGTTAGCGGAAGTGGTAGCGGGGGTGTTCATGGTGGCGGGCACGGTGGCTGGCATGGTGGTGGTCATGGCGGCGGTGGTGGCAGTGGTAGCGTTGGCGACAGTGGTAGCGTTGGCGGCAGTGATAGCGTTGGCGGCAGTGGTAGCGGTGGTGTTCATGGTGGCGGGCACGGTGGCTGGCATGTTGGTGGTCATGGCGGCGGTGGCGGCAGTGGTAGCGTTGGCGGCAGTGGTAGCGTTAGCGGAAGTGGTAGCGGTGGTGTTCATGGTGGCGGGCACGGTGGCTGGCATGGTGGTGGTCATGGAGGCGCTGGCGGAAAGGGTAGCGTTGGCGGCAGTGGTAGCGTTAGCGGCAGTGGTAGCGGTGGTGTTCATGGTGGCTGGCATGGTGGTGGTCATGGCGGTGGTGGCGGAAAGGGTAGCGTTGGCGGCAGTGGTAGCTTTGGTGGAAGTGGTAGCGGTAGTGTTCATGTCGGTGGAGGTGGTTGGAAAGGCGTACATGGTGACGGTTGGAAAGGCGGATCTGGCAGCAAAGATGGGAAAGGCAGCGATGGCCAAAGTTGGCACGGGTGGAAAGTGGGTCAGAGTGGTCACTGGGGTGGCGGTGGTACTGGTGGAGGTGGAAGTGTTGGTGGCGGCGGTGGTATTTTGGGCGGCGGTGGTATTTTGGGCGGCGGTGGTACTGGTGAAGGTGGAAGTGTTGGTGGCGGCAGTGGTATTTGGGGTGGCGGTGGTATTTTGGGCGGCGGTGGTACTGGTGGAAGTGGAAGTGTTGGTGGCGGCAGTGGTATTTTTGGCGGTGGTGGTATTTTGGGCGGCGGTGGTACTGGTGGAGGTGGAAGTGTTGGTGGCGGCGGTGGTATTTTGGGCGGCGGTGGTATTTTGGGCGGCGGTGGTACTGGTGGAGGTGGAAGCGTTGTTGGCGGCAGTGGTATTTGGGGTGGCGGTGGTACTGGTGGAGGTGGAAGTGTTGGTGGCGGCGGTGGTATTTTGGGTGGCGGTGGTCTTTGGGGCATCTGGGGTCTCGGTGGTGGTGGTGGTAGTGGTGGGAGTGGAAGTGTTGGTGCCGGCGGTGGTACTGGAGGCGGCGGTGGTATTGGAGGAGGCGGTGATATTGGAGGCGGCGGTGGTACCGGAGGCGGCGGTGGTATTGGAGGCGGCGGTGATATTGGAGGCGGCGGTGATATTGGAGGTGGCGGTGGTAGCGTTGGCGGCAGTGGTAGCGTTGGCGGCAGTGGTAGCGTTGGCGGCAGTGGTAGCGGTGGTGTTCATGGTGGCGGGCACGGTGGCTGGCATGGTGGTGGTCATGGCGGCGGTGGCGGCAGTGGTAGCGTTGGCGGCAGTGGTAGCGTTAGCGGAAGTGGTAGCGGTGGTGTTCATGGTGGCGGGCACGGTGGCTGGCATGGTGGTGGTCATGGCGGCGGTGGTGGCAGTGGTAGTGGTGGGAGTGGAAGTGTTGGTGGCGGCGGTGGTACTGGAGGCGGCGGTGGTATTGGAGGAGGCGGTGATATTGGTGGAAGTGGAAGTGTTAATGGCGGCGGTGGTACTGGAGGCGGCGGTGGTATTGGAGGAGGCGGTGATATTGGAGGCGGCGGTGGTATTGGAGGAGGCGTTGATATTGGAGGCGGCGGTGGTACTGGAGGCGGCGGTGGTATTGGAGGCGGCGGTGGTACTGGAGGCGGCGGTGGTATTGGTGGAAGTGGAAGTGTTAATGGCGGCGGTGGTATTGGGGGCGGCGGTGGTACTGGAGGCGGCGGTGGTATTGGAGGAGGCGGTGGTATTGGAGGTGGCGGTGGTACTGGAGGCGGCGGTGGTATTGGAGGCGGTGGTGGTACTGGAGGTGGTGGTGGTATTGGTTGGGGCGGTGGTATTGGAGGCGGTGGTGGTGCTGGAGGCGGCGGTGGTATTGGTGGGAGTGGAAGTGTTAGTGGCGGCGGTATTGCTTGGGGCGGCGGTATTGCTTGGGGCGGCGGTATTGTTGGACTGGAAGAATTATGTGCAGGTAAGTTTACATTGTGTTAAAAACCGTATATGTTTCATACAGTTGTTGTATTCGCATTTATTATTTTCATGCCATTCTCTTTCATATTTTACTTTTTAAAACTGGGCATTTTCATTCCTCTCCTTCTTCTTCGTTGCTCGCTTTTAAATACCCACATCTCTTATCCCCATAAACGCTACTGTTATTCTAGAACTTCTATTATCTCCGTACAGTCCATACCTCCACTGATCAGATCTATTTGCTTCATCAAAATGGCGGTCTGTCACATACGTCTGTTATCAAAACACAGGTTTTCCCTATAATGAATCACATTTATATTTAATGATAGTGTCTTCAGTTCAGTTTATCCCGTAACCAATCATGTCGTTGGGGCACACATGAAGACACTCTCAAAACCCCACACCCTATCTCTCTGTCCGCTGCCCCCAGTCGAGCCCCACCAGGACGACGATTTGACCACTCATTGATGTTGTCTGCCCATCTCTTCCTTGGATGCCCATGCCCCTTCTTTCCTAGTTCGGAAACATGTGGTATCGAATTTGTAATTCCACTGGACCTCGTGACGTGCCAATACCATGCGATCTTTCGTCTTTTAATAGCCGTGAACAGATCATCAAAAGGCCCAATTGTGTTTACCACTCTTCGTCGGATTTCTACGTTCGTGATATGGTCATTAGAGAGCAGCAAAGATGGCGCCGTAATAGGCTGCGGGTATACTTTGCTCTGCTGTTTGAGTTCATTATAAATACTGCCAGACCATGGATTTGCCGGGAATTCACACTTGTCGACGACTTACACTTGTGTTCACAGAAAGGTGTTGTTGTTTTCTATTTGGGCTGGTTAATTCGTTTGTTGTGTATGTTTGATTCAGTCCGATTATCCGGGAATGGGCATCGGCTATATGTATAGCACTACGCTTAAACCTATCTCCTAATTCACTGTCTAGTTCACGCAGCTAAACTTCTCGAGATCGTCGCCCTTTTCCCTAACTGGAAACAGTGTCAGCTTTGTTGTATGAAATTTAGACATAACTATAATGAGCTGCCACCTGGAGAGATATGAGTTCCGATATGTGTAGCGGCCCAAGACACACCGTTGGTGAATGGGGGGAGCTGGTATGACAAACTGCAATAACTGTGCTCCAACAACCTTCTAGGTTATGCGACTGACGATGATGATGACACGACCCTTACATGTAAGAATATTTTAAGCACCTCATTTCCATTGCATGTATTCTGCATTGCATACCTGCAGCAATGGTCCAAGTCTCACGGGCATACACAAATATTGGATCACCAATGAGAGCATTAGTATAACTTTTATGCTGAGGGCGAGCCGTTTATCCTACTTTGGGTTTTAAACGCGTAAGCGCCGCTGTTATCTGTAATATTCCATCAATTAACTCAGGGTGCGAGCTATCGTAACTGATCAGTGATCTCAGATACTTGAACCAGTAGAACTTCGAGTTCCTGTCCAATTGGTCTTATAACTGATGTAAACCCTTCCGTGTTATTAGTCATCAGCTTTGTTTTCTCTGCATGTATCTCCATGCCATAGCTCTGCGCTGCTCTGTACACACTAATCAGCTCCTGGAGTTCATTTACCAGACCATCTTTATCATCTGAAAATCGAACGTTTGTAATCGTTTTGTCATCGATTCTGACCGTACCAACATGTCCCTCCAGGGCCACTTCCATTATTCTTTCCAAGAATATATTTAAGAGTGTTGGAGATATTATACAACCCTGTCTCACCCTAACATACGTAGGGAACCATTCGCCTAGAATACAGTCTACAAAATCTGCACTTGACGCCTTCTGACAAATGTTCTCAATTACCTTCACAATATCAATATTGATATTGTAATGCTCTTTGTTTTCCATAGCGACGCATGTATTCTCCGTCGAACGCCTTTTTGAAATCGATGAAGACATGATATATGTGTTGTTGATACTCTCAGTATTTCTCATTCAATGTCCGCAGATAATATATGTTTTCAGTGGTGCTTCTTCTCGGTCGAAACCCTGCTTGCTCTTCGTCAAGGATATTCTCTGCCTGTGGTTTTATTCTATTGAGCATTATTCTTAAGAGAACTTTGCTAGGATGTCTTATGAGGCTAGTTGTTCTTTAGTTCTGACACATATTGCATGTGGAACAAATTAAAGAACTGTCCCAAGAAATGGACACATATCGATGGAATGTGCTTAGCATATATGAGGCCCGCTGGAAATTTTCAGATATCATACCACTGACGAGAATCACAAGTTTTAATTTAGTGGACTAACTGACAAACACTATATAGAGTTGTATGTCGGTGCATACAGACACACACAATTATGTATGGAGAAGTCGACTAGTATAAAGTCGATTGCTCAGCATAGTACTCAAAGCAACGCCCTTCAATATCGCGATGATGCAATGCTATGCAGCTATCTCAGACTATAAGGAAAGATAGGTAGAGAGTTTATACGAAAAATTACAGGCATTGGTGAACGAGATATCAAAGAAGGATATACTGGTGGTAAAGGGGTATCGGAATGCTAAATTTGCTGAAGACATAGTGCGAGATTGGAGCGGCACATGTGGACCATACGGTAATGCGAAGTCGAGCGATAGAGGATTGAGACTCCTGGAATTTGCTCATTACAACAAGTTACAGGTGGCAAATACGCTAGGACCAAACACGATTGAGAGACGGTGGTCATGGCAGAGCCCAAATAATGCACTGAAAAGTCAGCTAGACTACATTCTGGTCAAGAAGCGATTCAGATCCATCCAGCATCAATACCGCACAAACTAGGACTTTTACAGGAGCCGATATAGGGATCGACAACGACTTAGTGATGATGACCAGGCGTCACCGACTGAAGAAAGTTGGGAACAGAGAGGTAACTAGACTAAAATTTGACCTTGATAACTCCTCAGTGCTCAGATATCGAACACAATCTGGGAAGAAACGATGTCAAGGGGGCATATCAGATAGTCAAGGACCTAGTATAGCCTTTGCAGGTTCGCAATACGATTCATGATAAGGGATGGAAATGTCTCACAGAAGCCCAAGACATTCGGGCTCTTTGGAGCATGAGGGTTGAGGTGACCAACGAAATGGAATCACCTGTTTATCTCTTTCTATCTCTGACGCGACAGTTCTTCGTATCTCTGGTGGCGCTATGCCGATTGTGGGGAATATTTTTTCAGTTGGTTTAGGTTTTAGGCATCCATGAACCATACGGCCTGTCTCATTTATTGCTACATCTATACGTTTGACATGTGCAGAGTTCTTCCAGACTGGTGCGGCGTACTCAGCTACAGATAAACACAAAGCGAGTACTGATGTTCTGAGGACATCTGGCTTTGCTCCCCAAGTTGTGCCAGTCAGTTTTCGTATGATACTATTGCTCGCACGAATTTTCTGTTTTGTCTCCTGACAATGTGCGGCATCGGACAGCGTGCGGTCCAACTTTACTCCCGTGCTGTGTTCTAGATCATATCCTTGCCATTTGATACGCAACTTTCTGTTTCCTTTCTCTTTCTGAGATGGTGAGCACATACTTGAGTTTTTCTGAGGGTTGGTTTGAGGTGATTATTTTGGGTAATATAGAGCAAAGGCATTAAGGGCGTTTGTCAGTTTCTGTTCGACTTCTTCGAAGCATGTTCCCTGGGCAGCTACTGCTGTATCATCAGCATACATGAATTTTTTCACTTCTGTAGCTTAAGGGTGATCATTGGGTTACATACGTTGGTTTATATACGTTGGCTTATAAATTATACGTTGGTTTATATATTATATGTTGGTTTATATATTATATGTTGGTTTATATATTATACGTTGATTTATATATTATACGATGGTTTATATATTATACGTTGGTTTCGCCATCGACTCCCCCCCCCCCCCCCCCCCCTCTCCTTAAGTGACGTAGAATCCCCTATTCTGCAGGAAACATTTAATGAGGTTTGTGAGACACCAGTCCTCTGTCATGGAGTATAGCTTAGTAAACAATTTCTGGTGGCTTATAGTGACATAAACTGAGCTTAAGTTACTAAAAGTTACTATTGACGTCTGTTTACGCTCGTAACCAGGTTAAGAATCTAGCCGCAACATGATCTTCTAGACCCGAAGCCGGCGTGCTCCTATATGCGTTTCTTGTGGGGGGGGGGGGGGGATACGGTTCAGGATCATTCTATTAAAGACACTATACAGATTGCACAGTAGTGAAGCCGGTAAGACGTTCTTAGGTTCTGATGGGGTTTGTCCTGGTTTTAGCAGAACAGCTACATGGGATTTCTCACGATCTTAACATCCTTCAGCGTTTAAGAAATGCAATCATAAGAAAGAGCCTGGTAAATACAGAAGAAATAGTTGGATTACGCTGCATTATAGTGCGCCAGCACATCGATCCCTACTGGTGAAGCAGTACCTCGCAAAGCACAATGTGATTACATTGGAACGTCCTTCATATTCTCCAGACCTGTCACCAGCTGATTGTTCTTGTTCCTTCGATTGGAATCAGCCCTGAAAGGACATCGATTCAAGGATGCTGAGGACGTTATCACCAATACGACAAGACAGCTGAGAGAGGTGTCAAAGAATGGGTTCCACAAATGTTTCTAGCAGATGTATGCACGTTAGCAAAAGGGTGTAGTTGCCAAAGGGAACTCCTTTGAAGGGAATGTAGTGCAGATAATTGTAGTGTAACTTATTTTTATACAATCCTCTAATTTCTGAAACTTTTTGAGGCTACCTCATATTTTTTATAAGTTGTTTTACATTGTTACAAAATTAATAAATATACCTTTTCAGATATTGATGAATGTGAAACAATTAAACCATGTGACCAGATCTGCACCAATACTGAAGGCAGTTACTCATGCTCCTGTAACTCTGGTTATCAAATCAGTTCCAGTGATCCCAACAAATGTGTCGGTAAGTGGATACGTTAATTAGACATGCAAACTTTTTAGCCTTAAAATAAGATACGAGTTATTACATTAATACTCAAAATTGTTAACAGTCTAAATACACATAATGATAAATTCTATCGGAATACAGTAACATTCATTACTCCATGTTCAGACCAATAGACCTATATCAAGGAATGGGCACACAAGAGCATTCACCGATTCAATTCAGTGAATTTTAGTAATACGAATATCCATTTTAAATAATTAACTATGGATTCTTTTACATCGCAACATATTTTGTATCAGGACCTGCTAGCGATTATACGGATACTCTTGCAGCTTGTTCGTTCAGGACCTGCTACCTATCATGCGGATACTCATGCAGCTTGTTTCTTCAGTACCTGCTACCTATCATGCGGATACTCAGGCAGCTTGTTTCTTCAGTACCTGCTACCTATCATGCGGATACTCAGGCAGCTTGTTTCTTCAGTACCTGCTACCTATCATGCGGATACTCAGGCAGCTTGTTTCTTCAGTACCTGCTACCTATCATGCGGATACTCAGGCAGCTTGTTTCTTCAGTACCTGCTACCTATCATGCGGATACTCAGGCAGCTTGTTTCTTCAGTACCTGCTACCTATCATGCGGATACTCAGGCAGCTTGTTTCTTCAGGACCTGCTACCTATCATGCGGATACTCAGGCAGTTTATTTCTTCAGTACCTGCTACCTATCATGCGGATACTCAGGCAGTTTGTTTCTTCAGGACCTGCTACCTATCATGCGGATACTCAGGCAGTTTGTTTCTTCAGGACCTGCTACCTATCATGCGGATACTCAGGCAGTTTGTTTCTTCAGTACCTGCTACCTATCATGCGGCTACTCAGGCAGTTTGTTTCTTCTGTACCTGCTACCTATCATGGGGATACTCAGGCAGATTGTTTCTTCAGTACCTGCTATCTATCATGCGGATACTTAGGCAGTTTGTTGCTTCAGTGCCTGCTACCTATCATGCGGATACTCAGGCAGTTTGTTTCTTCAGTACCTGCTACCTATCATGCGGATACTCAGGCAGCTTGTTTCTTCAGGACCTGCTAATTATCATACTGATACTCGTTTAGCTTGTTCTTTCAGGACCTGCTAATTATCATACTGATACTCGTTTAGCTTGTTCCTTCAGGACCTGCTAATTATCATACTGATACTTGTTTAGCTTGTTCCTTCAGGACCTGCTAACCATCACACTTACATTTGTGAAGTCCTCTTCAATAAGAGCCTTGTGACAGTGTTATCGTCCTTACAATGTCATTGACCCGCACATTATCACCTCCATTTCACTATCAGAAAACGCAGACTAAATATAGATCTCTAGCAATTGATTAAGAATAAAATAAGGAATGATTTTACTACATAGTAATATGATATAATTACACAAATTGATTTCTAGGCTAACTTCTAGGCTAATAAATCAAAAGCTACTTGCAATTACTTTCTAATCCGAATCTGGGTACGTGGACCGCACAAAGCTATCACCGATTCGAGGCAGAATTTACTCACTGACTGATCTTCATCAACTCCTGAGCTTTGATATGTTGAGAAACTCGCACTCACAAATGGACCTTTAGCTACACCTGGGCTTACAGATATTGAGAAACAGTTGGACACCAGAAACTACCGTAGCCTATCCTCGGCATACACATCGTTGTCTATGTGATCTATTGTTTAGATCGTCTGTTCAACAATACCAGCAAACACATACTTAGTCTAAAAGAATAATTTTTGTTTAGGCTGTCGAAGTCTTTGTCAGTCAGTCAGCTTGAGCCACGGGTGCAAATCCCCTTTTTCTGTGCAAATATCGTTTTGGAAAGTCTGTACTTTCTTTGTTGCTGCTTCTCTTTTTCGCCATTTTTCAGAGCTTTGGAATAGAGTCGACTTTAAATTAAATTTGAAAATAATTATTTATTAGTGCCGAACATAATTTCTTTTTTTTAATTGTACAAGTTCCCAGGTGCAATGAAAGCACTTCTCATTGTGGGCATTCTTATTTTTATATCTTTAACTGTACCTATTACTACGACTATGTTCTTCCAAGATACACGAATTGTTCCACAGTCTGTCCATGTATTCCCAAAAATTACCTGTCCCTGGATTTTTATATCGAAGATTTCGATTTTATCTTACTGTGCAATGGACACTATCAATGCTTCCTATCTACCTCTCACAAGTGCTTTCATGTTAATAACCTTTCATTAACGGCTTGTCGCAACCGTTTCAAAGCCACTGTTAAATCAAATTTACTGACGCCTATTTGCAACTTTTTTCTTTGACGCTTTCTTCTACTCTTTCTCTGGTTATATGTTCTATTACTCTCTGACGCTTTCATTTCAGCTTCTCCTGTCGGCTCTTAACTTGGTATCTACAACTTAACTTTCCAGCATAACTTTGTGTAACACTTAGCCCAGTCTTGACCTATGTAATTCTTGCATTGTTGTAGATCATTTTTGTGTGTGTGGGAAGCTTAACCATATAGCTTTCGTTCCATTTTTAGGGAACATTTTCTGTATTTTATTTATTTCCAATAATACTGAAACGCGTTGATAAGTAGTTCCATGATGGCTCATGGTAAGTGACTCACGTTATGAGGTTTTATGTCCGGCTATCCATGATTATGATTGCATTGGTAGTGTTGATTCGGTTATGGTATTTCTGCAATGTTATTTTTGTGTGTGTGGAATTCGCTTCAGGGAGGTTTGTGTTTCTTTCATTATGGTTTTTTCATCACATTTTGTGAACTGTTGATACGTGTGATGCGTTCCTTGCAACGAATATTTTCATAGAAGAATTGACTGATAATTATCAGTTCAGTTCATCCCGTAACCCATCAGGTCGTTGAGGCACACATGAAGACACGAAAATCCCACGCCAACCCTCTCTGACCCGGACTGCGACCGATCCGGTATAATAGATTTCGATTTTGTTCTCATGTGTGATTCTTAGGCTTGAAATCACCTGGCGGCGCCCATCTCCTCTCCAAGCTGCGGTTTGCCAACATCTGCAAGTAACCTGAAGGAGCCCGTCCCCCCAGGCGAGCCATTGCCTCGTTAGCCTAGAGCCTCACGGTTCTAGTTGCCCAGTGTGTACCCCGAGGAGGTGAGGTTGGCTTGTGAGCTCACTTTAATCGGCAGGCGACTAATTTCACTTTTTACTCTTCCAGGGAAGAGCTAGCCGACCTCAGCGCCACTGGAATGCGGCGCCAAGCATTAGCACACCTTACACCTTCCGGTCATGGCACGCAATTTCCAAGAAGGTCGTGCACACCAACCAAGGACGGTGCGCAATCCGTAGTGACGTCCTATCCAACAACGCGTATTCTATTACACATGAAGAACAGTTCGTGTATCTCCGAATTCCGATGAAATTTCCCCCCCCCCCCCCCCCCCCCCCCCCAAGGCTTCCTGTGAATAGCGTAGGACGTGCTAGAAAATGATTGTCATACAACACCGCGCCCCACACATGAAGTGGAACGAACAAACCACACGAATATCGCAGACCATGAGAGCAGCTGTTGCTTGGTCGCCATCTTACCGGAAGATAATTATCATCAAATATAATTATACATGTCAGAGCTTGTATTTCTTAATGTTCACACGAGCTAAGTCAGGGGTATAACAAGCTTCCAGAAGTGTCACCAAAGCTGGATAAGCAATGGGGGAAGGAATAAGTTAAACATGTACAACTCACATAGAGTATAATAGGTTAGGTTAGGGCCCAACTACTAAATCATTGTAAAAAAACAAGGTAGTTACGAAAACATTGACAGCAGAGCTAAAGCTTCGGCGAGAGAAAGGAAGGGGCTTTTGAAATGAGACACATGACAATGGAGTGAAAGCATTGTGAGAGCAATTATCCATTTACAGATGAGTAGACGGTAGCGTGCTGCTGCAGAAAAGAGCGACAAATGCTAAATTGGTATGCGCGAAGAGCACGTATTGACAACTACAGGAGCAAACATAATTTATTCATACGTATTCTAAATTCTCATGCTGATCAACAATAATTTGAAGCAAAACAGCAATCATATTTACACAAAAACAACATAATTTTTAGCATTGATACTTGTCTTTCGTTCTGTGTTGACATCATTGCGAGGTCCGTTTTGTTGACAATACGTTTTTTGTTTTGGTAATTTCTAGCTAGTCCAGTTACAAGCGAGTGTAAACCAGGTTTCAGATCCAGTATTGCAGATCCACGAGAGTGTGAAGGTATGGTACATACATAGATGCATACGCATGCATACATATATACATAATACATACATACAAACTTTCATACATACATGCACGTACGCACACAAACACGCACGCATGCACCCACGCACGCACTCACACACGCACACACATATGCACACACACACACCACCTACACATATATACACACAAACACACATTCGTACACCCACATACATACACACATACATACACGCACATACAAACACACATACACACATACATACACACATACCTGCACACACATACACACTTAATACATACACACATACATATACACATACACACACACACATAGACACATACACACACAGACATATACACATACATGCGTACATACATACATACATACACACACATACACACATACACATATATACATACATACACACATATATACATACACATATATACACACATACACGTACATATTTACATGCATACATACATACATACATACGTGTATTTATACACACACATACATACATACATACATACATACATACATACATACATACACACACACACACATACATACATACATACATACATACATACATATATACATACATACATACTTACATACATACATACATACATACATACATACATACATACATACATACATACATACATGCATACATACACACATACATAAATACATACATTCACACATACATACATACACACATACACACATTAACACATACACACATAAACATGGACTTCACATGTACGTTGAATATTATCATTTTGGTTGATGACGCATTCTCTTAGAACGTAATACGTTCCCTAGTAAAGCATCTTTTTAGCATTATGCATTTTGATGTGGTTATACAATTCTAGTACATCTGTTTTTGTTAAATCGTGCAAGAAAACAATTTCACATAATATACATTTAAATCACTTTGCTGACTGCTTGCAGCGTAAGTGTTTAGAAATTCAAGATTGTTAGATTCGGTTGGCGAATCATAGGTTGAGAGCCCTTGATGTTCTTTCTCATCCCTGTCGCTATATGGCTACATGTACCATACGTTCCTTATGTTTCAGATATTGATGAATGCGCTAGCCAAATCTCACCTTGCCAGCAGGTGTGTGAGAACACAAGAGGCAGCTACACTTGTTCATGTAATGCAGGGTTTGCTGTCAGCAGTTCTGACCTAACTAAGTGTGTCGGTATGTCACGGTGGTGTTGTGGATATACGATATTCGTTTGCACAATTATTCTCACATCTGTCACCACCGCTGCCTAAATTGTTGCTACTAGTATACTTACTATCATCATAATAATCAACACGGCCATTAAAATTACTCTCACAGCCAGCAACATATACTGATGACCAACATCATCACATCGGATAACCCACCATCATGAAACACATAGCCAAAACATCATTATCTTCACCATCATCATAACCAACATCATCATCATTAACAGCATCATCATCACCATGAATAACAACATAACCATTATCTTTTTAGCCATCAACTTCATCATCACAATCGTCATTACCGACAT
Source organism: Ariolimax columbianus (assembly GCA_036924085.1). Lineage (NCBI taxonomy): Eukaryota > Metazoa > Mollusca > Gastropoda > Stylommatophora > Arionidae > Ariolimax > Ariolimax columbianus. Next base: position 25,716,151 of record JAVGWX010000014.1, read on the forward strand.
CCTGACCAATATATGACAGCATGATCGAAATCATTATCATCATTACCAACATCAGAGCTAACAACATCTCATGCAATAGACGTCCATTCTGTACCTTCGAAAGAAATGATTCGATGTCCTGCGTGATCATTATTCCCGTTACATAGGTTTCAGAGAGCCATCTTAGAGCTGTAGTCACTACTCCCCCACCCTTTCCGTTTCCGTACTGAAGGCTGATATTATGTACGCCCCACTCTGTTTAGCAACTATCCGCCCTCTCACTGTGGCAGGAACGCCCCAACCATAAATATCATTACGTAGCCGCGATCCATTGTTATAGGTGATTCTGTCACTATTTTGAGTAGTATCAATAATCAGCTGTTTAACATAAAGTTTCCGTTCCCATTACAACACTCTCTACATTTCCTGCCTCTGGCAAGTATGACACTGGGGGTAGTCTATCATTCTTCTACCACACTGTGGTCACTTTCTTTTCTCTATGCTTTCGTGTCAACTGGGCTAACATATCCAAAAGTTCTCTTTGTCTTCGCAAGTAATGTCGCTGCTCTCATTATTCTTGATGCGCTGATGCATGATATGTTATTGTGCTATGCGTGTCGCCTGTGGTAGCTTGCATACATGTTTTACCAGTGTCAATTTAAATCTGAATGATACAGACATAAGTCAAAACATACGCTGCATCTTAACGGCCCTGGTAACTTTTAAGCTCATCCCAGAACCACTTGCATCTCTGCAGGTTGGGTAGTTCTAACAGTTCACAATGTAATGTTAATTGAATGAGGTCATCCAGTGAGTAATAAACAACTGACATAACTAACTCGAGGCAAAATTAAAAGTTCTGCTGAGTGCTCACGTGTTGTTTTATTTTGCATCTCTGCATGATACGATCGACGTGGTATCTGTATGAGATCATCACAAGTTACTCCGAGATATTTCAACCTGTCACACATGACAACGTCCCATCCATCAGGAAAAATACCCAGATGTCAGTCATCACAATAGAATTGTCCAATGGACACAACATCATGCGGGACTAGGATTTATTTGATCGTTGGAATCCGCACACCACTGTCAGGTTACTTGTGGCGTCCCATGTATGTCTCCGACCATCGCATGCCTATATGAGCTAGCCGTGTACGTCAGGATGTTATATAAAAATGTCCACGTTCACCCTGGTTACGTGCATTGTATGTTGGTCACCTTTACTGTGCATATGTTGAACAGGACCGATGAGAGCGAGGAACACTGCGGCAGCCCTTGGAATTTTCTCATCTGTTCTGATGTCCAACACCCCAAGCGGATTGTATCTGTTATCTTCCTCAGGGCGGCTCATATCCAGTCTACAAGCCATCGGTTGGTCCAGCATTAGTTCCAACAGTGCTTCAGGTTCCAAAGCTGACCCAGTTATATGTTTCCTACAAGTCGAGAGTGACTGTGACCGTTTCTATCCTGAACTCTTGGCGCTCATACACAGCATATGGACATGTACCATCATTACCCCAGATCTCCTTCATTGGTCTGTTACTATTTGTGTTTCTGTTTCTAAGAATCGACGTCACTGCACTCCGGTCATACCAAAAGGTGCCCAGTCTCTCACGGTAAATGGCGAACGGTATAGATGCTGATGGTCTCTGTAGCTCGCTAGTTGTACATTCTCCTGCTCCGTCCTCTCATATGCCATACTCCGCTCGAATCTTGTTTAATGTCGAAACTTTGCAGCCTGACTGCTGCTTCATCTATTGCGGTGTCCCCATCTAACGGGCGGTCGTTGATTGATTTCAAAATGTCACTTCTATCCATCACTAATGTGTCCATGATGGACGCGTGTGAAGCCATCATGTCAGCTCTTTTTTATTGTCCTGAGCCCCAGCATGAGCAGGACAGTAGATGCATATCAATCCCTGGATGTTTGAGGCCTCAACAGCTGCTATCCACTCGTACCTAAATCATCCCGTCTGTACCTTCTGAAGTACGTCTTGCGAGTCTGTCACGATAACTGCCCTTCTTATAGAAGTCTCAGATATCCATTTCAGCTCTGAGGTCACTGCTTCCGTCGCCATTCTCAAACTGGAGGTTGTTGACACACACGCCCTACTGCGCTCAGAAACGACTTGCCCTCTCATTCTAGCCGAGACGCCCCATCCTGATATACTTCTTTGGTCTGTACCTGTCGAGTGTATCAGGTAGAACGTGTTCACTTTCTAGATGGACCATTTTGTGTTTATCTAATGTTTTCTCAAGCAACTTGTCATAGACCTTCTGTACATCAGTTGCTAAGGATTAATTAATTCATTAATTCTCTTTTCACACCCACATTTTCCAATCCCTCCAAATGTTTTCTTCTCTTTCCAAGAAATGCAGCCAAATCTTCTTTATATCCACATTTCGAAGGCTTCGATACTCTTTTCCAACTTGTTATTCATTGTCCTTGTTTCTGCGCCATAAAGTAGTGCTGACAATTCTCTTTTCAAATTTGGATTTATCTGTTTGGATGTCAGTATGTGTCGCATGTTGTCGATTACAATCTTTGACAAAAATAGTCTATTTCTTATTTCTTTTTCACGGTTGCCTTCTTCCGTTATAATATAAACTAGATAGGAGAAACTCTGTACCTGTTCAAGTAGATGATCTTTTATTTGTATCTGCTTACATGGTGTCTTGTCACTTTTCCCAATTATCATAATCTTTGTCATCTTGATGTTTATGTCTAATTCAAAGTCTTGACTTATTGTGTATATTGTTGTCACAAGCTCCTGTAATTCTTGCTCACTTTTTTGTAATCAAAACTGTTTCATCCGCATATCTTAGATTGTTCACTGCCACTCCTTCAATGGACAGCCCTGACATCCCTTCTATCTGTTTGAATATGGGATCTGTGTAGATATTAACACGACAAGCGGATAATACAAATCTCTGTCTCACTCCTCTTTTTACATCTATACTTGGAGAGCATAACTTTCCAAATTTTACTGTAGCAAATTGTTCCCAGTACAGATTATGGAGCAGTCTTATGTCTTTACCATCTAGACCTATTTCTTGGAGACATTTAATTAATTTTTCATGCTGGACTCTGTAAAAAGCTTTCTGGTAATCTACAGCGCAAAAATAAATGTTCATTTTGTTTTTCTAAATATTTGTGTGTGACAGTTCGCAACCATAAAATTGTTCCATTAAACTTTCTAAATCAAAATTGTTCTTCTGAAACTTCCCTCTCTATTTGACCTCTTATTCGCTCTCAATGTAAAAGACATTAAACACATTCAATGTTTGATTTTGTTTCTAAAGTTGCCATACTAAGCCATTTGGTTTCTTATTTTAAGTTGCTGAAAAGGATGTAAGTTTGCAACCAGAGGAAAATATGCCGGAGTGTTTTAGAAAAGTTACAAAATGATGGAATTTCCCATAATTGGTGTCCTAACGGCAACCCTGCTCGAGCCTCGGTTTTGATCTAATACACATTATTTCAGAGTTAGATCTGTAGGGCGGTGATATTTGATCCGCTGTGTTGACTTTATTTCAGACGCTGATCCGTGCAAGGACAAACCCTGCCAACAAACATGTTCCAAAACAGCAACCGGATTTGCATGCTCGTGTCATTCTGGATACAAAGTCGTTGGCGTCACCAAATGTGAAGGTAAATATGACACATACCCACTTCATAAAAAAATATCGTTATAATCAATTTCCTGGTTCTTGTTGATGTTCTAATATCCCCTTACTCGAACTGTTGTCTTAACTGTTGATGAATTTCACCCTTGTTTGAAAAGGAAAAAACAAAGAATATATATGGATCCTCTTTCTCGACGTTCTGCTCTCAAGTCAATTCGACCGCGTGTTCCATTGGTGTGTACTTCATGAATGCAAGGCATGCATTCTCTACCTTAGTTACAATGTTGGGATCTTTAAACACGATTTGGCAATAATGAATACCAAAATACTGTATCCCATGTAAAATAATTGCAAATCACAAAGTGACGTTCTCGTATTGATTGTTGTCGGATAGTTTTCAACTTCAATAATTGTATGTGAAGGTCTAGCATATCTACTTTAACCTTAAGATAGACATCTTTTAATATTCTTTAAACACAGTGCTCAGTACAATATGTTGTGATATAGAACATGTAGAGTATAATGTCTCAACAGATTTAGACACATTCTGCCAGATCTACAGGCTCTACTGTCTGAACTGAGCAACCAGCGCAAGATTGTCATGCAATGAATACCTTCTCATTGTGGAGTACCAGGAAACGAGAGAGCAGATCGACTGGCAAAGGTGGGTGCTGCAGACGAGCAACCAGATGTGCCAATTACATACCAACAGAAGATAAGAATGGTTAAATCAATCAGAAAGTCACCAACAGTAACACCAGATGATTACCATAACATGAACAGACAAGAGCAAACTGCTGTGTTGCGCCTTAGAACAGGACACAACCGACTCCACAGCCACATGTACACACAAATGAAGATTGGCAACTCAGATATGTGCACGTGCGGACAGGCGCCCCAGACAGCAGAGCACATACTACAAAACTGCCCCGAATATGATTTACAGAGAAAATCTCACTGGCCCATAGACACAACACTTGAAGAGAAACTTTATTGACCTGAATGTGAACTACAAAAGACAGTGAAATTTATACAAAAGACAACATTGCAGATACAGACAATATTTTAAAGCGAACGAAAGAAGAAGAAGAAGAAGAAGAAGAAGACACATTCTTAAAATGGGTTAACCAGAAAGTGATATTACTGTGGATCTACGTTACCGACGTTATCCTGAAAGATGAGCACAAAATGCTGCGATACGGAATGCTATCAAATACAATGTGGATTTGATTCATTGCCAGATTTGTGTTCCGTCGAAATGTTGGTGTGACGAAGGTTTTCGTCATTTTCTAAAGAGTTTCCAGAAGAACCGTTTTCCGAGAGAAGTGTGTGGGAAACATTTCGATCTAATGAGACTGAAATCTGGATTGATGGATACTTCTGTATCCCCACCCGTTTTTTGTTGTTGTAAATGTAAAAGGGTGTTCTTAAGCAGACTTTCCGCTGGCCAGGAACTAAGTATTGTGAACTTCGGTATACAAAGTCATATCGTCTGTGAAGTGGGTGGCTTATTTTCTTTCATCGATGCTGTTTCATTTTCTGACCGTAAATCAGGTACCCGTTCTCAGCTGGGTCGACTGGAGAGTGATGGCTGAAGAAGTTGAATCCGTACCTTTACAGTGAAAAAAACGAGTGCTATGCATCTAAATTAATGATACATGTATGTTCCCCGCATTCATAACTTTCTTCTGAACAAAAGAATTTACAGTGACCTTCTAGAACTTTTCAAACTTTGTGAACGCATATTAACAATTCACGCATGGCCGTCATTAGTGGAGCGTTCCTGATCTGCGTTTTACCGCATAAAAACATTCATAAGAAACTTCCAAGCAGTGGAAGGCCATCGTCGTCTTTCTGTCCTTTCAATGATGTCTATTCAAACAGGCCTCGTTGTTGGGATAACGACAATCAATGACTGCTACAATAAAGTTACATTTTACTTTAGAAAGACCAGCTGCATATTAGAGTTAAACTACAAATAAAAAGGATTGTTAAGAACAATGTTTTAATTATGCCCGTTTTCCTTCATTTTCAAGGTGAACTTATAATGTCATGTCCTCTACCAGACTCAATGATACGCCATTGTGTGTTCATCGTTATTATTATGCTTTGTTAGCTGTTTCATTTGAGCAATATAACTCCAGGTAATATTTTGTATAAGAATGTTAGCCGAAAAGTGTATAGCAGTGCATAGTGTATGACAAAATCTCAAGATTGCTATATTGAATGTTTTGACTAGTATTATTATTGCCCATCGCGAAGCGAGGATGACCACAACATCAGCCAGTTCTGTCTTAATAATGTGATGTGCGCTGTATTTGGATTACAGTGAGGTAGAATATGCGCTGGTCATCAATTTCACTCTTATTCCGAGTTACATTGGATCAGTGGCAAGACGTTTGGTCGAGGCGATGGTAGGGAACTCGGGATGCAGACACTCTGGTCAAAAAAGGTGGAATTATAAAATACAGACGATTGAGTGAAGGTTGCTGTGACATTTAAGAACATGTTTTTTTAAAGAAATGGCGACAATCTCAGACAGACGAAGACCATTAGCCAAAGTGACAATCTCAGACAGACGAAGACCATTAGTCAAAGCGACAACCTCAGACAAACGAAGACCATTAGCCAAAGAGGCTTGACGTAAATGCACTGTGAATATACACCAGGAGAGAGAGAAAGTGCTTGAAATGTGGATGGGGAGGTACTGAAGAGTTATGTTCGATATCCAATAGATTTATAGAAAAAAATACATGCTCTGCGGCTGAGAGATGAGCAATGCATTCATTACATAGGAGTAAATGACAGAAAGGACAAACACGTTATGAACCTCTAAGGAAAAGAGACGTATGGAAGGAGGTTTTCACAGACTTACTTGCTTACTTGCACTTATAGGAGTCTGATACATGCATTGCTTATTCCTATATTGTGTTACTAATGTCGATCTTGGCCGTTAATAGAAACACATAAGAGCAAGGTCCAGAATTGTGAGATGTGCTGTGTTTGAAGTGCAGTCGGAAATACATGCAGCCCATCTCAATGACATATTCCGTAACACCAAGGTGAGGCAAATAGTGAGGACAGCCCCAGTTAGGGCCTACATTGACGTTCAATAATCAAGTGGTTTGGTCATTTAGTCAGAATGTAATAAGACCAGACTGCAGCGAGAGCATATCAAATGTAGGTTTCCGGTCAACGTGCAAGGAACTGACCTCGACGAACGTGCATCGAGGGTGGCTCTGAAACATTAATGAAGTTACACCTGACGACATCAGATTGATCCCACCTGGCGATAAGAACAAATATTCGCATTCCGGCTATCTGCAACGTGTTATGACAAGCGCAGTAGGATACAACAATAATAATAAGAAGAAAACAAAGATATACATGTGTTATGTAGCCTACATTGAAGTATTTGACCGAATTATCATTGCGAAATTAAATGCATGAGTCCAAGTGATTGGCGCAGATAAATATACATTAGACCAATTAGTTATCTATATTGGAAACAGGTGGCAATAATACGATCAGGAAAGGATTATTCAGTAGATATTGGTATAAAACGAGAAGTGATAACACGTGTTTGCTTTCAGCTTACATATCAAACATCTACACAGAGGGAATTTTCGTACTTATTGAGAGGATGTCAGGACTTTAAATCAACGGCAGGATAGTTTCCTGATCACACTTCAGTGTTGGCAAAAAGGGAACAGGACATTCCAAAATTGGTAGAAACAGTCAACAAAGAAGCAGGGATTATGGCTTAGACATTTACTTTGGGGAAACAATAATTTTGGTCATTAGCAAAGATGGTCTGACAACAGTATGTCAGAGTCTGCTATAAATGCAAGCGACAGAGGATGTTGGAGATCCTTTAGCGTCAACCTTCTATACGAAGACAGCACTAGAGATAATCATTATCATCATCATCATCATCATCATTTGTGTAGTTCTTTGTCCTTGATGAAGGCATTTTGTTCAGAACGTAAGTTCCGCGTTTATATTCTTGTTCCGAATTGGCGTATAAGCGACACTTGTCCATGTTTGAAATACTCTGCAAAAAGCTACAATGTCATACTATTATCAGGTACGGGTAGGTCAGACATATATTACAGTTGAGGTTTGCGCTTGGCAGGCGGGATTTTGGAGTCGGGTAATCATGTTTCTAGCGACATCACGTGAAGACAAGGTCATGTGTAATCCCTGATTCGACGCTATACAGTTGAGTTTTTATGTAGGATGGCATTTCCTTTTCTACATCTCTGTGTAGAGCCTTCTAGCATAGAGTGTAGTTATAATGTGTGTGGATCATGTGGCTTAAAGTTATTTAACTAGGCAACCCACAATAACAAAAACTGTACTAGCTCATCACTGACACCACTCTGGTATGCCTAGTTGGCAGAATCCCATTCATTTGTTCATTTTTACAGGACAGCGAATTCGTCACTTGGAAGACCAGGGTTCAAATTATCATTAACTTACATTGTACTTTCTGGTATATTTTTAGGGTGTATGTGTTTTAAGAATGATATTGGGGAGTTGGCGTGGGTGAGGGGGGGGGGGTATTTATGAGCGATACGGTTCACAACAAAATGATTTTTTTTCGCGTCCTGTAAAACAGCAGAGTGGTACTCCTGCAGGGAAGAAAGAAAATAAAAACAGTGTATGATAATATCAGAAACACTGAGTAGAGTACAATTCTTACTGCCTCCGGAAAAGAAGTTTTTTGTTTTTGGAATAATGATATCGTTTTCCGGTTACTGAAAATACTTTATTCGTTGACAAGCAATGCGTGTGGACTTTCTCTCTCTCTCTGTGTTTCAGATGACAATGAATGTAGCAGGGAACCCTGTGAACACTCGTGCACAAACACTCCTGGAAGTTACACATGCTCCTGCAAGAAAGGCTATATTGTCAGCCCTAGTGACCAACACAAATGCGTCGGTAGGTTGTATTAATCAGAGGCAGAAAACAACTCTAGGATGGTTTGGGAAGATAAGGGACACTGTTATAAAAGTTTATTCTGGAGAAAAAGAAATGGCTGAATATAGCATTTATAACTATAAAAATCGAAGAGTCAAATATTGTGTCAGGTAGAAGTGAGATGTACTGACTAATACTCTACCTGACCTTAGTGACAGGTGAGTTATTGAACAAGAACTCAACATTACATCAGTGACATGTGAAATACACTGAACAGGTTCATACCTGACATCAAGGTCAGGGGAAGCATACTAACCACGACCTTAACTTCGTGTCAGGGTCATGTGAAACATAATTATCAAGACCTTCACCTCACCTCGTGGCCAGGTGAGACACACTGACCAAGATGTTCATCTCAAATGCTAGTCAAAACATATTTATTGATGTCAGCCTGACCAACATGGTTGGAGGCGACATTGTAATGCTCATAATAGTTAGACTACTCAAAATTCTCAATTTGCACTAGAAACAAAAGAAGCCAGGCTTACCTTTGTCAGTACTGTTTGTAACATAACTCATAAGAATGTCGGTACCAGATAAAATGTGTCATGAATGAAGAACTTAGGAAGAGTTGATTCTAATAGCAACAACACCAACAAAAGCATCAATATCAACAACACCAACAAAAGCATCAATATCAACAACACTGACAACAGCATCAATTTAAACAACACCAACAACATCATCAATATCAACAACACCAAGAACAGCATCAATATCAACAACACCAAGAACAGCATCAATATCAACAACACCAACAACAGCATCAATATCAACAACACCAACAACATCATCAATATCAACAACACCAACAACAGCATCAATATCAACAACACCAACAACAGCATCAATATCAACAACACCAACAACAGCATCAATATCAACAACACCAAGAACAGCATCAATATCAACAACACCAACAACAGCATCAATATCAACAACACCAACAACAGCATCAATATCAACAACACCAACAACAGCATCAATATCAACAACACCAACAACAGCATCAATATCAACAACACCAACAACAGCTTCAATATCAACAACACCAACAACAGCATCAATATCAACAACACCAACAACAGCATCAATATCAACAACACCAACAACAGCATCAATATCAACAACACCAACAACATCATCAATATCAACAACAGCATCAATATCAACAACACCAACAACAGCATCAATATCAACAACACCAACAACATCATCAATATCAACAACAGCATCAATATCAACAACACCAACAACATCATCAATATCAACAACACCAACAACAGCATCAATATCAACAACACCAAAAACAGCATAAATATCAACAACACTGACAACAGCATCAATTTAAACAACACCAACAACAGCATCAATATCAACAACACCGACAACAGCATCACTATCATGAACACCGACATTAAAACAGCAAGCCCCGTGCAGTAGAACATTCTCCTGCTCATTGGATGTGCATGTATATACCAAAAGACTGCTGTATGTGGAGTAGCTTTCTTGGTGAGAAAGAAAGAACTTTCTTAAGTTAAGAAAGCTGTGAAACATAGGCTCCATTAAAATAGTGAAAACAAAAGTGAATAACTCATTTGACGGGGATCAGTAGAAAAAGAAAAAGATAAGAAGAACAATGCACACGATATCAATTCCTAAGTTCCAGCTGGTCTAATTCAGATACCATACACTTATTTCGAATGCTATTTATTATGTCAATTCTTATTCATAAAAATGTAACTATATTGTCAGCTAAAAAAACTATAAATTCAACACCAGGACAGTTGTTTTGGTTTTATCTGAACGTACTGGATATACAGAAATTCATTAGTATATATTTCTACTGCTGGTATTGGTGTAGTTCCGGACACAGATTTGAAATTGTCCCTGAATTCGTGAGGTACCAATTTACTGCTGGGTTGATTGGAAGAAGCAGTCACGTGATTAAAAAACTCACGACATGCCAGGTCTGTAAGCTGAGACCAACGTGATTTGAACCTGGTATGTTTGGGATTGTAAACCAAGCTCACAACCGCTAGGCCAGCGCATCTTCTAAGAAGTAGAGAATGCAATAAACGATATGGACAAAGGGGAAGAAGCAGGCATAACAACAATAAACGATATGGGCCTAGTCGTTTCAGTACTGCTGGAAACATAGCTAATATATAATTTGAGAGAATTTACTGAATCTCACAACAAGATAAACTGTATCAAAATTGAAGAACTGAAGATGAGTACCTTCCAACAACAACAACAACAATAGCAACACCAACATCATGAAAAACTGCAACTGCAACAACAACAACAACATAAACAATCTCAACCAAAATATCAACAACAGCAAGAAAAACAACAACATCAATAGCAACAACAACAACAACAACAATATAAACGATAGCAACATCAACAATAACAACAAAAGCAACAATAGAGACAAGAACAGCAATAATTGTTTCAACAACAGCAAAATAATAATTGAAATCCATGTAGAACAAAGTCTCAAATTGATGACACAGGACAGGAGGATTTGGTGTCTTTATCTATAATGTGTGCTGAAACGTTCTGTGGTCAGTTTTTATCTATAATATGTGCTTCACATTATGCTGAAACGTGTTGTGGTCAGTTTTTATCTATAATATGTGCTTCACATTATGCTGAAACGTGTTGTGGTCAGTTTTTATCTATAATATGTGCTTCACATTATGCTGAAACGTGTTGTGGTCAGTTTTTATCTATAATATGTGCTTCACATTATGCTGAAACGTGTTGTGGTCAGTTTGTATCTATAATATGTGCTTCACAGATTGCTGAAACGTTTTGTGGTAGTTGATCATGATAATGAGCGCGTCAGAAACAAAAACATCATCTCTTTCATAACTCCTAATACGATACTATGATTATTTGCAATGTTCTCTCTATCACTTCATCCCTGACGGCATTATGAACTATAAAATCACTATTTCAAAGCAAAAAGCCACACTGTAGATGGACTACTTCCAGGATGTATGCACAAATATCTGCATGTGCTCTTGCAGTGGTGGCATTTGAAGCGCATTGCTTTATATGGTCAGACTGCTAGCCCCATGTGCAACCCTCTTTTTCATTTCTTACGATAGGCATCTGGGGAACTGAAACGCTAGTTGGTCAAGCACGACATACTGACCAGGACGTGACACCAGAGTAAGGCACAACATACTGACCAGGACGTCAAACCAGAGTGAGGCACAACATACTGACCAGGACGTCACACCAGAGTGAGGCACAACATACTGACCAGGACGTCACACCAGGGTGAGGCACAATATACTAGCCAAGACCACCATCTCTCCCATGTAGCGTTCCCTGGAAACATACCGTTTTTAATGCAGTCTGGCTGACGAGATGTGGATCGAATTAATCCCCGTAGTAGTGAGTCCCCTGCAGATGAAGTCAAGCATAGCACAACCGCATTGAGGATGGTGGTCAACCTTCATCAGCACGATTATTACAATTAATGACACATAACGCACTTTTCATGTCGCACAAAAAAGTAAACGTCCTCAATATGCGCATTAAATAATAATAACAACAATAACAAAAATAACAACAACAACAACAACGATAACAACAACGACAACAACAACGACATACATCTAGGTGCCGTGGGACTGTTCTTTCCTCTACAGTTAGGTGCTTCAAGGTTCACACATCCAGTCCCCCATCAAAATACCTCTTCCACGACCTTCCCCCCTGGGCACCCAAAACATGTTAATACATGTAGCTTGAACCTCGTGTATTTATCTTCCAGCATCTGATGTCTGCGGAGTCAATTCACCATGCGAGCACCTGTGTAGCGCCTCTGGTGGGAAACCGGTATGCTCTTGTAAAAGGGGGTACAAAGTCAACGCATCAAACCCTAACACATGTGAAAGTAAGACCTATTTCCATTGTTTACGACATTGTATCAGTCTATATTATAAGGCGTTTTAATAATTAGTATGTCTTAGTTCAGTTCAGTTCTTTACTGTTAAGATGGAGTGTAATGGATCTTCAACGATTTCGATCTCTTGACATGCTGGTACAATCTTTCAAGCTTTTCTCAGTCCATATTTTGATGATATCTTCCCACCTATAGTGCTGTGAACAAAATATCTTAACTCTTCGATTCTGATTTCGTTCATCCATTTTCTTTGCTTTCTTAATCTCTACAATTCTTCCTTTTTACAAGACTTCCTTATTTGTTTTCTTTGCTTTACCGGAGCCGTGTCTCATTTTGTCATATATCAATATTCCAAAGGCATCAATGCTCTTCTCATTTTGATTGTTCATTGTCCATGTTTCTACGCCAGACAGGAAAGTCCAGTATAAATAACCCCTGATCACTCTCATTTTCAGCATGTCCTTAAAATTTCATTAATTAACAGTTATATTAGTTACTTTATTGTCTGGCAACCCAGCAAAATGCGGCTATGTTTAGCTTGCGTGACGTTTCGCATGCTGCTTTACGTGCTTTAGAGTTGGCCTGAGAAGTACTCAAAGACGACAGAGTAGGTCCCCTTACAAACTTATACGAATGTTGTAAATGACGAAAAATAAGGTCGTGAATACAGCTTGTAAGCCACTGCGCCTTAAAAAATGGACATAGACGCAGAGCAACTTGTACATAAACAACTACATGTAGTATTAAACATGTGTCATGTCATAGCGCCTGCTGTAGTGACTGTTCCGCGATTTATGTGGAATTATAGGCTGTCAAGAAGATACAGAAGAACATCATGTCAGTTTTATGGAGGGCACACGATTATTGAGAATCTGTGTTGCGTGACGCAAGCAAGCTTACATACTATTAACAGTCAATTGTGGACTAAAGGAGGACATATATTCTGAAATATTTCATACATATATTAGAGTTATGTTTTGGGCGTGGAATGATGGGTTGGGTGTGCGAAGGGTATGGCTGGCTACTTTTAGCGGCATCACTTGTAGGCAAAGTAGCGAGCAATCTGTGACAGCAAGCTATAAAGTTAAGTATTTATTTGATTTGGTTCCCATGTAGTGTAGAGTCTTCGGGCTTCTTAAAGTTTATTTAAATAAGCAACCCACAATAACCAAGACTGTACGACTCCATGTTTTTGCAACGTTTCTGGATGTCTAGTTAGCAGAATTACCTAAAATAGTTGTTTGTTTTCATATTTTTTTATAGCGAAGTGGATTCGTTACGTAGATAATTTTGATTCGAATCCTCATTGACTATCAATTGTATTTTATTGTATGTTGACCGGTCTATATGTTTTAGAAATGAGAAAGGGAGAACACTGTTTGTGACCCGGCTCACAACTTAAATATGTGTAGTTTCCTGTTTTTTTTCGGATCCTTCAAACAGTAAGACGAAACCCTATTGAAAAACGCCCATCATTGAATCATTGAATCATAAAGCGCAGAACACAGCACAACTCAGTCTCAAGAAAACGGAAAAAAAGAATTACATTTTTTGGAATGCTTACAGTATAATTGTTTGTCAGTAACTATAACTAATGTGTTCATTTACCAGGTGTGTGTGTGTGTGTAACTAATATTTCTGTGTATTTCAGATATCAATGAATGCATCAAAGAGCCATGCGAACACTCGTGCAAAGACACACCAGGAAGTTACACATGCTCCTGCAAGAAAGGCTTTATTGTTAGTCCTGGTGACAAACGCAAATGCATCGGTAAGTTGTAATTAGCAGATGTAAAACAACCAGTTAGGGTGGTTTGGGAATGTGTGTTGTATTTATCAAAGTAAATCTAAAAAAGAAAACGATGAAAAAAACCATCTATAACTATAATATAACATACTGACTAAGACCCTACCTCACGTAAAGGTCAGGATAAACATACTGAACAAACCCCGACTAACGTCAGGTCAGGTGAAACATACCGAACAAACCCCCTTCTAACGTCAGGCCAAGCAAAACATACTGAACTAATCCCGACTAACGTCAGGTCAGGTGAGACATACTGAACAAACCCCGACTAACGTCAGGTCAGGTGAAACATACCGAACAAACCCCGTCTCACGTCAGGCCAAGTGAGACATACTGAACAAACTCCGACTAACGTCAGGTCAGGTGAAACATACCGAACAAACCCCGTCTCACGTCAGGTCAAGTGAAACATACTGAACAAACCCCGACTAACGTCAGGTCAGGTGAAACATACTGAACAAACCCCGACTAACGTCAGGTCAGGTGAAAAATACTGAACTGACCCCGACTAACGTCAGGTCAGGTGAAACATACTGAACAAACCCCGACTAACGTCAGGTCAGGTGAAACATACTGAACAAACCTCGACTAACGTCAGGTCAGGTGAAAAATACTGAACTGACCACGACTAACGTCAGGTCAGGTGAAACATACTGAACAAACCCCGACTAACGTCAGGTCAGGTGCAACACACTGACTAAAACCTCCAGCTCATGTCTTGGCCTTTCTACTGGAAACTGATTGTGTTATGCCAGTCTGGTCACCGAGGTGGACATCGGTATTGTGATGCTCATAATGATTAGCTTACCGATAAATATGGTATTGCACTAGAGTCAGAAGAAACCAAGTACACTTTTTTCAGTACTTTTAGACTCATTGATACAGCTTACGTTCTAGCTTGTCTGATTCAGATACATATAACTATATATATGGGTTTGGCAGAGACGAAGTTGGGAACCTCAGCAGCGCAGACGAACATGTAAACAAGATCAATTTGTATATGTTCCTTTAAAAGACTTCGTTTCCAAACTTCTGTGTTTTCTTAATGTCAAATGATTGTAGTTTCTTCATTCCAAATATATCATTTATACCTCAAACAGTAGAACATGTCCACAGCTGCAGTAGTTAATTATTTAGGAAATGTCGAAATAATGTTTCCATAGTGTTGTGTTCTACATGCCTAAGCCTCGATTATCTCACTTTACGAGCGTACACGATTGGGTACATACGCCTAGACCATTTCTCTCGTATTTTGGGCCAGGCGGGGATAAGTGGCAACGAATTGATTAACAATAACTATTCAGAAACAAAGAGCATAACTATGATCGAGTTTGTGAGGCAATAGATGATTTATGAATGAAGAGAAGATGATGAGCAGAACAGAAAAAATTTGAGAAGATTATGGAATCAAAAAGTCAAAAAGTAGCATGGCGTTTACAGAACGTCGCTTCCTACAACCACCAGTCTACTTGGTTATGTTAGGTTTCTTAACAGATGTGCAAGAACTGTACGTAGTTAGTACTTTCCGACGAGAAATAGTAAGACGAACAAGCTGTAGGACGAACAAGCTGTAGGACGAACAAGATGTAGGACGAACAAGCTGTAGGCTGGTGGGTGGAACTCAAGAATTCCACTGGAGAATAAGGAGGACAGTAGGAGTTCACCAAGTTATGGCCCCGTGTTCTATAATTAGCCAGATATGTAAAACGTGATAATGATGAAGACTATGATGATGAGTATGTTGATGAATGATACAGTTTGTAACAAAGTGAAAGCCTTATGCAACGCGGAACTGTAGCTATTTTTGACCATCTTTTAGTTCCATCTGAGAGCCCGTGTGGGCAAGGCAAACCTTGTTCACAGATCTGCAAAGTTGTTGCAAGTAGTCGCAAGTGTTCATGCAAAGAGGGTTTTACGGTTAATGAAAAGGACGAAACGCAGTGTGATGGTATGTACACGATCTGATCGTTCATGTCGTTTCCTGATATTTACAATTGCTTGTACACACAGTAAAGATAATAATTTGGGTCTTCTCTTGACATAATATGAGTTATTATACATTCACATCGCTAGTCAACAACTTCTTGGCTCCATGTGCAGCATATGTCTTCAATAAATATATGAAAGGTAAGCAAATGTTGACTTGTCAATATCTTTTTTTACTTTTATTTATGTGGCTTAACGTTTTTGGAGGATGAAGTAATAGAACGAAGTCCAATTTTCATCAGTCATTCAGGCAGTTATTATACATTCAGCTTCATGCAGCTTCTTACAGCTTTATACAGCTTCATAACAGCTTCATGTAGTTACTCGTTGAGTTTCTTTTCTAATATCTTCACGATGATCAATAGGAATAATTGTATATGACTAGAAGGCACAAACAGAACACACTCGAAAAGAAGAGTAATTGAAAAGATTTTTTGCTAGCTATTGCATCCACTTAGAGTCTAGATCTCACGTCCTTCGAATGGTACATTCTACATATTTGACTGGTTCTTGTGACTAGCGTGCTGTACCAGATCTTCTCGTATAGTTTGTCACAGTTTGTGCTAAATGTTGACGCTTGTCCTTATATATTCAGTCGGAATTTTATAACATCCTGGTGATTTCTCTTTATTCAAGAGTTGGACTGCATTTCGATTCTCATAAATCGTAGGTTAACGCTATTTGTCTTCGTTCTGTGACGAAATGCTAGGGCTTCTTGTAGGTGTCTTTGTAAATTTCTCTGCATAATCGCTTCCATTTCTCGAAGATATCCTTGCTCTTTGTCGGTGTATCACCATCTGCACAATTTATTACATGAAATTAGAGTTTTAATTTACGAGTCAGTGTTCTGATTTATTTGAATTTATCTCTATCGTCTATAGTCTTTGCAACTCGTGTGTGCTATTGTATTTTGCTTCTTATCCTTCCGAATTTCTCTCATGAATTTTCTTTTGCTGTTTCTGTAAATGGCAATATTGTTTATTATCTTGGATTGTTGCAACATGTTTCTTTTTTCTTCATTCTACTATGGCAAGTTCCAAACTGTATTGGTTCAATGTCCAATCCATGCACTTGTCATTTGTTCTTAACTCGAATCACCAATTCCTGTAACTCTTCGTTCGTCTTCAGTCAGCCAAGCTGTGTCATCCGTTTGTCAGAAATTATTTATCGATGTTCTAGTGAATAACGAGTACTGACATTTTCTGTATATGTCATAAGATTTGTTCTATGTACACTTTAAATAGAAAATTATTTCCAGTGAAGACGGTTTCAAAGGTCAAAGGGATATAACCGAAACATGTTTATTCATTGTCTCTTACTAAAGGACCAAATTTGTAAATCATTTTCCAATACTGTGATCAGTGATTACTTGTTGCAACCTTTTCTCCACAATACAATAGATTTAATTAAGAACGTTTTCCCGGTTTCATAATTTGGTAAGAAATTGTACAATTGAACTGCAAAACATATTTTGGAAGCTGTCTAAAATCAGGCGCTTGAGCCATTTATAGTTTTGTTTCGTTAACTATTTTCTTGAGAAATTTTGTGAATGTGTGTTGCATGTTTATGCCAGGCCTGTTGTTTTGGATTGTGAAAACATTTCCTCTAATAGCTGGCGTTTGTAATCAGGTAAAACAGCAAATTGCTGTCTCTAGTGTGTTTATCAGTTTTGGTTTTTATTGTTATCTCAACTTATAAATCTATGTGTAATTACTTTTGTTGTTCCTCGTCTTCTGTAATGCAAGGTTGATTAACTTTCCAGCTTTTGTTTTTGTTTACTTATCCACCATAAAAATAAAACATGAAAACTGCTTTGAACAATTACTCGTACATCTTCAACTATTGTGTCATTGAATTAACAAAATTATCTTTTAAAAAAAAAAGACACAATATGCTTCCATTATCTTTCAAAATATTATACTTTTTTCTTTTATCTGTACATAAACTCATAATTGTCTTCGTTTATATCATTCTTCTATTATCTTTCAATAGACTGATAGTCATCTATACTGTCACAGGATTCCTGGCAGTTTTTTGTTATAAAAGAGCACACGATCAGCATAATGAAGGAGCACTCGATATTTCCGGCAAATGTATAGTGATCAACTGTCAGTACCAATGCGCTCCATTTCACCCAGCTGTAAATTGTGACATGACTTACAATTAAAGAAAGAAAGGCAGCAAGGAATAGAACTGGCAACAACATCTCATATACTAGCTGTGGCCTTGTACAATGAAACCTTTAACACGTCATACCCTAAAACAGTATCTGCTATGTGACTACATTTACCTTGACCTTGACTTGTAACAATATCCTGTAACTATCACTGGACTATAACTATGTTCTTACATCTATCACTGGATTATTACCGTATTCTTACATCTATCACTGGATTATTACCATGTTCTTACATCTATGACTGGACTATTACTATGTTCTTGTATCTGTCGATTTTTCTTTGCGCCGCGGTTATTTATATTTTCATTTTATCTGTCAATGGACTCAGCTTTTGACATTTGTCAACTGAACTATTAACATTTTCATGTTTCTGTCGCTCGATACCTTTTCTATTAGTCACTAGACTATTAACCTAATCTTTAGTGACTTTTCCTTGTTTCTTAAATACAAATTCAGTCACTGTCCATAATGCTCTACAATATAATTCAATATTCTCTTTGCACCAAGAAGAGCTCTGATTGTTAAGTCAATTGGTAATAATGTCACACGCAAATACACATAATAACTGCTTATTTCAATGAATAATATTAGTATTCTTTTATTAGATTGATTTAGACATGTAGATCACACTGATGTAATACATCTTTTTTTTAATGTTTTTTCCAGCAATTGCGGTTTGCAAAACAAAAGCTGATATTGTATTTGTGTTTGATGCCTCGGCCAGTATTCTGGCTGAGAATTATGACAAGCAGTTCGACTTTGCCAAAAAATTGACGAGGAATTTCCCTGTTGGCCCAACTGCTGTCCTCTATGCTGGAGTTGTTTTCAGTTTAGATACTGAAGTGATATTTACACTCAAAGACTATAATGACTTCGCCTCACTTGACAAGGTAGGACTTTAAGATGTTCTACAAGCGTTGCTATTATTTTTTTGCAACAAGCTATTATAAACATACGCATTTTTATGGCTGATATTCAACTTGTAGTTATTTGCAGGACAATGGAACATAAAATAACAATTTTTTCCCTTAGAATATGCAAATAAAAATAATTCATTAAAATTGTTCTTCTTCCCAGTTGACATTATCTTTCTCTTATGATATGGCTTTACTGCACACATTTCTAACAACATAATTGTAAGGGTAAGAGACATGCACGGAAACTTGGAAATTAGAACTAGATAAGAGCTTTAAAAAAACTGAACATTTGTAGACACATATGAAAAAGATGTATTAGATCAATTGACTTCGCTAAAGTTGTATGAAGGCGTATGCTTAGCAGGTCCATGGCGGTTTTTGAATGATTTATTGATTAATTAATTGATTGAATGAGATACAATATTCCAGTAAGACACAATATTAAATGGGTGGGAAGTTGCGTAATGGAATGTGAGTAGTCTATTGTTGCTCGTGACAGTACATGTATGGATGTCACCGTTAACAATTCTAGCCTCAACAGATCTTCTCATTCTGTATATCTCTCGTGCAATACAGTACGAGTCACATACCTTCAATCTGGATGCGTCACAATCTTTCACACTTTGCTCTCGATAGTGTGAGGATGCACCTCCCGTAATCGATAATCGACAGCACAACCTGACGAAATATGAAGCATAGGAGGCATTGTTCCAAGTTAACACCAGCCATAGTCGTGAGTGCTCCCAGCTCTCGCTTACATATTTCTTTGATATGGTCAGCATGACATTTACATTGGAGGCTGCGATAAAAACGTGCTCCGTAGCATTTCAGCATGTCGCAGCAGACAGTGTTGTATCTCTCAGATGTGATGTTTAATTGTTCAGCGAGAATCACATCCTGAATACCTTGATCGGATTGTTCTGGAGTTGGTATCAAAATACCACTGTGAGATTGTCTGTGAGGTTTCCGTGATGTCCGTAACTACATCGTGACTGTCTGACCCAATCATGTACACCAGAATGTCATTTGTAAATGTTAAAGTTCCTCCTATGCCTGTGTTGAATGTTGGCAACTTTTACTGTGCAGATGTTAAACGAAACCGGTGAGAGCAGAGACCCTTGAGGAAGTTCTGGACATATTCGCCTCGGCTCTGATTCCGAAGATCCCATGCAGAGTGCAACTGTTTTATTTCCATCAGGACAGCTGATGTCCAACTCACCAGTCACGAATTTATACCGCACTGTTTCAACCAAGTCATTAAGATTCCAAAAGCGATTCTGTTATCTCCGTCGTCGAGGTTGAGTGTCTCAGGGACTATTTCTTGTTTTAACTGGAAACTTTCATATACATCAAATGCAAAAGTCCTAGCTTTACCCCATGACTCCTTCACTGTTCCGTAACTGTCCATAGAATCAGGTAGGATGGGCACCAGTTCTAGGTGGGACCTTATTTTCCTAGCCACTACATTCGTGAGCAATTTGCCATATACATTCTGAATAGTGATTATTCTGTAGCTGCTGAGATTCGTGTAGTTCTTGCCAGGTTTAGATCATGGGTGCAGATAGCTATGATGTCGTCTAGTGGCATTGAACTCCTTCACCACATTTGTAGCTGAATATGCAAGTGGTTGATGTGACAATGTTGACCTTAATCACGTCCTTAGGCGGTGTTCTTTATGGTATGTAGAATATTCGCTACCTCAGTCCCAGCTATTATCTCTACATAAGCATCTGCCCTGCTGGAGCGTCAACAATACCTTATAAAATCTCTTGAAGGGCATCTCTGTCGCCTTTGTCCGTCTTGACATCATATCGACTGAAAACACACCGACACTTCACGTCACAAGACAAGGCCTATATGCGTGTTATCACAACATGCGACACCCGCTGCATAGTAGAATCTCAAACATCAAGGTATCAAGAATCAGGAGAGGTGCATCATGGATGGCCTGATATGATAGCCAAAGAGGAAGAATGGGTTCACACTGGTGAAGGAATGAGAACCAGAGATTCATCATAGCCTTAGTCAAGGAATGCAGAGAATAGGGCAACGGACGAGCAGAGCTCGAGGTGAACCAGCTGATAACTGAGAACACGCAGGTGAGGCATGTCGTCATATACACCGACGGATAGGTGCTGCACAGAAGGATATCAAGCTGGAACTTTTCAGCTAGAATAACATGGATAGTTTGTTGCTGGGCGGAATGGGGCAAACATATTCTCCAGCTTGAGAATGGAGATCGAAACGGTGACCTAATTGCTGGGATTGATGAGACCCTTTTAACAAGGTCAGTCGTTGTTACATGCGGACAGGCCGTACATCAGAATGTACAGAAGGGATGCTGAGGTGCAAGTGGAGAGGCCTCCACATTACAAAGACTGGCATGCGACTACTGTCCTGGTCCTGCTGGGGTTAAGCACAACGAAAGAGCTGACATCCCAGCAGCACATGCTCCATCATAAGTGATGGATAGGAATGACATTTTGAAATCAATCAATGTCCGCCTGTTGGATGAGGACACGGCAATGGATGAATCAGAAGTCCACAGTCGGCAAAGTTTCGACAACAAACGATGTTCGAGCGGACTGGGCGACGAGAGTGCGAGAAGGAAAGTGTGAGCCAACGAACTGCACGGACCATCAGCATTAACTATCTGCGTCATTTGCTTAGAGAGGATGATCATCTATTGGTATGCCATGAGTGTCGTAACGTCGATTCTTAGAAAGAAAAACAGAGTAGTATGCTGTACCTGAACAAATATAATTATGTCTTTACCCGAGACTATACTTAGAAGAACAGAGATACCCCATATAGAACGCATTTAACTAGATAACACGTAAATGTCAGTTTTATGTTTAGAATGAATATCTAATACATGATGTAGCCACCGTCTCGTATCCATTAATATACTAAGGACAAAAACACTTACAACCAAACAATAATAAATATGTTTCTTGACAATCACAAAGCATTCCTCAGATATATAACTTCAAATATTACACTTCATCATCACTATACATTGTCGGTTACATACACAACATATATAAGATGCAAGCATATACACATATATAGAGACAAAAATACACATCATTCTCACAGTGACACACACACACACACATGCATATGTAAATACACAATGACACATACACAGGAACATACACTCACGCATACACACAGCCATAGACAAGACACATATATAATTCCCCAGATAACGATATTACATCGAATGAGATATTTTTCCAAATAAATTATCATGTCAGCTGGTGTATTAGTGCCCTAATGACCAACCACTTAAAACGATATCTATCTGCCGTGATGAGCCTCTTTATCCATAAACAAACGTGTATATTATAGTCAGTTCTATGTTCCGAAACATTGTTTCTCTCATGCTCCAATAATACTCTACCTTGTTTCAAATCGTAGAACATTATTATAAACCTTCCTTCGACATTATATTATTCATGTGATTCATCGTGTACTGTAAATCTACATATCTTAGATGATGTTCACAGCCAGTGGCGTCACTAGGGTTTGTATCTCACAGCACGGTAACCCATTGTGTCACCTTCTCCCGACTTTCCCTATAGACCTTCTCCGAATCCTCCTAAACCAAACCATACCGATTATTTCATATTTGTCAGATATGGACCTAAATTCACAAAGTGCATACGAATGAAACTATATTTTTCGAGGTTAAAGCGTTTAAGAACTACATTCAACACTACGTTCTTGTTTAATTTTTTACAATTTTGACATTAAGCTTTGGAACTTTATAGAGATCATGTCGAAGGAGGCGACTAACTGTGTGACATGGCATAACACCGGTCATGGTTAGGTGGTCTGTTTAGACCAGCATAGATGGCGTCTAACTCTAGTGTTTGAGTCCATTATGATGGACGCGCACATCAGTTAACCACCATCCATAGTGAAGTAATAAGCTGCTCGAGACTAGTCCAGTAAGCAGGAACTCCTGCTCCTGGCTACATCCAGCTCCCTTCAGAGATGGGACCTTCACATGAAATTATGCCCCTGTAGAAGTAGAGGTCGACTAAGACTTTTCAATTACTTAAGATCAGTGTATGTATTGAAATTGCAAAATCAGTATTTGCCCAAATAATACCTAACTTACAGTAAATCTTGACGAATCTGAACTTTCCTGTCTTTGCATTAAAAGCTGAAATTTTGTGAATTACTTTATTAAAATAAACGCATTTCGCCAATTCACGTTGAATTGATAATATAGCAAGATCGGATAGCCCTAACCGTTTTATGGTAGATTGCAAAATGTTCATTATAAGTTTCGGCTTTAAAAAAATAAATTCACATTAAACCACAGACAATACAGATCGTAAGAAATAATTATAGGGTTAGTTAGTGGCTTAGGAAAGCTTAAGAAGCCCCATTCGGTTATGAATTTTAAAACGACATATACGGACCAGCTTTTGACTTCGACGAGACTAGTCTCTGCTGCTTTCATGTGCCTTCTCAGTCTTTGTAATTTTATTTAAAGTTCACCATCTGACAACTTATCATAGAAAGTGGTCAGATTTGGAATGAACACCAGTAACTCAGTAACAGATGTGAAACTCTTGGCTTGAAAAGCCAAACGAATAGCTGTGACGTCATTGATGGCTCTTGATCTAATCATGTTCACGTTCCTCAATAAGCAGTGATTTGAAGCTTTTCAATATTTTCCAAGTAGAAAGTGCAGCAAGTCGTTTCATCTAATGTTTGCACTGTACACTTCTTTTTGCCTTAGATATATTCCTTAATTGATATGCTGGTATATTGTATATATAGGTTTATGTATACAGTGCATGTGAAACAGTGTTATACGAAAACTGGCTAGCACAGTATGCGAAGCTGAGCCATATGCCCTTAGAACATCAGCTCACGCCATGTGTTTCTCATTAGCTGATTGCTCCACACTTGTATGGAAGAACTCAGCACATGTCACACGTATCCACACGGAATTGAGCTAGACAGGCCGGATATTTACTGTGTACCTAAGACCTTCACTATCTGAGAATATGTACACAATAATCGCCGTAACGCCACCTGCGACACAAATAATTGTTGTATCAGAAATGAAAAGAGAGAAACAGATAAACGACACAAGGAAACATATGTTTGGACATCAAGTTCAGTGCACAAGACTGAAATTAAGACGATGTTTCTTACAGTCAACCCACCCCTTACAGACTAATCCTGGAAAACACCTATAACGCAGCTGCCACGGATCGAGTTACGAGAGCGACCTGGGCCTGGACATCATCTGCCTTACCTAACAAGGACGTCACTAAAAAGACTTCGAACTGGTGTATCACGATGCCGGACAAATCTAAAAAGATCGGGATACAGAGATGATGAAACATGCGAATATGGAGCAACATAAGACCAAGACCACCAGATGATCTGCTCTAACCTCCCGGAGACTTGTAATATGGACGACCTGCTGAATGACAAAGACAGGGCAATACATGCGGCAGAATAATTATGTGGGACGTAGTGCATCGGACACGAAAAACACTGATTCAGTCAATGTTAACTGGGAATACGAACGTCGTTTTTGCCGCTAAAACTAACAACAGAAAAATGTTAATATGATCCTTCTATAAATATTCATCTGCAAGGTGTGATTCCGCGTATTTTTTCTTTCTTTCTTTCGTTCTTTCTTTCTGTTTTTCTTTCTACTGTTCATTCTAAAAATCAGATTGTACCGTACTTTACAGCAATACTAAGATAGACTTTCCGTCCGAAACATCTAGTTTCAGCATGAAATGTTGGTGAACGGGTATGTGTAATACGTGTCAAGACAGATTTTTGTGTAACATTAGACATTCCATGAAAAACTGTCACAAATACACATGTATCTCATCTTCTTCTCAGGCCCTGACGAACGTTGAGTACATGAACTCCAACACCTACACACACCTGGCCTTCAAACAAATCATAGACGAACAGCTTTTCAGCACAGCAAAGGGAGGCAGAGATGACGCTCCTGACATTGTAGTCCTGTTTACCGATGGAAGCCCAAGATTTGTAGAAGAAAGTAATGCAAACCTTCTAAATGTTTAACGTTTAAATGGCACTCACATGTTCTTCTACTCGAGAATATTTGGTTCTGTTATAGAAAATCTTGTTTCTTAATGAAATACATTTTTGTTTAAATAATTTGTGATGACAGATTTGATGTCTGTGGGAATGATATTTGGATGAATTTTTACATTTTACATATATGCGGACAAATGTAATAAGTTAACTGCACAACAGTCTACAAAAATAGATTGACACATTTAGTAAATGTTGCCCACATCTGTTTACAGAAACGTTTTGATATTTTTACTGATATATGTCTACAAATATGTGTTCATATACTGATTAAATGTAATGTAAATATTTCTACACGCGTATGTAAACGTATTCTGTAAATGTAGTGTAAATGTGTTTACACATATGTGACATACTGAGAAAATATAGTGTTGATATACTGACAAATATATTTTGATATGTGCACTACTTTATTGTAAGTGATTGAAAGATCACTGGTATTCTGTAAGATGAATAAAGTTCCATAGCAGACACTGCTGTTGGGGATGAGGTGTTAGGGCTTCATTCACTGGGTTCAGTTTGTTAATGAGGTAAAATGGTCAGTTCCCTTCCTCTCTATCTTTCCTTGATTAGCAGAAAGCCTAGAACTCAATTACAGCTAGATCGACTGGAGCGTGCTTATGTTAACACACTAGGATGACATACACACGTGAAAACAGAAAAGAAAGTGAGGTGAAAGCCAAACCAGAAATAGGGGCTAGACAGACTTTGGGCTACATCTTTTATTTGTGTGTGCTTTCGCCTTATTTCTCTAATCTCCAAGACGGAGTGTGTTTTTATTTTGCAACTGTCGATCCAGTCCATCCGACTTCAACATGCATTTTATCTAAGGGTCTGATTCCTCCTGCCTTTTCTTAGGGTTTGCTTCCACGGGGTAACGGCCGGTGCTATGATGGGAATCGAACCCAGGGTTTTCGTATCGTGAGCCGTGCCACTTAACAACTAGCCCACGCCGTCCCCTCATTGTTGACATATGAGTGTGAGAATGATTAGACACGTGAAGACAACTTTTTTTGACTGTCAAGGTGGACAAATACTTAATCTCATTCCGTCAGCTGAGCTAAAATATCGGCTCGTAAATTATTCCAAAATTTCGCACAGCAAATGATACGCTTATTGATATTTGTGACATGAATACACAACCCGATCCATATACAGTTTTTGATGACGAGTTAATGTGCACCTGCAATTTGTTTTTGTGATATTAAGCTCAAAGGTTTCCTCACAGACAATAACTATATCTCAAGTTCTTCTTACTGTGCAGGAGCTTGCAAAAATAAAAAGTTGATTGAAAGTTCTAACCAATTCGGAAATGAATGCTAGGAGGCACATTAATCACATGAAGATCTATGGTTCGAATCCATGTTGCATACCATTCACTATCTTTCTGTAGTCAGATTTCAATATTTTATAAGTGTTTATACTTTACTTGTCTGCGTGATGGTTGTAACGACTTTGTTGATTGTCCAGTCTCAGATGGTTGTAACGACTTTGCTGATTGTCCAGCCTCAGATGGATGTAACGACTTTGTTGATTGTCCAGCCTCAGATGAATGTAACGACTTTGTTGATTGTCCAGCCTCAGATGGCTGTAACGACTCTGTTGGTTGTCCAGCCTCAGATGGGTGTAACGACTCTGTTGGTTGTCCAGCCTCAGATGGGTGTAACGACTTTGTTGGCTGTTCAGCCTTGGATGGCTGTAACGACTGTGTTAGTTGTCCAGTCTCAAATGGTTGTAACGTTTTTGTTGGTTGTCCAGCCTCAGATGGGTGTAACGACTTTGTTGGTTGTCCAGTCTCAGATTACTGTAACGACTTTGTTGGTTGTTCAGCCTTGGATGGCTGTAACGACTTTGTTGGTTGTCCAGTCTCAGATTACTGTAACGGCGTTGATGTTTGACCAGACTTAAATGGCTATAGCGGCTTTGTTGATTGTTCTGCCACGTTCTTTCTTCTGTCTCTATTCTAGGTAGTGATTGTGCTGGTTTGGAGGAGGGTGGGGGGGGGGGGGGTGGTCAAACAGATTACCTTTTTATGCCTCACTAGTTAAATTAACAACATCTGCAACGATGATCGCCTTATTGTTTTTTTCCAAATGACCATTAACCAAAAATGAAAGTGACCATTGATTACACTTTGCTTCTATCACCAGCAATAAGTGCAGCTCAGGCCGTGAAGGACAAAAAGGCGTTGGTCATCGGAGTGGGTATTGGAAAAGAATTGGATATGAACATTCTTCGAAGAATCAGTACCATTCCCGAAGATGCTCTGGAAGCTAAAAGCTATGATGATCTGGATTACATAGAGAGGCGCCTTTCTGAGATTTTATGTAAAGGTAAGAATTACAAAATTACAGAACTATAAGCCTTGTCAGCCACCTTTGCAAGGTCATGCTTAAAATAATCCTCAACAGACTGAATTCCCACGACAAGAAGGTTATTGCTGAAGAGTAGGCAGAGTCCAGACAAAGAAGACGCAATACCGTACATATCTTTAACTTAAGACTGGTAAACGAGAAATATCTAGAACAGCAGCAATAAATGGGTATTACATAAAACTTTGTGGGCAACCATGAGGAGGTATAAAATCAACTGGAAATAGTATGCAGGTCCTTGAATACCTCTATGACAAGGTGCCCAGCGCAGTTCTTGAAAATTGTAGGCGTGTGTACTGGTTTCGCACATCGGTTGATGTGAGACAGGGT
Source organism: Ariolimax columbianus (assembly GCA_036924085.1). Lineage (NCBI taxonomy): Eukaryota > Metazoa > Mollusca > Gastropoda > Stylommatophora > Arionidae > Ariolimax > Ariolimax columbianus. The sequence continues at coordinate 25,744,367 of JAVGWX010000014.1, forward strand.
TGTATATTCTCCTAACACTTTTCAACATATTCTTTGAGGAAATTATGAATGAGGCTCTTGGAGACCATGTTGGTATTGTCAAGATAGAGGGACGAACAATTAATAACCTTCATTTTGCAGATGCCATCAACGGGTTGGCGGAAACATAGGCGGAACTCCGGGAATGGGTCAGAAGGTTCGATGAAACAGCTCTTGAACATGGTTTTGAGATTAATTCTGGAAAAACAAAATTAATGACCAACAACGCTGATGACTACAACAGTGGGATAAAAGTTAATGTTGGAAGTGGTCGACCGTTTTATATATCTGGGTTCGATTGTCAGGGATGAAGGATCCCATTGTGAGGTGTTGGCCAAAATAGCACATACAATTGCGGTACATATATGGATTAACAAAATCTTGCAAAGCAAAAGCTTAGCCATATACACTAAGAACTAATGAATGCTTACATTGGTCCTGTCAATATTTCACTATGGTATGGATCATGGACAATTGTAGCTGACCTGCAGAGGAGGATACATGCATTGGAGATGAGATGTTACCGAAGTCTTAAACGTCATGTACAAAGACCGAGTTACAGATGAGGAAATACGAGAAAAAATGTGCAACATTAATAGAGCCTTTTCAATGCACCTTGGCAACGGTAAAAACAACTAAAATTCGCTTCGTACGGCCACAAATCGATATCAAACGGTCTTGCAAATACATGGCGGACGATTAAGAGGTCGTCCCAAAGAGAGGTGGGAGGACAACATAATAGAATGGACCAATCTCTGACCAGAGGAGGCACTGGCATCGTCGACTGGGCGAGATGGATGACGTTGAATTGGGGAGTGTCTTCATGTGTCCTTCCAACGATATTACTGTTTCTTGAAAACCTGACCTGACCTGATTAATTACTTTTATTGACATCTGTCTCACGTGTTATTTGGTTAATAAACACAGTATGTGACATCTGTGTGATATGTTATGTACTTGAAATACACATGTAATATAGGAGTTCAAATTAAACCGGGATTTTGTTTTCCAGCTTTACCTAAATTGGTTATAGCGTGGTGGAATTTATATCATTAGTTAGAGCCCCTTTCATCTTATTACTGCTAGCTAGCCTACTTGCCATGGGCTATTCACAAGTCAGATAAATACAAATGGCGGACAACATTGTTAGGACTTGCATGGAACAGCGTGTTGTGATGATGTTTCTTATGAACAATGGCATTAAACCTGTGTTGAGACATTCATTTGCAGTCAGGCATTTGAATGATGTAAACAATTTAGAGACAGCCGTACATCCGTGAGTGATGAACCCATCCTGCTTCTGCAAGGTAACGTTCGACCTCATTCGGCTTATTGGACTATGTGCAAATTGCAGCGACTCTGCTGTGAGGTATTGCTATATCTATCTTACAGCCCAGACCTCGCTCCAAGCGATTTTCTCCTGTTTGGATCGTTAAAAGAATTCCTGCGAGGTCAGCATTTCAGCACTGGTGACACGGTGAAACAGGCTGTCTTGGATCGGTTCAGACATACTGACAAATATATATGCACTGAAGCTTTCCAAGCATTACTTAAACGCTGGGATAAGTGTATAAACGTTGCAAGAAATTATATTTAAAAATAAATGACATTTTGATTACTTGAATTTTAAAACAAATTTTATTCCAAAAAAGTTATGTTTTGACTTGAACAAATCTCATGTGGTCACAATGTATTCACACAAATTATGCACATTGCATGCACATCATGTTTTGTAGTTGAACCACACGAATTATGAACGTTGTTTTCAGACCAACCATTCAATATCTTCATTGTATCCTTGCTATTTGTCCATATCCCATTCACTGAAACATTCCATAGTATATCCACACACATTTTAGACATTGTATCCACATCAATTATATATGTTTTCATGTTCTTTTCTCCTTATATTCCCAGTCTCTAAATCCGTGTAGTCAGGTAACCGTCCCCATGGTGATCATTTTGACAACATCCTGCAACATAAAATCAAACTATGGGGCGCCATAGAGATCACATGTCAACTGTGTATCAACAGAAACTATTAAATGCATTTTTTCCTGCTCTTTGCGTCTAGTTAATTGATTGTTATAAATTACAACCATATCTGGTTTGTATGTTTATTTCATATTGTGTTTGTTTTGATTTTAAGTCTGCAGACTTTGTCATATACAAGCAGCCATTAAGAACTCATCACTTTATTTTATGATAATTATTATGAAATTTGGCGCACATTTTAGTCAAATTACAGAGGGTAAAAGGCCATTATCCGTTTTCATCTATAGTAAGTACGTTAATGTTTTTCCATGCCTCGACTGTTACTACCAGAGTGATTGCAAACTGTTGATATGCGCAGGAGTGGAATGGCGACCAGAGAAGTTGCCATACATTTTAATTGTCACCAGTCCACTACAGTGAGGCTGAACCAGCGGTTTCAGGCGACAGGTACCACCAATGAGCGTCCCAGTCCTGATCAACCTCATGCAACACCACAGCTCAATATCGTCAAATTCTTTTGATACATCTGGGCAGCCGCTTCCAAACAGCAAATCAGACAAGCAGATCATGTGCCTGCCACTGTGAGACTTGCCAGTGGAAACTGTACAACGGAGACTTTGCGCCACTTATTTGCAAAACAGACCTCAGAACATCAGATGTATCCCTACTAGACGTCCCCGGACCACAGACTGGCTTGGAACCTACACAATATTCGTCGAACAATGGGGGAATTGGGATCAACGATGTTCTCTTCTGATGAAAGCCGGTTTAATTTCTTCTTTGCTGATAGAAGTTGCGTCTGGCGTTTTCACAGACGAAGATATGCCGTTGCTTGTGTAGTCCAGCATAACAGATCTGGAGTAGGAAGTGTACATGTTTGAGATGGATTCCTCTAATGACCACCGTACTCCCTTTCATGTTTTCATAGTTATCGTTACCGCTGACATCTACGTTAATTAAGTGATGTGATCCATTGTAGTGCTTTCGTCCAGAATCACCTAGATTTGAAAATCTGTCAGCACGATAATGCTAGGCATCACACAGCTAACGTTACCAGGAATGTCTTAGCCCAGAAACCTTTTCTTGTACTGGATTAAACTGCAATCTCTTCTGACATGAAAGCGATTGAACACGTGGGTGTTAAACTGGATCGAAGGATCCGCCAGCATGACATCAACAATTTTAATGATTTGGAGAGAGCACTTTTTGCAGAATGAAACGCCATACCCCAAACATTGTTTCAAGACAAACTGCAATAACATGAGACGCCGATGCCAAGCCTGTATTAATGCTGCAGTGTGTCACACGCGGTATTAATGATGACTGACTTCATGACAGTGCGTGCGACTTTTTGGTTTTACCCCCTGGGATTGACAACTACCTAGGATCTGCCTCTGAATTATCTTGTGTTTAAGAATACAAAACTTTTATCAGCAAATGGGTAAACAATGGAAAGTCGGTAATTTCAATTACTTTAAAATTAGCACAATGAGTTTCGGTTCATAAAATCAAGCGATGCGTTTTTAATAGCGCCTAGTATAATTCGTTTTGTCAGTGTTCGTACATCACGTATTGAGGATTAAAATAACTTACTTTTAACATCAATGTTCAATAATAATCAACTACATCTACATACATGTCTGTGGTTGAAAAGAGGGTCAGTGTCTAAGTACCGTCTGCAGTTTATTGTTCTGTATGTTTGTGTTTACTATCCACTATGAGTACGTTCACTGTTTCGTGCAGATGAGAGTGAGCCACGGCCCATCGGCTGATATGCTATGCTTGGCTTCATCTGCTTTATATTCACTGTTTCGTTAAACACCTCTATCCCTAAATCGTTAGTCAGACTGCCATGAAACAGTTTGTTTCGTGGGAGAATTGCATTTAAGTAAATTTCACATGACCCTGACTAAAAATATCGGATCTGTAGGTTTTGTCTGGCGCTGAGTAACAATGTCTGATCAGTAGGTTTTGTCTGACCCTGACTAATAATGTCTGATCAGTAGGTTTTGTCTGACCCTGACTAATAATGTCTGATCAGTAGGTTTTGTCTGATCCTGACTAACAATATCTGATCAGTAGGTTTTGTCTGACCCTGACTAACAATATCTGATCAGTAGGTTTTGTCTGATCCTGACTAACAATGTCTGATCAGTAGGTTTTGCCTAACGCTGACTAACAATGCCTGATCAGTAGGTTTTGCCTAACCCTAACTTATAATGTCTGATCAGTAGATTTTGTCTGACCCTGACTAACAATGTCTTCTTCTTCTTCTTCTTCTTCGTTCGTTCTCAATCTCCCGCTACCAAACCCCGAAAGGGTAAGTAGTAGAATGTAGTCCAGACAACGGAATGCGTTGTGTTGTAGTTTACAGCTTGGCTACGATATTTGCACCTTTCGGTCCAACACATCCGACTTCAGCAAGCATTTTGTTAGTATCGGGTTAACATTCCCTCTTCGATCTCTTCTCCTTAGCCAGTCTGCCCTGCTGCAGCCTGTAATCCAGGATCACCGCGTAGAGGTGTAGAAGGGTCTTGGCAGCTATGGTTCGCTGGACTTGACGCTAGCAGTCAGCTATGGGTCGCTGACAACTGCAGCTCATGCGCTGCTCAGCATCTTGATCCCCTAACAATGTCTGATCAGTAGGTTTTGTCTGACTAGACGTAAGTTTACTCTCCCCGTCAGTAGTTGCTGTTAAGAAATGTAGAATGTACAAGATATAGTATTCCAATGCCTGCGTAAAGCTAGGTCTATATTTCATTGTCTTGTGTACAACTTCCAGAATGAGAATAGAGATTGAGGCAGTGACTTCCGCTATGATGAAGTTATCGTAGACATTGTTAATGAGGGCTGTGATCATATCTGGATCTCATCTCTTATTTTGAGAGGTACAACAAGATCTGGTTATGTTTAGTTCTTCTTCTTCTTCTTCTTCTGCGTACACAGTCAGACAGTAACCATTATTTTCTCGAAAAAAGCGGCGGTCATCCTGAGACTCTCGCCACTACCATAGAGCTTGTCTTGCAGTTCCACTGGCAATGGCCACATCTGCTCTCTCTGATCCTCGTATGTCGGGCAGTTCTGCAGCAGATGTTCAGTGGTCATTTTACCAGTACCGCACGGGCATTCGTCGGTACACCCTATCTTCAATTTGTTGAAAAGGTGGTACCTCAGTCTGTTGTGGCCAGTGCGAAGTCTGAAGAGAACGACCTGCTCTCTTCGGTTCAACTGGTAATATGCATCGTTTTTGGTGTAACCAGTATGTTCGGTTTCCCATTTGGACATGTACCTGGCTTTGATAAGCCGTTTTGACTCTTCGTACGTCATACTGGTATCTATTTGTGGTAGCCTTGCACCTTCTTTTGCCAGTCTGTCTGCCTCCTCGTTGCCTTGGATGTTGCAGTGTGACGGAACCCACTGTACCACTACCCTTTTTGGTGCGGATTGTTGGCACAGTTTGCAGAGTGCTGCTCTTAAGTCATTAAGCTCAGTGTTTTTCTGGCTTTTTAGCGCTGTGACTACTTCGAGAGCATCTGTCAGCAGGACTATATGGCTCTCATTTTCACTGTGTGTTACCATTTCTTCCACTGCCGCCCTCAGTGCCTCTGCCTCTGTTCTGAAATTGCTCGTGTACTTACCAGTAGCGAATGACAGTGTTATTTTTCTGCCGTTTGGTAGGTTCAGGAATGCTCCTGCCCCTCCGTTCTGTGTAGTGTTTGTTACAGAACCGTCGGTGTATGCATGGGTCCAGTCCATGCTTGGGTAGCTTTTCGTTATGAAGCTTAGGGTAGTGTCTCTCCTTTCTTTTTCACTCTGGCAGTTTTTGTTTGCAATACCTGGTATATTTTCTACCACCTCTGGAAATATATCCTGCCTCCAAGTAGGTTTTCGTACAGTAGTGATGGGTTTTGGTGTTGTTAGTGCGTTTATGGGATCTTCGTGCATCTTTGCTTTGGCTATTTCTGCAAAGTTTCTCCGCTTTAGTTTCCCGTTTCCCAAATTGTTTAGTCTCTGGTACATTGGATGGTCCGTCAGTCTTCGGAGTTTCTCTGACTGCAGCTGGGCTCTGCAGTCTCTTCTATCGGTCATGGATTGCAGTTTTGTAATCTTTTCAAGTTCTACAATTGGCGTTGACTTCATGCCACCTGTTATAATTCTCATGGCTTGGTTTTGAAGTTTGTTAACTTTATCGAAGTTCGCCTTCGCTGCTGTTGTCCATGCCGCAATGCCATACTCGAGAACTGGTCTCACTCTTCCAGTGTACAGTTTCTTTAGTATGCCTTCGTCTGCTCCCCAGCTTGTGCCAGCAAGCTTCCTCATGATCGCCATTCTTTCTCTGGCTCTCATTCGGTTTCTCTCAATCTGACTTTTCCATGTCATGCGCCGATCAAATGTGACTCCCAGATAGGTTGGGTTGTCGTTTGGCTGCAGGATTTTGCCATTTAGGCTTAATTTGGTACTTTGGGGTTTTAATGAGAGCGAGAATATTGTGCACGTGGTTTTCTCCTCGTTTATTTTGACCAGCCATGAGTTCGCCCACTCTTCCAGCGATGTTAGGGCCGTTTGCATCCGATTTCTTGCTATGGTGAGATTCTTTTCAGAGGTCCACATAGCCAGATCGTCTGCAAACATTGAGCTATGGACTCTTCTTGGTATATTCTCTGTAATATCGTTTATATATACCAGGAAGAGTGTGGGTGACAATACTCCCCCTTGGGGTACTCCCTGCTCGAGTGTCACCTTTTTGCTCATCTGCCCTTGTACTTGGACTCTGGCCGTTCTTTGTTTGAGGTAGTGGTTGATCCACTTGTACATCTTCCCACAGACATCACTTCTTCTTAGCTTGACTCTAAGTCCATCCTTCCAGACTTTGTCAAATGCCTTTTCCAGATCCACCCAAACAGCTACTGTGTGTTTCTGTGCCTGGTAGGCATCTTCTATTTCCTGGGCTATGAGGATGACCTGGTCCTCAGTGGATCTGTGCTGTCTAAAGCCGGCTTGCTGTGGAATTAGTATTCGTTTTTCTTCCAGATTCCACATCAGTCTGGTGTTTATCATCCGTTCCATCAGCTTGCCGACACAGCTCAGTAGGCTTATGGGCCTGTATCCATTTGGATCTGTTTTATCCTTTCCTGTTTTTGGTACTGGTACCAGCATTGCATCTTTCCATGCCTGGGGTACAATACCCCTTTTCCAGCTTTGGTTTCGGACTGATAGTAGTTTTTTCTTCGCTGTTTGGCCCAGCCCCATCAGCATTTCGTTTGTTATCCCGTCTTTTCCGGGAGATTTCCTTTTCTTTAGTGTTCTCATAGCCTCTTCCATTTCGCGCATTGTTAGTTTGGCCATCATGTGCTCTTCAGGAGCCGTATTTATGTTTTCGTGTCCCTTTAGCTCTTCGCTAATGTCTGTATGCTTATCTGCAGGGACCTCGATGTGGTTTGCTCTGGCATAGTGATCGACAAAGGCGTTTGCGGCTTTCTTACCTGTGATCAAGTTCTCGCCCTGCTTGATAGTAATTTGTTTATTTGACGGGGTTTCGTCGTTCATGGCTCTGACTAGCTTCCATAGCTTGTTCCCTTCTTTGTCCAGGTTTAAACTTTCCGATTTATTTTTCCAACTTTCTCTTGCTGTTTGCTTGAGAGTGTGTTTGTACTTCGCCGCGGCGGCTTTGAGGGCGATGTTTGCCTCCATGGATTTTTCTCGTTCTTCCATGTTCCTAGCATTTGTTACCGCATCTTCCACTTTCTGCAACTCATCATTCCAGTAGGGCTTATAGTTTTTCCTAGCTCCTCTTGGGATGGTTTCAGTGGCGGCTTGCATTATTGCCTTGCTTAGGCTCTCTACCATGGGCTTCATTTTGGTGTTTCGTGTGTTGATGGTATGTTTAGTTCAAATATCATCTCCTCCAACCCCATTTCAAACACTTCCCCCATCCCATATCAACAACTCTTCCAACCCCATGTTACCCATTACTCCAACTCTATGTTTACCACTCCTCCATCCTCACACCAAACGTGACCATTCCTTCATGCACATGCTACACTTTTGTGGGCATAAGCTGAAATTGTGGGTAGATGAATATTTTAGATAGATGGTGAGAGGAATATAAAAATCAAATCACGCAGTGCCGTAGTGGCTAGTTGTTCCGATACATCGGAGTGCGGTGTTTCAGTAGTAAAGGAAGAATCCATAAATGAAGCAACCAAGAAAGAAGCCGGAGCTTAGGAGGCATTTAAAAGGTGATGTTTCAGAGATTGTAGATCAGATTGGAAAGGACGCCAGATTCAAATTGCATGTAGAGTTCACTGCGTTAACTCTTTATGAGTGGTCATCTTTGAGGAACGTGACAGTAATTACAGTGAGGTCAGAAAATCGCTGGATTTGAAGGCTTTGTCTTAATTGCCTTTTAACTGGCACTGATTGACTGACTCCAGTAGGTACATATAGAACTTCAATGTGTCTCGAACTCGTCAAATTGTCGTACGTTGCCAGAAATACGATGTGTAAAACGATATGTTAGAGAATGGACGTGTAAAACCCTTTACAGAAAAATGGGTCTCCAGTTGGTTGACGTCTGAGTACATTGCCAACAAAAGCGTGTGTAAAACCCGAATTCAGAAAATGTGCGCGCAAATCCGCCGTCAAAAAGTGTGTCTGGCAAGACACAAGATATGGCTTCCCATTGCACGATTTCGAGAATTTTATTCCACAGGCAAACTAAAAAAAACCATCTTTCAGTGTCTTATTACATCGTTTACTTAACATGGTCGCTGTCCGTTTACGTGGATTTATGTTTCTTCTATTTTAACCAACTTCTCTACATATACCCATCTTCATCACCAATTGATCAATATGCTTCCCCTTGGAACATATGACCATAACAGATGCTCTCAACATGGTTCCCCTTGGAAAATATGACCATAAAAGATGCTCTAAATATGGTACCCCTTGGAACATATATGACCATAGCAGATGCTCTCAATATGGTACCCCTTGGAACATATGACCATAACAGATGCTCTCAATATGGTACCCCTTGGAACATATGACCATAGCAGATGCTCTCAACATAATCAGAGTTTAAATATTTTAGTCAATATTCGCCATTGCTGAAAACAATAATGGAAGGAAAGGTTTAGTACAAACGTACCAAACCAAGCTATAAGTGGAAGGATCCCACCCTCAGCCTCCTTCCTGGTCTACAGCGTCTCGCTATCAACTCTTTCTATCCCATCTGATCTCCCTCTGACCGAGATGCTTGACATCTTCTGTGAGCGACTCTACAATGAGAACACTCGCTCCACCCCCTCCACCCCCCCCCATTCCAGAGGGTTCTCCCTATCTCCTGTCACGACTTCCTCTCCCCGACGCATCGCCCTCCCTCTGACCGTGTGAAACTTGTTATCACTATCACCTTCACTGAATATTTTATTCAGTCATCTTCCTATCATCCACTTTGATCCTTCCACTCTTGAGGTTTTTCTCGATCCTCCACTTATCGCCTACAAACGGGGCAGAAACCTGAGGGACTTGCTGGTCAGTAGCCGTTTGCACACCAGACCCACTGCCGTCCAGACACCAGGCGGTGCAATACGGCATATGGCTGTGTTACTTGCGATGACGTCATCCTTACTCGCTCGATTACCTTCTCCAAAATCGTTTTTCATAAAGGAGAGTCTCACGTGTAAGTCCCGCAATCTCATCTAGTCTATCATATATCGCTAGTGGGGTATCACGTACACTGGGGAGATTGGTCTGGAACTGCGTGAGCGTTTCTGCCAACACCTCAACGTTATCTATAGCCGAATGTGATCCCTTATTGCCAGTCACTTCAATGGTCCTGGTCACGAGGGTACATCAGAAGTTAGTGTCACAGGATCAGTTTCCGGCTTCTCTGACGATCGGGCAAAGAGTCTTGGTATCATGTAGAGGGATCGGTTAGTGGGCGGGGTCCAATCAGATGCACGGTGGGAACAGCTGGAGAATAGGTCATCGTGGTCGGAAGAAACGCGGAATTGAGATTGGTAGTACTATAGTTTAAGACGGATGCGGCGATGATAAGCCTGCGCGCCCTTGAGAACGGAATAAATCACAATAGGGAGGAGGTGGATTGGAAAAGAATAAAGTTAAGATCTTTGCTCAGAACCGATATTTCCCTAGCGGTTAGAGCTAGATTAGATGGGATACAAAAAGACTTGTTAAAAAGACATTGTCGACGAGGAAGAAGGTTGAGGGGGTGGGATCATCCCATTTATAGCTTTGTTTGCCTCTGACAGAAATACCTGACCTTTTCTCAGTTGAGTAAACCATTTTTACCAATATATATATTGACATCCCCATGTATGTATTAATGCCTTCTTTTTTTATTTGTTAGTTAATTATTGTTGCTATTCGTTGTCTCCGATGAAGTCCTATTGGTCGTAATGTAGGTGTCGTTCGTGTTTAAGTCTCGATGCTGTATCTGACCATACAGACCCTATTTATGATTTACTGTTTTTACTTTGCTTCTTACAACATGGACAATGATATTCTGCCATATTACATCATCAAAGCACAAGACATAGGACATTGTATTTTCCTTTATAACCGATTTTCGAAGCTCAGATGACTCTTTTGCTGAACTTAGCCAGGCCTTTTCGTTCTTCTCTAAACATAAAGTGAGAGCTAGAAATGATAACATGCCTTATTAAATAGGTCTGCGGTAACCACTTCAGAGCTGAAGTCATTGCCCCAATCTTCATTCTCATTCTGGAAGTTGTACATACGACAATGACATATAGACCTAACTTGACACATTCGTTGGTCAAGACTCTAATTTCTACATTCAACATTTTCTACCATCAACTATTGATGTGGAGAGGAGACTAACGTCTGGAAAAACATACTGATCAGACATTGTTAGTCTTGATCAAATCAATTATACTGATCAGACATTGTTAGTCTTGATCAAATCAATTATACTGATCAGACATTGTTAGTCTTGATCAAATCAATTATACTGATCAGACATTGTTAGTCTTGATCAAATGAAATATTCTGATCAGATATTGTTAGTCTTGATAAAATCAATTATACTGATCAGACATTGTTAGTCTTGATCAAATGAAATATACTGATCAGATATTGTTAGTCTTGATCAAATGAAATATACTGATCAGACGTTGTTAGTCTTGATCAAACTAAATATACTGATCAAGACCCTACATCATTTTCATGTAGTTATTTTTCACTCTGGATATTGATGTACGGATGGACGTGACACAGAAGCGAACGACACACAAATGAACGCAAAGCAAAGCCAGACCACGTTCAACAGCACACACGAGTAAATGAAATCATGTTGGATTTCCAACAAAAACAAGAAGAACAATCAACTACATAGGGTACTTAGACAATCTTCCTGGTATCAGCAAATAGTGAACTTTGTAGATGTAGTTTATTATTGATCAACATACATGTTGAAATTAAGTTATTAAAATCATCATCATCATCATTGGTGTCTCAGTCTCTATAGATCATGCACGTGGCGCCCTGTACGTTTTGTCCAGCTCTGTCTCCTTTATTTCGACACTGTCTGTTATGGCTGTAAGGGCCATTCCGCGAGTGACAGTCCCTGCCACATATCGTACACCTATACTGAGGAGGCTGGCTTGCATGACTGTTCCTTGTTCTCTTCAGTAGTCCATCTCTTTTCTCTGCAGCCAGATGATCTTTACTAGCGTCAGCAGCAACTATGCACCCTCCAACTGACTGTCTCAGGATAGCTCGAATTCTTCTCAGCCCTATGATGGAATGTCGCTTGACGTCAAGTCCCTCTTGCATTCGTCCTTGAATCGCAGTATGAGACGGCTAATTCTTCTAACTCTAATAGCTAGCTGTCCATGAAGGATATCCTTTGCCAGCCTCTCGTCTTCCATGCGATAAACATGTCCCAACCACCGTAGACGTCGCTGGCTCAACATCGAGTACATGCTGTGAGTGTTTGCTCTCTGTAAAATCGTATTATGTGACACTTTCTATTGCCACCCAATGCCAAAACTACGCCGCAGATACCTCATGTGAAAGATGTTCAGCCGTCGTTCCTGTTTAGTAAAAGTGCTCCAAGTCTTGCTTCCATACATGGGAGTGCCAAGTCTCGCTTCCATACATGGGAGTGCCAAGTCTCGCTTCCATACATGGGAGTGCCAAGTCTCGCTTCCATACATGGGAGTGCCAAGTCTCGCTTCCATACACGGGTGCCAAATCTCGCTTCAATACACGGGAGTGCCAAGTCTCGCTGCCATACATGGGAGTGCCAAGTCTCGCTTCCATACATGGGAGTGCCAAGCGCTTCCATACATGGGAGTGCCAAGTCTCGCTTCCATACATGGGAGTGCCAAGTCTCGCTTCCATACATGGGAGTGCAAAGTCTCGCTTCCATACATGGGAGTGCCAAGCGCTTCCATACATGGGAGTGCCAAGTCTCGCTTCCATACATGGGAGTGCCAAGTCTCGCTTCCATACATGGGAGTGACAAGTCTCGCTTCCATACATGGGAGTGCCAAGTCTCGCTTCCATACATGGGAGTGCCAAATCTCGCTTCCATACATGGGAGTGCCACGTCTCGCTTCCATACATGGGAGGGCCAAGTCTCGCTTCCATATATGGGAGTGCCAAGAACGCAGGTCTGATAGATGCAGACCTTGGTCTAGTGAGGCAGCGCAGTGTTCTCCCAGCCTCTCTTCGTCAGCCGTGTCATAACAGTACTTACCCTGCCAAGCCTACTGTCTATCTCCTTCTCAAGCGAAAGAGTGTGTTACTGGTGGCAGACCCCAGATAAGTGAAACTGTTGACGACCTCCAGAGTGACGACATCAATCTTAATGGAGGATGTAGTAGTAATGCCCTGAGCGCAGACCTGTGTATTTTTCAGACTTATGGTGAGACCGAACTGCTTGTACCCCTCGGCGAATATGTCTCCCATTATCTGCAAGGCCTAATCACTATTGGTCACCAGAACTGCATCATTGGCAAATAGCATCCCCCTAACGAGCACCGTCCTCACCCTGGTCCTCGCACGCAGTCATGACAGGTTAAACAGCCGCCCATCTGACCTGGTGTGCAGATAAACACCGTCCACAGACGTATCTTAAACGTAGGATAGGAGCATGGAGAAGAAGATCCCAAAGAGGGCCGACGTGAGCACACACATCCGTGCTTCACTCCACTCTTGATGGGAAAGATGTTTGAAGATGACCCATCGTATAGGACTGAGCCCTTCATATCAGTGTGAAAAGAAATTATCATGCTACGCAGTTGGGGGGGGGGGGGGGGGGGGGAAGGCAGCCGGTCATCTCGAGGAGTTCGACTATACCTTTTCTACTAACCAAGTGGAAAGCCTTGATTAGGTTTAGAAACATCATAATGAGAGACTTGTTCTCTGCACTTCTCCTGGATTTCGCGAAGCGAGAAAATCATTTCCGTTGTTGATCTACCTACGCATCATGATGATATCAATGCTAGGGATACGAGCTCTCTCAAGAACAGCAGTGTCTGGGACCCTGTCTTGCCATTTGACATTCATCACCCTCCTGAGACAAAGTGTGTGAAAGTGATTCAGTTTCTTTGCAGGCCGCCTTATACATCCCATGTTTCACTTACATATAGCAACACAGGGACCACCACTGCTCTGTACACTTTCAGCTCCGTCTGGAGGCTGATGCCATGTCGGAGCCAGACACTTGAGTGTAGTCTGCCAAATGTGGCGCTGGCTTTGGCGATTCTAACGTTTATCTCATCATCCATGACTACATTCTGAGACAGTGTCCTACTGAGGTATGTGAATCTATTTACAACTTTCAGTTTTTCACCATTGATCTTGATGATAGGTTCAGTATACGTTTTGCTAGGAGCTGGATGGTACATTTTTTCAGTTTTCTCTGTGTTGATGGTAAGTCCAAAGTTGAAACATGCTAAGGAGATATTATCCACGCTTTTCTGCAGATCAGCCTCTGAGGCAATGTTCAGAGCACAATCGTCAGCAAACAGAAGATCTCTGATGGTGTGTGGCTTGACCCTAATTAGTTTTTGCTTGAAGCCGCCTTAGGTTAAACAGCTTACCATCTATTCGATATCCTATTTCGATTCATATGTCTCCGTCTCTGAAAGCATCCGTTAGCATTGCAGAGAACAGCACGCTGAACAAGGTTGGTGCAAGAACACGCCCCTGTTTAACGCCATTTCGTACTGGAAAAGACTTCGATATCGCACTATCTTCTTGAACTCTAGCCAGCATTCCATCATGCAGTTGCCGTACTATGTTGACAAATTTCATTGGGCAGTAGTACTTTGTCGTGATTTTCCACAGATCTTCTCTGTTGGCCTTATCAAACGCCTGTGTCAGATCGATGAAGGCTACGTACAGGTCGCAGTGCTGTTTCTGTCATTTCTCTTGCAACTGTCTGGCAAAAAACACGATATCCGGGGCGCCACGCTCTTTCCGGAATCCAGACTGACTTTCAGGTAGAAGATCTTCATCAAGATGAGCTGTGAGGCGATTGAGAAGGATTCTGGCGAATCTTCCATGCGATGGACAGTAAATAAATGCCACGGTGGTTTTTACATAATTGGCGGTTACCTTTCCATTTATTATTAAAATAAGGCGAGGTTGCAGCGGTTCTGTGGATGTGTATAATGGGAAAAAAACATGAAAAAAAACTAGTAAAAGTTGATTAAGGTTGAGCTTAATCAAAATTTAAAAATGGGTATGGTCAGATACCGCACCGAGACGAGAACACAAACAAAACCTACGTTACGACCAATAGGCCTTCATCAGGGACAACCACACTGAACTAACAAATCAACATATAAGAAAAAAATGGTCAACTCATCTGTTTCAGGTAGGAGACGCTTTCTGTCTAAGCGACCGGTTATGCCAAGTACTCGATAGAAACTGAAATGGGAGCGGTCATACAAAAAGTGGCGGAATATGCCTGATAAGCCAAGCGTGGCCAAATAGTGGTCCAGATAGGAGAAGAGTTGACTAACCGCTGCTACAATGGAACATCATCTCAAAACGGTCTGACTAGACGACAAAACTGTAGATACCAATTGATCAGCCCTTAGTACACATGCCTATAACACTTCTAACCAAATCCTGGCTCACGCTATTAGTAAACACAACGACTGGTTTGATGAGAGCTCAGAGGACATATCAAAGATGCTAGCACAAAATATATTCCAATGATCCAAGATAGCTTTCCTAAACGCGCACAGGACTGTTCAGTGCAAACTGCACCAACTGCAGGACTCATGGCTGATCAATAAAGCGGATGAGATACAGGGATTTGCAGACAAGACATGAGAAACTTTTATCATGCGACCAGGGCGGTCTATGGCCCAACTTCCTCAAGTTCACTATCCCTCCTTAATGCAGATGGGAAAACTCTAATTACAGATCAGAAAAAAATGTTCACACGCTGGACAGATCACTTTGCTTGTATCTTAAACCAGCGGTCATCTGGTAGCAGCGAAGTAATTAACTGCCTGCCCCAGTATCATATAAACGATGCTCTGGAGATTATATACAGATTGGAGAAGAGACCAAAAAATCGGTTAGTCAACTCTCGCTCTCTCTCTCTGCCTCTTTCTCTCTCTCTCTTTATTTATATATATATATATATATATATATGCAATGACATTTGTAACTATAAATTAATTTTCAACACAAATTTCAAGCAAAAGAAAATCATTTAATAGTTTCTGATCATGCAATTTGATATATATTCTATGTGGTGTAGTTCAGTTTGATTTCATTTGACGAGATACTGAATAAGATCTAAAAATTGAGATTGTACTTGGCATCTGATCGACTACCCGGATTTGGAGCCTGGGAATACATCGAGAAAACAACATATAACCATTGTGGATAAATTATGTGGATACAGTGTTTAAAATATATGTAATTTACCGTGGAATGTTCTCGTGAATGGAAGGCGGATAGAGTGGATACAATGTTTAAAACGTGTATGATATTCTGTGAAATGTTTCTGTGAATGGAATGCGGATAGAGTGGATACAATGTTTAAAACGTGTATGATATACTGTGAAATGTTTCCGTGAATGGAATGCGGATAGAGTGGATACAATGTTTAAAACGTGTATGATATACTGTGAAATGTTTCCGTGAATGGAATGCGGATAGAGTGGATACAATGTTTAAAACGTGTATGATATACTGTGAAATGTTTCCGTGAATGGAATGCGGATAATTAGAATGGATGCACTGATGCACTGAATACTTGGTCTGGAAACAATGTGGATAATTGGTGAGGATTACTATGAATACCTGATGTGAATGCACTGTGCATAATTGATGTGAATACATTGTAAATAGACAAACACTATTCAATGTAATTATTGCATATACACAACATATGAACAGATTAGACAATGCCAGTCAATGTAATTGTTACCTTTACATATAATTTCAGACAGGCGTCTCTCAATGAAATCCAGATCATCATAGCTTGTTGCTTCCAGAGCGTCGTTAGGAGTGGTGCTGATCTTCTGAAGAATGTCCATTTTCAATCCTTTGCCAATACCCAAACCGATGACCAAAGCTTTCTTGTCCTTCACGGCCTTAGCTGCAGATATTGCTGGTGATAGAGACAGTGTAATCATTGGTTATTTGGTTATAATTTCTTAGCTATTGGTCATATGGTTACTGGTTATTTAGTTTATACTAATAAGGGAACAATTGTTGTGGATGTTGTTGATTCACGTTTTATAGGTAGAGAGTAAGTAAATCTCTTTTTTCGTAAACACCCTCAACTCGAATATAAACCACTAGGTGTTATTTACTTCAATACTTTACTATGAATAACAACAGTTGCGAAAAATTCTACACTTTGGTATGTGAAGAAATAGGGAACTCCGTGGCTGCAAGCTGCTCCAGCCATATGAGGCTAGGCAATCAACAAAGTGGTTACAACCATGACATCATCATCTAGTGATTCAATCCGGAGACTGGTTGTAAGGTTGAGTATGTCTTTCCATTTGACACTATCCTCTGCAGTTCTCTTCATTGCAGCAAAATTCGTAATTTAATGTCCGTGCATGACTGAGATGTAAAGGTGAGTCTTGGTCGCCCCGATCCTATTTTTCTTTGAATCTTACCCTCTATTATCTTCTGTAGAAGACGCTCATGTATCATATCGTGACCCAGCCAATTCAGCCGACGTTTTTGTATCATATGCAACATTTGTCGTTGTGCGTCCACATCAGTGAATACATTGCCATTGTATCTTATTGCTGTCCAACTTACTCTTTGCACTCTACGGTAGCACAACATTTCAAACGGTTCCAAGCTTTTTTCATATTTTTATCGCTAAAGTCCATGTTTCAGTCCCATGCAGTGCAATTGACCATATACGAGTGGCGATTATTCCCTTCTTCGGTTCTATCCTGATATTCTTTGAGGTTAACAATTTTTTGTTTTTCACTGAAACTCTTTTTTGCCATTCCAATGCTTGTTTTAATTTCTGTCTTATTGGGAGCATCTTCTGTTATGGTTTGCCCCAAATATGGAAACTTCTGTTCTTGTTCGATTTATGGATATATTTTTTACCTGTGTTGCTTGGATATTACCATAGTCTTGCTTTCAATGTAAATATTTTCATGCCAAACTATTTCGCTATGTTATTAATTTTGTCAAGCAGTATTTGGAACGTTGCTACTGAATCTTCCATTACCGCTTGGTCATCGCCACATTTGAAGGCATTAAAATTCATACCATTACCTTTGACACCGGCATTAACATTCATACCATTAACTTTGACACCGGCATTAACATTCATACCATTAACTTTGACACCAGCATTAACATTCATACCATTAACTTTGACACCGGCATTAACATTCATACCATTAACTTTGACACCCTTTCTACAACTCCGCATAACCTTCACGTCATCATCCCAGAATTCGCGTTACAGAGACTATGTGAAATCATGTATCTCTGTCGTACCCCCTGTTTTATGGAAACTGGATCCGTGAAACCATTTGTGATTGAAATAATCGAGTGGTCTTCATGAGTTATCTTTCTATACATATTTGCTGCATATTCTTAACATATTGGGTAAGCGTATACTCGGTTCGAGATGGCGCCACGCTTTTAAAAGCAATCACAAGTTTTGAATTTCACGATCCAAGTTGCTCTACTGACTGTGATATGTGTATTGTGACACAGTGAAACGCATTTCATTAATGTGTCCTTCGTCGTTCTGAAACATTATGATTGTATAAGTATCTACGTTTGTTGAGAATTACAACATTTTGTCTTCATGAACGGGGGTAGCCAGGGAGCAACATGCCGTCACGATTATACAATACGATATTAGTTTCTTACTTGGTGGTCACAAGACATATACATTTCAACTATCAACTGCTGCCTTACAGTTTGGCTAGGGCTAGTCAAATGCGATTGAAGCAGCTCAAGAATATGGCTGTAAGAATCCACGTGTTGCAGTATACCAAAAGGATTGGAGAGTTTCAACTGGTTGGAGAGAAACGCCTATATCATCCTCCTAACTGGTAGAATAATGGCAAAGCTTAGGGTGCGGCTAACGCAACCTTGTAGATCGAGTAACCCCCTGTATAAGTTGTGAATTATGGCAAAGCTTAGGGTGCGGCTAACGCAACCTTGTAGACCGAGTAACCCCCTGTATAAGTTGTGAATTATGGCAAAGCTTAGGGTGCGGCTAACGCAACCTTGTAGACCGAGTAACCCCCTGTATAAGTTGTGAATTCTGGCAACGCGTAGGGTTCGGCTAACGCAACCATGTAGACCGAGTAACCCCCTGTATAAGTTGTGAATTCTGGCAACGCGTAGGGTGCGGCTAACGCAACCTTGTAGACCGAGTAACCCCCTGTATAAGTTGTGAATTCTGGCAACGCGTAGGGTGCGGCTAACGCAACCTTGTAGACCGAGTAACTCCCTGTATAAGTGGTGAATTCTGCGATTGAGCAGAGGAGAGCACTCACTTGTCCTGTCGGCCAAAAATGGCTTACAAAAGGCGGCAGCCACAAACGCCCAGGTGGATGTGAAAGGAAATGGGAAACCACCACAATAAATTCTCCAGAAAGGTTTATGTACGTGTCACATATAAAACTCTACCGGCAAATAGGGGACCTTGGATGATCCAAGTTTCGTGCCTGGCAAGAGAGAAAGCAAGGCCTTGCGGGACGTCATAAGCGAAATCCTTGTTTCAATATTGATACGCGGCGCGCGTTCTTACAATGATGAAGACGGAAAAGTTAGAGAACATCATCAGAGAGATGAGAAGGCTACACGAGATGAGAAGGCTACACGAGATGAGAAGGCTACACGAGATGAGAAGGCTACACAAAATATACTTGCATTGAGTGCGACACCTTGGAGAGAAGAGGGGGAATATACAAGTGAGGAATATAATATGCTCAGGATGTGTCAAAGGGCAGGATTATAATACAAATATGTATGCCCACATCAGCACACGAAGAAGATGAGATATAAGAGATGTATGGTACTCTAAAGCAATTACTGAGGAGACAAAATGTCAGAGATAGTATCGTGATAATGGTAGATTGGAATGCGATTGTTGGCATAATCTCATAGCCGGACATATTTTGGAAGAATGGGCTGGGTACTAGGAATGAAAGAGGACACAGACTAGAAGACTTCTGCCCTCATGACAACTACAACCATTTGAGAATGGACAATCTAGAATGTTGCTGGACAATCAATACATTTGTTACAGCCATCACGCATACAATTATAATATAAACAGTTGTCAAATATGCAAATATGACAACATAATATATAGTGAAGGGTATGCAACTCGGAATCAAACCACGGACTTTCATGTGAGGAATGTGTGCCTTAGCAAAATAATAAGTTAACTCTTTATTTCAGAATAGTTCGGGTCTTTGAAAATAATTTTTGTTGTTGTTGAGACTCCATCACAATGTAAAGAACAAGATATGTTTATCTTTCGTGAGGGAATCTCTGAGCAATGAACAAAGTATCACGAAATCAAATAACAGCTGTGCAATTTATACATTTTCAAAAAAATGTATGTCTACCGGGTTGTGCATTATTGTCACATATATGTCAAAAAGCATTGGCTTTGCCACATTTTGGAATAACTCAGCAAAATACCAGCTCAGCTAACTGAAGGAGGTTAAGGATATGACTAACTTGACAGGCATAATAGTTGTCATCACTGGTCCAGTCATCATCATCTTCATCAGTAAACTGAAAGGCCATAGGGGCACCAATACTGCAAATTGTTAGACCAGTTCTCGGTTTTGTGTCTGAATATTTGTTGTAGCTATGGACTTTCCCGTCCACTCTTTGGTTTTGTCTTCCCACCTCTTTTTCCGCCTCCATCTCTAACGTTTAACCCAGACGATCTTGAAACATGACCATACAATAAGAGCTTATATTCTTTTGACAAAGCCAACCTGTCTTTATATTGACCAACCTCTATTTTACGGTATCCCGACCTGCCTTATTCGTGACATGGTTTAGATACGAAATGCTGATGATTTGACACAGCCATCTCATCTGCATTGCACAAATTCTTCGCTCTAGAACCGCTGCCAGAGTCCAAGTTTCGCACGCGTAAAGTGACAAGTGCATACATTGAGCTCAACTTGGATTTCAGGTTCATGATTGGGTACCTCCATATCGGCCTCAGTTTGGTCAGAGCAGCCTTGGTCAGAGCAGCCTTGGTCAGAGCAGCCATGGTCATCGCTGTTCGTACCTGAACCTCAGTTCTGGAAACTTTCGCATCCACCAGTGCTTGGTTAGTGTACACCCATCTATGCTGACAGCACCGACGTGATACTCAAGGGCCACGAACAGGATACGTTAAAAATAACGTAGAATGGGGTCGGTGAATGAATACATTTTTGTTGTACAGCGGTTGACCACCGGTACCATTTATCACTTATCCCGTTCAGGTAGACTGCACTGGTGGCCTGCGAGCAGATTGTCTCAATGACGTAGGTAAGCCGACACCCCATCCTATACTTGTGCATATTTACCGACAGGGCTTCATGCCAGACCATGTGGAAATCTTTATTAAAGTAAACGAAGACTTGATATAGCTTTTGATTATGAATAAGGTATTTTTCGTTATGCAGACGCAAATTTAAAATGTGTTCAATTGTGCTGCGACCAGTCCGAAAACCGGCTTGTTCTTCTGCAAAAACGTGTTCTGCCCTTGCTTGCATTCTGTTCAAGATTACCTTGAGCATTACTTTGCTGGGGTGGCTGATAAGACTGATGGTTCGGTAATTTTGACATTGCTTGAGGCTAACCTTCTTAAGTAGGGCTACGATCAGTGAATGTGTCCAACTTGTTGGCCCTTCCTCCTCCGTCTGCCAGATCGCGTTACAAATCTTCGTGAGAATGTATTTAACCACAGTCCCTCCTTGAGTTAGTAATTCGCCTGCTATGTTGTCTATACCAGCTGACTTGTCCTTCTTGAGAGACTTTACCGTCACCTCCACTTCTTCACGTTTAATAGTGAAATTATCGTCTTCTTCTTGTGGGACTTCTTTTAGTGTCATGTACAGTGCTATGTGCCTTATATAACTGGGAGCAGTATTCCGTCCATCTCCGAATAACTTCTTCTGCTGCAATCAGGATGATCACTGTCACGTCCTGTATTGTTCTCCCTTTGGCTATGTTCTTCCTTGTCAGGTCCTAAATCAGCTGGTAAGATCTCCTATTGTTGTTCCTGGCAAGGCAGTCCTGAATGTATGTACATTGTTGTGATAACCATTCCTACTTTGCTTCTATTTATTTCCGTATAGTCTTTTTAATTTTCTGTATTTGTGAGCCTTAAAAGTGTTGTTTTTCTCTATTTCGAACACCCTTTTAATATTGCACAGTGACAAGATAGGTTCTGTTACCCAGGGCTCCGTTTTTTTCTCCCCAACATTATCTTAGTGCCAATGAGAATGGTGTTGAAGGATTCTGTCATTGTTTGGTCATCCGTCACCTACTTGTCTGAACCTGTGTTTAAGTAATGGGACAATCTCTCCTCACAACGTGGCCTGCAACGCTTCTGCAACTTAAGG
The DNA here is from genome assembly GCA_036924085.1 of Ariolimax columbianus. Taxonomy (NCBI): domain Eukaryota; kingdom Metazoa; phylum Mollusca; class Gastropoda; order Stylommatophora; family Arionidae; genus Ariolimax; species Ariolimax columbianus. The sequence continues at coordinate 25,766,488 of JAVGWX010000014.1, forward strand.
TTCTTTTAACCTTCCAAGGTCATATCTGATCCTGTATTATTGTGGTCTTGTCATTTACTTTAGTTTGAGGCGAAATGTTAGCATGGGCAGGTCATGGCCACTATCCATGTCCGCCCCTGGAAAACTTCTCGTTGTGGATTTTTTTAATGCTGGTAAGAAATCTAGTCTGCCCCAGTATGTAGTCTTTTTGGTTATGGTTTTTCTTCCATTCGAGAGAGTGACATGTGGTCCTTCTCTAGGTCTTACGGTTCCCCAGCGTGTTTGCAAACACAAGATGATTGTATTCAGCAAATTCTAGTAATCGGTGCCCTCTCTCATTTGAAGTTATGTTGCTGTAGGGTCATGTGTGTCTGGCCAGGAGTTATATGCATCAAGGCCAACTTTAGCATTCCAGTGACCTTGTACTATTAGAGCGTCTTTCTTGTGGGTTTTATTGACACAGTTCTGAAATTGGGTGTATAATAGTCCCACCTGTTCGTCCTCATGTACACTACATTTACTAAATACGTCTTCATAAATGTGTATACATATCTACACTAAATTTACGTAACATATCAAAGCATATGTGTAGACAGGTGCTGGTCACATTTACTAAATGTGCCAACCAATTTTTGTAGACAGATGTGCAGGATACTTTTTTGAGTTTGTGTACATATATGTAAGAATCTATCTAAATATAAAACATACAGATAACGCATCTGTCATCACAAACTATTTAAACAAACTTGGTTATCATTAAGTAACTGAGTCAACAATATTCTCCTAACAGTCAGGTATACACGAGTAGACGAAAATATGAATGCCATTTTAACGTTAAACATTTAGAAGGTTTGCATTACTTTCGTCTTCATATCTAGGATTTCCATCGGTAAACAGAACTACAATGTCAGGCGCATCATCTCTGCCTCCCTTTGCTGTGCTAAACAGCTGTTCTTCTATGATCTGATTGAAGGCCAGGTGTGTGTAGGTGTTGGAGTTCATGTACTCAACGTTCGTCAGGGCCTGCGAATACGATGAGATACATGTTTATTTGTGGTAGTGGCCCAAGAAATACCTAGTGTTATCTAGACACTTGTCTAATAATACTTGACCGCTGAATGTCAATGTCCAGTTTAACACAGAAACTTGTCTAATAATACTTGACTGGTGTGTTCTAAGTGTAACTCAGAAACATACATTAAAATACTTTACAGCTGTAACTTGAAGCCAAGTTTCTACAGAATCGTGTTTTACAATGATTGACGATCAGCGCCAAGGTATTTAAACTTTAACACTATATTCTGTGTTACTAGATCATTTCACCATGTTTTAATGCCACAAATGGGATTAATTGATTTTGTATATCTTAAGAAAGAGCAATCAACGTATGTATTTACAGGATGATGATGGGTATACCTTCTGGTAAACTGACCATAAGGAGCATCCCATCTAACATCATCATCTCCCAATGCATTTCAACCCATCTTACAATATCACTACCAAAATCATATCAACCCATCTTATATCATCACCAACCAATTCATATCAACCCATCTTATATCATTTCACAATGCCTCATCCCATTCCATCTCACGTCGTCTCATTTCATCCCATCTCATCTCGTATCATCTCATCTCATTTCATTTCATTCAGTTTTCTCATCTCATTTTTACAGATCGGACATGGTAGTCAGGTTCAAGGGCAATATACTGGCCACGACCCTCACCTCGGCATTCTTGTAGCACTCCCTGGAAACAAGCTGTTTTCATGAAAAGCTGGCTAACGATGTGAGGGATCGCTGTGATCTCAGTAGTAGTGGACGACACGCATATGAGGCCACATAGAATAACCGCCTGGAGGACCCTGGTCCATGGGCATTTTAAACAACAGTAATTAATTTCATATTATACTTAACTCATCTCATGCCAACCCCAATTCTGTCATCCATTGTCATCTTGTCCCATCTCATACGATATATATATATATAGTGTATGTGTGTATACAGATGTACACTTACATGTATATGCATAAGTGTGCGTCTGTATGATTGGCGTTGTGTGTTTACAAATGTATGTGTGTATATTAGTGTGTGAGTGTGTATCTTTGTCTGTAAATTGGTGTGTATGTTTGTCACTCCCTGATTTGGGTTTTGTATGCTTTTGTGTTTATGTATATATCTGTTAGAGTGTGTGTGTGTGTGTGTGTGTGTGTGTGTAGGTAAGTATGTATGTTCGTGTTACTGTATACATGTATATATGTGGTGTATGTATATGTATTTTCTTATGTAGCTCCAGTTGTCAGTAAATCGGGCTTTCTTCCTAGTCAACTGTGACCTTAATAACTACAGTCTCAGTAGTTGTGTGGCTTAAATCAAGCCAGACACACTATCTCTTGTGTCAATTTTGTGACTCAGTACAGGCTTATTAGCCTAACAGTTTAGCTCTTCGCCACGTGATCTCTCTCAGTATAGACCCACGTGTACAACAAGCTAGTTCTTCCACCTGTACGCTACATCAGTACATACCCACAGGCACAACAATCTAGCTCTTTCACCTGGACGCTACGTCAGTACAGACCCACAGGTACGACAGGCTAGCTCCTCCACCTGTATGATACCTCTGTACAGACCTACAGGTACAACAAGCTAGCTCCTCAGACAGGCATGAATTGGCCAGTAACGGCAAATGGACGTTGCATATAATTTCACATCAATGTCCAAACTCCAGCTCCTAAATCAATCCGAACCACACCTGTCGGATGTGGTTCCGTTGAACAATTGTAAAGTAAATGCTGAACTCCTGAGTATCTCATTAGAGAAACCATTGACAGATGTTACTAGTTAAAATACCTAAGAGGGACATTTGGTCGCATTTTCTAATGTAAGTGCCACGCTGACCAGACCATTTACAGATGTAAACGAGGGTCGGTAACACGCAAAGACATTTCTGTTAACTTGGAACAGCTAATCCTCTTCATCACATTACTCTTGTTGTGTTGTATATTGATTACGGACTGAAGAGCCGCTCATTATCGAAAGAACATCATGAAAGGTGTTGACACCTCCAGAATGAAGGTATGCGACTAGTTCTGGGATGCTCTAGTGAAAGGTATTGACACCTCCAGAATGAAGGTATACGAGTTATTCTGTGTTGCTTTAGTGAAAGGTGTTGACACCTCCCAAAAAAAGGGTATGCGACTAGTTCTGGGTTGATCTAATGAAAGGTGTTGACACCTCCAGAATGAAAGTATGCGACTAGCTCTGGATTGCTCTAGTGAAGGGTGTTGTCACTTCCAGAATTAAGGTATGCGACTGGTTCTGGGTTGCACTAGTGAAAGGTGTTGACACCTACAGAATGAAGGTATACAACTGGTTGTGGATTGCACTTGTGACACCACGATTGTGAAGATGAGGTACACGATGTGATTGTTTTCGGTGACATGTAGTCATAAAATGGTAGAAATCAAATCATGTTACTCATCTCACATAATTTAACATCCACCATCCCACTGGACAAATTTTCTTCAGACAATCAATGAATCATGCAAGCACCTCTATGGCACTGCTGAACTGAGGCATTTCAATCTATCCAATAACGTTTACCAAGAACTGGCTACGAAAGTCCTGTTTTTTTAAAGTCCTATCTAGTTCTCTTTTCCAAGCTGATGTACTAGGCCTATCTCTGTCTTTTGCCTTCACACCCAGTGTTAGTAGAAATGTGTGCAGTAAAGAAAAATCAGAAGAGAGATAATGTGACCTCGGAATAAGAGCAATATGATTGAATTAGAATGGTTTTCCTCAGCTCATTTTTTTAAACTGAGGAGACCAATTGATATGTTATGTTTCATTGGTTTGCAAATGGCCACACGTCAACATATATCATTTACACTGAGGAGACCAATTGATATGTTATGTTTCATTGGTTTGCAAATGGCCGCACGTCAACATATATCATTTACACTGAGGAGACAAATTGATATGTTATGTTTCATTGGTTTGCAAATGGCCACACGTCAACATATATCATTTAAACTGAGGAGACCAATTGATATGTTATGTTTCATTGGTTTGCAAATGGCCACACGTCAACATATATCATTTAAACTGAGGAGACCAATTGATATGTTATGTTTCATTGGTTTGCAAATGGCCACACGTCAACATATATAATTTACACTGAGGAGACCAATTGATATGTTATGTTTCATTGGTTTGCAAATGGCCACACGTCAACATATATCATTTAAACTGAGGCCTAAAGTATGCATCTGTGACACGTAGATTGGTGAGATAATAAGTAGTAACAAAATCTAAAAGTCCTACCTTGTCAAGTGAGGCGTAGTCATTGTGGTCTTTGAGTGTAAATATCACTTTAGAGTCTAAACCGAATACAATTCCAGCAAAGCGGACAGCGCTTGGGCCAACAGCAAAATTTCTCGTCAATTTTTTGGCAAAGATGAACTGCTTGTCAAAATTCTCAGGCAAAATACTGCTCGAGGCATCAAACACAAATATGATATCAGCCTTTGTTTTGCAAACAGCGATTTCTGAAACAAACATTTACACACATGTATTGTTTCAGTGTGATCTGCTGTCACATGCATGCTACTAAAATGCACACGTAATCTCGAGGCACCTTACTGACACTTAGACAAGCGGTGTGTAGGGGTCACTCGTTACCACTGGAGGTGATAACGCGTCTTGCCTACCTCAGAGTCCTTGTCAGTGAGAGACCAAACACACGTACGGAAAGAGAAGGGGCAGCAGAGGTGGTAAAAGAAAAAGTAGGAAGCCAAGAACAGGGAAAGCTTTTATTAAATTTGCCCTGCCCTGCTCAAGCCTAGCCAGCTAAGCAGTACACTCGTCATCAGGCTACCACGACAGAAAATGTGCTGAGCGGTGTGACCGCACAGAAGACGGCGAGGCACGTGGCCAGCTGTGGTCATCCACTGCACCAGAAGTCATATCCAGTCGTCCTGACTTGTCTTGCGACTGGTTAAAGTTAGACGTGGACAAGAGAGTGAGGTTGACGAACTGTGCAACCCGTCCTCCATTAAATCAAATTCATCACGAACGTAATTCTCTTTTCATGTATCCAGTACTAACACAGTCTAGTCCTGTGACAACGGGTGAGTTGCCAAGCAAAAAGCGTAAGTCCTCTGACAAGTTAAACTCCAGTCAAAAAGCTGCGTCAGTTACTCCTAGCTGAGCAATAAAGCGGATGAGATATAATGATTTTCTGACAATCATGATCACCGTCTCGCGATGTGAACTGTTCATGCTTTCATTGTCTGCGAGTATGCGAGTCCCAAATCGGACTCGTCAGCCATCTCCGCACACATCTACAACCCAGAACTACAGAATACTCGACTGGAAGGACTGGCTAGGTGAAAAAAGTAAAGGTCCTCATCACTCGTGATGGACGAACAACATAGACACAACAATAATACAACCATCATTAATTGAAATAAAATGGAATTATGTGTTTTGATATTATGGCCAATTTATATTTTTTTGTGTTTGAAAGACAAATTATTGTTTTATATTGAAGAAAGTTATGAACAATGAGTACATTTACACTGAAGAGACCAAGAATAGTCGGTACACACATTTTGATTACAATATTTTGAATCATAGAAGAGTGAAAGAAAAATAAAAATATTTATTAGCTGGGTTCAGTAACGGATAGAAGAAAATATTAATTAGCCAGTGACAGACAAAATGAAAAATTTGAATAGCCCAGTGATATATGTAAGAACATCTATTAATATGCTCCAAAACTTCATAGGCGCCATCTTGGAGCTTGTAAGTTTACCAAAAGAGTGGAGAGAGGCCATTTCACCTGGTGAAGTTGCCTAAGAAGGAAGATTTGCAGGAATGAAAAAAACCATAGACGAATAGTGTTATTATCAGTGGTGGGGAAAGGTATTAAATAGAATAATACTAGAAAGGTTGAAAAAGACAGTGGACAACAAGATAAGGTGACACAGTGACACAGATTAGCTGGCTGAAGGCGAACATGAGCTACAGTGAATTGATGATTCAAGTAAATAAAACAAGACAAGTATGTGGATTCGATATTTACACACCAAAACACTATGATAATTGCCAAAAAAACTCAAGAAGAAAAACAAAAGTTAAAACAATTTGGGATAATGAGCAATAAAGTCATATACAGAAACAACACAAGAACAATCATACGGGAAAATCGGAAGCATAAGCAGCAACATAAGTTAGCACAGAAGAGTTGCGAAGACGGGGTAGGATGGAGACCCATTCGCATACATCAGAACACTGAATGATGAGTTCAAACCATCGTTAAATGCATTAAATATACACTTTCATTTTGAGGTCTGATTTAGACAAAATTCAAGAATGGTCTGTAAGATGACAAATGGAGGTTAATGTAGATACATGTACAGTCATCCACATGGGTAGAACCAATATGGAGCATATTTACAATTGGGCAAGAACAAAATTAGAAAGATAAATAATGAAATGGACCTAGGGGTTATAATAGATCATATAGGTAAGGGGGATGAGTAAGTGCAGATAACTGTGAAAAAAACAAATGCAATGTTAGGTATGATAACAAGAAATATTAAACATAGGAGTAAGGAAGTGAAAGTCAAACTGTATAAAGCTTTAGTTAGACCTAGATTGGAGTACTGTGTACAGGTGTGGAGTCCTTATCATAGAGGGGATATAAACATGCTGGAAAGAATACAAAAATGCGCGACAAAGATGATAGTGGGATTCCAGAATTACAGTTATGAGGACAGACTCAGAAAAACCGGCCTACAGTGTCTAGAATTCGAGGTAACAATAGAGGTTTATAAGATGATCAGAGGAACGGATAAATTCGACTATAACACGTTTTTTTCAAAATTCAACCATCTACAACAACAAGAGAGCATAGTTACAAATTAACTAAAGAGAGTTCCGGATTAGAAATTAGGAAATATTGTTTTAGTCAGAGAGCGGTGAATGCTTGGAATGCATTGCTACAGGAGATAGTAGAGGCAGGGACAATTAAGGCATTTAAAAATAAATTGGATGCGCATAGCTTTTAGAACAAGGTAATGTAATTTACGCCGGTTGTATATAGACTCTGCATAGTCTTCTAAACCAGTATACAGACGTTAAGCTAAGTGAAATCATGCAGATGGTGATACATTTACATACGATATGAGAGAAATAGAACCGATTTTGCAGAGAAAGGCACAAAGAAACAAACAAGCAGCATCAAGATAACGCCGAAGAACCAGGGCAAAAAGCCAGACCCTATGATACATGAGATTCGAATAGCAATCAAATGCTTGACGAAGGGGAAATAACTAGGATGTTATGATATACAGACTGATTGAATATATATACCACAGGCTAACCTGAAAAGACCTAGTATAATACAATACAACCAAGAGATTGCCAGATATATGTTATATTCCACTTCCAAAGAGCAGTGATGTTACTTCTAAAGGAATTCACTATCTACGGAACCATTTATCAAAGTCCTACTATGGATCATCGTGAAAAATAAAATACTCTCAAACAACAAGTGCCTGAAGTTTAGGCAAGATTTAGACATGACAGAGGCACGCGAGATCACATCCTTAGCATGCTAAATTATATCGAATAGTGCAGAGAGTACAATGTCGACTTGAAGACTTGCTTAATTGATTACATCGAAGCTTTGTACTGAATGCAAAATAAAACGTTAAGGGAAATTATATAAGATATGGGGTTTTCAACACATCTGAATCAACTGATTGAGACACTGTGTCAAGAACAACAAGCAGCGGTCAGAATAGATGTGGCGACATACCGACCTGTTTAAGGTGCAAAAGGAAGTAAGACTATACTCTGCCCTAACCTTCCAACATTTATACTGAAAACATACAGAGAAACGACACAATTAACATGAAACGCATGACCCGATCACAGTCGGTGGAAATGATCTACAAGATCAAAGGCAAGCAGATGATGTAATTGTCTGTTGAAAGAACGCTGATCAGCTAGACCAGATTACAATGTCAATTAAAATACAAAACGCGAAAACCATGTATACCCAAACAACAGTAAGACCACGATAATAAGGACTGAAGAACAAACAATTAGATCGAAAATTGTCATAGAAAAATAAATACCAAAAGTCACAAGTTATGAATATCTCGCCTCGATTAAGGGCAGCAATGAGGATTGCCAAAAAAAAAGTAAAAAGAAGATGGTCCAGCATTCCAGTGGTTAACTAAAACAAAAACGTATGGCAGAACGCTTACAACATAACAACAATAAAGATACTGAGTACATGCCTCTTTCCAGCGGCAACATACGAATGTGAGACAAAGGCAACCATACAAACACCAAGGAAAGAGACAATCATTCTTCCAGCGGCAACATACGAATGTGAGACAAAGGCAACCATACAAACACCAAGGAAAGAGACAATAATTCAATATGAAATAGTACTAGAAAGTGCTCAAAATATAATTGATAGTGAGAAAGAAAAAAAATAGAAACCCATCAGAGAAATGGAAATTCACTATGCCTCCACACAGATATATCCTCCCTCATTTAATACTATCATGTACAATATATACTCGTATAATCTAAGCAACACATAGAGGTCAAAATTACAACAGGTGTTCGTAATGTCCTCCATTTGCATGACCACAAGCAATGTTTACAACGCCACTGATCTATCGCCCCGTCCTCCATCTGCTCGAACACTAGGGCAGTCTACAACGCCATGGATCGATTACTATTTTAACATGTGTTTTATGAATGGCGAAGTGGTATGGAGTTCACTTCTCATAGCAATGGCTACCTTGATTGATCGCATTCATGATTACGCTCAAGTCAACTAAACTGGAAACACGTACCAGGCTTACTGCAGAGTTATGAAAAATACGAGTAGTGAGAAAAGTAGTACTTATATCCCATCTAATAGAAACCTCAAATATAGAATAATGAAGGCACTAACACTTGATCCCTGCCACCAATGTATGTTTTATTAGCATACAATTAGCTCTTACATAGATATATGTGTAACAACTATCTCTCACATCCACACATACAAAAGTGTTGGTATCTGTGCTGTGTGAACTAATATTTCAGTAAAAAACCGAAAAACTCTTATGTAGTCTGTATGTACAGTAACGGCAGGAATGTTTACAGGACTAACAAAGAGAGCAACGAATAGCACCACGCAATCTGCCAGGCATGAGAAGCGATTAGTGAGAGTTGGACTTGTGGCTGGTTCCTCAAACCGCAACTTCAACTGATAAAGACAAGTCAACATTTGATTTCATGTCCTGTATTTGTTGAAGACCTATACTCCACAGGGAGCTCAACGATTGTTGACCAGTGAGTTGTACGCACAAAAACTACTAATATGCCAAGAGAAGGCACTAATTATTATGTTTACTGCTCATACAATTACTACTAATATGTAAAAAGAATCCACGAATTTGTATATTTACTGTGTGTACAAGCAATTCTTAAATATCAGGAGACGACAAGAACAGATCGCCTCGTGTACATACCATCACACTGGGTTTCGTCCTTTTCATTAACCGCAAACCCCTCTCTACAGGAACACTTGCGGGCACTTCCAACAACTTTGCAGATCTGTGAACACGGTTTGCCTTCCGCGCACGGGCCCTCAGCTGGAGCTAAAATATGGTAAAACATATCTTAAATTTTGGATTTCGTAAGGGCTCCACGTGTTACAAACTGTTTAATTAATCATCATAGTCGGCATCATCATCATTTTCATGATCAAATCATCTGGCTCACCACGGAACACGGGACCACAAGTTGGTGCTCTCCTGCTGTTCATTTTTCTGAGACGACTTCTTGAGTTCCACCCATGTGACTCCGGCTAGCGTGTCCTTCTCTTTCACTACTCCACGTCGGAAAGTACTGACTACTTACTGTACTTGCACACCTGCTAAGAAATCTATGACAGCCCAGTAGACTGCCGGTTGTAGGAATCGATGTTCTACAAAATGACATGCTACTTACATTCTTCGCCCGAGTATCCCTAGGCCGTTTGACTATTCAGTTTTGTTATCTTCTCAAAAACAATTATCCTTGTTTGTGTTCGCCAGGATCTCTCTTAATTCACGATATCAAACATAGCTATGTTCTTTCTATTATTAATCAAGTAACTGACACTTATCCCCGCCTGGTTTTAATGGTCCAAAATATGAGAGAAATGATTTAGGCTTCTAAATCAAACCATGTAAGTCCGTAAAGGGTGATTATCGAGACATATGCATGAAGAATATAGCACTACAGGAACATGGATTCGATATTTGCTAAATAATTAAGTGATGTTGCTGTGGACACGTACTTTTGTTATAAATAACAGATGTGAAATGAACAAACTACAAACAAATTAAATTAACAAAACACAGAAATTTGAAAAAAAAAGTGTTGTAAATGACAATATACTTCTTGATATTGATGACACGTTTGTCGTTGCTGCTGGGAGTTCCAGCTTCGATTCCATCGGACACTGTCTTGGGTCCCGTACATCCATTGGGTGGTAAGCATCTCATCAGATGCGGTTTGCAAATTGTTCTGGGAGGAAACGAAATCTGACAAAGATGTAATAATGTCTTCCTCACGGTCTGTTTTTGCCTTCTGTGTACCAAAATGATGTTCTTGTGCTTCATCGACTATCGTTTCGTCGCAAAATCTGAGCAGCCCATCTATTTATTGACTTGTCTGCATAGATTACCACATCATTCACCAAGGACAGTCGTCGTATGTCAGTATTATGAAGATTTTGAATTCGTTGGTTGTGGAATGTGATTTCGACCAAGCGTCCCTCAAGTGAGAGAACTTCTGCCAATCTCAATTTGGCCTCCAGTGATTTTGTGAGTGTGAATGTCTCTGCAACACGTGAAGCGACGTCTTGTTAGTTCAGGTTCCATACTGTTCTGCAAATTGAGTACATGTCCATGATAGATGTAATCGTCGACATGTCTAATCTCACTCCATCAAGGAAGACTGGATGATAATTGACGACACGATTGTGCAACGTTATGGTCTTCGGGACATTCATTTCTAGTTCCGGTTTCTGACCGTCATCGGCGATTAGCTGTACCAGTCGGTTGGCTTCTGCAGCTGATTCTATTAGCTGTACCAGTCAGTTGGCTTCTGCAGCTGATTCTATTAGCTGTACCAGTCGGTTGGCTTCTGCAGCTGATTCTATTAGTTGTACCAGTCGGTTGGCTTCTGCAGCTGATTCTATTAGCTGTACCAGTCGGTAGGCTTCTGCAACTGATAATATTAGCTGTACCAGTCGGTTGGCTTCTGCAGCTGATTCTATTAGCTGTACCAGTCGGTTGGCTTCTGCAGCTGATTCTATTAGCTGTACCAGTCAGTTGGCTTCTGCAGCTGATTCTATTAGCTGTACCAGTCGGTTGGCTTCTGCAGCTGATTCTATTAGTTGTACCAGTCGGTTGGCTTCTGCAGCTGATTCTATTAGCTGTACCAGTCGGTAGGCTTCTGCAACTGATAATATTAGCTGTACCAGTCGGTTGGCTTCTGCAGCTGATTCTATTAGCTGTACCAGTCGGTTGGCTTCTGCAGCTGATTCTATTAGCTGTACCAGACGGTTGGCTTCTGCAGCTGATTCAATTAGCTGTACTAGTCGGTTGGCTTCTGCAGCTGATTATATTAGCTGTACCAGTCGGTTGGCTTCAGCAGCTGATTCTATTAGCTGTACCAGTCGGTTGGCTTCTGCAGCTGATTCTATTAGCTGTACCAGTCAGTTGGCTTCTGCAGCTGATTCTATTAGCTGTACCAGTCGGTTGGCTTCTGCAGCTGATTCTATTAGTTGTACCAGTCGGTTGGCTTCTGCAGCTGATTCTATTAGCTGTACCAGTCGGTAGGCTTCTGCAACTGATAATATTAGCTGTACCAGTCGGTTGGCTTCTGCAGCTGATTCTATTAGCTGTACCAGACGGTTGGCTTCTGCAGCTGATTCAATTAGCTGTACTAGTCGGTTGGCTTCTGCAGCTGATTCTATTAGCTGTACCAGTCGGTTGGCTTCTGCAGATGATTCTATTAGCTGTACCAGTCGGTTGGCTTCTGCAGCTGATTCTATTAGTTGTACCAGTCGGTTGGCTTCTGCAGCTGATTCTATTAGCTGTACCAGTCGGTTGGCTTTTACAGCTGATTCTATTAGCTGTACCAGTCAGTTGGCTTCTGCAACTGATTCTATTAGCTGTACCAGTCGGTTATTATCTGCAGCTGATTCTATTAGTTGTACCAGTCGGTTGGCTTCTGCAGCTGATTCTATTAGCTGTACCAGTCGGTTGGCTTCTGCAACTGATAATATTAGCTGTACCAGTCGGTTGGCTTCTGCAGCTGATTCTATTAGCTGTACCAGTCGGTTGGCTTCTGCAGCTGATTCTATTAGCTGTACCAGACGGTTGGCTTCTGCAGCTGATTCAATTAGCTGTACTAGTCGGTTGGCTTCTGCAGCTGATTCTATTAGCTGTACCAGTCGGTTGGCTTCTGCAGATGATTCTATTAGCTGTACCAGTCGGTTGGCTTCTGCAGCTGATTCTATTAGTTGTACCAGTCGGTTGGCTTCTGCAGCTGATTCTATTAGCTGTACCAGTCGGTTGGCTTTTACAGCTGATTCTATTAGCTGTACCAGTCGGTTGGCTTCTGCAGCTGATTCTATTAGCTGTACCTGTCGGTTGGCTTTTGCAGCTGATTCTATTAGCTGTACCAGTCGGTTGACTTCTGCAGCTGATTATGTGATGAGCTCTATGTCTTCGGATAATCGACGGTGGTTGAAACGTCTGCTTTAATTTGAATGTCGAAGGTGTCCTAGTTGTATCGGCTGTTAACTGATTCCATACATGAGGAGAGGAGGTTTGGTTAGAAAAAAAAGACCCACCCCCACCTACCCCACCCAATGAATCTCTTTTTTTACTGATACCACAATTGGACCTTGGATGGGACACTGTATGAAAGTACCATGTGTATAACTATTGGCGATAAATCGGATGTCGCCACCTTGTTCCAACAGTGAACGCAGACAAATTGTGGCTCTACGGAATTGAAAGCTATTTAGTACTCGATAATGGTAAATACAACGTGTGTCTGAGAATTTCGGGCTGCGTTAATAAGGCGGCAATAGGTAAAACTGGTCCATGGTACTGTAAAGACACATTGAGGCATCGCCGAACCCCGCCGAAACAGTTAATGTCTGAAAGCTTCCAATGGTCTGACACCACTTCAAGCTTGTCAGGGAGTCAAGGTCACGCAAGTATTGCGATAGCGACCTGTTCAGATCATCAACAACTAGAAACCTTCCAATTACTTTTCCTTCAACTTTTCTACCCTTAACAATTCATCATCAGTCGAGTCGATGCCTTCTGGAAAATCACCTGATGAAGATGGCATCACCATTTTTGTCAATTCTGGAGCCCAGATAATCGAAATGTGTGACCAACAACACCAAAGCCCATCTCTACTGTAGGAAAACCTACCTGGAGACAGCATATATTTCCAGAGGTTATAGAAAATATACCAGGTATTGGAAACAAAAACTGCCAGACTGAAAAAGAAAGAAGAGATACTACCCTGAGCTACATATCGAAAAACTACCCAAGCATGGACTGGACCCATGCATACACCGACGGTTCTGTAACAAACACAACACAGAACGGAGGGGCAGGAGCATTTCTGAACCTGCCAAATGGCAGAAAAATAACACTGTCATTCGCTACTGGTAAGTACACAAGCAATTTCAGAGCGGAGGCAGAGGCACTGAGGGTGGCAGTGGAAGAAATGGTGACATATAAAGAAAATGAAAGCCATACAGTCCTGCTTACAGATGCTCTGGCCGTAGTCACAGCGCTAAAAAGCCAGAAAAACACTGAGCTTAATGACTTAAGAGCAGTACTCTGTCAACTATGCCAGCAGTCCGCACCAAAAAGGGTAGTGGTACAGTGGGTCCCATCACACTGCAACATCCAAGGCAAGGAGGAGGCAGACAGACTGGCAAAAGAAGGTGCAAGACTACCACAAACAGATATTAGTATGACGTTCGAAGTGTCAAAACGGCTTATTAAAGCCAGATACATGACCAAATGGGAAACTGAACATACCGGCTACACCAAAAACGATGCCTATTACCAGTTGAACAGAAGAGAGCAGGTCGTTGTCTTTAGATTTCGCACTGGCCACAATAGACTGAGGTACCACCTATTCAACAAATTGAAGATAGGTGGCACTGACCAATGCCCATGTGGTACCGCGAAAATGATCGCTGAACATTTGCTGCAAAACTGCCCGACATACGAGGATCAGGGAGAGCAGATGTGGCCATCACCAGTGGCAACACTAGACAAGCTCTATGGCAGTGTCGACAGCCTCAGGATGACCGCTGCCTTTTTCGAAAAAAATAATGGTTACTGTCTGAATGCGTAAGATGAAGAAGAAAAAGAAGAAGAAAATGTGTGACCTGATCTATTTCTTCACCACCCACTGTAAATTTATGCTGTCATTGTGTTTTGTCGGTGGTCACTATCTTTGTTTTATTTATGTTTATGAACTGTATTATTAGATGATGAAAGAAAACCATTTCCAAGAGTCATCTGTTAAAAATAAGCTCATCTGCTGAAAATGAAGTTATTTTTTAGAATTTTAGAAATTTAAGCTGTTGTCTTTTCTGATCAGTTCGTTTCCATACATATAAATTCAGTTCTGATCTGGTCCAAAGAATAGACTTCCTTGCACACAGTGAATATCCATACGTACTCAGACTTTCATTGTAAAGTACGAAAGATCTTGATACTGATGGTAGGTATAGCTACTTGGCTGAACTTAACTCACGATTCGTCTACCAATTCCCCACACTCCACTAGAACCTCATCTGATTTCGAAGATCTGCATTTTGTGATTTGCTGATACATCTATTGCATAAGAGAGGTGGAGTTTTGTTCATTAAGTTTCACCCTATTCTTACATGTGGTGAAGATCATGGTCAGTATGTTTCACCTGACCGTGACGTGAAGTAATTTGTTGATCAGTATGTTTCGTCTGACCATGACTTTTAAAAATATGGTTTTGGTTACTACGTTCACCTGTTACTACCGTTAGATTTGCCTACCTTTTTAATACAATTATAAATGGTCTCTTGGAATATTTGTTTCTAGTGTGGACTTTCGAAAAGGATTCTCTTATTTGTCCACCCCATCCGTTCGAGTTGTTCTGCTTCTGATTAATAACACTTACTGACGCATTTGTGTTTGTCACTAGGACTAACAACGAAGCCTTTCTTGCAGGAGCATGTGTAACTTCCTGGAGTGTCAGTGCACGAGTGATCACATGGCTCTTTGACACATTCATTGATGTCTGAAATACAAAGACATATTAGTTATACACGCACAACTAGTGAACGAACAAACTAGCAATAGTAACTGTAAAACAATTATATTATAAACTTTAACAAGTGAGAGAAGACAAACGTTTGATCAGGCAAAACGTTCTGATCGGGCATGTAAGTCACGTTCAAGAAAAATATATTGGTCAAGATAGCCACCAAGACTTTCTTGTAGTTCTAGTAGTTCTCCTTGGAAACGGGTTGTTCTTTGTGGCAGCCTGGCTAACGAGATATGGGTTGATGTAGATAGCCACCAAGACTTTCTAGTATTTCTAGTAGTTCTCCATGGAAACGGGTTGTTCTTTGTGGCAGCCTGGCTAACGGGAAATGGGTCGATGTAGACCTAGCAGAAGTTAGTGATACGCTGATAAAGCCAAATATAGCACAGCTGCTCGAAGGAAAAGGGTCATGTTCATGAGTATGCTCGGGATGTAACGAAAATTGATGCAACACTCCATTAAACCCATTTTCAGGGAGCACGAGAGAATAATTTTACTCATTGTGGACATTCACAACAATATCAACATTTTAAAAAAAAGCATGTATTCTTATTGTTTATTGTTTTCCTGAGGCCGTGGGAGTTGTACTTGTGTTTTACGTGGTGTATGGCCCAATGTGTCTGATATTAGCAACCATTTCTTTTAATGGGTTAAGCTTCCGTAGGATTACGACCTTGCTGTCACAAGGAATACGGACAAACATCATAGTGGCATGACTCGCATCTAATCACCCCCGCCCCACCCAATCTCATTCATAAAACATAAACACCAGACAACATTTTTAAAAGTACGTTAATAGTCAATAGTCATAACAGTCAAGGTACACAAGATGATGAATCCGCAAAAATAAGGACAAATAACAAACGAAAGTAGAAAGTGAATTGATACCTTTGAAATGTGGAGGTATCGAAGAATAGGGCATATTTAGTAAGTCACAAAGGAATCAATAAAGGTAGTCTTGTAGAAAATAAGACGTGTAGAGCTTAGGAGTGCAACGGATGCTCATAAGCAAAACCAGGTTCAGAAAGTCGAGGTATTTAGGTCATAACAAAATACATTGATAAGAACAATACTGGAAGGAAAATTTGCAACAGGTGAACAACACTTTAAGTGGGAAGAAAACATCAAAATATGGACTGAGAAAAGAATCACAGATTGTTCTATCCTGTCAAGAGATAGAAAATGTTGGAGATCCATTGCTTTCTAGCTGCCCTGTGATGATAACACTTGAACTGAACTGAACTAGGTTATACTAACTATTCAAACATATTATAATAGGAAATCATACAATGATAAACACCGAAATTGGGTCTTACTTTCACATTTGTTAGCGTTTGATGCGCTGACCGTGTACCCCTTGTTACAAGAGCATACCGCTTTCCCACCAGAGGCGGTACACACTTGCTCGCATGTTGATTTGGCACCGCAGACATCAGATGCTGGAAGATAAATACAAGAGGTTCAAGCTACATGTATTAACCTTTAATGGGGCTTAGACGGAGGTGGGGAAAGAGGGAGGCTGTTTCTGGAAGGAGGACTGGGTGTTTGAACCGGAATCCCTTAGCTGTGGAAGAAAAAGCATACCAACTGTACTGTGATGCCTGTGTATAAGAAATGCAAAAGAGGGTTGTCAATGAGACTATCAGTCTTGCGATATTATTAAACAGTTTGCTTCAAAATCCACCACTGCAAGACTACACGCAGAGCTACGGTGGAAACATCTTGAAAGAAGCCATTTACAGTGTGGCTTTTAGCTTCAAAGGGAATGGGGCTGAGAAAGAACGAGTAATGTCATAGCATACAACGCAGTCAGGGATGATGTGATCCAGACAACATTATACGTAATCTTATTTTCGTATTAGCCATTATGAAAGCGATGACAGCTTTGTTTCTTACACGTCCATTATTATGATTCATTATATCAAACGTGTCAGATCTCCGTTGAGCACATGTCATTAATAAATACACACCAGATTCTGTCCTATGTCTTCAATTCCGGACTTTTGTCAAAGGTGTGCATTGTTTATGAGTAAGAAGTTTTCTACTTTATATGAATTACTATGATTAATTGTGTTGCTGTGTTTGTTATCATTGCTGTTGTTATTACAAGTGCTGCTGTTGATGATATTGTTGATGTTGGTGTCGCTATTGTTGTTTCTATTGTTGGTGTTGTTGTTGTTGTTGCTATTGTCACTACTATTGATGTGTATGTTGTTGTTTTTATTTTTGCTTTTGTTTTTGTGGTTGCAATTGCTGATGTTGTTTTTTATGTTTTTGTTGCTGCTGCTGTTGTTGATTTTGTTGCTGTTGTTGTGATTGATATTGTTGTTGTTGTTGTTGATGCTGTTTTTATTGGATTATACTCATTATGAGATCTTCTTTCTTGATTTATTTGATATTGTTGGGGAATACAGTGTATTCTATCATATTATGCATGCGTCATGTTCCCAGTAGTACTAACGGAATTTAAATTGGTTTCTCAAAGCTATTTTGCAATATGAGACTTCTTGGTAGTCTAACTACTATTTTGTTTCCATGTCTAGGCCTAGCCTGTTGGCCAGAATGCCAAAACACGTCACTTTCCAGGACACTAGGTTGTGAAGTTGAGGTCGTGGCCAGTTTGCATCACCTGATCCTAACGTGACTTGCATGTCTTGCTGAGTATTACCTGACCCTGACATATGGTGACGGTGGTTTTGACAAGAATCTTTCACTAGACCCTTACCGTCAGGTAGAGTCTTGACCATTCCGTTTCAACACGGCCCTGTCGTAAATATGTTGACTATCGCATTATTACAGTTGTATATGGTCTAAGAATATGTTTTTCTAATGTGAACTTTCATAAAGTTCCCTTTTATCTTTCTAACCCATCTTATTGTTCGGCTTCTGATTATGAAAACCTACCGACACATACGTGTCTGTCACTAGGACTGACAGTATAGCCCGTCTTGCAGGAGCATGTGTAACTTCCTTGGGTGTCACTGCACGAGTGATCACACGGCTCATTGACGCATTCATTGATATCTGAAATTCAAAAAACAATTATTAGTTACAGGGGCAAACCTAGTAAATTATCAAAGTAGTGACAGCATCAGCAAAACAATTATATTATACACATTACAACGAGACAGGTGACTAATATTTGATAAGGCAAAAACGTACTGATCGGACATATAAGTCACGTTCAGGAAAAATATATTAGCTAAGACCACCATCTAGATTTTCTCGTCGTCTTCTGTGGGAACATTAGCTTGGCTTAAGAAGTAGGGGATCGACGTGATCCCCGTAGTAGCGAGTGACACGCAGATGAAACCTATCATAACAAAGTCACATGGAAGAACTCATGCCACCTTCATGAGCATGCTTGAGATGTGAGGGAAAGTTATGCAACACACCACTTAATGTCCTTTTAATAAAGAACATATAAGTAAACTTACTCATTGTGTACATTGAACACAACATCAGAAACAAAACATTAAACTGCGGGTATTCTTATTGTTCACTGTTTCCCTGAGGTGTTAGAGTTGTACTGTGTTTTGCGTGTTATGACACAATGCGTATGTTTAAGCAGACACGTTTTTCATGTGATAACTTTCCAATGGATTGCGACCTTGCAGTTTCAAGCATGCGAAAAAAATAATGTTTCGGTTGCAAGCCGTGTCACTAACGTCATCACCCCCCCCCCCCCCACCCCTTCCCCATCTCATTCCTAAAACATACCAGACAGCATACACGAAAGTAGATTAATAGTCAATAGTGATTCGAGCTCATTTTCTCCATGGTACGAATCCGCTTCTCTGGAGCAAGAACAAGTATTGTAGAGGATTCTGCCAACAAGAAATCGTTAAATCTTGTCAAAAGATGGGCTGGTACCATTTTTTTAAATTGTGGGTTGCCTAGTTAAATAAAATATAAGCTACAGGAGCAATACAAATGATATCTGAATTCCACGGTAGAAGACTCTACATCACATGATGAGGGTGAGTGCCAAATAAAAATAAAAATTACACTATGTATAGCTTGTTATCAGAGATTACACACGCCTTTACTTACAAGTGATGTCGCTAGCAATAAAACTCTGCCTCCACTACACCCCCACCCACTATTTAGCCACCATTTATAATTTCCATATTCTATTTCAGTCGGCCTACTCTGCCGTCCTATCACACCAACTCTTAAGCTCGAAAATCGTCACTTGAAAACGTCATGCACGTTACTAATTGCTATATTTTACAGAACTGCCAGACGCGAAAGTTACTATAGTCTGTTTCACAATGGTTGCTGTCAATTGATACCTAATATCTCAATAATCATTGCACCCATAAACGTCATTTTTTGCACGTCATCTTATATTTCGAATGTCCCAATGACTTTATAATTTACATGTTGTCAAGTAATGCCATTTTCTTAAAGCTGTTAGTCATTTTGAATCTTTGTTAGAAGAGGATTTATTTTTGCCCCTGCAGAAAATAATTCACCGTAAATTAAACAATTGTCTGTCTTTAGGCAAAGGCGTCTCTTCAATTCGAATGAAATTGTCTACGTTATGTAACTTATACTGTCTTTTTTAATGTAGCTCAGGTGTTTAAGGAACTGTAAGAAGTAACTGCGCATTTCGTATAAAGAATGTGTGAACATGTCAAAGCACATGACATAAAGAACATACAAATTACATACTTCAGATGAATTAGTCCAGGTATATAAATATATGCTGGAACAAAAATGATTATAATTAAGTTCTGAGATCCATCTTCTAACTGATTCGGGTGACCCTGAAAAGGACGGTTTGCCAAGGTGATTGAAACTTCTATTTCTAGAAAAACAAAACATGTTGGTTAATTTATCACTTAATCAGAGTTGGACGATTCCAACAAACTGATGACTGCTCTCCCCTGAAAAAAACAGTCCATTTTCCAATAGACCACTTCCTATTTAAAAACATGGTTCAGAAATGTATCCTGATAATTTGTGTCTATATTTGAAAGTCGGGCATATGTTAGTTCTTTCATATCGCATAGTTTGAAAGTTTTATTTTCAACTGCTACTTGTTCTTTTGCCCCAAACAAGTTTAATTGGGTTTAAGTGTGAATTGTAAGGTGACAGTCTCAAACATATATGACCATCCTATTGGATCAACTTGTCTATATGAAATATCTTTTCCTTTTATGTTTGCTTGACACGGGAAAGCAATTCTGGTTTTAGTTAGGTTTCGTTAAATGGTATTTGTTCTTTATTGCATGTTTTGTACTGGATGATGTTGGGATTTTGTCTTGTTGCGTCACTGCCTAGTGGAATGATGCTTTAACCATAATCAGACAAGAGTATCTATCCAAGGACGGAAAAAACACTTTTATTTCAAACAACTCTCAAAATATGTTACCATTCATCTAGGTGTGATAGTCTCAATTGCCCGTATAATTTAAAGGAAACATAAGTTCTGCATTCTTCTCCAGTCCATTATGTCTATTTCAGACATGTGCTATTATCAAGCGCTGTTCTTTGCCACGGGGTGCTAATCTTTTAATCGTTCCATCCGGTGACTGCCATTCCTTTTCACTTGTGTGGTGATCATCTATCCAGGTTTCTTCCACATACATAATATCATAACATTGTTTACGCATTTCTGTACTTCAAGTAAATACGTGCTTCTCATGGATACTAGATGCAAGTTCTTGCTGATGACGTTTCTTCCACTAGCAAACTTTCTAAAGGTAAAAGCCTATACTTATTACAATTCTCAACAACTTAGATTTCAATACATCGTCATTATATGTTTTCAGACGAAGCTTAAGTTTCATTAGTGTCACTATTTCAATGGAATCAACAATGTATAAACATCTTTTGTCTAATCACATCACTGTCAAAACTATATACCATTTGTTTTCTTCCTTGCGTATTAATCATGATGTAACACGAACGTCTATGGTATTGGAACAGTTGATCAAATGACTGATTACGTGAACCCGAAGCTTGAATAGTTCTCTTTTCAGGGTTTGAGATACTCTGTTACATTTTATAACACTTAGCTTCTCTACAACTTCAATGCAATTGTATCGTGTGTAAGAAACTTGACTTTAAAGTTCAATGTAGTCGCGAACGTTAACAATTAGTTATACTACGCCTTTGCATAATGTGTATGGAGAATTTGAACGCACAGGAAGTGTCATGCTAACTTTTGGAAACCAGTGAGCTTTGGGTTGAAGCTGGATAGATTTCGTAAACCACGTGGAAAATGCTATTTAAAAAAACAAAAAACAAACTCACTATCATGAAGGGGTAACCATTTCAAAAGACTGGTGCCATTAGGAGAGCTGGTTGTTGTATACAATAAATAAATAAAGTTGTACACCATATGTTTGCGGAAAAGACAAAAATATTCACTTGTGGGACATGGTGATCTGCAGGTTATATGCAACAATAGACTTTCAATTTTCGAGTAAACATTGTGAAACTAATTATAATACTCGTACATTTGTTTACCAATGAACTGTCTAGGATAGACTGAAAAATAGAGTAACCATGTGTTATGTATACTCTTCTATCAAATGTGCCACAGAAACATGGACAATCAATAAACGATATGAGAAGTGAATTGATGAATTTGAAATGCGGTTATATGGAAGAATAGGTCATATTTCGTGGGACGCCAACAAAATCCAATTAGGAAGTTTTGTAGGTAGGAATACTCGAAGAGATTAAGAGTGCAACAACAATTAATGAAAACAAAATCAGGTTCAGACAGTTAAACTATTAAGGATCACAGCAAAATACTTAAAGCTTTGTTGAATTCATTACTAGAAGGAAATGGGGAAAGCAAATATGCCACAAGTATAAAACAATATATGTAGAAACAAAACATCAAATGATGGACAAAGAAATGCTTGGCAGATTAAAGCATTATAGCTAAAGACAAAGGACATTGCAGATCCGATTCAAATCATCTTCGCTGTGCAGATTGCACCTAAACTGACATTGTAACTATTGTAACATTTCACAATATAGACTGCTACAATGTAAATCAGAAAAAACTGGCCTAGAAAAGAGAAGTGATTAGAAAAAAAATTATTCGAGGCGACTTAAAACAGGTTTGTAAGATAATCAAAGAAACAGATAAATTAGAATATAACAAGATTATCAAAATACAACCAATAATAAGAACAAGAGGGCATAGCTAAAAATTTAACAAAAGAAAAGTCCAGATTAGATATTTGGAAATATTTTTTTAGTCAGAGAGTGGTAAATGCTTTGAATGCATTGCCACGAAGTAATGGAGGCATGGACAATTAATGCATTTAGGAATAGATTGGATGCGCATAGCTTTTATAGCAAGGTAACATACGTGAAACTGGTTGTATGCAGACTCTGCAGAGTCTTCCAAACCAGTATGAAGAGGTTAAGTTCAGTTACGTTAAGCTAATGTTGAAAACGGGTCTTACTTTCACACTTGTTTTTGTTTGATGAGCTGACTTTGTAGCCACTTTTACAAGAGCATACCGCTTTCCCACCAGAAGCCTTACACACTTGCTCACATGGTGAATTTTTCCCACAAACATCGGCTTCTGCAAAAGAAAATAAAGCAATTGTAGTTAAGCTGCATTTTAAAATCATTTATTGGATGATTCTGGCGAATGCACGTGTGTTTTGTAGTTGGTCTTTTAGGGTGCGGGTGGGGGAGGGATTTGTAGGTTTTTTTTTATCGATGGGAGGGGGATGTGTAAGTTATTTGGTTAAATAGGCGGTGGAGAGGACATCGAAGGTTGTAATTAATCGGCAATAGTGACCTTCGATCTTTTCATCTTTTCACTCCTCTTTTCTTAAACGCACCTGAATCCTGTGTTCTTTTTTCATCGAAGAGATGCTCTTCAGAACTACACACACACATATATATATATATATATATGTTTGTATGCATGCTTACACAAAAACATTTGAAAGGAATTTATTCTCTTCTCCAATTTCATTTCCATTGTCCATGTTTCTGGGCCATGCAATTAAGACGAGTATAACCACGTTAACCACTCTGATTTTTAAAATTGGGATCTATACTTATAGAAGTTAATATATAGACGTTAATATGATCATGTTATGTACAATATCTTTCATCGTTGGTTATTATGATTCCAAGATAAGATAAGTTGTTTTCATGCCCGGATCTTAATCACCTATTGTTATCTGTTAAGCAGTTTCTGGGTCTTCTTGACAAAGTCGCGTGGTTCTGCAGACTGGTTCTTATACAATCTGAACATTTGGCTAAACGACATTTCAGTTTGATCGATATAGATCTTGTATTATAGATGCCATTACACAGATCAGTTATTTTACCTACTGAAAATTCATCCAGAACCACTACCATTTCTACATTTACTGTTAGCATGACTGCTTCTTTTCCCTTGCCCATATCGTTTATTGTTATCATGCCTGCTTCTTTCCCCTTCCCTTGCACATATCATTTATTGTTGTCATAACTGTTTCTTTCCCCTTGCCCATATCGTTTAATGGTGTCATACCTGCTTCCTTCCCCTTGCCCATATCGTTTATTGGTGTCATACCTGCTTCCTTCCCCTTGCCCATATCGTTTATTGGTGTCATACCTGCTTCCTTCCCCTTGCCCATATCATTTATTGTTGTCATACCTGCGTCCTTCCCCTTGCCCATATTGCTTATTACATTCTCTACATCTTAGTGGATGCGCTGGTCTATTTGATGTGAGCTTGGATTAACATCCCAACGATTATAGGTTCAAATCACGTACGTCTAAGTTTACAGAGCTTATAAGTCATGGGTTATAGATTGTATGTCGCTTATTCTGGTTGATCCAGCTGTAAATTGGTACCTGACGAAAGCAAGGAAAATTTCAAAACTACATCTGGAGCTAAATAAATATCAGCAGTGCAAATCTACGCTGATAAATATATTTATATCCAGTACTCTCATATTTAACCTAAATCACTGCCCCAGTGTTGATTCGAGCGTTTTTTAGCTGACAATATAGTTACATATAAAAAATAAGAAATGACGGCGATAAGAAATAAACGGCGATTGAAGAAGATGCATTATACCTGAGTTAGACCAGATGAGACATAACAACTAAAGTCATCATTAGTCTTTGTGTTGATCATATGAGATTCACTTTTGTTTACACTATTATAAATGGAGCATGGTTTTTTTTACAGCCTTGTTTTTTACTGATAAGGCTACGTCAGGCACAGCAGGATATTGTTCTGTATGTGCATAACCAATGAGTTGGAGAGTGTTCTAGTTCTGTTGAGGACTGTTGTTAATAATGTCGCGTTGATACCTATTGTTGCTGCTGATGAAGTTGTTGAGGTTGATACTGTTGCTGTTATTGATGCTATTGTTGCTGTTTATGATGATTCTGCTGTTTATGATGTTGTTGCTGTTTATGATGTTGTTTTTGTTTATGATGTTGTTGCTGTTTATGATGTTGTTGCTGTTTATGATGTTGTTGCTGTTTATGATGTTGTTGCTGTTGTTGCTGTTTATGATGTTGTTGCTGTTTATGATGTTTTTGACATTGTTGCTGTTGCAATCTGCACTTCCTGAGTCCTTCATTTTTGACACATTTTATCTGATACCGAAATTATCTGGTTCAATTTAATGATATATGTTCCCATCAATAATGACGAATGTGGACCAGGTTTCTCTTGACTGTAGTACAAGGTGCCAATTTACATTAGACTAATTATTATGAGCATTACAATGTCGAGCATCTGTTTGTTTCACCTGACCCTGACTTGAGGACAAGGTCATGGTCAATATGTTTCACCTGACTATGACATGAGGCTAATATCTTGTCAGTATGATTTGCATGCATGCCACTGATGTCAGATATTGCCTTCCTCATTACGTTTTGGTTCAATAGGTTTCATCCATCTTTGACGTAAGTTTGGGTATTTGTTCGTACATCTCACCGGACTCCTATGCATGGTTTGATTCCCTTATTTTTTAAGTTTTAAATCGTCCATTCAGCCATTATTCTCTAGAAGTGCCTTTATTTCCACAACCCCTTCTATCGGGTTGTTGCGCCTCTGATTATAACATGCGCAACCTACCGACACATTTGTGTTTGTCACTAGGGCTAACAAGATATCCTGTCTTGCAGGAGCATGTGTAACTTCCTGGAGTGTTAGTGCACACGTGATCACACGGTTCCCTGCTACACTCATTGTCATCTGAAACACAAATAACCATAAGTTAGACACACAGACACACAAACACACAGACACTCACAGTTCATGGAGGAACATAGTAGCGACAGTAATTGAAAAACAATAACATAAACATTCCAAAAACAAATTATTCCTTTTTTTTCCAACTGTTTCCATAGACCGAGAGAATTGTACTGTTTTGCACAGTATGACACGGGGATTCTGATTTTATCATGCATTTTGTTGTTATTGGTCTCACTCCCTGTAGGGGTACTGTGACAGGGTTAACCTTATTCTTATTCCTATCCTATGTCACGGTACTATTTATTTTTATGTGACAGGGTTAACTCCTGTCTATTCTATCACCACGTATTACTAACTTTCTTCCTTACCACTATCAGTCTTTAACTCACACTTACTGATTAAAACCACTAACAATTGTTTTGAGAACCGCAAACCAATGAATGTGTATTTGTTGAACATTATACACATTATAATAGTAATGCTAAGTATAAGAATCGTTAAAAGTTTCGTTATCAACACTTCTCTAACTAACTATAATGACTTTCAAGAGTTTCGTGCAATTAGCACCGACCGGTCTTTCTATTACACTAACCGTTGCCCATAGTTATAATCACGTGGTCAGAACTAGCATTGTTCTATTCACCGTCTATATTCCGGTGCGTTGATAAAATGCTTTTCAGCTACTTGTTCTAATTTCTAAACTCTCTGTCCTGGCTCGTCTGGTTGCCTTATGTCTCACCTCTCAACTTACACAACGTGGATGTCTTCTGAGCGTCTTGTCTCGTCTTAACTTACGGAAGATGTCTGCAGTGATCAGATGTACTGGTTATTCTTCTTCGTTGTCTGTTGTCACGAACTCTGGGCCTGCCACTGTGCTCGTGTCGTGCATATGACAGAGGACAGAGGTGTTGTTTCTGTGGTTGTCTGGCCAAGGTAACACATGTGTTACGACGTGTTGTCCATGACGACAGCTTCGTGTTGAAGTAACAGTTCTTCCTCTGATGAGACTGCAGACGAATGTCACTCAGGGACTTGGAAGTCGGATCACGTGTGACAGGTGTTAGTGACGACTCAAATAGAATATCACACACATATATATTCTTACAGGTGCGTGGTCTCTCATTCCCTTTCAGTGCTGATCTTATTTGATGAGTTCTAATCTAATTATTCACTGGCTATGTTATGTAGTCTATCTAGCGTCTGCTCTGGATTATATCGTATCCACTAGCTGCACGATAGTCTTCTCTTCTCTGCTCTTTCTGATCATCTCCCTTAATCACACTCATCCCCCAGCTTATATGCCAAGCTGCCCGCTTTGGTCAAGGGCTTCTATTTTCTTGAGTTTAATTCCCTCAAACTTTATTTGAACTGGCGTGTTCCAGAGAAACGAAAGCTAATTTGTCAACTCACTATGTGACCTAGAGGTCGTGGAATTCGCAGTAGAAATCGTGGGAAGGTAGCCATTTTGGCTGGACATTCCTAAACTGTATTGTTTGAGAATTAAGAACAATGACCGGTTCAATAAACCCAATCTCTCAGGCAGGTTTCTCAAGTAATGTTTGGGTACCACTAACGGTATTGTCAGGGCTTTCCTGCCGTTGGCTCGTTGGATGTAACTCTGTTACAGTACGTTGGATGTAATTCTGTTACAGTACGATCTTGATGTTTCAAGAATAAAACAAACACACTTTTGGTTGTCAAGTCTCCGCGCCCCCCCCCCCCCCCCGCCTCTTCTTTCATTATCATTGTTCAACTATTCCTAACATGAAAGTACATTGTTGGTCTATGACACTATTTGAACAAAGGTCTTCCAGGCGACGAATCCGCTTCAATGAATAAATAAAGTAATGTAGTGGATTCTGTCAACTGGACATACAACTATGTTGTAATTGATGGACTAGTACTGTTTCGGTTATTGTTAGTCACCTAGTTAAATAAGCCACACGAACATTGAAAAAGATAGCTACACCCAATGATAGAAGGCTCTACATACAGTTGTAAAGGAGGAGTGGGCATTTAACATAAATCTTCAACTGTAAAGCTTTCAATAAGTACGCCCCGACATACTGTTGTCAGTCCATTTCTTAATGTTGTGCTCCCACTTATAGTGCCGACTTCCTATTGCCGGCCTACCACCCAACTATAATCCAGTATGCTGTGCTCCCACTTATAGTGCTGACTTCCAAATGTTCACCTATCATCCGGCATTGTTTTCAGCATTATGTCGTGTATTTTTACATGCCCATAATATTGTATTTGCACCATTTTTATTCTCTTCATGAATTTTCTTCCAGTTTCAAATCGCTTCATGCCCTGCCTATGAATTCACTTTTCCGTCCATGAGATACGGCCCCTCCTTCTGTATAACCACATTTCAAAGGCCTCTATTTAATTCACAAGCTGATTCTTGATCATCTGCATTTCCGCTCCATAGAGCAAAGACGGAGATGTTGACACCGATTTTCATTGCATTTGCTAATTGTCTGGATGTCAATATATTGTTCGTGTAAAATATGATTTCGGTCATCCCTATTCATTTCTTAAAATCAATCTTCTATATATCATCATCAGTCTTAGTTACAAGACACGATTTGTGTGTTCGAATATCTCATTTGCTGTAATATTCTTTATTGGCTTCACATTTATTTTGCTAATGATCAAAGTTTTTGTTTCTCTAAGTCTAAACCATAAACCCTGCTTCTGTTGTTGACTGTTTCTACAAATTCTACGGCTCACTTCCAGTCAACAATACAATAACATCAGCTGACTATCCTAACGTTGATGCTCAGTCTTAGCATCTTCTCAATCGATCTGAAACTTCCTTTTTGATGTTAAATAGGTAAATAGACACGCACGCTTGGTCCCACACCTCTTTTTGTATCAATATATACTAGTAATTCTTTCCTAATCGTATTGTTGCCAACTGTTTCCAATATACATTGCTAGTTATTCTCCGTGGCGAAGTGGTTAAGCCGTCGGCCTCGTGATCAGGGGGTGTGGGTTCGACTCCGGACCCTGCCGTCTTTTTCACGGGTGCTTCGCCCCTTAGTGGTCTTGTCCTTGACTTGCCACTGGGGAAGGCCGGCTCGAGACGAGAGAGTGAGGATACAATGTTGCGTAGTTACTTACTAAAAATAGCGCTAGCAAAATTAATTATGCCATCATCGTCTACGATCGACGACTGCCTTTGCCTTTGCTTTTGTAGAAGTCATTATTTGACGTCATCTCTGCTGTGCGGCTCGTCTTAAATAAGTTGAATGGGACTTGGTTGTAGAAGTCATCATTTGCAGTCAGCGTAACAAGGAGGCCCGTTTCTGTCGACATCATTGACAGAGCAAAAAGACAGATTTGTCCTTCAGCTACTTTAAAGTTTTTGAATGAATATCTTTATGCAGTTTAACGCAGAAAACGAACAGCCCACTGATGATAATGATGCAGGAATTGGTAATATGCTTTCACACAGTTTGTAAAGGCATGAAAGGCCGCTTTGAATTTATGTGTTCCGAAGAAAGCTATGAATTAATGTGTTCCGAAGAAAGCTTTGAATGTATGTGTTCCGAGGAAAGCTATGAATTTATGTGTTCCGAAGAAAGCTTGGAATTTCTGTGCCCCGAAGAAAGCTGAATTTCGGTTTCATGCATTTCTAATTAGTTCGTTTTGCCCTGCAGAGGTACGAGATTAAACTTCTACAGCCGTGACTCTCCAGTCGACCCAGCTTTAAACGGTTACCTGGTTTACAGTCAGGTAATGAAAAGGCGGCGAGGAAGGGACATTGCTACTCGTCCTCACAGAAGCTGTTACTTAGTACACCGAAGTCTGTAGCACTTCATTCCTGACCAGCGTTAAGTATGCTGGGAATACATAAGAAGCCATCAATCCAGATCTCTGTATCATTAGATCGACATGATCCCCATATACTTTTCTACAAAAACCTTTCTTCTGGAGGATTTTTAGAGAATGTGGAAAACATTTGACAGTCCACAATTTCGTCTGGCAATGAAACAAATTGGCATCGTATTTGATAGCGCACAGTATCGTATGCTTAAAAATACAACCTTTTATACTCATCTGTCTGGATGTCTAAGAGGTACTTTTACTCTAGCGGAAGGCTAAAGTAGATGTCAACAAAACCGAGATGAATTATTCTGATAGAGAAACAAACACAGCGTGCAACTAATGCAATTTCCAACCTACATGTGCCATGTAGTCATTGCACTGATTAAGTTTTGGAAGGGTTGGTAAAATAGATCCACAGCAGTTTTACTATCCGGTTCATACATTTTTAGTTTTGACCTACATTTGCTGATTAATTATACAAGTCATGAGGTCTATCATATTTAAATATATATATATATATATATATATATATATATATTGTTTTATACACACACACACACACACACACATATATATATATATATATATATATATATATATATATATACATATATATATATATATATGTATATATATATATTTATGTGCACTGTGTTTACGTAACAGTACAATATGTCCATCGTAAGGATAAAGTAGAGGATATTGTAAACAAACCATACATGTATTACTGCGCTGGGAATTATTTTACAAACAAACTTAAATTCGCGTGCTTTGGTTTTCATCTGAATCAGACAAACAAACTACTGTCAATGTGTCACACTATTGGTGCTAGCGATTTACATACGACTGTTGAAGTTGAAAACTGTTCGAAAACAAGGCATAGGAGAATGTCACATGTTATTTGCAATTATTATACTGGCGACAAAATATTTTGGTGTTCACATATTTAAAAGAAAAATATGCTTAAAGCCACTAACATCGTACGTAAGGTAGACATTAACGGATTTGAATTCATGAAGAACACACCACTGGAACACGTAAGGGAACCTAACTCTGGCGAGTTATTTTGAGAGCAGAACGTCAAGCAAACAGGATCTTTACATATTCTGGTTTTTTCGTCTTTTCAAACAAGTGTGAAATTTGATAGGAAATATCAGTCAGAACAAAGGTACAATCAAGAAAACAACACCAACAGGAAATTGATTACAACAATAGTTACTATAAATGGGGAATGTTCAAATTCACCTTCACATTTGGTGACGCCAACGACTTTGTATCCAGCATTACACGAGCATGTAAACCCGCTTGCTGTTTTGGTACAGGTGTGTTGGCAGGGTTTACTCTTGCACTGATCGATGGCTGAAATAAAGTCAACACAGCAGATCACATATCATGTGTATCAGATTAATGGCGCGGCCCACGAGCAGTGTTGCCATTTGGGCAACTTTTTGGAAAAATGCAAGAAAGGTGGTTCCTTTCAGCAACTTAAAAAAAAAACAACAACCCTAGTATTTATATTTTTAACACATTTGTATGCTGTTTTATGTAAACATGTTACGCGCCATAATATGGAACGCATCATTGACACATCAAGCAGCCAGGCGAAGCAGAAATTATAAA
The DNA here is from genome assembly GCA_036924085.1 of Ariolimax columbianus. NCBI lineage: Eukaryota > Metazoa > Mollusca > Gastropoda > Stylommatophora > Arionidae > Ariolimax > Ariolimax columbianus. The sequence goes on from JAVGWX010000014.1 coordinate 25,797,532, forward strand.
TGTTGTGAAGGATTGTAAAACCATCATATAAAAGGCATCTGTGTGTAAAGACTGACTCCTTACTTAATGGTGACACATCATAACCCTGGCACAAATCGCACGCTTATGAACAACTAATGAATAACATATAGTCTATGGCAAGTTGCTTGAGAAGATAATTGCCAGACAAATAATGGCCATCTAAAATGTGAAGACATTCTTCCTGATACGCTCGGCAATTACAGACCAACGAAGGACCATCATGCTGGTGCATTTGCATATCCTGTGAATGAAGGCTTAGAGTTCTAGCTGGAAACGGTAACAGTCGTTTCCGACTTGTAAGATGCATATAATAGGGTCAACTATGGAGCCTGGTGTGCTGTTTGAAGAAGTGTGAGATCAACACATGGTTTGTGGGCTGGATATCCGCTGCCCTAATGGAGAGATGGTGTACAATCAGCGTGGGATCTTGTACATCAGAACAGATGAGAATATTTCCAGGACTGCAGCAGTGTTCCCTACTCTCATCGGTGATATTCAACGTATGCAAAGTGAAGGGGACCACCATCCATCCCACAAGGCCAGGGCTGACAGGAACATTTCCATATGACTCAGATAAGAATGAGCTGGTCAGAGACATATAGGAGACCTCAGAGGTAATCTCACAGTGTGTGCAGATTCCAGCGACCAAATCAATCCTAATTAAACCTGCATGATGCTCTGGTCATAGAACAAGTGTATTGCTAAAGCTAAAAATCTGCGAGTTACGTCTGATGGATGTGCCATTGACGTGTGTGCCACTTTTGATCGTAGCCTCTCACATATGCACTACGTCGATCAGATCACGTAGATATGGGAGCACTCAAACCTAATGCAACGGCAAACTTCGTACAATGACTTCTTTTGTCCAGAAGTCCTAATTGATAATGCCAGTTGATGATTACAGACAGAACATGCTAACACTATCAAGACTACCTTATCAACGGTTATAACCTATTCAGAATGAAAAGATGCGAGTGGTTCTGGATGAACTAAAGTTACACCAACCGTTAAGATGCAGTATATGCTTACATTTCTATCCGTTAAATCCAGAAATAAATTGGCACCGGCTAAAGCCTATATGACGGCTACCACAAGCTGGCAGGACACTGCACAGCAACAACTCAGGCATCAAAGGATCAAAAATAAAGAGAGCAGCGACAGTGATGCCGCAGACAGAAAGAGCAATTGGAGATGTAACCCCGGTTGATACAATAACAAGGGAGAAAAATAAATGAAAATAGTAATAGAGTGACATATTACCCCAGCGTCATCATAGCCAAAGGCAGGGAATGCAGGGAGTACTATAACGGGGAATGGAAAGCTCGATGTTAACTATCTGATTAATGATAACACTAAGAATAGTGACACAATCATCAATACCAATGGATCGGTGCTACGTAGTGACATATCTGATTTTGGTTATTTATGCTATGCACAGACGCAAAGTTGCTGAACAGAGCGGGGCATGCAGAACAGCAACCTTCAGTACGGGAACGGAGATGGAGGCAGTGGCTGTATCTCTGAGATGGCTCCTTGATCAAGACCTATTTAACGGGGACACTGTTCATTCCAAACAAGGAGACCTTACTTCGAAAGTTACATAAATGTTGTCTACTGCATGCGTGGTTAGTAAATGTGATGTTCGTAATGATGATGGCATAGCAGGATGATGATGCTGTCAGGATGATGATGATGGTGCTGTCATGATCATGTCAGCGATGTTGTTAGTCATGATGTTTGTGATGTTTACATGAAGTTGAAGATGGTTTTGATGAATATATTGGTCATGATGTTGACATTATGATGATGGCGATGATGATACTGGTGATGATTCTCCTTCTTCTTTGCGTTCGGTTTCGTATGCTCGTTTTATGCCACCAGAAGGGCTGCATCCATGAAGTGACACATCAGTCGCAGGTCCTCAAAGGATTCCCACAGTTTGTCTTGTATGTTTCTCTCCTCGGGCTAGGTCTTCTCACGGGAGTCTTGGTGCAGTGGACATGTTTGCAGGATGTGTTATGGAGTCTGGGGTCCTCTCTGACATGTGCATTGTGCAGTCTGTGCTGCTTTCATTTTATGCATGTGTGCATTGAATCTGCTATGACCTGTTCTGAGGCGAAAAATTGTGGTATACTGTTTCCTATTCAGTCTATTGATTGGGTCCTTTGGGTATTTACTGTTTGTTCTCTCTATCCACTGTTGTTTATATTTTGTTTTGGATGTTTGCCTTGACTTCTAGCAGTGACACTCGGTGGGTGAATTGTTCTCTCTGTCTTCCCTCCCTGGCTAGCCTGTCCGCCCATTCATTCCCAGGTATGCCGCAGTGAGCTGGAATCCACTGGAGGGTGATTTTATTGTGGCCTGAGAGTTTGTTTAGCTGGCATATCAGTTCCCTTTCCATACTATTCCGTGGTTCTCTTTGTGTGGTCTGCAAAATTTCCATGCAGTCGCACAAAAAACACTATTCTGTTATCATTTAACCCCTTTTCATCCAATAGTTTGAATGCTTCATTTATTCTTCTTCTTCTTCTGCGTACACAGTCAGACAGTAACCATTATTTTCTCGAAAAAAGCGGCGGTCATCCTGAGACTCTCGCCACTACCATAGAGCTTGTCTTGCAGTTCCACTGGCAATGGCCACATCAGCTCTCTCTGATCCTCGTATGTCGGGCAGTTCTGCAGCAGATGTTCAGTGGTCATTTTACCAGTACCGCACGGGCATTCGTCGGTACACCCTATCTTCAATTTGTTGAAGAGGTGGTACCTCAGTCTGTTGTGGCCAGTGCGAAGTCTGAAGACAACGACCTGCTCTCTTCGGTTCAACTGGTAATAGGCATCGTTTTTGGTGTAACCAGTATGTTCGGTTTCCCATTTGGACATGTACCTGGCTTTGATAAGCCGTTTTGACTCTTCGTACGTCATACTGGTATCTATTTGTGGTAGCCTTGCACCTTCTTTTGCCAGTCTGTCTGCCTCCTCGTTGCCTTGGATGTTGCAGTGTGACGGAACCCACTGTACCACTACCCTTTTTGGTGCGGACTGTTGGCACAGTTTGCAGAGTGCTGCTCTTAAGTCATTAAGCTCAGTGTTTTTCTGGCTTTTTAGCGCTGTGACTACTTCGAGAGCATCTGTCAGCAGGACTATATGGCTCTCATTTTCACTGTGTGTTACCATTTCTTCCACTGCCGCCCTCAGTGCCTCTGCCTCTGCTCTGAAATTGCTCGTGTACTTACCAGTAGCGAATGACAGTGTAATTTTTCTGCCATTTGGTAGGTTCAGGAATGCTCCTGCCCCTCCGTTCTGTGTAGTGTTTGTTACAGAACCGTCGGTGTATGCATGGGTCCAGTCCATGCTTGGGTAGCTTTTCGTTATGAAGCTTAGGGTAGTGTCTCTCCTTTCTTTTTCGGTCTGGCAGTTTTTGTTTGCAATACCTGGTATATTTTCTACCACCTCTGGAAATATATCCTGCCTCCAAGTAGGTTTTCGTACAGTAGTGATGGGTTTTGGTGTTGTTAGTGCGTTTATGGGATCTTCGTGCATCTTTGCTTTGGCTATTTCTGCAAAGTTTCTTCGCTTTAGTTTCCCAGTTCCCAAATTGTTTAGCCTCTGGTACATTGGATGGTCCGTCAGTCTTCGGAGTTTCTCTGACTGCAGCTGGGCTCTGCAGTCTCTTCTGTCGGTCATGGATTGCAGTTTTGTAATCTTTTCAAGTTCTACAATTGGCGTTGACTTCATGCCACCAGTTATGATTCTCATGGCTTGGTTTTGAAGTTTGTTAACTTTATCGAAGTTCGCCTTCGCTGCTGTTGTCCATGCCGCGATGCCATACTCGAGAACTGGTCTCACTCTTCCAGTGTACAGTTTCTTTAGTATGCCTTCGTCTGCTCCCCAGCTTGTGCCAGCAAGTTTCCTCATGATCGCCATTCTTTCTCTGGCTTTCATTCGGTTTCTCTCAATCTGACTTTTCCATGTCATGCGCCGATCAAATGTGACTCCCAGATAGGTTGGGTTGTCGTTTGGCTGCAGGATTTTGCCATTTAGGCTTAATTTGGTACTTTGGGGTTTTAATGAGAGCGAGAATATTGTGCACGTGGTTTTCTCCTCGTGAATGCTTCATTTATTGTCTGTTGCTCTGTTCTTAGATTGGTGATCATGTTATTCATTGAGATGATGTTAAGCATGACGCGAGGGATGGTAATGATGTTGTTGGATATGTGTTTCATGTTAATAAGTGATGATGATGTGATGATGTTAGTCATGTTTATGCTGTCGTTAGCAATGCCAGTATCTGTTACATCCACAACAACACTGTGATCCCAAAACTTACCAATACATTTGGTCGGATCAGAACTGCTGACAGCGAACCCAGCATTACATGAACAGATGTAGCTGCCTCTTGTGTTATCACACACCTGCTGGCAAGGTGAGATCTGGCTAGCGCATTCATCAATATCTGAAACATAAGGAATTTATAGTACATGTAGCCAGTAGCCACTTATCAACAGGGATGAGAAACAAGAGCAATGGTCCTCAACCTATGTATCAATGGTCCTCAACCTATGTATCAATGGTCCTCAACCTATGTATCAGTGGTCCTCAACCTATGTATCAATGGTCATCAACATATGTATCAATGGTCATCAACCTGTGTATCAATGGCCATCAACCTGTGTATCAATGGTCATGAACATATATATAACTGGTCCTCAACCTATGTATCAATGGTCCTCAACCTGTGTATCAATGGTCATCAACATATGTATCAATGGTCATCAACATATGTATCACTGGTCATCAACATATGTATCAATGGTCCTCAACCTATGTATCAATGGTCCTCAACCTATGTATCAATGGTCCTCAACCTATGTATCAATGGTCCTCAACCTATGTATCAATGGTACTCAACATATATATATAACTGGTCCTCAACCTATGTACCAATGGTCCTCAACCTATGTATCAATGGTACTCAACATATATATATAACTGGTCCTCAACCTATGTACCAATGGTCCTCAACCTATGTATCAATGGTCCTCAACCTATGTACCACCAACCGATTCTGACAAGCCTGCATTTCTAAGTACGAAGCACATCCCCCACCACAAGAAGTCCTACAAGTGATTGAAATTTAAATCATACCTGATTGTGTAGCTGCACACTTTTAAACCAAAAATGAAGTACTAGAATTGTATTTCAGAATCAGAAGACAAAAGACAAAAGGGGCTTAACTGCGGAACATATTGAACTCCTGGGAGATTACAATATCAACACAAATGAAAATATTCAACATAGAAAGGAAGTCTGAAAATATTCAACATAGAAAGGAAGTCTGAAAATATTCAACATAGATAGGAAGTCTGAAAATATTCAACATATAAAGGAAGTCTGAAAATATTCAACATAGATAGGAAGTCTGAAAATATTCAACATAGATAGGAAGTCTGAAAATATTCAACATAGATAGGAAGTCTGAAAATATTCAACATAGATAGGAAGTCTGAAAATATTCAACATATAAAGGAAGTCTGAAAATATTCAACATAGGAAGTCTGAAAATATTCAACATAGAGTGAGTAATAAATGGGGTTAGTGATAGAAGACAGAATATGTGCTAGTTTGAGAGAATCCACTAAGCTAGTTAACAGATCCCGATATAGAAATATTAGTAATATATATAGATACGTTTTAATAACGTTGCAAATGACTAGATACGTAATACATGGACTATCGCGTGCTTTATTATTCAAATAAGCTTAAGTGATTTCTATTTTGACATTAAGTGGAAAATTGATGTTTTGCAGAGTGTGAAATGAGAACAATATTCTAAAATGTACTGATGTACTGAAAAGACTAATATAAATATCCACAACCCATGCAAGAAGTACAAGAAAGACAGCCGCAAAGGATTAAAACGAAAATAACAGAGACAGATGGCAAAAATTGATAAACGTGAATTTGATGCACGAAAACACTGGATTAACTCAAAACGACAGAAAGTCGCAAATGAAAGCCTATGAATAACAGGATAAGTAATAAAACGAAGAAAAGATGTAAACAAATTAAAAAATTGAGAGAGAATGCAAAAAATCAGGCAACAGGTAATGAATAGAACAACTAGACACAAAACAAACAGAGGCCGGACCTGAAATACAGGACAAATGTAAGCAAACTAACCCCTAGTGGCACTAAAGTAATGGGATATGGCCATATATCATGTCATATACAATGGAAAAAGTCATTACATACCCAAAACAAGAGAAAGAAATATGTAGAGAGTATATAACAGACCTATATGAGTAAGAAGATAATTACACACAACAAATATTTAACTAGCAAGCGAGAAAGAAATAAGGAAACAAAATATATAAAGCGAAATGAACTTGACGAGTACCACCGAGCAATTCTAAATTCCAAAGCACAGAATACAGATGTCATTACTATAAAAACATTTCCAGCTAGTAAAAGATTTTTATCGGACGATAAAGTTCCAATCGGATCACACTGTAACAATGATAATTCCCCTTACAAAGTGGGAATTGATCTTTAACATTTCAGCACAATAAATCTGATATCACACGTATAATAAATCTCTTAGTGGAAGTCAGAAATAGAATAACATACAGCATTGACGGGCTATTGAATGCAAATCAGTTTGGGTTCGGGAGAGATTAATCTACCAGAGAGGCTTTAGACACATTGAGGTTCCTTTCCGAGAAAATTATTGGTCATGGAAGTCCCCATTTTTACCTGCTTCATATACTTAGAGAAGGATGTTGACCGAGTGTAATGGAAAAGCTGTATGATATCCTTAAACAAGTCGACAGTGTGGAACCAATCATCCGTCCGATACCAAATTTAATAACACACCAAAAGGTCATTATATAACTTAGATAAGCAATCATAGACCTAGTACATATAAGGAAATGAGTGTGACAGGGATGTCCACTTTCACCTGAACTGTTCAATGTATACTCTGATGATGGTCCAGGCCATGAAGAGATGCAATCTTGTGCTAAAAGATATATGACGAGCAACTAAAGTTAATCAAGTTTACTGATGACCAAGCAATTTTAGCAGAGACAGAGGAAGACTTGCAGATGCTGTTAAATAAAATCATCGAAACATCAAAAGCCTAAGGCATACACATGAATGGAGAAATGGCCAAGACATTGATTAGCCAAAGAACCAACATAAGCAAATATAACCATCTGTGGGGACAGAATCGAGCAAGGATACCAATTATCATACCTTGGTCAAATCATTAAAGAAGATTCACGATGCCAACACAACATAAGAACAAGAACGGCTTTGGTCAGAGGGGCATCATGCGAGAAACACAAGAGTCCTGACATCAGCTAGCATTAATATGACATTAGGGGAAATAATCCTGACACATATGTCTGTTCTGTGATCTCGCATTGTTCTGAAACAAGAAGAACAAATTAACAATAAGAGATGCACTAGGAGGCTTTCGAGATATTGTTTTACCGAAAGAGGAATACAGTATGCTTGGCACAGAGAAAAATCAAATGGAAGGGGATGGGAGGAGGTGGCATAGGAAAGAAAGATGCTACGAAAGACAACAACAACGACTGGTTTGGCCACTACCTACGTCATGAGGGCCCAATAAACAAAGTCTTGGAAAACAGAACACAGAGAAAACGAAGGACGGTTCGAGAAATACCTTTGTAATACAAGTATGGAACGGTCAAGATGTATACTGCATGCGACATGCAGAAATGGAAAGACATAATCCTGAACTTGCAAATCAGTCCCAGGATTGAATGACTTCAGGATGTAAATGGCTTTAATCAATGATTAATATTGTTTTCTCAATGATTATTTACGGCTTTCTCAATGAATTATGAAGGATTTTCTCAATGTTAATACTTGTATATGGTCTTTCTCATAGTTTACCTGGTACTTTTTTAACTTGTATAAAAGGAAGAAATAAAACATACCTTCGCATTCTGTTGAATCTTGTGAGCTTGCTATGTACCCAGGACCACAAACAGATACAGCTGAAATAAAATGGCATCTACATGAACTGTTTACGGGAGTTTTGAAATATAATTAAATTTAAGTATTATCTTTATTTTTCGTTCGTTTTCAGGCTTCTCAATCATTATCTTTAATAACGTCATTTATTACGCATGTTTTGAAAATTGTCAACATATTGCACATAGTAGTTCGCCAAGATGTACATGCATCTTCTCAAAGTGATAAAGACACCTTCGAAAAGTTTATAAATATACCTTTGCAAAATAATAAACACACCTTCACAAAGATTAAGTTTAAAACACATTTTAAAAGTTGTAGGTATTTCTTTGCAATGTTTGAAGTTGATCTCCGTCAATGTGTACCTTTATCGTCACCAATGTGTACTCAGACCTTCGACACGTTGCATAGACTGACTGAAGTTTGTAGTAAACTTTCGCGAAGTTTTAAGTAGACTTTCAAGAAGCTGTACATAGAACATAGTTTAGCTGCACATAGACTCTCGCTAAGTTTTTAATCTATTTTGATCCTTTTGTTCATATCCTTTGCTATGTATTAAATATACCTTCGTCAATGTGTACAAATACTTTTGTCAAGTTTTTAATTGACCTTCATCAAGTTGCATATAAACCGTCGTTATGTTTTTAATTTAAAATATTTTTGGAAAGTTGAATAAAGATAATGTTCACGTTTTACATAAATCTTCGTCAAGTTGAACAAAGATAACGTTCATGTTTTTCATAAATCTTCGTCAAGTTGAACAAAGATAATGTTCACGTTTTACAAAAACCTTCGTCAAGTTGAACAAAGATAATGTTCACGTTTTACATATATCTCCGTCAAGATGAACATACATCTTGACCATATTTTACGTGGGTCTTCACGAAGTTGGATATATGAGTATAACTTGGTCAAGTTGTAAATATACCTTCGCCTCGCACCGCATACGTGTTCCCTGGATCATCTACATCCATATCTTTTATTACTTGGAATCTTGGTATTCAAACAGCCAAGTTGTGACTGGTGTCGAAGAGCATAAGGAAATTCGAAGTACGTACTTTATGTTGCAAAGTTCACTTCCTGACGCCTAACTATCCATGGAGGAGGTAATTTGCGTATTTGGTAGAAATTTCATTTATTTTAAACTTGTACGTGGACAGCGACTTGTATCGATCTGCAACTTCTGAAGCGTATTTAATGAGCACAGGGTGCACACAAGATATCAGAGTTCATCGTCAATCTCCAATATCACACTACGCTGGTCTCACCTCAGACCTGTTGAAAACGTACTGGATCTAGTCCAAACGTATCTCACATGTATTCCTTGACATGCAAGCGTCATTTCCTCTAAGCAACAGCAATCAATCAAAGACTAATCTTGTGTTATTATTTCTCGTGATAATGGCAGGCAGACAACCGTTACACATAGATAAACATACCTTGACATCTATTGGGATCGTAGGGACTGACCACGTAACCAGATCTACAAGAACACGAGTAACTTCCTCTAGTGTTGTCACAGATTTGTTCACATGGTGGGTTGGACTCATAGCATTCATCTATGTCTATAAACGAGTGTTGGAATAGTCAGTGATGTTATACATATGTAAGTAAGTAATACAAATTATGTCAGAATAACCACATTACAGTAAAACTACAAAAAGCGTGACATAGTTTCAAACTGAAAAAATAGACTCAACCACTGCGTGCGTTGCATTCAGTCGCATCACATCAATACTTTCAATATCTGTATCTCGTCTAACGCTGCCTTTATTTGACTGCCTCTCTTTATGTCACATTCCCTGCATTAATTTCTTCTCACTTGGCAATCTGATCATTTATTGTTTGGCCGATATAATCTTATCAGGTACACTTTCCTATTTATGTTGTCTTTTTCCTCTTTCTGCTTTAAATGCAACACTTCTTTCCATGTGACGTTCGGGAAGTATCTTCTTCTTCTTCTTCTTCTTCTTCTTCTTCGTACGCTGTCAGACGTCAACTTGTATTTGTTCGAAGAAAGCAGCTGTCATCTTGAGGCTGTCGACACTGCCATAGAGCTTGTTTAGTGTTGGCACTGGTGATGGCCACATGTGCTTTCTCTGGTCCTCGTATGTCAGCCAATTTTACAGCAGATGTTCGGCGGTCATTTTCCCTGTACCACAGGTGCATTTGTCAGTGCCACCTATCTTCAGTTTATTGAATAGATGGTACCTCAGTTTGTTGTGGCCTGTGCGGAGTCTGAAGACCACGACCTGCTCTATTCTGCTCAACTGGTAATAGGCATCATTTTTTGTGTAGCCAGGTATGCTCTGTTTCCCATTTGGCCATGTATCTGGCCCTAATAAACATTTTGGACTCTTCGTAGGTCACACTAGAATCTGGTTGTGGTAATCTTGCACCTTCTTTTGCCAGTGTGTCTGCCTCCTCGTTGCCTTGGATGTTACAGTGGGATGGAACCCACTGTACCACTACTCTTTTTGGTGCGGACTGCTGGCATAGTTGACAGAGTACTGCTCTTAAATCATTAAGTTCTGTATTTTTCTGGCATTTTAGTGCTGTAACCTCGGACAGGGCATCTGTAAACAGGACTATCTGGTTTGCATTGCTTTCGCCTGTCAGCATTCCTTCCACTGCAGCCTGAAATTGCCTGAGAATTTGCCAGTTGCCACTGCCAGTGTTATTTTTCTGCCATTTGTTAGGCTCAGGAATACCCCTCTCCCTCCATTCGTTGTGTTTGTTACAGAACCGTCGTTCGGCAAGTATAATATCCTTATCGTTTGTAGGAGGTTATCTTATTTTGATGTTTGATCCCTTCTTCTATGATGAATTAGCTCATATGTTTATTATTTGTTGTCTTCGAAAAAGACGGTTTGGTCGTTAAGTAAGTTTCGATCTTGCATTGGTCCCAGCCCGGTGTTTGAGCCACACTTATACGAGTATGTTTGTCTTAACACTCCATTTCTTGTTGGGACATTTGAACATGAAGAGAGCTACATTTCAACACATCATCATCATGTAGCATGTCCTTTGTAGAACGTCGCTGCCATCAAAGTTTGTCTGAAAAAAACTCGTTCTCTTGCCAAAACTCGAGCACTTGCCTCCCCTCCTGCTTGTATTAGCTCTGCTTGGATCATCGCATCCTGGGGACTTTCCCTTTTTCAGGCGTTTAATTGCAGAGCGTTCTTCTTCCAATGTTGGTGCAGGTTCTTTCTCATCCTTTGGTAGGATTGTAACTGAGCACTTTGTACTATCTCCATACATGGTTCTGCAGTACTCTCTCCATCTATTCAGTATGTCTTTGGTTTCTGTTAATGTATTATCCTCTTTGTCATTTATGACATGTGGAACCGGACGGAACTCCCTTGTCAGTGTTCTTATTGCCTTAAATGCATCTCTCTCTCTGCCTTGTTGCTGTAGGTTTTCTATATCCTTACATGTTTCCACTATGTGTCTTTCTATATCTTTTCTTATTTCTCTTCTAAATTTTCTTGCGCAGTTTGTATATGCTGTGTTGGTCCCCTTACTTCCCATTTGTTATAATCGTTGCCTTTCTTCAATCAGTTTCTGTGTTTCCTCTGTTATATAGCTCTGTTTCTTGTGCGACATCTTGGGAATCATTTCTTTCGCTGTCGAGATCAAAATATCCCTTGCATACGATGTCAACTCCTCAGATGTCATCACTTCCTGTACCGCAAGCAACGCCTCAAATTTGTTTTCTATTTTGATGTTGTATTCAGTAGGTATTGCTGTTACATCGAAGCATATTGGCTGGCTACCTTTGTTGATCCTACGTAGTCTTGTTTCGAACATTTCAACACAAAAGCAGAAAATGTAACGTTCTGGATATTGTCTGAATCTGAAATATCAAGAACAACAAGATGGTACACTCTTTCATAAATGCTTACATGTAGTATGAATAATTGAAAGGTAATCCCATATCAAACATTCCTGTCACTGTCGGGGAGGAAGTCCTAGAGGCGTCGATGCACAAGACAAAAGCGTATTTACAAAGTGGGATGGATAGTTCCTTTTCCCACTGTTTTTGTTTCCTTTACTGTAAGTCAGTTGGATCGACTGGTGTGTGTGGGTAACAGAGTCGGACCTGGTGTCGTGTCAGTGAGAAGGGATAGGTCTGAAGCTACATAATGTGGTCAAGCAGGCTTGACAAAATATTACAATAAGTCACTAATGAGGAAAAGTCACTAGCGTTGGTGAGGACACACGCTAAAGAAACTAGATTACAGCATTAAAAGACAGCCTTTGGTCTAGAATAGTCAGAGCAAGAGTGGTAGAGACAGACCAATCCATGACTAGCGAAAGAAGATTGAAACAAAAATAGTACACAGTGAACACACAAGTGATGGAGAATGGACGTTCAAGACTCCGGGACGTGATATGTAAATAGAGCGTTCATGGAGTTAAACATGTTTTTAATCATTTATTGACAACTTCTTCTTGTTGTTCGTATTCTTGTCGTTGTTCTTCTTCTTCTTGCTTGTGTGCTTCTACTTCTTGTTCGTTATCTTCTTCTTCGTCTTCTTCTGACAGTCAAGGAGGAAATGGGATTAATTAATATTTCGCTCGTTCCTGTATGTATGTATGTATGTATGTATGTATGTATGTATGTATGTATGTATGTATGTATTTATGTATGTATGTATGTATTTATTTATTTATGTATGTATCTACGTATGTATGTATATATGTATGTATATATGTATTTATCTACGTATGTATGTATGTATGTATCTACGTATGTATGTATGTATTTTTATATGCATGCAGGCAGGCAGGCATGTATATAGGTATGTATGTATTTATTTATGTATGCATGTGTGTCTGTGTGTGTGTGTGTATGTATGTGTTTGTATGTATTTATGTATTAATGTGTGCATACAGGAGGGCGAGAGAGGAATCCTACAGTTTTGGCAGCCATGGTCTCTATATTTAGCGCCCAGGCTTGCGCCCTGGAGAGGCTACTCCAGCCTCGCTCTTGAGATGACACAACACGGAAGCTGGCAGTCTACGGGTTATAAGTCTCACCCGATTGGCGTCGGGAAGGGGCGACACGGGTCAACTTAGACAGTTGGAGGGATTATCGCATCCCATTGGTCGACTACGCGCGCCTCAACTGGGCACCCACGTTCAATAGGGTGTCGACTAGCCACCATCTGACAAGCGGATGTTAATTTTGCACCAAAGAAAACCAAAATTAAAAAGAAGACTCCAGCTCTTGGATTTGCAAGCTGGAACGTGGTACTATGTGATGATCTTTAAGTAGTTGGAGATGCCAGAAAAACAGCCATCATTGATAGGGAGCTCTCTCGATTGAATATGGATTTAGCTGTCCTACATTAAATCAGACTTCCCTCTAGTGGCTCACTAGGAGAGCAAAACTACACTTTCGTCTGGAAGAGTCGTGAGCCTGAGCATACTCGACAGCACGGTGTTGGTTTTGCTATTAAAAACATACTTATGGCCTCAGTTAATCCTCTCTCTCGAGGGACTCTGAGGTTACTGGCCATTAGCCTCATCATCGCTACAGGTCCTTTCACATGAGGTGTCCACATAATATATTGGAGTTTGGGCGGCAAGAGAGAGTGTCACATAATTCGGTCTTACAGAGTGCAAACACTCACATCATATATTCGAGATTGGGTGGCAATTAAAGTGTCACATAATTCGGTCTTACAGAGTGCAAACACTGACAGCACATTTTGGAGATTGGGTGGCTAGAGAGAGTGTTACATAATTCGGTCTTACAGAGTGCAAACACTGACAGCACATTTTGGAGATTGGGTGGCTAGAGAGAGTGTTACATAATTCTGTCTTACAGAGTGCAAACACTTACAGCATATATTGGAGATTGGGTGGCAAGAGAGAGTGTCACATAATTCGGTCTTACAGAGTGCAAACACTGACAGCATATACTCGACGTTTAGCCAGCGACGCCTTCGATGGTCAGGACATGTTTATCCCATGGAAGACGAGAGGTTACCAAATGATATCCTTTATGGACAGCTAGCAATTGGAGTTAGAAGAATCGGCCGTCCCACACTGCGACTCAAGGACGTATGAAAGATGGACATGAAGTCATGCGATATCCCATCCGAGGGCCGGGAAGAAATTTATCTGGTTCGAACTATCAGAGACTGTCAGTTGGAAGAGGCCTAGTACCAGCTAACGCTCGTGGGGTTCTTCTGTCTACAGATTCAATGAAGAGATCATGGAACAGCCAGGCAAGCCAGCCTCCTTAGTATGGTTGTGTGATCTGTGGCAGGGACTGTCACTCCTGGATCGGCCTTTACAGCCATTGCAGACAGTGTCGGAATACAGGAGACGGAGCTGGACACAACTCACAGGGCTTCACGCGCATAGTTTATAGAGACTGAGACGCCTATGATGATGTATATATGCATGTATGCATGTATGTAGGTATGTATGTATGTATGTATGTAAGTATGTATGTATGTATATATGTGTGTATGTATGTAAGTATGTATGCATGTTTGTATGTATTTTATGTACGTATATATGCAAGCATACATGCATACATGCATGCTAGCTATGCTATCCTATGCTCTGGTATGTATGTATGTATGTACGTACGTATATATGTATGTATGTATATATGTATGTATGTATGTATCCTACCTTCACATCCTTCTGGATCTTCAGGACTGGGTCTGTAACCTGGTCCACAATTGTTTGAACCGGAAACAGCTAGAACGTACAAAAGCACAGAACGTATTGTCAACAATGCAGACATTGTAATGAAGTCAACTCACAACGAAATACATTTATCACTGCTAATTATTATGTTGATTTAAAAAAATATGATTTCTGTGTTGCTTCAAATTCTTGTTTGCTCCTCCTGGCGGTTTAAAATACCTTTGTTTGTCCCAAAGACTACAGTGTCTTAGCTTCTAAGAATTGTTCTTCTTGGCATTTGCTATTTGTCTTGGCTTCGTTCGTTCTCAATCGCCCGCTATCAAACCCTGAAAGGGCTGAAGTAGTAGAATGTAGTCCAAAGAACGGAATGCGGTGTGTCGTACTTTACAGCTTGACTTCGATATTTGCACTTTTCGGTCCTACACATCCGACTTCAGCAAGCATTTTTTGAGTACCGAGTTAGCATTTCCTCTTCGATCCTTTCTCTTTAACCAGTCTGTCCCACTGCAGCCTGTTATCCAGGATCACCGCGTGGAAGTGTCGAATGGTCTTGGTAGCTCTGGTTCGCTAGCCCTGGAGCTAGCAGTCAGCTATGGGTCGCTGACCACTGCAGCTCATGCGCTGCTCAGCATCTTGATCCCTATATGCTAGTTAATGAAGGCCAATCGCCAAAAAAAACAACAATATCACTAGGACGTACGGTGTAACAAAATAATATAACAAAATACCAGAGATACACGTGGTTCCAGGGCTTGAATCTGGAGCAAAGAATAACTTCACCGAAACATTTCAGGCATTTCGTAAGATTTGAATGCTGAGTCTATCTACTTCATCGTAATGAAACATTAAAATCGAAGAAATAAACGTCGGCTTATATACCAGAAGAACGCTTTACTCGGCAGCGATACCAGGCAGACCAAGGACACGGACGTGTTAGCAATTACACATAGATTACACTGATAGGGAAAAGAATGCAATTAAAGTAATCTCTAATTTATTAGCACGTTTAATAAAACTAGTAAAGGAATCTATATGTATAATTATTTCATATTTTTATGTAATAACATCTTCGTGTTATTCCTAAGAAATTGCTAGAGTTCAATAGTTTGTTGACCTGAAGGCAAGTAAAACGAAAACAATATTTAATGTATCAATACGTTCTACAGCTCGCTGTGCTCGCCATATGAGGAGGTAGCGAACAGGTAGAAGGAGTACTACACGCAAGCGCTTAGCCACCCATCAGCAACATGCCCTGATCTGACCACTGAAGCTCGGATTCTCCGCAGGACACGGAATCCAACATCGACCCCCACCCTATCCTCACTACAGTTGAAGTTCTTCCTGCTATCAAAGATGGACGTACTGGATCATATCCCATTGTAGCTGTTGAAACACGCCAATGACCGGATCAGCTTCATCTTCCATCACTTATTCCTCCAGATGTGCCCTTCATACGAGGACTTGAAGTCCGTTTTCGACTCTGTTGATCGAGAGGTGTAATGAAAAGTACTCCACGGAATAGCCACCTCTGTTACTTGTGATACCTGATCAAAGAGCTACACAAGCCCAGGAACGCCAGGATGCGACTGCGTGGCTTTCTCTCAGACAGACTCTCCGCCACTTGGGGTGTACAACACGGATGTGTTTCTGTAGCCGACCTATTCGGCCGGGCCATCGACTAGCTTCTTTACCGTCTAATCGCACACCATGAATGTATCACCCTCGATCAGTTAATCGGGATCAAGATGCTGATCAGCGCAGTTGTCAGCGACCTATGGCTGACTGCTAGCGTCAGGGCCAGCGAACCAGAGCTGCCAAGACCCTTCTACACCTCCACGCGGTGATCCTGGATAACAGGCAGCAGCAGGGCAGACTGGCTAAGGAGAAGGGATCGAAGAGGGAATGCTAACCCGGTACTCAAAAAATGCTTGCTGAAGTCGGATGTGTTGGACCGAAAGGAGCAGATATCACAGCCGTTCTGTAAACTACGACACAGCGCATTCCGTTCTCTGGACTACATTCTGCTACTTAAGCCCATTCAGGGTTTGGTAGCGGGAGATTGAGAACGAACGAAGAAGAAGAGGAAGAAGAAGATAAGTTAATCGTCATCGGTCTCGATAACACGGATGAAATGTTCCTGTTTGGCACAAGCAACTCTGCACTGCAGCGCCCTAGAAATCCGAGACAGCAGAACGTCCTTTCAGGCAAATCTTTATCCTGGGTCAAGACCAACGTTCATAATCTCATTTCCGACACAGCTCCCCTGGATATTAAAACTCAGTCACGCGAAGGAGCGCACTAAAGAATTCGTCTATCTCGGCAACATGATATCACCTGAAGGCGCAGGGATCATGATATGTCAAGGCGAATATGATTAGATGCCTCTGCTATGCATGACCGGCGACGTGTGTGGAGTAATTGCAAGATCTTCCTTGAAACAAAAATCTGCATCTGCCAGTTTTGTGTATTCTCAGCCTTGATATACGGCTCCGAAACAAGACTTAACTCCATTACATGTCGAGACTTGAAGCTTTCCTCAACCGCAGCCAGCGACGTATCTTGGGCATCCGATGGCGTGACTGCATCCGCAATGGAGAGGTTTCTGCTAAAATAGGCCTCTACCAAATCAACGGAGAGGTTTCTGCTAAAACAGGCCTCTACCAAATCAACGGAGCGATTTCTACTAAAACAGGCCTCTACCAAATGAACGGAGAGGTTTCTACAAAAAACAGGCCTCTACCAGAACTAGGAAACACTAGACAACTGCTGATGTTCTCTGTTCGGTCATTTCGAACAGCTGGGTCAGTTAAATCCGGCCTACAAGACACAAAGCGTTCCTCGGCCGTGCCCGAACAATTTATCCCATGCGATAACAATCTGGTCTGGAACATTGGCGCAGTAGTTAGTCATATATGTATCCGACAAACGCAACACGAGCTAGATGCATAGCATTTTCTGAAAGAAAAGACGGGAGCAGTGATTCATTTTAGTACACACTGTATTTTAATAAAATGGCGTCTGTGACAGACCGTCAGTTTTATGAAGAAAATATATATGATCAGAGGAGGGACGAACTGTACGGTGATAACAATGAGGTTTATGAGGACAATGGATGTTTCTATTTAATAGCGAACAACAACAAAGATCAACGAAGAATGGAAATGTCGAGTAAAATGAAGAAGGACAAGTATGTGAAAAAGAATGAATTGAACATGTTGAATGAAAAAATAACAAAAGTAATATTTCTAAAGTGTTTTCTGCTGAATGAAAAGACCGCGGGTTTTAACAGAATGAATACGCACCAACACATATTGTTCCAACTCCACAGTTAACACCGCTACCAACAATACCACCGCCGCCACTGTGACCATCCCCGCTCCCAATACCATCGCGTCCTCAATACCCCTGCCGCAACAGTGACAACCGCCACCCACAATACCAACGCCGTTCCCAATACAATCGCCATCCACCGTCACCCACAATACCAACGCCGTTCCACATACAATCGCCGTCCACCCTCACCAACAATACCACCGCCGCCACCTATACCACCCTCACCAACAATACCACCGCCGCCACCTATACCACCCTCACCAACAATACCACCGCCGCCACCTATACCACCCTCACCAACAATACCACCGCCGCCACCTATACCACCCTCACCAACAATACCACCGCCTTCACCTATACCACCCTCACCAACAATACCACCGCCGCCACCTATACCACCCTCACCAACAATACCACCGCCGCCACCTATACCACCCTCACCAACAATACCAACGCCGCCACCTATACCACCCTCACCAACAATACCACCGCCGCCACCTATACCACCCTCACCAACAATACCACCGCCGCCACTTATACCACCCTCACCAACAATACCACCGCCGCCACCTATACCACCCTCACCAACAATACCACCGCCGCCACCTATACCACCCTCACCAACAATACCACCGCCGCCACCTATACCACCCTCACCAACAATACCACCGCCGCCAGCTATACCACCCTCACCACCTATACCACCGCCGCCACCTATACCACCCTCACCAACAATACCACCGCCGCCACCTATACCACCCTCACCAACAATACCACCGCCGCCACCTATACCACCCTCACCAACAATACCACCGCCACCACCTATACCACCCTCACCAACAATACCACCGCCGCCACCTATACCACCCTCACCAACAATACCACCGCCGCCACCTATACCACCCTCACCAACAATACCACCGCCGCCACCTATACCACCCTCACCAACAATACCACCGCCGCCACCTATACCACCCTCACCAACAATACCAACGCCGCCACCTATACCACCGCCACCACCTATACCACCGCCACCACCTATACCACCGCCGCCACATATACCACAGCCGCCACCTGTACCACCCCCACCACCTATACCACCCCCACCACCTGTACCACCGCCGCCCCTTATACCACCGTCGCCACTAATACCACCGCCACCACCTATACCAACCCCACCACCAATACCACCCACACCACCCCCGCCACCTATACCACCCCCACCACCTATACCACCGCCGCCACTAATACCACCCTCACCACCTATGCCACCGCCGCCACCTATACCAACCCCACCACCAATACCACCCACACCATCTATACCAACACCCCCACCTATACCACCCCCACCACCTGTACCACCCACACCAACTATACCACCCACACCACCAATACCACCCCCACCACCTATACCAGCACCGCAACCGTGACCATTGCCGCCACCGTGACCACCGCCGCCACCCATACCACTGCGATAACCGCCGCTACCTGTACCAACGTTGATCCCTATACCACTGCCTCCTCCGTGACCACCGCTGCCATCAAAAACCGCCACGGCCTCCAGTACCAACGCTTCACCTCACCCCTCACCCCCCCCCCCCCCCTCTCTCTTCTCTTATAAAGTTAACATTATAGTCTGATTTCTTTTCTCATAAAGTCAACATTATAGTATGATTTATTCTCTCATAAAGCTAACATTATAGTGTGATTTCATCTATTAAAAGTTGGTTTTATAATTGGATATTTACTCTGACGAAATTGATTTTATAGTGTGATCTCTACACTCATAAAGTTAGTTTTATAATGTGACATTTACTCTCATAAATTTGGAATTATAGTGTGATTTTTTCTCTCATAAAGTTGGTTCTATAATGTCATCTTTATTGTCAACAAGTTGGCATTTGAACGTGGTCTCTATGCTTCTAAAGTTGGCCTTATACTTTCATTCAAGTTGGTTTAATGTTAACTCTGCTCTCATTACGTTTCTGTTCTAATGTGTCTTTACTCTGAAAAAGTTGATTTTAAAAAGTGATTTCTACTACAATAAGGTTGGTTTTTGCAGTGTAATCTCTGATCTCATCGAATTGGATTAAAATTGTATTTCTACTCTCATAAGTTGGTTTTATAGTCTTATTTCTTTTCTCATAAGTTGGCTTTATAGTGTGATTTCTTCTCTCGTGATGGTTTAATAATGTGATTTCATCTCTCATGTTGGTTTTATAGTGTCATTTCTTCTCTAATAAGTTGGTCTTATAGTGTTTTTTTCTTTCATCAATTGGTTTTATAATGTGATTTCATGTCTCACAAAGTTGGTTTCATAATGTGACATCTACTCTTACAAATTTGGTTTTGTAATGTGATCGCTGCTCTGATCAAATGGATTTTACAAAGAGATCTCTGCTCTCATATAGTTAGTTTTTGTATTGTGTTCTTTACTATTAGAAATTTAATTTTGTTGTATCATCTAGTAAACTTATTTTTGTAATGTTAATTCTACAACAATAAAGTTGGTTTTATAATGTGACATCTGCTCTTATAAATTTAGTTTAATAGTGTGATCTTTGCTGTCATGATGTTGGTCTCATGGTGTGATTTCTATTCTCATAAATTTGGTTCTATAATGTGATCTCTATTCTCATAATATTGTTTTTATGATTGGATTTTATTCTCATAAAGTTGGAATTATAATGTGATCTGTATACTCATAAAATTGACCTTATGATGTGATCTTTGATCTCATCTTTTTTTACTTTTAACGTGATCTCTATTTTCTTGAAGGGGGTATTATAATTTGAATCTTACTCTCAATCCAGTTGGATTAATAATGTGAATTCTACTCTCATAAAGTTAGTGGTAGAATGTGACCTCTGGTCTCATTACGTTTGTTTTCTAATGTCTCTACTTTGATATAGTTGATTTTTTAAAGTAATTTCAACTCTCACACAGTTGGTTTTATAGTGCGATTTCTTCTCTTATAAGATGTTTTTATAGTATGATTTCTTCTGTCATAAGTTGGTTTTGAAGCGTGATTTCTTCTCTCATATTTTGGTTTCATAGTGTTATTTCTAATCTCACAAGTCGGTTGTGTAGTGTGATTTCTTCTCTCATAAAGTTGGTTTTGAAGTGTGATTTCTTCTCTCCTAAGTTTGTTTTATAGTGGTATTTCTTCTCTCATAAGTTGGTTTTATAATGTGATTTCTTTTGTAGTAAGTTGGTTTCAGTGTGTGATTTCTTCTCTCGTAAGTTGGTTTTACAATGAACCGGCCTATTAAAAATCAGTTATTATGAGTTGGTTATAGTGTGATTTCCACTGTCATAAATTTGGTTTTATAGTGTGATTTCCGCTGTCATAAAGTTGGTTTTATTGTGTGATTTCCACTGTCTTAAAGTTGGTTTCATAATGTGATTTCCACTGTCATAAAGTTGGTTTTATAGTGTGATTTCATCTGTCATAAAGTTGGTTTTATAGTGTGATTTCCAGTGATAAAGTTAGTTTTATAGTGTGATTTCCACTGTCATAAAGTTAGTTTTATAATGTGATTTCCGCTGTCATAAAGTTGGTTTTATAATGTGATTTCTGTTGTCATAAAGTTGTTGTATTACAATTTAACTTGTCTTAGTATCCGACTCCGGCCGGGAAATAACTTACTTTTACTCACATTCACTCCCACTATTTTGGACCTCTGGATCTTATGTAAACCTCAAACACAGCATCACAGTTGTGCTCTATTTTTATTCAATAAAAGTTTCCTAAATAGCACATATTACATACCAAACTGTTCACAATTGCGGACATAATTCAACGGTACAAATGTTTTACAAGTGGAGGTGAACTTTTCTGTATGAGCGATTCCATAATCGTATGATATTTTAATAATTATGAACAAAATTGTTCCCCTTATCTAGACATTTGGCTCTAAACAATACACGTATATCGTAATGCCTTTCTATTAACGGTAATCTACAAGGGACGATGTTTTAAAAGTTACACCTAATTTGGTGCAGTTGTTTTCACAGTATTCCTATTTCCGTGAAGTTGAAACGTGCTCAAAAATATAAGTACCAATCAACATCAGAGTGACGGTTTACAATGTACACACATCCATAAAGAATGTTCCTACTGTATCCACATTTATATTATACACACTAGCACCATTGTACAGAATCCTAAATCTTTACTGAATTGTTGAACTGATTGAGACAAAACGGTGTACCGCCCCCTCGTCAGGAGATTTAGTTTCACTTTCATCAATCGGCGTACTTTCTAAGACTAGATAAAGAAATTGAAATATCGCTATCAGAATGTTCGATATCTTCATCATCACTGCCGTTATCAATAATATAATCTAACCATTACCGAGCTCGTAGTTTGTACTGCGAAAACGTTATTTTATCTGACTGGATGGGAATGGGCTGGATTTAAGGCTGCCTTCAAAAACAAAACTTTTGTTTCAAAATACGAAAATAAATATTTTTTCAATGAAACACATATTAACTCTTTGGGTAATTAAAATGAAAAAATCTCGACTCTCTCCAATAACCAAATTAAAACATATAGGAGAACTAGGAATGGGAACATATATGATTTTGTGAACTCAGTCGCAACAGCCGATATATCGGCTCCTGTATTTTCTGGAAAACATCGGAAGCAATTGTATCGGCTCGTGGGAGTAAATGTGTTAATTAATAAATGAACATTTGGTCGATCATGCAGTCTGACCAGGTAGCTAACTCCGGAAATGTTGCGCTCAAGCTACGAGTAAGATGCATGCGACGCCCCCCCCCCCTCCCCCTGATAATCCAATGCTATGTTCCCCTACATCCTCCTCTCCATGGTTGGTACGACCAAGTCTCGATATAACTTTTATTCGAAGTGATACAGAAACAAATACAGCAGCCTGTAAAAACAGAACCTTCTTCATTGGAGACGTTAAAGTACGTGTCGTTTCAAAACGAGAGAACACGACCTAAATGGGGAGATTCTCAGAAGAGAAATGAAATGATAGAAATAATCGTTTTTGTTCTTTGCTTTTATACACCAGCTCCCCGTCATAAACGACTAAGTAAAAAATCGTATCTTATCTGATGATTCTTATCAGCCAAAAAACAACTACAAGGAAGACGGTCACTCTAACTCTTGGAGCGTACTCCAAGCCACATCACGCCCCGAAAGAAATAGTTTATCACATTAAATAAAATACATCATCCGATTGCTATCCATACAAACAGATCTAGCCCTACATTGGATTCCGCTCACTGTGGGATCGTTGGAAATAAAATTCAGATGAGCTCGAAAAATCTTGAAGAAACGGCACGCAAATTCACCATCCACAGAGACCACAAAGAAGCACAGACTATCAATAAACGATCTATGAGGACGGAATGGAGGGTGCAGCACAAATAATTCAAGACAGAAAATGACAGCACAGACAAACTTGGCAGAGATGGGCAGACAAAGATCTTCAGACTCAGAACGGGACATTGCAGACTCGTGTACAACCTCCACAAAAGGGTTTCAAAGACACGGCCACGTGCGTTTGTGGAGCACCAATGTAGACACCAGAACCAATCCTTCAAGACTGCCTAACTTATACAGAACATTGAGTCGGCCCGGTGTAGCGATCATGCTTGAGAATCTGTGTGGGACAGGTGCTGTAGCACACAGTCTCCTGCATAAACCTCACAGGGAACTTCTTCTTCTTCATCGTACGCAGTCAGACAGTAACCATCATTTTTTCGAAAAAAGCAGTCGTCATCCTGAGGCTGTCGACACTGCCATAGAGCTTGTCTAGTGTTGCCACTGGTGATGGCCACATCTGCTCTCTCTGATCCTCGTATGTCGGGCAGTTTTGCAGCAAGTGCTCAGCGGTCCTTTTCCCGGTACCACACTGGCATTCGTCGGTGCCACCTATCTTCAATTTGTTGAATAGGTGGTACCTCAGTCTGTTGTGGCCAGTACGAAGTCTGAAGACCACGACCTGCTCTCTTCTGTTCAACTGGTAATAGGCATCGTTTTTGGTGTAGCCAGTATGTTCGGTTTCCCATTTGGTCATGTATCTAGCTCTAATAAGCCGTTTTGACTCTTCGTATGTCATGTTAGTATCTGGTTGTGGTAGTTTTGCACCTTCTTTTGCCAGTCTGTCTGCCTCCTCGTTGCCTTGGATGTTGCAGTGAGATGGAACCCACTGCACCACTACCCTTTTTGGTGCGGCCTGCTGGCATAGTTGACAGAGTACTGCTCTTAAATCATTAAGTTCTGTATTTTTCTGGCTTTTTAGTGCATTGACTACGGCCAGAGCATCTGTAAGCAGGACTATGTGACTTTCATTTCTGTTACCTGTCACCATTTCTTCCACTGCCGCCCTCAGTGCCTCTGCCTCCGCTCTGAAATTGCTTGTGTATTTTCCAGTAGCGAATGACAGTGTTATTTTTCTGCCATTTGGTAGGTTCAGAAATGGTCCTGCCCCTCCGTTCTGTGTTGTATTTGTTACGGAACCGTCGGTATATGCATGGGTCCAGTTCATGCTTGGATAGTTTTCCGTTATGTAACTCAAGGTAGTATCGCTACTTTCTTTTTCAGACTGGCAGTTTTTATTTCCAATACCTGGTATATTTTCTACCACCACTGGAAATATATCCTGCCTCTAGGTAGGTTTTCGTACAGTATGGTGTAGTTAGTGCGTCACAGGGAACGAAACAGTATTAGTTGATGGAAGAAGAAGAGGAAGGCAAACAAGAAAAAAAATAAGAAGAGTAAAAAAATGCAGAATTTAAGGTGTTATTGAGAGTGTTGTACGAAGTTGACAATTAGAGGATGTTGCCGAGGTATCAAATTGTTGTGTGAGCCTGACAGAGAAAGGGTGGTGAGAAGTTGATAGTGAGAAGGGATGAGAAGGTGACAGTGAGAAGGGATGAGGTGACAGTGAGAAGGGATGAGAAGGTGACAGTGAGAAGGGATGAGGTGACAGTGAGAAGGGATGAGAAGGTGACAGTGAAAAGGGATGAGAAGGTGACAGTGAGAAGGGATGAGGTGACAGTGATTAGGGATGAGAAGGTGACAGTGAGAAGGGATGAGGTGACAGTGAGTAGGGATGAGAAGGTGATAGTGAGAAGGGATGAGGTGAAAGTGAGTAGGGATGAGAAGGTGACAGTGAGAAGGGATGAGGTGATAGTGATTAGGGATGAGAAGGTGACAGTGAGAAGAGATGAGGTGACAGTGAGAAGGGATGAGAAGGTGAGAATGAGAAGGGATGAGAAGATGACAGCGAGAAGAGATGACAAGGTGACAGTGAGAAGGGAATACACGGTGACAGTGAGAAGGGATGAGGTGACAGTGAGTAGGGATGAGAAGGTGACAGTGAAAAGGGATGAGGTGACAGTGAGTAGGAACGAGAAGGTGACAGTGAGAAGGGATGAGAAGGTGAAAGTGAGAAGGGACCAGAAGGTGACAGTGAGAAGGGATGAGAAGTGACAGTAAAATGGGGACAACTAGGTGTCACTGAGAGGGTTGATACTATAGTGGAGAAGGGTGTCCAAAATAATAATCGATTTGTTCTACCGTTTCGTGATTGTCTACCAATATTTACGGTATTAAGTTGCGAGCGTTACAGGGTTACGTTGCGTCTGAATTGGTACTGTTCATAGACGGTTACAACCTCCGTACCAGTCGTTACTGCCCAATTTAACGACAGTTGCAGTCGTATGCAGCGCCTGTTGCTTTCATTTGTTGCAGAAGTTACAGGTTTTTTCAAATTTTTA
The DNA here is from genome assembly GCA_036924085.1 of Ariolimax columbianus. NCBI lineage: Eukaryota > Metazoa > Mollusca > Gastropoda > Stylommatophora > Arionidae > Ariolimax > Ariolimax columbianus. The sequence goes on from JAVGWX010000014.1 coordinate 25,823,320, forward strand.
TCCTAGGAAACACCTACAGGCCCTACACAACTATATTAGCTTGTCGTAAAGGTGAAATAAAGAATGTTGTTCGTGGGATAACATCATCATTGGAAACGCTCGAAAAAGCGGGTATTTCTTTGTAAGAACTCGGAAAACAAATATACTTTATCATGTTTGTCTTCTTAATTTGAGTGGCTGTTCTCTCTTTAATAACCGATTATATTTCTTTCCTAAACTTGGTGGTCTATATTATGCGTTTCTTGAACTCACAGATTGAATCCATCACCAGGGTTAACTTAACTTAACGTTTTTATTCTGATTTAGAAGACTCATCAGTCTAAAACAACCAGCCACATTTGCATTACCCTGATTTAAAAGCTATGCACATATAATCTATTTTTAAATGCATTAACTGTCTCTGCCTCCACCACCTCCTGGGGTAATGCATTCCAAACATTCACCACTCTCTGACTAAAACAGATATGTTCTAATATCCAATCTGGGTCTTTCTTTAGTTAATTTGTATATGTGCCCTCTTGTTCTCGTTGGTGGTTGCATTTTGAAAAAATTGTTATAGTCTACTTTAATCTTTCATTTGATTGATTATCTTATAAACTTGTATTAAGTCACCTCGAATTCTTCTCTTTTCTAGACACTGTATGCCGGTTTTTCTGAGTTTTTCCTCGTAACTATAATTCTGGAATCCCACTATCAATTTTAACGCTCTTCTTTGCGTCCTTTCAAAGCATGTTTATATTGTCTCTACGATAAGATTCAACACCTGTACACAGTACTCCAATCTAGATTAGAGAAGGTAACTATGTTCTATTAGAGTTGACGGACCTGAAGATCATGTTCTACGTGTTACATGTTCTAAACGATAAGGGACTGCATTGGTCTGTCTTTAATGTTTTATTTGTTGAACAAATCATGTTACACTACATCAAAAACAAAAACAACCCTTGCAAAATGCAGCACAACGTAAACACAAATAAATACATTTATACGGGTTTCCACGACGATCCCATATACAGTTGCTGCGCTGTGCATCCTATGGGACCATCAGAGACGCAAGAAGAACAATCTTCACGGTATTGTGATGTATGTATTACATAACTAATTCACCTCATTGTGATGTATTTGTTGCAGAACTAGTTCACGTTATTGTGACATATTAGTTACATAATTAATTCACGTTATTGTGATGTATTTATTACATAAATAATTCACATATAGACTTACGGACACATGTGTTCCTGTCATATGAACTGATTTGATATCCAGCTTCACATTTACACTGGTAACCGCCGATCGTGTTTACACATTCTTGGTTACATGGTCTACTGGACACGCATTCATTCACATCTGAAACGTAGTGAACAATATTGTAACAAGAAAATAAATTTAAGCTCCAATGTTCGTAGTTTTATCGTTACATACAAAGCTACGTAAGTCAGACCTAAAGTATGTCAGATCACATGATGAACTGGTGGCACCATTAATAACACAGCATGTATACTAGGGAATAAATATTACTGTCATATCTAATTGCGTATATGTAAGTAAGTTGGTAAGTAGTATGTTTGTAGTCAGGTCTGACGTAAGGTTAATGTTATCTCTGAATAGCAGCTCTCTACTGACTTATTAGTTTTATTTGTTCTTGTGGAGTTGTCTTCTTACTTCTCCGTGTTGTAAAAGCGAATTTTCCCTCAGACTGAGGTGACGCATCAGGTTGCAAATCCATTTGGATTAGTCTGCAGCTATATCTTCCCAAGTTGCCAGATCCATATACAGCGCCTTCATGCCATGTCTTCCCAAGATGTCAGATCCATATACAGCGCCTTCATGTATTACAAACGTCTGAACCTCAGCTGTGGTCGGCCTGCTGATCTTTTTTCACACGCAAGCTGCTCAAAGAGTTTACCTTTGGAGAAGCAACCGTCTTTCATAGTCAAGCCATCGCTGTCTTCTCTGTCGACGGAGAGTACACATTCTTGGAAAACCGGTGCTAGAATGCACCTCTGCATTTGTCACCTTGTCTTTGCATGAGACGGCACGGATGGATATCATGCATTGTAGGTGTCAATATTTTGCTCTTGTTTGGCATATATAGTCTACCTTTCGCTGCCACACCAAAGCGTACTGGCGACACGGGCATTGTAGATCTTGGACTTTGTATTGACTGTAAGTTTGGCGTTTTCCCAGAGAAATGTTGTGAGACGGGAAAACATAGCAACAGTTACCAAAGCGATTGCCTATTTTGGGACCTAGTGAGAACTTATTGTTGATGAGAGACCCCAGGTAAGTGAACTGGTCTAGAGTTCCAAGTTACCAGATATCGATAGTGATGGCTGTGGGACGTCTACGTTTTGTCCCAGGACTTTTGTTTTATTCCGGCGTGTTGTGAGGCCATAATCTTTTCCCACTTGGAAGAAACGATCTATCGTGCGATGGAGTTCCAGCTGACTGTGAGTCACAATTGCAACATAATCAGTAAATAATAAATCTTTGACAATAGTTAATCAAACAGGACTTAGCGAAATAGACGCATGGTTTTGATATACATACTCAAACGAAAATAGTGAACAATGGGCATTTAGTGAAGTGTGATGCCTCGGCGACTTTGTATGGTCGAGGCAAAGAAAAGCATGAATATGTATATATATATATAGATATATATAGATATATATATATATATATATATATATATATATATATATATATATATATATATATATATATATATATATATAGATCCTAATAACATGCATTTTTCCTGTGGCAACATTGTGATGTGAAACATGAACGATTACAAAAGCACTAAAAGAGATGATCGGTGCTTTTGAGTGACACAGAAGAGTACTAAAAATCCCGTGAACAAAGAAAGAACCAAACAAATCTATTCGGCAAGTCCTGCCTGTAGAGGAGATTTGGCTTATAAATGATTTAATGACCCGAACACTTAGATGTTTTTGGACACGTCAAACGACACGAAGGACTGGAGAGAGTGGTTAGGGAGGGCATGGTCACTTGAAAGAGAGGCAGGGGTATAGCGAGAAGATGATGGACTGAGAACATCAAGGAGAAGCTGGATTTGACCTTATAACAGGCACACACGCACACATGTACACATACACATATGTATATTTAAAATCGAGTTGTGTCAGGTTTGACGAGATTGGAAAAACTGTCCTTCTAGGAGTGTCGTAAAATCATTGGAAACAGTCATGTATATGCGGCTAGCAACCGCATTTGATGTGGATACCGATGTTACGAATGCTCAGGAAAGTGGTATTCTGAAACACGATCAGCTGTAACTGTAGACCTATGCTTCACTTGGAGCGTGACGGAGGAAAGGTATTGTTTTGGTTCTAGCAACATTATCGAACTATCCATTCGAACTGTTGAGACTCAGCCTTTACTGTCAGCTTTGTTGGTCATTCAGACGATGAACTTTTACGACGTTTATTCTCGTTGTTGTTCGAGCATTTACGGACTACCCTTTTACACTTGAGTAGTTGTCGGAATACTAAATAGTGCATTTTTGTATTTTCGTAACAGCTGCTTAAGGAAGGAGTGAATAAAGCTGGCAATCTCTCCGTTAAAAGCATTGCTCCTGAAATCGTACTGCTAAACAAAATGAGTTTATGATTCCAAAAAAGCTCGTTTTTGGTAAACCCACCGTTGTGTAGTCAGCCAGCTTGTGTGACATGGTGCTCCATAATGATAATTATGCTATAGATACATATGATAGAAGATATATGTGGGTCTCTACCAGCGACAGACAATACGATCAACTATGCAAAAAACACTACATTGTTTATTACGGCTTTCATTCCCATTGTTGAAGTCTATCGATTGGATTTATAAAAATGGGCACTAAAATCGTATTGCCACTGCAATCGTCCCACTGTGTGCAGACAGTTTTTATTTTACTTCTGAGAGAAAACAAAACTGCATGCCTTACCAGAGCATTTGGTAGTCAAGATAACGTCAGAAACAGGAGAACCATATTGATAAAAATCCCACCTCAAGTCAGAATCAAGGAAACAAACATGCTGACCCAGATCCTACTTCAAAGTCAGGGTTTTAAGAAACATGATTACCAAGAACTTCCGTCAGGGCAAGGAGAGACATACTGACCATGATCTCACCTCGCGTCAGGGTAAGAAGAGACATACTTACTAATATCTAAATTAACGTCAGGGCAAGGAGAGACATAGTGACACTGATCTCCCCTCTCGTCCAGGCAAGAAGCGATATATTGACCATGATCTCATATCTCACTTTTAAACGTCACGTACAAAGATCGCGTTACAAATGAGGAAATACGAGAGAGAACTACAACATCAATAGGGCCTTCTGAAGACCTTTTGGCAACTGACAAAAGAAGGAAAGGCTTGGTACGGTCACATATCGAGATCAAATGGTCTTGCAAATATGATCATCAGCGGAAAGGTGCAAGACAGACGACGAAGAGGCCGTCCCAAAAAGAGATGAGAAGACAACATAAAAGAATGGACAAATCTCAAACCAGAAGAGGCACAGGCAGCGGCCGCTGATAAAGAAGGGTGGCGTGCGGTTGTAAGGATGTCTTCATGTGTGCCCCAACGACCTTAATGGTTATGGGATGATCATCCCTGACCTAATCTCACATCACATAAGTGCAAGGGATACATACTGACAAATATCTCAGTTAACGTCAGGGCAAGGAGAGACATACTGACCATGATCCCACCTCACTTTAGGACAAGAAGAGACATACTGACCAATATCTCAATTAACGTCACAGCAAGTAGAGACACACTGACCATGATCCCACCTCACGTCAGGGCAAGTAGAGACATACTGACAATGATTCCACCTCACTTTAGGGCAAGTAGAGACACACTGACAATGATTCCACATCACTTTTTGACAAGTAGAGACACACTGACCATGATTCCAACTCACTTTTTGACAAGTAGAGACACACTGACCATGATTCCACTTCACTTTTTAACAAGTAGAGACACACTGACCATGATTCCACCTCACTTTAGGGCAAGTAGAGACACACTGACCATAATCCCACCTCACGTCAGGACAAGTAGAGACACACTGACCATAATCCCACCTCACGTCAGGACAAGTAGAAACACATTGACCATGATTCCACCTGACTTTTTGACAAGTAGAGACACACTGACCATGATTCCACCTCACGTCAGGACAAGTAGAAACACACTGACCATGATTCCACCTCACTTTTTGACAAGTAGAGACACACTGACCATGATTCCAACTCACTTTTTGACAAGTAGAGACACACTGACCATGATTCCACTTCACTTTTTAACAAGTAGAGACACACTGACCATGATTCCACCTCACTTTAGGGCAAGTAGAGACACACTGACCATAATCCCACCTCACGTCAGGACAAGTAGAGACATGGTGACCATGATTCCACCTCACTTTTTGACAAGTAGGGACACACTGACCATGATTCCACCTCACTTTAGGGCAAGTAGAGACACACTGACCATAATCCCACCTCCCTGTAGGGCAAGTAGACACACTGACCATGATTCCACCTCACTTTAGGACAAGTAGAGACATATTGAACAATATTTCATTTAACGTCAGAGCAAGTAGAGACACACTGACCATGATTCCACCTCAATTTAGGGCAAGTAAAGACACACTGACCATAATCCCACCTCACTTCAGAGCAAGTAGAGACACACTGACCATGATTCCACCTCAATTTAGGGCAAGTAGAGACACACTGACCATAATCCCACCTCACGCCAGGACAAGTAGAGACGCACTGACCATAATCCCTCCTCCCTGTAAGGCAAATAGACACGCTGAGCATGATTCCACCTCATTTTAGGGCAAGAAGAGATATACTGACCAATATCTCAAATAACGTCAGAGCAAGTAGAGACACACTGACAATGATTCCACCTCAATTTAGGGCAAGTAGAGACACACTGACCATAATCCCTCCTCCCTGTAGGGCAAGTAGACACACTGACCATGATTCCACCTCACTTTAGGGCAAGAAGAGATATACTGACCATTATTCCACCTCAATTTAGGGCAAGTAGAGACACACTGACCATAATCCCACCTCACGTCAGGACAAGTAGAGACACACTGACCATAATCCCACCTCACGTCAGGACAAGTAGAAACACACTGACCATAATCCCACCTCACGTCAGGGCAAGTAGAAACACACTGACCATAATCCCACCTCACGTCAGGGCAAGTAGAGATACTGACCATGATTCCACCTCACGTCAGGGCAAGTAGAGATACTGACCATGATTCCACCTCACTTTAGGACAAGTAGAGACACACTGACCATGATTTCATCTCACGTCAGAGGAAGGAGAGAAATACTGGCAGTGATCTCATCTGAGGTTCTTGCCATGCTCATTTGAACAAGATGTGTCTCAGTAGCTTTGCCAAGAAAATATAAATTGATGCTGTGATCTCCAGAGATGTGTCTCTACTGAGAAGTCACACATTGCAGTACAGCCAGGAGGACCTATATCTACCTTATTCCAATATGCAAGATTATACCAACATCTACTGTAACAAGACACCAACGAATAGTCGTCTAGAGTGAACAATTGGGCCGATGTAGCTACCGAAGTATTAGTTGATGGACTCATTAAATATTCAATGGCATAAAAGAGAACGTAATGCATACCTGTACACCTTCCTAGAATACTTTTGTATCCTGGGGGACATTTCGCTTCAAAGACTGAAATAGAAACATTTATCGTTACAGCTTCTTCTTAATTTGTGTCTTCTTCTTCTTATTATTATTATTATTCTTCTTCTTCTTCTTCTTCTTCTTCTTCTTCTTCTTCTTCTTCTTCTTCTTCTTCTTCTTCTTCTTCTTTTTTTCTTCTTCTTCTTTGTTGGTTTTTCAAACTAGGACATGTATATCTCGGACATAGGCAACAGTCAGCTCGCGGTCTATAAAAACTCCATAGTTTCTTGTGACAAGAAGAAGGCTGCTGCCCAGTGTAATTTCTGTTATAGGTGCATTAGGATAGGTATGTAACAGGCTTGCAAGTGCCACGCGAACAGTGTCACTGCTGCGAAGATCAGAGTGCTAATCTTGAATGTCTACTAGATATGGTTTCTCAATCTGTTGAGCCCGATACGTGATATCAAGATGATAATTTGGTGTCGCTTTGCTGGTTGTTGATAAGCTTCATCTTTTCTGTTACATGCTCAGTATCTCATGTCTATCTAGATATTTGTTATAGTAATATTTTAATGTTCGCAAAATATTTACAGCAGGGCCTGAACTTACTGCTCTGAGTAACACATCCAATCTCTTTTAAAATAAATAATATAATACAAATGAGTAAAATCAAATATATAGGATTTCTGAGTATAATTCGCGTATTACTTCACAACTATTTCCCCCACCCCATGCCCCAACCAAATCCCCTCACCCCCCACACGCACGCAAGCATGACCCCCCCCCCCCCCGCCCCCCGAACCAATACAAAACATATTCTGTTTTCCAATTGCTGCTAGGTTCATTTATAGAACTCAGGACTTACTATCTCTGGCTGCTATCAGCGCTTGTGTTGCAGTAACCATGACATAATTGTTTTGTTTGGTGAGATTGACACAGAAACAGTCAAACCAAAATACATTGATTTGCGAGATCATATCGGTGTCCATGCGCCCGCCGCCATAGCTGTTGGTGTTATAAGGAAAGACACGCTACTCTGTGTAGCTTGTGAAGCTTTGATGGTAAGGTTGCTACCGCCACCTTAGCTCGTGGGGTCAAACCTTTACATACGCCCCCTAGTAGAACCTGATGCAAGCTGTGCTCCCACTACCATAGCTCTTCATGTCATAACGACAGACGGGCTTCAACTACACAACCAAACAGGGAGTACTCGTCCCTACTTGACGTTAACTCACAAACAGATTTGTACTAATATTAGTTATACGAGTCTAATTGGCCAAGCTAAATGGAGATAGAGCAATGCGAGACCCCATAGGCGATCCAGGCGTCAATATTTTGGATGTGTAGTGAAAGTAAGTTCTAAGTAGACATTGTCGTCGGGCATGAAGTGCTAAAGACTTCATTGTAGCTTGTTTATGAGGCAAAGTGGAACATTGGCTTCATCGCTTATGTCCGTTTACTTTCAGTAAACTACCAAATTAATGTTGGATCGACTTAAGCAAGCATATAACAGAAGCCGAATCAGGTACCTTTGCCGTTAATAGCGATTAGAGACATGTCCGTACCCACTGTTGTGGTAAATATGTATTAACTGTTTTCATTTGTGTTGTTCTTGCCTCGACCGAAAGTATTTTGAACTCAACGTTCATGTGTTTGTTCCATTATTTCTCATTTTAAATACTTCTGTTTGTGATTGCCAATAGAGCCACACCTTCCACGCGCAGACGATATTCTGTACTATACAAACATTGCTTACCCACACAGTTGTTAGGGTCACGTTGGTCCACTGACCAGCCAGGGTTGCAGCTGCAAGCGACGCCCAATAACTGATTTGTACAGACTTGTGTGCATGGGTTGCGAATGGTACAGCCTGTAAAACATCGTTTGTAAGTTTGAGAAGTACTAGAATCAAGTAGGGCTGGGTTATCTTTTTGTGTACTGTTGTAGAGTGGAGGGGGGGGGGGGAGAGAAAGAGGGAGGGAGAGAGCGGTGGAGAGAGTGAGGGAGAGAGATAGGGAGTGAGAGGGGGAGGAGAGAGAGACAGAGAGTGAGAGAGGGAGGAGAGAGACAGGGAGTGAAAGGGGGAGGAGAGAGAGACAGAGAGTGAGAGAGGGAGGAGAGAGACAGGGAGTGAAAGGGGGAGGAGAGAGAGACAGAGAGAGAAAGATGACGAGAAAGAGGGAGGGAGAGAGTGGGGGAGAGAGATAGAGAGTGAGAAAGAGGAAAAACGGGAAGAAATAGGGAGGCAGAGAGAGGGAGAGAGGAAGAGAGAGGAGAGAGAGGGAGCGACAAAGGGAGAGGGAGAAAGAGAGACTGGGGGAGATAAATAGTGGTAGAGATAGTGTGAGAGAGAGAGTGGGATGTAGAGACAGCGAGTGGAAGAGAGAGAGGGGGAGAGAGAGTGGGAGGGAGAGATAACGAGTGGTAGAGATAGCGCGAGAGAGAGTGGGAGGGAGAGACAGAGAGTGGAAGAGAGTTGAAGAGAAAGTTGGAGGGAGAGATTACCAGTGGTAGAGATAGTGTGAGAGAGAGTGGGAGGGAGTGACCGGCTGTCACAGAAAATGTGATCATTAGAAGGTTGTTTTGTTACACCCCAAACAGCTAACTACCGGAATAAATTAGAAGGTTGTTTTGTTACACCCCAAACAGCTACCTACCGGGATATATTAGAAGGTTGTTTTGTTTCCTAGACGAACTGCCATTCTATGATAAAAAGTTCCATACTCACTATAGTTCGTCCATTTCACCGGATATCTGCGTGATAGCCGTTGGAATGGATACTTACAGAATAAGCATTTGGGAAAACATATATACCAAACAAGAGAAAAATAAACATCAGACAAGAGAAAATAATTACACGAGACAACAGAAAGCAGATATCCTAGAAAATAGAAAACATACGCATGAGACAAAAACAGATTTTAACATCAGACAATAGAAGACGTTAACATCAGACAACAGAAAACATATTCACGAGACAACAAAAATATAATACGCCAGACTGCAGAACACATATGCTTGAGACAATAGAAAATACGTGAAACAGACAATGTTGTTGTTCGTCCATCACGGCTGATAAGAACCTTTTCATTTTTTCATTTAGCCAGTCCTTCTAGTCGAGAATTTTATAATTCCGAGTTGTTCAAAGATGGCTGACGAGCCCGATTTGGGATTTGCTTACTCGCAGGCAGTGAAAGCATGGAAAATCGCTTCGCCAGACAGTGATCATGACTGTCAGCAAATCCATGTATCTCTTATTGCTCAGCAAGGAGTCCTGCAACTGACGCAGCTTTTTGACTGTGGTTTAGCTTGTCAGCGGACTTACGCTCTCCGTTTCGCCGCTCGCCAAAGTACTGGACTGTGTTAGTACTGGATAAATAAAAAGCGAATGACTTGCGCGATGAATTTGATTTAAGTGAGGAAGGGTTGCGCAGAAGGGGAAAGCTTTTTTAGATTTGCCCTGTCCTGCTCAAGCCCAGCCAGCTAAGCTAGAAATTCGTCATCGGGCTAGCACGACAGCAAATGTGCTGAGCGGTGTGGACCGCACAGAACACGGCGAAGCACTTGAGCAGCCGTGGTCACCCAATGCACCCGAGTCCATATGCAGTCGTCCTGACTTGTCTTGCCACTGGTTAAAGTTGGACTCGGGCGAGACAGTGAGGTCGGCCAAACAATAGAAGGCATATCTCATCAGGTAACATGCCCTTTACAGAATATTGCTCCCTTCATATCCCGTCTGAAAGAGATGCAATTTCTTGCAAAATCTTCAGCCAGCTCCAAAGTCATGCCAAAGCGATTCTCTTCCTTAATGTATGTTTAACTGTCCATGTTTTGCAGCGGTATGCTGACATGGAAAAAAACACAGGTTCTCAAAACTGTCTTCTATTGTTTTGCTGGTATTCTACCATACTTTCCTCATGTTGTACAACTTCTCAATAGTCATTATATATATATATATATATATATATATATATATATATATATATATATATATATATATATATATATATCGTCTCGTCTTTCCCGTAAACCTCAGAAAGGTTGTAGGGGCATCCCTCTACTTGTGAGTGATGTGTCTTAGACATGTGCCTAGCCGGAGGGCACGTAATCCTCTCCCGGGCAGTGTATGATTCATCGTTGATCTGTGTGACTTCGTTTTGGTATCGCTTCATGCCACTGACTCATGAACAAATTCACGCTATTTTTGTCTGTCCAGCGCAATAATGTCGATGTACATCATGAACTTTCCTGTCCACTTTTGAATGTCATCTGTCCAGTGTTTCTTGGGGACGGCCTCTTTTTCTCTTGCTGGAGACACTGCCTCTGAGTACTACTGCCTCTGAGTACTACATGGCCGTACCATTGAAAGTTGCGTGTCTTTACCACTGATAGAAGGTCTTGATAAGGTCCAATAGACTGTGATTGTGTTTCGTATGTTGGCGTTTGTGACACGTAGGTTATTCCAAGGATCCGTCTGAAGCATCTCATTTTCATCGCCTTGATGTTTCGCTCCATTTCCGCACCTAGTATCCATATCTCACTAGCGTACATGTACACAAAGAAGATCATCGTTTGCATCAGATCGATCTTGGTTTTGAGTTCGATGAATTTATCTTTCCATAAAGGTTTCATTGATGAGAGGATCGACATTTGTTGTGTAGATCTGATTCTTAGCTCTGTCTAGGTTTATTTGTGTTACCTCTATATATAAGGTGTCTTGAAATTCACTTTTGTTATTAATTATTCGTTATTACTTTTCAGGGTTTATTTCCATACCGTATTTTTTTCAAGTCTGTTAGCTAGGGTCTGTACCTCTTCTTCACTTCCAGCTATGACGTCTACATTATCAGCGAAACGTAGGCTCGTAATCGTGCTGTCACCTATCGTTACTGTTCCATGATGGCCCTCTAGAGCATCTGTAACAATTCGTTCAAACGAACAAACTGAAAAGACGGAGTGACAATGCACATCAATGTTTTACACCGACCGTAGTTGGAAAACACTCCCCCTTTTTGCCGTTTATACGTACTGTGCTAGTGGCATTGTCGTACATACTTTATATATGCACATACACACACACACACACACACACACACACACACACACAAATACACACACACACACAACCACACAAACATACACACATACGCAATCTTACCAAAAACAGGGATACCGTTGGTTCCTGTCACCACGACAGAGAGTAAGAACAACACGATTTCCTTCATTATTTTCTTGGTTGTGAGAATCTGGATAAGAAAATGTAGACATAAAACTGTTAAGACATTGTTACTCGTTTCTCTTATACCATGATATGTTGATGTGATATTTGTATTTGTTTTGTGGTTTCTAGTTCAAAATGATGGTGTAGCCAGTCTCTTGCCCTGCCCATCTTTGTCTGACTTGACCAAATCATGCCTCTTCACCATGGGGGGAATATATATTATTTTGTGCCTTTGCGTCACTTACTGATTTTATGCATGGGAAATCTAAAGATATGCACAACCCGCCTTATTCGCTTTTTCCAACATGTCGAGCTGGTTTCGATGTTATTACTCTCTGTTCCCCATTCATGCTCAGGTAACACACGGATGATTTCAACGCATTAAAAAATGGTTAATCTGCTCTTGGGATCAACCGTCCGTACGTAATACCAATATTCGTTTAATTGAAATATTATTTTTCATTGAAGATTATTTTCATATGTCTAGCCCTAGATAATAGCTATTTAGGATGACATGTCACTACATGTTACTGTTCATATAAAAAACTGACATCTGAATCGTGTCCTAGTTTCTTCCATTCTTCTCAAATATTGTATATAGAAAACTTGCTTGTTCAGGAAGAACAGAAATAAACCGAGTAATTGTTGATCCCTTGCCAGGAGAAGAATTCCAGCAATTAATTATGACTTTCTGAGTTTTAATACACTACATACCTTTACGTAAGCTGCACTGCACTTTTGTGTCTTTTTTTATTTCTATCTCTTTCTCTCTCTTGCTGTATCTCTCTCTCCCTCTCACTCTCATTCCCTCTTTTTTGTTCCCCTTTTTGCTTTGTATCATACTCTTTTTATCTGCAGTTATGTATCCTTTTATGAGTATTTGTGTCGGCATGTATGTTTATATAAATATATATAGTTAGATAGTTAGTTTTCTTCCATTTGTACTGTTGAGCGCCGTGGGGATCTTAAGTCGTCTATCCTGCGCCAAGTGCGTTGCGTCGGTCAATGTGAGCTATTGTCGCTGCACAATCACTCTAATGTCATATATTCATCTGCCTCGTGGCCGCACCCTTGTCATGTAGGCAGATCTACAAGCGTTGTAAGCCATCAGTAGAAGTGGTTGAGGGTGATTTCTCATGAGATGACCAAACCCAACTTATTTTTTGCCTGGAAATGTATTCAACATAAGACTTAGTGACGACCATCCTTCGAATGTCTTCGTTACTCATTCCGTCTCTCCTGGTAACACCGAAGACTTTTCTCAAACACTTCTCCAAACATTTATATAAAATTCATATATGTGTATATATATATATATATATATATATATATATATATATATAAATATATATATATATATATATATATATATATATATATATATATGTATATGTGTGTGTCTGTGTGTTGATATATATATATATATATATATATATATATATATATATATATATATATATATATAAATATATTTGATGATGTGTACTACTGCATATACCCATTGGTTCTTATATTAATATGTCATGCTTGCTATATGCTTACTTAAGTGGCCCGACGAGATTCACACACTGATAACCGCTCTCTTGATAAATGGGGATATCGTCTCACGTTTGAGTTGATTCCATGTCAGTTGTGTTTTTGTTTGTTCTTTGTCTTTAATGATAGTTTTATCGCCGTATCTTGACTTTTTGTTTTGTTTCTGTCACGGCGCAGTAATTGATTCCTACCTTTTTATGTTTTTAAATGTCTGTTTATGCTTTCATCTACGTATCTTTATTTCGTCAATTCTTCTCAAATAGGGAATATTGAATAGTTGTTGGCTGTCTAAGAATTAAAATAAACATATGAATTGTTGATTCGGGGTCATGAGAAAAATAGTAAAACTTGTTTCTAGCTTACTATATTTACTTTTGAAATCAAAATTGTTCACACAAATAAATAGGCGGGAAAAAGCCACTGCAGGATCTCATTTCAATAGAGAACAAGAAGGTATATTTCATGTATTTCCATCATCTACTATAAAACAACAAGACTTAATGAATCCTAAGTGCAAGAAATGATTACAATTACAAGTGTTAAACATGCGCAGAAACAAGTTTACTCACCGTTCGCACTGAAGAATAATGAACGAAGTTGGTCAATCGACAGGGCAATTATATATGCAGTTTGTGTTAGGCATTCGTCTCCTACCTCAATCTGCTTGCAACGTATTATCTTTTGAATATCTAACGAATCCTGCCATATCTAGGGGTAACCATTTGATGCTTAGTCTAATTTAGATCATTCGTATGTCTCATCGCCACATGTTGGACCGCAATTATCAAAACTTCAACGCGCTCTCAAACACGCGGCCCTCTATGCCCTTTCATTATACGAAGGGTGTTGAAATGAAACCGGACCTAACTGCACCATGTGAACACACGTACCGTGGACATGATGACGCCACTTTCGATATAAACATCACATACCAACCGTCAAGTTTGAAAAATATCATTATCCTCCGACTCATAGTTTCCTCAACAGGCCGTTGAAAAAATGGAGGGTGTAATACGGAATCCGTCCGCAGTTGATCAGCGAGATGTGATTCAGTTTCTGAAGGATGTCGACCACCTGACAATCATCGCATAATGCAGGCAGTGTATGGTGACAAAAGTGTACCGAACGCATGCTCCGGCAACGGTCCACTCGAATTGTTAAATCAATTTTGGCGATGGCATTTTCTAACGCAGTAATATGCGCATCAGCTGGTCTTGAAAGATTCTTCGTTAACCCACGTCCTTCTTTAACTTCATTAAACATCGTTGTCCAGTTCTTCACTGTTGTCCTCGACACACTTTTGTCATCATATTTTGCCTGCATTATTCGATGCCTGTCAATTGGTCTACATCCTTCAGATGTTAGAAACCGAATTACCCTCGCTGATCAACTGTCGACGGATTCCGTATCACACCCGCCATGTTTTCAACGGTCTGCTGAGAAAACTATAGGTCGAAAGATAATGACATTTTGCAAACTTGACGGTTGGTATGTGCTGTTTACATCAGAAGTGACGTCATCATGAGAGTCTAACGTATGTTCACTTGGTGCAGTTAGGTCCGGTTTCATTTAAACACGCCTCGTACCTTTAATGCAAGTGGCTATTAAACAGGTACTTCATTGACTTGATTTAATCAGCATGGTTTATTTATTGAAATAGACTGTTGTTGCTTCGTTCTATATACTTTAATTAGCATGTTGGCTCGTCTTCTCGAGTTTTCTCATTAGCGTCTATTTGCAATATCCACTTCCTCCTCCGCCTCGTTTCTGCGGGTGTTCTATGGTCTCCCCATTCGTCTGTACTCCATGGAGTTCCAACTAGATTGCCAGACTTCGTTCAGGTGGTTGCCCATCACACACAACACCTCAGCTTTCTCTGGCCGATCTACCGATGGTTGGACATCACACACAACACCTCAGCTATCTCTGGCCGATCTCCAGATGGTTGGACATCACACACAACATCTCAGCTATCTCTGGCTGATCTCCAGATGGTTGGGCATCACACACAACATATCAGTTTCACCTAGCCAATCTCCAGATGGTTGGGCATCACACACAACACCTCAGCTTCACCTAGCCAATCTCCAGATGGTTAGGCATCACACACAACACCTCATTTTTCCCTGGTCCATCTTCACCTGTATCATATCTTATGGTGGTTTATGCCATATATATGTGCTTGTTATTATCTTTGGCTTAGGGTTCATGATTTCCTTCTGTACAGATCAATACCAGCCTTAACTACCATATCCGATTATGATGGGGAAAGGGGGAGGGGGAGTAGTGAAGTGGTTAGGGACACGGCTCACAGCCCAAACTTACTGAGTTTAGATTCTCGAGACAGCAAGCTCGTACCTCTATGGTGTGTAATCCAATTAACAAATATGCAATGAAGTTGTATGTTGTGGACAATTAGGTACACAACATAGAACAACATGCACTACATATGGAAATATAAGATCATGCAAATAAAGCATATCTTCAATATGTTACATCTACTGGCTACGCATCCCCTCTTCTTTGTAACCAATGTTACTGTTTGTATCTCTATAATCAGACTATGAACAATCACAAAATGAAGCCCATGGTGGAAAGCCTAAGCAAGGCAATAATGCAAGCCGCCACTGAAACCATCACAAGAGGAGCTAGGAAAAACTATAAGCCCTACTGGAATGATGAGTTGCAGAAAGCGGAAGATGCAGTAACAAATGCTAGGAACATGGCAGAGCGAGAAAAATCCATGGAGGCAAACATCGCCCTCAAAGCCGCCACGGCGAAATACAAACACACTCTCAAGCAAACAGCAAGAGAAAGCTGGAAAAAAAAAACGGAAAGCCTAAACCTGGACAAAGACGGGAACAAGCTATGGAAGCTAGTCAGAGCCATGAACGACGAAACCGCGTCAAACAAACAAATTACTATCAAGCAGGGCGAGAACTTGATCACAGGTAAGAAAGCTGCAAACGCTTTTGTCGATCACTATGCCAGAGCAAACCACATCGAGGTCCCTGCAGATAAGCATACAGACATTAGCAAAGAGCTAAAGGGGCACGACAACATGAATACGGCACCTGAAGAACACATGATGGCCAAATTAACAATGCGCGAAATGGAAGAGGCTATGAGAACATTAAAGAAAAGGAAATCTCCCGGAAAAGACGGGATAACAAACGAAATGCTGATGGGACTGGGCCAAACAACGAAGAGGAAACTGCTATCGGTCCTGAACCAAAGCTGGAAAAGGGGAATTGTACCCCAGGCATGGAAAAACGCAATACTGATACCAGTACCAAAAACAGGAAAGGACAAAACAGATCCAAATGGATACAGGCCCATCAGCCTACGTATGATAAACACCAGACTGATGTGGCATCTGGAAGAAAAACGAATACTAATTCCACAGCAAGCCGGCTTTAGACAGCACAGATCCACTGAGGACCAGGTCATCCTCATAGCCCAGGAGATAGAAGATGCCTACCAGGCACAGAAACACACAGTAGCTGTTTGGGTGGATCTAGAAAAGGCATTTGACAAAGTCTGGAAAGACGGACTTAGAGTCAAGCTAAGAAGAAGTGATGTTTGTGGGAAAATGTACAAGTGGATCAACCACTACCTCAAACAAAGAACGGCCAGAGTCCAAGTACAAGGGCAGATGAGCAAAAAGGTGACACTCGAGCAGGGAGTACCCCAAGGGGGAGTACTGTCACCCACACTCTTCCTGGTATATATAAACGATATTACAGAGAATATACCAAGAAGAGTCCATAGCTCAATGTTTGCAGCCGATCTGGCTATGTGGACCTCTGAAAAGAATCTCACCATAGCAAGAAATCGGATGCAGACGGCCCTAACATCGCTGGAATAGTGGGCGAACTCATGGCTGCTAAAAATAAACGAGGAGAAAACCACATGCACAATATTCTCGCTTTCATTAAAACCCCAAAACGCCAAATTAAGTCTAAATGGCAAATTCCTGCAGCCAAACGACAACCCAACCTATCTGGGAGTCACATTTGATCGGCGCATGACATGGAAAAGTCAGATTGAAAGAAATCGAATGAGAGCCAGAGAAAGAATGGCAATCATGAGGAAACTTGCTGGCACAAGCTGGGGAGCAGACGAAGGCATACTAAAGAAACTGTACACTGGAAGAGTGAGACCAGTTCTCGAGTATGGCATTGCGGCATGGACAACAGCAGCAAATACGAACTTCGATAAAGTTAGCAAACTTCAAAACCAAGCCATGAGAATTATAACAGGAGGCATGAAGTCAACGCCAATTGTAGAACTTGAAAAGATTACAAAACTGCAATCCATGACCGATAGAAGAGACTGCAGAGCCCAGCTGCAGTCAGAGAAACTCCGAAGACTGACTGACCATCCAATGCACCAGAGACTAAACAATTTGGGAAATGGGAAACTAAAGCGGAGAAACTTTGCAGAAATAGCCAAAGCAAAGATGCACGAAGATCACATAAACGCACTAACAACTCCAAAACCCATCACTACTGTACGAAAACCTACCTGGAGGCAGGATATATTTCCAGAGGTGGTAGAAAATATACCAGGTATTGGAAACAAAAACTGCCAGACTGAACAAGAAAGGAGAGATACTACCCTAAGCTTCATATCGAAAAGCTACCCAAGCATGGACTGGACCCATGCATACACCGACGGTTCTGTAACAACCACTACACAGAACGGAGGGGCAGGAGCATTCTTGAACCTACCAAATGGCAAACAAATAACACTGTCATTCGCTACTGGTAAGTACACAAGCAATTTCAGAGCGGAGGCAGAGGCACTGAGGGCGGCAGTGGAAGAAATGGTGAGACACAGTGAAAATGAAAGCCATATAGTCTTGCTTACAGATGCTCTTGCCGTAGTCACAGCGCTAAAAAGCCAGAAAAACACTGAGCTTAATGACTTAAGAGCAGCACTCTGCAAACTGTGCCAACAGTTTGCACCAAAAAGGGTAGTGGTACAGTGGGTCCCATCACACTGCAACATCCAAGGCAACGAGGAGGCAGACAGACTGGCAAAAGAAGGTGCAAGACTACCACAAACAGATACTAGTATGACGTACAAAGAGTCAAAACGGCTTATCAAAGCCAGATACATGACCAAATGGGAAACCGAACATACTGGTTACACCAAAAACGATGCCTATTACCAGTTGAACAGAAGAGAGCAGGTCGTTGTCTTCAGACTTCGCACTGGCCACAATCATTCAGGGTCAGGGGAAAAATACTCATCATGCAATGTTATTCAGCGTTAGGTGAAACGTTTTGCGCCAGACCCCCTACCTCCCACGCAGTTATCACTGGAAAACAGACGGTTTCGTGGGAGTCTTCTTCTTCTTCTTCTTCTTCGTACGCAGTCAGACAGTAACCATTATTTTTTCGAAAAAATATTGGTTACTGTCTGACTGCGTACGAAGAAGAAGATGAAGAAGACTATGAACAATCATGTACATCATAATACTTAGTCATGGGTACTAAATCTACTCTGTAAGGTGTGTAGCAGAGCTAAATCTACCCTGTAATGTGTGTAGCATAACTAAATCTACCCTGTAATGTGTGTATCAGAACTAAATCCACTTTGTAAGGTGTGATCAGAACTAAATCTACTCTGTAAGGTGTGTATCAGAACGAAATCCACTCTGTAAGTTGCGTATAAAATCTTCTTCGCAAAGTCTGTATAATACATTTTTTGTAAGGTCGCTATGAGAACTAAATCTACTCTGTAAGACCGACATCAGAACTACATATAGACGGTAAGGTCCCATAATCAAAAATATTGTTCTCTGCTCTTACTTTCGAAGCTACTCAATACTGAGTTATCCTCTCTTTTTTCTATGATAATGGTTTTGGCGTTTCTTATATCTCAGGGTGTACTGAGGAAGATGGCCATGTGTCATCATCACTGTAACGGAATGCAAACATGGAAGGACCCATGTATGCAAGTGAATAGATATGTCATTCATTTTGTTCTTGTTGGATTTGGAATAAACAACATATCTTGAATGACTTTTTAAAATGTATGTTTGAATTTGGAGAATAATATATGTTTTAATAATTTAGTTCGTTTAATTTAAATTGAAGCCTTATGAAAAGTATTTCTTGTAGTTTTTTTGTATAAAAGTGATGCCTTATCGAATATATGCCTTCTAGTTTCATTCGATAAAATGGGCTGCATTGAGCAGCCGTCAACGATCTACTTATGTTGCTGATTTCATGAGACCCGCTTATGAGAGGTACGGTATTTTAATCCCACATATACTGTACTGAGATCTGCTGATAAATTAGCCACACAAATGTGCAAAATAAGGGAATCTACAATTCTAATTTAGTTATTGTTGTTTTCCAATCATTGCGTCTACATTTTTTTTTTAAAACCCAGACGTATGATCTCAATACAAAGTGAATATTGTACAGTTTATTAACGCGAAGAAAGGAGAGCATGGGTATAAATACGTACTACTCTGAGTGCTTGGATGTAAAAAGTGTAGTACCACAGGGATCGGTTTTGGGACCAATGTATTTCTTGACATTTAAACGATTTGGACTGATTTCCGAGCCCTGATTGCAAATTCGCGGATGACAAATATATGCAGTAGTGTCTCATCTAAAGCAGAAGTGGATGTATTGAAGTCGGATTAAATTACAATTATAGAATGGTCTGTGAGAGAGCAAATGGAGTTTAATGTAGATAAATGTAGAGTCATCCACATTGGTTGATACATTTTGAAACATACATAATGGACGAGAACAATATTAGAATGATAGAAAATAAAAGGGACATAGGGATTATAATAGATCATACATGTAATGTGAGTAAGCAAGTCCAGGTAGCAGTGAAAAAAAGAGAAATTCAATGTTAGGTATGATACAACAAATATTAAACATATTAGCAAGAACGTGATTGTCAAACCGCATAAAGCATTAGTTAAATCTAGGTGTTGAGTCCTTATCTAGACGAAATAAAAACATTCTGGAAATGATATAAAGAAGAGCAACAAAGCTGAATGTGGGATTCCAGAATTACAGTTATGAGGAAAGATTCAGAAAACCGGCATACAGTGTCTTGAAAAGAGAAAAATTCGAGGTGACTTAATACAGGTTTATATGCTAATCAAAGAAAATGATACATTAGATTATTACAATATTTTTTTTCAAAACACAACAACCTACAAGAGCAAGAGTGCATACTTACAAATTAACCAATTAGAAGTTCAAATTAGATATTAAGAAATATCTTTCTAATTCAGAGAGTGGTGAATTCTTGAAATGCATTGCCACATGAAGTAGTGGGGGCAAGGATAATTAATGCATTTAGGAATATATTGGATGCGCATAGTTAGAGCAATGAAATGTAAATGAAACTGGTTTTCATGGTCTTCTAAACCACTATAAAAACGTTAAGTTTAGTTTAAGTTAATATAATTTGATCCACTATTTATTCAGAGGAAACAAGCGTGATAAATATAAATATGACTCGTTTTGGATGTCATGTTTGTGTCTAGCTTTTCAACCTTTTATATCAAGGTTTCTCAGCCTGTGTTATGTTCCGTGGAGGGCATATTATGGTTCACTTGGAGATTGTGAACTTAGCAAACCATAGCTGGGAATTGTGAGCAAAGTTTGAGTATCCATGTATTCAATCATTTCCATTGTCCCTTCAATGTAAATCAGACGTTTTAGTTGTAGCTGATCGTTATACATCATACGTTTATCAGACCTTTTACAATGGCTGAATAACATGACAATCATTTTGTAGGTGATGAGAATGCAAAAAACAAGCGCAACCCTCAATATTACACCAACCTATTTGCGTCAAAAGGTGTAGTCAACAAAAAGTCGCACAATGTGCGCTGATATCGATAACGTAATGGTTGAGATTATGCACACAATGAAACATCTACAATTAGGTACAGTCCCATGAATAAAAGGAATAACTACAAAAGAAATTCACGCAAGAATGAGAACATTATCACGAAAATTTTGCTAAACAAGTCAAACCATAGGGAAGGTAGAATACCTGACCAATGGAAAACATCAAAACCAATTTTAATTTTTTTTTAAACGGGAGAGATAAAACTTGTCAAATTACCGTTCCATTTATTTGCTTTCATCAATGTACACTATTTTTGCACGAGTGTGAATAGAGTAGAGAAATAACTCTAATTCTAGAATCCCAATGTCAGCTTTGTCGCTTATTTTATTCCCTTTCCAGCAAGTTTATATCCCCTCTGTGTTAAGGACTCCACACATGCACACAGAACTCCAACCTAGGTCTAACTATTGCTTTATACAGTTTGACTATTACTTCCTTGCTCCTGTGTTTACTATTTCTTTTTATCATACCTAACATTCCATTTGCCTTTTTCACTGCTACCTTCACTTGCTCACCCACATAACCTGTGCGATATATTATAACCCCTAGGTATCTTTGCTTTTCTATTTTTCAAATTTTGTTCTCTCCCATCCTGTAATTATGTTCCATATTGGATCTACCAATGTGGATGACTCTACATTTATCTACATTAAACCCCATTTGCCAGCTTACAGACCATTCTCTAATTGTATCTAAATCCGATCTCAATGTATCCGCTTTTGCTTTAGATGAGACACTACTGCATAGTTTTGTGTCATCAGCGAATTTTGCAATTATGGATCCCATATCAATGTCTAAATCGTTTATATATATATATATATATCAAGAACAAAATTGATTCCGAAACCGAGCCCTATGGCACTCTACTTTTCACTCCACACACTCAGAGTACTCATTTATGCGTAATATCTGCCTTCTTCCTGTTAACCAATTTTCAAACCATTTGGAAACTTCCCCACCTATTCCATGTGATTTTAACTTTGGAAATAATTTTGATGAGGTCCTCAATGAAATGTCTTTGCACAATCTAGTTAAGTAACATCCACTGGCTGCCCTTTATCTATGATTTTAGTAACCTTCACCATGAATTCTAATAGATTTGTTCAGCACGATCTCCCTCTTGTAAACCCATGCTGACTATTCCTGAGTAGTTGTATAAATGCATTACAATGTTTTCTTTGATTATTGACTCTAACAATTTACAGACTATGCTCGTTAAACTCACCGGTCTATAATTTGCTGGATCTGATTTTTTGTCCGTTTTGAATAAGATGATCACTCCTGCATCTTTTCAATCCCGTGGGACAATCCGTTTTGCAAGTGATTTTAAACATAATATAGGCAACGGTTTTGCTAGTTGGTCTCTAATTCTAAACAGCAATTTTTGATTAATAATATCTTGACCTGGACATTTATCTACGCTCAACCCCTCAAATTTAAAAAAAAACATTTTTACTGTTTATACAGATTGATCTTAATCCCGCTGTTTCCATGTCTCTTTGAAAAATATCCATAGGCTCTGGGATCTTCGAGGAGTTCTCTTTTGTGTCGACTGTACCAAAGTACTGATTGAGTAGATTATCTGCCTCCCTTTTCTCACTTATTATTTGTTATGTGCTGTCTATGAGAGGGCCTACTTTGTCTATCGTTCTTTGTTTATTTCTAACGCAAGAAAAGAAGCTTTTACTATCAGTCTTGATCCTCTTAGTTTTCTGAGTAAGTTTTCGAACTCTATTTTTGCTGTTTAATTCACTTTCTGAGTTATGTTCTGCTTGTTCAAATAATTTAAGTGGCGGGTTGTCGTATTTTTCTTTACATCCCGAACGTGCTGATGAAAGCGAACCGGGGTTCTCCGGCCGGTTGCGCCAAGCGTGGCTTCATTTGCGTGCCGTTCACTACTATCGGGATCACGTTGATCCCTCAGCTCGTTAGACATGTTGCCATTGAAAACAGCCGGTTTCCAGGAAATACTACGAGGAAGCCGAGATGAGGATCTTGGCCAGTATGTTTTGCCCGACCCTGACTAACATGTCTGATCAGTATGTTTTGCCTGACACTGACTAACATGTCTGATCAGTATGTTTTGCCTGACACTGACTAACATGTCTGATCAGTATGTTTTGCCTGACTCTGACTAACATGTCTGATCAGTATGTTTTGCCTGACACTGACTAACATGTCTGATCAGTATGTTTTGCCTGACACTGACTAACATGTCTGATCAGTATGTTTTGCATGACCAGACGTTAGTCTTTCTATCCTACTGAGTGGTGTGGTCAATGCCAAGACGAGTCAGTGTATTGTTATTATCGTATTATCCGTTAATAACATTAATCAATGGTGGTTCTTCCATGGACATTACTGTTTTATACCGATCATCGTTTGTCAGCGCCAGGCAAAATATACTGACCAAAACCTCCACGTCGAATTCCACGTAGCCCTCCCTGGAAACGAGAGCCAAGAAACTACGAACTCCCAATCAAAAAGCAGTGCGTCTGCACGAGGAACAGCAGCAAGAAGAGCAGCTTTATTCCATCTACAGTAAACGACTGGCTGCTGGGTATGGAACCTATGCTGCCTTTATAGATGAACTAGTAGCTAAGACTAAAACTAAGAAGTATATTAATACCATTTCTACCAGTGTGCAAACCATAACTTTTGTTTAGTCTTATTTGTCCACATAGTCCCTGTTTCTGGCAACACACGTTGTCAACCTGCCCATTAGCTTGTGGATGTCATCTAGGAAAAAAAAGTCATTTGGTGTAAGCTTTAACCAATGTTACACTGCTAAATTAACTCGCTGTCAACTGCCTCGGCACCTGTGTTTTCATAAAACTGTGGTAACCATGGCAAATTGTGTCCACAGCGCATTGATATGGCTATTTCATCAATAGTAACTCTCATTTTGCCCTTGACTAACTGGTCGATCTACTGTTTCACGGTGTCATTAGGCACACTTGCTGGTCGTTCACGCCACGGTATGTCAATGACGTTTCGTCTTCCGTTTTTAAAATCTGTCTAGCCATTCATAAACTCTCCTCTGACTGTCTTATACTCAAACTTCTTCATTCTTCCGTAGATTTAAGAATTGTTGACATTATCTGACAACAGAAAACGAACAACGCCTCGTTGTTTTCATATCATACGATGCAAGGCGACAATGGGGCGGCCATGTTGTACTCTAAATTGCACATGCATGCCCATACTGCTCAATCGTTACAACCCATGCATGAAGTATTACTAAAGAGCAAATTTGTGTCCTGAAATAAGACGTTCAGTTGGACACACTCTTTAATGCACTTTATAATACGATTGCTGTTACTTAATGGATGTCGATCATATTTCATAGAATAGAAGATTGAACCTTCCCCTTAACGGCATACTTGAACAGATAATAATGTGGAGAATATGTCAAAGACTACATACAATAATGTACAGCAACAATCATATATAAAACGACATTTTGGGTTTCAAGAGATTCGACATTCGGCAGCGGACGAATGGTTTTTCCGTAAAAAAGAACACGGTTTCAACAACTAGTAAGGCATACGTTTCTATTTACATCAAAAAAACTAAATCCTAGCGTCTACACGGTGTGGTGACTGCAGGTACAAACAGTCGTTATTCCTCATTCCTACATACCCACCTGATGTATCCCAACAAGGAAATTCTACCGCAATGATCTTTTATTTTTAGCGCAAAACAGAAACTGCAAGGTCTCATCATATATAGTTTCAAGTAAATGCGCACTAACGATATAGACATTCTTCAAATGTCTGATCACATCTGTGAGAATAGAAACATATATGTCTGAAGCTGACTGTAAAGTCTACCACTATTAAATACATTCAGATTAGATATGATCCACAGACAGCCAAATTATGTAGATGCCTGGAGACGATTACCAGTTTAGATTGTACGCTTGATTTGTTTAGCGGGAGGTGTAATTTAATCATTGCAGTAAATGGGATATTAGATAGTCACTTGCTTTTCAAGCTCGCACAATCAGCCATACATTCGCGGGTCGTGCAATCTTCTCTAGTTCCTAACGCAATTTGTAATAGGGATAACTACCATTGATACCAACTTGTTTACACGTACGAATGGACATTACCAAATACTGCTCCAAGCAGATGAGAATGTTACCGGCCCCCAAATGTTATTATGATCATGAGTGCAGTTGAGTATGACTATTTATTCGTATTCTGGGTGAATAGAATAATGTCACTTCCACCATCCAAGAATGTCTTTAAATGTATTTAAACAGGCTAGTGCTCGGCTGTCAAATTCATCATGTAAAACTACAAAAACAACTTTACAATTGCAATCAACCACTGGAAAAGCTCCGATACAGACTTCCGGAAAGAGAACAAATACAGACAGAACTGTTTCACATTGAACCAGAAAGGTGAATTGTTGAACAAATATTATCAAAGGTTTACTGTAACATATACATGAGTGTACACATTTCAACATGAAAAGGTAAATGATTCCACACTCCTTTAAATAGCTTTGCTTATAAAGATGAATGCGTGCACATGGTGTAACAGGTCCATGTGAAGCATACGAGTTTAGAGTAAAAGAAATTGGGGAGGACGACTGTTCTCTCGAGAGTAAATAATTGCTGAGTAATAGTTAGCCTAGCCAGGTCAATCCCGGGCCAGCACAACTCCTTTACGCGAGACAGAATTGAGAGTTGAGCGTTTTCTATAAGGCGAAACGTGTCTAAATTAAGGGTGGGTGTTATATTATTATTTTTAGCAGATTCCACTGTTTGCACTAGGGTATTCTAACTAAAACGTTACCACACTCAACCACAACATTCATGACCACACACAGCAAATAATATAGCACACAGCAGGTGGCATATTTATTATATAAAACTCATGCAACACTATCACAGTGAGTGCAATGAAATTACACACAATACAAGAAATATCATATTAACTAAATATTCGTAAGTATATATATGTTAATATAAATATTAAACTAAAGCGGACATTTTAAGCATTAGCTATTGATGGAATTCCCAACTATCAAAACTCAGTTCTATTGCCGTACACACATCACACATACATCTTATCTGCATCCTCAACATGCTCTCAAAAACTCTTCCTCACTCAAATTCCCTAAGGCAGGTGATCTGGACAAAGTGCATTCAATATATTCTACGTACACTCACATATGATCTCTCAACCTGTCCATCGGCGTATACACACAACTTTAGAACATACCACGTTCCCTCGGTGTCTACACACCCACACACACACATAGATCTCACCAAGTCAATCTACACACTCGCTTAACTCGTCAGGACATACCTCGTTCACAAGTTGTACTGCGTACAACACATATTCAGATTACCTCTAGATACAAAACGCCCACACCTATTTGAACGACTGGCCCAGACTCAATGCCTTATGCTGTTTGGGCGATCCTGTTCTATCTCTAAGATTCGTACAACAGTCTATCAATCGATCTTCTATCAAATCGGTGAGGTAAATAGACTCCTATCTACATTCTCTCTCTCTCTCTCTCTCGCTTTCATTCCCTCTCCATGGCAGCCTTTTGAGCTAAACTTTGTCTAGTATTTTATACTCTCAAACAGTATCAGCGCTATCCAAAGGATCTCTGGGGGATGGGATCTATTCAGTCGTTATTGTAGAAAATTACTCTGAACAGCTGTCACTCAAATATCGCAGCAAGCTCTCTGCTGCCCACCTGCCTGTCACTCCTCCCCCACTACCAACATCGGAACGCCAGTGGTCAGTTCCTAGCTGTACACATTCTTTCCCTCAACTCCGTTTTCCTTTGTTGAGACGGTGAGGGACCTTGGCGTAGTGTCCAGACGGAGAGTGACCTTGGCACGCATTCAGGTACCTTTGCTCACATCGTCGCCAACTACATCACCCCTTCCCTAAACGCTCATGCTCGGGCTGGAACTGTTACACATTCCGCATATATGTTGTAGGATATATATTCTGTAAAATTCTGGGACATTAATCCAAAAGGCTCGTGGTAGGATACAGATTCAGTGAAAATCCTGGGACAGCGATCTCAAAGGTTCGCTGAACATCTGCTGCAGAACTGCCCGACATACGAGGATCAGAGAGAGCAGATGTGGCCAGTACCAGTGGAACTGCAAGACAAGCTCTATGGCAGTGGCGACAGCCTCAGGATGACCGCCGCTTTTTTCGAAAAAATAATGGTTACTGTCTGACTGCGTACGCAGAAGAAGAAGAAGAAGAAGAAGAAGAAGATCTCAAAGGTTCGTGGTACGTGGTATGATACGGATGGATTCTGTGAATTCCTTGGACTGCGATCCCAAAGGCAGGTGGGTACTAAAAAGGGAGGTTCATCATAAGAGCCTTCATAGAACGCATTTTTTCAGTATGGGTTTAACACGGGCACAAAAAGAACATGACCCAAGCGCTTGAGAACTGGTAGATGGTATACACGTGAGTTGCAGCTAGAGACCCCTTCCGGAGCTAATTCTAACACATATTCATAGGTTTGACAGCTAGGACAGGGAATCCGGAAGACGGCAGATTCACCCAACAACCTTAACGACCTAGAAGACGGCAGATTCACCCAACAACCTTAACGACCTAGAAGACGGCAGATTCATTCAACAACAGGAAGGCGGCAGATTCATTCAATAACCTTGACAACCCGGAAGACGGCAGATTAATCCAACAACCTTGACTACCCGGAAGACAGCAGATTCATCCAACAACCTTGACAACCAGGAAGACGGCAGATTCATCCAACAACCTTGACTACCCGGAAGACGGCAGATTCATCCAACAACCTTGACTACCCGGAAGACAGCAGATTCATCCAACAACCTTGACAACCAGGAAGACGGCAGATTCATCCAACAACCTTAACGACCTAGAAGACGGCAGATTCATTCAACAACAGGAAGATGGCAGATTCATTCAACAACAGGAAGGCGGCAGATTCATTCAACAACCTTGACAACCCGGAAGGCGGCAGATTCATTCAACAACCTTGACAACCCGGAAGACGGCAGATTCACCCAACAACCTTGACAACCCGGAAGACGGCAGATTCATTCAACAACCCTGACAACCCGGAAGACGGCAGAGTAATCCAACAACCTTGACAACCCGGAAGACTGCAGATTCATCCAACAACCTTGACAACCAGGAAGACGGCAGATTCATCCAACAACCTTGACTACCCGGAAGACAGCAGATTCATCCAAAAACCTTGACAACCAGGAAGACGGCAGATTCATCCAACAACCTTGACAACCCAAAAGAACGGCAGAATATGAGTTAGCTAGTTAGCCACTAATTTGTAACACTATTGGATTCTATTTAGATTATCTTGTAAGTTCAAATAGAAGACGTAGAACCTGGGTAATGAAATAACGGAGGTTACACCAAAAGGCCATGGTTGGATCCTCTCTGCTAGTTAAGATCTTTTACAGATAATGTAATTTGTTCCACGTGACCAGGTTATCAACAGACGGCTCCATTACAAAGGGACGAGCTATTTTGGTCTATGATTCACATTGAAGAGAAAGGTGAATGAAGAGAGTGAATTAGGATGTGGTATCAATGCTGACTTAATGTTCTCAATACATTTACAGCACATAATTTCTTTCAGCATGATCCCAGATTGTGGTTTTCAATTCATAGGATAAGGGGCGAGGAGGAGATTCTGGCGCTTTAACGCCAAATTTTAATTTAAAGATGAAGGTCAGAAGCCATTAGTGAGCATTTATTTATGAACCCAACTACTTAACACAAACAACTGTGTTGCGGGTAGTCTCGTCTCAGTTGGAAATAACATAATCAGGTATATATTAGTTACCGAACACAAAACTATAACTACTGTACGGCCATTCTGTTTTTATCAAGGACACAGAA
Organism: Ariolimax columbianus; assembly: GCA_036924085.1. Classification (NCBI taxonomy): domain Eukaryota; kingdom Metazoa; phylum Mollusca; class Gastropoda; order Stylommatophora; family Arionidae; genus Ariolimax; species Ariolimax columbianus. The sequence goes on from JAVGWX010000014.1 coordinate 25,852,571, forward strand.
CAACACCAATGAAATCACTGGATGGATAAGCAAAACAGTTAAAGTGGACTTGCTCTGTCGCACCATAGAGCTCAGACTAATACGCTCACTGGGTCTTCCTATATTCCTCTACGTCTGCGAAACGGACCATTACAGCAGACCTCCAGAGAAGTATTCATGCCATGGAGATGATATGTTTTAGAGGACGTATATATATATACCATACAAAAACCGATGCACAAATGATGAAGTACGACGTATAATCGAGAATGCAAGGGGGATGTACAATGACCTCATCACGACGATCAAAAGGCGAAAACTGACTTGGCATGACCATGTCTCGAGATCCAAGGGCCTTGCAAATACGATATTTTTGTTTGTTTCTTAGATGTTAACCTCACTAGTTTTTACTGGCGGGTGGGCGCTATTTTCCACCCCGACCGTAGTCAATTGGACGATATCAGGACGCTTTAACCAGTGCTTGGATGCATGTGTGGATCTGTATGTCCCTAACCTAGTATTTCCGTCATGCAAAAGAGGTGCATGTCATTTGTTGATCCTTTCGTTGATCATTCCTGTAACAGAAAGGTGGTTTCCAATTTTTTCTGTGTTTTTTTCTTTCTCTGGTTTTTTTACTCTGTCCGATTTTGGAGGCTCTGTTTTCCTTTCGATTTCCAGGGATTGGGGTGCAAAAATTGGGAATGGGTTTATTTATTTTATGTCCACCCCACTTTTATCTCTTTTTTTTCTTATTTTTCTTTTCATAAAATGGTTAGGGACCTTTTCACAGACAATTTCACAATCGCCATAATCTGCAAGTACTTTTCCTGTAAACTGTAATATTACCCTCGTTTACAATTTCAACGTTACCCTCATCATGAACTACAATTTTATCCTGGATGTAATCTTGAACCTGACACTCGCGATAATCTACATCGAAACCGTCGTCAAACATTGCAACTTCACCCTCGATTTCAACTTTATCCTAGCCACAGCCATCAAGCATACCCTCGACATAAACTTCAATCGTGCCCTATCAATAATTGTAGATCTAACCCTCGCTATGAAAACACGCAGCGGACAGCATAGCTGGAGACACATCGAACTGACTGCAAGTATACACTGGTTGTATACTCTCCTCTTATCTGTTCTATATCAATGCAGAAAACATAATGAGAAATGTCAAGAATGACACAGAGGATGAAAAGTTTGAACCGTTTACAATAGGCTGCAATCCAATACAAGAAGTAAGACAGGCAGATGATTCAGTTGTCCTCTCAAATATCGCTGAGGTGTTCGAACAGACTATCATAATGGTTAAACGACTCAGCGAGTAACACAATCTATTAATCAACATCGGCAAGACTAAGCAAATAAGCACTAACAATGCACAATCCATATCTAAAGTTATACTAGAGAAACCTAGTTCAGAGCGTCACGAACTTTCTCGGCTCGACAATATAACAACAAGGAAGAATGGTAACAACAATTATGCAGAAGAATTGCTCTGACATTACAGAAGTTAACTAAAATATAAAACGTAAAGCAGAACACTAACACCATTACAAAGATTTAGATCTTAAGAACTTGCATCTTCACGGTTGCAGCGTACGAATAAGAGACATGACCAAACATTCCCACCCGTACACGAAGAAGATTTAATCCTTTGAGACAAAATGAAACAGGAGGGTGCTCAAAATATCAAGAATTGCGAAAAAAGAAATACGCAGAAATCCAATAGGAGCGGGATTTAGAATAAATATGGCTAGTAAATTACATGTCATCTAAGAGCTAAACATACTTTGGCCACATCGAACGTCACAATGACCTTGGTAGAATGATACTGGAGGATATGGTACTTGGCGAAAAGGTCATGGGCAGATACACACGGAGTAAACTATTACTATTATTATTAGTTACCCATCGCAAGTGACGATGCCACATCAACAAACGATTTTGTTTTGATGATGTAGCTTGCGCTAAATTTGGATTATAGTGAGGAAGATACTGCACTAGTCATCGACCTCACTCTCTGGTCTCGAGGTACCTAGAACCAGTGGCAAGACGACTAGAGGCAGCTCAGGATGTATGCACTCTGGTCCCACCTCCCATGAGATCAGGGGTCACTTTAAAACTTGCAGGATTTGATAGTCCACTGTTTCTGTTCATCACTTTGGGAGGCGACCACAGCAGCCTCAGAAGACTCTGCAGTCTTTAGACAAGCATGGTTACAATTCAGTCGTGAAGTTTCGTCACAAGGTGACCAGCGGACGATTGGGATGTTCATGCCCCCAGAAGTCACCCCCACACAGTCATGCTGGTGCTGAAGGTTTCTGGGCTGATGCATCTGGGGATGTCAATGGTCAGCTCTTTCCTGATCAGTGGGCTTATACTGATCACAGACGAGGGTTTCATAGTTCCGCCCGGCTACATGCCACCTCCGTCTGCCTCCACCCTACCACCCAATGTTGTTTACTTGGGAATTTGCTGCCCCTTGAGATGTGTGTTATTGAGGATGCTGGATGATATTCATAGATTTAATAGTTGTCTCCCATGGTATCTAATGAGAACGGGTTGTGTAGAGAAAATGCTTGTAACACTGACAATAAAGACTCAATATAGACAAGGGAGCCCGAGTGGTCTCCCTGGGTCTTTATGTATGCCAAGGAAAAGAATAGTACCACTGCTTCACAGAGCATGTCGTAAGAGGCGACTAACTGTGTGACATGGCATAACACAACCATGATTAAGCGGTTTGTTTATAGCAGCATAGTTGTCCCAACTCAGAGGTGTATTATGTTGCTCGAACCTAGCCCGCTAAGTAGAAAACCCTTCTCCCGGCTATATTCAGGAGCATCTGCTCCTGTAGCTGTACAGGTGGACTAAGAACCAAGAATAGACAAGAGCCATTACAGAGACTCTGGGGTTGACAGTGGCAGAAGAGGGAGAGCTGGCCAGAGATCATAGAGAGCTGGCCAGAGATCATATATCTTACAGATCGGCTGTAATGAGTTTCACGTTCTACAAAGTGTATGACACATGTTGATGATGGTGAACCCTATCCACAAACTTCAACTTCACCTCTGTCCCAATCTTCAACTATTCACTTTCTTTCAACTTCAATTTCCCCGTCAATTTCAACTTCACCATCGTCATAATCGTCATAAATCTCACCATAATATATACACAAATAATCCTACCCCCCCCCCCCCCACCAATCAGTATATTCACTAACAGTTTCATCATCATTACTTCCAATAATAGTCTATATTTGTAATATCAATCGCTACCACTTGCTCTGCAGGAGCCGACCAAACGAAATGCCGAAACGCAAAATCTAAATGTAAACGTTCAATAATTTGTCTAACCTCTTAATGATAGTTACCAGGCATAATGATTGAAGTGAGTTACAGGTTGGGTGAACATGATATACATTACGACACGTGGCAACTAATGTGCCTGTCTATTCTAATGCACGGGCACCTGGTATATTACTGTGGGGAGATAAACATATCAACCCATCAGTACAGAATGTGAATACCATTGCATCTAAATGACAGGGACCATGTTTTGTTGAGGAACTTTGAAGCACACTCCTATGACCGATAAACATTAGTGTTAAGATTGAAAATGTAAGTATGAAAAGGTTCTAGAGGCCTCTCCAATTCATGGTATTTGTGCACACCGTCATTAGCACATGCTACTAGCTTATTGAATGAGACGGAATGGTTAGAATTTGAACAGCAGTTCTAGAAACTTGACTAGAGTTACTTCGCTTGGCTCGACACGATTTTGTCCCTTCTCTTCTCTACCCTGGGAGGTACGGGTGCTCTATTATGTCCTGTGTTTTATAGTTTCTACAGAGCATAACAGCCAGCCCCCATGCACAACTCTACCTGCTCGTCTTATAGGATACGCCTGGTAGGCTAAAGTGCTATCATGACTTGGTTTAGTCTTTCTTCTTATACCGGAGAGAGAAGATGACGTAATACTTGTTCACGTGGCTGATAATTTCTACATGATACTTTGGTTGGTCCCATGCCAAACCTTCATGAATCGCCTTATACAGCATACATATCAGGTTACAGTAATACTATCATCGGCTCCCATTTTGACCCGGTAACACAAAGGTGGCATTTCGCAGCTTCATTGCGATCGGCTTTAGAAACAGTACCAGCCTACGCAACACAGAGACCTAAAAGGATTTGATTGCTTGGTTGATTGATTGTTGAAATGATTGATTAATACATTTATTGATTGGTGTATTGATTAATTGGTGTACTTATTGTTCCATTAGGGTAATGATTGATTAATTTAGTGATTAAATGAATTAGTGATTGATTGAGGATTTGATGGATGGAAGTATGGATTTATTTATTGCGCTAGCGTTTCGTATTGTTCTTGTCCCAGCTCACAAGAGAATTTCATCTGCAATGGATCTCCATCGTCCTCTGCCCATTGCTTTATGATACATTTTTCAGACTTGCCCCTGTCCATTTTTTGCTGTATATACTCCCACTTATAGCTTGTTGTCCTCCGTCACGTTTGGTGTGTACACTCCATCTTTTATATTGTTGTCATATGTCACGTTTGGTTTGTACACTCTTACTTATAGCTTGTTGTTGTATGTCACGTTTGATGTGTACACTACCACTTATAGCTTGTTCTCTGTCACGTTGGATGTGTACAATCCCACTTAAAGCTTGTTGTCCTCTGTAACGTTTGATGTGTACACTACCACTTATATTTTGCTTTTCTATGGCTCGTTTGCCTTCCACCTTTCTTGCTAGTATTTATCTCTTTTTTATAAAGTCCTTTCTTGTGACTAAAACATCTTTACTGTCAGCCTAATTTCTTTCATCAAATATATTTGAACACCCCTCCTATTTTATACATGCTTTATTTAAGTTAGAAATGGTGAGAGCATTGATAGTCAGTAGGCATTTATTGTTTATTATATAATTACAACTAACCAAGCAAGCCAATACAGATGTACTCAAATCTGGACATCGGAATGGTTGTAAAGCATAGCGATGGTTTTCAAGCCATGCAGATGTTAAAAACTACGTAACCTCGCATAACGTCTAGACGCATAGGAGCCTGTTACAGTATGATAGGTAGAGATGAATGCTATTAACTGGTTTGTATTAACTCTCGAGGAGAAAACCTAGGTACGAGATCTGTGAAAAGACGCGGAAGGAGCAAGCTATGGTAACCAGATCATGATCAGTTGGAGAGAGAGTTTTTGAGAGCGAAGATCGGGAGACAAATTGCCAGTTTCCAAAGCGAAGAGGGCAGAGAGAAGTCGAGATCATATTTGGGAGCGAGATAGCGAAGAGACAAGTGTGCAGATTAATATTCTGGAGCGAAGATTGGAGAACAAGTCGTCATCTGTTGGCACCGAGCAACGAAAACAGGACCGTCTTGATAACGAACGGTGAAGAGGAAAGAAGAAAGCATATATATTTTTTTTAACCCAGGAAGAGAGAGAAAGAGAGAGAGAGAGAGAGAGAGATAGAGAGAGAGAGAGAGAGAGAGGTTTCGACAGACAGATCTTTCATCACGTGAGTCTAGATGTTCAGCAGCTTATCCAATAGAGGTAACTAGTAATGACATTGATGTTTCACATAGCAAGTGGTAGAACCAGATACAGTGGTGCGTCACGAGGAACACGCGTGGGGGAGTCATTTTATATGCTACTTTATTTGCAAAGCTGAACAGAATTTACCAGCGTCTAGCTAGAGAGATATTCGACTAGGACGGCGATCCAGCGCTTCAACGATCACTACAAGCAACAGACGACGAGGAGAACAGGACCACGGGTGAAATCTCATGGGTTGCAGAACAGACACAAATCTTCCATCATGGGGCAATTCACATAACGGTTCGTCTATCAAATACAATTCGTCCATCAAGTTACAGTTCGTCTATCACGTTACAGTTCGACTATCAAGGAACTGTTCACCAAGTTACAGCTCGTCAATCAAAATTATAGTTCGTCTAAAGTTACAGTTCGTAAATCAAATTACAGTAATTGTTCGTTTATCAAGCGGTAGTTCGACTTTCTAGTAATTGTTCGTTTATCAAGCGGTAGTTCGACTTTCTAGTAATTTTTTGTTTATTAAGTGGTAGTTCGACTTTCTAGTAATTGTTCGTTTAATTAAGTGGTAGTTCGACCTTCCAGGAATTATTGTTCGTTTATCAAGTGATAGTTCGACTTTCTAGTAATTGTTCGTTTAACAAGTGATAGTTCTACTTTCTAGTAATTGTTCGTTTATCAAGTGATAGTTCGACTTTCTAGTAATTGTTCGTTTAATTAAGTGGTAGTTCGACCTTCCAGGAATTGTTCGTTTATCAAGTGATAGTTCGACTTTCTAGTAATTGTTCGTTTAACAAGTGATAGTTCGACTTTCTAGTAATTGTTCGTTTATCAAGTGATAGTTGGTAAACACGTTTCATTTAGTTCAGTTTAGTTCATATTTCTACAGCCAGCCAGGTTTTTTGTTTTAAATTGAAGCTGGGAGAGTCAGTTGTGAATGGGTAGAAATACAGTTTTCTTGTTGTGCTTTTGTTTCAATTAGTGTCATAGTTTATCTGTTTGAAGTGAGAGTATAGTTAGTACAGACCACTTGCACCATCTGCTACGGTAGTTCAGCCAGCTGGAGCTGCTTCAATGGTGTTGATGGAAGCGGTGGTATTGTGATGATGTTGGAAATGGTGGTAATGCATTACGGATTTAATGGTGTTGACTATGTTTATGGTTGTGGTGATTGCTGGATGATGATGTGTAAAGTAGTTGTAGTAGTGGACAAGATGTCACTTGTGATGATTGTAATGATGATTGTAATGCTGATTGTATGATGATGGTGATTGTTGTTGTTGCAGATGTTGATGGTGATGATTCTTATTAGTGTATTTATGGTGATGAGAATGATAGTGATTATTTGACAGTGATGAGAATGATAGTGATTATTTGACAGTGATGAGAATGATAGTGATTATTTGACAGTGATGAGAATGGATGTGTAATCAGAATCAGTTAAAACGCATTGATCAAGACCTCACCTCCCCTCGTCGTTCGTGCTCCGGAAATACAACTTTATCACAGCAGTCTGGTCAAAGAGGTGGGAGTTCGACATTGTAATTGCCATAGTAAGATTTAAAACTTAAACATATTACTTAGGAGCCTCGTATTGCACTACGACTAGAAGGAACCGGGTCTACATTCCGAATGAACTACAATTTACGATGTAAACATTGTGAAAGAAAAGTCGCCGGACGTTAACTAAGCTCAACACAAGTAGCTTCACACACGAACAACAACAACAGCAACAATATTGAATGTGATCACTGTGATGAAAATTATAATGGTAGTGGCGAAGATGATACGTACTTACTTCTCCTGTCCTGGGCGCTCCACGTCAGACATTATGTTTCCAATGTTTAGCTAAGTGAATTACAGTATCATTTCACACCAACATGTAAGCCATACTATATGTTTCCAGATTGTTTAAAAATCTGTCTTGATATTATGTTGCTCCTCCGTGGCATGTCTCGTCTTCCCCTGTACTCCTATCTCTTTAAGTTGTTCCTGCGTCGAGATAAACTAACTCGGGATCTATTTAGTGAAGTCCATGTTGTTCAGGGGCAGGTTTCTCCCTTACCTCGATCCAGGAAACTTGCATTATCTCATTCCATGTGTCCAATGGTTGTTTCGCTGGTCTAGTCTGTGATGGCTTAATTGTCAGTGTGCAACGTAGTCCAGATGTCAGTCATGGGCGCTACACTTGGTGGTTAAACATTGGTTGCCCTCAGTTGTTTGCCTGTTCATATCTTTCCATTTCTTCGCGTCTCAAGCGATCCTAGACCGTTAAAGGGGTATATTTTTTCAGCTGGAGTCGTTTTTAGGTTCCATATAACTTTCCGGTCAGTCTCATGTAATGCAATATATCAATAAGTTTGACAAGTGCAGAATTATTCCAAACTAATGTAACGTACTCGGTTACAGAGAAGCACAGGCCAAATGATGATGTTCGCAGGGCATACGGCTGTGGTCCCTATGTTGTATCTGTCAATTATTGGATGCTATTGTTTCTCTCATGTATGTTCTGTTTTGATTTTTGACAGTGTATCGCGTAGAAAGTGTGTGATCCAACTTTACAGTGGAGTAATTCTGAACAGCACTGTGTTCCAACTCCTGTCCTTGACATTTCATATGTATTTTTCTGTGTGTCTCTCTATTTTGTAGGTAGACATTTTTGTTGGTGTTTGTTTTGAGGTGATTTGTGTGATGAGGTCATCAAGAACGCTTCTCGGTCTATGTTCATCCTCTTCATAAATTCTCTTGGGCAGTTATTGCTTTGTCGTCGGCACACATGAATTTCGTCACCTGTGTGTGTTTCGATAGATCAGTCGTTGATATTTATGTTATATAACAACGATAATAGGATTCGTCATTGTGGATTGTGTGTTTTTGTTTGCATATGTTTTTGTTGTTTGGTTCTGCCGTCATATCTGTTTCCCTCCAGAAGTGAAATAGGACGGCCTATTCTGCAATTTACATTTGATGAGGTCTGTGATGCACCAGTCAAATGTCACAGAGTCTGCAGTGTCTGGTGGCTTATAGAGTGGTATGCTGCACGTAGATCAATAATAGACATCCCCGTGATATGCTTGCGTTCATGCACATCCTTGTTGTTGTTAGGTTAATAATTTGACTGCAGTATGATGTTCCAGGTCTGAAACTTGCTTGTTTCTTGATAAACGTATTGTCTACCAAATGTGCATAATGGTTCAGGATTATTGTTTCAGAAACCTTGTGCAGTTGGTATAGTGACGATACTAGGCGGACATTCTTAGACTCTGTTGACGTTTACCTGGTTGTGTCAGCGTAAATACTTTTGATTCCCTCCATATTGTAAGGATATGTATATACTCAATATAAGAGTCGGTAATCTTTAGCTGCCATTTAATGTTGTCTGGTACAACATTGTAATTTGTTTTGGTCCTGAAATGATCAAGACCAGCAGCTTTATTCGTTCTTAGTTGATGTGTTATTTAATGGAATGCCTTTGTGGAGAAATGTATCGACATTAGACCATTCTCAATTGTACACACCCGCTTGATCTTGGTTTGCGCTGTATGGGTTGGTAGTTTTCCCGGTAAGGATAACGTGTAACCTTGTTCAAAGCTATAACATTGATTCTGGCAGAAAACTGCAATATATCTTATTTTGGATACTGCTTTATTAATTAAACGAAGGCCATATATATATGCCCACATATGTAACATCTGTGTCACAGATTCAAAGATAACAGTCATGAATTCGGTTAGTCGCACTGAGAGGTGAAATCGTTCTGGAAAAATACCAATTTTTAATGTAGATGGGGTGATTGATGTGACACCTGTTGAACGTCCAGCTGACTCCTGCATATATTGTTTTGTTGGGATCGTCACATTTTGAATTACGATTGAAAAACATGAATAAATGTATCTTAAACGAAATAATCCTTTATAAAAGCCTTGTCTAAACATGAGTATATGTAAACAGAGACACGCGACAAGGATGCAGTTTGTGTTATTGTCTATTTATTATGTAGACAGTATACAGTGTTCGACATATAGAGGAAATGTCAACTCACATTACCGGTGCATTATCAATGCATAGTCTCACATATGCGGAAGAAACTATTCAGCTGGCTGAAAGTAAAGACGAAATGCAGTTAATGTTTGAAATGCAGAACAAGCGTCAGGTGTATGGATTGTACATACACACAGAAACGAACAATATGATACTTAGCTCAGCGTACGTGAGATTTACTCTACGTGAAACTATTCACAGTAGAATTATGGAACAGGTCTAGCGCCTCTCCTATTTTTTAAATACAGCAACAGCAAATGGAAGAGGGAAACGGCAAAAGGCAAATAGGAAAGAGAATTATCATCGTCATCATCATCATCGTCATCATCATCATCGTCATCATCATCATCACCAGCTGGTTAAATATTCCTGAAACTAGTTGTAAGATTGTCTGTGCATACCTCTCCATTTGACCTTAATCTCTACAGCTCTTCAATTCAGCATTAGTTCGTGTTGTATTTGCATGCAAGGAGAGTAAAGATGAGACTTTGAATATCCCTCCCACAGAAACATGTATACGAGACAACAGAAAAAAATATACCAAGACAAAAGAAAACATATGCTTCAGGCAAAAGAAAACACATGTACCAGACAACAGACGACATATACACCAGACAACAGACGACATATACACCAGACAACAGACGACATATACACCAGACAACAGACGACATATACACCAGACAACAGACGACATATACACCAGACAACAGACGACATATACACCAGACAACAGACGACATATACACCAGACAACAGACGACATATACACCAGACAACAGACGACATATACACCAGACAACAGACGACATATACACCAGACAACAGACGACATATACACCAGACAACAGACGACATATACACCAGACAACAGACGACATATACACCAGACAACAGACGACATATACACCAGACAACAGACGACATATACACCAGACAACCAACATAAAACTTATGCACCAGACACAAGAAGATATATCTCATCAGGTAGCATGTCATTTATAGAATTTTGCTCTCATCACACCCCGCCTGATAGAAACTCATTTTCTTTCCAAATCTCCAGCTAGATCAAGAGTCACGTCAAATCGATTCATTTCCTTGAACTATGGGTAGCTGGTCTCACAGCCGTATACTGCCACGGGAAAAACACAGGTTCTTAAAATTGTCACTTTTATTGCTTTGCTGGTATTCTATAACAGTTTCCTGAGGTTGTGCAGCTTCTGCATTGTTTATATATATATATATATATATATATATATATATATATATATATATATATACATATATATATATATATATATATATATATATATATATATATATATATATATTATATGCACACACTATTAAATAAACATGCCTACTCAGTCAAACCCAGGTATGTGCTTATCACCTGAGAAACGCACGGCTCCCAAATATCTATGCGTGATGTTATACATCACACATTGTCCTATATGACGCATTAACAGGAAACACAGCGTAAGATACACGGAAGAAATAATATCATCAGAAAACTGACCGGCACAGCATGAGGGGCACAGCCATTAGTCTCTCGGACATCTACACTTGCCTTATGTTTTTTCTATAACTGATTATGGTGCGCCAGTCTGGACAAAGTCTGCCCATGCGAAAATAATTGATACAGCAAAAATGAGGCGGCTCGGATAGTATCAGGGTGCCTTACACATACATCCATTGACACAATATACCTCATAATTGGAATATTACCACCCGGGATTCGTCGCAACAGAAACCGAACGAGAAAAATGAGAGAACGACCCAAGGCACCAAATGTGTGGGCATCAGGTACAGAGCCAAAGACTCAAGGCACCCAATGTTTGAACATCAGGTACAGAGCCAAAGACTCAAAGCGCCCAATGTGTGGGCATCAGGTACAGAGCATAAGGCTCAAATCCAGACAGAGCTTTCTAAAATCAACACAGCACATACATACAAACCCTGGTAGTCACCACATCGAGCAATGGCACGAAACGATGCAGGCCCCATAGATGGCACGAATTGATGCAGGCCCCAGAGATGGCACGAATTGATGCAGGCCCCAGAGATGGCACGAATTGATGCAGGCCCCAGAGATGGCACGAATTGATGCATGCCCCAGTGATGGCACGAATTGATGCAGGCCTCAGAGATGAAACTTCGGGAGGAACTTGCCCCAGACATCATCTACCATAAACGACATGAAAGTCGTTGAACATATTCTGGACTGGTGTATCACGGTGCGAAAGGAATATGAAACAATGGGGATACAAAGATGATGAGACATGTGACTGTGGCGCAATGCAGGACCCAGACCACCTGATGACCTGCCCCAACCTCCAGAAAACTTGCAACAGGTGTGACATGCTGGAGGCAAATGGTAAGGCAATCCATGTCGCTGGATACTGGATGCACACTGTATAACGTGGTGCTTGGACATGGAAAGTAAGTAAGTACCAATCGACCCAGGTGTAAATGTGCACATGGTTTCTTGTTATATAAGGAAAGGCAGAGGGGAAGGAAACATTCTACTCATTCTGACACACTCCGAGGATTGGTACAGTGATGTCTCTAATACTTCATTCTCTGGCCTAGTGTTTGCTATGGAAATACGTTTACGTTTAATGAAGAGAGTAGACACCTGCCATACTGGATGTAGTCTAATGTTAAACTTCTCTGTATGTTCACAATCGTGGTGAACACATAGATTATTTCAGCCAAGTCAAGCAAGCTGAAATACATTCAGGACCACGAAGAGATCGTGAGATGTAATCTTAGCCACCATATTACACCTGACAATAACGTTAAGTGCGGTCCTGGACAGTTTATTTCATCAAATCCTGACGTCAAGTTGCATCTTGGTCAGTTTGGTTCACCTGATCCTGACGCACGTCTTTCACTCCGTCAATGCTGGGCCAATATATGCACACTTTTCTCTTAAATATCTCATACATTATTTTACATCTTGAAAACATCAATAAATATATAATTTCAGATATTGATGAATGCACAAGAACTAGTCCATGTGACCAGATCTGCACCAATACTGAAGGCAGTTACTCATGCTCATGTAACTCTGGTTATCAAATCAGCTCCAGTGATCGAAACAAATGCGTCAGTGAGTTGATTAGGTTAATTCAACATGTAAACTATTTAGTCTCAAAATAAGATACGAGTTACTACAATAGTACTCAAAACCGTTAATAGTTAATGCATAGAATGTTAAGTTCGATCGAAATATAGTTGCAGACATTACTGGAGGTTCGACCTATTGGCCTATACCAAAGATTTGACAAACAGGAGCATTCATTTGTTGTTGTTGCTTAGATGTTTGCCTCACTAGTTTCTACTGGCGGAGGCGCGCCATTTTCTACCCCAGACCGTAGTCCATTGGGCGATATCAGGACGCATAAACCAGTGCTTGGATGAATGTGTGCGTCTGTATGTACCTATGCTAGGTTTGTGCGCCCTCAGAAGCTAGCCCAACCAAAGTGCAATGGAAGGGCCTCACCATGAGGGCGCGTGTGAAAGTTGTGCAAGAGTGTGACTGTAGGACAGAGTCAAATGAAACAGACTGAGGTAAGAGGGGAGAGAAGGGGAAGAGTGGCCCCCAGGGTGAGTTCGAGGAGCATTCACAGACTTAAGACAGTGAATTTCATTTTCACAATTATATATTTGCCTAAGGGTTATTTCAAATTTGTATCAAGAACTATTAACTATTTAATGTTTTCATTCATATGGCTTACATTGTGACGACCAGCTAGATAAAATATTTATATTTGTGTAGTTTGCTTGTTCGGGACTTGCTAGTTATCAGACTGAAATTCTTGAAGCTCACTCAAAGTAACCTTGTCATAATATTAACTCCCTTTGCGCTATTTGTCTCTAGCGTTTATCTCCCCTCATTCAACCTTAGGTAACCAATACAAAATATTGAACTCTAAAAATGCATTAAATATAAACAAATTAATGATTTTATAACATAATAAAGTGATATAATTTCACACATCGAATTCTAGTCTAACTTGATAATAAATCAGAGTATACTTGCAATTGAATTCTGATTCCTATCAATCGAAATTATTTCAAAGTGAAGCACCAACTAAATGCTAACACGATCTTGTTCTTGTTTACTATGGTTTCGCTGCGTATTAAAGGGAAACTGTGTGTTTGTGAAATTAAGGCGGTCGATAGCGCTTCGAGGCAAAAATCATTCACTGATTGATCTTTGACGACTCATGATCTTAAAAGAATTGAGCAGCAGTTGGACCCGCGAATCGAGCCATGAATGACGAAACCCCGTCAAATAAACAAATTACTATCAAGCAGGGCGAGAACTTGATCACAGGTAAGAAAGCCGCTAACGCCTTTGTCGATCACTATGCCAGAGCAAACCACATCGAGGTCCCTGCAGATAAGCATACAGACATTAGCGAAGAGCTAAAGGGACACGAAAACATAAATACGGCTCATGAAGAGCACATGATGGCCAAACTAACAATGCGCGAAATGGAAGAGGCTATGAGAACACTAAAGAAAAGGAAATCTCCCGGAAAAGACGGGATAACAAACGAAATGCTGATGGGGCTGGGCCAAACAGCGAAGAAGAAACTACTATCAGTCCTGAACCAAAGCTGGAAAAGGGGTATTGTACCCCAGGCATGGAAAGATGCAATACTGGTACCAGTACCAAAAACCGGGAAGGACAAAACAGATCCAAATGGATACAGGCCCATTAGCCTACTGAGCTGTGTCGGCAAGCTGATGGAACGGATGATAAACACCAGACTGATGTGGCATCTGGAAGAAAAACGAATACTAATTCCACAGCAAGCCGGCTTTAGACAGCACAGATCCACTGAGGACCAGGTCATCCTCATAGCCCAGGAGATAGAAGATGCCTACCAGGCACAGAAACACACAGTAGCTGTTTGGGTGGATCTGGAAAAGGCATTTGACAAAGTCTGGAAGGATGGACTTAGAGTCAAGCTAAGAAGAAGTGATGTCTGTGGGAAGATGTACAAGTGGATCAACCACTACCTCAAACAAAGAACGGCCAGAGTCCAAGTACAAGGGCAGATGAGCAAAAAGGTGACACTCGAGCAGGGAGTACCCCAAGGGGGAGTATTGTCACCCACACTCTTCCTGGTATATATAAACGATATTACAGAGAATATACCAAGAAGAGTCCATAGCTCAATGTTTGCAGACGATCTGGCTATGTGGACCTCTGAAAAGAATCTCACCATAGCAAGAAATCGGATGCAGACGGCCCTAACATCGCTGGATGAGTGGGAGAACTCATGGCTGGTCAAAATAAACGAGGAGAAAACCACGTGCACAATATTCTCGCTCTCATTAAAACCCCAAAGTACCAAATTAAGTCTGAATGGCAAAATCCTGCAGCTAAACGACAACCCAACCTATCTGGGAGTCACATTTGATCGGCGCATGACATGGAAAAGTCAGATTGAGAGAAACCGAATGAAAGCCAGAGAAAGAATGGCGATCATGAGGAAACTTGCTGGCACAAGCTGGGGAGCAGACGAAGGCATACTAAAGAAACTGTACACTGGAAGAGTGAGACCAGTTCTCGAGTATGGCATTGCGGCATGGACAACCGCAGCGAAGGCGAACTTCGATGAAGTTAACAAACTTCAAAACCAAGCCATGAGAATTATAACAGGTGGCATGAAGTCAACGCCAATTGTAGAACTTGAAAAGATTACAAAATTGCAATCCATGACCGATAGAAGAGACTGCAGAGCCCAGCTGCAGTCAGAGAAACTCAGAAGACTGACGGACCATCCAATGTACCAGAGACTAAACAATTTGGGAAATGGGAAACTAAAGCGGAGAAACTTTGCAGAAATAGCCAAAGCAAAGATGCACGAAGATCCCATAAACGCACTAACAACACCAAAACCCATCACTACTGTACGAAAACCTACTTGGAGGCAGGATATATTTCCAGAGGTGGTAGAAAATATACCAGGTATTGCAAACAAAAACTGCCAGAGTGAAAAAGAAAGGAGAGACACTACCCTAAGCTTCATAACGAAAAGCTACCCAAGCATGGACTGGACCCATGCATACACCGACGGTTCTGTAACAAACACTACAAAGAACGGAGGGGCAGGAGCATTTCTGAACCTACCAAATGGCAGAAAAATAACACTGTCATTCGCTACTGGAAAGTACACAAGCAATTTCAGAGCAGAGGCAGAGGCACTGAGGGCGGCAGTGGAAGAAATGGTAACACACAGTGAAAATGAGAGCCATATAGTCCTGCTGACTGATGCTCTCGAAGTAGTCACAGCGCTAAAAAGCCAGAAAAACACTGAGCTTAATGACTTAAGAGCAGCACTCTGCAAACTGTGCCAGCAGTCCGCACCAAAAAGGGTAGTGGTACAGTGGGTTCCGTCACACTGCAACATCCAAGGCAACGAGGAGGCAGACAGACTGGCAAAAGAAGGTGCAAGGCTACCACAAACAGATACCAGTATGACGTACGAAGAGTCAAAACGGCTTATCAAAGCCAGATACATGACCAAATGGGAAACCGAACATACTGGTTACACCAAAAACGATGCCTATTACCAGTTGAGCCGAAGAGAGCAGGTCGTTGTCTTCAGACTTCGCACTGGCCACAACAGACTGAGGTACCACCTATTCAACAAATTGAAGATAGGGTGTACCGACGAATGCCCGTGCGGTACTGGTAAAATGACCACTGAACATCTGCTTCAGAACTGCCCGACATACGAGGATCAGATAGAGCAGATGTGGCCATTACCAGTGGAACTGCAAGACAAGCTCTATGGCAGTGGCGAGAGCCTCAGGATGACCGCCGCTTTTTTCGAGAAAATAATGGTTACTGTCTGACTGTGTACGCAGAAGAAGAAGAAGAAGACTTGCAAAAGGGATTGTTCCACGGGATTGGAAAGATGCAGGAGTTATTTTCTTTTTCAAAAAGGGCAAAAATTCACATCCAGTGAATTATAGACCCGTGAGTTTAACGAGCATAGTCTGTAAATTGATAGAGTCAATAAGCTAAGAAAACATTGTAATGCACTTAGACGTGAGTTTACTAGAGGGAGATCATGCTTAACAAATCTATTAGAATTCATGGAAGAGGTTAAACAAATGATAGATAAGTAGGAGCCAATGGATTAAATTTATCTGGATTTTGCAAAGGCCTTTGATAGAGAACCTCATCAAAGATTATTTCGAAAGTTAAAATGACATGGAATAGGTGGGAAAGTTGCCAAATGGATTGGAAATTGGTTAACGGGAAGAAGGCAGAGGGTTGGCATAAATAAGGAGTACTCTGAGAGGTGTGAAGTCAAAAGTGGAGTGCCACAGAACTCGGTTTTGGGACCAATTTTGTTCTTGATATATATAAATGATTTGGACATTGATATGGAATCCATGATCGCAAATTTTGCTGATGACACAAAACTATGCAGTAGTGTCTCATCTAAAGCAGAAGTGGATATATTGAGGTCGGATTTAGATAAAATTCGAGAATGGTCTGTAAGCTGGCAAATGAAATTTATTGCAGATAAATGTACAGTCATCCACATGGGTAGATCCAATATGAAACATAGTTACAGAATGGGCGAGAACAATATTAAAAAGATAGATAGGGAAAGTGACCTAGGGGTTATAATAGATCATACAGGTAAGGTGAGTGAGCAGGTTCAGGTAGCAGTGCAAAAAGGGAAATGCAATGTTAGGTATGATAAAAAGAAATATTAAACATAGGAGCAAGGAAGTGATAGTCAAACTGTAAAAAGCATTAGTTAGACCTAGATTGGAGTATTGTCTACAGGTGTGGAGTCCTTATTTTAGAAGGGATATAAACATGCTGGAAAGAATACAAAAAAGAGCGACAAAACTGATACTGGGATTCCAGAATTGCAGTTATGAGGAAAGACTCAGAAAAAAGGGTCATAAGTGTCTAGAAGAGAGAAGTATTCGTGGTGACTTAATACAGGTTTATAAGAGGATCAGAGGAATGGATAAATTAGACTATAAGAAGTTTTTTTTTAAATACAGCCACCCACAATAACAAGAGAGCATAGCTACAAGTTGACTAAAGAGAGGTCCAGATTAGATATTAGGAAATATTTGTTTAGTCAAAGATTGGTGAATGCTTGGAATGCATTGACAGAGGAGATAGTGGAGGCAGGGACAGTTAATGCATTTAAGAATAAATTGGATGAGCATAACGTTTAGAGCAAGGTGATGTAAATGAAACTGGTTGTATACAGACTCTGCTGGGTCTTATAAGCCAGTATAAAGACGTTAAGTTAAGTTATTTTGTGTATTCTTATTGTGATATCTCTACCTGTACCTATTTTACGTCTATATTTCTCAATCTGGCAAAGATGGCGCAATATCTGGCTGCGAGTCTACATTTCTATACTGTTTTGGATCATTATGGATGCCGCTAGACCACGGATTTGCCTGGAATTCACACTAGTCGACGACTTACACTTGTGTTTACTGAAACGTGGTGTTGTTTTCCGTCTGGACTTGTTATTTCGTTCTTTTTTTTTGTGATTTCTTCCATCCGTTTATCCTGGTCTGGACGCCGGCTGAATGGCACTTCGCTTATACCTGTGACGTATTTCACGGGTTAGTTTTGCCGGTTCACCTTCGCGAATTTAGCGTGTGGGAATTTTAGATGCTACTATGATGAGTTCAATACAGCTGGGGAGAGATGCCAGACCCACTCACACACTGAGTAATGTCCATACGACCTCTTGTGGTTATCGAAAAGGCACGACAAACTGCATTAGATGCCATCCCACCTTTCTACCATGCGGGTTACATGTTTACGGAAAGGCTTCGGTAGTAACCCTGAGGCAAAATCTGCATCCTATGCTATCTCCAGTCGTCTCGATGAATGTCTTGCCACTGGCAAAAGGTAGCTTAGGCTCTGTGAGTGAGGTTGACAAAAAGGCGCAGTTTCTTCCTCACTTTAATCCGAATAACCGCGCAAGTCACCCATTTCAGCGGACACTGCAAGAGATACAACTGTCCACACGGCTGAACAAAGAGAGTGGTCTTCATCACTTGTGATGGACAACTATTAATTTCTCAAAGAGACATGAATGGTTCCACAGTGTGTATATTTATTCTTATTAACCACCTTGTTTAAGTCGTGTTTCTAAATGGTCTGTGGCTGTGCAATAGAAAATATAAATGCATTCCTATCTACCTCACACATGTGTCATACTTAACTTAACTTAACGTTCTTATACTGGTTTAAAAGACTATGCATAGTCTGTAAATAGCCAATTTGTTTTACATTTCCGTTCTCTGAAAGCTGTGTGCATCCAAGCTATTCTTAAATGCATTAATTGTCCCTGCCTCCACTACTTCCTGTGGCAAGGCATTCCAAGCATTCAACACTCTCTGACTAAAACAATATTTGTTAATATCTAATCTGAACCTTTCTTTAGTTACTTTGTAGCTATGCCCTCTTGTTCTTGTAGGTGGCTGTATTTGGAAAAAAACTTGTTATAGTCTAATTTATCCGTTCTTTTGATTATCATATAAACCTGAATTAAGTCACCTCGAATTATGTTTTCTAGGAAGTTGGGTTTGTTTTTCTGAGTCTTTTCTCATAACTGTATTTCAGGATTTCCACTATCAGCGTTGTCGCAATTTTTTGTCTCCTTTCCAGCATGTTTTTAACTCCTTTAAAAAAAGTAGCCTCGAAACAACAATTGGATAGACCCTGCAGTAACCCCACAGTAAAACGAATGATTAAGAATAATACTCGGGAAATCTAGATGAACACCTGGGCGACGGGAACAACAGGTCGAAGTGTATTTCGCGAAATGTCACAGCCAAAATGTAATGATGACAAAAATAAACTACATAGATGAGTTCAAAGTTTCATCTTTCAGTTCCAAACAGGACAAACCAGAGTCAATAGCCACATGAACCTCATCAATTCCCAGCGCTTGCCCTTGTGCAGACATTGCCCTCATCTTGATGAAACAGTTCGAGATCCACTCATTGAGTACAAGCCGCTTGCGGACATGAGGAAAAGATTCTTACAAACACTGTCAACAATTGCCAACACACTGTACGGAGCAGTGAAACAACTGAAGATTACCTGTGTCTGTATAAGAATGGCATTGGGCTGCCAAGAGCAGACTTGCTCAGCAGTTATGTGATAACAACAACAAGAACACGTACCTTAGCAACACACTTTCCAGGACAAGTACTATTTACTTTTAGGTCAGAAACATGATATCCAAATCCAGTGCTGCCTTAGGGAGTCTGGGCAACAGAGTTTGGGATCGGATGGGTCTTAGCTATGATACGAAACTCAATACCGAGCCGTAGTGCTTGCCACCCTTATTAATGCCAGTGAAACGTGGACAGTGTAAAGCAGGCACGCTAGGATATTTAACCACTTCCATACAAGCTGCCTCCGTAGATCATTCAAAATTCATTGGCAGGATAGGGTACCAGACACCGAGATCATGAAGGCCAAAATGCCCAGCATTCATTAAAACGCACTGTTGTAGAAGACCCAGATTAGGTGGACCAGCGAGGCTAGAAAACAACATCCGCAAACAACTAATGTATGGTGAGCTGAAAGAAGGCTTGCTCCTGGTCGGTGCACAAAAGAAGCGCTTCAAAGACAACCTCAAAATATCTCTAATCGAAGCAAACTCATAAGAATGTCTGGCACATGACCGTCAGACATTGTGTAGAACCACCATCAGAAGCGCCTCCGTTGTTGAGAATCGCCGGAATACTGGGATCAAGAAGTGCCACCGTTCTTCCACATGCACCAAAGACCATAGTCCCTTGCAGAACAGTCGGATGGCCTTCTAGATCCACTCGATTTGTACCGAGACGAATTTTCTCTCTCGATGTAATCAGATCGATATCTTCTTTTGTTTACAGGGTGGCTCAGTCACACAAATAAATAATAGTGCAAGGTTATATGTCTATGATGGGATAGCCAGCCACCCATTGAACGCTATCTTTTCTTCTCTCTCTCTCTGAATCTGCCTAATCCTTTGTGCAATGTCTTGTATATCTTATTTACTTAGCTCCAAAACAATTATGACCGACCAGTTGGGGCTCGTCCGTTAGCTGCCTAGACATCCTCTCACTTGCTCCCACGCAATCTAATGTCCGATTGGTTGTATACAACATCGGCCATTGCCCCTTTACTGTGACCGCCTTTTGTGTGCTTTCTTATCCTCAATCAAAACCCATACCACTTAGTGCTGATGCTAGAAATGGTCAGACCGACACCCACCCTCAAACTAGCCAAGTTTCCAACGTGCGTTGTGAACCTTTGCCTCTCGCAGCTCCGTACTGTGCGAAGGCTTGGTGTCAGTACCGAAGTTTGAACCCTGTTCGTCCAACAACATTCAGGCAACGTTTGTTTCTTAGAGTCGCCAGCCCAATCGCCCCCTGCCCTAAACGTCCATGCTCCAACCTGAACTGTCATACTTATGATACTATCTGTTGTACTGTTCTTGACGTTTGTATTTTTTAAACTAGGCAACCAACAATAAGGAAGAATGTAGTAGTTCATCTTTTGACAACATTTTACGATTTCCAGTTGACATAATCCATTACATGACTTCCTTACTGAGGCGAACCAGATTGGTCCCCTGGAGAACTTTGACTCGTATTGCTATGGACTATCAATGTTCTTTCTTGTACGTTGTTTGGTGTAATGCTTTAGGAATTAGATGAAGTAGAGAGTGTAGACATGACGGTTAGTGATACAACCCAAATATGTGGGTTCTCCGGATCCTAGAATCAGCAAGGTCTTAATCATATGGACAGTTGCCCAATTAATTATCAAATGGACAGTTACCCAATTAATTACCAAATGGACAGTTATCCAATTAATTATCAAATGGACAATACCCAATTAATTACCAAATGGACAGTTACCAAATTAATTACCAAATGGACAGTTACCCAATTCATTACCAAATGGACAGTTACCCAATTAATTCTTGAACTCCGGAATTATTGTCCCTGTCTTAATGGAAGTATCTTACTTTGATTTGTAAACCAATAGACGTCAACATATTCACACCACTGTAACGTTTTGTTTTTTTAAATTGTGTGTATAGCCCAATAAACATCCTTTTAAGTGACATATCCCTAGATGGGCCACGCCTACCTTCCATTATAAACAAAGAAACCAGTACATTTCACAACACGTTGTTGGATTTTGTTTCCGTGATAAGTTCTTCTAAGTAGTACCTAAGGACGACAGAGTAGGTCCACATACAAAGTATATGGATCTTGTAAATGGCGACACAATATGGATATGAATGCAGATAGATAGCCACTGTTGTGTTAAACGAATGACTATAGACACATCTTCTACAGAAACAACTATTTTGGTTGTGATATAGGTGTCTTGTCACAGGGACAGCTGTAGTGACCGTTTGTTCTGTCAAATGATAGGCTGTCAAGAAGACCAAGAAAAACAGGGCCAGTTTTATTGCGTGCACAAGATTATGGAGCTTCTGTATTGTGTGCCACATGCAGGCTTACATACTAGTTAGAGTTAATGGTTTACGAAATCGGGTACATATTTTCTTAATGTTGTCATATTTGTATATGCTGAATAGATGGAGAGAGTACTGCAGAATCATGTTTGAAGACAACACAGAGTGCTCAGTTATAATCCTACCAGATGTAGAGAAAGAACATGAACCTACAATGGAGGAAGTATGCTTAGCAATCAACAGCCCAAAAAAGAGAAAGTCTCCAGGATGTGATGATATCAGAGATAATACAAGCAGGAGAGGAGGTCAGTGCTCGAGTTTATCAAAGTTGTGTAAAATTATCCGGCACAGCGCAGAGTGGCCAGAAGTATGAAAGACATCAATTGTTATTTCCCTCCCGAAAAAAAAACACAATCTAAAGTTGTGCACAAAATATCGAACTGTCCAACTAATCAGTCTGCTAGCAAGATACGCTTGCGGATCCTATTGAAAAGGATTGAGAAACGATTTGAATCTGAAATTCAAGAAAAACGAAAACTAATTCCACAGCAAGCCCAACAAATTTCACCAAATAAAGACCTATCGCTCTCGAGTATGGAGGTCAGAGACTCCAACTGCATAGTAGTTGGAGATTTCAACAGCCACTCGGAGAGATGGGGATACTCTAACACAGACAGCAGAGATGACGAAGTGGAAAATTGGGAGATAGATACAAATCTCTCCCTAATCAATAGGCCGGAGGATAGCCCTAGTTTCTATTCTAGAACATGGTGTACCACCTCGACTCCAGATTTGGCCTTCTCCACACAGGACATACACCATAAAATAGACCGCCAGGTGCTAAACCAATTGGCAGGTAGCGACCACAGGCCGATAAGGCTAGACATTGATATGGAAGTAGGCCCACAGGAAACAAAACCGCTCCCGCGTTGGAATTACAAACGAGCCGACTGTTACAGATTTGCAATCCTGACAGATGGGCTGTGTGAAACCATCAACACACGAAACAACAAAATGAAGCCCATGGTGGAAAGCCTAAGCAAGGCAATAATGCATGCCGCCACTGAAACCATCCCAAGAGGAGCTATGAAAAACTATAAGCCCTACTGGAATGATGAGTTGCAGAAAGCGGAAGATGCAGTAACAAATGCTAGGAACATGGCAGAGCGAGAACAATCTATGGAGGCAAACATCGCCCTCAAATCCGCCACGGCGAAATACAAATACTCTCTCAAGCAAACAGCAAGAGAGAGCTGGAAAAACAAAACGGAAAGCCTAAACCTGGATAAAGAAGGGAACAAGCTATGGAAGCTAGTCAGAGCCATAAACGACGAAACCCCGTCAAACAAACAAATTACCATCAAGCAGGGCGAAAACTTGCTCACCGGTAAGAAAGCCGCAAACGCTTTTGTCGATCACTATGCCAGAGCAAACCACATCGAGGTCCCTGCAGATAGGCATACAGACATTAGTGAAGAGCAAAAGGCGCACGACAACTTCAATACGGCACCTGAAGAGCATATGATGGCCAAATTAACAATAAGCGAAATGGAAGAGGCTATGAGAACATTAAAGAAAAGGAAATCTCCCGAAAAAGACAGGATAACAAACGAAATACTAATGGGGCTGGGCCAAACCGCGAAGAGGAAACTGCTATCGGTCCTGAACCAAAGCTGGAAAAGGGGAATTGTACCACATGCATGGAAAGACGCAGTACTGGTACCAGTACCAAAAACAGGAAAGGACAAAACAGATCCAAATGGATACAGGCCCATCAGCCTACTGAGCTGTGTCGGCAAGCTGATGGAACGTAAGATAAACACCAGACTGATGTAGCATCTGGAAGAAAAACGAATACTAATTCCACAGCAAGCCGGCTTTAGACAGCACAGATCCACTGAGGACCAGGTCATCCTCATAGCCCAGGAAATAGAAGATGCCTACCAGGCACAGAAACACACAGTAGCTGTTTGGGTGGACCTGGAAAAGGCATTTGACAAAGTCTGGAAAGATGGACTTAGAGTCAAGCTAAGAAGAAGTGATGTTTGTGGGAAAATGTGCAAGTGGATCAACCACTAACTCAAGCAAAGAACGGCTAGAGTCTAAGTACAAGGGCAGATGAGCAAAAAGGTGACACTCGAGCAGGGAGTACCCCAAGGGGGAGTACTGTCACCCACACTCTTCCTGGTATATATAAACGACATTACAGAAAATATACCAAGAAGAGTCCATAGCTCAATGTTTGCAGACGATCTGGCTATGTGGACCTCTGAAAAGAATCTCACCATAGCAAGAAATCGGATGCAGCAGGCCCTAACATCGCTGGAAGAGTGGGCGAACTCATGGCTGGTCAAATAAACGAGGAGAAAACCACATGCACAATATTCTCGCTTTCAATCAAACCCCATAATACCAAATTAAGTTTAAATAGCAAATTCGTGCAGCCAAACGACAACCCAAACTATCTGGGAGTCACATTTGATCGGCGCATGACATGGAAAAGTCAGATCGAGAGAAACCGAATGAGAGCCAGATAAAGAATGGCAATCATGAGGAAACTTGCTGGCACAAGCTGGGGAGCAGACGAAAACATACTAAAGAAACTGTACACTGGAAGAGTGAGACCAGTTCTCGAGTATGGCATTGCGGCATGGACAACAGAAGCAAAGGCGAACTTCGATAAAGTTAACTGACCATCCAATGCACCAGAGACTAAACAATTTTGGAAATGGGAAACAAAAGCGGAAAAACTTTGCAGAAATAGCCAAAGCAAAGATGCACGAAGATCCCATTAACGCACTAACAACACCAAAGCCCATCACTACTGTACGAAAACCTACCTGGAGGCAAGATTTATTTCCAGAGGTGGTAGAAAATATACCAGGTATTGGAAACAAAAACTGCCAGCCTGAAAAAGAAAGGAGAAATACTACCCTAAGCTTTATATCGAAAAGCTACCCAAGCATGGACTGGACCCATGCATACACCGACGGTTCTGTAACAAACACTACACAGAACGGAGGGGCAGGAGCATTCCTGAACCTACCGAATGGCAGAAAAATAACATTGTCATTCGGTACTGGTAAGTACACAAGCAACTTCAGAGCGGAGGCAGAGGCACTGAGGGCGGCAGTGGAAGAAATGGTGACACATAAAGAGAATGAAAGCCATATAGTCCTGCTTGCAGATGCTCTCGCCGTAGTCACAGCGCTAAAAAGCCAGAAAAACACTGAGCTTAATGACTTAAGAGCAGCACTCCGCAAACTATGCCAGCAGTCCACACCAAAAAGGGTAGTGGTACAGTGGGTCCCATCACACTGCAACATCCAAGGCAACGAGGAGGCAGACAAACTGACAAAAGAAGGTGCAAGACTACCACAAACAGATACTAGTATGACGTACGAAGAGTCAAAACGACTTATCAAAGCCAGATACATGACCAAATGGGAAACCGAACATACTGGTTACACCAAACAAGATGCCTATTACCAGTTGAACAGAAGAGAGCAGGTCGTTGTCTTCAGACTTCGCACTGGCCACAATAGACTGAGATACCACCTATTTAACAATTAAAGATAGGTGGTACCGACGAATGCCCGTGCGGTACCGGTAAAATGACCACTGAACATCTGCTGCAGAACTGCCCGACATACGAGGATCAGAGAGAGCAGATGTGGCCATCACCAGTGGAACTGCAAGAGAAGCTCTATGGCAGTGTCGACAGCCTCAGGATGACCGCCGCTTTTTTCGAAAAAATAATGGTTACTGTCTGACTGCGTACGAAGAAGAAGAAGAAGAAGAAGCATATGATAATCCACTACTTTCAGCTACTATATAAAATATGTAAAGTGTGAAAAACAGCAACAGCATCCCCAACAACAGCAGCAACAATATTAGCCACAGTAACAACAATATCAGAGTTGAACGATCTCCTACTCATGTGGTATACACACACAACACAAGCCTGTAATGTGCGAGCAGTTTTCATGGTGGGAAAGAGAGCTCTAGAAAATATGTTGCATTTATAATACAGAAAACGAAAGTGCATATCGTATTTGTCCGAGAACAGAAGAAGAAGAAGAAGAAGAATACGAAGAAGAAGAAGAAGAAGACAAAAACGCAGAAGAAGTACAAGAAGAAGTAGAAGGAATAAGAATGTGGAGAGGAAGAAGAAGGAGATGAAGAATAAGACATAGAAAAAGAAGGAATACGAGGAGGAAGAAGATGACGAAGAAGAAGGAGGAGGAGGAAGAAGGAAAAGAAGAAAAAGACGATAATGAAGCATGGTAAGTAGGGAGTACGTTCCGGCGAGTAATAGTGAAAGAGAAGGACAAGTCTGGTGGGTGGAACTCAAGAGGTCGGCTCAGGATAGGGACAGCTGGAGAGCGTTAAGTTGGGGCACCAAGTTCTATGGGGAGCTAGGTGAGTCAATCATTATATGATGAAAATAATGAAGATGGTGACTATGATGATAAATGATACAGTCTGTAATAAGCGAAAGCCTAACGAAATGACGAACTGTAGCTGTTTTCAAACATATTTTACAGTAGTTCCAGCTGAGGGCCCGTGCACGCAAGGTAAACCTTGTTCACAGATCTGCAAAGTTGTCTCAAATGCTCGCAAGTGTTCCTGTAGAGAAGGTTTTGCTGTTAATGAAAAGGACGAAACCCAGTGTGATGGTATGTACACGAGCCTATCTGTTCTTGTCGTCTCTTGATATTTAAGAACTGGCTGCACATACAGTAAATATAACAATATAAGATCTATATCAGGATCCTATAACAACTATATCAGACTCCTATAAGAGTGTATTAGCTATATCAGGATCCTATAACAACTATATCAGACTCCTATAAGAGTGTATTAGCTATATCAGGATCCTATAACAACTATATCAGACTCCTATAAGAGTGTATTAGCTATATCAGGATCCTATAACAACTATATCAGACTCCTATAAGAGTGTATTAGCTATATCAGGATCCTATAACAACTATATCAGACTCCTATAAGAGTGTATTAGCTATATCAGGATCCTATAACAACTATATCAGACTCCTATAAGAGTGTATTAGCTATATCAGGATCCTATAACAACTATATCAGACTCCTATAAGAGTGTATTAGCTATATCAAGATCCTATAACAACTATATCAGACTCCTATAAGAGTGTATTAGCTATATCAGGATCCTATAACAACTATATCAGACTCCTATAAGAGTGTATTAGCTATATCAGGATCCTATAACAACTATATCAGACTCCTATAAGAGTGTATTAGCTATATCAGGATCCTATAACAACTATATCAGACTCCTATAAGAGTGTATTAGCTATATCAGGATCCTATAACAACTATATCAGACTCCTATAAGAGTGTATTAGCTATATCAGGCCCCCATAAGTGCTGCAACCGTTCTTTTCAAAATATATAACACCACGACCCTTTGCCGATCACCAGGTAACGTTCCTTCAATCCACGCCTGGCTGACGATCTTTATAAGCCATCTTACCCCTACATCTTGACAAGCTTTTATGGCATCTGCCGATATGTTCTCTACACCTTGGGCCATGTAGTCAGGACTTCTTCTAATTGTTTCTCTGACTTCTTGCTCGAGTATCAATCTGCCGCTATGCTCAATATTTATTTCGGGATGTGTGCCAATGAATTATGACACACATTCTTTACCGTCACCTGCTTGTGGTCTTGGTAAAAGTAAGTCTGGGATATACTCATCCCATCTGTATATTATCCTCTCAAGTTCATAGAGTGGTTGCCCCTCTTTGTCAATGACCACTGCATATCGATTATATTGTTCATCTCTCATCCACAGAGAGCGAATGTGTATGTAACAATCTCTGGGAGATGTTGAACATAGCTCACGCAGTACCTCTCCATATATTTTTGCCAAGCATTTAAAAACAATCGACCCAGCATACACCTGTTTACAACTTTTCATTAATAAATGGCTGTGATATTATTAGATAATTTCCAACGGCCATTCCCCAAAAGATATGTGTATATGTATTGTGTTCAGTCCAAGCGCCGTATCCACATCAAAGGTAGGCTGCAATGGGTGCTCTTTTCCTTGCATTGATATTTCAATTTGATAAGTTTTACCTGTTCTATGTGTGATGCCACCGCTGTACTTATAGACTTATTTACCTCCCAAATGTTTGCTCTCCATATTTCCTTCCGGTATTGTTTTCAGCTTCCGTTCATAAATTCTTGTTGAAAACCTAATTTATAGAAAGCTTGCTTATTTGTTTTCATTTCTTACCTGGGTGATGCGTAATTTTTTTCCGCACATCCGCATTACTCCTCCGTCAGCGATCATTCAATAAATACTGCTGTCATTTTTAGGATCTCAATTCTGCCGTACAGTTTCTCTTCGAGTGGAGTCGTAGTGGGCCACATCCTTCTGAGATCTCGGGGGTCGTCACGTGGTACATGTACTGATGCCATGGTTGTCAAGCAGCAGTTCCATGGGCGTGGAGTATTTGTGTGTAATTTGGTGAACATGTGGCCAGTTCAGAGATGTAATATGATACAATGGTCTTTTCTGGACAGTTTGCAGAAATCGTTCTATTCGCGTGTTTTTGGAGTGTTTGTCCTGGCACTTTACATTGTTTTGTCCTGTTATTGTGGCTTTTGATTCGTTATAGTTCACCAGCTATTCTTCCTGTATCAGTTTAGTTCCACTTTTCATAAGACTTTCAACTTCCTCGTTTCCCGTGAAGTTAAAATGGGATATTATCCACTGAATCACTGCTTTCTGAAACGCCTTAGTGATTTTTACCCAGACTGTCCTAAAGTTGTTCAAGTCAGTGTTCTTGAGAGATTTGAGTGCCAGTCTGACCGACTGTGCATACAGATGGTTTTTATGTTGTAGAGCCATATCTGGTGCGGTCTTACATAAACATTAACATTATAATTGTATCTGTCTCAACATAACTAACATTATAATTGTGTCTATCACTGGACAGTTATCATTTTAATTGTGTCTGTAACTGGACTATCAATATATTCATTTGACCTGCCGCTGCATTATTAACATTTTCATTTGAGCTGTCTCTGAACTAGTAGTAATATTTTTGGCTGCTACTAGACTATTCCTATTTTTAATTGTATCCGTCACTGAACAATTAATATTTTTTTGTCTGTCCGTTACTGAACTCACCTCTTTAACATTATTCTTCTGGACTGTTACTATTTCATTTTTCTATCACTCGATTTCTCTTTTATTAACATTATTTTTGTAGCGATATGTCCGTGGTTTGTTTAATGTACATTTACGCATTGTACGTGGTGTTCTTCAACATAATACACTGTTCTCTTTGTACGTGGTGTTCAACATAATACACTGTTCTCTTTGTACGTGGTGTTCTTCAACATAATACACTGTTCTCTTTGTACGTGATGTTCTTCAACATAATAGACTGTTCTCTTTGTATGTGGTGTTCTTCAATATAATACACTGTTCTCTTTGTAACGCTAAGAACTCTCGTTGTTTAGCCTATTTATGAACATTTTCCAAGCATAATTATTTTATTTTCCAATTAATGAAGGTGGTATTGTGTTGGCAGGTTAATTGTGACTCACAGATCACACTGTAATAATATTATTTCTTAAATGTGTATTCTAGCAATTGAGGTTTGCAAAACAAAAGATGATATCGTTTTGGTGTTTGATGCCTCGGCCAGTATTCTGGCTGAGAATTTTTACAAGCAGTTCGACTTTGCCAACAAATTGACGAGAAATTTCCCTGTTGGCCCAAGTGCTGTCCGATTTGCTGGAATTGTATTCAGTTTAGAAACTAAAGTGATATTTACACTCAAAGACAACAATGATTATGCCTCACTTGACAAGGTAGGACTTTCAGATTTTCAAACTGTGTTACTATTTATTATTGCAACACTCTTTTATTCACAGATGCGTGTTACCCCTCGGTTTTAGGAGAAATATTCACTTGTTGTCATTTGCAGGCCAATGGAACATACCATAATAATTGTTTCCCTTAGTATGGTGAAATAAGCTGAGCAAAGCTAAACATAATTCGTTGATAGTGCTTTTATCGCCTGGTCATATTACATTTCTAGTCTGATGTTTCTTTACTGCAAATTTCTTAACATGTTTGTGAGTGCAATAGACTTAGTGGCATGTCTTGAAACTTAATTTTAAAATGAGAACTAGATTTGGACTTTAAATAAATTTTGTTACGCATCATTACAGTTCTGGATGAGTTGCATTGGATTGATTGAAGGTTGAAGGTGTAAGCTCAGCAGGATCATATCGATTTTTGTTCGGTTGATTATTTGACCAGAATGTTGTTTCCAGTGGAATGAATTATGATGTTACATTTTGTGAGTTGAGTAGTATGCTTTGGTGTATACCAGTTTATGTCTGAATATCATCGATAACAATCTCAGTGCATGCCGCATCTTCACAATCAGGATATCACTAGTGCAGCCTAAAACAAGTCGTATACCTTTATGCATCACAAACTGTCACACTCTGCTCTTGATAATATGAGGATGTCCAGTCCATATTCGATAACCGACACTACCACCTATCGAAAGAGGATAAACAGGAGGTACTGTTCCAAGTTAACAACAGTCCTAGCCTTGAGTGCTCCCAGCACTTGCTCACATATGTGAATGGTCTGGTCAACATGACATTTATGTGAGAGACTGTGAGCAATTTCACATTTACATTAGCCATGGTAGATTAGTCGCTGCGAAGCGTTGGGTCATGCCAGGTTTAGGTAGTTGGAGCTGATAGCTATGAAGTCAGTCAACAAACACCGATACCTTTTCCATAGTGGCACTGAACTCCTTGACTACATTTCTTATTTCTGCAGTGTCCAACTGCTTGATGTCGCAGTACTCTACACCATTCGTACATGTAGCGGGGTTCTTCTTCTTCTTCGTTTGTTCTCAATCTCCCACTACCAAACACTGAAAGAGCTTAAGTAGCAGAATGTAGTCCAGAGAACGGAATTCGTTATGTCGTAGTTTACAGCTTGACTGTGATATTTGCACCTTTCGGTCCAACACATCCGACTTCAGCAAGCATTTTTTGAGTACTGGGTTAGCATTCCCTCTTCGATCCCTTTTCCTTAGCCAGTCTGCCCTGATGCAGCCTGTTATCCAGGATCACCGCGTGGAGGTGTAGAAGGGTCTTGGCAGCTATGGTTCGCTGGCCCTGACGCTAGCAGTCAGCTATGGGTTGCTGACCACTGCAATTCTTGCGCTGCTCAGCATCTTGATCCCGTAGCGGGGTTCGTGATGGTACGTTGGCTATTTCACTACCTCTGACACAGTGATTTGGTCTACAAAAGTCTTTTTCCTGCTGCCTGCGTTTAGAATATCTTTCGAATTTACTGACGGACATCTCTGTTGCCTGTTTTTGTCTGGGCTTCATATAGGCTAGAAAACAAACGTCACCCCTTTTCTTCACAAGCCAAAGTCTATATACGTGTCACCTCAGATACGCGGCATCCGCTGTACAGAAGTCTCTCAGACATTAATGGCACACGAATCAAGAATGGTGCGTCATGAATGGCACATGCAGAGTAAACAATCCGACATGTTAACTTAGCTGAGGAGAAGCCGATTCCTAGATCGGTGGACTGGCTGGCATAACAATCAGTTTCCAGGGGCACAATCAAGGCTTGTGATGGAGTTTCCTGTCGTTCTGTTTCATCTGCTCCTTACATGAGGTAGTGATTTGGACATAATTTTTTATAATCGTTATAAAAGATCCTTCTTATGCCATTTGAGAACGGCAACACTAATTTTCACAACCTAACTAATTGGTTGTTCTGCTTCTGATAATTACAACTTACCGATGCAGTTGTGTTTATTACTACGACTAACATTGGAGCCATTCTTGCAGGAACATTTGTAACTTCCTGGAGTGTCAGAGCACGAGTGTTCACATGGTTCATTGATGTCAGAAATACATAGAAATATTAGCTACACATACACACACACCTGGTCATTGAGTAAATTAGCGAGTTACTATAAAACAGATCATCAAAGATGGCGCCGTAACTGGCTGCAGGTCTACATTACTCTGCTATTTTAGTTCATTTTAGATGGCGCCAGATCACCGATTTGCCTGGAATTCACACTATTTGACCACTTTCACTTGTATTCACGGAAACGTGTTGTTGGTTTCCATTTGGACTGTTTAATTTGTTCGTTTTTGTGTGTTTTCTTCCGTCCGATTATCCTGGAATGAACATCGGCTATTTGAATAGCACTACGCTTAACGATGTGTCATATTTCACGGTCTAGTTCACCCGGCTGAACTTCACGAGATAGGGCCCTTCGCCCTAGCTGAAGACACGGCCAGCTTTGTTGTATGAAATTTAGACACAACTATAATGAACTGCCACCTGGAGAGAGGTGGGCTCCGTCAGGTGTGTAGCGGCCCAAGACACACCGTTGTTGTATGGCGGGAGCTGGTTTTACAAACTCCAAAAACGGTGCCTCAACGACCTTCTAGGTTATGGGACTAATGATGACTATAAAACAATTATGTTTGACACATTCCAAAAACATATTATTATTTCATTCCATTCTATTGAGATTGAGAGTTGTACTGTAATTTGCGACCACGCTGGTGAAAGATTGACAGAGTTCCAGAGATTCATCATAAGCTCGCACAAGAAATGTGGTGAATGGGGCAATGGGAGAGCACAGTTGAAGGTGAACCAGCAAATAAATAAGAACAAGCTGGAGATTGATGCCGTCGTTTACACCGACGGATCAGTGCTGCGCAGTGGGACATCATACTGATCATCTAGAATGTGAGTACAGTTTCTTGCTGAACGATGTGAGGCATACATATCAGTAACCTCCAATTTGATATGGAAGATGGAAGAAGTGACCTCAACGTGGATATGAAATCCCTTTAGCATGGGCAGTCATTGTGACTTCAGAAGGTACAGAAGGGCTAGCTGATGTACTAGGGGATAGCAGCTCTCTCAACTTCCTATAGTTGGTATGAATCTACTGTCCAGGTCATGCCGGAGTTCAGGGCAACGAAATAGCTGACAATCATGCTTCATAAGCTTCCATCAGATGCATATTAATGATTGATAAGAGTGACCATTTGAAATCGATCAGCGACCGCTTGTTAGATGAGGACACCGAAATAGATGAATAAGCAATCCAGAGACTGAAATGTCTGGACATTAAATGAGGTCCAAACGGAGTGGGGAGCAGGGGTGAGAGGGTGAATGTACAACCAGCGAGAAACAGAGACCATCAGCAGCTAGACCCTGCACCATGTCATACCCAGGTATTCCTTTATGTCTTTTTGCCATCGTTTTCTTTCTCTACATCTTCCTCTTTTGCCTGGCACTATACCTACCATCACTGTTCTCTCAATGCCGTTGTAGCTCTTGACGTGACCAAAGTATTTTAATTTTCTGGCCAAAATGGAATTGATAAACCAGTTCTCCTCTATGTTCAACTCGTACCGACTGTTTTTATGTGTCTTTTTCTCCCTCCTAGGTAATTTAGTGATCGCTTTGACTTCAAGGACTCGATTCCTTTTTTATAGAAGTGTTGGTAATCATCCATAGACTGCCAGAGGAAAAACATATGCTCTCAAGACTTTCACTTTTGTCGTTCTGTTGGTGTTCTGCCATAATTTCTTCCGAATTTTTTGCCTCTGCTTTGCCATTGCTAGTCTACTTTGGATCAGTCGCCATTTGGGTCAACTCACAAAATATTCCTCAGATAACCATTCCTTTAACATTACACCAGCAAATGTATATTTTCAAATGCATACAACTTTGATCATTAAACTTAATCATCGCTGGATATTTTGGTTGCTTATTGATCTAGCAGCCTGTGGGCTCCTGCCCTTCCATTCAATGATATATTCGGGTATCTGTTAATGTTTGTAAACAGTTGTTTAGTTTCGGAAAAAGTGATCCAATTGGTTGACTTATGATGAAGAAGAATTCCTAACATCGGCAAGGGGGCATTCCAAAAGATTATGTTCAATAATTTTGATGTGCTCACAGCCAGCACTCAGCAGCATGCTCTGGTTGGATTCTGTTCAAGTGACTGTTAAGATATACGTGTTCAGTGCGAAGTCGTAAAATAGAGTTTAAGTCTCCCCTTTTCAGGATATTGATGGATATTTCAAGTCGTAACCTTTTTATAATCACATTTGGTATTGCTGGATATTCTTCTGCGTCTGAAAATATTACCATGCACGATAATTATAAATTATGTCTCTTTGACTATAAAATGTGAACACCGCTGACTAAATCTATCTTCAGTCATATCAATATTTTCATAAAATGTAAGCTTACTGAATATTTCTCTGATGTACGTCGCGTCAGGATCAATGCACTGACCAAGACCACAATCTCTCTTCCATGTAACGTTCCCTGGAAACAGGCTGTTTTCAAGGCAGCCTGGCAATGTGATTCCTGTATTAGTGAGCGCCCCGCAGATGAAGCCACGCTAGCACAACCTCCTGGAGGACCCTGATCCACCTTCATTAGCATCCTCGGAAAGTAAGAAACGCCACTATACCTCTCCACTTAACGTCCTTTACAGGGCGCATAAAAGAGTAGACTTACTCATTGTGAGCATTAAACAACACCACCTAACTTTCAATCATGTGGGTCGGTACTGAGATGCGCTTCAGGTCGAAGAGCTAACACGCTGTACATGTGGGCTTGAACTGAGACAGATTATAGGCTGAACAACTAAACTATAGGGAAACTAGGCCTGCACTGAGTTACACAATAGACTAACGAGTTAGTCTACTAGACTTGTACCACGATAACACTGGCTGAGACATTAGTTATTAAGGTTAACGTTGATAGGTAGCGTGTCCGACGTACTGACAACTGGAACTGTGTGAGCAAACAAATAGACAGGAATACAGACACAGACATACACTTGCACAATAACACCACAACATACACGCATACCTTCGTACGTACATACGCATGCAAACCCAAATACCCCACCCACACATTCATAAATACATGCATACACTCATACTTACATACATTCATTCATACATACATATATACACACATACATACATTCATACATACATATATACACACATACATACATTCATACATACATGGTAACTGTCCATCGTTGTCCATGATGGCCACCGACATCATGGTTGCTGTATGTGTTCTGTTTTGTTTTCTTTCTGCCCTGTCTGCCATGTATTGGTGTAGTGTTTGCTGGACCTAATGTGGCGTATCAGCCCAATGTGGGCATGGCATGTTCTGTTACATTATGTCTTCTGCTGCTAGTAAGGGTGGTTTCGCTGCTCTTTCCTGCCGAATCAGGCGTAAATATGCCTATTATTTTTCTCTAAAACCACATCGTTCGGGTACGATTACAAGTATTTGTATGTCACAATCAATTTTCTCAAACATGATTTCTAGTACTTTTATATAAAACAACTACCATCAGATGTGATTGCTTGAATCCTTCTCTAAGATTATACGTTTTATAAGTTTCCACATAATGATTTAAATGTTTACTGGTTGTTCAGGACAGAGGAGGAAGACTAACGTATGGTCAGGCAAAATATACTTATCAGACATAGTCAGTCAGGCAAAATATACTGATCAGACATAGTCAGACGAACTGACCGGCTGTGTCTAACTTTTGTTTATGTCCTTTCTACCTATACAGATTTCATACAAGGTAAAGGGCTCCAAGCACTTTAAGATCAGCCGTTTGCACTGATCTGATGAGATCCAACACATTCACAGGGTAACGGACACCCTACCTCGTACAGATGATCTTGCCAGAATACTTAAACGGAAAACACCACAAAACTAACTATTTTGTATAGTATCTCAGCCTGTGTACATTAAGAAATGCATTACTTTTAAATGGGCAAAACATATTACACGTGTTTTGTGCAACAACCCTAACAAAATCAATTGAATAAAGAGGGATTTGAAAAACTACAACTATTAGAGCATTTAATCTTGTGAGAAGATACAAAGATGATATGAGATGTGATAAGTTGAGATAGCGTCAGTTTAGATTAGACAGGATGACCTGATACAAGATTAAAATTATATAAAATGGGATGGGAGAACATGAAATACGTTAACAGAATTGGGGTTGGTCTGATATGAGATGAGATGAAGAAAATGTACTTGTATATACAAAAAATGTCATTTGCCACATTAAAACTTGGTAAACTGGTAACTTAGAATATAATGTTATAGATGATAGACTTTGACTTTGATCGTCAAATAATGTAAGACACGATTATATAGAAACCTAGGCTTCAAATGTAAACGGTAAAGTATTGTAAAACATGTTTCTGTTTAACAATAGACTGACATTTTTGAGTCAAGTATTGTGAGACAAGTTTCTGTGTAACACTGGACATTGACATTCAGTGGTCAAGTATTATTAGACAAGTTTCTGTATACCACTAGGTATTTCTTGGAACACTGACACAATTGAACAAGTATCTCATCTTCTTCTTAGGCCCTGAGCAACGTTGAGTACAAAACTAAAATACCTACACACACCTGGCCTTCAATCAGATCACAGACGAACAACTGTTCAGCACTGCAAAGGGAGGCAGAGATGATGCGCCTGACATTGTAGTTCTGTTTACCGATGGAGGTCCTAAATATCTAGAAGAAAGTAATGCAAACCGTTTACATGTTTAACGTTAAAGTTGCACTCACATTTTTTACTACTCGTGAATAGCTGGCTCTGTTAAAATAATCTTGTTGACTCAGTTACTGAATAAGTCATTTTGGTTTAAATAATTTGTGATGACAGATGCGTTGTCAATGTGTTTTATATTTAAATAGATTCTTACATAAATGTTCATCATCATGTAGCATGCCCTTTGCAGAACGTCGCTCTCACAACAGCCGATCTGTAAGACTCTCGATCTCTAGCCAGAACGTCGCTCTCACAACAGCCGATCTGTAAGACTCCCGATCTCTGGCCAGAACTTCACTCCCCAACAGCCGATCTGTAAGACTCTCGATCTCTGGCCAGAACGTCGCTCCCCAACAGCCGATCTATAAGACTCTCGATCTCTGGCTAGATAGCCCGCCTACGTCATCCCCAGGACCTCCGTGATGTCTTGTGTCCATCTGCGTCTCGGTCAGCCTCTGCCCCGTCTTCCAGGAACCATACCTTCCGATATTGTTCTCTCTAGACCATTATGACGTTTGATGTGACCAACATATTTCTATTTTCTGGATAAGATGTTGTTTACCAACCAATGTTCGTCAATGTCAAGCTCTTTTAGCATATTTCCATTTTTGCGTTTCGCCACCCATGGTATTTTGAGCACCCTCCTGTAGCATTTCAGTCCAAAAGAGTCTATCCTTTTCTTAAGTGCCTGTGTGGTGGTCCACGTTTCACATCCGTACGTTGCCACCGGGAAGATGCAAGTTCGTAGAATTTTATGTTCGTTTTTTTATTAGAGTTCTGCCACAGATTTCTGCCACAGATTCTTCATCTTATTCAACCTCTGCCTGGCCATAGCCATTCTCCTTCTCACTTCCTTCAGGCAATCTCCATTGTTGCTCATGATTGAGTCAAGGTACTCAAAACGTGTGACATTCTCAATCTCCATTGTTGCTCATGATTGAGCCAAGGAACTCAAAACGTGTGACATTCTCAATCTCCATTGTTGCTCATGATTGAGCCAAGGAACTCAAAACGTGTGACATTCTCAATCTCCTGTTGCTCCAAGTTAACTTTAGGTTTGATTTTTGTCTTGTCTGTGCTCATTATCTTGGTTTTACTTATATTCAGGTACATATGTTTGCCTTGTCTGTGCTCATTACCTTAGTTTTACTTATATTCAGTTACATATTCTGGTCTTCGCTGTGTTGTTTTACCGATATGATCATCTGTTCCAGTCTCACAGCTCTCCTTGATAGGACAACTGTGTCATTGGCATATCTCAGTTCCGGTATCTCGTTTCCGCCGATTGTTTATGGCTCGAACTTGTCATAATTTTCATAGTTCTTAACGTTCCTCATTATTGATTCGGCATATTTATTGAACAAATATGGGGAGAGTATGCATCCTTGTCTTACGCCCTTTTGAACCTCGAACCAGTCTGACGTTTCGCCGGCAATTCGGACCGCTGCTTGTTGTTCCTGATATAAAGATTCGATCAACTGGATCAAGTGCAACGAGAACCCCATTTCTCTCATTATTTCCCACAATCCTTGGTGTTGTACACAATCGAATGCCTTCGTGTAATCTATGAAGCAAGTATGTACGTCAACATTGTTCTCTCTGCATTTTTCTATAATATTTCTTATGTTGAGGATGTGATCCATCGAGCCTCGCCCTTTTCTGAAACCAACCTGTGCCTCATGTACCTCCTCATTGAGCTTGTTTTCTAGCCTCTTCATGATGATCCACAGGAGGATTTTGCTGGCATGACTTATTAAAGCGATGGTTCGGTATTTTGGTACACTTCTTCATATCGCCTTTCTTGGGGAGCGGTACAGACCTTGTCCATGTTCTCGGCCATATTACACTGTGCCATACCTTTCTACGTAGTTGCGTGGTAGATGGGGACACTGGCTTCTCCTCCTGTCTGAACAAATTCGCTGTGTATATCAACGCAACCTGGTGATTTCCCTTTCTTCAACCCTTGGATTGAGGAACGGACCTCTGATATACTAGGTTCCGGCTCTGCTTCTTAGGTGTTATGTTAGGGCCTCCTCCGATGTTACCATACATTTCCTTGCAGTACTCCTTCCATCATGCCAGTATATCCTTGGTTTCCATCAGTGCCCTGCCATCTTTATCATGTATGACATGCAATGCGGGTTTCAATTCACCAGTTAGTTTTTTAAATTTCCTTGAAGGCGCCAACATAAATGTTGACAAACGTAATATGTATCCTGCACATCTGTCTAAAAAATAGGTTGGCACATTTAATAAATGTGACCCACATCTGTTTACAAATCAG
The DNA here is from genome assembly GCA_036924085.1 of Ariolimax columbianus. Lineage (NCBI taxonomy): Eukaryota > Metazoa > Mollusca > Gastropoda > Stylommatophora > Arionidae > Ariolimax > Ariolimax columbianus. The sequence goes on from JAVGWX010000014.1 coordinate 25,891,694, forward strand.
TGTTGGTATATTTACTAATATCTGTCTACAGATATGTGTTCATAGACTGATCAAATGTAATGCTGGTTTGTGTAGACAATTATGCAGACATAGTGTAGTATTGATTTACTTACAAGTATATTTTGAACTGTGCACAGCTTGTGTTCGTGATTGAAAAAACTCAGATATACTATAAGTAGGGCGTAATAAATTTTAGGGTGGCTCACCAGTCAGTAAAAAATGTCACCAGTCAGAATTGTCGGACTTCAGTCAAGCGATTTATGTTTAATTTAAATTAGGCACCCATTCACTTTTATTTCTACGTAAAAATGCGTAGCAAACCAAAATATGTTGTATAACATATTGCATACACATACACATTATTCATATATATCCTCAACAATTATTGACGTTGTTTCCAGACCAAGTATTCAGTGCCTCATTGTATCCACTCTAATTATCCGCAGCATATCCATACAAATTTTAAACATCGTATCCACATGAATTTACCACAATGGTTAGGTGTTTTCTTCCTATATTCCCAGGCTCCAAATTTGGGTAGTAATTCAGATGCTAGGTCAGACCCTATTTTGAGCAATGATGCAAAACCATGTGACATGAAATCAAACTATGGGATACCATAGAGATCATATACCAAATTGCATTAAATGCCGCCCCCCCCCCCCCCCCCCCCCCGGACGTTTTGTTGAAATCAAATTATTGTCGCAAATTACAACCATATCTCTGGTTTGTTTGTTTGGTAGTTGATTGTTCTTGTTTTTATTTAATATCAATGATGAGTACGTTTAGTTTTCTTCTTGCTGAGAGAGAATTGCATGGAAATTCTTGGAGAGGTACAAAAAGGGCTGGTTATGTTGAGTTTGTGTCATCATTTCTGGCTCTCAGTTCTAGATTTGAGTGGTACAACCAGGGCTGGTTATGTTGAGTTTGTGTCATCATTTCTGGCTCTCAGTTCTAGATTTGAGTGGTACAACCAGGGCTGGTTATGTTGAGTTTGTGTCATCATTTCTGGCTCTCAGTTCTAGATTTGAGTGGTACTTCTTCTTCTTCTTCTGCGTACACAGTCAGACAGTAACCATTATTTTCTCGAAAAAAGCGGCGGTCATCCTGAGACTCTCGCCACTACCATAGAGCTTGTCTTGCAGTTCCACTGGCAATGGCCACATCTGCTCTCTCTGATCCTCGTATGTCGGGCAGTTCTGCAGCAGATGTTCAGTGGTCATTTTACCAGTACCGCACGGGCATTCGTCGGTACACCCTATCTTCAATTTGTTGAAGAGGTGGTACCTCAGTCTGTTGTGGCCAGTGCGAAGTCTGAAGACAACGACCTGCTCTCTTCGGTTCAACTGGTAATAGGCATCGTTTTTGGTGTAACCAGTATGTTCGGTTTCCCATTTGGACATGTACCTGGCTTTGATAAGCCGTTTTGACTCTTCGTACGTCATACTGGTATCTATTTGTGGTAGCCTTGCACCTTCTTTTGCCAGTCTGTCTGCCTCCTCGTTGCCTTGGATGTTGCAGTGTGACGGAACCCACTGTACCACTACCCTTTTTGGTGCGGACTGCTGGCACAGTTTGCAGAGTGCTGCTCTTAAGTCATTAAGCTCAGTGTTTTTCTGGCTTTTTAGCGCTGTGACTACTTCGAGAGCATCTGTCAGCAGGACTATATGGCTCTCATTTTCACTGTGTGTTACCATTTCTTCCACTGCCGCCCTCAGTGCCTCTGCCTCTGCTCTGAAATTGCTCGTGTACTTACCAGTAGCGATCGACAGTGTTATTTTTCTGCCATTTGGTAGGTTCAGGAATGCTCCTGCCCCTCCGTTCTGTGTAGTGTTTGTTACAGAACCGTCGGTGTATGCATGGGTCCAGTCCATGCTTGGGTAGCTTTTCGTTATGAAGCTTAAGGTAGTGTCTCTCCTTTCTTTTTCGGTCTGGCAGTTTTTGTTTGCAATACCTGGTATATTTTCTACCACCTCTGGAAATATATCCTGCCTCCAAGTAGGTTTTCGTACAGTAGTGATGGGTTTTGGTGTTGTTAGTGCGTTTATGGGATCTTCGTGCATCTTTGCTTTGGCTATTTCTGCAAAGTTTCTCCGCTTTAGTTTCCCAGTTCCCAAATTGTTTAGCCTCTGGTACATTGGATGGTCCGTCAGTCTTCGGAGTTTCTCTGACTGCAGCTGGGCTCTGCAGTCTCTTCTGTCGGTCATGGATTGCAGTTTTGTAATCTTTTCAAGTTCTACAATTGGCGTTGACTTCATGCCACCAGTTATGATTCTCATGGCTTGGTTTTGAAGTTTGTTAACTTTATCGAAGTTCGCCTTCGCTGCTGTTGTCCATGCCGCGATGCCATACTCGAGAACTGGTCTCACTCTTCCAGTGTACAGTTTCTTTAGTATGCCTTCGTCTGCTCCCCAGCTTGTGCCAGCAAGTTTCCTCATGATCGCCATTCTTTCTCTGGCTTTCATTCGGTTTCTCTCAATCTGACTTTTCCATGTCATGCGCCGATCAAATGTGACTCCTAGATAGGTTGGGTTGTCGTTTGGCTGCAGGATTTTGCCATTTAGGCTTAATTTGGTACTTTGGGGTTTTAATGAGAGCGAGAATATTGTGCACGTGGTTTTCTCCTCGTTTATTTTGACCAGCCATGAGTTCGCCCACTCTTCCAGCGATGTTAGGGCCGTTTGCATCCGATTTCTTGCTATGGTGAGATTCTTTTCAGAGGTCCACATAGCCAGATCGTCTGCAAACATTGAGCTATGGACTCTTCTTGGTATATTCTCTGTAATATCGTTTATATATACCAGGAAGAGTGTGGGTGACAGTACTCCCCCTTGGGGTACTCCCTGCTCGAGTGTCACCTTTTTGCTCATCTGCCCTTGTACTTGGACTCTGGCCGTTCTTTGTTTGAGGTAGTGGTTGATCCACTTGTACATCTTCCCACAAACATCACTTCTTCTTAGCTTGACTCTAAGTCCATCCTTCCAGACTTTGTCAAATGCCTTTTCCAGATCCACCCAAACAGCTACTGTGTGTTTTGAGTGGTACAACCAGGGCTGGTTATGTTGAGTTTGTGTCATCATTTCTGGCTCTCAGTTCTAGATTTGAGTGGTACAACCAGGGCTGGTTATGTTGAGTTCGTGTCATCATTTCTGGCTCTCAGTTCTTGGTTTGAGAAGTACTAAAAGGGCTGGTTATGTTAAGTTGATATCATTTCTGGCTCTCAGTTCTTGGTTTGAGAAGTACTAAAAGGGCTGGTTATGTTGAGTTCGTGTCATCATTTCTGGCTCTCAGTTCTAGATTTGAGAGGTACAAAAAGGGCTGGTTATGTTGAGTTCGTGTCATCATTTCTGGCTCTCAGTTCTTGGTTTGAGAAGTACTAAATGGGCTGGTTATGTTGAGTTCGTGTCATCATTTCTGGCTCTCAGTTCTAGATTTGAGAGGTACAAAAAGGGCTGGTTATGTTGAGTTCGTGTCATCATTTCTGGCTCTCAGTTCTTGGTTTGAGAAGTACTAAAAGGGCTGGTTATGTTGAGTTCGTGTCATCATTTCTGGCTCTCAGTTCTTGGTTTGAGAAGTACTAAAAGGGCTGGTTATGTTGAGTTCGTGTCATCATTTCTGGCTCTCAGTTCTAGATTTGAGAGGTACAAAAAGGGCTGGTTATTTTCAGTTCAAGTGTCATCTCCACATCGAAAATCGTCTGTAATGTAACAAAACGGCCTCTGTATTATGTATACTTATAACATACACAATCCTAATAATAGCATACACAATCCTAATAATAACATACATAACTAATATACCTATATAATAATATAACTAATAACATCCTACTAATTACAGACATATTCCTACTAAGATACATATTCATACTTATAACTTACATAATCCTACCAATAATAAACACAATCATACTAATAACATATAAATACCAATTAACAACATCCACCATTATTCTACAAATAACATATACAATTCTTCTGATCTTGATCTTCTTGATCCTTTCCTCCGTGTAGCTGTCTGTCCCAACTTCGTCTCCAGCGGACTCTGTCTTGAGCCACGAAAAACCAGTGTATGGTATGGTAAGCCCTCCTCCATGGGCGTACCATATGTTGTGTATAGCAAGGGTGTCTGACCAACGCATTGGATGTCTTCCTCAAGGTCTTTTTTTTTACCTCGGGGTTACCAGATTGTCGTCGCCGAGCTCCGACTACCATCGTTTCATCACAACATCTGACCTGTCCATCTATGCTTTGCATTATCTGCTTAGATTACCGCAATAATACACCATATCCTAGGAATAATCTGTAACATTATTGTAATGATAGCTTGCACCACTGTTCTACTCATATCGTGTAACAATGTTCTACAAACAAAACACATCAATTTTGGAATAATAACATTCAAAATTAGTATACTAACATCCAACAATAGTCTACTAATTCTATCCAACAGTTTCTTATCAATAACCTTCAGAAATGTCATAATAAAAGTATCCCACAATGCAACAATGTTCAATGAAAAACATTCTTTAATAGTCTACTAATGGCCTACTCTAAACTGTTCTAGTAGCAACAAATACGAATTGACCTACTAATAACAATCAGTAATGTTCTACAAATATGTTTCAGCAATGTTCTACAACTGTCAACATACTCTTTCAGGACTTGATTATTTCTAGGTTTGGACCAATTTTCAGCTGCAGCAAAATTTCACAGCATCCCTTTTATAATTGACTATTACACACCATAGCATAGACAAATATAGTACTCATAATATCATTGTAAATAACAATGGGTACAGAAAATGAAAATATCAGTAAATTGCTGATATTTCATTATTTGAAAGAATAAATATGTTGTACAAAAAACAAATAATAAAAGGGGCAGATAATTTATAAGTCAAAATATTGTAACTCACCATCATTTGTCAATAGTCTGAATTGTTAATTTTAATTTGTCTGGTAATTTTGCAGAAAAGTATCCAAAGTTCCTCACAACACTGTTTATTTGATGTACTTATCTCCACAAATTTTGAAATTATGTACTTTTTTCGTTAATGACCAAAATCAATAAATTATTTAAAAAATCACACTTCCATTATTTCCATAAATTGTATTATTTTGATCAGCACAGCTGTGCTTATCTTGTATGGTATGCTCTAAAGAATGTTTTAGCACACAGATGCGGCTTGTGCGAACAACCTGTGCAGTAATAGCTGCATCACTTTCTTTTTTTTCCAAGCAGCACAATGTACGCACGGCGAGTCTTTTCTATCATAGTCAATGAGATGGGCTGCACCCTGGTATCTCTCATGCTCCATGTTCATTGATTTTCTCCCTGGATTGGACAATAGAACAGCCTGAAAGCTGCTAGGTGTCGCTGCTCCGACTGACAGTATTCTCCTATCAGGATATCCTTGAAGTCCGCAAAGCTCAAAGGCTTCTCGGTGTGAGGGCGGCTTAGGGTGTACAAAATGTGGGCATTGAGTTGAGTAATTTCCATCACACACATAAACACTTTCTTCCACCACTTGACTGTTGTTCTTGTGTGGTTTCCATAATATGATATCATCTGGTCTACTCTGTCACATCCATTCATTGAAAGGTTGTAGCTGTGAATGGGTGATGGTTTCATAACTTGACTCCTACCCTCCATCCTTTGCTCATATGTGGCACTTCCACGTGTTGTCACCAGCTGGCAAGGCTTCTTAGATTTCGTGTCTCTCCAGCTGACACACATAACCTTTTCCTCATCGTTGTTAAATCACTTTGCTTGATCCAGGGATATTTTCTTGTTCTTTATTGCTGATGGAAAACCTCGTCTGTTTACATTCATAGTTCCAGTGTAGTGGTGGTTTCTCTGTCGCAAAAACTGAACAAGAGACAGGGAAGAATAGTACCTGTCAGCAAACAAATGGTGATGGCCTGTGATGCCTTCCAGTAGTCTGTCAAAAACTTTAACGGCATGAGAAGAATTTGGGTCCGTTCCTGGTTTGTAAGCTGTATCAGCTTCAATATACACCAAGAGATTGAAAACATATCCGTTGATGGAGTAGCAGAGATTTGATGTGGAATTTTTTGGGATTGCTAAGATTGTACTGTTTGTACTTAAATCGCCCCTTGTGACCTATGACCATCTCATCGATACATATGTTTTCAAATGGGTAGAAGGCTTCTTGGAAACTGGCAACGAGTGCATTTACAAACGGCTCAATCTTGCATTTACCTAGAGCATATGGAACAGCTGCATCCAGCATTGATTTGTAAATCAATAAAAATGTGTTTTTCCTGAACATTGACCAGGGCCTTCTTCTTTGGGGTTGGTGGACCAATAATCTGTTATTGAGTGCTTTGCATTCAATCCCATATCAATCAGAATGGCAAGAAACTAAAAAAAACATTCCTATCAAGTGGTGTCCATTTGCTGAACGTTGAATGTTTTCGTGCTGGTGTATTCATGTCTAGTTTCTGCTGGGCATAACTCATTGACATTTGTTATGAGTATGAGGTTGTCAACAATTGGTTCTTTCAGCAAGGAGAGAAAGCATTGAAGAGGTGAGCAATTTTCAGCCAGAATTAGTCTGCTGCCAGAATGTATTTGTCTGAAGTTAGATGTTCCAATGGCCTCTCCATCTATGGCATCACACCACCCATCACCAGGCCTAGGAGTTTTCTGTGGTGTGGAATTTGTCTTTCTCCTTGCAGAATTTCCATTGTCACCATTACCTCTAGACGTACTTATTATATCCTCTGAATCAGTATTATCGCTGCTGCTTCATGATTCAGGATTGATAGTCCCTGACTGGAAGCAACCACCAACTAACCCTAAGCCAAACCGTTTTGATTTCTTAGCACTAGGCCTACTAGTACTATCACTAATCGCTATCCCCTGAATCGTCTAATTCTGTATCAGAATCACAAACGTATAAGCTTTCAAACACAGCTATAGATTGTTCTGCACTGTATCGTTTTGGTCTAGTACCTGAAGTAGAAGCAATGGGCATTGTCGTATTTTTTAGGAATCAACAAAACAGTTTAGCTACTTCAAAACGCAACTATATTACTTCTTCAGCACGTGTGGTCGACTCAGATTTCACGAACGGAAGCTGTTCTAGTTCTGGTTGTAATTATTAAGTAATCTGGTTAACACAAAACCCGAATCATGACTCTACAAAACAAAAACCGAGTTATCGGTTAATGGTACTCTGGGGTTTAAATCAGAGACCGATATATCGGTCATTGGACCTGAATTATACTTTTACTGTCCGTGCTTTAACTAAGGCTGCCACTACTATTACTAGAACATTCACTACACCTACTGATAAAACTTCTCCAATTCATAGAGCTACAACTAAAACCATTACTATCACATTCCCTAATATTATAACTACTACTAATATTACTGCTACTACTACTACTACAACGACAACTACTATTAACACTACTGCTACTACTTCTTCTGCTACTACTATTAGTACTACTACTAATACTACAACAACAACTAAGACTACTACTATTACTACTACTACTGCTGCTTCTATTACTATTACTGTTTCTACTACTTCTGCAATTACTAACAATACTACTAATGTTAATAATACTGCGAACACATATATTAGTATTACTACAACTACTAATACGATTACTACTATTACTACTACTACTACTACTACTACTACTACTACTAATACTACTCCTACTACTACTAGTACTACAACTATTACTGCTGAAAAAAACACAAATTATTAAAATTACTTCTACTCCTACTACTACTACTACTACTACTACTACTACTACTACTACTACTACTACTACTACTACTACTACTGCAATACTACTACTACTATTATAATTGCTAACATTACTATTGCTACTAAAAGAACTACAATTAAACATATTATTATTATTATAGGGTGCATAGACCATCAACCAACCTTTGTCAAACAGCTCTGTCCTGTGCAATTTCTTCCACTTCCTGTCAGTTTTTTCCTGTTCTCTTTACTTCCGCCTCCAGATCTCGTCTCCATGTATTCCTTGGTCTGCCTATGTCTCTACTTCCTGGTAGTTCCATGACAGGGTTTGCCTAATGACACTGGCCTGGGGCTTTCTAAATGTTTGACCCATCCATCTCCACTTTCTTCCTAAGATTTCCTGTTCCGATTTACCCTGTCCCGCACTCTCCCACAGTCTATCGTTTGCAACTTTGTCGAACCATTTTATACTAAGAATCTGTCTCAGGTATATGTTGACACATGTCTCCTGTCATTACATTTAGTCATCATTCAGGTTTCCGCTCTATAAGGCAGGACTGGCTTCACATTTGAATTGAAAATCCTAATTTTGTTCTTCCTTTTTATTTCCTTGGAGTTCCATATGGGTTTCAGCATTCCGAATGCAACACTTGCTTTATGTATCCTTATTTTTATATCCTTGTCTGTCCCACCTTCTTTGTTGATGATACTTCCTAGGTATCTAAATACATCTACTTTTTTCAGTGGCATTCCTCTCAGTCTGATTGGTTCTGTGTTTGTTGCATTGAGACTAATATTTTTTGGTCTTTTCCTCATGGGTTTTCAAACCGACTTGTTAGAGGTACTTTCCGTGTCCTAGGAACTACGTCACGCATCTTTATCTTCTTCATCGATAAACTGATGCTTTGCTTCTAGTCCGGTGAGGTTCATGAAAGAGACTGTCCGTTTCAGGTCTTCGCCAGTCCCCCACAGCTTTTGGAGAATGGTCGATCACCAGGTCAGACTGCCTCTCCTTGGTTTGCATAGGTAAGGCATTCTTGCTCCACAAATCGAACATAGCAGTTCAAACCCAAAAATACCAAATTAAGTTTAAATGGCAAATTCCTGCAGCCAAACGACAACCCAAACCATCTGGGAGTCACATTTGATCGGCGCATGACATAGAAAAGTCAGATCGAGAGAAACCGAATGAGAGCCAGAGAAAGAATGGCAATCATGAGGAAACTTGCTGGCACAAGCTGGGGAGCAGACGAAATATACTAAAGAAACTGTACACTGGAAGAGTGAGACCAGTTCTCGAGTATGGCATTGCGGAATGGACAACAGCAGCAAAGGCGAACTTCGATAAAGTTAGCAAACTTCAAAACCAAACCATGAGAGTTATAACAGGAGGCATGAAGTCAACGTCAATTGTAGAACTTGAAAAGATTACAAAACTGCAATCCATGACCGATAGAAGAGACTGCACAGCCCAGCTGCAGTCTGAGAAACTCCGAAGACTGACTGACCATCCAATGCACCAGAGACTAAACAATTTGGGAAATGGGAAACTAAAGCGGAGAAACTTTGCAGAAATAGCCAAAGCAAAGATGCACGAAGATCCCATAAACGCACTAACAACACCAAAGCCCATCACTACTGTACGAAAACCTACCTGGAGGCAGCATATATTTCCAGAGATGGTAGAAAATATACCAGGTATTGGAAACAAAAATTGCCAGACTGAATAAGAAAGGAGAGATACTACCCTAAGCTTTATATCGAAAAACTACCCAAGCATGGACTGGACCCATGCATACACCGACGGTTCTGTAACAAACACTACACAGAACGGAGGGACAGGAGCATTCCTGAACCTACCAAATGGCAGAAAAATAACACTGTCATTCGCTACTGGTAAGTACACAAGCAATTTCAGAGTGGAGGCAGAGGCACTGAGGGCGGCAGTGGAAGAAATGGTGACACATAAAGAAAATGAAAGCCATACAGTCCTGCTTATAGATGCTCTGGCCGTAGTCACAGCGCTAAAAAGCCAGAAAAACACTGAGCTTAATGACTTAAGAGCAGCACTCTGTGAACTATGACAGCAGTCCGCACCAAAAAGGGTAGTGGTACAGTGGGTCCCATCACACTGCAACATCCAAGGCAACGAGGAGGCAGACAGACTGGCAAAAGAAGGTGCAAACTACCACAAACAGATACTAGTATGACGTACGAAGAGTCAAAACGGCTTATTAAAGCCATATACATGACCAAATGGGAAACCGAACATACTGGTTACACCAAAAACGATGCCTATTACCAGTTGAACAGAAGAGAGCAGGTCGTTGTCTTCAGACTTCGCACTGGCCACAATAGACTGAGGTACCACCTATTCAACAAATTGAAGATAGGTGGAACCGACGAATGCCCGTGTGGTACCGGGAAAATGACCGCTGAACATCTGCTGCAGAACTGCCCGACATACGAGGATCAGAGAGAGCAGATGTGGCCATCACCAGTGGAACCACAAGACAAGATCTATGGCAGTGTCAACAGCCTCAGGATGACCGCCGCTTTTTTCGAAAAAATAATGGTTACTGTCTGACTGCGTACGAAGAAGAATAAGAAGTAGAACATGGCAGTGTCTCTGAGATCCATTCTGTGAAGATGGGTCTTGCGTCTACAATGTCCCATTCTGAGTCTGAAGATCTTTGTCTGCCCATCTCTGCCAAGTTTGTCTATGCTGTCATTTTCGGGCTTGTATTCTTTTTACTGTTCTCTCTACTCTGTCCTCATGGATCGCTTGATGAGTGTCTTTGTTCTTTATAGCATTGTGGATTGAGAATCTGGTTTCCGTCACTTCCGGCTTTTGCGAGCTTATCTGCTGTCTCGTTTCCAGGGATCCCACAGTGGACCGGAATGCATTGTAGGACTAAATCGTTTTTTTCATATAGCAATGCTGTGTTGTACTTTGTTTCATGTGGAAGTTTATCTTGTTTGTGGCCTGAGATGGCTTGGAGTCTGTTAGAATGACTGTTTGCTTTGTATTTATCTTTGTGGCTGCATGAATAGCTCTTGCTTCAGCTCTAAAATTGGTATAAGTCTCTCCTGCTGGTATGGAGTGATTTTGTATGTCGCCATTGGAATGCTCAATGTAGACTCCACTGCCTGATCTTTTATCGCTCAACGAGGCAGATCCATCTGTGTACACGTCTGTTCAAGAGTTTCTAGGGTACTGTCTCTTGAGCTCCTGTAGAACGTGTGTCCAAGAGTTGCTAGGGTACTGTCTCTTGAGCTCCTGTAGAACGTGTGTTCAAGAGTTGCTAGGGTACTGTCTCTTGAGCTCCTGTAGAACGTGTGCCCAAGAGTTGCTAGGGTACTGTCTCTTGAGCTCCTGTAGAACGTGTGTCCAAGAGTTGATAGAGTACTGTCTATTGAGCTCCTGTAAAACGTTGATGTTTTGCTCTGTTGCCGAATGCTCACTTTTCTTTGTTAGCCCTGGAACCTCTAAGATTATTTTGAACCGGTCCTGGCTCCGTATCCATGGTTCTGGAATGAGTGCTTCCCACTTTGTGGCTTCAGCTTCAATAATCTTTTCGTGTTTTCTGTGGATTTCTCTGGCCAGATGGTTGGGGCATTTCTAGTCTGTTTTTTTGTTTTCTCTTGGAACTTCTGGTGCAGAGGATGATCAGGTAACGGCTGTAGTTTTTCAAACTGAGTAAGTGATTTGTATTTTCTCCTTGAAGGGGCTCAATTTTTTTTTTTTTTTTTTTTTTTTTTTTTTTTTTTTTTCATTTATGTAATTGAAGTGCTGTTCAATGCCCCAAAGTTAATTCTGAGACCTGTATTTTCAATGCGGTCTAGTTTTCCTGTTTGTTTTGGTCGATTTTGACCAAGTCCTAAGAGGCATATTCCATGATTGATCTGATTGCACCAGTGTAGACTTTCTAGAAGATATTTTAGTTGCCCCCCCCCCAACCCCCCACAAGATGTACCAGCCAGTTTTTTTTATCATTGATAGTCTTTTATGGCCTCTGACTGGATGTGTTTTATATTTGACTTTCAGATAAGTCTAGAGTCAAATGTGATTCCAAGGAATGTGGATGTGTCCAACTGGGGTATTTGTTGGTTTCCTATCTTTATTGTAATTGTTTCCTTTTTTGGGGAGAGTGAAAAGAGAGTGGTGGAGGTTTTAGTGTGGTTTATTTTCAGTCCCCGCTGGTTTTTCTAGTTCTTCACCTTCTCTACTGTCTTTTAGAGCAAGTGTGAGGCTATTGTTTTACATTATGTCCATATAGCAAAGTCATCTGCATGTAAGCTGTTTGATACATACTGATGGGAACATTTAGTAACGTCTTTTATATTACCTCAATTCTCAGCCTGACTGACATGCTGGTATAGTTGTCCAATTTAAGCCTGACAGACCTTTGGGAGAGGTAACTTTTAATCCATGTGAACATATTGTTGGTAACTCCTGCTTGGAAGATTTTCAGCTTCAGACATTCTCTCTAGACAGTCTCGAAGGCACGGGAGGGATCAAAGAAAATGGATAGCACTTTCTTTTTCTCTTGAAAGGCATTTGCAATGTCCTGTGTTAGATATGTTAATGGGTCATATGTGCTTCTGTGTTGTCTGCATTTTGTTTATGTTGAGGCAATTTGGAGGTTGGTATCTGATGTAACCAAATTGTGCGGGAACGGCTTCTTCTGTACCTCAAGTGAAGACTTTCGCCGCTGAGGAACGACCTGTGGAATTGTGTGTGGGCCGTGGCTTTCTGGTCTAGTCAAAAGACATGACCGAACTAAAGTGTTTCTGAAATTGAGTCCTGTTTTAGCAGAGACATCCACGTTGCGGATGTAGGTAATTGTAAGTGAATTTAGAATAACATGTAACACTTGACTCATCGCAGATGGTAATCTCTCAAAGCTGATTATATTATATAGAGGAGCACATGGCCAAATGGATATGATGGCTGCCTGCGGACAATGAAAGTAGCAAACACCAAGTATAGAATGTGTAGTGTTTTATTTGGGGTGAAATAAACAAACCAGCACGAGACGGGGTGACAGCATTGGCGAAGCGGTTTTAGTCATCGGCCTAGAAACCTCTTGACTACAATAACTATCGAGGTGTCTTTCTGCTTAGTGGTGTAGGCAAAGTCTCCGCCAGAGTAATCCCACTTCAGTTCTGGGCCATCTCGGCGTCGAAGGCCGGCTGCAATGAATCCCCAATGTACTATATCTATTGTCTTAACGGTGCAAAGTGACACGCTTTTTCTAGTCCATTCCCTGATGCTATCCACCCACTTAAAACGCTGTCTGCCGCTTGAATGACTGTCTGTCACCCTGTCCTCCATTATGGTCTTCATCAAGTCTTATTAGAAAACCAAAATAACATAGCAATGTAACCCTGATTTCGATCATTAATTCTCTTCTCATCCCTAACTTCTTCAATATCTCCATATTTGTTTAAATTCTGTCACCAAGAAATACGAACCAATCTTCTATAGACCCATCTTGTGAAGCTTTCAATGTTCTTTTCCAACCTGCTGCCCAGTGCCCATGTGTATGTGCACAAGAAGTAACGACGTTTACATAACACCTTGCAATTCTCATTTTAAAATTATAATTTGTCTGTTTGGATGTCAGTATGTGTCGCATGTTGCTGAATACCATCTTGGTCATATCTATTTTCTTCTGATTTCTTTTACAAAACTGCATACTTTCGTTTGTATATGACTTAGCTAGGAGACAATGTGTACCTGTTCAAATAGTTTATTTTATATTTGTAACTGCATACATTGTTTCTTGTCACGTATCCCAAGTATCATAAACTTTGTTATCGTCATGTTTATGTCTAATCCAAATTCTTGACTTGTGTTTTTGTAAATTATTGTTACAAGCTCATGTAATTCTTTCTAAGTCTACATCAATTGGCTGAGCGTTCGTATCTGAAGACACAGTGTGGATTCAGGTATGGAAGGTCAAAGATCAATAAAATGTTCCTTCTTTGGAATCTTCAGGAAAAGTCATGTGAGCCAAACCAGCCCTCTTTCGTCGCCAAAATCAACCTGACAAGGAGTTTGTTTGGTTATTATGTATGGACTGTTCAAAATCTTCAATAAAATAGGGTGCCCAATCACTGCTAGGACTAATAATATCGTTTGATTAGGGCATGACAGGGATAGTACAATTTCATTGTTGGCATTTCACAATCATTTTATATTCGAATTGCTAAGCAGGGCTGTGTTCTGGTCCTCACAGTGTTCGGAATTGTCTTTCTTCTGTTACTAAAGCATGTATTTGGTAACGCGAATGAAGGAATATGCCTTCACATTAAGTCGTATGGTCAGCTGTTTAACCTTGCAAGTCTCAAAGCCAAAACGAAGTTCAGAGAGATTCCCATCAGGGACTTGTTTTTTGTTGATGATGCTGTAATTGTTACATATACTCACATGGACTTCAAAGGTTGATATATTGCTTTTCCCAGGCTTGCAACGATTCTGGTCTCACACTTAACAAATTTCGTGGGACAGGAAGTAAATTTCACTCCAACTCTTAGCATTGCTAGTTATGAACTTACGGCTGTGCACCAATACACATACCTGGGATTCCTAATCAATGACATGCTCTCTCTCTAGACCCAGAAATAATAAACGATTGCATTGACACAGCTGTTGCTGCATTGGCTCGCCATACAACACATGTTTAGAAAAAAAAAAGAAAATAATAATTAACAACAAGGCTACGGTGTATACTGCAGGTGTCGTCAGCACACCTTTGTATTGCAGCGAGACTTGGACAACTTATGCCAAACAAGAGCACACGCTTAGCAACTTCCATCTACGGTGCCTCCGTTTCGTTCTTGAAATTACATGGACGTACAGAGTAACAACTCCAAAGGTGCACTCTTGTACCAGTTTCCAGAACATGTACACTCTCCTTAGACAGCGACAAATACGATGGCTTGGTCATGTTGGTCGCATTGGAGATGGTTGCATTCCAAAACATATAATATATGGACAGTTGGCGGATGACACAATAACAGTTGGGTGACCACAGCTGCGGTTCAAAGATGTGTGCAAGCCTGATATGACGGTCTTAGACATGAATCTGACATTCCCTGACTAAACTTTCACATGTCATCTCATAAATCAAAATGTGCCTGCTCGTTCATCAACTTTTTATCCATGACCTCTTTCAGTCGTTCTAAAATAATCTAGTTCAATCTCCTACCCCTTTCATTTTGGGCTCCGTTGCAGATTTCTCGATTTCCAGTAATTGAAATACTTAGTATTTCTTCCAGTGTACTGGTGTTTTCTCTATATAAAACTGTATAACTGTTTTAATGTCTGTTTTAATTTTTCTACTGAGACACCATCTGGCTCAGTAGGCTTACTATCTTTCAGAAGTAAAATAACTTTCCAGATTTATTTTCAAGTTAGCTTCATACATTTAACCGATTGAATGTTTAAAAGATATTCTGGAACTGGTCAATTTAATACTTCCTGAAAATGATATGCCTATATCCTCACATGCTCTTTGTGTTGCTAAGCAAATCTTCGAACATCTATAATAAATCAGTTTGCTTGCATATATTTTTCTGTCAGTGTTTTCACTTGTCCATAATTGATCTTCTTTGGCATTGGTACTGAATATGATGTATGTGGCAATATATCGTAGATTATAGCAAGGCTGCAGTACCTGCGATTTCTGGTTTAGCACATACGATTTCAGCCAATTTTAGGGACTGGTTTTACCTTCCCTTTTTCGACCCTAAATCTCTCAGCCAGGCAGCATGGTTACAGTATGTTTTTAGGGCTATCACTTAGAGGTGGAATAGGGTATTGGTCACTTATGAATCACTGACCATAATGCAAGCAGCCAGCTATGAGTCACGGGATACGGTCAGCTTTCTTTTTCACTGCTGCATCTTTGGTTCTGTCCATCGCTTAAGGTGTACACAATGAATACAATGATAGTATTTTAGCAATTAAAGATGAGTTTTTGTTAATAACGTAGATTATTGTCATATTGCAAAACTGTGTTAATGGAATAAGAAAAAGGAAATTATCAAAATAAAAATTTTTTTTAACAATTACATTTTATCTTTTTTTTATCTAAAATTAAACAAAATAATTATAAACATGAAACTTCTTCTTCTTCGTACGCAGTCAGACAGTAACCATTATTTTTTCGAAAAAAGCAGCCGTCATCCTGAGGCTGTCGAAACTGCCATAGAGCTTGTCTAGTGTTGCCACTGGTGATGGCCACATCTGCTCTCTCTGATCCTCGTTGGTAGGGCACTTTTGCAGCAAATGCTCAGCGGTCATTTTCACGGTACCACACGGGCATTCGTCGGTGCCACCTATCTTCAATTTGTTGAATAGGTGGTACCTCAGTCTTTTGTGGCCAGTGCGAAGTCTGAAGACCAAGACCTGCTCTCTTCTGTTCAATTAGTAATAGGCATCGTTTTTGGTGTAGCCAGTATGTTTGGTTTTCCATTTGGTCATGTATCTAGCTCTAATAAGCCGTTTTGACTCTTCGTATGTCATACTAGTATCTGGTTGTGGTAGTTTTGCACCTTCTTTTGCCAGTCTGTCTGCCTCCTCGTTGCCTTGGATGTTGCAGTGAGATGGAACCCACTGCACCACTACCCTTTTTGGTGCGGACTGCTGGCATAGTTGACAGAGTACTGCTCTTAAATCATTAAGCTCAGTATTTTTCTGGCTTTTTAGTGCTGTGACTACGGCCAGAGCATCTGTAAGCAGGACTATGTGGCTTTTATTCCTTTTACGTGTCACCATTTCTTCCACTGCCGCTCTCAGTGCCTCTGCCTCCGCTCTGAAATTGCTTGTGTATTTTCCAGTAGCGAATGACAGTGTTATTTTTCTGCCATTTGGTAGGCTCAGGAATGCTCCTGCCCCTCCGTTCTGTGTTGTATTTGTTACGGAACCGTCGGTGTATGCATGGGTCCAGTCCATGCTTGGGTAGTTTTACTCAGGGTAGTTTCTCTTCTTTCTTTTTCAGGCTGGCAGTTTTTGTTTCCTTCTTCTTCTTCTTCTTCTGCGTACACAGTCAGACAGTAACCATTATTTTCTCGAAAAAAGCGGCGGTCATCCTGAGACTCTCGCCACTACCATAGAGCTTGTCTTGCAGTTCCACTGGCAATGGCCACATCTGCTCTCTCTGATCCTCGTATGTCGGGCAGTTCTGCAGCAGATGTTCAGTGGTCATTTTACCAGTACCGCACGGGCATTCGTCGGTACACCCTATCTTCAATTTGTTGAATAGGTGGTACCTCAGTCTGTTGTGGCCAGTGCGAAGTCTGAAGACGACGACCTGCTCTCTTCGGTTCAACTGGTAATAGGCATCGTTTTTGGTGTAACCAGTATGTTCGGTTTCCCATTTGGACATGTATCTGGCTTTGATAAGCCGTTTTGACTCTTCGTACGTCATACTGGTATCTGTTTGTGGTAGCCTTGCACCTTCTTTTGCCAGTCTGTCTGCCTCCTCGTTGCCTTGGATGTTGCAGTGTGACGGAACCCACTGTACCACTACCCTTTTTGGTGCGGACTGCTGGCACAGTTTGCAGAGTGCTGCTCTTAAGTCATTAAGCTCAGTGTTTTTCTGGCTTTTTAGCGCTGTGACTACTTCGAGAGCATCTGTCAGCAGGACTATATGGCTCTCATTTTCACTGTGTGTTACCATTTCTTCCACTGCCGCCCTCAGTGCCTCTGCCTCTGCTCTGAAATTGCTTGTGTACTTACCAGTAGCGAATGACAGTGTTATTTTTCTGCCATTTGGTAGGTTCAGGAATGCTCCTGCCCCTCCGTTCTGTGTAGTGTTTGTTACAGAACCATCGGTGTATGCATGGGTCCAGTCCATGCTTGGGTAGCTTTTCGTTATGAAGCTTAGGGTAGTGTCTCTCCTTTCTTTTTCACTCTGGCAGTTTTTGTTTGCAATACCTGGTATATTTTCTACCACCTCTGGAAATATATCCTGCCTCCAAGTAGGTTTTCGTACAGTAATGATGGGTTTTGGTGTTGTTAGTGCGTTTATGGGATCTTCGTGCATCTTTGCTTTGGCTATTTCTGCAAAGTTTCTCCGCTTTAGTTTCCCATTTCCCAAATTGTTTAGTCTCTGGTACATTGGATGGTCCGTCAGTCTTCTGAGTTTCTCTGACTGCAGCTGGGCTCTGCAGTCTCTTCTATCGGTCATGGATTGCAGTTTTGTAATCTTTTCAAGTTCTACAATTGGCGTTGACTTCATGCCACCTGTTATAATTCTCATGGCTTGGTTTTGAAGTTTGTTAACTTTATCGAAGTTCGCCTTCGCTGCGGTTGTCCATGCCGCAATGCCATACTCGAGAACTGGTCTCTCTCTTCCAGTGTACAGTTTCTTTAGTATGCCTTTGTCTGCTCCCCAGCTTGTGCCAGCAAGTTTCCTCATGATCGCCATTCTTTCTCTGGCTTTCATTCGGTTTCTCTCAATCTGACTTTTCCATGTCATGCGCCGATCAAATGTGACTCCCAGATAGGTTGGGTTGTCGTTTGGCTGCAGGATTTTGCCATTCAGACGAAATTTGGTACTTTGGGGTTTTAATGAGAGCGAGAATATTGTGCATGTGGTTTTCTCCTCGTTTATTTTGACCAGCCATGAGTTCGCCCACTCTTCCAGCGATGTTAGGGCCATCTGCATCCGATTTCTTGCTATTGTGAGATTCTTTTCAGAGGTCCACATAGCCAGATCGTCTGCAAACATTGAGCTATGGACTCTTCTTGGTATATTCTCTGTAATATCGTTTATATATACCAGGAAGAGTGTGGGTGACAATACTCCCCCTTGGGGTACTCCCTGCTCGAGTGTCACCTTTTTGCTCATCTGCCCTTGTACTTGGACTCTGGCCGTTCTTTGTTTGAGGTAGTGGTTGATCCACTTGTACATTTTCCCACAGACATCACTTCTTCTTAGCTTGACTCTAAGTCCATCCTTCCAGACTTTGTCAAATGCCTTTTCCAGATCCACCCAAACAGCTACTGTGTGTTTCTGTGCCTGGTAGGCATCTTCTATCTCCTGGGCTATGAGGATGACCTGGTCCTCAGTGGATCTGTGCTGTCTAAAGCCGGCTTGCTGTGGAATTAGTATTCGTTTTTCTTCCAGATGCCACATCAGTCTGGTGTTTATTATCCGTTCCATCAGCTTGCCAACACAGCTCAGTAGGCTTATGGGCCTGTATCCATTTGGATCTGTTTTGTCCTTCCCTGTTTTTGGTACTGGTACCAGTATTGCATCTTTCCATGCCTGGGGTACAATACCCCTTTTCCAGCTTTGGTTCAGGACTGATAGTAGTTTCTTCTTCGCTGTTTGGCCCAGCCCCATCAGCATTTCGTTTGTTATCCCGTCTTTTCCGGGAGATTTCCTTTTCTTTAGTGTACTCATAGCCTCTTCCATTTCGCGCATTGTTAGTTTGGCCATCATGTGCTCTTCAGGAGCCGTATTTATGTTTTCGTGTCCCTTTAGCTCTTCGCTAATGTCTGTATGCTTATCTGCAGGGACCTCGATGTGGTTTGCTCTGGCATAGTGATCGACAAAGGCGTTTGCGGCTTTCTTACCTGTGATCAAGTTCTCGCCCTGCTTGATGGTAATTTGTTTATTTGACGGGGTTTCGTCGTTCATGGCTCTGACTAGCTTCCATAGCTTGTTCCCGTCTTTGTCCAGGTTCAGACTTTCCGTTTTATTTTTCCAACTTTCTCTTGCTGTTTTCTTGAGAGTGTGTTTGTACTTCGCTGCGGCGGCTTTGAGGGCGATGTTTGCCTCCATGGATTTTTCTCGTTCTGCCATGTTCCTAGCATTTGTTACTGCATCTTCCACTTTCTGTAACTCATCATTCCAGTAGGGCTTATAGTTTTTCCTAGCTCCTCTTGGGATGGTTTCAGTGGCGGCTTGCATTATTGCCTTGCTTAGGCTCTCCACCATGGGCTTCATTTTGGTGTTTCGTGTGTTGATGGTTTCACACAGCCCATCTGTCAGGATTGCAAATCTGTCCCAGTCGGCTCGTTTGTAATTCCAACGTGGGAGCGGTTTTGTTTCCTGTGGGCTTACTTCCATGTCAATGGTTAGCCTGATCGGCCTGTGGTCGCTACCTGCCAGTTGGTTCAGCACCTGGCGGTCTATTTTATAGTGTATGTCCTGTGTGGAGAAGGCCAAATCTGGAGTCGAAGTGGTATGCCATGTTCTTGAATAGAAGCTAGGGCTATCCTCCGGCCTATTGATTAGGGAGAGATTTGCATCTATCTCCCAATCTTCCACTTCGTCACCTCTACTGTCTGTGTCAGAGTATCCCCATCTCTCCGAGTGGCTGTTGAAATCTCCAACTACTATGCAGTTGGAGTCTCTGACCTCCATACTCGAGAGCGATAGGTCTCTGTTTGGTGGTCCGTACAGATTGAAAATGCGGAGTTTCGTCTCTTGAGCCATTATGTCAACTCCTACAATTTCTGCTTGTCCGGTGTGATTGACAGGTACCGCGCTACTCGGTATGCTGTTTCTGGTCAGTATCAGGACCCCTCCTTTGTGGCCTTCTCTATCTAGACGGAAGGTCTGGTATCCTCTGATTGAGAATTTATGGTTATTGTTGAGGTGCGTTTCCTGGATACATGCCACGTCAATCTTACCTTCATGCAGGTGGTGTGTTAGGGAAAGTTTTGGGCTCTGCAGTCTCTTCTGTCGGTCATGGATTGCAGTTTTGTAATCTTTTCAAGTTCTACAATTGGCGTTGACTTCATGCCTCCTGTTATGACTCTCATGGCTTGGTTTTGGAGTTTGCTAATTTCATCGAAGTTCGCCTTTGCTGCTGTTGTCCCTGCCGTACTCGAGAACTGGTCTCACTCTTCCAGTGTACAGTTTCTTTAGTATATTTTCGTCTGCTCCCCAGCTTGTGCCAGCAAATTTCCTCATGATTGCCATTCTTTCTCTGGCTCTCATTCGGTTTCTCTCGATCTGACTTTTCCATGTCATGCGCCGATCAAATGTGACTCCCAGGTAGTTTGGGTTGTCGTTTGGCTGCAGGTATTTGCCGTTTAGACTTAATTTGTTTGATTGGGGTTTGAATATTGTACATGTCGTTTTTTCCTCGTTTATTTTGACCAGCCATGAGTTCGCCCACTCTTCCAGCGATGTTAGGGCCTGCTGCATCCGATTTCTTGCTATGGTGAGATTCTTTTCAGAGGTCAACATAGCCAGATCGTCTGCAAACATTGAGCTATGGACTCTTCTTGGTATATTCTCTGTAATGTCATTTATATACACCAGGAAGAGTGTGGGTGACAGTACTCCCCCTTGGGGTACTCCCTTCTTAAGTGTCACCTTTTTGCTCATTTGCCCTTGTGCTTGAACTCTGGCAGTTCTGTTTTTGAGGTAGTGGTTGATCCACTTGTACATTTTCCCACACACTTCACTTCTTCTTAGCTTGACTCTTAAGTCCCTCTTTCCAGACTTTGTCAAATGCCATTTCCAGGTCCACCCAAACCGCTACTGTGTGTTTCTGTTCCTGGTAGGCATCTTCTATTTCCTGGGCTATGAGGATGACCTGATCCTCAGTGGATCTGTGCTGTCCAAAGCCTGCTTGCTGTGGAATTAGTATGCGTTTTTCTTCCAGATGCCACATCAGTCTTGTGTTTTTCATACGTTCCATCAGTTTGCCGACACAGCTCAGTAGGCTGATAAGCCTGTTTCCATTTGGATCTGTTTTGTCTTTTCCTTTCTTTGGTACTGGTACAAGTACTGCGTCTTTCCATGCCTGGGGTACAATACCCCTTTTCCAGCTTTGGTTCAGGACTGATAGCAGTTTCCTCTTTGCTGTTTGGCCCAGCTCCATCAGCGTTTCGTTTGTTATCCCGTATTTTTCGGGAGATTTCCTTTTCCTAAATGTTCTCATGGCCTCTTCCATTTCGTTCATTGTTAGTTTTGCCATCATATGCTCTTCTGGTGCCATATTGATGTTGTCGTGCCCCTTTTGCTCTTCATTAATGTATGTATGCCTATCTGCAGGGAGATCTATGTGGTTCGCTCTGGCATAGTGTTTTTAACAAAGCCGTTTGCGGCTTTTTTTCCAGTGAGCAAGTTTTCGCCCTGCTTGATGGAAATGTGTTTGTTTAACGGAGTTTCGTCAAACTTCCCTAGTTTGTTCCCTTCTTTGTCTAAGTGAAGGCTTTCTGTTTTGTTTTTCCAGCTTTCTCTCGCTGTTTGGTTTAGAGTGTACGCTCTTGTTTGATGAGTGACATTACATTGCCATAGTGTTGCCAGATGTTCCTTTTTTATTGAAGGCGGGGGAGTAGATTTGGGGATGGGGGGGGGGGGGGGGGGGGGAGGTATTGTAGTCTTCCTACACAATTCGTTTTTCGTCCGTATACGCTGTTTTTTAAGTTTGCATTTGATCAAAGAATCGTTTCCAAGGTGTTCATTATTGAAGGGTAGGTATGCAAATCGATTACAAGCTTGGATTGCAATCGTAATATTCCGGGTTAGAAATCCCTAGATTGTCACTTTGACTTATTGGGAATGTTGTCATATGTTCTCGGCACAACTACATATCCACACATCCACACATCCACACATCCACACATCCACACATCCACACAACCACACATCCACACATCCACACATCCACACAACTATATATCCACACATCCACACAACCACACATCGACACATCCACACATCCACACATCCACACAACTACATATCCACACATCCACACATCCACACATCCACACAACTACATATCCACACATCCACACATCCACACAACTACATATCCACACATATAACAGATTGGCAGAAATAATGTACTGCAAAACTGCCGTTGTGGAAAACAAACAACATCAGATTACAGACATACACAGACACATACACAATCTAAATAACACCACCTACCCACACACACACACACACCCAACAATAAAATAAAACACACCCAAAACCCACCCAACGCGAAACCCTCACCACCCAAATTATACACCTACCCACACAGGCACCGACACACCCAAGCACCCACACACACACATCCCGACACTGGGCAATACTTCCTAACATAACCTAAGCAAGAATAAGGTATGTGGTTGAAAGTGGAGATGTATAGCTAGTAGGAACCAGAAAGGTGAACCTTTACCAAACAGAAAGTATAATCCGATGAAGCTGTAGATGCTTGTGTTACCAAGCTATTCAGTAGTACTACTCTTAACCTGATTTTCACGACTCTTGGACACTGTCTGACAGTCAAGTACGTATTTGTTATACCTATATGTAATATTACAAGAAACCTACTCCATGTTTGTGGTCTATCTCATCTTCACTCTAAAACAACTCATACCTTTCTTCATGTTTTGTTTCACCAGAGAATGTAATAATTGGGTCATATATTCCTAATTTGTATGTTTACTTCCTCACACGAGTTAGGTCTGCTATGTTCCGAAAGTGTGAATTTGTATTTGTTTGAACTTGAATAAAACGCATATTCTAAACCAGGAACTTGTAGGAACCTTTAGTAAGAATTCAATAACACGATATCTGGGTGGTGAAAGGTTCATCTTTTAATTTACCCCTGTAGATTATGTGATAACTGGGGCATATCTTAGCCGTTTGAACATGTAATTTGGCGATGTTTTTGGGGATGTGAGAGTTGTCTTTTGATTTAAATCTACAGATCATGTGATAACATGTCCATACATTGATACAGCTGTATAACTGGTAGAAGAACTGCGTGAGATATGTAGTGAAGCTGAGATGAAGCGCCTTAACAAGTGCATGCATCGTGGCGCTGAGATGAAGTACTCGACAAGACCAATGGCTTGGCGCGCTGACTGTATATTCTGTCCCCACCATCTCCCCAGGGATCATTTCATTTTTTCAGATTATATCAGTGTACCATTACATAGCATCATTCTATCCAGAATATATTTCCAAAAAGTTTGCCAACCCAGAAACTGTCATATTGTAACAAAATGTGTGTAGCCATCTAAAGATTGGTTTCTTTTGATTTCTGAATAGTCCAACGTAAACGTAACATACTCATTATCCTAGGTAAACATAACATACTCATTATCCTAGGTAAACATAACATACTCATTATCCAAGGCAAACATAACATACTCATTATCCAAGGTAAACATAACACACTCATTATCCTAGGTAAACATAACATACTCATTGTCCACGGTAAACATACCATACTCATTGTCCACGGTAAACATAACATATTATCCAAGGTAAACGTAAAATACTTTTCGTCCAAGGTAAACATACCTTACACACTGTCCAAAGTAAACACCATATTACAATTGTCCACGATATCTTAATTTACTCATCGTCCAAGAGAAACGTAACATATTCTTTGACCAAGGTAAATTTAATATACTTACTATCCTAAGTAAAGCTAACACTATCATCGTTCAATGTAATGGCCACATTTTAATTGACCATGGTCTTGCTCTTGATCTTGATGCCCAGTACCTCATTTCACTTTCAAAAACTGCCAACAAAAGAATGCCGTTCAACGTTATACAATGATACGTTCCAACAAATGGCAAAGACGCTCTGTGAAAAAGGAATGTTACACCTGCCTTCAAAGGGGGAAACACAGCAGTAACAAGAAGGATATAACGTTTTTCATTACGGACCTAAATGCAAAGGATGAGAATGCTAATAACGGGTTTGAAGATAAAGGGGGCAAATACAGAATTGGGTCTATAAATCAGAACGGAGAGTTACTAATTGACATTTGCATTAAATCAACTGGTGATAGCAGGAAGCAGGTTCCTGCATACAAGGATACCCACATCGACGTGGGTGTCACCAAACCAAAAGACAACAAATTATTCAGATTAACTATATATGTATCAACAGGAAGTTCATTTCATTATTGCAAGACATGAAGGTAGAGATCATGCAAGATCATCATTTTCTGATAGCCAAAATAAAATTGAAACTTAAGAGGTATACAACAACATATAGCCATAGAAAACAATAATGTTCAACAACAATTAGGAAAAATAGAAGAGATGAAAGGTAACTGGCAACATATTTAAAATGTATGGAGCGAGACTTGCGAGAAGGTTCTGGGGGACAACGACTACCTGCAAGAAGTGTGGATAATAACTCAAACTTTAGTTAATCTAATAGAACGAGACATTAATAACGCATATGTAAACGGATGCAGGACTAGAAATGCTTAATCTCTAACTCAGAAAAAATATGCTGAAAGAAGAAACAAGGAGCATCAGAAGCGACAAGATGAAATGTATTGATGAGTCGGCGAAAGAATCGGGGGAAGCTGTTGCAAAAAGACATATGAAAGACATGTACAACAGAACACAACAACTAACCGGCACAATTAAGCATGTATATGTCTTCATCAAAGATAAGGCAGGTCACTTGGTTTGTAACACAAATGAGCAAAAGAAGAGATCGGATTAACATTTTGCAGAACTTTTAAACCGTCAGGCATCACAAGATTATCCTGACATTCAGACAACGAATTCGCAACTGCGGGTAAATTGCGAGAGACCAACCGCAAGAAGATATTTTTATAAGAAGCCTATTGGCTTCTAAAAGACGATAAAGCTACCGGTCCAGGTGATATCTGAATGGAAGCGATCAAAGCAGACATTGAAAGTGCAGCATTGATGTTATACAAGCTATTTGGTAAAGTCTGGGAGAGATAAGAAACACTGGAGACTGGAAAGAAGGATATCTAATAACGTTGCAAAAAAGGAGGTGTTCGCTTGTGTCATCTTATATCGCATGTGGAACTGTCTGCTTCACAAACACAACGAAAGTGTGCGAAGTCTGTTTCTTATGAAGCACATCACCCTCTGTCTTTACAATTTCTGCCAGAATGGAATCAGAACCGGGATCCATACCTCTAGACATCGAGCTGATAGTCTTCCTGACCTCCATCTCGATGGACTTAAGGTCAAACCTTGGGTTAATAGTAGCCTGAGGCATGCGAGCCATGGCATGTGCGCTGATGATGTCAACCTAGAAGAATGTGTTGAGAGAACTGATTAAAATAATAACCCTCCCTAACACAAGGAATATAATCAATGTTGCATTTTATCGGGCTGAAACATGGTATCTAGCAGAGAATGATGAAAACAGTGTTGAAACATTTGAAAGGTGGCCCTACTATATACTGGAAAGAGAGACTTGAACATAAAGATCATTCAATTACAATGTCCAAACTAACGAATGTACACGAAGACACATTTTGAAAATAATATACATACTATAATTGATTTGTCTGTGCAACAAAATGAGACATGAACGTCTTCTACAGAAGAAACTAGAGTGCAGGATTCGGGCGAAAAGAGGAATAGATAAAACAAAACTAACCTTTACATCTCAAGAATGAACAGACATTACTGTCAAGTACGAACCTCTGATTAAATGAAGAGGGCTACATAGGGTATGGTAAAATAGAGAGACATGCTCATACAACCTCACAAGCAATATCAGGGGTATTCAACCAGATGATGGTGATGCTTCCCTTGCATATTTTCATTTTGCATCTTCCATTTTATGTTGCAGTATTTCAAAAATAGGATAAGCACTTGATCTGTTCCAGTACGCTACATTGTATTCTTTCATGTTTAGTGAATTTCGGATCCGCTTTGTTAATTACAATAGTTTTCGTTTTTCTTATTTATATCTAATCCATACTCATGACGTTTGTTCTGTATCCCAAACACCAGTATCTACACGTCGTCTTAACTTTCAGCCACATGAACTGTTCCATCCACATATCTGAGATCAATTATTGGTAATCCATCGATAATGTGTCTTGTCATTTCTTAAACAGCCTATAGAACAGTTCGCCTCCTTGTTGCATTTTTGTTTGTACATATAGGTATGGTTAGATACGTTTACTTACAAAGTGTTATTTAGTTTGAGACAAGTATTCTGTTCTCACATAAAATGGAATTCTAACATTACGTCTATTTTAACCAAGATTACGAAATATTATGAGTCCATTAAATTAAAATGTATGCAGGAGTCAGCAAAACATCTAACATGATTTACAGCAATTACACCATCCACTTTACAAATCTGTATTTTGCCAAAACGACTTGAACCATCAGTGCGACAAACCGAACTTCTGTTATCTTTGAATCTGTGTCACAAATATATAATTTATTTGGAACAAAAAAAAATTATCTTACTTTGATCAGTAAAGCTGTAACCAAATTGTGATATTCTAGGTTTATGCCATAATGGATGAGGTTTTTTACTATTACCAGTATCATTAACACAATCATCACTCTCATCATCATTTATACCACGAGCGCAACACGGGCCCGTCTCGTGCAGCGTTACAGCGGTTCTTAAACAGGAGCATGTGCCTGCCTTTCAGCAGACGCTTTAACTGTAAACTGGATTAACGGGGTCGTTTGGATGCAAACTAAACAAAGAGGTGTTGGAACTAGAACCAACTCATGCTAAATAATAGGGTTTTGCTGGACAAGCAAACATGATCTTCAGACGTCACATACCGGCACGTTGTACTACCCAGTATATATCTGGCCTTAACGAATATTCAAAGTCGCTATACGAGCAAAACCAAAACCTTTTTGGATATGACGCCTATCTCTGAGGAGACATCTCAGGTTGGGTAAGACATACTACATGCCATTTGAAACTGGAAAACATAAATATGCCGTCACCTTGTGGAAGACATAGGCATGAAACAAAACAGCCGTCTGAAAACTTATCAAGAATTTAAGTACAATTTAAGAATTTAAGTACAACCAAATAGCGTTATGATATAATTGACAAAAATTAGGATTGATTAAATGGCGGCACATTTCTCCATAAAGGCATTAATTTACACAACGCATCACATAAAACAAGAACAAAGAAGTTTGTCATTATAATGTCGGGACAGAGAAAAGTAGTAACTTTGGACTAGGCAACATCAAATGGCTGCTAAAGATTGTAAACACTTACAGCGAATCTATTTAAAGATTGTAAACACTTATATCGAATCTATACATATCCGTAAAATCCGAAGGACATCCCAAGTAATTGCGCTGATTCAACCAGGAAACGTCAAAGTAACCAAAGAGTTTCCCACCACTCTAGTCACTATGCCACCTTTTCAAGGATTTTTTAAAGAATGATCCTGAACCGTAAAGCACCCCCGATAGCCAAGACACTAAAAATCAAGCAAGTTTCATACCTGGAAGATATTGTTGCAGACAAATTCTCAACCTAACAACTAAGCAAGGACGGGTATTAACACAAACAGAACAGCTTTTATCGATCTACGTGCAGTTTACGACGCCTCTATAAACCACCAGAGGCTGATAAAGTTATACTCTATGATACAAAATATTGGTGCTTTTCCAAACCTATCAAATGTATATTGCAAAAAAGGCCGTTCTATGTCGTTTTGGAGTGAAACATTGATGGCAGAGCAAACCAAATGTTAACAGAAATAAATTTAAACCGCATGCGCGAGGAAGCGTACTATCACATATGTTGTATAACATGTATACCAACGTTCAACTTATATTTTTTTTAAAGTGACGAAATTATTTTGTTTCGACGATAAAGCAGTCGTTGCCAAAGCATTGGTTATGAAGATGGTGAACACAAACTGACAAACGCCCTTGATGTGCTATCAATAACAATCATCTCAAACCGAACACCAGCAAAACTTCATCCTCAGAAATAGAGAGGCATAAAGCAAACTGCAGACCAAATGGTAAAGACAAGTGCTGGAGCCCTGTGTTGCTTCCAAATAGCTGGGTGAAGAGTTGGATCGCACACTGTTCTACTCGATACACTGGCTGGAACCAAAACTGAAGATACATACGAGAAACAATATCTTCCGAAAATTGAATAGCGCAAAGTGAGGTGGACATCTAGAAGTTCTCTGGTCATCAGCATTTTTCCTGTGCGTGATTGAGTACGTTGCGCTAAGTTGGAACAACTCTGCACATGTCAAACTGATGGATACAGGATTCAATGAGACTGGGATCACGATGCGGAGCAGGACCAGTGAAACAGAGCTGCCAAGACCATTCTACACCTCAACACGATGATCCTGGATAAAAGGCTGCAGCAGGGCAGACTGGCTAAGGAGAACGGATCGATGAGGGAATGCTAACCCGGAACTAAAAAAATACTGGCTGAAGTCGGATGTGTTGGACCGAAAAGTGCAAATACCGCAGTCCAGCTGTAAACTACGACACAACGCTTTCCGTTCTCTGGACTACATTATGCTACTTAAGGCCTTTCAGATTTTGGTAGCGGGAGATTGAGAACGAACGAAGCCAAGCCAAATGAGACTGACCAGATAGTTGCAGGGTGCCTACAACTTATTCCAACTGGAAGAAAAATATCCCACAAACGATCTAGTATCACTAGAGACACGAAGACATTGACGGAGAGAAACAGATACACAACTTAATCAATTATATATTTAAGCACTAAGTGATGTGCACAAGACTGAAATGTAGGTGACGTTTCTCAGTCAATATAACCCTTACACGCTAGTGCCGGAAAACGGCACTTTGAAAATAGATAAGCTGACGCAGGTTCCCTGGATGAAGCTGCGGCAGGAACCTTCGCCTGTGCACCACATGCCTTATGCATTAAATAGATGTCGAATTGGCTTACCTCGACGCAGAAAGAACGTAAAGAGATAAGGGCACAGGGAAGATGAGACATGCGACTATAGTGCAACATAAGACCCAGACCACTTAATGATCTGTTCAAACCTTCTGGAAACATATAATATGGATGCCAAATTGAGGGGGAATGACAAGGCAATCCTCTTAGCGTAAAAACTTGAAACATGAGGTCTGACGTGGAGCACAGGACAGGGGAAGTAAGTAAGTATCATCATCTCCACTACCATTAGAATGTCCATCATAGTGGTCATATTCAGTATTATTGTTACTGTTCTTGTTGTTGTTGTTCTTGTTGTTGTTGTTCTTGTTCGAAGCTACTTGTTGTGAGTTGTGTTATCGCGTGACGTCTTTTCTTTTGCCATTCTTATATCCCGTGGTGTAGTTGAGAATGTGGACCAGGGTAAACCTATTTGTAGTGCAATGTAAGGCTCATCAGTAAGCTCATAACTCTGGCAACTATAGTGAAGACCGCCACCTTGTTGGCCAGGCTGCTGTGATACCATTTTGTTAGGAACACCAATGTAATCGTGAGGTAGGATCTTGATCAATACGTTTCACAAGTTTCTGCTAACACTTCCTTTTTCATCGTTGTCAAATTGTCACCATCACCATTTTCACCATTAATACTCGAATGACAATCATCACTATACAATATGTAACAATAAATATCACCAGTATCATTACAATCATCACCATCGCCATCTTGATTTCAACTACCACCACCATGGTTACTGGTATGACCATACCAATTATCACATTAATGGACATCGTCACATCATCAAAACTATAATTATCAACATCATCACTACTTCCGTCATTTCTATCATTGCCATCATAACCACCATTTATGTCCTACCCACCAGCAGCAGCATCACCATCGTAGCGCTCAGTAACATAATCGCCATCGTAACCATCATTAGCATCATCACCATCAAAACCAGTATTTATATCCTCATTTTTCTTGTTTGCGTTCGCCTTATTTTTATATTCACCAAGGCGGTGTGCGTTGCACTGTGGGTTTTTTTTGCGCATGTCGGCTCAGTACATCAGACTTCAGCATGCATTTTATACAATGGTCTGCTTCCTCCCTCATTTTCTAAGGGCTTTGCTTCATAAGGGTAACGACCGGTTCTGGGATGGGGATCAAACCCAGCACCTTCGGAATGTGAGCCGTGTCCCTTAACCACTAGCCCACGCTGTACCCTATCATCATAACCACCATTTCTTTCATCAAAATTAGGGCCACTATTTATATAATCCCCATTGAATGCTCTATTTATATCATCATCACCATAACGTCCATTCCAATCATCACCATCAAAAGCATCATTTCAATCAACCACCATTTATATCATCACCATAAACACCATTTATAATTGATATAACCGCCATTTCAATCATCACCATCACAACTACTATTTCTACCTTCATCATCATATTAGCATGTACCTGCTCATCAGACGCATGTGCCGTAGTGTATGCCATGGTCGCCCATTTCCTTCATCATTATCTTATTCACTTATTTACATCATCACCAACATAATCACCATTTATATTGTCATCAACATAACCATCATTTCTGCTATCCCCATTATAATCACTATTTCTATCTATCACAAACACAGCCACCATTTATATATATCACCAACATAACCACCATTTGTATCTATCACCAACATAACCAGCATTTCTATCTATCAAAAACATAACCACCATTTCTATCTCTCACCAACATAACCACCATTTGTATCTATCACCACATAACCAGCATTTCTATCTATCAAAAACATAACCACCATTTCTATCATCACCAACATAACCACCATTTGTATCTAGCACCAACATAACCACCATTTCTAATATCACCAACATAACAACTGTTTCAATCCTTACCATCGCAAACTTCATTTATACCATCCACATCAGAACACGCATTTAAATCATCAACAACATAACAACTATCTCTATCATCACAAACATAACAACTATCTCTATCATTAACAACATAACAACTATTTATATCATCACCAACATAACAAATATCTCTATCATCACCAACAAATAACTATTTATATCATCACCAACATAACAACTATCTCTATCATCACCAACAAATAAATATTTATATCATCACCAACATAACAAATATATATATCAACACCAACATAACAAATATCTCTATCCTCACCAACATAACAACTATGTCTATCATCACCAACAAATAACTATTTCTATCATCACCAACATAACAACTATCTCTATCATCACCAACAAATAAATATTTCTATCATCACCAACATAACAAATATATATATATCAACACCAACATAACAAATAGCTCTATCCTCACCAACATAACAACTATGTCTATCATCACCAACAAATAACTATCTCTATCATCACCAACGTAACAACTTTTTTCTATCCTCAACAACATAACAACTATTTATATCATCACCAACATAACAACTATCTCTATCATCACCAACATAACAACTATTTCTATCATCCCCAACAAATAACTATTTATATCATCACCAACAAATAACTATCTCTATCATCACCAACAAATAACTATCGCTATCATCACCAACATAACAACTTTTTTCTATCCTCAACAACATAACAACTATTTATATCATCACCAACATAACAACTTTTTTCTATCCTCAACAACATAACAACTATTTATATCATCACCAACAAAACAACTATCTCTATCATCACCAACATAACAACTATTTCTATCATCACCAACAAATAACTATTTATATCATCACCAACAAATAACTATCTCTATCATCACCAACAAATAACTATCTCTATCATCACCAAAAAATAACTATCTCTATCATCACCAACATAAGAACTATCTCTATCATCACCAACATAACAACTATTTCTATCATCACCAACAAATAACTATTTATATCATCACCAACAAATAACTATCTCTATCATCACCAACAAATAACTATCTCTATCATCACCAACAAATAACTATCTCTATCATCACCAACATAACAACTGTTTTCTATCCTCAACAACATAACAACTATTTATATCATCACCAACATAACAACTATCTCTATCATCACCAACATAACAACTATTTCTATCATCACCAACATAACAACTATCTCTATCATCACCATCATAACAACTATTTATATCATGCCTATCATAATCATCATTTGTATCATTATAAGCCGCTTTTCCAACATCACCGTTACTATCACAAATATTGGAAACTAAGAGTAAGCAGGGCGTGATTAAACATGGTAGTTACGATTTCACGTTATGTTCTTGATTGTGTTATTTGAAAAAAAGGATGTGTTACAGCAGTTTGAACAACGAGGTGGTGCTCGACACTTTAATCCCCAACATGGTTAGTTTGCTTAGGAGCGTCACATTGCACTACATCACGTAGGACAAATATGCATCTTCTAAACTACTCCTCACGATTTAGTAAGGGCCACTGCAACCGATTTCTAAAGGAACATCGTTTAGTGTTATTCCAACTAAATAATATATTAACATCCAAGAATAACAGATGAGGGTATCTGGGTGTTATGTACCCATCTGTACTGTACGGCATAGAAACATGAACAATGAGCAGACGATTATATGAGCTAATTGAGGCATTTGCAATGTTGATACATAGAAGAATGAGACGAATCTCTATAACAAAAATAAAGCAACAAAAAAAGAAGTCTTGAGAAAATCAGTGGGGTTCTTCTTTTTCTTCTTCTTCGTTCGTTCTCAATCTCCCGCTACCAAACCCTGAAAGGGCTTAAGTAGCAGAATTTAGTCCAGAGAACGGAATGCGTTGTGTCGTAGTTTACAGCTTGACTGCGATATTTGCACCTTTCGGTCCAACATATCCGACTTCAGCAAGCATTTTAGTACCGGGTTAGCATTCCCTCTTCGATCCCTTCTCCTTAGCCAGTCAGCCCTGCTACAGCCTGTTATCCAGGATCACCGCGTGGAGGCGTAGAAGGGTCTTGGCAGCTTTGGTTCGCTGGCCCTGACGCTAGCAGTCAGCTATGGGTCGCTGACCACTGCAGCTCATGCGCTGCTCAGCATCTTGATCCCTCAGTGGGGTTCAACAAGAACTGATGAACGAAATCAGTTTGACAGTAAATATGTTTTCATTAAACCAAAGGAAATAACACCTTTAAAAAAAAAGAAATACCAGAAGGAAAGGCGGATGGGGAATCTATCCAGAGGAAAAGAAACTATGATTTGGAGGATAAACATCGTAAGGTGAACGTGGTCAAGTCTGACAATGTGTACCATCAAGCATGAGACAGAGGACGATGGAGATCGATTGCAGCTAAAATTCGTTGGCGTGGCGGGAGAAAGGGGGCGGGGGGTGACTGACACATAAACTAAATTGAACCTGCAAGTGCACTCAACTAATTCATCAATCAATCAATCAATCAATCAATCAACACCTGTTAAATCCCTGCGTTGCGTAGATTGGGGTATTGATTCTAATGCCGACTGTAATGCAGATGCGAAACCCACTTCTGTGTTATCGGGTCCAAGTTGGGGGTTGGGAATAGTATTACTATATCCTGATATGTATGTTGTGTAAAGCGACTAATGTGAGCTGGACATGCGGTCAAACATCGTCTGCTGTAGAAATGATAGGCCACATAAACACCCATGACGTTATCTACTCTCTGTTGTAGGAGACGAAAGAATAAACCAATCCATGTCAGCACTGTAACCTCCCAGGCATGTTGTATAAGCCGATCAGAGAGAGTAGGTCATGGGGCTGGCTATCATGTGCTGTAGAAACTATAAGCCTTAGCAAATAATATAAAACTTGCACATTGTAAGGTAGACGAGAAGCGGCCAAGTAATGTCTAGCCAAGTCAAGTCGAGTCAAATCAAGTCATGTTTCTAAAAGTGCTTTTTCACATTTTAACTATCTCTTCGCGCGAAAGGCAAGTGGTTTGTGCTAATGACGGTGTCCACAAATCTCATGAGTTGAGGAGGCTTCTATAACGTTTTGTTACTAGAATCCTCAATAGTCCCACATACGCTTATCGAGAGCGCACCGTTCAGAGTACTGAAAAAGACTATGATTGTCTGATCCTTTTCATCTAGTTGGAATGCTTTTCACCATTCTGAACAGATGTACTGATACGTTTATCTTCACAACGTAATCTACCAGTTGCCCCTATGTTAGCGCGTACCTGCTGATAAAGTACATGTTTCGTAATGCATGCCATATTTGCCCCAGTTGACACTCACTTCAATCAATGTGGCTGGTAACTAGACTTGAGATAATAGGCAGACTGTTAACAGTTGAAATTTAGGTTTTGCTTGACGGTAATTTCGTTTGGTTGGCGCATGCAGAGCACGATGTGGTGACAGATGTAACTAATAACGACTATTATTGTAGATAATGGTGATGAAACTCTTACTGGATATAATGATGTGGATGCGTATTGTATTTTTGTACATATTCTGATGAGAGTGATGATGATTATTATGATGTGAAGTTGAAATCGAAGTTCTGAAAAGATTACAAAACTGCAATCCATGACCGACAGAAGAGACTGCAGAGCCCAGCAGCAAGCAGAGAAACTCAGAAGACTGACTGACCATCCAATGCACCAGAGACTAAACAATTTGGGAAATGGGAAACTAAAGCGGAGAAACTTTACAGAAATAGCCAAAGCAAAGATGCACGAATACCCCCTTGAACGCACAAACAACACCAAAGCCCATCCCTACTGTACGAAAACCTACCTGGAGGCAGGATATATTTCCAGAGGTGGTAGAAAATATACCAGGTATTGGAAACAAAAACTGCCAGACTGAAAAATAAAGAAGAGATACTACCCTGAGCTACATAACGAAAAACTACCCAAGCATAGACTGGACACATGCATACACCGACGGTTCTGTAACAAACACAACACAGAACGGAGGGGCAGGAGCATTTCTGAACCTACCAAATGGCAGAAAAATAACACTGTCATTCGCTACTGAAAAATACACAAGCAATTTCAGAGCGGAGGCAGAGGCACTGAGGGTGGCAGTGGAAGAAATGGTAACAGGTAAAAGGAATGAAAGCCATATAGTCCTGCTTACAGATGCCTTGGCCGTAGTCACAGCACTAAAAAGCCAGAAAAATACTAAACTTAATGATTTAAGAGCAGTATTCTTTCAACTATGCCAGCAGTCCGCACCAAAAAGGGTAGTGGTACAGTGGATTCCATCCCACTGCAAAATCCAAGGCAACGAGGAAGCAGACAGACTGGCAAAAGAAGGTGCAAGACTACCACAACCAGATACTAGTATGACATACGAAGAGTCAAAACGGTTTATTAGAGCTAGATACATGACCAAATGGGAAACCGAACATACTGGCTACACAAAAAACGATGCCTATTACCAGTTGAACAGAAGAGAGCAGATCGTGGTATTCAGACTCAGACAATTGACTCAGGTACCAACTATTCAACAAATTGAAGATAGGTGACACTGACCCGTGTGGTACCGGGAAAATGACCGCTGAGCATTTGCTGCAAAACTGCCCGACATACGAGGATCAGAGAGAGCAGATGTGGCCATCACCAGTGACAACACTAGACAAGCTCTATGGCAGTGTCGACAGAATCAGGATGACCGCTGTTTTTTTCGAAAAAATAAAGGTTGATGTCTAACTGCGTACGATGAAGAAGAAGAAGAAGAAGAAATCGAAGTTCAAATTGAATTTATTAGAATGGAAATGGTTGAATATTGTGACAACGGTGAAGTTGAAGTTTGTGGAGAAGGTTCACCATCATCATGTAGCCGATCTGTAAGACACTCGATCCATAACCAGCTCTTCCTCCTCTGCCACTGCCAACCTCAGAGCCTATGTAATGTTTCTTGTCCATCTTTTCATGGGTCTTTCTCTGACTCTTTTGCCAGAAACCCTTACCCATCAGTATCGATCTTTCAAGTCCATCGTGACGTTTGACGTGGCCAAAGTACGTTAATATCCTAGACGGAATGTTATTTACTTACCATATTTGTTATATGTCGCGTTCCTGATGGGTCACATCTGGAAAGATTCCATCTTCTTCCTTTGGGTTTGTCTGGTTGACCATATCTCACATTCGTACGTTTGCGCCGGGAAGGTGCAAGTCCTCAGACTCGCAATTTTTGTTGTTCTTGTTCTGGTGTACGTTCGACAATTTAGTTTAACTATGTAATGTCTTGGCAATTATTCTTCCGCGTAATTCATATTTTGACAATCTGCGTTATTACTTATAGTGGAGCTAAGATATTCAAGACTCGTGACGTTCTGCACAGTTAGCTTCTCTAAGATAACTCTGTCTGGTTTTGTTCTTGCCAATGTTTATTGTCTAAGTCTTTCCGGTGTTTATGAATAGATTGTCTTGCGCGCTGAGTCGTTTAACCGTAAGGATTTTCTATTCATCCTCCAGAGCGCTCTTCGAGGGGACAATTATATCCTATGCATATCTTCGTTCTAATCGTATATTCCCATTGATTGTTAAGGGTTCTTATTGTGTTGTCTAAAAAGATACGAAACAGATAAGGGGAGAGTATGCAAACAATGTGCACCTCAAACCAGCCTGATGTCTTTCCAGCTATTCTGATCAACTGGTTGTTGTTAAGCTAACAATTATTGCGAGGGTATTATTGAAGTTTACGTCCAAGGTGTGGTTAAAGATTGTGGTGAGGATGAATTTGAAATCGGGGGTGAATGGGAAGATTACAACGAGGGTGAAGTTGAAATCGGGGGCGGAGGTGAAACGTTTCGCCGGGATGTTGTTAAAGATTAATGCAAGGGTAAGACGATATCGACGCTGCAGATTTCTGTGGGAGGGAAGTTACAAAGTATGACAATGATGGATTTAAAGAGCATGATCAGGGTGAAAAAGCAATGTATACACCACTCAACGAAGCACAACGAAGCCTATCACAGTATAATATAACACAACAAAACATGAAACAACATAACACAACATACCATGGCATGAAACAACAAAATACATCATATCATAATAAAACATAACATAACACAACACATTATAATGTAGTACAATATAGTGTGACATGATATAACCAGCTTACACAACGTAACAGAACATGGCACATCATAACGCACACAAGATAGCATAACAAAGCACACAATACAAAATATAAAGAAATAAAAGATACTATAACATAATTAAACACAACATTATACAAAACTGCATCATAGAATAACGTAATATAACATAACACCAAACAACATGACGCAACATAAAATAACACAAGACAACATCACCTTTCAAGGTTACTAAATGCCCACCGCCAGTTATGCCACACAAATAGTATGTCCCTGTCATTTCCATCACACATCCAGGTTCATCGAGAAAAATACATATTAGCCCGAATCCAAAAGAAATTCGGATTGATAACGTGACACACTTCAGCTCATGAAAATATAGCCTCCCACATGTACATTTTGAGTGGGCGAAACAAAAGAAGAAGCCATCTATTCATACCAGTTTGCTGAGGTGTAAGCTAAAGGGCTCAGCATCCGAGATACATTAATTAATCAATACAGTCTACTTTGATTACTATTCGTGTCCGTATAGTTGGAGGATAGGGGCACATGTGCTGGTAAAGTTAAATAAGGGATGTCACACAGCAGGGAATGGTGTCGGGATTGAAGCGTTAGAGACTAATGTGCACACGGACCCAGCCTGTCACTAGATGAGGCGACCAGCAACTGCAGGAAGTTTGTGCTGAACTGTGTACCCAGCCATTCTGTTGTGGTTTGAATACCATTTAGCTTTGCATAATGATGTTCCCAGCAAATGACACAAACTCTTGTCTCCTTGTACTATGTGCACATTGTACAACTGATCTTTCACCCAACCTAACCTCCACTTCCCACTGAACCTACTAATGTAATACGCCAATATACTTGTGCCTGGCAATAATCATATCTCAACTATTCAGCTCCTTTTGGAGCAAAGGTCGTTTACAAATGCATTCGGATCATAACATGTTGCATTGTGATGGATCTGTTGGAGGTTTTGTAGATGACAGTTTTTACAGGATCTGGTATACAGTAACATGCCCAATTCTTCTTAGTCGTATCTTAAGACATGCTTTGCATGTTACAGTGTTACGATTCTTTGATCTCCTTTCCGACCCCAATAAAACGCGGGCAAAGTATCTGTTAAACATAGTAGAATGTAAATGTTATGGTGGTTAGAGTTGACATTGTTTCTCCGATCTTTTAGAGTAGACAAGCGGTTGTAGGAGAGGGGTTCATTCCATGCATTCACAATAGCAGAGGCATCATACA
Source organism: Ariolimax columbianus (assembly GCA_036924085.1). NCBI lineage: Eukaryota > Metazoa > Mollusca > Gastropoda > Stylommatophora > Arionidae > Ariolimax > Ariolimax columbianus. The sequence goes on from JAVGWX010000014.1 coordinate 25,930,453, forward strand.
ATTAAGCCTCTGTAGTTCCTTCAGAAATGTACCCATCTTTCGAGCCTTATTATTGCGCGCACAGTTGATTGAATTTATTGAACCTTGGTTTGCTCTATTGTTCTCCGTGCCTCAGATCAAATAGTTTGAGCCAAACAAAGCATATCTCGAGTTGGATGTGTCTTCATTAGACTATTTGTTTTAAACCTTAATATTGTTGGCGTGGACATTTTGCAGTTTTACACATACAAATTCACCTGCTTCGTTCAAAAGCTAATCTAAAAATTGTAGCTCAGTACAAGTAAGGTACGGGAATTACTTTTATTTTAAAGGGCTTTGCTGAACCAAAACATCAGATACCGATCAAAAATGCACTGAGTATTATGTAAAATATGCGACACCAGGAGAGTCAGTAGGGAAAATACTGAACTATCTGATCAGTAAATCATAATGAATTCCAAGTGCAAATTTACCAAAATGTGCAAAGTCACTGTTATATTGTTAATTGCACATTTTCAGGGAAGATACGACGGGCCATTTCAATCATGACATCCAAGAACCTGAGAAGAGAGCACATCAGATACTTGGTGTAGATATAATATCATTAATTCGGGGGAAAGAACAGTACTATGAATCTGTAAAGGCTGCTGTCTAAGAAGAAAGAGATTTGAAACTGGAAGATTTTGATGAAAAAGTGACTAGGTGATATATTTTTAAAATGTATCAGACAAATGAACTTGTCACTCTGTGTACACTTATAATGTCGGTACTAGCAAAATGTTATTGTTAGATCTCCAAAAGTACTCATTGGGAAGTGAATAGAACCGACAGGTCCACTTATCGGAAATCTGCTAGAAATAATGTTTGAGAAAGGTCACACCTGAACGCTGCCTGAATTAAATACCTGAGACAGGTATATAAGGTAACGATATAGTTTTTCTTGACGAAGACGAATCGTGGGTTAATGGTCACCACATATCATGAAGAAAGAATGGTGATCAGCTGACAGAGAAAAGAACGGACATATTCCAAGTGTCAAAGGACAATACCTTAGACTAGCCGAGAGAATGGGCATTTCAATTGCGCAAAGCTTGTTTATCAATAAAGATCTACAGGTGACAGTGACTTAGTCTTAGTCTTAGCCGACCTGTGTATATAAAAGTGCGTTAGGCCTGGTGCAGGTTCCAACTCTTATGCGAGTTGGTAGTAGACGGATGCATTTCTCTGCGCAGCGTGCTGGGCTCGAGCAGTGCTATGGTTTTTGCTTTTGTACTGGTTTCAACCTGGTCTCCATTCGATTGTGTCTCGTGCACCGGTTATCCAGTGGATGGCATATTTGTTTGTGCAGCTTGAGCGAATCTTGCCATCTAGTGAGTTGTCTGCCATGTAGTCTGTCTTTTTGTATGGCGTGGGAATCACAAAGTGGTTGCTGTGCTCCAGCGTTCGACTTTCGTTCTGACTACATGGTAAGCCCAGCGTTGCCAGGCGTTGTTTACAAGATGGATGACATCCTTGACGTGTAACAATGCCCGGATATCACTGCTGTATTAAGCCCAACTGGCGCTGTTGCCTAAGCGATAGGCCCATGAGACAGCGCTCAAGCGAGGCATATGTTGTCCTTAGCTGCTTCTCCATCGCTTTGGTCACAGACCAGGTTTTGCATACACAGCTTAGCGCTGGTAGGACAACTCAGTCGAATATGTCAGCTCGGAGTCTGGTGTCTTTTGCATCGTCTGTTGCCGCCTTTATCGATTTGAAAGCGACCCAGTCTGCTCGACGGCGCCTGACAATTGCAGGCCTCAGGTTATTTTCTATGTTGAAGAGGCGGCTTAGGTAGATGTATTCGTAGAAATTCTCCAATGATGTATCATTTAGGGACACAGAGTTGGTCTCCGCAAAACGGTTGCGCATAGCTTTCGTTGTTCTCTATGCTTATGGTGAGGCCTGCTTTCTTGCCCTCCGCTACCAGCGATGCTAGAGTCTGTGATGCTTCGGCGGGTGTCTATGTGATAAGTGGGATATCGTCAGCAAATCTTAGGTGGTTGAGTAATCGCCCGTTTATGTCAATGGCATTCTCATTCCAGGCGCAATGTCTCATCGTCGACTCCAGACATGCAGACAAAAGGTTGAGCGAGATGAGGTGCCCTGTCGCATATATTTCTCCGTGGCAATAGTTACAGGTCGTGTGAATGGACGAATGATGTTGGTGCATCATAGCAACGTTTCAACATGTCTATGTAGCCAGCTTCAACTCCCTGCTATTCCAGAGATGTCCACACATATTCTGGTTCGACCGAGTCAACGCCTTTTTGTAGTCGATGAATGTCAAGACTGGCAGCGTGTGGTGCTCTCTTGCTGCCTCAATCAAACGGCAACGTGCGGGTAGGTGGTCCAGCGTGCTGTAGGTGCGTCTGAACCCAGCCTGCTCTATTGGTTGGGATTCATCGAGGGTGTTACACATTCTCGCCAGGAAGCATCTGGTGAATACTTTGTACAGTTTTGAGGGGAGGGTGGCAGGGCGGTAGTTAGCCAGATCTTCTTTATCTCCTTTCTTGTATAGTAAGACAGTCTTTGTCTCCTTTCTTGTATAGTAAGACAGTCTTTATCTCCTTTCTTGTTTAGTAAGACAGTCTTTATCTCCTTTCTTGTATAGTAAGACAGTCTTTGTCTCCTTTCTTGTATAGTAAGACAGTCTTTACCTCCTTTCTTGTATGGTAAGACAGTCTTTATCTCCTTTCTTGTATAGTAAGACAGTCTTTGTCTCCTTTCTTGTATAGTAAGACAGTCTTTATCTCCTTTCTTGTATAGTAAGACAGTCTTTATCTCCTTTCTTGTATAGTAAGACAGTCTTTATCTCCTTTCTTGTATAGTAAGACAGTCTTTATCTCCTTTCTTGTATAGTAAGACAGTCTGTGTCTCCTTTCTTGTATAGTAAGACAGTCTTTATCTCCTTTCTTGTATAGTAAGACAGTCTTTATCTCCTTTCTTGTATAGTAAGACAGTCTTTGTCTCCTTTCTTGTATAGTAAGACAGTCTTTGTCTCCTTTCTTGTATAGTAAGACAGTCCTTATCTCCTTTCTTGTATAGTAAGACAGTCTTTATCTCCTTTCTTGTATAGTAAGACAGTCTTTATCTCCTTTCTTGTATAGTAAGACAGTCTTTGTCTCCTTTCTTGTATAGTAAGACAGTCTTTATCTCCTTTCTTGTATAGTTAGACAGTCTTTATCTCCTTTCTTGTATAGTAAGACAGTCTTTATCTCCTTTCTTGTATAATAAGACAGTCTTTATCTCCTTTCTTGTATAGTAAGACAGTCTGTATCTCCTTTCTTGTATAGTAAGACAGTCTTTATCTCGTTTCTTGTATAGTATGACAGTCTTTATCTCCTTTCTTGTATAATAAGACAGTCTTTATCTCCTTTCTTGTATAGTAAGACAGTCTTTATCTCCTTTCTTGTATAGTAAGACAGTCTTTATCTCCCTTCTTGTATAGTAAGACAGTCTTTATCTCCTTTTTTATATAGTAAGACAGTCTTTATCTCCTTTCTTGTATAGTAAGACAGTCTTTATCTCCTTTCTTGTATAGTAAGACAGTCTTTATCTCCTTTCTTGTATAGTAAGACAGTCTTTATCTCCTTTCTTGTATAGTAAGACAGTCTTTATCTCCTTTCTTGTATAGTAAGACAGTCTTTATCTCCTTTCTTGTATAGTAAGACAGTCTTTATCTCCTTTCTTGTTTAGTAAGACAATCTTTATCTCCTTTCTTGTATAGTAAGACAGTCTTTATCTCCTTTCTTGTTAGGTAAGACAGTCTTTATCTCCTTTCTTGTATAGTAAGACAGTCTTTGTCTCCTTTCTTGTATAGTAAGACAGTTTTTATCTCCTTTCTTGTATAGTAAGACAGTCTTTATCTTTTTTCTTGTATAGTAAGACAGTCTTTATCTCCTTTCTTGTATAGTAAGACAGTCTTTATCTCCTTTATTGTATAGTAAGACAGTCTTTATCTCCTTTCTTGTATAGTAAGACAGTCTTCTACTCTCGCCAGTCCGATGGGAATCCATTCTCTTCTAGAAAACATGGGAATTGCTGTGCAAGTGCTGTATAGAGTGGGTGGGCACATCCTTTTAGTATTTCTACCGTGATTCCATCCCTGCCTGTGGGCTTACCAAGGGCGTCCATTTAATAGCACTTCTAATCTCTGAGATCAGAAATGGTGAGAGTAGTAAGTGAAGTTTAGGTGAGTTGGCTGAAGGGTGGGGAGAGGAAGACTTGAAAAGGTTCGTATAGAAGCCGCAGATGATTCTTTCTATCTGCAGATGTGAGGTCACTCTCGTTCCGTCTGATGCTTACAGAATGGGATCACCTGCTGAAGCTCGGCGATGGAGCGTGTGATTTATTTGATGCTTCTGCTGCTGCAAAGACTCTTAGTAGTCTGGAATAGTCTTTCTAGATCATTTTCCGACAGTTTTATGAGCGTATTAAACATGTATCATCATCTGTCTATCAACATCGCTTCATATTCCTCTTGCACCGTCATACACCAGTCTGTTCAGCGACTTTCATGTCGTGTATCATAGATGATGTCCAGGGTCAGAATCCTCCCGAAGTTCCATATCTGAGTTCTGCATCAATTCGTGCCATCTCTCGATGCGGTGACTTTCAGGGTCTGTCTGTATGGGCTGTGTTGATTTTAAGAAAACTGCGTCTGGATCTGAGTCTTGTGCTCTGTATCTGATGTCAAAACAGTGGGTGCATTGGGTCGTGCTTCGGTTTTCATATTTCAATTTTTTCTGCGACGCTTCTTCGAATCTCGGATGGTGCTATGCCATTTATTGGCAATTATTTTATCAATGGTTAAAAAATGGTTCTAGGCACCGTGATACTATCCGACCCGCCTCATTTATTGCTGTATTAACTAGTTTCGCATAGGCAGTTATTGCATTGAAATCTGATGCCCTCTGGAAACGACTTTTGTCGGCTAATTCTTATAATATCAAAATTTAGATTCATAAATCCCAGTAGTACACTGTCTCAAACCGTAGTCGTGGATGGTGAGCTGAACCACGGCATCACCAAGGCCAGCGCCACGTTTGGTAGACTACACTCAAGCGTCTGGCATCGAAATGGCATTAGTCTTCAGACAAGCTGGATGTGTACAGAGCCGTGGTTGTCCCAATTCTGTTGTACGCAAGTGAAACATGGACTGCATGCATGCATCACGTGAAAAAGATGAACCACTGTCTCAGGCGGGTGATACTTATCAAGAGGAAGGACATGATCACGGATACTGCACTGTTTGAGAAAGCCGATATCCCAAGTATCGATACCCCTCTAATGCAATCGCAGATTCGCTGAGCTGGTCATGCGGTCCGCATGCCAGACGATTGGCTACCAAAATAATTAATATATAGTAGATGCAGATAGGTAGACTTTTCGATGGCGCCAAAAAAAAGCGATGTAAGGACGAACTTATAACATACCTAAAGACGTTCAGTATAAACCACGAAACATCGGACGACGGTGCATGACCGCACAATATGGCACACAGCTCTTCGCTAAGGAGCAGGGTCACGAGAGGCTTTCAAATAGACTGCAACAGAACAACCGAGACAGGCCAGAAAAGCCCGTGAACTATCACCGTCTCGTATAGCGAACATCCCATGCCCTCACTGATTGTAACATCCCATGCCCTCACTGATTGTAACACCCCATGCCCTCACTGAATGTAACATACCATACCCTCACTGAATGCAACATCCCATACCCTCACTGAATGTAACATCCCATACCCTCACTGAATGCAACATCCCATACCCTCACTGATTGTAACACCCCATGCCCTCACTGATTGTAACACCCCCTGCCCTCACTGATTGTAACATCCCACGCCCTCACTGATTGCCCTATTTTAGATCCGACATCGGACTCGTCATCCATCTTCGTACCCATCCACAAGCCCGACCAACGGACTAATCAATTGAAAAAAAAACTGGGTAAACGAAAAGAGGAATGGTGCTCATCACACGTGATAGACGAACAACAAAACAACAACAACAATATATAGGTGTATGTGTATGCCTTGTAAATGAATTACCATCAAGTCATTTCTCATTTGGACTGACTCCTCTAACTTGGGAAATTTGTTCTGTTTGACTAATGTGTCTGCTGGGCTCTGCTTCCCTCCACGCTAAATGCCTTATCATGACAACACTTTAGAGATAACTACTCATATGTGTTCGTCGCTGCTCATGTTATTTGTTAGTAGCTCAAACTTGTGTTGGTCGCTGTCCCGATGAAAGTCTTTTGGTCGTAACGGTAGGTATTGTTCATGATTTCACTCCAGCTGTGGTGGGAAGGAAAACTAACGTCTATTCGACAAAAACATACTGATCAGGCATGTTAGTCAGGGTCAGGCAAAACATACTGATCAGGCATGTCAGCCAGGGTCAGGCAAAACATACTGATCAGGCATGTTAGCCAGGGTCAGGCAAAACATACTGATCAGGCATGTTAGTCAGGGTCAGGCAAAACATACTGATCAGGCATGTTAGTTAGGGTCAGGCAAAACACACTGATCAGGCATGTTAGTCAGGGTCAGGCAAAACATACTGATCAGGCATGTTAGTCAGGGTCAGGCAAAACATAAGGACGAAGACCCTAATGTCGGCTTCCCAGCTCCCTTCCTGGAAACGGGCTGTTTTCATGACAGCCTAACTAACGAAGTGAGTGATCGACGTGATTCCCGTAGTACTGAGCGACACGCAGATGAAGCCAAGCAAAGCACAACCACTTGGGGGACCCCGTTTGAAAAATAACAACCTGCTCAACCTCACCTGATGTGTACACACTATCATCCCGAGTCATTATTTTATTTCCAGCTACAATATTTTACAGGTACCACAACATAAGCAAAATACCGCAAGGAAAGCTTTCGTGGGTGGGAGATCCCTGCATTGAATTGAGTAGAACAACTGACTAACTTATCGACATCAATGTGGCGTCTCACTCCGATTTTGGATGCTTTTGGTGATCATAGGTTGTCCACAAATGATCAGGTGTGGCAAATGCGCCCAAATGAAACCGAAATTGTTGAATTTGAGAATTGCCTTAAGAGCGTATAGATGGGACCGTAACATGGCGTCCGCTGGTAGCATCAAACATGTGGTGATATAATTAATTCAAACCGCCAGTTATACAATTAAGCCTAAAAAAATATATCTTCTAAGGGTTACAGCGGTCATTAGATATTCATTTGACAGATAACACCAGATCAAAGAGTAACCAAGCGGCTACTTGTTTGGTATAAATATTCCGTGCCGTTGGAACATTGGACAATAATGCGATTCTTCTTCTCTTGACTGGTGAGTAATGTTGTTCTCTGATGAGGCTTGTGTGATTTGCTTCTGTGATGTCTTGTATTTGTGATGTGACTTGTTTCGGTAATGTGATTTGTTTCTGTGCTGGGATTTGTTTATATAATTTGATTTGTTTCTGTGCTGGAATTTGTTTATATAATTTGATTTGTTTCTGTGCTGGCATTTGTTTATATAATTTGATTTGTTTCTGTGCTGGGATTTGTTTATATAATTTGATTTGTTTCTGTACTGGGATTTGTTTATATAATTTGATTTGTTTCTGTGCTGGGATTTGTTTATATAATTTGATTTGTTTCTGTGCTGGAATTTGTTTATGTGATGTTATGTGTTGCTGTAATGTGATTTGCTCATGTGATGTGATTTAATTAATGTGATGTGATGTGTGTCTGTGATGTTGAGGTATTTTATGTTATATATATATATATACGGTTACAACGTTGCGGGCTCCAACTTCTCTTCCAAAAGTCTCTGTCTTGGGCCACGGTACACCTGTGGATAATCGTCACACATCTGTCGTATCGAGAATGCTGTTGCGCGATGCGAAGGAATCTGACCAACGTGTTGATGGTCGTTCCAGTGGTCCCTTCTTGTCTCTGGGGTACCATATTGCTGTCGCTGTGCTCCATCGATCGTTCGTTCTTCACAGCTTGTGCCCCACACCCTCTCCCTAAACAATAGTTCATATTGTCTGCATAATATCTCTGCATCTTCCACCAAGGACAATTGACGTATGTCCGAGTTATGTAGACCTTTTGTGCACTGCCTATGAAGCGTGAGGCCGACTATGCGTCTCTCGAGAGAGGTTTGGGCCACGTTGAGTTTGAATTCCATCTACTTCGTGAGTGACCATGAAGATATATGCGCGTAGGCTCTGGTCGTGGATGTTGTCCAGTATAGGCTTTATCGAATAAAAAAGTCGCCCAACCCGCTCGGCGTCGTCTTGTGAATTCTGGACAGGTCGTTCTGCATGCTGAGCAGGCCTCCAATGTAGATCTACTCGACCACGTCGTCCAATCTCTCTCCATCAAGAAATATTGGTTCACGCAGAAAGTGAAGCGATTGCGCATGACTTTCGTCCTAAACGTGTTCATTTTGACTACCGTTTTATTTCCATCTAGGTGAAGCGCTGCCAGCGTTTCATTGGCTTCTGTGGCTGCCTCCGTGATGAGTACTATATCATTTGCAGTGAAGGTTATTTAGCAGCCTGCCATTTATATTGATGCCAAGGTATCCCAGTCGCACCGGCTGATGATTGATTCCAGGAATGCAGAAAAAAGGCTCGGTGAGATGGATGTCCCATTAACGGACTCTATTCTATGTATGGATACTACTATCGGTCTTTCGAAAGGTTGCAAGGTAGTTGTGCAATCGATGTAGCAGTTAGGAAGGATTCTTGTGTACCCCGAGTCGACCCCTTGATCTATTAAAGATTGCTAGACACATTTTGGTTCTACAAAGTCAACCGCTTTCTTTTAGTCGATGTAGTTGTCAATTAGTGATGTCTGGTACTCTTGGGATGTTTCGATCAGTCGGCAGCAGGTTGAAATGTGGTCAATGGTGCAAAGGGCATGACGAAAACCAACCTGTCCCATCGTTTAGGGGGCGTCTAGGGTTCGCGGATTCTAGCGAGGATACATTGTGTGAATATCTTGTAGGTTACCCGGAGGAGCGTGATAGGCCGGTGGTTGCCAATTTCTTTCTTGTCTCCTTCTTTGTGTAACATGATCGTTTTTGAACTGCGCGAGGCCATGGGTATTTTATGTGTAGATAGATTGAGTAACACTGAGCGAGGGCCTGGTAGAGCAGAAAGACGTAGGTCATCACCGCCAGGTCAATTTCTGGGGGAAGGGGGGAGGGGGCATAGTATCGAGAGAGTTCCGGATTTCTGAGGACAGTACGTCTAGTCGGTGGGGATGGGGGTGGATGGTGGATGGTGTGCAGATCTAAATAATTCGGCATAGTACTCTTTCAGGATCAGTTCCATGTCCAACCTTAACTCGGTTCAGAACCAGTTTGTTGCTTTAAAGAAGGCTCGTCCACGTCATCCAATCTCTCATGTCTGTTCGGCGATGCTTCGAGAGGCAAGTTCTTCTTGGTCCCCTTTTAGTTCCAGCGACATAGTTTAGACGGCATCTAGGTCACACAACAATGGACTATTAACTATGAAACAGAGACTCGTGCGAATGGTGGCGGGCGAGGCAACAGAACTAATTAAGTATTCCTTCGGACATTACGCTTTTCATCACCAGCACAGACAAACAGCTACCAAAATAAACTCCACGAACATAATATTATCAGAAGTAAACCGCATAGACCATTCAAAATACCAAGCAAAACAAAGAAGAAAGCGATGCAGGAAAAGGAAATCAAAGGTAAACCAGACGACAATAGTGACGCCAGTGATGGAGATCCAAAATGATCACAGACAGACATAGAATAAGTTATGTTCACGGCTAGTGCATCTTTGCTTTGGCTATTTCTGCAAAGTTTCTCCGCTAGTTTCCCATTTCCCAAATTGTTTAGTCTCTGGTGCATTGGATGGTCAGTCAGTCTTCGGAGTTTCTCTGACTGCAGCTGGGCTCTGCAGTCTCTTCTATCGGTCATGGATTGCAGTTTTGTAATCTTTTCAAGTTCTACAATTGGCGTTGACTTCATGCCTCCTGTTATAACTCTCATGGCTTGGTTTTGAAGTTTGCTAACTTTATCGAAGTTCGCCTTTGCTGCTGTTGTCCATGCCGCAATGCCATACTCGAGAACTGGTCTCACTCTTCCAGTGTACAGTTTCTTTAGTATGCCTTCGTCTGCTCCCCAGCTTGTGCCAGCAAGTTTCGTCATGATTGCCATTCTTTCTCTGGCTCTCATTCGGTTTCTCTCAATCTGACTTTTCCATGTCATGCGCCGATCAAATGTGACTCCCAGATAGGTTGGGTTGTCGTTTGGCTGCAGGAAATTGCCATTTAGACTTTATTTGGTATTTTGGGGTTTTAATGAAAGCGAGAATATTGTGCATGTGGTTTTCTCCTCGTTTATTTTGACCAGACATGAGTTCGCCCACTCTTCCAGCGATGTTAGGGCCGTCTGCATCCGATTTCTTGCTATGGTGAGATTCTTCTCAGAGGTCCACATAGCCAGATCGTCTGCAAACATTGAGCTATGGACTCTCCTTGGTATATTCTCTGTAATATCGTTTATATATACCAGGAAGAGTGTGGGTGACAGTACTCCCCCTTGGGGTACTCCCTGCTCGAGTGTCACCTTTTTGCTCATCTGCCCTTGTACTTGGACTCTGGCCGTTCTTTGTTTGAGGTAGTGGTTGACCCACTTGTACATTTTCCCACAAACGTAAATTCTCCTTAGCTTGACTCCGTCTTTCCAGACTTTGTCAAATGCCTTTTCCAGATCCACCCAAACAGCTACTGTGTGTTTCTGTGCCTGGTAGGCATCTTCTATTTCCTGGGCTATGAGGATGACCTGGTCCTCAGTGGATCTGTGCTGTCTAAAGCCGGCTTGCTGTGGAATTAGTATTCGTTTTTCTTCCAGATGCCACATCAGTCTGGTGTTTATCATATGTTCCATCAGCTTGCCGACACAGCTCAGTAGGCTGATGGGCATGTATCCATTTGGATCTGTTTTGTCCTTTCTTGTTTCTGGTACTGGTACCAGTATTCCGTCTTTCCATGCCTGGGGTACAATTCCCTTTTTCCAGCTTTGGTTCAGGACCGATAGCAGTTTCCTCTTCGCTGTTTGGCCCAGCCCCATCAGCATTTCGTTTGTTATCCCGTCTTTTCCGGGAGATTTCCTTTTCTTTAATGTTCTCATAGCCTCTTCCATTTCGCGCATTGTTAATTTGGCCATCATGTGCTCTTCAGGTGCCTTATTCATGTTGTCGTGCCCCTTTAGCTCTTTGCTAATGTCTGTATGCTTATCTGCAGGGACCTTTATGTGGTTTGCTCTGGCATAGTGATCGACAAAAGCGTTTGCGGCTTTCTTGCCTGTGATCAAGTTCTCGCCCTGCTTGATGGTAATTTGTTTGTTTGACGGGGTTTCGTCGTTCATGGCTCTGACTAGCTTCCATAGCTTGTTCCCGTCTTTGTCCAGGTTTAGGCTTTCCGTTTTATTTTTCCAGCTTTCTCTTGCTGTTTGCTTGAGAGTGTGTTTGTATTTCGCCGTGGCGGCTTTGAGGGCGATGTTTGCCTCCATGGATTGTTTTCGCTCTGCCATGTTCCTAGCATTCGTTACTGCATCTTCCGCTTTCTGCAATTCATCATTCCAGTAGAGCTTATAGTTTTTCCTAGCTCCTCTGTCAGGATTGCAAATCTGTCCCAGTCGGCTCGTTTGTAATTCCAACGTGGTAGCGGTTTTGTTTCCTGTGTGCCTACTTCCATGTCAATGGTTAGCCTGATCGGCCTGTGGTCGCTACCTGCCAGTTGGTTTAGCACCTGGCGGTCTATTTTATGGTGTATGTCCTGTGTGGAGAAGGCCAAATTTGGAGTCGATGTGGTATGCCATGTTCTTGAATAGAAGCTAGGGCTATGCTCCGGCCTATTGATTAGGGAGAGATTTGCATCTATCTTCCAATCTTCCACTTCGTCATCTCTGCTGTCTGTGTCAGAGTATCCCCATCTCTCCGAGTGGCTGTTGAAATCTCCAACTACTATGCAGTTGGAGTCTCTGACCTCTATACTCGAGAGCGATAGGTCTCTTTTTGGTGGTCTGTACAGATTGAAAATGCGGAGCTTCGTCTTTTGAGCCATTATGTCAACTCCCACAATTTCTGCCTGTCCGGTGTGATTGACAGTTACCGCGCTACTCGGTATGCAGTTTCTGGTCAGTATCAGGACCCCTCCTTTGTGGCCTTCTCTATCGAGACGGAAGGTCTGGTATCCTCTGATTGAGAATTTATGATTTTTGGTGAGGTGCGTTTCCTGGATACATGTCACGTCAATCTTACCTTCATGCAGGTGATGTGTTAGGGAAAGTTTTTTTGTTAATGACTCCCTCCGCATTCCACTGTAGTATTTTGAGGGTCTTGAGTTTTTGGTCAATAAAAGTTGCCCCATAGCCATGTGCCTTGACTCCACGACACATGGGTGGGTGACCACCAGTAGTCAAGGGTGGGCCCCTTCGAGGCGTGAGGCCCGGCACTATCGCTGCCTGGCGGGACTCCGCCGGATGAGCGCCATGCGTTTTTCAAATCGGTTGTACTGTCATCATGCTGCGATTTACGTTGCACTGTTTTGTTAGGCTTGCGGCCCCGTGCATCCGATTTCAACAGGCGTTTCTGTAGGGATGCCCTCCTTAGCATTTGGCTGTCCCCAGCCTATCTGCAAGGCAGCAGTTGTTTATGATCAGAGTTGTCTCTCTTATGGAAGTTGTCTTACCAGACTATCGAGTCTTCACTACTCGTGTCTATAGGGTGCGATGATGATATGTGAGATGATATATGAGGTATATGATATGGACTGGTTTACCCGGAAGAGAGGCAGTCCAGTGTGTCTGTACCCCAGGATCGTCACGTCCTGCCAGAAACGTAGCATTTGCATGTGAGTGGGGTATCTCTTTCTCCCTTTATTTTCTTGGCTTCTATGCAGAGATGGTACGCCTAGCATTCCCCGCCACCTGGGGTGTTGACACAGTGGGGCAGGTGTGCAATGTCCGCTGGTCTGCATCTCTTCTGCGTCCAGCATGATAGCTATATGGCTGATAACGTACAGAGGTAGATATCGAAGCAGAAGTGCATTTAACCAGAGGACAAGCCTGGTAATGTCTCAGAGATGTTATTCGCCTAGTGTGCGGACAGATCTCATGGTCATTGGTTGAGTCTCGACAGTTCACAGTGAGGTGGCTGCTCTACTGTTTTCGACACCCCGACCAGGAACTAAGTCTTATGTTTGTGGTTTCGCACTCCATCGCCGTATAAGGTGAGTATCAAGCAGCTGTCCACCCGCTTTGTTCGGCGGACGGCAGAGACCTCTTTCTGCGGCTCTACCGGATAGGGCTGGGGCGCGAGTCCCAGGTCCCGAACATGTAGGAGCCTCCCATTGCAGTGGTGCTGAGATTTTGGGCGGGATTGCGGCTTACAAGGGTTCGGCCGTAATCCCCCACATGGTAGCCTCGCGCCATTGGCTTATCAGCCTGGTACGTGAACTAAAGTGTCTGCGGCTCCTCTCGATATGAGCTGGTTTTCCGTAGCAACGTTCTGTCATTAGTAGGGTAAAACTGACCTGTCTTCAGATGGTCTATTTCCAGCACCCGTTCACTATTTGGCAAGACGAATTTATTGAGGGCTTTTGTTTGTCAATGACCAGGTATTTGAAATCTGCGGGGTTTCTGCGGGGTTAAACACGATTTCCGTAGTGTTCTTTCATTAGAGTGTTAGAGAGCTGACTTGTCTTCCGTGAGTCTAATACCAGCGTACGTTCATTATTAGACCCAACGGTAGTGCTCTCGATTTGTCAGTCGTTCTATAGTATTGGCGTGTTCAGTCAAATTAAGCCGCAGGTTCCACTCCTGGTGGTGCCCTTCCGTCAATTCCTTTAGCGAGACAATCAAGTTACTTAGAGGGTAGCCCCAGATTTTCGAGGGTCAAATTCCAGCACCCGTTCCATATTAGACCCAACGAAAGTGCTCTCGGCATGTCAATCATGTCAGTGTTTGGCCGTGTTGAATCAAATTAAGCCGCAGGCTCCACTCCTGGTGGTGCCCGTCCGTCAATTCCTTTAAGTTTCAGCTTTGCAACCATACTTCCCCCGGAACCCAAACACTTTGGTGTCACAAATAAGACACCTGATTGACGAGAGGCCCACAACTGATCTACCTGATTGACGAGAGGACCACAACAAAGCCACCTGATTGATGAGAGGCCCACAACTAAGACACATGATTGACCAGAGGCTCACAACTAAGACACCTGATTGACGAGAAGCCCCTACTATTTCACGAGAGGCCCACAAATATGACACCTGATTGACGAGAGGCCCTACTATTTCACGAGAGGCTCACAACTAAGACACCTGATTCACAAGAAGCCCCTACTATTTTACGAGAGACCCACAACTAAGACACCTGATTGACGAGAATCCCCTACTATTTCACGAGAGGCCCAAAACTAAGACACCTGATTGAGGAGAGCCCCACAACTAAGACACCTGATTGACGAGAGGCCCACAACTAAGACACCTAATTGACGAAAAGCCCCTACTATTTCACGAGAGGCTCACAACTAAGACACCTGATTCACAAGAAGCCCCTACTATTTTACGAGAGACCCACAACTAAGACACCTGATTGACGAGAATCCCCTACTATTTCACGAGAGGCCCACAACTAAGACACCTGATTGACGAGAGGCCCGTACTATTTCACGAAAAGACCCACAAACTAATACACATGATTGAGGAGAGGCCCACAACTAGACACCTGATTGACGAGGCCCCTACTATTTTACGAGAGGCCCACAACTAAGACACCTGATTGACGAGAGGCCCACAACTAAGACACCTGATTGACGAGAGGCCCACAACTAAGACAGCTGATTGACGAGAAGCCCCTACTATTTCACGAGAGGCCCACAAATATGACACCTGATAGACGAAAACGCCCTACTATTTCACGAGAGGCCCACAACTAAGACACCTGATTGACGAGAGGCCCCTACTATTTCACGAGATGCCCACAAATATGACACCTGATAGACGAAAACGCCCTACTATTTCACGAGAGACCCACAACTAAGACACCTGAATGACGAGAGGCCCACAACTAATACACCTGATTGAGGAGAGGCCCAAAACTAAGACACCTGATTGACGAGGCCCCTACTATTTCACGAGAGGCCCACAACTAAGACACCTGATTGACGAGAGGCCCACAATTAAGACACCTGATTGACGAGAGGCCCACAACTAAGACACCTGATTGACGAGAGGCCCACAACTAAGACACCTGATTGACGAGAGGCCCACAACTAAGACACCTGATTGACGAGAGGCCCACAACTAAGACACCTGATTGACGAGAGGCCCACAGCAAGGACACCTGATTGACGAGAGGCCCCTACTATTTCACTAGAGGCCTACAACTAAGACACCTGATTGGCGAGAGGCTCACAACTAAGACACCTGATTGACGAGAGGCCCCTACTATTTCACGAGATGCTCACAACTAAGACACCTGATTGACGAGAGGCCCACAACTAAGACACCTGATTTAGGAGAGGCCCACAACTAAGATACCTGATTGACGAGAGGCCCACAAATAAGACACCTGATTGACGAAAAGCCCCTACTATTTCACGAGAGGCCCACAACTGATCCACCTGATTGACGAGAAGCCCCTACTATTTTACGAGAGGCCTACAACTAAGACACCTCATTGACGAGTAGCACCTAATATTTCACGTGAGGCCCAATACTGAGACACCTGATTGACGAGAGGGCCCTACTATTTCACGACAGGCTCACAACTAAGACACCTGATTGACGAGAGGCCCACAACTAAGACACCTGATTGACGAGAGGCCCACAACTAAGACACCTGATTGACGAGAGGCCCACAACTAAGACACCTGATTGACGAGAGGCCCACAACTAAGACACCTGATTGACGAGAGGCCCACAACTAAGACACCTGATTGACGAGAGGCCCACAACTAAGACACCTGATTGACGAGAGGCCCACAACTAAGACACCTGATTGACGAGAGGCCCATAACTAAGACACCTGATTGAGGAGAGCAATAGAATCGACAACGGCATCATCGATCTCGCTGAGAGGAAAAGTAACTCTCAGCACTCTGGGAAGATGGCCGGGCCTTTATCTAGGGGGCCGCAAGAAAAAATCAACATCAGGAGGAGTCGGATTCCTTGTCGCCCCCTACATCGTCCTCCTCATCGAAAAAGTGTCAATCACAAGCCATCGCCATCTCAAGTCGCCACAATGCCAGCATCATACAAGTATACACACCCACAGATGACAAAGCAGAATATGACGAGGCAGACTTGTATGGCAGTCTCCATGACGCCCTTTATCAAAACCGCAACTACCATAAATTTATCATTGGAGATGTTAATGTACGGATGGGCACTCGCCAAATGGCAAAACTTATGTGGGCTATCATTCCAGTGAAATAGGGGACGAGGCTGGCAATAAGCTAGCCATGTTTTGTGAAATAAATCGACTGTTTCACTGTAATAGTTTTTTTTCCAGAAACCTCCTCACAAGAGATACACTCATACGTAACCCAGCGGGCAGCACAGACATGGACTCCATCATGTCTTAGCAAAGAGAAAAATAGCGACAGACGTCTACGTAGTCGCCTCTTTCTGCACAGGTAGCGGCGACCATCGCTTTCTCCGCGCATGCTTTCACTTCAACACATGCATCAACAACCTGCAGCGACAAAAACCACGCAGCTGACTAGAATCGATCCTCAACCCTGCGATGGCAGCCTTCCTGGCTGCAACCAGTAACCTTACAGAACCAACATCATCGCAAACATCGGCTCCGACTATAACAAGCTGATCTCGAAAATCACATCCATCTCAAAGTCTCCCAGAATTCCAGCAACCAACCACACCGTAAATAGCATGTAACCCACTACACGAGCATTGCTAGAGGAGAGGCGCACTTTGATTCGGTTCTCAGGCCACAACATTCAATATATGTATATATGAATGTATACATATACAGTCACCCATATGTATCTGTTCTTTTCCCGTCTGCTATAATCGCTGTTTCTACACTCAACTGAAAATATTTCGTTGTAGTGAAAGACTTGTAGCTACAATCTAGGTGTCATTCTTTGTCTAAAACGGTGTTATGTTTGATGCAGACATGCTCGTGTTGTCTAACACCGTTTCATGTTTGATCCAGACATGCTCATGTTTTCTAACACGGTGTCATGTTTGATCCAGTAGTGCTCATGTTGTCTAACACGGTGTCATGTTTGATCCAGTAGTGCTCATGTTGTCTAACACGGTGTTATGTTTGATCCAGTAGTGCTCATGTTGTCTAACACGGTGTCATGTTTGATCCAGTAGTGTTCATGTTGTCTAACACGGTGTCATGTTTGATCCAGTAGTGCTCATGTTGTCTAATACGGTGTCATGTTTGATCCAGTAGTGCTCATGTTGTCTAACACCGTTTCATGTTTGATTTAGACATGCTGATGTTGTTCAACACGGTGTCATGTTTGATCCAGACATGCACATGTTGTCTAACACCGTTTCATGTTTGATCCAGACATGCACATGTTGTCTAACTCGGTGTCATGTTTCATCCATACATGCTCATGTTGTCTAACACGGTGTCATGTTTCATCCAGACATGCTCATGTTGTCTAACACGGTGTCATGTTTCATCCATACATGCTCATGTTGTCTAACACGGTGTCATGTTTGATACAGAAATGCTGATGTTGTCTAACACCTTGTCATGTTTGATCCAGATATGCTCATGTTGTTATCAAATATTATCCTTCAGTACCAGCACAACCTTTATTTATTTTTACCTAAACAAGTACTTCCAAAACATGGTCCCTTGACAAAAAATTGGGTTAAAATGGATTTTCTTTGTGTAGCGACCCATCTCAGAGTAAAATTTATTTTTGTTTATATTAAAATTTACTGCTAAAATAAATAAGAAAGTGCCCATAAAGAAAACATAGACTGCCTGCCGAACACCGAATATAGCGAGGTGGTTGATATCTGAATTGAATTCCCAATTTGGTCTCACTAATAAACACGATAAAAGTGGCATTACATGCATTACCTGGGATCTGGAGACGACATTTCCAAAGTGAATCGTTGTGGCTGCTAAAATGTATAATGGTAAAGGTAAGGGTAGTCACATAGTAGACGCTGTCGTCGGGGGTGAAGTGGTAGAGCCTTCATTGTAATAAACAACAGCTTTGTGAGGTGAGGTCGCCAGTTCTTTTCCTCACTGATTTTTTCCTTCCTTAGCTGTCAGTCAGATATCAATTTACAGCTGGGTCGAATGGAACTGTGGGTACAGGGAGTTGAACCCTGCACCTTTGCTATGAAATGCAAATTATCTACCCCTGTGCTAATCAGCTTCTAAGATCCGTAGAGATATATAACATAAAGACTTTCTGACAAATGAATTGAGGTATCCAATGGTTTACCAATCTCTCTTCACTTGCGTCACTTTTCTGTCTAGTTAATGTTTGACCTACATTGGGTGAAATGACTTTCTGATAAGCGGGTTTCTGTTATTAGTATCAGATCAGTCAATCTAGAAACTGATGTTGAAGTCATATTATAGTATCAGATCAGTCAATCTAGAAACTGATGTTGAAGTCGTCTGCTTATGGCACATCACTGTCCTTTGTTGGAGGGAGATCGCTTGACATCAGCCAGTCTCTACTCCAATGTTCCGACACGCCTGTGTGATGTCATTGTTTTTTGGGTGCTCTCTTCTTTTCCCCAGAACTCTGCTTCCAGTATTGTCAGTAGTCTCATATCGTTGTCTAGCCAAAAACATCTACCTGTGTGTATACTTTTCATTTGTTGATAATGTGCCCATATGTATTTAAATGCTTGTGTACCTTTTTCTGTCCACCTTATTCTTTCCATACTGGGACAGAACCACATCTCAAAAACTTCTGAGGTCTTTTCGTCTTTTTTCCCCCTTTAGTCCATGTTTCAGAGACGTACAGTGAAACAAATCAAACATCTGTGGTGGTTATTCATTTCCAAAGCTCAGCATAGACCTTACTCGATGTTAAAAGTGTACGTTTATTACGGAATCCTTTTGCGCTCCTGAGATTTTAGTTCTGATTTCATCTTCACAATTGACATCTTATGTAATTTGAGAGGTTTTGAGAAATGATGAAAAACATGTAGGATGGCAGTGTCGTAATAAAACAACATGGCGAGGCTATGGAGGAGGGGCATGTTGGTGTGGTGGGGGACTGATCGTCAAAATGAAGAGTTCCAAAACTTCTGTCAAGACGAAACGCTTTACCTAAACACTTTTGTGTTCATTGTTAATCTCATGATTTGTTAGCTATTGTCAATTTTTTTCATATCTGTTGTTCATTGTTCCCAATGAAGGGCTTTTGGTCGTATCATATGTTTTGTTAATGTTCTGGTGTGGATGCAGCATGTGAGCCATACCTGTTAATGTTGTTTTACTCTGATTTTTACATTGAACGTAGATCATGGATGATGGTAAAGATGAAACTACATGAGAATGTGAATGAGAATAACATCTGTTATTGTTAACCTTTCTTCCAAATAGAACAATGGGATCAACAATAGAATGAAGGAAGTTGTACTGCTGATACTCTCTGTCCTGGTGATAGAAACCAGGGGCCATTTGGACTTAAGTAAGTGGAATAGAATCTGTAACTCAGTTGGCCGGATTTCAGTCAAGTAAAATTAACAATTTAGCAATGATAAAACAGAAATAGAAGAAATAGATGAACACACAGACAAAATATTTGTCATAAATGTTACGATTATTATCTATATTGTAGTTATTCCTTGTGTTCTTTATTTCTTTTTCTTCTGGTATTTCTATTATTGTACCATTTTTTTCTTGTTTTATAAAATAATAACGTTGCCTGAGCGGTTATCTGTTGGGGATTGGAGATAAAAGTGCTGGAGGCCACGTGACTGTCCTCACCACCCCAGGACGAAAGCAGAGTAATGTATCTGGCTCCTATCCGACTATAAGAACGGGGCGAGGGGGAGGTGTGATGCAGTCAAAGATGTGCAACGCCAATTCTGAAAAGACCTGATGGACTTACCATCTCCACCAATATATATATATATATATAAAACGCTCGACAGAGTTCCGTTCACATTGGTTCCATTATTTTTCAGTCTTAAAATAGGGCATGGGGCACGATCCTTGTGGTTGCAATGCCGAGTCGGGCGGACCCAGTTATGTGTATTGCTGGGTGGGGGACCATCAGCGCAGTGCGAAGCCGAGCTTGTACCGGAAATCTCTCAACTCACTGGGTCGATAGAGTGTATGAGAGAGAGAGAAAGAGAGAGAGAGTTAGAGAGTCATGTATCTGTCATGCCCTGTCATGCGATGCCCTGAGAGAGCCCATTATTGCTTGGGGCAGAAATTTGAAAGATGAGTCCCAGGTACATGAGGTACCAATGGAGACTCCGCAACATCGCGAGAGGAAACATCGACTAATGTGAAACCGCTCTTTCCGCAAAAATCGAGCCATTGAGAATGTAATGAATGAGACTAAGACATATGCACATCTCCATCCAAAGAAGAACTATTTTTATACCAGAAACCGCATGGTGCGTTCTGTACAGATATAGCCTTCTCACAGGAAGCATCAACCATAACAATGATAGATACATTTTCGTTCAGTAAACAATCAGTGACCACAGCCACTAAAGGTTGCTATAAATTGGTTGTATGTTTTTCACATCATGCGACAATTGTCTCTTGTGGTACTACAAGCAGCTGGCACGGAATACAGTCTGATGACAGCCACACGCTAAGTAAAGGCTAACCCAAATAAGTATGAAGCGTTACTAGAAAGCAGCAAAGATAAAGAAAAATGTGGCATGTTTGGTGCATGAAGAACGATAGCATTGCGAAAAACGGTATACATACTTTGGGTCGACTGCAGCTGAGATTTAAATGCGTGTCTAAAAGGGACATGAAGGCACTGCACTGTCTTCGTAAGACAACAACAAGTTAAGTGCAGTGCCTTCATGTCCCTTTTAAGTTAAACGACAACGTGGTAAACAAAAGAACCAACAACAAACAAACAACACGCTAGAGAGCTACTTCTTCAATGACACGTCATTCTTTAAGTCAGTCATTGTTAAAATGAACTACTTCTCTTACTTAATTAAAAAATGGATCAGCAAGTCCAAAGATCACAGATTTGACGATTTAATTGTCAAATGCAATACAAAGTGCCTTTTGCCAGAAAAGAAGATAAAAAACAAAGCAAAATGGATGAGGGCTGAGATGATGTTTTCCTAAAATTTATTAAATGTTTTGCTCCATTGCGGTCGATAAAGGCGTGCTGTGAGGTGCTTGTTTCTCATGAAACGAGCCAGCGAAAGAGGCGAACCAGGCGTCGATTGGTTTCAAGGAACATGAGATCGACTACAAGTCTTATTGGAGATGAACGATAGACTTGATGGTACCTAGCACACGATGTGCACGTGAAAGAGCCACTTAGAGTTGAAGACCTAAAAGAGCAGACTGTTATCCATTACGCGCGTGAAAATAACCAACAACAAAAATAAAACCTAAGGAACTTCATTCGCAATAGTTGCCACAAGGAGCCGGGATCTCCATTACGCAAAGACACGTTATGCCAATCGCTTCATAGTCCGCACTTATGATTTTAAGGAAAGGGAGACCTCTTCACCCCAACAGAGGTAGAATTGGAGCAATTAAGGGAAATGAAGCGTTCTCCTTTGCGTGGTTTTTTTTCAGATGGCGATAGTTGTGCTGTGTTTAGTGTCCAACAGTAAACTGCATCTTCTTTCACAACGATTTTCAAAAAAATTGATTTACTTTCCATAGGGGCGCGACCTTGCATTTGAATAAATCTGCACTCAAACAAGGCCGGACTTTGAGCTGTGCCACTGACTACTTTGTTATGTTGGTCCTGTTACAGCGATATGAACTTATATCTTTTATAAACAAATGTGTTTCTTTTCCAGCCTGTCGTGTTTTGAAAGGTTGCAATCCTGAGTGCGTACGCCGAGTAAAAGATTATACTTGTCAATCCCCTGCAGGCTTTGCACCTCAGATTGTGAGCACTGGGGGATGTAAAGGTAACGATTTTAAAATGTGTTTGGATTTGTAATACCTACTATTATTCTTTTTGGAAATGTTTATTTTATTTATGTATTATATACCTGCATACCCCACACATATGCACATTTTGATTCTAGAGCATATACGAAATGAGACATTGTACCTAATGCGAATCACTTCCTTATTTCTATTTATGCTTGTATGTAAACCACTGCAGTCGTTATATAAAAGCCTTACATACGAAAATGCCAGGTATAAATAACGTAAACACTGTAAACCTTAGTATACGAACAACGATTGTCATAACAACCAATCCTGATCATATTTCTTGTCCTTTGCAGAACGTCGCTCGAATGAAAACTGATCTACCAGATGCTTGACCCTTGGCCAGCTTTCCTGCTTCTGCCACTAACAACCCCAGAGCCTCTGTAATGTCCTGTGTCCATCTTCTCCTCGGTCTGCTTCTGTCTCTTTGACCTGCCTTCATAATTTGGAGTATCGTTTCTTGTAGGCCATAATGCCGTTTGATGTGACCAAATCATGTAAATTTCCTTATCGTTGTTTTTACTAGCCAGTTTAGTTTTATATCCTGCCACTGTAGTATCATAATATACAAGTATATACCTGCACGAGAATAATGTTACATTAAAAATTACGCTAATTTAAATGACAATATAGACACTAACATTCGTGTATCCGATGTATTTAACCATTTTTTTATTTAAATAACACGGATATAGAAAAATACAAGTTTTAAAGTGTTCAATACTCACTCAAAAACAACGTAAAACAATAATAACACAAGAGATACGAAGCGAGTAGAGTCTGAAAATAAACTGAAAACAACAATGGAGGTTCAAAACGATTTGAAACGACCCAGGAGCTGACGTCTTGTCATAAACGTACGAGTAAGCGAAACATCTTATGGACTTCAGGGAATTGGTCTATAGAACAGTGAACGAATGTTCGTGTTGTGAGTGCAAGAAATGGTTGTGAACGATATGCAGAGTATACCTGAAGTGAACGATACGCAGAGTATACCTGAAGTGAACGATACGCAGAGTATACCTGAAGTGAACGATACGCAGAGTATACCTGAAGTAAGCAATATGTGTAGTACTGTTTTATTACAAATTCATTAAGCATCCTATTCTGGATGTTGGTGTTTAATTCCTTCTCCATACAGCTGGAAATGTTTCTAGAACTTTCTCTTAAACCAAGATGACTATTCCACACCAAGTTGGCGATCGGATTGTGTGAAGGACGAAGTGTGAGCCCCCATTAACTATAGATATTAGATGGTACTGTTAATATCATGGTCTCAAAGTGTCAGATTCCATATTCTCTGTTCTGGTCTAACAAATATTTCTTGACAATCATTTCAGGTTGCCATGCATCGGGATATGCATTTCTCTGGAGGAATTTAGATAGGATTGTCAGTAGTTATCGTAATGCCGCTTTATCTCGGAGCAGCTTTTGTTTCTCATTTGCCTCTAGAGGCCAGTACTGTTCTTTCTCTTCCTGTGTGAGCGTGCAGCTTTGTAGGATGTGTTCGACGGTCGTGGTATGTTCTCTACCTGTGCACCTGCCATCTGTTCAATTTCTGAATTTTCATACATCAGCTTGCGTCGCAACAGACGACCTGCTCCCAGTTTTGAAGTGGGTTAGAATGTGCATTAAGCGTACAGTTGTTTAGAATAACATATCTGCTAGTCACATGTCAAATGGATGTGTCAGACATTGTTGATTTAATTATAGCTATTTCTTTTTCAGGAAACTGCAGTGGTAATGGTTGGGGCGGTGAAGTCGGAGGGGGTGGAGGAGGCGGAGGCGGGGGAGGCGAAGGTGGGGGAGGGGCAGGTGCCGGATGGGCAGGTCATGGCGGTAGCGGTGGTGGTCAAGGTGGCGGCCAAGGTGGAGGTCATGGTGGCGGAGGCGGCAGTAGTAGCGGTCAGGGTGGTGGACATAAAGGTGGTCATAATGGTGGATATGGAGGATGGGGAGGTGGAGGTGCCGGATGGGCAGGTCATGGCGGTAGCGGAGGTGGTCAAGGCGGCGGCCACGGTGGAGGTCATGGTGGCGGAGGCGGCAGTAGTAGCGGCGGTGGTCATGGAGGCGGACAAAGTGGCGGTCATGGAGGTTGGGGAGGTGGAGGTGCCGGATGGATAGGAGGTCATGGCGGCGGTGGCGGTAGCGACAGCAGCGTCGGTCATGGTGGTGGACAAGGTGGTGGTCTTGGCAGCGGTGGCGGCAGCGGTAGCGGTGGAGGCCAAGGAGGCGGACAAACTGGCGGTAATGGTGGTGGACAAGGAGGGGCTGGAGGTGGAAGTGGTGGTAGTGTCAGCGGTGGCGGTAATGGCGGCGGTGGCAGTAGCAGTAGCGGCAGTGGTCCAGGAAGTGGACAAAGTGGTGGTCATGGTAGTGGACATGGTGGATGGGGAGATGGAGCTGCCGGATGGATAGGAGGTCATGGCGGTGGTGGCGGCATCGGCGTCGGTCAAGGTGGTGGTCTCGGCAGTGGTGGCGGTAGCGGTAGCGGTGGAGGCGGCAGCAGTAGCAGCGGGGGCCAAGGAGGCGGACACGGAGGTGGGGGAAGTGCAACCGGTGATGGCGGTGGTGGTGGCAGCAGTAGTGGCGGCGGACATGGTGGTGGTCATAGTAGTGGACATGGAGGTTGGGTAGGTGGAGGTGCCGGATGGGCAGGAGGCCATAGTGGCGGTGACGGTAGCGGCAGCGGCGTCGGTAAAGGTGGTGGTCTTGGCGGCGGAGGCGGAAGCAGTAGCAGCGGTGGCCACGGAGGTACACAAAGTGGTGGTCATACTGCTGGAAGTAGCTGGACAAGCGCCAATGGTCAGGGTGGTCACGGGAGTTGGGATGGTGTTTGGGGCAGTGGTGGTACAGGAGGATCTGGTGGACACGGCGGAGGTGGTGGTTTTTGGGGAAGCGGTTTTCTGTCGGGTGGCAGTGGTACTGGAGGCGGCGGTGGTATTAAAGGAAGCGGTGGTATTGGAGGCAGCGGTGGTATTGGAGGCAGCGCTGGTATTAAAGGAAGCGGTGGTATTGGAGGCAGCGGTGGTAGTACAGGAAGCTCCAGGGGACAGGCCGGAGGTGGTGGTTTTTTGGGAAGCGGTTTTCTGTGGGGTGGCAGTGGTACTGGAGGCGGCGGTGGTATTAAAGGCAACGGTGGTATTGGAGGCAGCGGTGGTACTGGAGGCGGCGGTGGTATTAAAGGAAGCGGTGGTATTGGAGGCAGCGGTGGTATTGTAGGCAGCGGTGGTATTAAAGGAAGCGGTGGTATTGGAGGCAGCGGTGGTAGTACAGGAAGCTCCAGGGGTGGTGGTTTTTTGGGAAGCGGTTTTCTGTGGGGTGGCAGTGGTACTGGAGGCGGCGGTGGTATTAAAGGCGGCGGTGGTATTGGAGGCAGCGGTGGTACTGGAGGCGGCGGTGGTATTAAAGGAAGCGGTGGTATTGGAGGCAGCGGTGGTATTGGAGGCAGCGGTGGTATTAAAGGAAGCGGTGGTATTGGAGGCAGCGGTGGTAGTACAGGAAGCTCCAGGGGACAGGACGGAGGTGGTGGTTTTTTGGGAAGCGGTTTTCTGTGGGGTGGCAGTGGTACTGGAGGCGGCGGTGGTATTGGAGGCAGCGGTGGTATTAAAGGAAGCGGTGGTATTGGAGGCAGCAGTGGTATTGGAGGCGGTGGTAGTACAGGAAGCTCCAGGGGACAGGCCGGAGGTGGTGGTTTTTTGGGAAGCGGTTTTCTGTGGGGTGGCAGTGGTACTGGAGGCGGCGGTGGTATTGGAGGCAGCGGTGGTACTGGAGGCGGCGGTGGTATTGGAGGCAGCGGTGGTATTAAAGGAAGCGGTGGTATTGGAGGCAGCGGTGGTATTAAAGGAAGCGGTGGTATTGGAGGCGGTGGTAGTACAGGAAGCGGTGGTATTGGAGGCATCGGTGGTATTAAAGGAAGCGGTGGTATTGGAGGCAGCGGTGGTATTGGAGGCGGTGGTAGTACAGGAAGCTCCGGGGGACAAGGCGGAGGTGGTGGTTTTGGGGGAAGCGGTTTTCTGTGGGGTGGCAGTGGTACTGGAGGCGGCGGTGTAATTAAAGGCGATGGTGGTATTAAAGGCAGCGGTGGTACTAAAGGAAGCGGTGGTATTAAGGGAGGCGGTGGTATTGGAGATAGCGGTGGTATTGGAGGTGGCGTTGGTATTGGAGGCAGTGGTGGTATTGGAGGCGGCGGTGGTATTAAAGGAGGCGGCGGTGGTATTGGAGGCAGCGGTGGTATTGGAGGCGGCGGTGGTTTTGGAGGCGGTGGTGGTTTTGGAGGCGGTGGAAGTACAGGAAGCACCGGGGGACAAGGCGGAGGTGGTGGTTTTTGGGGAAGCGGTTTTCCGTGGGGTGGCAGTGGTACTGGAGGCGGCGGTAGTATTGGAGGCAGCGGTGGTACTGGAGGTGGCGGTGGTATTAAAGGCGGCGGTGGTATTGGAGGCAGTGGTGGTACTGGAGGCGGCGGTGGTATTGGAGGCAGTGGTGGTATTAAAGGAAGCGGTGGTATTGTAGGCAGCGGTGGTATTAAAGGAAGCGGTGGTATTGGAGGCAGCGGTGGTATTAAAGGAAGCGGTGGTATTGGAGGAAGCGGTGGTATTAAAGGAAGCGATGGTATTGGAGGCAGCGGTGGTATTAAAGGAAGCGGTGGTATTGGAGGCGGTGGTATTGGAGGCGGTGGTAGTACAGGAAGCTCCGGGGGACAAGGCGGAGGTGGTGGTTTTTGGGGAAGCGGTTTTCTGTGGGGTGGCAGTGGTACTGGAGGCGGCGGTGGTGTTGAGAGCATCGGTGGTATTGATGGCGGCGGTGGTATTATAGGCAACGGTGGAATTAAAGGCAGCGGTGGTTTTGGAGGCAGCGGTGGTATTGGAGGCAGCGGTGGTATTGGAGGCGGCAGTGGTTTTGGAGGCGGCAGTGGTATTGGAGGCGGCAGTGGTATTGGAGGCGGCAGTGGTATTGGAGGCAGCGGTGGTATTGGAGGCGGCGGTGGTATTAAGGGAGGCGGTGGTATTGGAGGTAGCGGTGGTATTGGAGGTGGCGTTGGTATTGGAGGCAGCGGTGGTATTGGAGGCGGCGGTGGTATTAAGGGAGGCGGCGGTGGTATTGGAGGTACCGGTGGGATTGGAAGCGGCGGTGGTATTAAGGGAGGCGGCGGTGGTATTGGAGGCAGCGGTAGTATTGGAGGCGGCGGTGGTATTGGAGGCAGCGGTGGTATTGGAGGCGGCAGTGGTATTGGAGGCAGCGGTGGAATTGGAGGCAGCGGTGGTATTGGAGGCGGCGGTGGTATTGGAGGCAGCATTGGTAATGGAGGCAGCGGTGGTATTGGAGGCAGCGGTGGTATTGGAGGCGGCAGTGGTATTGGAGGCGGCAGTGGTATTGGAGGCAGCGGTGGTATTGGAGGCGGCGGTGGTATTAAGGGAGGCGGCGTGGGTATTGGAGGTACCGGTGGTATTGGAAGCGGCGGTGGTAGTAAGGGAGGCGGCGGTGGTATTGGAGGCAGTGGTGGTATTGGAGGCGGCGGTGGTATTGGAGGCAGCGGTGGTATTGGAGGCGGCAGTGGTATTGGAGGCAGCGGTGGAATTGGAGGCAGCGGTGGTATTGGAGGCGGCGGTGGTATTGGAGGCAGCATTGGTAATGGAGGCAGCGGTGGTATTGGAGGCAGTGGTGGAATTAAAGGCAGCGGTGGTGTTGGAGGTAGCGGTGGAATTGGAGGCGGCGGTGGTGTTGGAGCCATCGGTGGTGTTGGAGGCAGCGGTGGTGTTGGAGGCGGCGGTGGTATCGGAGGCGGCGCTGTAATTGGAGGCGGCGGTGGTGTTGGAGGCGGCGGTGGTATTGGAGGCGGCGGTGGTATTAAGGGCGGCGATGGGATTGGAGGAGGTGGTGGTATTGGAGGTGGCGGTAGTACCGGAGGCGGCAGTGGTATTGGAGGCGGCGGTGGAATTAAAGGCAGCCCTGGTATTGGAGGCAGCGGTGGTATTGGAGGCGGCAGTGGTATTGGAGGCAGCGGTGGTATTGGAGGCGGCAGTGGTATTGGAGGCAGCGGTGGTATTGGAGGCGGCAGTGGTATTGGAGGCAGCGGTGGTATTGGAGGCGGCGGTGGTATTGGAGGCAGCATTGGTAATGGAGGCAGCGGTGGTATTGGAGGCAGTGGTGGAATTAAGGGAGGCGGTGGTATTGGAGGTAGCGGTGGTATTGGAGGTGGCGTTGGTATAGGAGGCAGCGGTGGTATTGGAGGCGGCGGTGGTATTAAGGGAGGCGGCGGTGGTATTGGAGGTACCGGTGGTATTGGAAGCGGTGGTGGTATTAAGGGAGGCGGCGGTGGTATTGGAGGTACCGGTGGTATTGGAAGCGGTGGTGGTATTAAGGGAGGCGGCGGTGGTATTGGAGGCAGCGGTGGTATTGGAGGCGGCGGTGGTATTGGAGGCAGCGGTGGTATTGGAGGCGGCAGTGGTATTGGAGGCAGCGGTGGAATTGGAGGCAGCGGTGGTATTGGAGGCGGCGGTGGTATTGGAGGCAGCATTGGTAATGGAGGCAGCGGTGGTATTGGAGGCAGCGGTGGTATTGGAGGCGGCAGTGGTATTGGAGGTGGCAGTGGTATTGGAGGCAGCGGTGGTATTGGAGGCGGCGGTGGTATTAAGGGAGGCGGCGTGGGTATTGGAGGTACCGGTGGTATTGGAAGCGGCGGTGGTAGTAAGGGAGGCGGCGGTGGTATTGGAGGCAGTGGTGGTATTGGAGGCGGCGGTGGTATTGGAGGCAGCGGTGGTATTGGAGGCGGCAGTGGTATTGGAGGCAGCGGTGGAATTGGAGGCAGCGGTGGTATTGGAGGCGGCGGTGGTATTGGAGGCAGCATTGGTAATGGAGGCAGCGGTGGTATTGGAGGCAGTGGTGGAATTAAAGGCAGCGGTGGTGTTGGAGGTAGCGGTGGAATTGGAGGCGGCGGTGGTGTTGGAGCCATCGGTGGTGTTGGAGGCAGCGGTGTTGGTAAATATACATTTAGATAAAAATGGCACATTTTTCATTTAGCAGACAAAACGTTTACAAATAATATCTTTTGTTGAATTTTCTTGTTTCCATTTAATTAAATTCTCTTTCACCGACTTCCTCTTTCTACTGGGCATAATCATTTTTGACCTTCCTCGTTTTTAGCCATTAAATAACGTGTTTTTTTTCTCATAAACTTCTCGGTTTTCCAAACGTTTCTCTGATCACCGTTCTGTTCGTCTCTCTACTGATAACATTCCTTCATAAAAATGGCGATCATTCACAGACGCATCTTATAAAAATTCGATTTATTCTCCAATAAATCACGTCCCCGTATGATAGTCGTGTCTCATCGATACTTATTTGTGGTTGTGAATGCTAGAAAACGACACAACGAGATAACCATACATTTAATCATGCGTTAATTCTTAATATTTTTAGGGTGTTTTGGCCAGACAAAATACAAAAGGATAAACTCCTACAGAATATCAACCATCATTACCATCATCACGTCACCATTACTACCATCATCACCGTCACCATAAATACCATCATCACCGTCACCATGAATACCATCATCACCGTCACCATGAATACCATCATCACCGTCACCATGAATACCATCATCACCGTCACCATTAATACCATCATCACGTCACCATTAATACCATCATCACCGTCACCATTAATACCATCACCACCGTCACCATTAATACCATCATCACCGTCAACATTAATACCATCATCACCGTCACCATTAATACCATTACCACCGTCACCATTAATACCATCATCACCGTCAACATTAATACCATCATAACCGTCACCATGAGGGGAGGGTGGAAATTGGATGGGGGATTCTTGTAGGTAGAGACAGTCAGTGACAGGGAGCTTTAAAGTGAAGTATATATTTTATTTGGCTACTGGTTTCCCACAGGAAGTGTAGAGTCTTCTTGTTTCTTAAAGTTTATTTAACTAGTCAGCCCACAATAGAAGCAAAACTACACTACTCTTTTTTTTTGGCACCTTTTTACAATGTCTTATCTGCAGAATTGCCTAAATTAGACATGTTTTGTATCGAAGTGCATTCGTCGCGTGTATTACTTTGGCTAGAATGTCCATTTACTATCAAAGTGCTTTATGTTATGTAGTCTGGTTTATATATTTTAGGAATGATAAGGGGAGCATGACAGTGTGTGACACGACTCACAGCCTGAACATGTTTATTTTCTCATCCTTGAAACAGCAAAGTCAAATCTCTGTGGGAAGAAGCCAATTAAAAATATAAACTAAAATTGGAATAACTGAGTCAAAACACAGTTTTACTCTCAGTCACTAGAAAACAGTGAAAAAGAATTATGCGTTTATGTAACGCCACAATATTATAATTATTTTGCATTAACTGTCGCTTATTTGTTCATTTACCAGGTTTGTAGGTTTGTGTAACTAATTTCTCTGTGTGTTTCAGATATCAATGAATGTATCAATGAGCC
The DNA here is from genome assembly GCA_036924085.1 of Ariolimax columbianus. Classification (NCBI taxonomy): domain Eukaryota; kingdom Metazoa; phylum Mollusca; class Gastropoda; order Stylommatophora; family Arionidae; genus Ariolimax; species Ariolimax columbianus. Next base: position 25,961,096 of record JAVGWX010000014.1, read on the forward strand.
TTGTGACCAGTTGTGTACTGACACTCCAGGAAGTTACACATGCTCTTGCCAGAAAGGCTACGTTGTTAATCCTAGTGATAAACACAAATGCATCGGTAAGTTGTACGGGCGTAATTATCAGATGCAGAATAACCAGTAAATGCTAAGTGGGAAGATAAGTGTCGCTGTTATCAAAGTATATACAAGAGAAAAAAAAACTGAAAAATACCATTATAATGATAAAAATAAGGGAATCAAGACTAGCTTCAGGGCCTGGAGAAACATACGTTATTACGTACCAGGATCCTACCTCACGTCAGGGCCAGGTGAAACATATTTATCAAGACACAAACTAATTGTATTATGTGAGCCTGGCTCCAAGATTAGCTTCTGAGATATATTACATTGCATTAGAACCAAAATAAACCAGGTACAGCTTATGCAGTACATTTTAGAACGTAAGGCATATGTCATATACGAGTATCAACTGTTTTCCGCTACCAGATAACTTATGTAAAGCGTGAAGAACAGCAAAAATAGCAGCCACAACATAAGCAACAACTAACTCAGCTACAACAACATCATAAATGTAATATTTGGAGTAGAACGCTCTACTAGTCATGAGCTATGAAAATACAGAACAGAGTCCTGCTGTGTGCGGGCTAGTATTCTCATCGGAAAGAGAGCTCTAGAAAATGTGCTGCATTTATATTTCTGAAAACAAATAGTGAATGTTGTATTTGTCCAAGATCAGAAGTAGAAGAAAACAAAGAAGAAGGATGAGAAAAGCAATAAGAAGAGCAACAAGAAGAAAAAAATTAAGAAGAAGAAGAATACGACCAGTGTCACAGGTTCTTACATTCCAGCTGGTCTGATGCAGGTAAAATACATTTTCTTCAATCACCATTTCCTTTGTTGGTTCTTATTAAAAAGAAATGTAACTATATTGTCAGCTAAAACACTCTTTTGATCAACACTGAGACAATAATTTAGGTTATATCTGAACGTTTTCAATACATTCGATTCGTCAGGATAGATTTATACTGCTGATATTTATGTGGTCAAAAAAAACATGATACAATAATTGTTACGTTTGTTATAACTATTGATCAAAAGGATATAACTAAGTTATGTCGGTCCACACACTTGATAGAATGACAGATCAGCACAAGAATCATCATAACCTTAGCCAGGGAATCTAGAAAGTGTTGCTAACATAAATTTGAGTCACACGTCGACCAGTTGATGAATTATAACACTGAGGAAAGTAGTGATGTCATTTATGTTGATGAATCAGATCTAGGAACAAATATATACATATATTTTTTGGTTATTCTGCTACTGAGATATGTCTTGTTGCTGCTGGGGAAGTGGGTCATCCAGAATAATAAGATGAATATAATAGATAAGGAATGAAATGGTTAAATACAAAAGATTTAAGAAAAACAGTCATCGTGTCAGATTCGCAATCATTACGTCTGAATGTACAGAGGGCTCTCTAAGGAACTGCAGGGGATTGCAGCTGCATTGATCAAACATGCCCAGGGTCTAGTGTCAATCTAATGTATTTATCATGGTGGGGTTCAGGGCAACAGCAGATTTGACATAATTGGGTTAAAGCACTCTCATATATCAGGGCAACAACAGATGTGACCTACTTGGGTTCATGCACTCTCATATACCAGGGCAACAACAGATGTGACCTACTTGGGTTCACGCACTCTCATATATCAGGACAACAGCAGATGTGACATACTTGAGTTCACGCACTCTCATATATCAGGGCAACAGCAAATTTGACCTACTTGGGTTGACGCACTCTCATATATCAGGGCAACAACAGATGTGACCTACTTGGGTTCATGCACTCTCATATACCAGGGCAACAACAGATGTGACCTACTTGGGTTCACGCACTCTCATTTATCAGGGCAACAACAGATGTGACCTACTTGGGTTCACGCACTCTCATATATCAGGGCAACAGCAGATGTGACCTACTTGGGTTCACGTACTCTCATATTTCAGGGCAATAACAGATGTGACCTACTTGGGTTCACGCCACTCTCTTATATCAGGGCAACAACAGATGGGGCCTACTTGGGTTCACGTACTCTCATATTTCAGGGCAATAACAGATGTGACCTACTTGGGTTCACGCAGTCTCATATATCAGGGCAACAACAGATGTGGCCTACTTGGTTTCACGCACTCTCATTTATCAGGGCAACAACAGATATGGCCTACTTGGTTTCACGCACTCTCATTTATCAGGGCAACAACAGATGTGGCTTCTTGGTTTCACGCACTCTCATTTATCAGGGCAACAACAGATATGGCCTACTTGGGTTCACGCAGTCTCATATATCAGGGCAACAACAGATGTGACCTACTTGGGTTCACGCAGTCTCATATATCAGGGCAACAACAGATGTGGCCTACTTGGGTTCACGTAGTCTCATATATCAGGGCAACAACAGATGTGACCTACTTGGGTTCACGCAGTCTCATATATCAGGGCAACAACAGATGTGGCCTACTTGGGTTCACGCAGTCTCATATATCAGGGCAACAACAGATGTGGCCTACTTGGTTTCACACACTCTCATTATTACCAAACTACACATGTAGAAGAATGAGATTTTGAAGTATATCAATGACCGCCTGCTGGATGATAAGTCTGCAAAAGATGAACCAGAAAATCACAGAATGCAGAGCTTCTAAATCAAATGGCGTTTGAGCGGAGTGTAGCGCATGGGAAGACAAAGCAGAAAGTGAGTTCACCCAACTAGCTTTTGGAACCATCAGTATCCACCCATTCCGTCATTTGCAAAGAATGTCTGAGCACCAATCGGTATGCTCTGAGTGCAAGGACGTTGATTCGTTGGACGAGATCAAAACTGAATTTCTTTTAATGACACGAACTGATTAGAACACCATTTATATTTATGGATACGATCTGATCAGAACAGTATTTATATTTATGGATACGATCTAATCAGAACATCATTTATATTTATGGATACGATCTGATCAGAACATCATTTATATTTATGGATACGATATGATCAGAACAGACAACAGCTTAGTTTTCTCAGAAATGAATTTATTTTTAGCAGTTGAACCTGTTTTTAATAGATGCCTCTTGATCATTGCTTTCTTTCTTTAGCCCAATCATGAAATAGTTTTGTATTTTTTTGACGAGGTTTGATCTCTTAGCCCACTTGTAGAAAAATTGGATTATATGAGTGTGTATTCAATTTGTTGGTTTTATGACATATAGAACATCTTCACTCAGACTGAAGGTTCATTCTTGTGCCTTATAGTGTGCCTCTAGCAACACATGGTGGAACAGAAAGCGATCAAATATCTGGATCGAGAAATACGCTTTCCAAATCTTGATAATGCTTTGGTTTGTAGCTTGGTAGAGCGCGGAGGTGGTAAAATACAAAAAAATGCCATGGACAAGTTTCGGCTACTGATGGGCAAGTGGTTCTTACTCTTCAGCTGTACACATTTTATTAGTCATCTCAGTCGCATGGAATAAACAGTTGAACGGAATAAATAGTCGCATGAAATAAACAGTCACATAGAATAAACAGCCACATGGAATAAACAGTCACATAGAATAAACAGCCACATGGAATAAACAGTCACATAGAATAAACAGCCACATGGAATAAACATACACATGGAATAAACAGTTGAATGGAATACCCTATGTAGTTATATTTTGAAAATGGTATCCAATGATGTATCACCAAGGTGACATCTACTATCCTTTTCCTTTATGAAAAATTGTATGTTTCTTTGATCTACAGAACTTAGTTCCTTTTCAGCAACTACTATAATATATTCCTTCTTCTATTCATTCACAAAATATCCATGCGTTGTGTCAAAGGATGTTTCACAGACCGTTGCCGATATAATCACCACCCCCTCCCCCCACACCTCCCTCATTTGCCAACAACAATAATAATTTTCATATAGTTACGTGATCACATTCTTTCATCCTATACCAAAATCAATCAAACACCTCTGATGTTTCTAGAATATCACCAATCTAAACAAAACTCCGTATAGAGTACATATTATTTCACCAAAACACACTGATTTCTACAGCATTAAATGTTCAGTGTCTCCAATTTTCGTAATATTTTTCTCGAGCGACGTTTTCCATGTGTAATTTGGTTTCTCTCTAGTACTCACCCACTGGGTATTCCATCACATAGACTGCCTTGTACTGTTATCAGTAAATTTCCTTCTCGATAGTCGTGGATACATGTTTTCTGTGTTCAATAATGTCTTTGATGTTTTCATATGTGCTGTATGAACACCGAAAGCTAACTTTGTTTGAGTTGGTGCGAGTCTTCGAGAGAGGTGAAAATTCTGGCAAGAATGTATTTCGTAAAAACTGTTTGCACGTAATTAGTTGAAAGTTGTTTTTGTCTCCCCTCTTGTCTAATAATATCATCCCTTGAATTAGCCAAGCAGTAGTAGTTGCTCCTGAACGAAGATGACACGTCAACCTTTGGGCAATGGAAGACCTCTGCGGTGGTGTCATCTTCAGCTGGTGATTTTCCAGAGGATATCGTCTCGACTACATGGGGAATTTTTTAGGGCAGAAAGCCGGGAAGAGTGGGAAAGTAGATGAGAGGTTAAGTGGAGGGGGCTCTGATGATATGAACTAGTCGCTATAATAACCTTTTCAATCGACTGCATTACCAGCTTTGACATAGTGCGAGATGGACAGGACCTTGATGTGTTCATGCAGTAGACTGCACCACATTTCACCTGCTGCCGCCTTATTGACGAAACCCAAAATTTTCAGATAATCTTGATACTTACCTTGATCGACTACTAAAAAGCTTTCGATTCGATAGAACTAGAGTTTGTCTGTCGTTCATTGTTGGAACAAGGTGGCTGTATCAGAGTTATTGCTAACAGTTTTAAGATCTGCGCTACGACATTTCTCCCTTCTAATGTCAAATTGTATTACCAGTAAAGAAAGGGGTCCACCAGGGTGATTCTAACTAACCGCATGTTTGGAAGCAGCCATCACCGGATACTACTAGGACACCTTTGACATTCGTTTTGAAGCAGACGCCCCAATCACTGTTGATTATCCGAAGACATAGAGCTCATCACAGAGTCAGCTGCAAAAGCTAACCAAAGGCTACAGCTACTCGGCGCTGAGGGCAAGAAATCGGGACTAGAAATAAATGTATCAATGGCCCAAATGTATCTGTCCACAACTGCATAACTTAATTATCTAGCAAATATCCAAGTCCAGTTCCTGTAGTGCTACTCTGTTTTACATGTGTAAGCCTTCATAACCACCCTTGTTTGGGTACATCAACCAAGATCATTTCTTTCATGTGTTGGGCTATTGAAATCAAGCGGGAGTCGGTGTCAGGAGGCTGATTAATTACAGAAATAACATAAAACCGAGTATGTGAGACAATTGATGATTGTGAATGACGAGAGAGGATGATGAACAGAAAAGGTAAAATTGTGATTGAAAACATTAAACAAACAAATAGTCAATAGGCTCAGTAATTCCAGGTAAGAAATGTAAGCAACATGTCTTTGGAAGAGCGTTCCTTCGTACAATCACTATCCTACTTATTTGTTATAGGTTTGTTATCGGGTTTGCAAGTATGGTAGGTAGCAAGTAAGTTAGGTAGCAGTAAAAGAGAAGGACAATCCAGTCGGATTCGCATGGGTGGAACTCAAGAAGTCGTCTCAAAATAGGGAGAGCAGCAGAGCGCCAACTAGTGGCTAAGTGTTACTTGAGGAGTCAGATGAGTGTATCATAAAATAATGAAAATGATAACGGCTTTGTTGATGAATGATAAAGTATGTAATAAGTGGAAGTCGTACGAAATGATGGACTATAACTATTTTTTGTCATCTTTTAGTTCCAGCTGAGGGCCCATGCGGGCAAGGCAAACCTTGTTCACAGATCTGCAAAGTTGTGGCAAGTGCTCGAAAGTGCTCCTGTAAAGAGGGTTTTACTGTTAATGAAAAGGACGAAACGCAGTGTGATGGTATGTACTTGAACCCATCTGTTCTTGTCGAGTTCTTGTGACATTTTAGTAGTAATTATACACATTATAGATCACATATCATGTATTCTCTTGACATATTTGCAGTTATTGTACACACAGGAAAGGTAAAGATAGTCTCATATCAGACTGTGTCGTCAGTGATGACGTGTTGGAGCTTTCATTGTACTAAACCACCGTTATGTGTAATTAGGTGACTAGTTCCCTACATCACTGCCTTTTTCCTTCCCAAGCCTTCAGCCAATTATCCATGTACAGCAGGGAAACTTGGAACTGCCCATAGTAAGATTTAAACCCCTTACCTTTGCCATAAAAAGTGAGTGCTCTACCACTGCTCAAATCAGAAAAGATAGCAATTCGTGTCTTCTCTTGGCATATTAAAAGTCATTATACTTGCAGTAAAGATAACAATTCGCCTCTTCTCTTGGCATCCTAGTAGTTATTGTACAAAATAGGCTAGATACATGACCAAATGGGAAACAGAACATACTGGCTACACCAAAAACGATGCCTATTACCAGTTGAACAGAAGAGAGCAGGCCGTGGTCTTCAGACTTCGCACTGGCCACAATAGACTGAGGTACCACCTATTAAATAAACTGAAGATAGGTGGCACCGACTAATGCACGTGTGGTACTGGGAAAATGACGACTGAACATTTGCTGCAAAACTGCCTGACATACGAGGATCAGAGAAAGCAGATGTGGCCATCACCAGTGCCCGCACTAGACAAGCTCTATGGCAGTGTCAACAGCCTCAGGATGACCGCTGCTTTCTTCGAAAAAATAAAGGTTGATGTCTGACTGCGTACGATGAAGAAGAAGAAGAAGTACAAAATAGGGCACAATCTACTCCGGAGCCACATGTATACACAATTTAGGATTGACAGCTCAAGTATGTCTACATGTGGAGAGGCACCGCAGTCTGCGGAGGATATACTTCAGAGGACTGGACAGAAGTATGAGATACTGAGGCGGAAATACTGGCCAAGAGAAATAACACTGGAAGGGAAACTATATGGACCTATTTGTGAACTGCAGAAGACAGCAAGGTTCATACAAATAACAACTTTGCAGATATAGACATACTCCAAGCGAACGAAAGAAGAAGAAAAAGTCAAATAAAAAAGGTAGCAGCGAAGGTAACTGGCCACTTCACTTAAAATATAAAAGATGTGGCTGTGTTCAATGAAGCCTTTAACACTTCATCAGCTAAAGCAATGTCGGCTATGGGACTACATTTACTTTGATTTTAACTTTTAACATTATAGTTATTATGTCACACGACTATTACTTTACTTTTAATTATATCACTGAATTATTACTATGCTCTTACATCTGTCACTGAACTATTACTATGTTCTTACATCTATCACTGGACTATTATTATGTTTTTACGTCTATCAGTGGAGTAAATTGCTATGTTTTTAAATCTATTACTGGACTATTATTATGTTTTTACGTCTATCAGTGGAGTAAATTGCTATGTTTTTAAATCTATTACTGGACTATTACTACGTTCTTACATCTATTGCTGGACTATTACTATGTTCTTACATCTATCACTGAACTATTACTATTTTCATATTATCTGTGTTTGCATTATTACTATTATCATTTGATATGTAACTGAACTAGTAACATTATCTTTTTTGTCTGTCACTGGACTATTAATATTGTCATTCTTATGTCACTCTTCTATCATTCACAGGACTATTAGCATTATTGTTATAGCAACTTTTCCGTGGTTTATTTAGTGTAAATTTGCTATTGTTCAAAACGGTTTTCAATATAATACACTATTATGTGTGTACTAGTAAAAACTGTCATTGCTAAGTCTACTGGCAGTAATTTCATAAAAATAATTTCTTTAAATTCCAACTAATGATGGTTGTATTATGTTAGTAATGTGATTACGACATGCAGATCCCACTGAAGTAAAACATTTTGTAAATTTTTGTTCCAGCAATTGCAGTTTGCAAGACAAAGGCTGATATTATATTGGTGTTTGATGCCTCGGCCAGTATTGAAGCTCATAATTTCAACAAGCAGTTTGACTTTGCTAAAAAATTGACGAAGAATTTCCATGTTGGCCCAAGTGATGTCCGCTTTGCTGGAGTTGTATTCAGTTCAGATAGCAAAGTGATATTTACACTCAAAGACAACAATGACTATGCCTCACTTGACAAGGTAGGGCTTTCAAAATTTCAAAATATGTTGCAAGTTATTATCGAAACAATCTATTATTCACAGATGCATATTTATGCCTTGGTTTTAATGATAGATTTTCACATGTGGTCATTTGCAGGTCAATGGAACATAGAATATAAATTGCTTCCCTTAATTTATAGAAATGTCATAGTGCATTGCGAAGTGTCCGGTTCACTGACAGCTGGAACTAATGAACTCACACATAGACAGACATACATACATATACTTAAACAGTAACACAAACATGCATACATACATACATAAATATATGCATACATACATACATATGTACAAACATACATATACACACACATACATACATACATACATACATAAATACATAAATACATACATGCATACATGCATACATACATATATACATACATACATATATACATACATTTACACATACATACATACATACATATATACATAAATACATACATACATACATGAGATGACAGGGTTGGATGTGTTGAGTCCAAAATGAGACGGACAAATTGAATGAAATGAGATTTAACAGGGTTTAGATGTGAGGGAGCAGTAGTTAACAGTATGATCTGTCAGAAAACATAGAGGTTAGATACAGTTTCTTATTATACGTCAACACAATTTGTTGAGACAGGGATAGAATATCTTCAGTGGGCGCGGGTAGGTTAGAGTACACCTTACGTTGTTCAGTTAGCAAGATCGACATGCCGTGAAGAATGATTACTTAGAAATAGTGGCGAGAGTATAGTCTAGTCATTTTGGGTGTCGTATCTGGAGTACAGAGCAGGGGTGGATGAGTTAGGCGACACATAATCAGACATCAGGCTGTTACATTTAGAATAACAGAGTGACAAGTAGCCATATGAATGAACATGTTTCACAAGAGGAGCAGTTAAGTAAGATTAACTACTGACCAGTCAACTGGGAAGGAAGAGCAGATCTTGTGACTACAGCAATCTCTATTTCATTACATTCATTAGCTCAGTCCGTCTTGTCAGACCATAGTAATTGGTATGCAACTACAGTCCATGATGGTAACGAATGTGAACCGTAAGACCAATCCGGGCAGGGCAGCGTGTTCCACAGTGTGTGCAAGGAATGTCAGGAACGTTTACTGCATCGCATGGGCGTGGCGTGTTTTATTAAACGCTGTGTCTTTGGCCTATCAACATTAAATATCTCCGTTGTATCAATCCTACTCCTACATGTAACACGATCCATGGCGTCCTGTTCCCATGATTCTAACTCGATGCCTGCATCATTCATATCCCACTTGCATAAATCCTTGTACCTAAGTTATGGTCGGCCCCGAGACCTTCACCTCAACTGTAATTTCCCATACAGAAGATATTTTGGTATTCTGCCATCATCCATCGTCTGAATGTGACCCAGCCATTAGAGCCTTAGAAGGTTAAGCATGGACAAGATTGTGAAAGTGCCTGTTCTCTCCAATACTTCTGCGTTGGTGATCTTGTGTTGCCACACAGCACCCAGGATTCTGCTCCGGCACCTCATGTGATAGCTGTTTAGCCACCTCTCATAGTGCATGTAGGTAGACCATGCCTCACTGCCATAAAGAAAGGTGCTGAGGACACAGGCTTGGTAAACAAGTGCTTTTGTTTTAACAGGGAGCTTATTGTTCTCCCGAACCCTATTTGATAATCTTTTCATTGTTGTTTCTGTCTTTCCTATCCTGATATTGATCTCTTGGCACAGGGATAGTCTACTATTGACTGAGTATCCCAAGTACGTAAAATCATCTACTACATCGAGAGCTTCATCATCAATGGAGATAATTGGTTGTTTGTTTGCACCCTGGATCAGAATCTGTGTTTTCGTTTTGCTGTTTGTTAACCCGATCTCACAGCAGGCATTCGAAAACGCAGATAATAAGCTCTGTAGTTCATCCTCTGAGTAGGTCGTAATTACGGCATCACGCACAAAGAGCAATCCTTTCATCAGCACCCTGTTTATTTTGTCATTGGCCTTTGAGAATTGAATAGGCCACCATCTGTGCGAGAATGAATGAAGATACCACCATCCTGGTCACTAAATGCATGTTTTTAGAGAAGTGAGAAATATTTTCAAAAAATTTTTTCTTTGTTTAGGCAAAACTAAAAAGTGGATGAAAAGGGTAGACTGAAAACAGAGCTGTTAGGGGTAGGTTTTTCACTATATATTTAGAGCATTGCACTAATGCTCATTAGCACGAATGGTGGATTCTCTGTAAGCGACACGAGAAAGAAATCTGATCACTTTAATTGGCATATTTGGGACAAAGGTATGTAGTCCTCACAGTCATCAACTCGGGTTGATCTGTTGAGGGCGGGAGATAACTGATCATATGCACCATCGGGACAAAGCATATCATCCATTTTCACAGACAACTGTTCTGATGATCTGATGTGTGAGAGAGAGAGAGAGAAAGAGAGAACAAGAGAGAGAGAGAGACAGAGAGAGAAACAGCTCATTTCTAAACGTCTAGTCTCGCAGATTGGATTGTTGTCTGCTCATGTCATATTATATCGAAACGTTATATTGATCATAATGGTAAGAGGGGGATATCCCTTATCGAAAGACATGTAACCTGAAACCTCAGCGAGCAACCAACAATAATATCAAAAAAACTATTATCGTGCAGCGCAGGACCGACGGCTGCCAGAGATCAATATCATCACCAACTGCTAGATGGCTCTTACGATTACATAGTAAATAGTAGTTAATCAGTTTAGATGAAAATATCTTTATAGTGTCATAGATAGTATGTTAGACTACGTAACTGGGTTCATAGTTTCAAGGAATACATTCAAGATTATGCTAACATTCTCTGAGATAGAAAGATTGAGGTATTAATTAATTAGTTTGGTTTTAAACAGTTTGTGATTTGTAATAAACGAACATTTTGTGTTATTGTTCATAAAACGCTTGAAGGTTTTTCTATGTTGGGGTCTTAACGTCATGTATTATCTGTTTTGATGTTAACACATACTCAGAAAGGATTCTTAGCTCTGTCAATACATGATTATAGATGAGATGAGATTACAAAAGACGATGTGAGTTTGGATGGGACGAGAAATTGTGAAATGAGAAAAGATGTGTTGAGATGAACTGGGTCGTGATGATAAGAGATGAGATGCTCTACTTATGGTCACAGTTTACTTGAAGGCACACACATCTCCAACATTACTAGAGGGGTTTGCCGGGGCCTTTGTGTATGACAATGACATGAAAAGCACCAATACTCCACAGAGAGAATGTCACAAGAGGCAACAAACTATGTGGCATGGCATAACACAGGCCATGGTTAGGTGTTTTACTAAGAACAGCATAGATCGCGCCTAACATGCTCTTGTGTGAGTCTATTAAGATGGACTCTCACGTCGGCTAATCACCTTCCAAGAATATGCAGTCTTCTAAACCAGTATACCGACTTCAAGTTAAATTAAATTATTTCAATTTGTAAGTTTCTTGCTCTTTCAAAGGATATACACAATTAATTTACATTTCTTACATTAAAACATGGTTAGTTAGTAAAAGAGACTATAGTGTTAAATATCATATACCTTGATTATCAGACATTGTAAAACAAGATTATGTAAAAAAAAATTGGCTTCAATCTGCAGCGATAAAGTAGTGTGTCATTTTTCTGTCTTATAATCGACTTTGACATTCAGCGGTCAGGTATTTATTATTAGATAAATGCCTAGATAACTTTAAGTATTTCATGGTCCACTGCTACAAATAAAGGCGTATCTCATCTTATTCTCAGGCCCTGACCAACGTTGAGTACATGAACGCCAACACATACACGAACCTGGCCTTCAATCAGATCATAGATGAACAGTTGTTCAGCACAGCAAAGGGCGGCAGAGATGATGCGCCTGACATTGTAGTTCTGTTTACCGATGGAAATCCTAGATTTGAAATAGACAGTAATGCAAACCTTCTAAATGTTTAACGTTAAAGTGGCATTTATAGTTTTGTCTACTTGTGAATATATGGCTCTGTTGAGAGAATCTTGTTGACTGACCTACTTACTGATAGCCATGTTTGTTTAAACAATTTGGGTTCACAGATGTGTTTTATATATGTTTTAAATATAGATAGGTCCACACATGTACGTGGACACACCTAATAAGTATACTGCACATCTGTCTACACAAATTTCTAAATTTAGTAAATGTAGTCCCATATCTGTTTACAAATACGTGTTGACATATTTAATACCAAGTAAATATAGTAATGATTTACTGACACATACATTTTGATATATTTGCTTTTCATATTTGGTCTTGGCTTTCAGCTTTTAGGAATAGAATAGGCCACCATCTGTGCAAGAATGAATGAAGATACCACCGTTCTGGTCACGATATGCATATTTCAAGAGAAGTGCGTATATTTGTATTTGCAAGTGTTGCTCAGTGGTTAGTGCCCTGGCTTCGCATATGAGTGGTCCTAGCGGAAATGGCAACCCGGTAACGTCGCCCGGGTCGACCCAGACTTAAATGGGTACCGATTCAGTCCAGGAAGTAAAAGCGGCCGGCGTGATGTTGACCACATCATGCAGTAAGTGCCGTGGGATACAAAATAATATGGGTCTAACACCATATTTCCTGTTCCTATGCACTGTATGGTGTGACGGGATCTTTACTTTTTACAACTTGTGTGTGAATTATTGAAATAGGTCTGATATATTATAAAATCAATGTCGTTCAATAGCAGACACTGCTGTTAGGGATAAAGTGTTATAACTTCATTCATTAAGATTAATTTGTCAATGAGGTGAGATGTCCAGTTCACTCTCTCGCGGCTTTTCCTTACTTGACAGTAATCCGATAAGCCTGTTTCAGCTAGATTGTCTGGATCGTGTTAATATATTCAAAATACGGGATAATATACATACGTGAAAATATAAAAAAGATAGCCAAACATTGAAGCTAGAATGTACTATTGGCTGGGCTGACTTGGAACTACATCTCATCGCTGAGATAGATGTATGTGTGAGAATGATGGGACTAATAATAACAACGATTTTCACTGTCAAGTTGGACAAATCCTTAAACTCATTCAATTAGCTGAGCTAATATATATAGCAAACCATAACGGAAGATGACCCCAAAGAGACATACACTAAGAGAAGGATTGGACAGGCTTCCGAGAAAAACTTAAATTGTTAACGTGAAAGAATATCAGGATAGAACTGAAGAAAAGAATAATCGCCACTCGTATATGCCCCATTGCACTGTACCGTGCTGAAACATGGACTTTCCCGAAGAAAAATGGTACAAGTTTGAAAGCATTTGAAATGTGGTGTTACCGTGGAATTGAAAGAGTGAGTTGGATAGAAAGAAGGTCAAATGACAGTGTTCACTGATGAGGCAGCACAAAGTCAAATATCGCATATGATACAAAAACGTCGGTTGAGTTGGCTGGGTCATAATAAGATAAATGAAAGTCTTCTACAGAAGATACTAAATGGAAAGATTCAATGGAAAATAGTACCTAAACTCACCTTTACATCTCATATATTAATGGACATTAAAGTACGCACTTTGATGCAATGAAGAGAACATCAGAGGATAGGGTCAAATAGAGAGACATACTCAGACAAATTACAACCAGTGTCTGAACTGATCTACCAGATAATGTTGGCAGGGTTTTAACCCATTTGTTGATTGCCATCCTTCTATCGCTTTTGTTTTAAAGATTGTCTAGCGCCAGATAACTGGGGCGACTTTGCAGCCACTGACATTCTTGTTTCCTCAAGTACCAAAGTAGAATTCTCCGCAGCTGTCTATGCTTAAAGCTAAGCATTGGAGTAAATAACACCGATTATGGTTTCTATTATAATTAAATGTGTTTTGTTTGGAAAAGAGATTAACTTTCTCTCTGTCTATAGAACATAAATTAGTAACACCCGTAACAACTGTGCTCTTATTATTGTATACGAAAAACCAATGAGCCAATAACCAATAACTAATAACCAAATAGCATGTAACAAATAACAAATAATCGGTAACCAATGATTACACTCTGTGTCTATCACCAGCTATAACTGCAGCGCAGGCCGTGAAGAACAAAAAGGCCTTGGTCATAGGTGTGGCTATTGGGACTGCATTGAAAATGGACTTTCTTCGAAAGATCAGCACCACGCCTAACGATGCACTTGAAGCAAAAAGCTATGATGATCTGGATTACGTTGAGAGACGCCTGTCTGAAATGTTATGTAAAGGTAAGAAATACATTGACTGGCATCTGTCTCATATGTTCATATATTGTGTACAGGTAAGAATTATATTAGATGGTGTGTGTCTATTCACAATGTATCTACTCCAATTATGCACAGTCATTCACCTCAGGTTTTCATAGTTTATCCACACCAATTATCAACGGTGTTCCCAGACCAAGTATTCAGTTACTTTTTTGTATCCACTCTAACTATGCACACTCCATTTACTGAAAATATACACAGTATATCCATATACATTTTAAACATTGCATCCACAATGATTATATTGTTTCCTCCTTTTGTTCCCATGCTCCAAATCTGGGTAGTCAGTCAGATGTCAAGTACCCTCTCTGGTGTTCCCAGACCAAGTATTCAGTTACTTTTTTGTATCCACTCTAACTATGCACACTCCATTTACTGAAAATATACACAGTACATCCATATACATTTTAAACATTGCATCCACAATGATTAAATTGTTTCCTCCTTTTGTTCCCAGGCTCCAAATCTGGGTAGTCAGTCAGATGTCAAGTACCCTCTCTAATCTGAGATCTGATGCAATATCCTGTCAAATGAAATCAATCTATGGGGGACCATAACGATGATATATAAAATTGTATGACCATAATTTATTAAATTCGTTTCCCCTGATCTGTGTGTTGTAATTAATGTATTGTTACACATTATAATCACATATCGCTCGATTGTTGGTTTCATATTCCATTGCTTTATCATATGTTGTTTTGTTATTGTCTACATATCTTGTATTGGAGATTCAAATAATTTACGTTCAAAATTTATGTTGATAAAAAACAAGCTACATCTACAGACTTCGCGATTGCTGATACAAGGAGGATCAATGTATATGTATCCTATGTAGTTGATTGTGCTTGATTTTGTTAACTGTCCACAATGAATACGTTTACTCTGTCGTGCTTATGAAAGTGGGCCGGCGATTCTTGGCTCTTTCTACGTTATTATCGCTGATATGTAGATCACGTAGATTCTCACGTCATTAAACATCCTGTCTGAAGAGAGGATTGTATGGAAGATATGTGAGGTATTGATCGGTATATTTCACTTGTTCATGACTAACAATGTATGATCAGTATATTTTTACATCTTTTGCTTTGAAGGTGTAATCTGGCAGACCTTTCCTTGCATATCTTATGATGTTGTCCGCCAACTTGTAGCTTTGTTTACCTCTGGCACTACTGTATTCAATCTTTCCTTCCAGTATTGGTTTCAGCAATGACGTTTTATTTACTAAAATATAGTAATTATCCGATTTAGATTGTGTTCGCAATTATCTTTGCGGTCTTTATTTCTTAAATACTTCCTCAGTCTTCTTTACACCTACATTTATAAAGCATTGATGTTGTTGATTAACCTAGGTCTGCTGAGCTGTTTGCTCTCTCTCAGTCCAGGCCAAGTTGAAGAGTATACATATGTTTTGTAGTTGGTGAGAGGAGACTGTATAACGTGTCAGTGGTTGTGGATGTGTCAGGCAGTAACTTTCTTCTATCTGTCGCGAGTCAACAGGTGGAGTGATGTAAACCAGAAAAACCAGAAAGGCTTTATACTAGCCAGGAAAAATAAAGACACGACGAGTAACTGATTCATGAGCTATTCCGAACCCGTGTGTTGATTATGAATATAAAGCTGAAATCATGACTATAAGAACAAAATGGAAAGCAAAGAAAAAAACTAATTCAATAAACAGAAAGAGAAAGAAATGATCAAGTTTAACATATTAAAATATATGAAGACACAAGAGGACTACATAATAAACGTGAATAAAGGCTTAGCAAAACTTACAGACATTTGAAGAAGAATGGGCGATGTTCAAAGGGTACTATCACTGAAACAGCAAGAGCAACATGCACGACTGTAAAGATAAGAGGCCCTAAACACAGAATTACAACATTGTGGAATGATAAGGTGAAAACAGCAATTAAAGAGAAAAAGAACAAATACAAAATATAGGTTTAAAGCAAATCAACGTCGAACTATACTGAAATTTATTTGATAAGGCACAAAGAGGGCAGATGACGAGGCGATAACAAAAGCATGTAAAGTATATGGAAAAAATATAAACTTAGACCATAATAATGCACTAAGAAACTTCTGTACACAAATTAAAACAATGAGACAAAGAGAAGA
The DNA here is from genome assembly GCA_036924085.1 of Ariolimax columbianus. NCBI lineage: Eukaryota > Metazoa > Mollusca > Gastropoda > Stylommatophora > Arionidae > Ariolimax > Ariolimax columbianus. The sequence goes on from JAVGWX010000014.1 coordinate 25,977,736, forward strand.
GTCTAATGACCCAACATAAATCATAAGTAATGACAAAAGAATTTATGTCTCATACAACAGAAAGATCATCAAAAGATGGCAACAATATTTTGAAAAGCTACTTAATACTGGAGAGATTAAGAGAACACAGGATATCAATATTGAGATCACTACAAAGCTAGAACCGAATCTAACTAATTCAGAGCACCAATACGCTACAAGAGATACTATAAAAAAAAGTCATCAGGAACGGTGACATGACAGCCGAACGTATCAAGACAACAACAATTGTGGGAATAGCCTGGCTACACAGACTGTATAACCTAGTGTGGATTAAACAAGAAACACCAGCAGACTGGAGAAGTACAACAATACTTCGCATTTGTAAAAAGGGCAGCAACAAGGACTGTGCAAATTAAAGAGGAATATCATTACTTAGCCATACTGGACAAATATGTTTTACAATATTGGAAACAATACTACGTCAAATAATTGAATCGCAGCTTAGCGAAGCAAAGATGGGATTTTTTTTAAAAACAGGAGCTGTACAGCTGCAATCTTCGCACTCAGACAACTAACGGAGAGAACAATAGAGTACAATCAGACACTACACGTTGCTTTCGTGGACTAAAAGTAGGCATTCAATAGAGTGAATAGATACCAACAGTGGGCACCATAGAACGTTATAGAGTAAATAAACATTTGGCAATTCCATATGAAAGTCTTTATGTAAATAGCCAATATGCGGTAAGAAAAAATGCAGGATATTACGAAACATGTCATATTAGGACGGGTGTACGGTCTCCTGTACTGTTTATCACAAGTACTTGTATAGACGAAATATGTAAATTAACCACCCTGGATAATGAAATGAAGATCAGGTTATACAAGACAGCAACAACAATGAGCAGACTAACAACAAGGGTCTGGGAGAATAAGAAGGTTACTGATAAAACAAATACATTTCTTTACCAGGCTTAGTCCTCAGAACCTTTTTTTATGGCATGGAGACATGGTCTACAGACATCCATCAGGACCGTCGGCTAAACAGATATCAAAGGAGGTGCACAGAATCATAGCGTTTGGGTGGCAAGTAAAGGTTCCCAACTCAGAGGTGTTGCAAAGAATAGGCACTGTAACAATCTTTTCCATGCTTACTGATTGAAGGCTCCGATGGCTCGGACAGACTTGGGGGATCGATGAAGGCAGAATACCAAAATATCCTCTCTATGTGGAATTTCAGTTCAGGAACGGGTCTCAGGGCTAGCCACTACTTCGGTACAATGATGTATGCAAGAAGGATATGAATGATGCGTGCATCGATTTAAAATCATGGGAACAGGACACCGTGGATCGTTTTACACGGAGGGGAATGTTTAAGCATGGAATACAGACAAAGAAGATACGGATTGCTGATAGGTTAAAGACTCAACTTTGAGAAGACGCACCAGACCATGTGATGCCGCAAACGGTCCTGACTTTCCTTGCAGACAATGTGGAAAACGCTTCTCTCCTCGATAGGCCTTAAGAGTCACATTCGTTATCGTCATGGACTGTAGTTTTATTTTTTTTTAAAGCACAATTACTTTCGTCTGACAAGACTGAAAACGACAATGGTAAAAAAGCCAGCATTAGTAAGGGAAACGGCCTCCGAGATTACTTAAATGAACTTTTCTTTGCTGACGACAAGCAATAATAGTAACCCCTGAAAAACAACTGAAGGAACCCATCAACAAACTTAATGAGGCCTCTACTAATTACAATATAAAAATCAACTTAGAGAATAGTGAATTTAAGACGATTGAAAGTACATAAATAAAATTAAATAATTTAAACAAAACCAAGAAGTAAAACAGGAACACATTGCATTTTCCTGGGTAATATAATCTCAGCAGATGGCAAAGGAGACACTGAAATCCAAAACATAAGCAGTAAAGCAAGTCAAATCATTAGGCAAATGTCCACGATATTAAAATGTGAACATCTGACAATGGCTACAAAAAAGAACGCATTACAACACAATATCCCAACCCACATTGTCAACACGAGTAGACGGTTGTCAAAGATGATGGGACTAGACATCCAGAGACAAAGAGCTAGAGATAACAAATCGCCAATATTATTGTGGTTTATTGTCCTTAGAATTTGGTAAGTAGAATCTCCTATAACTGTATGTATAGCTAGAGATAGACGCTAAGCGGCCGCAAAAAGGGTTTTGAGCGACATAGGAAGTTGTGGACAAACTGTCACTATGAGGTAAACATATGTGACAAGATAGTTTCGAAGTGAATAGAGTGTTGAGTGGGAGGAACGTCTTAGACTGACAAGTGTTGCAGTTACAATAGTGATTCCAGTTCCTTTCTGGGCAACGGGGCAAGGAAAGTAGTACCTCGTGATCAGCGGCCATGTTGTTTAGGGCGGCGCCTAAGAGACCAATAAAAACAGATACATTATTATTTTCAGAGAGAACCGGCTTGAAGGCTATCCGACTATGTTATATTTTACAATTGCACTAGTGCTCATTGAATTGAATGGTGGTTCTTACCGACGACACGATAGACACAATTGATCCCGAGTGATAGAGTGAAAAACTGGCCGGTGCTGTAGTAATCATCATAGGCGCCTTCGTCTCTATAGACCATGCACGAGGAGCCCTGTTAGTTTTATCCAGCTCTGTCTGATGTATTTCGACACTGTCTGCAATGGCTGTAAAGGTCAATTCGCGAGTGACAGTCCCTGCCGCAGATCGTACAACTATAATTAGAAGGTTGGCTTACCTGGCCGTTCCTTGATCTCTGCAGTATTTCTCTTTTCTCTGTAGCCAGAAGCCGTCTACGAGTGTCAGCAGCCATTATGCCCCTTCCAACTGACTGTCTCCAAATAGCTTGATCCTGAGCAATGTCTTCCCAACCCTCGGATGGGATGTCGCATGCCTTGATGCCCCTCTTGCATACATTATTGAAACACAGTATGGGATGACCGATTCGTCTACCTCCAATGCCTTGCTATCCATAAAATATATCATTTGGCAGCTTCTCGTGATAAACATTTCCCAGCCACCCTAGACGTCGGTGGCTAAACATCGAGTACATTCTGTATTAAAGAATCGACTAATCGGGCAAGGCTTGTAATGTGAGGTGTAGCTTAAGACTAGTGTATTCTCTCTATAACGTATTCATACAATATGCACTTCATATTATTGTGGCAGTAAAATTCCGAAAGTTATGTGCAGTGATACTATTGTGTTATTTCATTGTGCCGTTTAGTGCATTCACGATGCCACAGATGTGCGACTCATTATCAAATGGGCCACTGTGGCCCAAGACAGAGACCGTTGGAAGAGAAGTTGGGGCCCGCAACGGTGTTACTACCGGTGAAGAACAAGACGTCTAGTAACCCAGTAATTTATTAAGGGAGCAGAGAACTGGCCCAGACTTAGCACTCAGTCTTTCAAAACCAAATTGTGCTAATTTATTGTGTGCTTTGGAAGGTTAACTTTGAAACTGACTTCACAACTTCCATAAGAGAGACAACTCTGATCATAAACAACTGCTGCCTTGCAGATAGGATGGGGACAGCCAAAGGCTAAGGAGGGCATCCCTACAGAAACGCCTGTTGAAATCGGATGCACGGGGCCGCAAAATAGAGACCTATCGCTCTCGAGTATGGAGGTCAGAGACTCCAACTGCATAGTAGTTGGAGATTTCAACAGCCACTCGGAGAGATGGGGATACTCTGACACAGACAGCAGAGGTGACGAAGTGGAAGATTGGGAGATAGATGCAAATCTCTCCCTAATCAATAGGCCGGAGGATAGCCCTAGCTTCTATTCAAGAACATGGCATACCACCTCGACTCCAGATTTGGCCTTCTCCACACAGGACATACACCATCAAATAGACCGCCAGGTGCTAAACCAACTGGCAGGTAGCGACCACAGGCCGATCAGGCTAACCATTGACATGGAAGTAGGCCCACAGGAAACAAAACCGCTCCCACGTTGGAATTACAAATGAGCCGACTGGGACAGATTCGCAATCCTGACAGATGGGCTGTGTGAAACCATCAACACACGAAACAACAAAATGAAGCCCATGGTGGAAAGCCTAAGCAAGGCAATAATACAAGCCGCCACTGAAACCATCCCAAGAGGAGCTAGGAAAAACTATAAGCCCTACTGGAATGATGAGTTGCAGAAAGTGGAAGATGCAGTAACAAATGCTAGGAACATGGCAGAGCGAGAACAATCCATGGAGGCAAACATCGCCCTCAAAGCCGCCAAGGCGAAATACAAACACACTCTTAAGCAAACAGTAAGAGAAGGCTGGAAAAATAAAACGGAAAGCCTAAACCTGGACAAAGACGGGAACAAGCTATGGAAGCTAGTCAGAGCCATGAACGACGAAACCCCGTCAAATAAACAAATTACCATCAAGCAGGGCGAGAACTTGGTCACAGGTAAGAAAGCCGCAAACGCCTTTGTCGATCACTATGCCAGAGCAAACCACATCGAGGTCCCTGCAGATAAGCATACAGACATTAGCGAAGAGCTAAAGGGGCACGACAACATGAATACGGCACCTGAAGAGCACATAATGGCCAAATTAACAATGCGCGAAATGGAAGAGGCTATGAAAACATTAAAGAAAAGGAAATCTCCCGGAAAAGACGGGATAACAAACGAAATGCTGATGGGGCTGGGCCAAACAGCGAAGAGGAAACTGCTATCGGTCCTAAACCAAAGCTGGAAAAGGGGAATTGTACCCCAGGCATGGAATGACGCAATACTGGTACCAGTACCAAAAACAGGAAAGGATAAAACAGATCCAAATGGATACAGGCCCATCAGCCTACTGAGCTGTGTCGGCAAGCTGATGGAACGGATGATAAACACCAGACTGATGTGGCATCTGGAAGAAAAACGAATACTAATTCTACAGCAAGCCGGCTTTAGACAGCACAGATCCACTGAGGACCAGGTCATCCTCATAGCCCAGGAGATAGAAGATGCCTACCAGGCACAGAAACACACAGTAGCTGTTTGGGTGGATCTGGAAAAGGCATTTGACAAAGTCTGGAAAGACGGACTTAGAGTCAAGCTAAGAAGAAGTGATGTTTGTGGGAAAATGTACAAATGGATCAACCACTACCTCAAACAAAGAACGGCCGGAGTCCAAGTACAAGGGCAGATGAGCAAAAAGGTGACACTCGAGCAGGGAGTACCCCAAGGGGGAGTACTGTCACCCACACTCTTCCTGGTATATATAAACGATATTACAGAGAATATACCAAGAAGAGTCCATAGCTCAATGTTTGCAGACGATCTGGCTATGTGGACCTCTGAAAAGAATCTCACCATAGCAAGAAATCGGATGCAGACGGCCCTAACATCGCTGGAAGAGTGGGCGAACTCATGGCTGGTCAAAATAAACGAGGAGAAAACCACATGCACAATATTCTCGCTTTCATTAAAACCCCAAAATACCAAATTAAGTCTAAATGGCAAATTCCTGCAGCCAAACGACAACCCAACCTATCTGGGAGTCACATTTGATCGGCGCATGACATGGAAAAGTCAGATTGAGAGAAACCGAATGAAAGCCAGAGAAAGAATGGCAATCATGAGGAAACTTGCTGGCACAAGCTGGGTAGCAGACGAAGGCATACTAAAGAAACTGTACACTGGAAGAGTGAGACCAGTTCTCGAGTATGGCATTGCGGCATGGACAACAGCAGCGAGGCGAACTTCGATAAAGTTAGCAAACTTCAAAACCAAGCCATGAGAATTATAACAGGTGGCATGAAGTCAACGCCAATTGTAGAACTTGAAAAGATTACAAAACTGCAATCCATGACCGATAGAAGAGACTGCAGAGCCCAGCTGCAGTCAGAGAAACTCCGAAGACTGACCGACCATCCAATGCACCAGAGACTAAACAATTTGGGAAATGGGAAACTAAAGCGGAGAAACTTTGCAGAAATAGCGAAAGCAAAGATGCACGAAGATCCCATAAACGCACTAACAACACCAAAACCCATCACTACTGTACGAAGACCTACCTGAAGGCAGGATATATTTCCAGAGGTGGTAGAAAATATACCAGGTATTGCAAACAAAAACTGCCAGACTGAAAAAGAAAGGAGAGATACTACCCTAAGCTTCATAACGAAAAGCTACCCAAGCATGGACTGGACCCATGCATACACCGACGGTTCTTTAACAAATACTACACAGAACGGAGGGGCAGGAGCATTCCTGAGCCTACCAAATGGCAGAAAAATAACACTGTCATTCGCTACTGGTAAGTACACAAGCAATTTCAGAGCGGAGGCAGAGGCACTGAGGGCGGCAGTGGAAGAAATGGTGACACACAGTGAAAATGAAAGCCATTTAGTCCTGCTTACAGATGCTCTCGCCGTTGTCAAAGCGCTAAAAAGCCAGAAAAATACTGAGCTTAATGACTTAAGAGCAGCACTCTGCAAACTGTGCCAGCAGTCCGCACCAAAAAGGGTAGTGGTACAGTGGGTCCCATCACACTGCAACATCCAAGGCAACGAGGAGGCAGACAGACTGGCAAAAGAAGGTGCAAGACTACCACAAACAGATACTAGTATGACGTACGAAGAGTCAAAACGGCCTATCAAAGCCAGATACATGACCAAATGGGAAACCGAACATACTGGTTACACCAAAAACGATGCCTATTACCAGTTGAACCGAAGAGAGCAGGTCGTTGTCTTTAGACTTCGCACTGGCCACAATAGACTGAGGTACCTCCTATTTAACAAATTGAAGATAGGGTGTACCGTCGAATGCCCGTGCGGGACTGGTAAAATGACCGCTGAACATCTGCTGCAGAACTGCCCGACATACGAGGATCAGAGAGAGCAGATGTGGCCATCACCAGTGGAACTGCAAGACAAGCTCTATGGCAGTGGCGACAGCCTCAGGATGACCGCCGCTTTTTTCGAAAAAATAATGGTTACTGTCTGACTGCGTACGAAGAAGAAGAAGAAGAAGAAACTGACCTCCTCTTCTTTATTTTCAATGTAAATTGGACAAAACTAAAATAAACCCTCCAACCTCTCAGCTTGTTTCTTGTTATTTCCAATTGTTTTAACAATGATTAACATTGTCATTGTTAATGTGTGTTTAATTTGTTGTTTAAGAGATCGTTTTTTGGGTAGATTAAAATCTTTAGTCTGAAATACACATTTGTGTAATTGTGTATTTATTATCCGTTTGTGTGTAATAGAGATGTAGACAATTACCGCAGCACCATTAGCCAAAGGGATGTCGAGTCTAGAACCTCCAAGACTAGCAAGCATGATAGCGAGGTTATAAGTATGAAAAATTAACTTGATGTGTCTGCTCACACCAGCGTGTTAGCGAGGTTATAAGTATGCACAATTAACTTGATGTGTTTACTCACACCAACCAGTTAGCGAGGTTATAAGTATGCACAATTAACTTGATGTGTCTGCTCACACCAGCGTATTGGAGAGGTTATAAGTATGCACAATTAACTTGATGTGTCTGCTCACACCAACCAGTTAGCGAGGTTATAAGTATGCACAATTAACTTGATGTGTCTGTTACCACCAGCGTGTTAGCGAGGTTATAAGTATGCACAATTAGCTTGATGTGTCTACTCACACCAGCGTGTTAGCGAGGTTATAAGTATGGAAGATGAGCTTGATTCTACTAATCACACTAACATGCTTATCGCTACTGTCATGCCTGCACACATAAAATCCTTATTGTGTATAACAAGTAGACATATGTCCCGAACGTTGACATGTGACACAACATCGCGTGAGGTAGTTAACAAACCGTTTAGACAGGCACTACCACTAATGGAAATGTCATTAATGATAACATTAGAAGAAAGCTCACAGAACATGGTAATATCACATAATGTAGAACAAGAGATCAACCAATTGTGTTGCAAAGATAAAAGAAACACGGAAAACAATCAGCAACAACAAGGGGGAAAACCGATTAAGCCTTATAAATGCTTTTAGAAAACATTGCAGGCACATTCGCCAATTCACTTGGGGTTCAATATGTACATCAATCACTAGCCGAAGCGCGTTTCACACACATTTCCCAATAATATTGGCACGAATGCTAGCATTCAAAATAGAATTCAAATATCGAAACTGTTAGCTGCAACTAAATGAAGCCATAGGTCTTACATGAAACAAGAAACACAACACAGGCCGTTTTTAAAGGATATTGGTGTTGACATTGCACATGCAGGAGCAGAAAACAATTGACAGGAGAGATTTTGTTAAGATATCTGCTGGCTAGAATGGAAGATTTTGTGGCAGTTGATGAACACAACCAAGAAACAACATTCGCATGTATACTGGATGTATCATGGTTTGATTCTTGGCTTCTTGGAGATTGCAAGAGGGAAACAATGTTAACATGACATAAGAACTGTATCCTTGACAACAATGATTATAAGTTCACCTCGCTGAGGATCATGGGAGAGCTAGTTGAAAAGATGCCACGCATATATTTAATTTAGAAAGAGATTAGAATTAACGAGTCCTGCCTGTCTCCCTGTGTAGCCACGTCCGAAATACCGATACTCGCGACCAAGTACAGCTGCGGGATATCGTCGACTTGCGTCAATGAAAAAGTACAGCTGATTCGGCTATGTGGTCAACTTGACTAACGACAAATGGACAAGGAGAGCGTCATTATGGAGGCCGTACAACTAAAACCGCTCTCAAGACCGCCCTTCAGAGAGATGGAGATAGGATCTACATCCTGCCTTTTAGCTCTTATAGTACTCCAGAGCGACGGACAGAATCAATAAGCGTTTGGTTACCTGGCATCAGGCAACCTTGTCTCATTGAATACAAGGATTTCAAGTATTCAAATAAGAGTGAGTATCAAACAACATCGTCTTTGTTAAAGTGTCTCAACAGACTGAGGTACCATTTTTTCAATAAATTGAAGATAGGTGGCACTGACGAATGCACCTGTGGCACAGGGAAAATGACCGCTGAATATCTGCTGCAAAATTGCCCGACATACGAGAACCAGAGAAAGCACACGTGGCAAATCACCAGTGGCAACACTAGACAAGGTCTATGGCAGTGTTGACAGCCTCAGGATGACAGCTGCTTTCTTCGAACAAATTCAAGTTGACGTCTGACAGCGTACGAAGAAGAAAAAGAAGAATATGTGACTCCTTCTTATCTTTCATGGTATTAGTCATTGTTAAAGAACAACAAGAACTTCTATAGAATGTAACAGATAAAAAAGACATTACGATTTCCAAAACATAACAAAATACACACATTAACAATTTCAACGTTAATCATTTAAAGAAATTAGGTAACAGCAAGAAACAAGCTAAGCGGTTACAGGATACATTTTATTTTTGTCAGATTTACATTGAAAATAGAGAAGAGGAAGTAAGTTTCAAAGTTAACTTTGTAAAAGTATGCAATTACTGGCAGAACTTTGATTTGATAGGCTGAGTGATAATTGTGGTCTAGTTTACTTCTTCCTGAATACATTAACATGCACAATGAATTACCACAAGGGTATCACTGCACATCTGTTATAGAAAATTACTGCCACATTTATATGACGTGCACATTGTATGAAAACATTGTAGAGAGAATATACTACAAACAAGCAGAATTGTATAAACCTAAGAACTACTAAAACGGGCAATTCTGACCATATGATATTTATTTCAACGCACCATATGAAACGTACTTTATTTATGAAATTATCCGAGGCAAATTACCTCAAAACATCACATATTAGAAAGGCATACTAGATTATAAGGTTGTATTTCACTATGCATGGTGAGCAGTAGACCAAGTGGGTAAACTGGCACATTTACCAGCAGACTCGGCTAATACCAGATATGAGACTTTAGGAACAGCTTGCACGGGTAATACATAATGGAGACTCATTTGCTACAAATTTCTACAAAACCCATTCAGAATTTGTGGCACAATCACCGATAGAAGAATGAAAAAAATACGCGCCTGCCTGTTGCCATTATGTTTATTGACAGAGACAATCCTGAAAATGTATTTGTAAGCGAAATATTGTTCAAGCAAAGGAGATGCAAACAGGTTAGTCACCCGTTCATTCTGAATCCTGCAATCAGGAAGGCATTTTATGTACACCATATAGATAGGGTTAAAGTGGAATATATCGTTCGTAACAGTAAAACCACTGTCCTCGGTCCTGACAGATTACAATACTGAAACAATAAACAACTGAAAAGCATTAATCTAAAAATAGTTGGAGGATTTCATCCAGTTTATTTAATCCTTACGTGCCTTAGAACTGGCTCTACGACTGCCTCCGCCTACATTTTAAGCCTAGCAAGGGCCCCACAATTCTAACACGCTTTCGATTTTTCACATTATAAAATGTTTTTGGCAAATTAATTGTATAAAATAATTGACAGAAAGGCCTGCCCCATCTTGAAAATGAGTACATCTTGCGCGAAAATCTGGCAATGATATTCTCCGCCTGAGGATTCAGTCTGTTAAGTAATATCCTAAAGAGAACTTTACTTGGATGAATTATCAGACTGATTGTTCGATAGTTCTGGATTATATCGAACTATTGGATGTGCATAATTGTTAAAACTTCGGGAATTAATCAGAAGACTAGATGTAACAGCACATGATTATCGCATGGAGATAAACGCAGAAAGGACACACTTGATGATAGAAAACACTGAAGGAATCAACACTGTGATCAAAGCAAACGGACAGGAGATTAGAACAGTGAAACGTTTCAAGTATCTGAACTCAACAATTAGTGATGAGGATTAAAACCAGAGATCCTGGCTAGAATAGCACAAACAACGCAGCGCTTGCACGATTCAAATATATCTGGAAATATAAACGACACTCCTTCACCATAAAGGTGAGACTAATGTCAATTATAAAACACTTTTTTTTTAAATCAATAAAGTTAATGATAAGTGAGAATTGCATTTCTATATATTTCTCAATACTTGTTCTCAAATTGAAAATTTGGTCAACCCAAAATCTCCTTGGTTTGAAGCCAGATCTTGTAATCCTATATCCAACTTCTGCCCGAGATTTTCCAACATCATAGAGTACTTTACCCGGCAAACATAATTGCAATACCTTGCCAGTTGTTGCAAACCAACAAATCAATTTTCTTTGGAATTTAACCCCAAATAACATCGTTCCATAGCCATATCTTATCAAGCGTAAACACTTCGTTAGATACTTTCAAGATGGGTAGAATTGTTTTGGAATGTTAAAGGTTGCTCGACGCAATGTAATAGTGTGTCCGCCACACAGAGATGTCGTTTTAATTTTGTATATTATATCTTAGGTGTCATCATATACTCGTTTCTTCCTTCCAATTTTGAAGTTTTCGGCAGTCTACTACCGTGTCTGCTACTGATCTTTTAAAATAATCCCATTTGGTGTCGACCGGACGAATGGTTGCATTGTCATACATAATGAATATTAAATCAGTCGAGGTTCCTTAGATGACACGATCCTACTTGGATAACTATAGCAATTCTAGAGCTAATACATGCTTTCCAAGCTCCGACCATCGCGGAAAGAGCGCTTTTATTAGTTCAAAACCCATCGTTGTTTCTCCTCGCGGGGTTGCGGCATCCCCACTGGTGACTCTAAATAACTTTGTGCTGATCGCATGGCTTCATGTGCCGGCGACCCATCTTTCAAATGTCTGCCCCATCAAATGTCAATGGTACGTGACATTCCTACCATGCTTGTAACGGGTAACGGGGTTCGATTCAGGAGAAGGAGCATCAGAAACGGCTACGACATCCAAGGAAGGCAGCAGGCGTGCAACTTGCTCACTCCGGCGCGGGGGGGGGGGGGGGTAGTGACAAAAAATAACAACACAGTACTCTTTCGAGGACCCGTAAATGGAATGAGTACACTTTAAACCCTTTAACGAGGACCTATTGGAGGACAAGCATGGTGCCAGCAGCCGCGGTAATTCCAGCTCCAATAGCGTATATTAAAGTTGTCTCCTGCCCTACCGTCTGTCGGCTCTCTCTCGCGGGTGCTCTTCGTTGAGCGTCCCGGGTGGCCGACGCGTTTTCTTTGAAAAATTAGAGTATTCGAAGCAGGCCTCGGCTGCCTGAATAATGGTGCATGGAATAATGGAATAGGACTTCGGTTCTATGTTGTTGATTTTCGGAAGTGGAGGTAATGATTATCAGGGACAAACGAAGGCATTCGTATTGCGGCGTTATAGGTGAAATTCTTGGATCGCCGCAAGACGAGCTACTGCGAAAGCATTTGTCAAGAATGTTTTCATTAATCAAGAACGAAAGTCAGAGGCGCGAAGACGATCAGATACCATCGTTGTTCTGACCATAAACGATGCCGACTAGCGATCCGCAGGAGTTGCTTCGATGATGACTCTGCGGGCAGCTTCCGGGAAACCAAAGTGTTTGGGTTCCGGGGGAAGTATGGTTGAAAAGCTGAAACGTAAAGGCATTGACGGAAGGGCACCACCAGAAGTGGAGCCTGCGGCTTAATTTCACTCAACACGGGAAAACTCACTTGGTCCGGATACTGTAAGGATAAACAGATTTATAGCTCTTTCCTGATTCGGTGGGTGGTGGTGCATGGAGTTGGTGGAGCGATTTGTTTGGATAATTCCGAAAACGAATGAAAGTCTAGCCTATTAAATAGTTCGCCGGTCCCTCGATGCGCCGGTGCAACTTCTTAGAGGGACCAGTGACGTTTAGCCACAGGAGATTGAGCAATAACAGGTCTGTGATGTGGTTAGATGTCTGGGGCCGCACACGCGCTACACTGACGGAATCAGCGTGGATGCCTCCCTGGCCCGAAAGGGTTGGGAAACCCTTTGAATCTACTTCGTGCTAGGGATTGGGGCTTGTAATTCTTCCTCATGAACGAGGAACTCACAGTAAGCGCGAGTCATAAGCTTAAAGGAATTGACGGAAAGGCACCACCATGAGTGGAGCCTGCGGCTTAATTTCACATAACACGCCAACACTGTAATGATTGACAGACCAATAGCTCTTTCGTTGGGTCTAATAGGGAACGTGTGCTGGAATTAGACCCTCAGAAGACAAGTTAGTTTTACTCTACTAATGACAGGTCGTATCTACGGTAATCCTACTCAATCCGCGAGGAATCGCAGGTTTCAGACATTTGGTTCACCTGCTTGGCTGACAGCCAATGGTGCGAGGCTACCATCTGAGGGATTATGGCTGAACAACTCTAAGTCAGAATCCCGCCCAGATATGCGACGATATTCTTAGCACCACTGCGACGGGAGGCAACAATATGGTTGAGACCTGGGGCTGGCGTCTCAGCCCGAACTGGTCGAGCCCCATAAACAGGTCTCTGCCGTCCCGCCGATCAAAGCGGGCGGGGTGCTGTCCGATATTCACCCCACGCGGCGTGGAGGTATGAAATCATTTGTAGACGACTTAGTTCTCGGTCGGGGTGTCGCAAGCAGTAGAGCAGCCACCTCACTGCGAACTGTTAAGACTCAGCCCTCGATCATTAGCTATGTTCGCACACCAGACGAACAACATCTCCGTGCCATGACCAGGTTTGTTTCCTGGCTAAACGCATTCCTGTCTCGTTCTTTAGTTTTGTCTTCTATCACTCATCCCAATGGACGCAGAAGAGATGCAGGCCAGCGGACATTGCACCTCTGCCACTTTTTGACAAACCTATCATGTTCTCATCGTTTTGTACCACCCATAGGAATGTGTGCTGTCTCTGCTAAAGTTACCGACTTAACTTAACTTTACGTTTTTATACTGGTTAAGAAGATACTGCAGAGTCTGCAGACAATAAGTTTCTTTTACTTCCTTTGATCTAAAACATGCGCATCCAATATATTCTCGAATGCATTAATTTGCTCTGTCTTCAAATTTTTCTCCAGGCAATGCATTTCAAGCAGTCATCACTCTCCGACTAAATAAATGTTTCCTGATATCGATTATGGACTATTCTTTAATTACTCTGAAAATGTACTCTCTTTTCGTGTAGGCGGCTGTACTTTGGAAAAACTAATCATAATTCCGTCTTCGAATAATTGTTTCCTTATAAATTTAATTCCTGAATCCCACTATCAATTATGTCGCTCTTCTTTGTATCATTTCAAGCATGGGTATACTTCTCTACGATAATGACTCGACACCTGAACTCAGTACTTCAATCTTGTTCTAACGCATCATGCCATTTAAATATCGACTCCTTCCTTCAATGTTTAATATTACTTGCTATCAATCTTAAGATTGCATTTGCCTTTTCTAACTGCTACATGGACTTGCTCACTCACTTTACCTGTTTGATCTGTTAGACCTCTAGATCTAATTCCTATTCTATATATCTAATATTGTTCTCTCCCATTCTGTAATTATGTTCTATATTGGATCTACCCCGTTGCTGACTGTACATGTATTTGCATTACATCCAAAAAACACTTGACCGGCGTCGAGTTTCTTTGTTCTGTCAGGTTGTTCTGCTGCACCAGGAAACCCCGAACCACAAGATACTGCACACATCGTTCCTCAACACCAAAAGTCTTTCCCTGACCGGCTCGAGGCGCAGAAGGGGCCGTCCCCGCACGGTATGGCTCCAGCACTTATAAACGTCCATCTCCGCCTTATGAAAAGGAAGATGAAAAACTGGTCGGACAAAATATACTAATCAGACATATTAGTAAGGTTCAGGCAAAACATACTGGACAAGAATCTCACCTTGGCTTCCTTGCAGCACTTTCCGGAAGCGGGCTGTTTTCATGGTTAACAATGTGAGGGATCGACGTGATCCCCGTAGTACTGAGGAACACGCAGATGAAGCCAAGCATAGCAAAACTACCTGGAGGACCCGTCCTCCTTTATCAGCACGCTCGGGATGTGAGGAAAGCTAGTGCAACCCGCCACTTAATACCATTTTCAGGGTGCTCAAAAGAGTACCCTACTCATTCGGGGCATTCGCAAACAACAACTTCTGCCTTAGACTATTCCTGGAACCACGGAACAAAAGTGGGTCACGGATGTGACCGAGCAACGCAACGGGCCTCAGAGGCCTATGCGAACATTGTTATTATGTGACAGATTTAGTCTGGGCAGACAAATCTTGTCTCCCTTCTGACACATTTTGTTGTCTAGGGTAACGCGCAAGCGAGTTGTATACTTGTATTCATTTTGAGGTGGGCCTTCCGTCTTACCGGACCACTCACGTCGGCAAGTACCGTAGCGGAGTAATTGCGACGCCATTTTGAAAATAGCGCCCACTAAGAAAATAGTCCGGTTGTATAAAAGCCGATGGCGGCCAAGAGCTAGGATGGAGGTTTCACCCTAGAGCAACTCTTCTCACCTCACTCTGTTTCATTTGACTCTGTCCTACAGTCACACTGTTGCACAACATTCAAACGCGCCCTCATGATGAGGCCCTTCCATTGCACTTTGGCTGGGCTAGCTTCTGAGGGCGCACAAACCTAGCATAGGTACACACAGACGCACATACGCATCCAAGCACTGGTTTATGCGTCCTGATATCGCCCAATGGACTATGGTCTGGGGTGGAGAATGGCGCGCATCCGTCAGTATAAACTAGTTTGGCAAACATCTAAGCAACAACAAAAAAAAGAGCTAGGATGGACTTTACGCGATTTGCAGAGCAATACAGATTTGAAAAAGAGACGCTACACAATTTTGCAGAAAGATATGTCACACGATTTTGCATAGAGAGACGATACACGATTTGCAGAGAGAGACGTCACACGATTTTGCAGACAGAGACGTTACACGATTTGCAGAGAGAGACGTTACACGATTTGCAGAGAGAGACGTTACGCGATTTGCAGAGAGACGAACCTTACGCGATTTGCAGAGCGATACATTGAAGTAGAGAGACTTTACACGATTTGCAGAGGGGGAAGTTACACGATTTGCAGAGGGGGAAGTTACACGATTTGCAGAGGGGGAAGTTACACGATTTGCAGAGAGTTACTTTACACGATTTGCATAGCGCAAGAGATTGAAGAAGAGAAACTCTACGATTGTCAGAGAGACGGGCATTACGCGATTTGCAGAGCGATACATTGAAGATATTGTCAGCACGAGTTGGACGAGGTTTCTCAGCGCTCGACACCTTGAACGAGTTGGCCACTTCATTTTGAACTGGACGTCACATCGTCTGAGCTCCAGTGTCGGGTGTTCAGTCTTCAATTGTGAGTAGCATTTCATCTAAGTTGGGGTGTGACCAACACCAGCCACGTGGGGGATCTTTTGCCTCGTTGTCAGTCATAATTGCCCGCTGTGGGAGTGAACGTTGCCATCTGAAACGTGTGTTGTCACGTCACGTGGTCAGCCGGCCCTTGTTCAACACATGTCGTTCAAACCTATGGCTGCTTTATTTAGTTTTTCCTGACATCCATCACGCAGTTCAACAGGCGGCACTGAGGAACAGGACCAAGGGCCATCTACATGGGTTTGGGTCACAGCACGAAGTACTCATCAGCGTTATTCCGCCATAATTCAGACTTACGTCACGGCAGGCCAAACACGGAAAAAGTGACTGTTGACAATAGTTTAGGTGTAGCGATAGGGAGAGTTAGGTTAGGTAATCCCTGTATAGGAGTGAGTCAGTTGTGTGAATCGTAGAAAAGTGCCAGTGTAGAAAAAGAGGACGTAATAACGAATTTGTTTACCAATGTTCGGTGATTGTGTTCTTTATTATTTTGTTGTTAGTTAGTGTTAGATTCTTTTGGTCGAGGTGGATAGACGAGGCGTGGCTTTAGATACGTTAGAAAGAGAAAGATCCTGTACTACAATTATTTAGTTTGCCAGCTCTCAGACCATTCCAGATTCTTTTGGTCGAGGTGGATAGACGAGGCGTGGCTTTAGATACGTTAGAAAGAGAAAGATCCTGTACTACAATTATTTAGTTTGCCAGCTCTCAGACCATTCCAGATTCTTTTGGTCGAGGTGGATAGACGAGGCGTGGCTTTAGATACGTTAGAAAGAGAAAGATCCTGTACTACAATTATTTAGTTTGCCAGCTCTCAGACCATTCCAGAATTGTAACTAAATGTGACCTCAATATATCCACCTCCGTTTTTGATGAGACACTTCTGCATAGTTTTGTGTCATACGTGAATTTTGCAATTTTCTTGTCTTTCTTTATTTTCGCTTTTGTACCTGCTTGGGCCTTTCAGCGTCAGGATTTGAAGAGGTTCCTTGACCGGGCCCTAGTATGTGCTTCATGCACGGGGAGCTGAACTGTTTCTGTAATTTATATAATCCATCTTTTGCATGGTCGATCTTTGGCTGTGTACCCATTGTTTCTGTATAGAATTGCTTTCTGAGTGATACCTTTTAACTATTTGATGTGTCACGTGAACAGACCGTTTAGTTTACTGTCTACTGATGAGGTCTAGCACAGGTGTTGTGTCTGTTTCTCTACTAAAATCTATTTTTCAGATTATATCAACTCTTGTGTTACACAAATAATTCCGCGGAGGCACTTCATCTATGTATTTACAATGTTTCTTTTATCTTTGATAATTAATGTACAATTCTGGCACTGATAGTGCAATGTGGGTAGGAATATATGGTCGTATATGGTTCTTTTTGTATGTACTGTCACGAGCTTGCATGATGATATCGGAT
The DNA here is from genome assembly GCA_036924085.1 of Ariolimax columbianus. Lineage (NCBI taxonomy): Eukaryota > Metazoa > Mollusca > Gastropoda > Stylommatophora > Arionidae > Ariolimax > Ariolimax columbianus. Next base: position 25,995,393 of record JAVGWX010000014.1, read on the forward strand.
TTCCGCCACTTTTTGTTTGACCGCTCCTATTTCAGTTTCTATCGAGTACTTGGCACGATCGGTCGCTTAGACAGAAAGCGTCTCCCACCTGAAACAGATGAGTTGACCATTTTTTCTTATATGTTGATTTGTTAGTTCAGTGTTGTTGTCCCTGATGAAGGCATATTGGTCGTAACGTAGGTTTTGTTTGTGTTCTCGTCTCGGTGCGGTATCTGATCATACCCATTTTTAAATTTTGATAAAGCTCAACCTTAATCAACTTTTACTATTTTGTTTTTCATGTTTTTTTTCCCATGATGATATCGGGCACTTTTGCCGAACGATTTCACTTGCTTTCTTACATATGTTCTGGACTGCAGTGTCGCCACTGGTTACTCAGTTATATGACATTTTTCACCTGTTTCACTTGCTGGTTTTCTATTGAATATTTATGTTTCTTTTCTTGGAATTGTCCTAACTTCGGTTTTCTAAATTGTGGTTTTAATACTGTAATCCTTATAGATTACGAGTTCTTGGATGCTACATAAAACTATTGCTGACACTTGGCAGTGAATCATGGACAATTAGCAAGCAAGCGCTTATATCTTTGGAAGCAACGGAGATTTGGTTTTACAGAAGAATGCTGCGGATCCCATGAACTGCAAAGAAGATAAATGGAGGAGTTCCAAATACAAAGACAACTTATTGCAAGGATCTTCTTCTTCTTCTTCTTCATCGTACGCTGTTTACAGCGATATACGTTGCACTGTTTTATTTTGTTAATCGTGGCTCAGTGCATCCGATTTCAACAGGCGTTTCTGTAGGGTTGCCGTCCTTAGCCTTTGGCTGTGCCCAGCCTAACTGCAAGGCAGCAGCTATTTTTGGTCAGAGTTGTCTCTCTTAGGGAAGTTGTCTTGCAGGACTATCGAGTCTTCCCCACTCGTGTCTATAGGGTTTGGCAATGATATGATATGATGGACTATGTACTAGTTTGTACTATCCCGGAAGAGAGGCAGTCCAGTGTGACTGTGTCCCAGGATCGTCACGTCCTGCCAGAAACGTAGCATATGCATGTGAGTGAGGTTTCTCTTTGATCCTTTATTTTCTCGGCTCATCTACAGTGATGGTACGCCTAGCATTCCCCGGCACCTTGGACGTTGTAAGGATCTTCTTCTTCTTCTTCTGCGTACACAGTCAGACAGTAACCATTATTTTTCGAAAAAAGCGGCGGTCATCCTGAGACTCTCGCCACTACCATAGAGCTTGTCTTGCAGTTCCACTGGCAAAGGCCACATCTGCTCTCTCTGATCCTCGTATGTCGGGCAGTTCTGCAGCAGATGTTCAGTGGTCATTTTACCAGTACCGCACGGGCATTCGTCGGTACACCCTATCTTCAATTTGTTGAAAAGGTGGTACCTCAGTCTGTTGTGGCCAGTGCGAAGTCTGAAGACAACGACCTGCTCTCTTCGGTTCAACTGGTAATAGGCATCGTTTTTGGTGTAACCAGTATGTTCGGTTTCCCATTTGGACATGTACCTGGCTTTGATAAGCCGTTTTGACTCTTCGTACGTCATACTGGTATCTGTTTGTGGTAGCCTTGCACCTTCTTTTGCCAGTCTGTCTGCCTCCTCGTTGCCTTGGATGTTGCAGTGTGACGGAACCCACTGTACCACTACCCTTTTTGGTGCGGACTGCTGGCACAGTTTGCAGAGTGCTGCTCTTAAGTCATTAAGCTCAGTGTTTTTCTGGCTTTTTAGCGCTGTGACTACTTCGAGAGCATCTGTCAGCAGGACTATATGGCTCTCGTTTTCACTGTGTGTTACCATTTCTTCCACTGCCGCCCTCAGTGCCTCTGCCTCTGCTCTGAAATTGCTTGTGTACTTACCAGTAGCGAATGACAGTGTTATTTTTCTGCCATTTGGTAGGTTCAGGAATGCTCCTGCCCCTCCGTTCTGTGTAGTGTTTGTTACAGAACCGTCGGTGTATGCATGGGTCCAGTCCATGCTTGGGTAGCTTTTCGTTATGAAGCTTAGGGTAGTGTCTCTCCTTTCTTTTTCACTCTGGCAGTTTTTGTTTGCAATACCTGGTATATTTTCTACCACCTCTGGAAATATATCCTGCCTCCAAGTAGGTTTTCGTACAGTAGTGATGGGTTTTGGTGTTGTTAGTGCGTATATGGGATCTTCGTGCATCTTTGCTTTGGCTATTTCTGCAAAGTTTCTCCGCTTTAGTTTCCCATTTCCCAAATTGTTTAGTCTCTGGTACATTGGATGGTCCGTCAGTCTTCGGAGTTTCTCGGACTGCAGCTGGGCTCTGCAGTCTCTTCTATCGGTCATGGATTGCAGTTTTGTAATCTTTTCAAGTTCTACAATTGGCGTTGACTTCATGCCACCTGTTATAATTCTCATGGCTTGGTTTTGAAGTTTGTTAACTTTATCGAAGTTCGCCTTCGCTGCTGTTGTCCATGCCGCAATGCCATACTCGAGAACTGGTCTCACTCTTCCAGTGTACAGTTTCTTTAGTATGCCTTCGTCTGCTCCCCAGCTTGTGCCAGCAAGTTTCCTCATGATCGCCATTCTTTCTCTGGCTTTCATTCGGTTTCTCTCAATCTGACTTTTCCATGTCATGCGCCGATCAAATGTGACTCCCAGATAGGTTGGGTTGTCGTTTGGCTGCAGGATTTTGCCATTTAGGCTTAATTTGGTACTTTCTGGTTTTAATGAGAGCGAGAATATTGTGCACGTGGTTTTCTCCTCGTTTATTTTGACCAGCCATGAGTTCGCCCACTCTTCCAGCGATGTTAGGGCCGTTTGCATCCGATTTCTTGCTATGGTGAGATTCTTTTCAGAGGTCCACATAGCCAGATCGTCTGCAAACATTGAGCTATGGACTCTTCTTGGTATATTCTCTGTAATATCGTTTATATATACCAGGAAGAGTGTGGGTACTCCCTGCTCGAGTGTCACCTTTTTGCTCATCTGCCCTTGTACTTGGACTCTGGCCGTTCTTTGTTTGAGGTAGTGGTTGATCAACTTGTACATCTTCCCACAGACATCACTTCTTCTTAGCTTGACTCTAAGTCCATCCTTCCAGACTTTGTCAAATGCCTTTTCCAGATCCACCCAAACAGCTACTGTGTGTTTCTGTGCCTGGTAGGCATCTTCTATCTCCTGGGCTATGAGGATGACCTGGTCCTCAGTGGATCTGTGCTGTCTAAAGCCGGCTTGCTGTGGAATTAGTATTCGTTTTTCTTCCAGATGCCACATCAGTCTGGTGTTTATCATCCGTTCCATCAGCTTGCCGACACAGCTCAGTAGGCTTATGGGCCTGTATCCATTCGGATCTGTTTTGTCCTTTCCTGTTTTTGGTACTGGTACCAGTATTGCATCTTTCCATGCCTGGGGTACAATACCCCTTTTCCAGCTTTGGTTCAGGACTGATAGTAGTTTTTTCTTCGCTGTTTGGCCCAGCCCCATCAGCATTTCGTTTGTTATCCCGTCTTTTCCGGGAGATTTCCTTTTCTTTAGTGTTCTCATAGCCTCTTCCATTTCGCGCATTGTTAGTTTGGCCATCATGTGCTCTTCAGGAGCCGTATTTATGTTTTCGTGACCCTTTAGCTCTTCGCTAATGTCTGTATGCTTATCTGCAGGGACCTCGATGTGGTTTGCTCTGGCATAGTGATCGACAAAGGCGTTTGCGGCTTTCTTACCTGTGATCAAGTTCTCGCCCTGCTTGATAGGTTGTAAGGATCAAAACAAGACAGTCATCCTTTTTGGGGAATGTTATGAGAAAAGGTGGCTTGGAGCACGTCGTGACAGCGGGAAAGATAGCATGGAAGAGAGACAGAGGAAGGTCGAGAGAGAAGATGCTGGACAGTCTGAGAGAATGGAATGGGCAACAATCAACAACATAGTTGATTAACGACAATCGTGATAAAAATGGGTGAGGGTCCATGATCACCGTTAACCGGTAGGGCACCTGAAGATGATGATGAATTCGTACAGACTTCATTAAGATTTTCCAAACGTTCATGACGTTGTTTTTCTGAGATTGATATTAGTGCTTGGTCATCAGAAAAGAGAAGATCATTTAAGTGATCATATTGTGTCCATTACTAATGTTGGCTTTCAAAAATATATCACCTGTATATGTAATAAACAGTAACACAGTAAAGGAAATTATATGCAGCCTTGCAGAACACCAGCTCAAATGTGCATTTTTCGGAATATTCTGCGATTGTTCTTACTGTAGAATGGCTAATTAAACAAAGATTTTTACATAGGTTGGTCAAATGTTTATTTACTCCATAATGTTCAAATACTGTACACAGTTGGTATATCACTTGATCAAATGCATTGTCTTGGTCTACAAAAGCAACATCTAGTTTCTGATCGTGCCAGATTGTTTTCTCCGCTAGATGGCTGAAAGAAAAAAACATTTTGCAATCATGGATCCGATATCACTGTCCAAATTGTATATATATATATATATATATATATATATATATATATATATATATATGTATATATATATATACACACACATACACGAAATGCGTTCAGATCTAACCGGGACTTTTGTTCTAGTTCTACCCTAGCGGGTTATAGCATGCTGGAACTACTATTATTAGTTAGCGGCACTTGTGTCCAATTAATGATATTTTGCCCACTTGCCATGAACGAGCCAGTCACGTGATAGATACATAAAAATGGTCAACGACACGGTTAGTGCTTCTATGGAACAGCGTTTTCTGATGAAGTTTCTTGTGAAAAAGTTTTGAAATCTGCGGAAATTTACAGAAGACTGCAATCACAATACAGTGATGAGACATTCAGCCGTTGTAAGACATAAGTATGGAGTAAATGTTTTAAATAATGCCGTTCAACAGTGAGTGATTATCCCGACCGTGGTGGCTCTCAACACACCAAAGTAATTTATGTGAATATGCAGATAGTGAAACGCCTTACCCTTGAAAATCGAAGTATAACACGTCGGGAAATTGCACAAGGCTTTATCTGGGTACAGTGAAATCTATTTTTCATGAACATTTACATTTTTAGAAGGTTAGTTCACGTTGGAGACAAATTTGACCGGCAGAGAAAAGTTCAAGCCGGCACTTGCTTGAAGAAACGTTTTTACATGGAAGGGCAGGCTTTTTTTAATTGCTTCATAACATGTGACGAAACCTGGGCGCTTCATTACATGTGACGAAACCTGGGCGCTTCATTACAGGTGACAAAACCTGGGCACCTCATTACATGTGACGAAACCTGGAAGCATAATTATATTCTTAAAACGAAATGAGCATCCAATCAATGGAAGCATACGTAATCACCACCACCCATAACATGTCAGTCAATTGAGACTTCAGGTGAAGTGACGGCGACAGTTTTCTTGGCAGTCTTGGCATCATTCATGTTGATTTTCTACCCCGTGGTGCCACTATCAACAATAAACAGTACATATGCATTTTGAGTAAAGTGTATAACCGTCTAAGGAAATAAAAACGTTATGGTTTGATCATACAAGGTGTCCTGCTCCTGCAAGAAAATGCTAGACCTAAAAAGTCCCACCGCACTATGTGCCATTTGCTGTAACTCGGCTGGGAGGTAAGTGTATAAACGTTGCAGATTGTAAAGAAAAATAGTGGCATTTTGACTAATTGCAATTTTGTTTTTATATACCAAAAAGTCCCGTTTCGAATTGAACACCACTTGTGTTTAATATATATATATATATATATATATATATATATATATATATATATATATATATATATATATATATATGAAGAACAAAATATGTCCCAACACCGAGCCATGTGGTACTCTACTTGTTTACATCACACGACCAGAATAAACCAGGTGTATGCCTACTTTCTTCCGTCATCCCGTTAACCAATTGTCCATCTATTTGGCAACTTCGTCACCTATTATATGTGATTTTAACTTCCTAAACAATCTTTCACGAGGTACTCTATCAAAGGGTTTTGAAAAATCTTGATAAATAACATCCATTTATCAGTTTGGTAACCAGCTCCAGGAATTTATATAGATATGGTAAGCATGATATATCTTTAGGAAACTTATGCTGGCTACTGCCGTTTAGATTACATTGTTCTAAATCTATCACATTGTTTTGTTTGAATTCTGACTAGTTAAATTCATCGGTCAATAATTTGCCGAATTTTATTTTGTTCATGCGTCTGTACATCTGAAATTCACTTAGACATATCTCTTCCATGGCTTAACATTTCATTATTAACATATGCGCCCTTCCCTGGCTGGTACAATGTAAAAACGTTTCAGTATCTGATTTTAAGGACACTGTTGGCTCCTAGAATGTTGGTTCACTGTCTAGACGGCTTCTGTTTCCTAACGTTCTGTTTTACAATAATGTCTTGTTAGGCCAATACTCAATCCTTAAATTGACATCACAAAATGTTGATAATGATGGATTTGTTCAGTTTTGATTAGGGTGGGTTGATTAGTTAAATAAACTATACGTTACAAGAACAATACGTGAGATGGTCACGCCATGGTAGAAGACTCATAATTTAAGAGGGGTGACTAATTGACATAAATATTTAACTAGATTCAACCTTCCTTGCACATGCTTTCATTATAACAACTTCTAAGGAAAGTATTCATAAAATTATGGGTACAAAAATATTAGATGAATGTTATAAGAGTTCGGCATAGCTTTAACATATTTTTCTTAACTGAAATGAAGTAACACATTGGTGACAATAACTTTGGAAGGGAATGTGTAGAACAAACCTGCCAAAGGTAAACAGCTCTATCAGAAGAACGATAACATCAAGATGTGGACAGGGAAAAGCTAGGTGGGTTGTATAAACAAGACAAGAAACGGAGGGCGCTGGAGATATGATTCAGCCCACCTTCGCTGCAGAGATGTCACGTGATCTAAACTAAACTAGAACATACTAACTATTGTTACATGTTAAAATATAGAATGATCAAACGGGGCAAATAATGAAAATGGATCTTACGTTCACATCTAGTGTTGTTTTTGGCACTGACTCTGTAGCCACTTTTACAAGTACATACAGCTATGCCTCCAGGAGCTGTACACAACTGTTCGCATGGATAATCTGGTCTGACGAATGGAGGTGCTGGAAGAAATATAACGACATTGTCAAGCTGCATTTAATTCACTTGTATTGCATCACAATTAATGACCAACAACGCCGTGGGCTTCAACAGCAGAATACAAGCTAATGGTCATGAACTCGAAGTGGTTGACCGTTTTAAATATCTAGGGTCGATTTTCAGTGATGAAGGATCAAAATGTGAGGTGTTGGCCATAATAGCACAGACAATAGCGGCGATTGCACGGCTTAACGTAATCTGGCAAGATAAATGGTTAGCACTATGCACGAAAATCAGATTAATGCATTTACTGGTCCTATCAATATTCCTCTATGCTTGTGAGGCATGGAAAGTTACAGCTTCAAAGAAGGATACAGGCCTTGGAGATGAGATGTTTCCGAAGACTTTTAAACGTCACGTACAAAGATCGAGTTACAAATGAGGAAATACGAGAGAGAATTACAACAGCAATAGGGTCTTTCAAAGACCTCTTGGCAACTGTCAAAAGAAGGAATCTCGCTTGGTGCTGTCACATATCGAGATCAAATGGTCTTGCAAATATAATCATCCACGGAAAGGTGCATGGCAGACGACGAAGAGGCGTCCCAAAAAGAGATAGGAGGACAACATAAAAGAACGGACCAATCTCCGACCAGAAGAGGCACATGCAGCGACCGCTGACAGAGAAAGGTGGGGTGGTGTTGTGAGGATGTCTTCATGTGTGCCCTAACGACCTCATCGCTTACGAGACGATCTGACCTGATTGCCATACCAGGAAGGGTGAGGGATGGAAATATCGTGAATTCTTGGTACTCTAACTGTAGAGGAAAGAATACTTGGATAAGACGGACCTATCTACATACTGGCTGTATGCTTTATAGGGAGCCATTTAAAAACAAATACTGGGGTTGAGGAAAATAGCTTCATGTGATGTCAAATTGGACAGTGCAGTTATGAATGACGTGATTTAGACAACATTGTAATGATTTTATTATCGCATTAATGTCATGAATTAGGTGATTTAGACAACATTGTAATGATTTTATTATCGCATTAATGTCATGAATTAGGTGATAGAGACAACATTGTAATGATTTTATTATCACATTAATGTCATGAATTAGGTGATATAGACAACATTGAAATGATTGTTATTATTGCATTAATGTCATGAATGAAGGGAAAGAGACAATATCGTGATGAATGTTATTATTGTATTAACAGAGATATTACAAATATAATATTAAGCTTCTGAAGCGTCCTTTGTCATCAGTGATTATAAAAATTATTTCAGCTCTCTGTAGACGCCTTGTCCTTAATAAATGCACACTAACTCCTCATCTGCTGCGTCATCTATTCCTACTATGTCCATATCTATTATGTTGCCTCTATGGTGTCTGTTCAAAATGAACTGAATCCATTTAAGGGCGGGAGGTGACCTCTTTAGAGCTGATGTAGAAAGTCTCCAAGCACCTGCGTTTTTGTGTTCCTGTCCGCAGGGAGCGTAAAACGCTGACAGTCAGTCAGTGAATGGTTGAGTGTAGTGAACTCCTGTCGGATTTTCATTTCTCGCAAAATTGTCGAACAGAGATACACAATAAAATTTTGCTAAAAGCTTGGTAATGCTCAAGTGGAAACCATTCGAAAGATTTAAAATGCCATGAGCATCACACGGATTATAGAGCAGTATATTGGCTCAAAAGATGGAGCGACGTTCCGGGATGCCCTCAATAAGCCGAATCGACGAGGTCATTGACCAAGTGCGACATTTCGTCAAGTAGAACAGTCATGTTACTACTCACGAATGTGTGAACAAGGTGGGGCTAAGCATTGGTTTGGTACAGTCCATTTTGACTGAGGATTTTCCCATGTTCTGAGTGTCTGCGAAGTTCGTGTCTAAGCTGCTAACTATGGAGAAGAAATAACTCCGTCTGGACGTCATGATATACTACACCAACGACAATCGCGACTTGCTGAACACCGTGACAACTGGTTGTGGGTCAATGTGAATTTGTTACAAGGGAGATATGCATCGTCCTCAAGGTAAATGAAGACAGGGCAGACGTAAAGCAACGCAAAGCAACCGCTTTCTTTGACTCCACAGGGGTGGTGCGTCGCCCGTAGGGGTGGTGCGTCATGAGTACTCACCACAAGGTCAAACAATTACTAAATACTGCTACCTGGAAGGCATCAGTCGCCTTTGCGATGCTGTGCAACACAAATGACCGGAGTCTAGGCAACGGTAACTTGGCAGTTCTACCATAACGATGCACCCACCCATTATTCGCATCTGGTTTAGACTTTCTTGACCAAACAAAACATTCTCTGGATCGCCATACTTCCTATTCCCCCAACATGGTTCCCTGCGATGTTTGGCTTTTTCCCAGAGTTGACAATGTCGCAGAAAGGGATCCGATTTGAGTCACGAGAAGACATTCTGAGACACACATTGGCCCATATGTACTCCACTCCCAAAGAGGTCTTCCTGAAATACGTCCAATAATGAAGGGCCTGTTTGGGAGTAGTGTTGCAGTCCCAATGAGAGTATTTTTAAGGTGATTATGTTTTCAGACCTCAATGCGAGTAATTGTATTTTGAAACAAGTAAGAATGAAAATCCATTCATATTTCTCTTAAACAAGAAGAGAATGAAAATCCTTCAAATATATATTGTATCTTTGAAACAAGAAGAGAATAAAAAAATATTAAAGGATCCATGTTGATTTTAATCAAGAAAAAAAAATCATTAGAAAGTGTTGTCTGAGAATACGAATGTTCAAAAAGCTGAGAAGAAATGTTCGAGGAAAGAATGTTTTTGTATGTTGGAAGTGTTTTTGTTGATTGCGTGTGTACCGTAGCACTTGCTACTGTCTGCATTGACGGCCGTATAACCGGGATCACAAGAGCAGGTGAAGCCACCAGCAGTGTTGGTGCATGTCTGCTCGCAATTGCTGGTTTTACTTTTGCATTCGTCGACGTCTGAGGATCAGAAGGTAAGGTATGGATAAATTAAAATAGGGTGGATTTAAAGAGCGTATGTAGGTCTGCAGTGACAATGTGAAATATGTGTAACGTTTCAAGTTCAAGCAGGACTGCTGTCTTAAGGTAAGGCATGCGTTCTGCTTCAAGGTTAGGCAGGTGTACAGACTCAAATTGTAGTCTAAATGCAGTTATTTGAGAACATAAACTTCATGTGTGAAAAACATGATACAAATAAAACATTTTGCGGTGCTTTTAGAATTTAAATTGCATGGCAATGATAGAAACATGTGACCATAACAATTTTACAGAAAATCAATTGATTGACTCGTAATTGTGCCATCTGTGAAGCAAATGGTCACCTCTGTAGCTGGCCCATTGACAGTAAGTTTGCATTTTATAAATTGCAGTGAGTTCATCAGTTAGCTCGCCACTATAGGGATCGAAGTTACCGATTCTCACCTCGTTGGCCAAAAATTGTTCATTGAGACTAGTACGAACATGGAATGGAGGTTTTGATAGTATGTTTCACTTGACACTGGTTTTAGTGTTCTTTCCATCGGGCTATGCATGGTAGCTTCAACAAGCTCCAGGATTAGTCCACTCGTGTTTGAATGAATATTAAGTCGCGATGATTAAATTTCTGATTAGTTGGTTATGGGGAGAGGAGACATCCCATCCCGTCAGTCAAGCAAAACATACTGATCAGACTATATTTGAATAAGGCAATGTAACACATGCTGATCAGACTATAGTATACAGGGTCAGGCAAAACATTACTAATCAGACTATATTAGACTGGGTAAGCAAAACATACAGATCAGACTATGTTATGGGTCATGTGAAACGTACTGATCAAGATCCCACTACACTTTCACTCCGTTTTCTCTGGAAAAGCTGTTTTATAGCAGTCTGGCTAACGAGATGTGTGGTCAGTAGTCTAATCTCTATATGTATGAGCTTACTGAGAACCCGCGCATTGCAGTAGTGCCAGGAGACCCCAATATACATTTTCAAGTACGCCTCAGTATGTGAGAAAAGTAACTGTTACCTGACATTAAAAAAAACTACCACGAGTATCTAGCTCTAGTAAATATAACTTCGCAAAAACAACAACATAAGCTGGTAGTGACCTTGACAAAATTCCCTCGCTGACGTAAACGTCACATGATTTGTCGAGCAGAAGCGACAGCAGTTTGTGTGTTGCGAAGTTAGTATCTCGGGAGCTGTACATGTCCTTGGCTTAGAAACGGGGCCACGATTCAGAAGTGTATGAGCTGACAGCAGCCAGTGACTTATAGCTGCGTGGTTGCGTCAGGGTCAGCGAACCATAGCTGACCAAGACCCTATGCTGCCTTTATATAGTGACCCTGCAAGAAGGCTTTCACTAGTCACTAGTGTAGTTTAGCAAAGGGATAGAAATCACAGTGGGAAGGTAAACCCAGTACTCAAAGAGCCAGCTGTAATCAGATGTGTCGAGTCAAAACGCACATATATAGCATCATTGCTGTAAACTACGGCTCAACGTCAAGTTTTTTCAGGATTAACGCCGAAGAAGGAGACCTAAAAACGTACGAATGTTAAATTGTGTGCTTTGATTGACAAGTCACTGACAGAGACAGTAACCTCACTTAAGAAAGCATATGTTGGTTTCACGCTGAAGAATTCACTTTATTTTCTTTGGCATTCGTCGTATTTCTCTATTTCCAAAGGCCGTGTGCGTTGCACTATATTTTTATTTTGTGCCTGTCAGCCCAGTGCATCCGACTTCGGCATGCATTTTATGTACGGGTCTTCTTCCTCCTTCATTTGTTCACGGCTTGCTTCTCCGACCAGTGCTGTGATGTGGAGGGAGTCCAGCAGCTTCTTGTTTTTGAGGGAACAAACATTTATCTGAAGATGGCATTAGTATCTACGATGACCACCGTACTGGACACTTGGCGTCTGCTGCATGACGATATGCCAGCACATTGATCCCTACTGAGGAAACAGTACTTCGTAATGAACAATATGACTGCCCTAAAACATTCTCCATATTCTCTCGACCTAGCAAACCCTAGTGGTTTCTTGTTCTCTGACATAAAATCTGCTGTCAAAGAGCTTGTTTCAGACAATTTGTCTATCAGATGTATGAATGTTGGCAAAAGTGTGCAGCTGCAGAATGGAATTATTTTAGAGAAACATAGTGTCAATAATTGTATTGTTACTTATTGCCATTCAATGCACACATTCCTGGAAATTTTTAAACTGCATCGTATAAATATGGATAGTTACTGTCCACGGACGATATAATGCCTAATTTATTTCCTTAAAAGACAAATCGAACGACAATCACATGTAAATACCTCAGAGTTCCCACCACAATAAATTGTAAAATGGAAAATGCCATAAAGTATTGGCGCTTCATACCTAAATGATTCCTTCCATGCATGTAATAAAATGTAATTAAATATATTACCTTCATAATCAGTCAGTGCACAAGCTCGAACATATACATCATGTAATGGGACCAGCTGTGAGCTGGTCTATGCTTCATATGAGATAATAATGGTGTTTTTTATGTCTGTCTCGCAGCCAAAGTCGCGGGAGTTTTTTCAAACTTAGTTTAGTGACACGAGCTTGTTGATTTGTAAATCCGAACAAAGTTAAGTTAGTCTCGTCAGCTATCTGCTCTTATATAAGGTTTAATTGATTTCAAGAGCCATCTCCACATCAAAGGTCTGTTGCAGTAGATTTGTAACCTCTTGCCGTAATGCAACATCTGCCAGTCATATCATTATCTATATATTGATGCTATTATCACATATATAGCACTATTAACCAGCGACATGTTTACCCTCCATCTTTCATTCCAGTATTTTTTTCATCAAGGTTCTATGTCTTTTCGTGTGACAAAATATCCTAACTGGTTCATTTTGTTTAATAATTATATTGTATTTATCCCCAGTGTGCTATGCTATACGTCTTCTTTTTACGTATAGCCCTAACTATGAGGTGTCGCAAAGAGGCGAGATGCGTAGATTTTTTGTTATCGCAAAGTGTGAGGTTTGAACTGTTGTTAGCTGGAACGTTCTGAGAATGTCAGAGACACCCTCGATTAACGGACGTGAGGTCCTTGCTCGTATACCGGAGAGTTACATATGGTATGCTCTTGCTGCTAGCTGGTGAAAATACATTCTGACTTAATGAACAAACCACCTGATTTTATTAACGTCATTCTATGCACTAACTGATTTTGTCCCCATTGTTTGTCTCCTTGTGGTGTTGCTGATTTAGTCACGGATACTTTCTCGCTCAATTTACAACACTCCTTAGTCGAAACACTCATTATATCGGGGTTGAAATGATGCCACTGTTCCTACAGTACCTACACTGTATATGTTCAATTCTTTCACTTTTAATTTACATCTGCTATTTGACGTTTTCTCATGCTAACACGTCAGTCGTATTGTATCAACTACCTCGTAGAAGCAAGTACCTCATTTAGTATGATGTTCCCCCATATCAAAGTAAAGTACAACTGGTGGATAGTCAGTATCTACACTCAGACTGGGAATCACCTTGCAATATGTGACACAATCTGTGACACAATCTGTGACACACGGACAATTACGTAGCCCGAATAAAGGCAAAGACAAAGGCCGCCGTCCATCTTAGACGGTGGTGGCATCATTTATTTTACTAGCGCTATTTTTAGTAAGGATTTCCTGCGCTACTTTTTATCCTCACTCTCTCGTCTCGTGCCGCCCGACCCCAGTGGCAAATCAAGGACGACTAGGGGGCGACTACGAGATGCAGGGGACACCGCATAAAGCACCTGTGAAAAAGACGGCGAAGTCCGGAGTCGAACCCACACCACCTGATCACGAGGCCGACTTCTTAACCACTTAAGCTCAAATAGTATGAAATATATTCGATATGATGTCTTCAGAACGCCCCATGTGAACCATGTCTGCTTGCGACTGAGGCGGGGATGAAAAAAACGTTTTCGTAATAAATAGCATCTGGTCCACATAAATGTGTTAACCATTAAAGTTAAACCTTCCTGTGGTATCACTATGTGGTCCAAGAGGAAGTTCCCAAGGATTCCTGCACCTCGTTAACTTTCCGTTATTGACCCGGTGTAAAACATTAGAAAGTTGACTTTAGTCCGTCTTTTAATTCATAAACTTTCTTCTAAACTGCATGTCAGATCCAAATGATTTTTCGCATGCAGTCTTAGCATATCTATGACGTTATGGAAATAGTTTTTCTCTAAGAAATCTGACGTATTTTGAAAAATGTATTTATTAGACTATATTAAAAGCAACCTCAGTGAATTGGACATAATTTTAACATCTCCAACATAATCACCTTATACAAGAAGAAGAGAGATGGAGAAGACTGCAATAAAAAAAAAGGGGGATTATCGCTTCTCAACACCGTATGCAAAGTGTATTCTCGAATCCTCCTGAGGAGGTTACGAGACCTGGCCAACAGGGTGTACCTGGGGTCTCAGTATGGTTTCCGCGCATAAAGATCAAACATTGATATGGTCTTTTCACGGAGATAATTGCAAAAGAAATGCAGACAACAACACAGACCACTATTTCTTGCCTTCATCGACCTCACCAAGGCATTCGACCTGGTAAACAGAGAGGGTCTTTTTAAAGTATTGTCTAAAGTTGGCTGCCCCCCTAAACTACTTAGGACGATTAGGTTTTTCATGTGGCCATTGCAGGTACAGTGCTGGATGACAGTCATGAATCTGAGACCTTCGATTTTAGCAGCGTAGTTAAACAAAGTTGTGTCCTGGCTCCAACTCTAATCGGCATTTTCATTGTCACCATGCTTAAACACACCTTTGGAACTGCCAAAGAGGGAGTCTTTCTGCATACTAGATCAGATGGAAGACTATTCAATCTAACCAGATTGCGAGCAAAAAGTAAGAGAAGGGAGACTGTCATTCGGTATATGCTCTTCGCAGACGATGCTACCCTGATCACCCACACGGAAGCCGATTTACATATCCGTATTAATAGGTTGGCAACATCTTGTGATCTTTCAGAGTACAAAAAAACAAAATTGATGGATCAGTGTGCAGATCTGCCAGACATTCTTTTAAACGATAAAGATCTGGAAGTTGTAAATCACTTTAACTACCTCCGATCTATCATCACCGCCAACATTTCACTGGACGCGGAGCTGAAGAAGCGATTAAAAATGGTCTCATCAACACGTGCCAGGTTCTCACAGAGAGTGTGGAATAAAATTATTGACCATCATTAACATGACCATCTCCAAACAGATTGCTGTTTACAGATCCTGTATTATTAGTACCCTGCTCTTTGGCAGCGAAACATGGACTCTGTATACCTCTCGTGAAAAAAGACTAAATGCTTTTCAATAGCGCTGCCTGAGATGCATACTTGGAATTTCATGGAGGGACAGAGGGACTAACAGCGACGTGTTGGATCATGCACAGATTGCCAGTTTAGTTACGATCCTGGCATATAGCTGTGTTTTTTTTCAAAACTGACATTGATATCAATTTCAAAATGAGATTGAAGTGTTCATTTATAACAATGCAGAAGGTTAAGGTTACAGCTTTACTATAACAGTTATTCCACAGGGAATCTAAGGTGGGTCCTTTATATTGCGATATTCATGACCTAGAGAAACGAAGTCAATTCGCGTTTGGTCTGGATATTTCATCCTTTTACATGTTGGGTTGAATTAAAAATGCACTCACGTCAAGCAAGGAAGGAAAAGAACATTTGACGATTTCGACAGAGACGTCATGAAACGGGAGATATTGAAAAATCAACTTGTCACTCTCAGGAAACTAAAATTACTATTAGAGCTTGTGTGGGCTAAAATCAAAGGACAAGTTGCCAAACAGAACGGGGCATTTGAAATGTGGGATTTTGAAGAGCTGACACGTGAGTACCTTTCAAAAATAGACATTCAGTTCTGGAAGAAGTATGTTGAACATGTGCTCCGGGAAGAAGAACAGTACTGGCAACGAGATGGATTACAATTTGTCCAGTCAGTAACATTTATCAACCTCTTTGAATCGACAGATTCTGATGATTAATATCATAATTTATGGACATACTAATTAGCAGACTTGGATAAATTAGAGTATGTTTTTTCAAAACAATCAGGTGTACATACAATAGCAACAAATACATTGCAATTTTCAAATGCGTTATATAACATAAAATTAGCTGCGCAGTTGATACAACCTTAGGGGTGTACGGGTGACTGAAGGGCTGTACTAACTGTTGCATACTGGTACCATTGTTACGATTGTACATAAAGGACAATAGAAACAATTAATTGATTTATCAACACAGTAAGGAGATACGCCTATGAACAAAATGCTGAGAAATGCAGCTGCGTACTGTTAAAAGTTAAATGTATTGTCCTTTCTTTGCAATGGTCCTAAAAGATCAGAATAATTCGATGATGTGCAAATGTTTTAAGATCTATGGACTAAATAATATCAATGTTTTAGTGTCATGCTTATTCTATGGCTGATTGCGAAAAATTATTTCGATCTGACATGCAGTATAGTTCGGAAATGTTCATGAATTACAAGACGGACTATAATAAATCCCTCCTTTTTCTCTTTGTCAGGATAACTGTCGCTAACCGGCGCATACACAAGGATTCTGGCCTGGCCGTGGTAAAATTTGTAATATCCATTTCGACACATTGTTATTGGAGACTAGTGGTTTAGCAAGTACTGGATGTATTATAAATCCAACCCCGCATGTTGCCTTCCTTCCTAATGGTACCCCGCCTGTTTTTAACACAATGTTTTTGTAGTTGCGTTCTTGAATTGCCGCGTTTCCTGCAGTCGGCCAACTATAAGATGTGGAAATAAAGATCCTCCACGAAGGAGACCGTCACTGTACCATTCAGACCTAGGTCACATATATTTAAAGTAGAAAACTATTACCTCATGTTTCTGTCTATACATCCATATTTCGCAGGCATCAGTTCTCTTCCCCAACTCCTCATTCAGTGTCCATTTTTCTTTTCATGGAATAAAGACGAGTATACATACTCGAAAAACAGCAAACAGAAAATTAGTTATTACAATAATTGTGATAAAGAGGTGTGTCGTAGTTACCTTCACATTTGTTGACGTCTTTAACTACGTATCCACTTCTACACGAGCATGAAAACCCAGTTGCTGTTCTGGTGCAGGTTTGTTGGCAGGGTTTGGACTGACACGCATCCACGGCTGAAATAAAGTCAACACAGCAGCTCAAATAACACCGACCACCATATGTGACTGCGAACTAACGTATATTGGATCAGTTGACACAATGCCGTAGCCCGTTAGCAGGGTTGACTAACTTGCTATTTCGTCGTCAAATTCGCGAAATTTGGGAACTGTTTAAACATCTTCGTTTGTTCTATCGCTTTAGGTGGGTATGTCAACATACATATCTATGTGGTTTTTTACACGGATTTGTATTCAGGCTTGGCATCTGGCATCTTTGTAGGCAAATTATTAAAGTACTTGCATCTTAATTCACCCCACACAAAATAAAAATTGTTAGGTAGTAACGTATTAGAATAGCCCACTATGTAACTGTTTGCGGTGTCTATCGTTATGTGAACATAGACGTGAATCGCTGCTTCTGCCTCCACTTATTCATGCCATTTTATTTGTTTTTATTGAATCTGTCAACCTTGGTCCATGATAAGGAGAGTAACCTCCAGTTCTACAGCAGCATGGTGTTATCGATGCTGTCAGATGATGTAATAGCAACCATGTCAGCGACCCATAACCATAATCCTAACTCTTAACCTAACCCTAAACCTAACCATAACGTTGACTCTAACCTTAACACTTCACACAACCATATTTTCTACACTTCGATATGTACATGTCTTTAATAATTTATTTAAAGTACAATTAGATCGACCTGTCCGCCCCTTAATCTGAAATGGAAGGTCCCGTTTTGTACGATTGGAACCCGGGAATTATGTTTGAGGTGAATTAAAACGCAAGTACTCTTTTTTATAAATAACGAAGACAACATTTGTTTTGTTTAAATGTATTTTACTAAAGTTTTCAGTAAAATGGTCGCACAATAAAATATATTCATTATTTCCGCCTGTAAAGATTAATCTACATCTGAAAGTAGTCGTACTCAAACTGTGCAAATAATTCAGCAGTTGGGCAGTTTTCTTAGAACTGAACTTTCAATTTCCGATTCCAAGTGTTATGGAGGGGAAATTTAGTTATAAATTAATTAGGATTGACATATATTTAGTATATTATTTAGTATTCATTTTATATGTGCGAAATTAGTAGATGTCCTACAGAAATATATTGTGTTGTCTTTCTTTGTAAACTCACGAGTAAATGTCGTATTTATTTTATTTAATGTATTAAGAATGTTCTTAAACCTGCATTTTCATTGTCACTTCTTTGACATGACGTCAATGAAATGGACGGCTTCGTATGATGACAGTGGTAAGTTCAACAGGAAGAAACATATGCATGGATATGAAAGGTTGAAGTTCATTCAGAATAGGCGTATTGCAAATATTGTCATTGCATAACTGCAGCCAGACTTACCCTTCTATAACAGAGAAACACGGACAAAAACACTAGGCAACAGAAAACACGTATGCCGTACCAGGAGCCGGCCATTTTCAAACAAGACAATCACATCATGAGTTCTCGAGTGGGCAGGAAGGGGCAGCAGAGTAAATAATTGCCACCTTTCGAAGAGGTCACAATTTACACGACTAACGTTGGGGAGGTCAACACGACCTAGCCATAAAATAAATATATATATTAACGCACATATTAGCTCAGTTCACAATGTACCTGATCTAAATTGACCGTGGCAACAAATGAAACACGTCAGGTAATCTCCGAAGGGGACATGTAAGGAACGTTCATTCATATTAGTGAATGTTTTCCCGCCAGCAGATATCATCAGACGCTGATGTATAGGCATGCGTAAGTGTAGTGAACATCTGTCGGATTTTCACTTGCCAAAAAATGACGGAACGACTTACATTACGTTTCGCCAAAAAGCTTGACGATATTCATGTGAAAGCCATTTAGAAGATTAAGCAGGCTCTCTGCAGTTAGGCCATCAGCATTACGCTAATTTAATAGTAGTATAAACGCCCCAAAGATGGCCACACATAGATGGAAAGTTGTCCACGTTCCGGAACCTCCTTAACAAACCAAAATGACTAGCTCATTACCCAAGTGCGGACTTTGAAATTACATAACCGTTGTGTCACCATCCGAAAACTGCGGACTAATTTTAGATAAGCATTCGTTAGGTACATTCCAGTACACACCACAGGACCTACAAATTACCAAATAGTTCTACCTGGAGGTCACATGTCGCATACGGGATGCTGTGCGCAAACGGCCTGAGGTGTGGACAATGGGAACCTGGAAGCTCCTTATTGACAACACACCCATCCATTATTCGCATCTGTTTCAGAAAATCTTGGCCAAACACAACATTCTTCTGGTTCGTCATGCTCCTTACTCTCCCGACATGGGACCTTACGATTTGTGTCTGCTCCCCAATAGAAAATGAAACAGAACGGGACCGGAGTTCTGTCCTGAGAAAGCATTACGCAGAACGTGACTGCCCAATTGTATTACATTCCCAAAAGAGACCTTCCTGAAATATTCCAACAAATGGCGGTACCAATCAGAGAAATGTAAGCAGTCGCTGAGAGAGTCCTTAGAATGGAATTATATTTTCAGATCTCTAGTTTAAAAAAAAGTAAAGTAACCCACAGCATTACTGCCGTAGGGGTGTGAAGTGTTAGCGATCTCACATTTCAAAGGCTCGGCTATTTGAGGGCTGTAGCCATCTTCTCTCCCTCGCCGCATTTTATCCCGGGTCGACCATTGTCATTGCGGTCTGAGAAAAACATTATCGCCTCAACTGGGGAATGAACCCAGGACCACTCAGATGCGCAATAGTTGGGCAATAAAATTTGTCTTTGTTAAAGGTCCGATACATTATGACCACTCCTAATATATATATATATATATATTTGTCTATCTATCTATTTATCTATATATATATATATATATATATATAGATAGATATATAGATAGATAGATAGATAGATAGATAGATAGGTAGATAGATAGATAGATAGATAGATAGATAGATCGATAGATAGATAGATAGATAGATATATATATATATATATATATTGATTACGCACATACAAACACAGACACACATCGGCGAATAGGCAATGATGACGATATTGGTTATTCTGCTGGTCACGGTGATTGTCTTCATCATCGTGTTGGCTAGAATGTAAGTGATGATAAGTGTGATGGTTTTGGCCGTGGTGAAGTTGGTGATGCTGTTGGTTATGATTGTGATGGCAATGGTGTTAGCATTGTTGATAGTGAAAATGATGGTAAACCTGTTTGTTATGATGATGATCTCGGTGTTAGTATTGATGATGGTGAAAATGGTGATAAAACACTGCTTGTCATATTGATAATCTTGATGTTATTTATGTTGATGGTGGTGGTGTTGGTTATGATAATGGTGTTATTGGTTATAATGTTGATCATGATTATGGTGGTGGTAGTGGTAAATACACCAGTAACAACAAGGACGATGATAGTGGTGTAGGTTATGATAATAATACGGAGATGAATCTCAAAC
Source organism: Ariolimax columbianus (assembly GCA_036924085.1). Classification (NCBI taxonomy): domain Eukaryota; kingdom Metazoa; phylum Mollusca; class Gastropoda; order Stylommatophora; family Arionidae; genus Ariolimax; species Ariolimax columbianus. Next base: position 26,016,141 of record JAVGWX010000014.1, read on the forward strand.
CCCCACAACAATAAAGTGATCTCCAAACCTACCAACACATCTGGTTGGATCAGTACTGCTGACAACGAACCCAGCATTACATGCACAGGTGTAGCTGCCTCTTGTGTTATCACACACCTGCTGGCAAGGTGAGGTCTGACCAGCGCATTCATCAACGTCTGAAACATAAAACACGTATATGTATTGGGTAGTGTCGCCAGGAATGACGTACACGGCTGGCAAGGTGAGATCTGGACAGCGCATTCATCAACGTCTGAAACATAAAACACGTATATGTATTGGGTAGTGTCGCCAGGAATGACGTACACGGCTGGCAAGGTGAGATCTGGACAGCGCATTCATCAACGTCTGAAACATAAAACATGTATACATATCGGGTAGTGTCGCCAGGAATGACGTACACGGTTAGGGATAGTAAATTATGTGTATCAACATACGAATATATCTAGCCTATATTCGGTCGCAATTAGTTCTACAATGATTCATATATACGGATCATCATCATCAAATGCTGTCTACACATCAGAGGTTGGTAGTAATGGATCTCCAGCGGTCGCTGCGCCATTCAGATCATAACAATTAGTCAGATTGTGTCCCGACAACATATTGGTGTTGCCTCTCCATCTGTGTCTCTGGCTTTCATGCGCTCCATTCTTCTATCTAATTCAACCCTAATCAGATAGTCATATCTCTTGACATCACCAACATATTTTGTTTTGGTCTTATTAAATCACAAATGAACAGCTGTTGAGGAGGACTGGGCATACTCATGATAAATCGAGAGATGCGGAGAGGACGATGAATTTTGGTCGGTCACACTTTAAATACGAATAACATTTTCAGGCAGTCAATGTTTTGGAATTCCATTGTTAAAAGGCGCGAATGACGGCCAAGAAACACGTGCAAAAAAAGAGCTACTCAATATATAAGGTGCCAATGGATGACATGTGTCATGACGTTGGAGATTTGACCTTCGACAGAAAGGCATTTTGTGTTAACGTTGAACAGCCGAGAGAGAATAACTTTCCGTGATCAGAATACTATTTCAAGGCAGCTACAGAGACTATTATTGATAATATTGTTGTCCGAGGCTACTCGAACTGAGTTTTTCGCTCGAGGCAGATTGATTTTCTCTGAAAGCAGTATGTAGGAGACGTTGTGAATCTCAAGTCGTACCGAGGAAGTTGGGCCATAGTCTTAGTGGCAACAGTACGTGTAAATGGTTTAGTGAATATTTTAATATGGCTTTCTCAATGTGTATATAACATTTACTCAATCCTCATATAACATTTACTCAATGCTTATATAACATTTACTCAATGTTTATATAACATTTACTAAATGTTTATATTGGTTTATGCTTGTTGATTTCAAAAAGGCGTTTGATAAGGTATGGCATAAAGTGATTTGGGCAACCATGATGATGCTTGAAAGCAACGGAAATATACATTTTCTTGAATACCCGCATGACAAGGTCCAGCGCAGCTCTTGTGAATGAAAGACGCGCGGACTCCTTTCGCTTTGGAGATGAAATGTTTCCGATGACTTCTAAACGCCACGTACAAAGAACGAGTTACAAATGAGGATATACAAGATAGAATTACATCAGCAATTGGGCCTTTTGGAGACCTCTTGGCAACTGTCAAAAGAATGAAACTCGCTTTGTACGGTCACATATCGAGATCAAATGGTCTTGCAAATACGATCCTGCACGGGAATATTTAAGGCAGACGATGAAGATTTCATCCCAAAAAGAGGTGGGGAGGGGAGGGGGGGAGGAGACAAAATAAAAAAATGGACCAATCTCCAACCAGAGGAGTCCCAGGGAGCGACCGCTTACAAAGGGATGTTGTGGGGTTGTGAGGTTGTCTTCAAATGTGCCCCAACGACCTCACCTGTTACGGGATAACCTAACCTGGCCTGAGATATTGGTTTACTCATTTATTATGTACGATTTTCTCAAAACTTTTTCATGGAATTCTCAATGAATATGCATTATTTGTCAATGGTTAAATATGGTTTTCTCAATGGTAACATGTGGCTTTGTCAACTGTTATAAATGGCAGAAACAAAACGTACCTTCGCATTCTGTTGGATCTTGGGCGCTTGCTATGTATCCAGGAGCACAAGAGGATACAGCTGAAAGAAAATTACACCTACATAAACTGTTTACGGGAGTTTAGAAATATAATTAAATATACATATTATCTTTCTTGTTCGTTCGCCTTCAGACATTTATATCAATGTCTTTAATTACGTCATTTATAAGATGTCTTTACAATTGTGAACATGTTGTACACATCTTCTGTAATCGGTACATACGCCTTTGTCAAGTTGCACACACACCTTCTTCAAGTTATCCACATGACTTTCCCAAGTTGTACACACCTTCGACAAATTTAAAATACATATTTGACAAGTTGTACGTATTTCTTTGCATTGTTTGAAGTAGATCTTCGTCATTGTGTAAACTGATCGCCACCAATGTGTACACATACCTTCGTCACGTTGCCTAGACCGACTAAAGTTCTCAGTAAACATTCGCCAAGTTTCAAGGAGACCTTCACGAAGGTGTACATATAATCAGCTTAGTTGTACTTAAGACTCTCGCCAAGTTTTTAGTCGATTTTCATCATTTTGTTGATATACCTTTGCAAGGTATTTTTTATACGTTCGCCAATTTGTACATATACTTTTGTCAAGTTTTAAATTGACCTTCGTTGCATACAAACCATCGTTATGTTTTTAATTTAAAATATCTTTGGAAAGTTGGACATAGATAATGTTGAAGTTTTACATACATTTTCGTCAAGATGAACATAGATAATGTTCAAGTCTTACATATATTTTCGTCAAGTTGAACATACACTTTGACCAGAATTTACATACATCTTCAGGAAGTTGCATTTATGAGTGTAACGTTGCAAAGTTATACATATACCTTGACCTCGCTTCGCAACCGTCTTACGCGGATCATCTATATCCAAATCTTGTAATTCTTGGATTTCTGGTATTCAAACATCCATTTTGTGCCTCGTGCCAGGTAGCCGAAGGTTATTCCTGTTACGTACTTTTTTTTACAATGTTTGCTTCTGGCGCCTTACTGGTCTTGGGGAGGAGGTAGTTTGTGTATTGAGTAGGACTTTCATTGTTTTAAACGTTTACGCGGATAGCGACTTTTAAATACATGTAACTTCTAAAGCTTATTTTATGAGCACAGTGCAAACAAGATCTCAGAGTTTCTCGTCATTCTCCAATATAATACGGCGCTGGTCTCAACTCGAACCGGTTGAAAACGGCAAACACATAAACGTTACGCATAGATAAACATACCTTGACATCCATTGGGATCGTACGGACTGACCACATAACCAGCTCTACAAGAACACGAGTAACCTCCTCGAGTGTTATCACAGAATTGTTGACATGGTGGGTTCAATTCTTCGCATTCATCTATGTCTATAAACAAGTGTTGGAATAGTCAGTGATGTTATACATATGTAAGTGAGTAATACAAATTATGTAAAAATAACCACATTAAAATAAGACTACAAAAAGCGTGACATAGTTTCAACCTGATAAAATAGACTCAACCACTGCATGCGTTGCAGTCAGTCGCATGGCATCAATATTTTCCGAATCTGTTTCTCGTCTAACGTTGCCTTTATTTGACTGCCTCTCTTAACTTAACTTAACTTAACGTTTTTATACTGGTTTAGAAGACCCTGCAGAGTTTGTATACAACCAGTTACATTTACATCACCTTGCTCTAAAAGCTATGCGCATCCAGTTTATTCGTAAATGCATTAACTGTCCCTGCCTCCACTACCTCCCCTGGCAATGCATTCCAAGCAGACACCACTCTTTGACTAAAAAAATATTTCCTAATATCTAATCTGGACCTCTCTTTAGTCAGCTTGTAGCTATGCCCTCGTGTTATTGTAGGTGGCTGTATTTTAAAAAACGTGTTATAGTCTAATTTATCGATTGCTCTGATCATCTTATAAACCTGTATTAAGTCACCACGAATTCTTCTCTCTTCGAGACACTGTAGGCCGGTTTTTCTGAGTCGTTCCTCATAACTGTAATTCTGGAATCCCACTATCATCTTTTTCGCTCTTTTTTGTATTCTTTCTAGCATGTTTATGTCCCCTCTATGATA